>HG993126.1:15515441-16886298 GCA_905231855.2 Eristalis tenax | reverse complement strand
TTAAACTAAACTAAAAAAAAAAAATGTTTATGTCATTTCGGTCCATAGCGAGTGTTTTTGCTGGACACTTGGGTGTCCAGAAAGTCATTTCGGTCCATAGCGAAACGAGTTTCTGGACACTTGGGTGTCCAGAAAGTCATTTCGGTCCATAGCGAAATGAGTTTCTGGACACTTGTGTGTCCACTTGGGTGTCCAGAAAGCCATTTCGGTCCTTTCTTTCTGGACACCCAAGTGTCCAGAAACTCATTTCGCTATGGACCGAAATGACTTTCTGGACACCCAAGTGTCCGGTCCATAACGAAACGAGTTTCTGGACACTTGGGTGTCCAGAAAGTCATTTCGGTCCATAGCGAAACGAGTTTCTGGACACTTGGGTGTCCAGAAAGTCATTTCGGTCCATAGCGAAACGAGTTTCTGGACACTTGGGTGTCCAGAAAGTAATTTCGGTCCATAGCGAAACGAGTTTCTGGACACTTGGGTGTCCAGAAAGTCATTTCGGTCCATAGCGAAACGAGTTTCTGGACACTTGGGTGTCCAGAAAGTCATTTCGGTCCATAGCGAAACGAGTTTCTGGACACTTGGGTGTCCAGAAAGTCATTTCGGTCCATAGCGAAACGAGTTTCTGGACACTTGTTTAGTTTTTAGTTTAGTTTAGTTTATTGTCCCAATCAAGTAACATTTAAATATAAGTATAAAAGCATTTATATGATCCTTCTTACATTTCCATGGAGTTATCCCTTCAATGCTGGAATAAACCTTGAAGCGGTAGAAGAGAGTCCATGTAAAATGCAAGTCGGATTTCAATATGAATTTAAAGACAATTACAAGTATAACGTAATGAGGACAAAATGAATCTGCGAAGCCTAAAGGCTTTTCTGCAGAAGATTGAACATTAAGATTGAACAAAAAATTATTTAGTAGTTCTTGTTTTGAATTGGTACGTATAATAACTAGACATCATTGTTTATATGTGATCATAGATTTATGTTGTGCATTAATAAGTATTTCTTTATTTTTTTCTTTCTGATGTGCACCGCCTGAATATTCCATAGTGAACGAGGAAGTTGATTGAAGATGGAAGGAACTGCATAGGATAGTTGTTGTTTCCCATATGCGTTATTTATCCTGGGGATTTTAAGTAGACCTTCCGCCCTTTGCCTCGTGTTGACCTCGTGATCAATTGGGTGTTTGAAACGTTGATCGGAGTAAGTTTCATTTATTAAATTAAAGAGAAAAAGTTTTTTAACTGTTAGCAAATTCAAATCATCAATAGAATTTTCAAAATACCTGTTGCCATATTTAGCCCGCAATAGGATTCTAAATATTCTATTTTGGGCCCGCTGAACCTCCATTATCCGATATTGCGCTGCGTTTCCCCATGCAATAATTCCGTACTGCAATACAGACTCCACCAATGAGTAGTAAGCTTGCATTAGGACATTAAATGGGGTATAGTTGCTCAGATGATAAAGAGCATAAGCCGCTTGTCGAAGCCGCTTGCATAAATATTTTATATGGTGATCCCACTTGAAGTTGTAGTCCACTTCAACTCCAAGGTATCGGTATACGTTTACTGCGTCAATATATTCTGTGCAGTTATCCGTAAGGTTAAGGGGAGTTTGATTTTTGTGCAAGCAGTCAAAACTGTGAAACCGTATCTTAATTGGGGTACGAACTATATGCGGAGGACGGATATGTATTAATTTGGTTTTCTTTACGTTTACAATCAGTCCGTTATCGTGACACCAACTTAAGATGTTATCAAACTCTGCTTGCATTGTCTCAGTTGCACAGTCAATATTATTATTGCTCACCACAATTGCAGTATCATCAGCATATTGGAATCCAATGCTTTTTCTCAGTACTGATAGCATATCATTAGCGTATAATATAAATAGGAGTGGTCCTAGGATAGATCCTTGTGGTACTCCCAATTCAACATTTTGCAGGTTACTGAAGCAGTTTGAAACTTTGACCTTAAAACTTCTTTCACAAAGGTAGCTAGCAAACCAATCCAATAATCCACCTCGAATGCCAATTTTTTCCAATTTTCTGATGATCCTTTTATGACAAAGTGTGTCAAACGCCTTTTTAAAATCAATAAAGATTACCAGCGAATGATGGTTCTTATTCAGATTGGTATTAATTGTGTTTGCAAACTCTCTAAGAAGTTGGTTAACATTTCTGTTCTTCAAGAACCCATACTGGTTCTTATTCACTATTTTATATTTGGCAATGTAGTCTTGCAATCTGTTAGCCATTACTTCTTCCATTATCTTATCAAGTACTGGTAGAATAGAGATCGGACGGTAGTTCGCTGGATCATCTTTTTTTCCCGATTTATAGATGGGTCGAACAAATGCGATTTTGAGCTTCTTTGGGAATTGTCTTTCTTCCAACGACTTATTTACAAGCTGGGTAGTTACGGGTACTAAAGCACTGGCATTGTACTTGAAGTCCTTGGCCCTGATATTGTCTATCCCAGGAGACTTATTCACACTCATTTTGCTTATAACATTCCCAATTTCACCATCCGATACGTATTCTAGGTACATAGATTGTGCTACGCTTGTTTCGCTACCATGATATGTTTTCAAATCACAACTGTGGATAATGGATTTAATTTCCTCTGTGAATTTTTTTGCAAATTTATTAGCTATACTATCAGCATTTGCTTCTGACTGGAAGTTTCGAGTGATTATTTCATCAATGTTGCTATTCGTTTTTCCTAAGATGTTATTTATTAACCTCCAGGTATTCTTTGGATCTTTTCTGTATTCCGCAAATCTGTTTTTATAGTACTCTGATTTTACGTGTTGTATTCTTTTATTGACGAAGTTTCGGTAAGATTTGTATTGGGTTTCATAACTCATGCACCTTCTATTGTTCTTCCATTTATTGTAGAGCTTATCTCTTTCCTTGCAGAGACTCATTATTTCCACTGTCATCCATGGATTTTGCTTTTCTCTTTTTCTTATTTTGATATTTATACGAGATTTTTCATAAACTCCATTGAAAATGTTGACAATCTTTTCATAGTAATCATCCACATTTGTTGCATTTCCCAAAATACTCCAGTCAATCCTCGATAGTTGTTCGTGTACTCTATTATCACTAAGAATAGTTTTTTGCAATGTTTTGCTCTGGTCTTTAGTGTTTTTTGGTACACCACACATTAATGTGTAGTGATCCGATATGTGTGTTTCCACAGTAGCTGCATAGAATTCATTATACGCACTTCTTACTAAACAGTGATCGATAGTAGTACTTGAACCTCTGTTGAGATCAACTCTTGTATTGGTTAGAGCTATATTTTGTAGGCCTTTAGAATTGATCATATCTAAATATCTCGTTGCAAATAATTCTTCTTCTCTTTGCACATCTATGTTTATGTTTATGTCTCCCATTACTATGATGTTTTGTCTTCTGTTTATGGAGTTCATTTGATTTTCCATTTCTTCTATGAAATTGGCTTCACTCAACTTTGGTGGTCGATAAATTGCTAATATGGTCCATTCTTTTTTTCCTTTAATTTGAATCTGTATGTTCTCATAATACGTTGTTTCGTAATCTATTCTTTCATATGCTATTTCTTTTCTTACATACATTGCAATCCCACCACCATTTCTATTTTGTCGATTTATGAATTCTGTGTTGAATCCGTCCAGCTGATAAAGCCGGTTTTCATCATCACAAATATTTGTTTCAACCAAAATAATTATTTTCACGAAGCGAATTATTTTATTAATGTTACATAGAAACAAATCCCAATTCTTCCTCAATGATCTAATATTTAAGTATACACATAAGAAGTCTAAGTTTTCCATTTCATTATTATTTATGTCAGTAAACGTATTGGGTGTCCAGAAAGTCATTTCGGTCCATAGCGAAATGAGTTTCTGGACACTTGAGTGTCCAGAAAGTCCACAGCGAAATGAGTTTCTGGACACTTGGGTGTCCAGAAACTCGTTTCGCTATGGACCGAAATGACTTTCTGGACACCCAAGTGTCCAGAAACTCATTTCGCTATGGACCGAAATGACTTTCTGGACACCCAAGTGTCCAGAAACTCATTTCGCTATGGACCGAAATGACTTTCTGGACACCCAAGTGTCCGGTCCATAACGAAACGAGTTTCTGGACACTTGGGTGTCCAGAAAGTCATTTCGGTCCATAGCGAAACGAGTTTCTGGACACTTGGGTGTCCAGAAAGTCATTTCGGTCCATAGCGAAACGAGTTTCTGGACACTTGGGTGTCCAGAAAGTAATTTCGGTCCATAGCGAAACGAGTTTCTGGACACTTGGGTGTCCAGAAAGTCATTTCGGTCCATAGCGAAACGAGTTTCTGGACACTTGGGTGTCCAGAAAGTCATTTCGGTCCATAGCGAAACGAGTTTCTGGACACTTGGGTGTCCAGAAAGTCATTTCGGTCCATAGCCATAGAAACGAGTTTCTGGACACTTGGGTGTCCAGAAAGTCATTTCGGTCCATAGCGAAATGAGTTTCTGGACACTTGAGTGTCCAGAAAGTCCACAGCGAAATGAGTTTCTGGACACTTGGGTGTCCAGAAAGTCATTTCGGTCCATAGCGAAATGAGTTTCTGGACACTTGGGTGTCCAGAAAGTCATTTCGGTCCATAGCGAAATGAGTTTCTGGACACTAGGGTGTCCAGAAAGTCATTTCGGTCCATAGCGAAATGAGTTTCTGGACACTTGGGTGTCCAGAAAGTCATTTCGGTCCATAGCGAAACGAGTTTCTGGACACTTGGGTGTCCAGAAAGTCATTTCGGTCCATAGCGAAACGAGTTTCTGGACACTTGGGTGTCCAGAAAGTCATTTCGGTCCATAGCGAAACGAGTTTCTGGACACTTGGGTGTCCAGAAGGTCATTTCGGTCCATAGCGAAACGAGTTTCTGGACACTTGGGTGTCCAGAAAGTCATTTCCGTCCATAGCGAAACGAGTTTCTGGACACTTAGGTGAAACAGAAAGTCATTTCGGTCCATAGCGAAATGAGTTTCTGGACACTTGGGTGTCCAGAAAGTCATTTCGGTCCATAGCGAAATGAGTTTCTGGACACTTGGGTGTCCAGAAAGTCATTTCGGTCCATAGCGAAATGAGTTTCTGGACACTTAAGTGTCCAGAAGCGAAACGAGTTTCTGGACACTTGGGTGTCCAGAAAGTCATTTCGGTCCATAGCGAAACGAGTTTCTGGACACTTGGGTGTCCAGAAAGTCATTTCGGTCCATAGCGAAACGAGTTTCTGGACACTTGGGTGTCCAGAAAGTCATTTCGGTCCATAGCGAAACGAGTTTCTGGACACTTGGGTGTCCAGAAAGTCATTTCGGTCCATAGCGAAACGAGTTTCTGGACACTTGGGTGTCCAGAAAGTCATTTCGGTCCATAGCGAAATGAGTTTCTGGACACTTGGGTGTCCAGAAAGTCATTTCGGTCCATAGCGAAATGAGTTTCTGGACACTTGGGTGTCCAGAAAGTCATTTCGGTCCATATCGAAACCAGTTTCTGGACACTTGGGTGTCCAGAAAGTCATTTCGGTCCATAGCGAAATGAGTTTCTGGACACTTGGGTGTCCAGAAAGTCATTTCGGTCCATAGCGAAATGAGTTTCTGGACACTTGGGTGTCCAGAAAGTCATTTCGGTCCATAGCGAAATGAGTTTCTGGACACTTGGGTGTCCAGAAAGTCATTTCGGTCCATAGCGAAACGAGTTTCTGGACACTTGGGTGTCCAGAAAGTCATTTCGGTCCATAGCGAAACGAGTTTCTGGACACTTGGGTGTCCAGAAAGTCATTTCGGTCCATAGCGAAACGAGTTTCTGGACACTTGGGTGTCCAGAAAGTAATTTCGGTCCATAGCGAAACGAGTTTCTGGACACTTGGGTGTCCAGAAAGTCATTTCGGTCCATAGCGAAACGAGTGTCTGGACACTTGGGTGTCCAGAAAGTCATTTCGGTCCATAGCGAAACGAGTTTCTGGACACTTGGGTGTCCAGAAAGTCATTTCGGTCCATAGCGAAACGAGTTTCTGGACACTTGGGTGTCCAGAAAGTCATTTCGGTCCATAGCACTTGGGTGTCCAGAAAGTCATTTCGGTCCATAGCGAAACGAGTTTCTGGACACTTGGGTGTCCAGAAAGTCATTTCGGTCCATAGCGAAACGAGTTTCTGGACACTTGGGTGTCCAGAAAGTCATTTCGGTCCATAGCGAAATGAGTTTCTGGACACTTGAGTGTCCAGAAAGTCCACAGCGAAATGAGTTTCTGGACACTTGGGTGTCCAGAAAGTCATTTCGGTCCATAGCGAAATGAGTTTCTGGACACTTGGGTGTCCAGAAAGTCATTTCGGTCCATAGCGAAATGAGTTTCTGGACACTTGGGTGTCCAGAAAGTCATTTCGGTCCATAGCGAAATGAGTTTCTGGACACTTGGGTGTCCAGAAAGTCATTTCGGTCCATAGCGAAACGAGTTTCTGGACACTTGGGTGTCCAGAAAGTCATTTCGGTCCATAGCGAAACGAGTTTCTGGACACTTGGGTGTCCAGAAAGTCATTTCGGTCCATAGCGAAACGAGTTTCTGGACACTTGGGTGTCCAGAAAGTCATTTCGGTCCATAGCGAAACGAGTTTCTGGACACTTGGGTGTCCAGAAGGTCATTTCGGTCCATAGCGAAACGAGTTTCTGGACACTTGGGTGTCCAGAAAGTCATTTCCGTCCATAGCGAAACGAGTTTCTGGACACTTAGGTGAAACAGAAAGTCATTTCGGTTCATAGCGAAATGAGTTTCTGGACACTTGGGGGTCCAGAAAGTCATTTCGGTCCATAGCGAAATGAGTTTCTGGACACTTAAGTGTCCAGAAGCGAAACGAGTTTCTGGACACTTGGGTGTCCAGAAAGTCATTTCGGTCCATAGCGAAACGAGTTTCTGGACACTTGGGTGTCCAGAAAGTCATTTCGGTCCATAGCGAAACGAGTTTCTGGACACTTGGGTGTCCAGAAAGTCATTTCGGTCCATAGCGAAACGAGTTTCTGGACACTTGGGTGTCCAGAAAGTCATTTCGGTCCATAGCGAAACGAGTTTCTGGACACTTGGGTGTCCAGAAAGTCATTTCGGTCCATAGCGAAACGAGTTTCTGGACACTTGGGTGTCCAGAAAGTCATTTCGGTCCATAGCGAAACGAGTTTCTGGACACTTGGGTGTCCAGAAAGTCATTTCGGTCCATAGCGAAATGAGTTTCTGGACACTTGGGTGTCCAGAAAGTCATTTCGGTCCATAGCGAAACGAGTTTCTGGACACTTGGGTGTCCAGAAAGTCATTTCGGTCCATAGCGAAACGAGTTTCTGGACACTTGGGTGTCCCGAAAGTCATTTCGGTCCATAGCTTGACACTTTTGTGTCCAGAAAGTCGGACACTTGGGTGTCCAGAAAGTCATTTCGGTCCACAGCTTGACACTTGGGTGTCCAGAAAGTCATTTCGGTCCATAGCGAAACGAGTTTCTGGACACTTGGGTGTCCAGAAAGTCATTTCGGTCCATAGCGAAACGAGTTTCTGGACACTTGGGTGTCCAGAAAGTCATTTCGGTCCATAACGAAACGAGTTTCTGGACACTTGGGTGTCCAGAAAGTCATTTCGGTCCATAACGAAACGAGTTTCTGGACACTTGGGTGTCCAGAAAGTCATTTCGGTCCATAGCGAAATGAGTTTCTGGACACTTGGGTGTCCAGAAAGTCGGTCCATAGCGAAACGAGTTTCTGGACACTTGTGTGTCCAGAAAGTCATTTCGGTCCATAGCGAAACGAGTTTCTGGACACTTGGGTGTCCAGAAAGTCATTTCCGTCAATAGCGAAACGAGTTTCTGGACACTTGGGTGTCCAGAAAGTCATTTCGGTCCATAGCGAAACGAGTTTCTGGACACTTGGGTGTCGAGAAAGTCATTTCGGTCCATAGCGAAACGAGTTTCTGGACACTTGGGTGTCCAGAAAGTCATTTCTGTTCATAGCGAAACGAGTTTCTGGACACTTGGGTGTCCAGAAAGTCATTTCGGTCCATAGCGAAACGAGTTTCTGGACACTTGGGTGTCCAGAAAGTCATTTCGGTCCATAGGGAAACGAGTTTCTGGACACTTGGGTGTCCAGAAAGTCATTTCGGTCCATAGCGAAATGAGTTTCTGGACACTTGGGTGTCCAGAAAGTCATTTCGGTCCATAGCGAAACGAGTTTCTGGACACTTGGGTGTCCAGAAAGTCATTTCGGTCCATAGCACCCAAGTGTCCAGAAACTCATTTCGGTCCATAGCGAAACGAGTTTCTGGACACTTGGGTGTCCAGAAAGTCATTTCGGTCCATAGCGAAACGAGTTTCTGGACACTTGGGTGTCCAGAAAGTCATTTCGGTCCATAGCGACACCCAAGTGTCCAGAAACTCATTTCGCTATGGACCGAAATGACTTTCTCGACACCCAAGTGTCCAGAAACTCGTTTCGCTATGGACCGAAATGACTTTCTGGACACCCAAGTGTCCAGAAACTCGTTTCGCTATGGACCGAAATGACTTTCTGGACACCCAAGTGTCCAGAAACTCGTTTCGCTATGGACCGAAATGACTTCCTGGACACCCAAGTGTCCAGAAACTCATTTCGCTATGGACCGAAATGACTTTCTGGACACCCAAGTGTCCAGAAACTCGTTTCGCTATAGACCGAAATGACTTTCTGGACACCCAAGTGTCCAGAAACTCGTTTCGCTATGGACCGAAATGCCTTTCTGGACACACAAGTGTCCAGAAACTCGTTTCGCTATGGACCGACTTTCTGGACACCCAAGTGTCCAGAAACTCATTTCGCTATGGACCGAAATGACTTTCTGGACACCCAAGTGTCCAGAAACTCGTTTCGTTATGGACCGAAATGACTTTCTGGACACCCAAGTGTCCAGAAACTCGTTTCGCTATGGACCGAAATGACTTTCTGGACACCCAAGTGTCAAGCTATGGACCGAAATGACTTTCTGGACACCCAAGTGTCCGACTTTCTGGACACCCAAGTGTCAAGCTATGGACCGAAATGACTTTCGGGACACCCAAGTGTCCAGAAACTCGTTTCGCTATGGACCGAAATGACTTTCTGGACACCCAAGTGTCCAGAAACTCGTTTCCCTATGGACCGAAATGACTTTCTGGACACCCAAGTGAAAGTCATTTCGGTCCATAGCGAAACGAGTTTCTGGACACTTGGGTCCATAGCGAAACGAGTTTCTGGACACTTGGGTGTCCAGAAAGTCATTTCGGTCCATAGCGAAACGAGTTTCTGGACACTTGGGGGTCCATAGCGAAACGAGTTTCTGGACACTTGGGTGTCCAGAAAGTCATTTCGGTCCATAGCGAAATGAGTTTCTGGACACTTGGGTGTCCAGAAAGTCATTTCGGTGCATAGCGAAACGAGTTTCTGGACACTTGGGTGTCCAGAAAGTCATTTCGGTCCATAGCGAAACGAGTTTCTGGACACTTGGGTGTCCATAAAGTCATTTCGGTCCATAGCGAAACGAGTTTCTGGACACTTGGGTGTCCAGAAAGTCATTTCGGTCCATAGCGAAACGAGTTTCTGGACACTTGGGTGTCCAGAAAGTCATTTCGGTCCATAGCGAAACGAGTTTCTGGACACTTGGGTGTCCAGAAAGTCATTTCGGTCCATAGCGAAACGAGTTTCTGGACACTTGGGTGTCCAGAAAGTCATTTCGGTCCATAGCGAAACGAGTTTCTGGACACTTGGGTGTCCAGAAAGTCATTTCGGTCCATAGCGAAACGAGTTTCTGGACACTTGGGTGTCCAGAAAGTCATTTCGGTCCATAGCGAAACGAGTTTCTGGACACTTGGGTGTCCAGAAAGTCATTTCGGTCCATAACGAAACGAGTTTCTGGACACTTGGGTGTCCAGAAAGTCATTTCGGTCCATAACGAAACGAGTTTCTGGACACTTGGGTGTCCAGAAAGTCATTTCGGTCCATAGCGAAATGAGTTTCTGGACACTTGGGTGTCCAGAAAGTCGGTCCATAGCGAAACGAGTTTCTGGACACTTGTGTGTCCAGAAAGTCATTTCGGTCCATAGCGAAACGAGTTTCTGGACACTTGGGTGTCCAGAAAGTCATTTCCGTCAATAGCGAAACGAGTTTCTGGACACTTGGGTGTCCAGAAAGTCATTTCGGTCCATAGCGAAACGAGTTTCTGGACACTTGGGTGTCGAGAAAGTCATTTCGGTCCATAGCGAAACGAGTTTCTGGACACTTGGGTGTCCAGAAAGTCATTTCGGTTCATAGCGAAACGAGTTTCTGGACACTTGGGTGTCCAGAAAGTCATTTCGGTCCATAGCGAAACGAGTTTCTGGACACTTGGGTGTCCAGAAAGTCATTTCGGTCCATAGGGAAACGAGTTTCTGGACACTTGGGTGTCCAGAAAGTCATTTCGGTCCATAGCGAAATGAGTTTCTGGACACTTGGGTGTCCAGAAAGTCATTTCGGTCCATAGCGAAATGAGTTTCTGGACACTTGGGTGTCCAGAAAGTCATTTCGGTCCATAGCGAAACGAGTTTCTGGACACTTGGGTGTCCAGAAAGTCATTTCGGTCCATAGCGAAACGAGTTTCTGGACACTTGGGTGTCCAGAAAGTCATTTCGGTCCATAGCGAAATGAGTTTCTGGACACTTGGGTGTCCAGAAAGTCATTTCGGTCCATAGCGAAACGAGTTTCTGGACACTTAGGTGTCCAGAAAGTCATTTCGGTCCATAGCACCCAAGTGTCCAGAAACTCATTTCGGTCCATAGCGAAACGAGTTTCTGGACACTTGGGTGTCCAGAAAGTCATTTCGGTCCATAGCGAAACGAGTTTCTGGACACTTGGGTGTCCAGAAAGTCATTTCGGTCCATAGCGACACCCAAGTGTCCAGAAACTCATTTCGCTATGGACCGAAATGACTTTCTCGACACCCAAGTGTCCAGAAACTCGTTTCGCTATGGACCGAAATGACTTTCTGGACACCCAAGTGTCCAGAAACTCGTTTCGCTATGGACCGAAATGACTTTCTGGACACCCAAGTGTCCAGAAACTCGTTTCGCTATGGACCGAAATGACTTTCTGGACACCCAAGTGTCCAGAAACTCATTTCGCTATGGACCGAAATGACTTTCTGGACACCCAAGTGTCCAGAAACTCGTTTCGCTATAGACCGAAATGACTTTCTGGACACCCAAGTGTCCAGAAACTCGTTTCGCTATGGACCGAAATGCCTTTCTGGACACACAAGTGTCCAGAAACTCGTTTCGCTATGGACCGACTTTCTGGACACCCAAGTGTCCAGAAACTCATTTCGCTATGGACCGAAATGACTTTCTGGACACCCAAGTGTCCAGAAACTCGTTTCGTTATGGACCGAAATGACTTTCTGGACACCCAAGTGTCCAGAAACTCGTTTCGCTATGGACCGAAATGACTTTCTGGACACCCAAGTGTCCAGAAACTCGTTTCGCTATGGACCGAAATGACTTTCTGGACACCCAAGTGTCAAGCTATGGACCGAAATGACTTTCTGGACACCCAAGTGTCCGACTTTCTGGACACCCAAGTGTCAAGCTATGGACCGAAATGACTTTCGGGACACCCAAGTGTCCAGAAACTCGTTTCGCTATGGACCGAAATGACTTTCTGGACACCCAAGTGTCCAGAAACTCGTTTCGCTATGGACCGAAATGACTTTCTGGACACCCAAGTGTCCAGAAACTCGTTTCGCTATGGACCGAAATGACTTTCTGGACACCCAAGTGTCCAGAAACTCGTTTCGCTATGGACCGAAATGACTTTCACTTGGGTGTCCAGAAAGTCATTTCGGTCCATAGCGAAATGAGTTTCTGGACACTTGGGTGTCCAGAAAGTCATTTCGGTCCATAGCGAAACGAGTTTCTGGACACTTGGGTGTCCAGAAAGTCATTTCGGTCCATAGCGAAACGAGTTTCTGGACACTTGGGTGTCCGTAGCGAAACGAGTTTCTGGACACTTGGGTCCATAGCGAAACGAGTTTCTGGACACTTGGGTGTCCAGAAAGTCATTTCGGTCCATAGCTTGACACTTGGGTGTCCAGAAAGTCATTTCGGTCCATAGCGAAACGAGTTTCTGGACACTTGGGTGTCCCGAAAGTCATTTCGGTCCATAGCTTGACACTTGGGTGTCCAGAAAGTCGGACACTTGGGTGTCCAGAAAGTCATTTCGGTCCACAGCTTGACACTTGGGTGTCCAGAAAGTCATTTCGGTCCATAGCGAAACGAGTTTCTGGACACTTGGGTGTCCAGAAAGTCATTTCGGTCCATAACGAAACGAGTTTCTGGACACTTGGGTGTCCAGAAAGTCATTTCGGTCCATAACGAAACGAGTTTCTGGACACTTGGGTGTCCAGAAAGTCATTTCGGTCCATAGCGAAATGAGTTTCTGGACACTTGGGTGTCCAGAAAGTCGGTCCATAGCGAAACGAGTTTCTGGACACTTGTGTGTCCAGAAAGTCATTTCGGTCCATAGCGAAACGAGTTTCTGGACACTTGGGTGTCCAGAAAGTCATTCCGTCAATAGCGAAACGAGTTTCTGGACACTTGGGTGTCCAGAAAGTCATTTCGGTCCATAGCGAAACGAGTTTCTGGACACTTGGGTGTCGAGAAAGTCATTTCGGTCCATAGCGAAACGAGTTTCTGGACACTTGGGTGTCCAGAAAGTCATTTCGGTTCATAGCGAAACGAGTTTCTGGACACTTGGGTGTCCAGAAAGTCATTTCGGTCCATAGCGAAACGAGTTTCTGGACACTTGGGTGTCCAGAAAGTCATTTCGGTCCATAGGGAAACGAGTTTCTGGACACTTGGGTGTCCAGAAAGTCATTTCGGTCCATAGCGAAATGAGTTTCTGGACACTTGGGTGTCCAGAAAGTCATTTCGGTCCATAGCGAAACGAGTTTCTGGACACTTGGGTGTCCAGAAAGTCATTTCGGTCCATAGCGAAACGAGTTTCTGGACACTTGGGTGTCCAGAAAGTCATTTCGGTCCATAGCGAAATGAGTTTCTGGACACTTGGGTGTCCAGAAAGTCATTTCGGTCCATAGCGAAACGAGTTTCTGGACACTTGGGTGTCCAGAAAGTCATTTCGGTCCATAGCGAAACGAGTTTCTGGACACTTGGGTGTCCAGAAAGTCATTTCGGTCCATAGCGAAACGAGTTTCTGGACACTTGGGTGTCCAGAAAGTCATTTCGGTCCATAGCACCCAAGTGTCCAGAAACTCATTTCGGTCCATAGCGAAACGAGTTTCTGGACACTTGGGTGTCCAGAAAGTCATTTCGGTCCATAGCGAAACGAGTTTCTGGACACTTGGGTGTCCAGAAAGTCATTTCGGTCCATAGCGAAACGAGTTTCTGGACACTTGGGTGTCCAGAAAGTCATTTCGGTCCATAGCGAAACGAGTTTCTGGACACTTGGGTGTCCAGAAAGTCATTTCGGTCCATAGCGAAACGAGTTTCTGGACACTTGGGGGTCCATAGCGAAACGAGTTTCTGGACACTTGGGTGTCCAGAAAGTCATTTCGGTCCATAGCGAAACGAGTTTCTGGACACTTGGGTGTCCAGAAAGTCATTTCGGTCCATAGCGAAACGAGTTTCTGGACACTTGGGTGTCCAGAAAGTCATTTCGGTCCATAGCGAAATGAGTTTCTGGACACTTGGGTGTCCAGAAAGTCATTTCGGTCCACAGCGAAACGAGTTTCTGGACACTTGGGTGTCCAGAAAGTCATTTCGGTCCAAAGCGAAACGAGTTTCTGGACACTTGGGTGTCCAGAAAGTCATTTCGGTCCATAGCGAAACGAGTTTCTGGACACTTGGGTGTCCAGAAAGTCATTTCGGTCCATAGCGAAACGAGTTTCTGGACACTTGGGTGTCCAGAAAGTCATTTCGGTCCATAGCGAAACGAGTTTCTGGACACTTGGGTGTCCAGAAAGTCATTTCGGTCCATAGCGAAACGAGTTTCTGGACACTTGGGTGTCCAGAAAGTCATTTCGGTCCATAGCGAAACGAGTTTCTGGACACTTGGGTGTCCAGAAAGTCATTTCGGTCCATAGCGAAACGAGTTTCTGGACACTTGGGTGTCCAGAAAGTCATTTCGGTCCATAGCGAAACGAGTTTCTGGACACTTGGGTGTCCAGAAAGTCATTTCGGTCCATAGCGAAACGAGTTTCTGGACACTTGGGTGTCCAGAAAGTCATTTCGGTCCATAGCGAAACGAGTTTCTGGACACTTGGGTGTCCAGAAAGTCATTTCGGTCCATAGCGAAACGAGTTTCTGGACACTTGGGTGTCCAGAAAGTCATTTCGGTCCATAGCGAAACGAGTTTCTGGACACTTGGGTGTCCAGAAAGTCATTTCGGTCCATAGCGAAACGAGTTTCTGGACACTTGGGTGTCCAGAAAGTCATTTCGGTCCATAGCACCCAAGTGTCCAGAAACTCATTTCGGTCCATAGCGAAACGAGTTTCTGGACACTTGGGTGTCCAGAAAGTCATTTCGGTCCATAGCGAAACGAGTTTCTGGACACTTGGGTGTCCAGAAAGTCATTTCGGTCCATAGCGAAATGAGTTTCTGGACACTTGGGTGTCCAGAAAGTCATTTCGGTCCATAGCGAAACGAGTTTCTGGACACTTGGGTGTCCAGAAAGTCATTTCGGTCCATAGCGAAACGAGTTTCTGGACACTTGGGTGTCCGTAGCGAAACGAGTTTCTGGACACTTGGGTCCATAGCGAAACGAGTTTCTGGACACTTGGGTGTCCAGAAAGTCATTTCGGTCCATAGCGAAACGAGTTTCTGGACACTTGGGGGTCCATAGCGAAACGAGTTTCTGGACACTTGGGTGTCCAGAAAGTCATTTCGGTCCATAGCGAAACGAGTTTCTGGACACTTGGGTGTCCAGAAAATCATTTCGGTCCATAGCGAAACGAGTTTCTGTACACTTGGGTGTCCAGAAAGTCATTTCGGTCCATAGCGAAACGAGTTTCTGGACACTTGGGTGTCCAGAAAGTCATTTCGGTCCATAGCGAAATGAGTTTCTGGACACTTGGGTGTCCAGAAAGTCATTTCGGTCCACAGCGAAACGAGTTTCTGGACACTTGGGTGTCCAGAAAGTCATTTCGGTCCATAGCGAAACGAGTTTCTGGACACTTGGGTGTCCAGAAAGTCATTTCGGTCCATAGCGAAACGAGTTTCTGGACACTTGGGTGTCCAGAAAGTCATTTCGGTCCATAGCGAAACGAGTTTCTGGACACTTGGGTGTCCAGAAAGTCATTTCGGTCCATAGCGAAACGAGTTTCTGGACACTTGGGTGTCCAGAAAGTCATTTCGGTCCATAGCGAAACGAGTTTCTGGACACTTGGGTGTCCAGAAAGTCATTTCGGTCCATAGCGAAACGAGTTTCTGGACACTTGGGTGTCCAGAAAGTCATTTCGGTCCATAGCGAAACGAGTTTCTGGACACTTGGGTGTCCAGAAAGTCATTTCGGTCCATAGCGAAACGAGTTTCTGGACACTTGGGTGTCCAGAAAGTCATTTCGGTCCATAGCGAAACGAGTTTCTGGACACTTGGGTGTCCAGAAAGTCATTTCGGTCCATAGCGAAACGAGTTTCTGGACACTTGGGTGTCCAGAAAGTCATTTCGGTCCATAGCGAAACGAGTTTCTGGACACTTGGGTGTCCAGATAGTCATTTCGGTCCATAGCGAAACGAGTTTCTGGACACTTGGGTGTCCAGAAAGTCATTTCGGTCCATAGCGAAACGAGTTTCTGGACACTTGGGTGTCCAGAAAGTCATTTCGGTCCATAGCGAAACGAGTTTCTGGACACTTGGGTGTCCAGAAAGTCATTTCGGTCCATAGCGAAACGAGTTTCTGGACACTTGGGTGTCCAGAAAGTCATTTCGGTCCATAGCGAAACGAGTTCCTGGACACTTGGGTGTCCAGAAAGTCATTTCGGTCCATAGCGAAACGAGTTCCTGGACACTTGGGTGTCCAGAAAGTCATTTCGGTCCATAGCGAAACGAGTTTCTGGACACTTGGGTGTCCAGAAAGTCATTTCGGTCCATAGCGAAACGAGTTTCTGGACACTTGGGTGTCCAGAAAGTCATTTCGGTCCATAGCGAAACGAGTTTCTGGACACTTGGGTGTCCAGAAAGTCATTTCGGTCCATAGCGAAACGAGTTTCTGGACACTTGGGTGTCCAGAAAGTCATTTCGGTCCATAGCGAAACGAGTTTCTGGACACTTGGGTGTCCAGAAAGTCATTTCGGTCCATAGCGAAACGAGTTTCTGGACACTTGGGTGTCCAGAAAGTCATTTCGGTCCATAGCGAAACGAGTTTCTGGACACTTGGGTGTCCATAGCGTTCGGTCCATAGCGAAACGAGTTTCTGGACACTTGGGTGTCCAGAAAGTCATTTCGGTCCATAGCTTGACACTTGGGTGTCCAGAAAGTCGGACACTTGGGTGTCCAGAAAGTCATTTCGGTCCATAGCTTGACACTTGGGTGTCCAGAAAGTCATTTCGGTCCATAGCTTGACACTTGGGTGTCCAGAAAGTCATTTCGGTCCATAGCGAAACGAGTTTCTGGACACTTGGGTGTCCAGAAAGTCATTTCGGTCCATAGCGAAATGAGTTTCTGGACACTTGGGTGTCCAGAAAGTCATTTCGGTCCATAGCGAAATGAGTTTCTGGACACTTGGGTGTCCAGAAAGTCATTTCGGTCCATAGCGAAACGAGTTTCTGGACACTTGGGTGTCCAGAAAGTCATTTCGGTCCATAGCGAAACGAGTTTCTGGACACTTGGGTGTCCAGAAAGTCATTTCGGTCCATAGCGAAATGAGTTTCTGGACACTTGGGTGTCCAGAAAGTCATTTCGGTCCATAGCGAAACGAGTTTCTGGACACTTGGGTGTCCAGAAGTCATTTCGGTCCATAGCGAAACGAGTTTCTGGACACTTGGGTGTCCAGAAAGTCATTTCGGTCCATAACGAAATGAGTTTCTGGACACTTGGGTGTCCAGAAAGTCATTTCATTATTTGTGATGATGAAAACCGGCTTTATCAGCTGGACGGATTCAACAAAGAATTCATAAATCGACAAAATAGAAATGGTGGTGGGATTGCAATGTATGTAAGAAAAGAAATAGCATATGAAAGAATAGATTACGAAACAACGTATTATGAGAACATACAGATTCAAATTAAAGGAAAAAAAGAATGGACCATATTAGCAATTTATCGACCACCAAAGTTGAGTGAAGCCAATTTCATAGAAGAAATGGAAAATCAAATGAACTCCATAAACAGAAGACAAAACATCATAGTAATGGGAGACATAAACATAAACATAGATGTGCAAAGAGAAGAAGAATTATTTGCAACGAGATATTTAGATATGATCAATTCTAAAGGCCTACAAAATATAGCTCTAACCAATACAAGAGTTGATCTCAACAGAGGTTCAAGTACTACTATCGATCACTGTTTAGTAAGAAGTGCGTATAATGAATTCTATGCAGCTACTGTGGAAACAAACATATCGGATCACTACACATTAATGTGTGGTGTACCAAAAAACACTAAAGACCAGAGCAAAACATTGCAAAAAACTATTCTTAGTGATAATAGAGTACACGAACAACTATCGAAGATTGACTGGAGTATTTTGGAAAATGCAACAAATGTGGATGATTACTATGAAAAGATTGTCAACATTTTCAATGGAGTTTATGAAAAATCTCGTATAAATATCAAAATAAGAAAAAGAGAAAAGCAAAATCCATGGATGACAGTGGAAATAATGAGTCTCTGCAAGGAAAGAGATAAGTTCTACAATAAATGGAAGAACAATAGAAGGTGCATGAGTTATGAAACCCAATACAAATCTTACCGAAACTTCGTCAATAAAAGAATACAACACGTAAAATCAGAGTACTATAAAAACAGATTTGCGGAATACAGAAAAGATCCAAAGAATACCTGGAGGTTAATAAATAACATCTTAGGAAAAACGAATAGCAACATTGATGAAATAATCACTCGAAACTTCCAGTCAGAAGCAAATGCTGATAGTATAGCTAATAAATTTGCAAAAAGATTCACAGAGGAAATTAAATCCATTATCCACAGTTGTGATTTGAAAACATATCATGGTAGCGAAACAAGCGTATCGTATCGGATGGTGAAATTGGGAATGTTATAAGCAAAATGAGTGTGAATAAGTCTCCTGGGATAGACAATATCAGGGCCAAGGACTTCAAGTACAATGCCAGTGCTTTAGTACCCGTAACTACCCAGCTTGTAAATAAGTCGTTGGAAGAAAGACAATTCCCAAAGAAGCTCAAAATCGCATTTGTTCGACCCATCTATAAATCGGGAAAAAAAGATGATCCAGCGAACTACCGTCCGATCTCTATTCTACCAGTACTTGATAAGATAATGGAAGAAGTAATGGCTAACAGATTGCAAGACTACATTGCCAAATATATAGTGAATAAGAACCAGTATGGGTTCTTGAAGAACAGAAATGTTAACCAACTTCTTAGAGAGTTTGCAAACACAATTAATACCAATCTGAATAAGAACCATCATTCGCTGGTAATCTTTATTGATTTTAAAAAGGCGTTTGACACACTTTGTCATAAAAGGATCATCAGAAAATTGGAAAAAATTGGCATCCGAGGTGGATTACTGGATTGGTTTGCTAGCTACCTTTGTGAAAGAAGTTTTAAGGTCAAAGTTTCAAACTGCTTCAGTAACATGCAAAATGTTGAATTGGGAGTACCACAAGGATCTATCCTAGGACCACTCCTATTTATATTATACGCTAATGATATGCTATCAGTACTGAGAAAAAGCATTGGATTCCAATATGCTGATGATACTGCAATTGTGGTGAGCAATAATAATATTGACTGTGCAACTCAGACTATGCAAGCAGAGTGCAATTCATTTCGGACCGAAATGAATTGCACCCAAGTGTCCAGAAACTCATTTCGGTCCATAGCGAAACGAGTTTCTGGACACTTGGGTGTTTCGGTCCATAACGAAATGAGTTTCTGGACACTTGGGTGTCCAGAAAGTCATTTCGGTCCATAGCACCCAAGTGTCCAGAAACTCGTTTCGCTATGGACCGAAATGACTTTCTGGACACTTGGGTGTCCAGAAAGTCATTTCGGTTCGGTCCATAGCGAAACGAGTTTCTGGACACTTGGGTGTCCAGAAAGTCATTTCGGTCCATAGCGAAATGAGTTTCTGGACACTTGGGTGTCCAGAAAGTCATTTCGGTCCATAGCACCCAAGTGTCCAGAAACTCATTTCGGTCCATAGCGAAACGAGTTTCTGGACACTTGGGTGTCCAGAAAGTCATTTCGGTCCGTAGCGAAATGAGTTTCTGGACACTTGGGTGTCCAGAAAGTCATTTCGGTCCGTAGCGAAATGAGTTTCTGGACACTTGGGTGTCCAGAAAGTCATTTCGGTCCATAGCGAAATGAGTTTCTGGACACTTGGATGTCCAGAAAGTCATTTCGGTCCATAGCGAAATGAGTTTCTGGACACTTGGGTGTCCAGAAAGTCATTTCGGTCCATAGCGAAATGAGTTTCTGGACACTTGGGTGTCCAGAAAGTCATTTCGGTCCATAGCGAAATGAGTTTCTGGACACTTGGGTGTCCAGAAAGTCATTTCGGTCCATAGCACCCAAGTGTCCAGAAAGTCATTTCGGTCCATAGCGAACCGAGTTTCTGGACACTTGGGTGTCCAGAAAGTCATTTCGGTCCATAGCGAAACGAGTTTCTGGACACTTGGGTGTCCAGAAAGTCATTTCGGTCCATAGCGAAACGAGTTTCTAAACACTTGGGTGTCCAGAAAGTCATTTCGGTCCATAGCGAAACGAGTTTCTGGACACTTGGGTGTCCAGAAAGTCATTTCGTTCCATAGCTTGACACTTGGGTGTCCAGAAAGTCATTTCGGTACGTAGCACCCAAGTGTCCAGAAACTCATTTCGGTCCATAGCGAAACGAGTTTCTGGACACTTGGGTGTCCAGAAAGTCATTTCGGTCCATAGCGAAATGAGTTTCTGGACACTTGGGTGTCCAGAAAGTCATTTCGGTCCATAGCGAAATGAGTTTCTGGACACTTGGGTGTCCAGAAAGTCATTTCGGTCCATAGCGAAACGAGTTTCTGGACACTTGGGTGTCCAGAAAGTCATTTCGGTCCATAGCGAAACGAGTTTCTGGACACTTGGGTCCATTTCGGTCCATAGCGAAATGAGTTTCTGGACACTTGGGTGTCCAGAAAGTCATTTCGGTCCATAGCGAAACGAGTTTCTGGACACTTGGGTGTCCAGAAAGTCATTTCGGTCCATAGCGAAACGAGTTTCTGGACACTTGGGTGTCCAGAAAGTCATTTCGGTCCATAGCGAAACGAGTTTCTGGACACTTGGGTGTCCAGAAAGTCATTTCGGTCCATAGCGAAATGAGTTTCTGGACACTTGGGTGTCCAGAAAGTCATTTCGGTCCATAGCGAAATGAGTTTCTGGACACTTGGGTGTCCAGAAAGTCATTTCGGTCCATAGCGAACCGAGTTTCTGGACACTTGGGTGTCCAGAAAGTCATTTCGGTCCATAGCGAAACGAGTTTCTGGACACTTGGGTGTCCAGAAAGTCATTTCGGTCCATAGCGAAACGAGTTTCTAAACACTTGGGTGTCCAGAAAGTCATTTCGGTCCATAGCGAAACGAGTTTCTGGACACTTGGGTGTCCAGAAAGTCATTTCGGTCCATAGCTTGACACTTGGGTGTCCAGAAAGTCATTTCGGTACGTAGCACCCAAGTGTCCAGAAACTCATTTCGGTCCATAGCGAAACTAGTTTCTGGACACTTGGGTGTCCAGAAAGTCATTTCGGTCCATAGCGAAATGAGTTTCTGGACACTTGGGTGTCCAGAAAGTCATTTCGGTCCATAGCGAAACGAGTTTCTGGACACTTGGGTGTCCAGAAAGTCATTTCGGTCCATAGCGAAACGAGTTTCTGGACACTTGGGTGTCCAGAAAGTCATTTCGGTCCATAGCGAAACGAGTTTCTGGACACTTGGGTGTCCAGAGAGTCATTTCGGTCCATAGCGAAACGAGTCTCTGGACACTTGGGTGTCCAGAAAGTCATTTCGGTCCATAACGAAACGAGTTTCTGGACACTTGGGTGTCCAGAAAGTCATTTCGGTCCATAGCGAAATGAGTTTCTGGACACTTGGGTGTCCAGAAAGTCATTTCGGTCCATAGCGAAACGAGTTTCTGGACACTTGGGGGTCCAGAAAGTCATTTCGGTCCATAGCGAAATGAGTTTCTGGACACTTGGGTGTCCAGAAAGTCATTTCGGTCCATAGCGAAATGAGTTTCTGGACACTTGGGTGTCCAGAAAGTCATTTCGGTCCATAGCGAAATGAGTTTCTGGACACTTGGGTGTCCAGAAAGTCATTTCGGTCCATAGCGAAACGAGTTTCTAAACACTTGGGTGTCCAGAAAGTCATTTCGGTCCATAGCGAAACGAGTTTCTGGACACTTGGGTGTCCAGAAAGTCATTTCGGTCCATAGCGAAACGAGTTTCTAAACACTTGGGTGTCCAGAAAGTCATTTCGGTCCATAGCGAAACGAGTTTCTGGACACTTGGGTGTCCAGAAAGTCATTTCGGTCCATAGCTTGACACTTGGGTGTCCAGAAAGTCATTTCGGTACGTAGCACCCAAGTGTCCAGAAACTCATTTCGGTCCATAGCGAAACTAGTTTCTGGACACTTGGGTGTCCAGAAAGTCATTTCGGTCCATAGCGAAATGAGTTTCTGGACACTTGGGTGTCCAGAAAGTCATTTCGGTCCATAGCGAAATGAGTTTCTGGACACTTGGGTGTCCAGAAAGTCATTTCGGTCCATAGCGAAACGAGTTTCTGGACACTTGGGTGTCCAGAAAGTCATTTCGGTCCATAGCGAAACGAGTTTCTGGACACTTGGGTGTCCAGAGAGTCATTTCGGTCCATAGCGAAACGAGTTTCTGGACACTTGGGTGTCCAGAAAGTCATTTCGGTCCATAGCGAAACGAGTTTCTGGACACTTGGGTGTCCAGAAAGTCATTTCGGTCCATAGCGAAACGAGTTTCTGGACACTTGGGTGTCCAGGAAGTCATTTCGGTCCATAGCGAAATGAGTTTCTGGACACTTGGGTGTCCAGAAAGTCATTTCGGTCCATAGCGAAACGAGTTTCTGGACACTTGGGTGTCCACAAAGTCATTTCGGTCCATAGCGAAACGAGTTTCTGGACACTTGGGTGTCCACAAAGTCATTTCGGTCCATAGCGAAACGAGTTTCTGAACACTTGGGTGTCCAGAAAGTCATTTCGGTCCATAGCGAAACGAGTTTCTGGACACTTGGGTGTCCAGAAAGTCATTTCGGTCCATAGCGAAATGAGTTTCTGGACACTTGGGTGTCCAGAAAGTCATTTCGGTCCATAGCGAAATGAGTTTCTGGACACTTGGGTGTCCAGAAAGTCATTTCGGTCCATAGCGAAATGAGTTTCTGGACACTTGGGTGTCCAGAAAGTCATTTCGGTCCATAGCGAAACGAGTTTCTGGACACTTGGGTGTCCAGAAAGTCATTTCGGTCCATAGCGAAACGAGTTTCTGGACACTTGGGTGTCCAGAAAGTCATTTCGGTCCATAGCTTGACACTTGGGTGTCCAGAAAGTCATTTCGGTACGTAGCACCCAAGTGTCCAGAAACTCATTTCGGTCCATAGCGAAACTAGTTTCTGGACACTTGGGTGTCCAGAAAGTCATTTCGGTCCATAGCGAAATGAGTTTCTGGACACTTGGGTGTCCAGAAAGTCATTTCGGTCCATAGCGAAATGAGTTTCTGGACACTTGGGTGTCCAGAAAGTCATTTCGGTCCATAGCGAAACGAGTTTCTGGACACTTGGGTGTCCAGAAAGTCATTTCGGTCCATAGCGAAACGAGTTTCTGGACACTTGGGTGTCCAGAAAGTCATTTCGGTCCATAGCGAAACGAGTTTCTGGACACTTGGGTGTCCAGAGAGTCATTTCGGTCCATAGCGAAACGAGTTTCTGGACACTTGGGTGTCCAGAAAGTCATTTCGGTCCATAGCGAAACGAGTTTCTGGACACTTGGGTGTCCAGAAAGTCATTTCGGTCCATAGCGAAACGAGTTTCTGGACACTTGGGTGTCCAGGAAGTCATTTCGGTCCATAGCGAAACGAGTTTCTGGACACTTGGGTGTCCAGAAAGTCATTTCGGTCCATAGCGAAACGAGTTTCTGGACACTTGGGTGTCCACAAAGTCATTTCGGTCCATAGCGAAACGAGTTTCTGAACACTTGGGTGTCCAGAAAGTCATTTCGGTCCATAGCGAAACGAGTTTCTGGACACTTGGGTGTCCAGAAAGACATTTCGGTCCATAGCGAAACGAGTTTCTGGACACTTGGGTGTCCAGAAAGTCATTTCGGTCCATAGCGAAATGAGTTTCTGGACACTTGGGTGTCCAGAAAGTCATTTCGGTCCATAGCGAAATGAGTTTCTGGACACTTGGGTGTCCAGAAAGTCATTTCGGTCCATAGCGAAATGAGTTTCTGGACACTTGGGTGTCCAGAAAGTCATTTCGGTCCATAGCGAAATGAGTTTCTGGACACTTGGGTGTCCAGAAAGTCATTTCGGTCCATAGCGAAACGAGTTTCTGGACACTTGGGTGTCCAGAAAGTCATTTCGGTCCATAGCTTGACACTTGGGTGTCCAGAAAGTCATTTCGGTCCATAGGGAAATGAGTTTCTGGACACTTGGGTGTCATTTCGGTCCATAGCGAAACGAGTTTCTGGACACTTGGGTGTCCAGAAAGTCATTTCGGTCCATAGCGAAACGAGTATCTGGACACTTGGGTGTCCAGAAAGTCATTTCGGTCCATAGCGAAACGAGTTTCTGGACACTTGGGTGTCCAGAAAGTCATTTCGGTCCATAGCGAAATGAGTTTCTGGACACTTGGGTGTCCAGAAAGTCATTTCGGTCCATAGCGAAATGAGTTTCTGGACACTTGGGTGTCCAGAAAGTCATTTCGGTCCATAGCGAAATGAGTTTCTGGACACTTGGGTGTCCAGAAAGTCATTTCGGTCCATAGCGAAATGAGTTTCTGGACACTTGGGTGTCCAGAAAGTCATTTCGGTCCATAGCGAAATGAGTTTCTGGACACTTGGGTGTCCAGAAAGTCATTTCGGTCCATAGCGAACCGAGTTTCTGGACACTTGGGTGTCCAGAAAGTCATTTCGGTCCATAGCGAAACGAGTTTCTGGACACTTGGGTGTCCAGAAAGTCATTTCGGTCCATAGCGAAACGAGTTTCTGGACACTTGGGTGTCCAGAAAGTCATTTCAGTCCATAGCGAAACGAGTTTCTAAACACTTGGGTGTCCAGAAAGTCATTTCGGTCCATAGCGAAACGAGTTTCTGGACACTTGGGTGTCCAGAAAGTCATTTCGGTCCATAGCTTGACACTTGGGTGTCCAGAAAGTCATTTCGGTACGTAGCACCCAAGTGTCCAGAAACTCATTTCGGTCCATAGCGAAACTAGTTTCTGGACACTTGGGTGTCCAGAAAGTCATTTCGGTCCATAGCGAAATGAGTTTCTGGACACTTGGGTGTCCAGAAAGTCATTTCGGTCCATAGCGAAATGAGTTTCTGGACACTTGGGTGTCCAGAAAGTCATTTCGGTCCATAGCGAAATGAGTTTCTGGACACTTGGGTGTCCAGAAAGTCATTTCGGTCCATAGCGAAACGAGTTTCTGGACACTTGGGTGTCCAGAAAGTCATTTCGGTCCATAGCGAAACGAGTTTCTGGACACTTGGGTCCATTTCGGTCCATAGCGAAATGAGTTTCTGGACACTTGGGTGTCCAGAAAGTCATTTTGGTCCATAGCGAAACGAGTTTCTGGACACTTGGGTGTCCAGAAAGTCATTTCGGTCCATAGCGAAACGAGTTTCTGGACACTTGGGTGTCCAGAAAGTCATTTCGGTCCATAACGAAACGAGTTTCTGGACACTTGGGTGTCCAGAAAGTCATTTCGGTCCATAGCGAAATGAGTTTCTGGACACTTGGGTGTCCAGAAAGTCATTTCGGTCCATAGCGAAATGAGTTTCTGGACACTTGGGTGTCCAGAAAGTCATTTCCGTCCATAGCGAAATGAGTTTCTGGACACTTGGGTGTCCAGAAAGTCATTTCGGTCCATAGCGAAATGAGTTTCTGGACACTTGGGTGTCCAGAAAGTCATTTCCGTCCATAGCGAAATGAGTTTCTGGACACTTGGGTGTCCAGAAAGTCATTTCGGTCCATAGCGAAACGAGTTTCTGGACACTTGGGTGTCCAGAAAGTCATTTCGGTCCATAGCGAAACGAGTTTCTGGACACTTGGGTGTCCAGAAAGTCATTTCGGTCCATAGCGAAACGAGTTTCTGGACACTTGGGTGTCCAGAAAGTCATTTCGGTCCATAGCGAAACGAGTTTCTGGACACTTGGGTGTCCAGAAAGTCATTTCGGTCCATAGCGAAACGAGTTTCTGGACACTTGGGTGTCCAGAAAGTCATTTCGGTCCATAGCGAAATGAGTTTCTGGACACTTGGGTGTCCAGAAAGTCATTTCTGGGGCACTTGGGTGTCCAGAAAGTCATTTCGGTAAATAGCGAAATGAGTTTCTGGACACTTGGGTGTCCAGAAAGTCATTTCGGTCCATAGCGAAATGAGTTTCTGGACACTTGGGTGTCCAGAAAGTCATTTCCGTCCATAGCGAAATGAGTTTCTGGACACTTGGGTGTCCAGAAAGTCATTTCCGTCCATAGCGAAATGAGTTTCTGGACACTTGGGTGTCCAGAAAGTCATTTCGGTCCATAGCGAAATGAGTTTCTGGACACTTGGGTGTCCAGAAAGTCATTTCGGTCCATAGCGAAACGAGTTTCTGGACACTTGGGTGTCCAGAAAGTCATTTCGGTCCATAGCGAAACGAGTTTCTGGACACTTGGGTGTCCAGAAAGTCATTTCGGTCCATAGCGAAAAGAGTTTCTGGACACTTGGGTGTCCAGAAAGTCATTTCGGTCCATAGCGAAACGAGTTTCTGGACACTTGGGTG
The DNA here is from genome assembly GCA_905231855.2 of Eristalis tenax. NCBI lineage: Eukaryota > Metazoa > Arthropoda > Insecta > Diptera > Syrphidae > Eristalis > Eristalis tenax. The sequence goes on along the minus strand of HG993126.1, from coordinate 16,860,072 downwards.
TCCAGAAAGTCATTTCGGTCCATAGCGAAACGAGTTTCTGGACACTTGGGTGTCCAGAAAGTCATTTCGGTAAATAGCGAAACGAGTTTCTGGACACTTGGGTGTCCAGAAAGTCATTTCGGTAAATAGCGAAACGAGTTTCTGGACACTTGGGTGTCCAGAAAGTCATTTCGGTCCATAGCGAAACGAGTTTCTGGACACTTGGGTGTCCAGAAAGTCATTTCGGTCCATAGCGAAACGAGTTTCTGGACACTTGGGTGTCCAGGAAGTCATTTCGGTCCATAGCGAAATGAGTTTCTGGACACTTGGGTGTCCAGAAAGTCATTTCGGTCCATAGCGAAACGAGTTTCTGGACACTTGGGTGTCCAGAAAGTCATTTCGGTCCATAGCGAAACGAGTTTCTGGACACTTGGGTGTCCAGAAAGTCATTTCGGTCCATAGCGAAACGAGTTTCTGGACACTTGGGTGTCCAGAAAGTCATTTCGGTCCATAGCGAAACGAGTTTCTGGACACTTGGGTGTCCAGAAAGTCATTTCGGTCCATAGCGAAACGAGTTTCTGGACACTTGGGTGTCCAGAAAGTCATTTCGGTCCATAGCGAAATGAGTTTCTGGACACTTGGGTGTCCAGAAAGTCATTTCGGTCCATAGCGAAATGAGTTTCTGGACACTTGGGTGTCCAGAAAGTCATTTCGGTCCATAGCGAAATGAGTTTCTGGACACTTGGGTGTCCAGAAAGTCATTTCCGTCCATAGCGAAATGAGTTTCTGGACACTTGGGTGTCCAGAAAGTCATTTCCGTCCATAGCGAAATGAGTTTCTGGACACTTGGGTGTCCAGAAAGTCATTTCGGTCCATAGCGAAACGAGTTTCTGGACACTTGGGTGTCCAGAAAGTCATTTCGGTCCATAGCGAAACGAGTTTCTGGACACTTGGGTGTCCAGAAAGTCATTTCGGTCCATAGCGAAACGAGTTTCTGGACACTTGGGTGTCCAGAAAGTCATTTCGGTCCATAGCGAAACGAGTTTCTGGACACTTGGGTGTCCAGAAAGTCATTTCGGTCCATAGCGAAACGAGTTTCTGGACACTTGGGTGTCCAGAAAGTCATTTCGGTCCATAGCGAAATGAGTTTCTGGACACTTGGGTGTCCAGAAAGTCATTTCCGGGGCACTTGGGTGTCCAGAAAGTCATTTCGGTCCATAGCGAAACGAGTTTCTGGACACTTGGGTGTCCAGAAAGTCATTTCGGTCCATAGCGAAATGAGTTTCTGGACACTTGGGTGTCCAGAAAGTCATTTCGGTCCATAGCGAAATGAGTTTCTGGACACTTGAGTGTCCAGAAAGTCATTTCGGTCCATAGCGAAATGAGTTTCTGGACACTTGGGTGTCCAGAAAGTCATTTCCGTCCATAGCGAAATGAGTTTCTGGACACTTGGGTGTCCAGAAAGTCATTTCGGTCCATAGCGAAACGAGTTTCTGGACACTTGGGTGTCCAGAAAGTCATTTCGGTCCATAGCGAAACGAGTTTCTGGACACTTGGGTGTCCAGAAAGTCATTTCGGTCCATAGCGAAACGAGTTTCTGGACACTTGGGTGTCCAGAAAGTCATTTCGGTCCATAGCGAAACGAGTTTCTGGACACTTGGGTGTCCAGAAAGTCATTTCGGTCCATAGCGAAACGAGTTTCTGGACACTTGGGTGTCCAGAAAGTCATTTCGGTCCATAGCGAAATGAGTTTCTGGACACTTGGGTGTCCAGAAAGTCATTTCTGGGGACACTTGGGTGTCCAGAAAGTCATTTCGGTCCATAGCGAAACGAGTTTCTGGACACTTGGGTGTCCGGAAAGTCATTTCGGTCCATAGCGAAACGAGTTTCTGGACACTTGGGTGTCCAGAAAGTCATTTCGGTCCATAGCGAAACGAGTTTCTGGACACTTGGGTGTCCAGAAAGTCATTTCGGTCCATAGCGAAACGAGTTTCTGGACACTTGGGTGTCCAGAAAGTCATTTCGGTCCATAGCGAAACGAGTTTCTGGACACTTGGGTGTCCAGAAAGTCATTTCGGTCCATAGCGAAACGAGTTTCTGGACACTTGGGTGTCCAGATAGTCATTTCGGTCCATAGCGAAACGAGTTTCTGGACACTTGGGTGTCATTTCATTTCGGCTATGTCCATGAAATGACACCCAAGTGTCCAGAAAGTCATTTCGGTCCATAGTGAAACGAATTTCTGGACACTTGGGTGTCCAGAAAGTCATTTCGGTCCATAGCGAAACGAGTTTCTGGACACTTGGGTGTCCAGAAAGTCATTTCGGTCCATAGCGAAACGAGTTTCTGGACACTTGGGTGTCCAGAAAGTCATTTCGGTCCATAGCGAAACGAGTTTCTGGACACTTGGGTGTCCAGAAAGTCATTTCGGTCCATAGCGAAACGAGTTTCTGGACACTTGGGTGTCCAGAAAGTCATTTCGGTCCATAGCGAAACGAGTTTCTGGACACTTGGGTGTCCAGAAAGTCATTTCGGTCGATAGCGAAACGAGTTTCTGGACACTTGGGTGTCCAGAAAGTCATTTCGGTCCATAGCGAAACGAGTTTCTGGACACTTGGGTGTCCAGAAAGTCATTTCGGTCCATAGCGAAACGAGTTTCTGGACACTTGGGTGTCCAGAAAGTCATTTCGGTCCATAGCGAAACGAGTTTCTGGACACTTGGGTGTCCAGAAAGTCATTTCGGTCCATAGCAAAACGAGTTTCTGGACACTGGGGTGTCCCGAAAGTCATGTTTATTTTTTTTAGAAGTTCATTATTTAACCCTCCTCTATAAACATTCCTTTCTCTCCATCACTGGGTTAATAAACCTTAAAGGACAGTGTCCTAAATGATAAAGAAAATTAAAAAAAATATAGTATGAACATCGGTGGACGTGGATATTAGCTCAGAGTAGTACTTTCACGGGTAGTCAGTTCGGCCTTTCAGTCTTATACGTTGGTCCGATTTGGGCAGAAGCTTTGAAAATCGGGAAAAGTATACTGACATACTGACATCAGTGCATAGGCTCGGTGCAATAAGAGTAATAAGTGGCTTCAGGACAATCACGGACTATGCTGCGTGCGTCTAGCCGAAATGCTCGCCATTGACATCATGGCAGACGAGTTGTTGTGCTTCACAGGTGATCGCCAACAAACTGGAAGTATAAAGGGAGAGGAAAGGGCTGTATCAACAGCTCTAAGGTAGACTAGGTGGAACAATTCCATTAAAGATAGATGGACACATAACCTCATCCCCGACATACGCAGTTCTTGACCGGTCATGGATGCTATCGCAAATGTGGACAGGATAGAAAAACAAGAATAATATCCCGTGAATCCTTCATGCTGGCATTTGCTTTCTCAGCGTTCTTCCCTAAGCTCCGTATAACCAACAGTATTCTGTGCTAAGAAGCAAGGCTATCTGATAAGTCTGATGAGCCCAAAGGTTACAGTCGAGAACGTGAACAGCCTGACCACCTAAACTTTCGCTCCTAATTTATAAATTTTCGGCTCTGCGGAATCTTTTCCATGGCCCGCAAGAATATGCACGCAAATGAAAACAAAAACATAGAACTACATGCATACTCCTCTTTATTCACTCTATGTGCAAGGATATTCCTTCAATCCGTCACCGAAAAGGTGGCCTTAGTCACAGACCTCCAATAGGCTGGAGCATCTAGACGGGACAGCCCTGCCGCACATCTGCGTGCTATTATTGAAGTACGTGTTGGCTGGGCATAAGTAAATGTTTCCAATCCACACGCCGTTCGATTCGTAACAGTTGATGAATCTAAAAGCAAAGCCGTGTGAAGTCAAATGCGCGAACTCAACTCAAACTCTTACTTTGAACACTTTGGATCCGAGAGCACTTCGAATCGACCGCGAACGCCCTTTGATGTACAGAACTCCCTGGGACTGGTTACTGGATTGATAGTCGTTGGTGCTGGCTCCGTAGTCGGAATGGGCGTCGTTGTTGTCGGTTGTGTCGATGACGTAGTTGTCACCAGCGTGGAAACTGGACAAGTTATACCCATCTGAAAGCAGACAAACTCTGTGAGATATCCTAATTTACGTGGGCTCCCCTGCTGGCCTTACTCCAAATTCGTCTGGGTTGACGCAGATGGATGGTGACTCTATGTTGCATATCATGTCTCCGGGACAAGTGTATTCGATTGAGAAACTCCGTCTAGTGCCATAGCAAAGCGAAAATGTGTTGTAAGTCGTGCAGGCAAACACATTTTGGGCGTTGCATTTCCCGCACGAATTGCATTCCATCTGGATTAGGGAGCTGTTTTTTGCACAGACCTCTGTGTCTGGGGTACAGACGTACCCAGGGGGACATTGGGAAGTCGGAAGTTGGGGGACGCCTGAAATAAAGTATCGGATTGTTTTGTTAAAAAAATAGTTGCAATTCGGATAAGGATTCGCTTTACCTTCTGAACAAACTTGGAACTTATCCACATCAACGCACGCAAAGTTGTTTAACGAGCACATTCCACATAAGCTGTACGCCAAGTAGACAGTGTTGGCTAACGCCGCAAGTAACTGAAAGGGTAAGAGGAGACTTTACATCTACATTCAAAAGGATTGGCAGAGAATTTGAGATATGATGTGGCTCAGAAAAACAAGAGCTCCAGTTCTTCTCTCAAAGAACAAGAAGTTGAGCTCCAAGTGAGACTCGCGAAAACAAGGTCGAAGGAAATGCCTGATTCCGTCCAACTGTTGGCGGATGAAATTGATGCGATTGGGCAGACAAAATGAGTAGTCAATGTGACGGTATGGACACAGAAGCGGCTCAAATGAGCCCGGGCGTGAAGGAAAGAAGGGTCTTCTTGAGTGGACACCCATCATCAACGCATTGGTCAAGTGTTCTCTGTATTACCTAGTACAGAGATCAAAAATACCTCATGCCATCCAGTCACAGAGCAATCTCTCGATGCAACAAGTTGACCTTGAGCAAGACTTCGATAATTCCAGTGCGGCGTAGAAGCTCCTGCAGAAGTCCCTGGGCTGATGATCTTTGATCCTGTTGGTGTTGACTACATCAGGAGAAGAAGAATCAGCCACGACATGTACTCGATATGAGTCTAGCCAGGGGTCAATGGATCCAATGCCTAAGGAAGGGCCACGTAGAGTGCGTGGACATCTTGGCCCCGGAACGAAGAGTCCTCAAACCACACACAAGCATACCAACGTTAAAGTGGAACGTACAAGTGGAGAAGGATCTAGCCCAAAATGGTGTACGAGGAGGACGCAGCTGGGTGGAAAGGCTTGTTGTTTGAGGATCGTTTCAACTCCGGAATTTAGCGCCGCACATAGAAGAACAAGAAGTCTGAGCAGTGGCATTTTGTCTGTGCTCAAGATTGTGGATTAAGGTAGTGACACGTAGTCATCCATGAGACGCTCAATGTTCTATTCCCTCCAAGAGATCACAAAGCTGCTTCAAGTTTGGGCAACAACTCAAAGAAATTAGACTAGCTTTGGTCACAGTAACTACAATCGATATATGGACTTGCTCTAAGCTAGCAAAGTGATAATTTCTGTATTGGGCGCATCCTCAACGTAAGAATACCAACACACTCGCTTGATGGCTGTTGCCTCCCGCAAAGTTGTTCGAAATAGTCATCCATTTGGCTTCATCGTTGTCAGGAATCACTGCTGCTGCTAATGTTCTCTCACGAGTTGTCTACCGACTCAACAGGGCGACGATTGAGAAGCTTTTTTACACACAGTTGCTTATCAGTGACTCCAGCGATGTTGTGGTCAGAAATTACGTGTATCAGAAATTACTGAATCAGACGCGCGTTTGGTCGAAACGTGTTAAGAGTCCAGTTTCTGCTGCTGCCACGACACTTCCTGCGGACAAATCATGCTCCCTAAACTCCATCGAATGAATCTGAACCAATGATCACGCGCTGACCACGATCACGATTAAATATGTACTAACAACTTCAAATACTCACAAGTAATATCTTCATCGTTCTCACAAAGCTACTGGCACCTTCAAAAACTCTGCACTGCGCTGCATCTCAGCATCTTATCACCTTAAATACGAATAGCGTTTCGCTTATCGAGGGTGCAGTTTTACAACAATCAAACGAGCAAATAACATCACGGGCGCTGTAAAAGTTTACAAGCAATTCGACAATCGAGTAACGAGTCAGCAAATTACAAGGGTAATCTGAATGTTTACCACTATAAATAGAAACTATTGTATCATTGTAATATCAAACAACGTTAATGCCTAGATTCACTCTTGTGGCAGACTCTGGGGAGAGGGGGTTTCAACAGATGGACGGTTGTGATTTGAAAACGGAGCAGTTGATGGTACAGTACTGATAAATTAATTAAGCTTTATCGTTTTGTAAAACTAAGCTAAAAGACTCGAAGAGACACACATCACTGTGGCCGCAATGACCACTTCCCTTAGTTTCGTTGAGTTTCTTTCACTGTTGCATACGTACAGGCTCAACTATAATGCGAATGCGTGTACATGAGATAGTGTCGAACTTTACGGAAATATTTTGTCATGTTTCCAGAAAACACATGACTAGCCATAATGAGCATATGCGCGCACAGCCATATGTCAGAAACCGCTGCTTTATTTTTTTTTTCTTATTTTTTTACTTTATTATGAAAGAGAAACAAGTGTTTAATTTGTTCAGTTCGTTTATATTTATTTTATACACAAATTATAATTCTCTATCAGCTGGGTCGCGAACTTTTCTTATTTCCTCTTTGATCTGTCAAATTCACACATGCGCAGTGGCGTTCAGAGCGCTCTTGTTCGTGCCTAACCAAACATTCTGTGATGATAGTGTGATTCCTGCCAAATTCGTTCACAATCGTTCTTGGGCGGCAATATAGGTTAGCTCATGGCCGTGGGGTATTCCCTTACTCACCTATGCGCGTTTGACACTAACCACTGCTCGCTCATGCGTATTATAGTTGGGCATTTAAATGGGAGCGAAATGAGCTGTTAACTACTTCACTGTCCCACAGATGATTTTGCACAAGTTCCGACAAAAAATTATGGACACTCCACACAATTTGAAGAAGAAGGTAGCTATCCAATGATCGCAAGAGAGGCATGTTGGTTGATGACTACGCCAACTCTTTTTCCTCTTGTACAACCCATGCCGTGTAGAGAACAACACCGCGACCATGATAGATATATTGTATCGAAAGGCTGGAGTTAAATCATCAGACAAACCACTTCCCTCATGAAAAATTGTAAGTCTTTTGTAGTGGAATTCTTAAATTCCTCTGAAGTGAGTACCTCTCTTGGCATGTGAACTAATATACGAAGCAATCGCCCTAGGCCACACGTTGCAGTTTGGAAGTTGTGTGGAGGTCTAACAACCCGCTCACTTAAAAAGCAAAACACGTTAACCCGCTTTGGTGCCACGGACAAACGTACAATTTCGATAGGAAGAAGAAAGATTTGCACTTGTCCTGGATCCTGGGACACTACACTCCGAGGGCCATTCATCAAATTGAAAAGATCCTCACACCTGGCGGACGTCCGACTTGCACTGCAGTTCAGGAAATAAGTACGCTGAACAGACAATGATCAAGAAAAAATAGAACCTCATAGGTATATGGTCTACTGCTCACGCAATACAGAACGCATTTTGCTGCGATCCTAGCACGGAATCGGTTAAGGTGGCGGTTGGCTGTCGCACTTTTGATAGTCAAGTCCGAACATGTATTAAGAATCGCAGGTTTTTATTTCAGGATTTTCAAAGCTAGTCGAAACCAGGCATGAAGTATTTTGGAGATGGCTCACTTCACAGCTGATTGACCCCTAACCCACCGACGAATTTGACAGGCTTTTTGAGAGTTGAATTTTTTTTTTGTGGTTTCAGAATGTCCTATCGAGGACTGGAGCGTGTCTTTACAATTCATTGGTTCATATTCGCTGACAAGATATATAGAATGATAATATTAGTCCAGATGGGCATGCTATCTTTTGTAAGAACAAGACGAAACTTCGCGTCACTATCACGGCACCTGTCCAGCACTTGCAAGGACAAGGAAAAACACGCTCCACACTTATCTTCACGTTGTCTTAAAGAGACAACACTACTCTCCTTCGCTTGGACATTTGTGTCTCGTTTCGCTGTCAAAACGTTTAGAGCCGAGGCAGCTCGAGCTGATGAATGAGTCCGGATAATAGGATATTCGGATAATCAAAGTCCGTATAATTGGGATTTTACCGTATCGAAAATTGGTTTCGCAGACGCCACTCCAGGAAATACGGAAGGCCTTAGGGAAAGCACTCAGGCCCTTCGAAATTGTGTAATCTCGTAACCGACACTCAGGTACCCGAGTGTGGATGTGTTAAAGCAACACTTCCAACATGTGCATGGTCTTAAGATATTCATATGGACCCGCGAAAATCGACCCCAGTCAATAAAGCAGGCCTCCCGACTAGCATTGAAGAAGTGAAAACTGGTTTTTAAAAGTTCAAGGCCTCATCACAACGTCGCGTTAGCGCGGTGGGGCGGTGATAGGCATCGGTACGCGTTTTATCGAGCTTACGAGAATGTTATGACAAAGCGCGGTTCCCTCACTTTGCCAAACCACAATGAAAGGTTCGTGTTTCACAAGTAATATCGTCTCAAATCCATTTTACCAGAAAAAATGCAATTATTTCATACAAAATGTCTAAAAAAATTATGTACGTACACGAGTAAATCAATGAAATTTGTTTGACAGCTGTCAAAAGCCCGAGTTTGTAGAAATAGCTTTACATACAAATTTGTGCTCGCGCTTACTACATTACGTTATAAAGAATATGAAGACAATGTCCCATGGATCTCTGCAGCCAGTTGACAGTGCCACAATGAGAAGGAATTAAAACGGAAAGGCAGACCAGCATGGTCGTTGTTTATGCTTTTAACATGAAAATATTGCAAAACTAAATCGAATTAAATTCAATGTCATTTATTTGAAAATTCCATTCAACAGAAAAAAATATCTGCCGAAATTTAAAATCCCTCGTAACGAAATCTTCTTTTCGTTTGGCCACAACACACGAACACATCCCACCGGCATTAGCGAAGACATAATCCAAATTACAAACAAATCAACAAATGTAAACGAGAACCTATCTGCATCTCTCTCGCACACAATCATTAATTACATAGAACCAATTTAGGCCAAACGGCACCAACTTCACAACAATCTTTAAGCGTTTCATCAAAAAATCAAAATGGTCGCCTGTTTTGTTAATAGTTCTGTGTGAAAGAAAACTTTTTCTTCCTGTTTTTGTGATTCAAAATAATTCCATTTTCCCTATTCAAACAATGCAAAACAATTGAGAACTCCCATCTAAAGTGCAACCAAGTGAATGTGTAAAACATAATCAAGTGCCAAAAAAAACTCAGTGATCAAAATCATCAAAAGTAAAAAGGGGCAACCAACAGAAAAAAAAACCAAAAACAAAAGGAAAAAATAAAATAAAAAAGAAACCAACAAAAGGGAAAAAAATATGAGGAAAAATGATTAAGAAAACCTAAATTGTTTTGTCAAGTGGTGTGCTGCTTCAGCTCTAGTGTGTGTAGTGAGGGAGTCGTCGTCTCCTGCTGCTGTTGCAACTGGCAAAAGGATAGATTCGTCTTGAAATTGAATTGCAATCTGGACGAAACTGATCTAGTGATTGGATAGTTGCGACCGCATAGGTTTCTACAATTCGGGCAGAGAAGAGGAAGAGAGGAGTCTTAGCCGCCCACTTTTTTTTTGTGTGTGCGCCTATCAAACAAATCAATCATCGCCTTTTCGTCATCATCATCACCACCATCATCATCTTCATAGCCGTCGTCGCCGTCGTTGTCGTAGCCGTCACCGTTTCGTCTCATCTCTCTCCCTCGCACTAGCAGCGCACTGTCTACATACACACTTTGCATTCGTTCGTCGCCCTCTTCACGTTTATTATTCGCAAGGAAGCGCATTTCAAACTTCCTTTTTTCTTTTTTTCGTTGCTCTCTTCTTCCCCCACATTGTTGTTTCGAGCATCCAGCGGAATACTTAACAAATAGATGGTAATGGTAACATTTTAATTTATTTATTTTTTTTTTCTTTTTTATTTCAAATGTATTCTCATTTTGTGAATGTGTCGTTGCCGATATTTGTCTTTTGTTTGCGGGGGGAATTATGTAATTTGCCTTATTGTTCCCTCTTCCAGGGGAGATGGTGGATAGCCCTAAGCGAAGAGAGGCAGAGGTAATGAGGTGATTTAATTAGGTAAAGAGTCATGCTTAAGTATCTTGTGATTAGCTTAACTTGCTTTCACCCGTAACATCGTCCTTCTGCCATCTCACCACGACCCGAGTGAATTCCTCTCCAAAGTATAAATGAATAAAGAAATTATTCGGCGAACATAATGGAGTGGAGCGGTGTGGCGAGACGCTGTGGTAATTTATCTACAAAGTTAAACAACCAATAATCGTCTAGTAATAACAATAAACAAATTCTACTTCAGTCGGTAGTCCAAAAGGAAAATCAAAATTATTACACTTATCTCTCAAGTGTGTGCTAAAAGATAGATATACAACGATGAGTAGTCTTTGGTCGGTTAGTCGGACTCGTCGTCGGCTGGTGTTGTGCAGGGGTAGCGGGCGTCTGGTGAACACATGCTGCAGGTATACAGGCAGTCAGTTAATTAATTGACGTTGTGAATTGTGTGCGGAGCGTTTAAAAAAAATAGCATTTTTCTGTTTGTTTTCCTTGTAGTTCAGAATACATTTTGGGAAACATTTGTAGGTTTAAAAATTGGTTGTAGCATTATATTTACACAAGGTGGCATGTGTTCTTTTTCAGTTTCTCTGAAGCGAAGGTGATGAATTTGGAAGTAGAAGGTTCGAAGGTGCATTTTGCTAACTCAGATTACTTCTGTCAAAAACACGTGGGGGATATTTTTACACTTCCAAAATTGCTATTCCCGATTGGAGTGTAAATTCTAAAGCTAGTCTTAATGGCAGTTAATCAACAAAACGCTTTTGATATAATTTTATAATGATATCTCGATTTTTGTTGCAGCACGTTTGTTCCCTGGGAATAGGATCTTCGACTCGTATGAGTCTCTTGGCGAAGCCATGGGCATGTCTCGCTACGATCAACAGTACTACAGCTTAATTGCAAAGCTATGACATGACGTGGAATACAGACTTCATTTTGAGTTTATTAGAAAAACTTTTTCATTCGGGCACCTGTGCGTCTTGAACAAGTTTTGGAACAAAAGTTCGATTCGTTCTTCTTTTTTTTTGTAACTTGTCGTATTTTGATGGAGACGGAACAGCGCATAAACCGTTCTGCAATGTGACAGCTGTGTTCTTGAAAATTTATCGTTGGTGCACCAGTCAGCAGCAATGAAGTCCTAGTTCTCAGTTAGCTTGTACATTCAAGCACGTGATGATCAACTCCAACAGCAGTTGTCCGGATTCTGCATTCTACCCCCTTGCATACGTTCCCAAGAAATGCATAGTTCCCACATGTCATCGTCTTTTCACGAGATTCTCTATTTTTCAACTTTATTGCACATGGCTACATGAAGCGCATCACATGCTCGTGAACTTGTGCCGTAGTTCGAGCTATATTTTGATCTAAGTACCATTTGACTCATTCATCTGTTAGCGAAAGCGCTTCTGTCAATCCATTTTGTGAATGAGCTTATCTCGATTTGTTTTAGCTTATGGAGCCACCAAGGGTATGTGCGTAGCCTTCTACGCTGGGTATCCAGAGTCTACTCCTCCGCCTATCTAGAAAAACGCCGGTTAAAAATGAAGTCGGCGTGAAAATTTATTAATTAGCGTTCAAAATAAAATTAAGCTAGCTGATGTTAGACTGAAACTGGCCACATAATTTTGTTTCAAGATTCAGGTTGTGGCTTTCACAAGCCCTGCTGTTCGCGCTGAGAGGGAAACTTTGAAATAAATGGTTTGAATTAAATTACATGACGTGTATTGAACGTCCTTCGTCCATGATACACAATGAGACGAGAAATCCCTACACTTGGCGTTTTACACTTTCGTTGTAACACCTAAAATTTCATGATGTGAATAAGTGCTTCAGGAAAAGGGATACCTTCATCACGGTGTATTCACCCGTCACGATTTAAACAAGAGCAAGAGCCTCGTTTTGTTGCCTCTTCTTCCCACCATTCACTTGAATTCAACAACCACATTTGCCCGTGTTCAAATGTTCCCAAGTTTTACTATAAGAACCTCTGGCTCTGGCTCTCACCGACACACTCTGCGACGAGTATCCAAAACGTCTGCTCATTTATTGATTTTCTCTTTTCGCATTCCCAACCAACAGCACTGATCCACGAAAAGAATAGAGAAAAGTATACAAGACCTGTTGTCAATGCATGTCTGAATCACTGTACCGAAGCAACTTATCGGTTTGTTGATTTTAGAAATTAGATTACTAAACGCTGCCCTAATCATAAATATATCTTCTTATGTTCCTTTTATTACTGTTTTATCGCCACAAATATTCCGGGGGTGTTGAAAAATCTTTATTTAATCCATTTCTCTGTCGGGAACTGTGTGAAATCAAAAATAATCATTTAGATTAGGCGCGTACCTACACGGAACATACGAATCGGAGGCAGATAGCACAACCCAACACACCACACAGCACAACGGCTGTGCTGTAGATACGTATGTTTGTAATATGTAGGAGGAGGAAGTCGAAAAGGGAAGCAAGTGATATTAGTGTTTCACGGCTGAGTCGTTCGGTTGTGGGTGCAGATGGCGGCGAGAGGGGTGAATAATAATTATGGCCCCATAGTGACATGCCTCATTAGAACCACAGAAACAAAAAAAAAAGAAAAAAGAGAAGAGTCTAGGCAAGCGCCGAATACTACAGTGTAGCCTGTTGGTGAGCGCATTTAGAAACGACGTAACCAACAAAAGGAAAGGTCCCCACCATCAGCAGTAGAACCACCACCAACACCACCACCCCCACCCCCACACCGTCCATCAATTTAATTGTAATTAAAGCACTTTGTTGTGTGCCTTGTGCTTTTATTAACATTTCTTTTATTAATTTATTGATTGCTAAAGTGTGTTATTAGTCCGTGAAAACGCTAATAGACCGTTGGAATGAAATATGAGAAGCAGGAGCGATGGGGGCCATCCCTCTAATGGCGAAACTCATAAATATGATTATTGCTAATTTATTGTGTAATCTGCTTGATTTTGAGTGGTATACGACTCGCTTTCGTTGCGATTGAGAACAGGAAATCCAACCGTGAGTTCGGTTCTTTATGCCTTGACTTTTTGATCACTGCAGTGTGTTTAATGGTCTGAGCACGTATGCTTAATGCTTAGAAGTTCGGCGAATCCGATTGATAAAATGCGGTTTGAGCAAGACGATTAAGTTGGTCTGATGTGTGGGACTTTCTCAGTTGAAGAAAAACATCAGTTTTTTTTTTGAATTTTTATTAGACAAGAAAAGATTGTACCACTCGCGCAATGAATTTAAAGTAAGAGGAGAGCCGGAGAGAGGGTGATGGACAGTGGAAAAGGTTAAACGCAGATTGATGTCATGTGGTTACTTGTGTGAATCATGTGAATGAATGCAACACGAATTCTAATGACAGACAACGCAAAGAGTCACTTGGACTCCATTGGAATTGTGAGAGGAGATTGTGTTGGATTGCCCATTTAGAGGTGTGACAGGATAGTGACACTTGAGGTCGTTTAGATTCAAATGAGTAATTTTCATTAATCACGGAAACCTGTGGAGAGTATCAGAAGCAATGAGGTCCTTGGAAAGGTTTTGCGAGCCTTCCTTTTAAATAACGAATCATGTGTGAGAACAATGGAATGTGCATATACAGACTAATGGGGTCTGACCGCGTACGTGTTTGCGTCTTATTCACACTGACCAGCTCTTGCATCAGTATGTTCTTTGTTCTCGGCTTGCTATGTCGTTATGTTGTTGAGAAAATGGGGATTTTCAATGAAATGCTGAAACTTCCTTGTGCTGCTGTCGAAGGCTTTAGAGTTCTGCAATAGCGATCTTATTCAGCGGGAATAATTACCACTCCCATTCTTAATGGAGTACTTGTTAGTCTGCTGGCCATCATCTACTCGGGCCAACGCCTCCAACAACATCATCATCTCTCTTCATTATTGTACTTTACTGGTCGCCTAAATTACATCTGCGGAATTGATATCGATCCATCCTTTGAACTGCGACCATTCCTATTTGGTGTTAATTAATACAGATAATGCGCTTGTTGGCCTCGGTAGCGTTGTTCTAGGCTAGGTGTCACATAATCCACAGCTACATCTCCTCGTGGACCCCGTGGTGTGGTGTGTTGGATTTTCGACTCCTACACCAGGTTAAATCCCCGAATTTACCAACTTTCATAATTCACGGCTCCACCTCTTTCGATGCAATGACTATTACTCATATCGTACAACTGGCTACAAAATGTTTCTCAAGTTCCCTCTTTCAATTTGTCTGCCTCCACGTCCTCTCTTCTTCTAATTCCACATCCTCCATTGTCGTACTAATCATCGGGCCTACGAAACATCGAGGGTTTGAGGCTTAATCTGTCATCAAGACCTGTCCTTAAGCCGTCACTTGTTGGTCACTGTGTGGTTGGTTGTTGTTTCGTCATGAACTAGTAAGCTCGGATTGGAAGCCGTTCAAAGTGGTCCAGCCAGTGTAGTCGATTCACATCTTTGTACAGCTCACACCGTTCGTGGTAGTCTTTTCCTGTATTCACGGTCCTCGCAGACAAGACCACATATCCAGCACCTTGATCTGCTTTTAGGGCTTTCGGTTCCGTATGGCGAGACTGGTTTTATAGAGATACTCCTTTACCACCCCAAATCATTGCCGCATCTGAAGAGGCAAATGTAGCGTTGGAGCGATTAACTCGCATGCCTTTATACGTACACAAGAGATGTACTCCTTTCTTTACTGATTAAACTCAAACGTTAATCAACTCTTTCTCGAGCAACCCACATTAGCTTCTGCTGCTTCCTCCTCCCAATCGTTCGCTGAGTCAACATCGCGAATAAACATTGTGATGCATCCTCAATTACCGCCTTTGTCTTTATGTTCGCTTCGCTCCCGCTGGCTCGTCGCATACAATTCTAGGGCCTGCGCCGACATGCCTTTGTTATTTAATTAATCTTGATTTTGTATTCGTGTAAGTGTGACTGATGAAGGGTCTGAGCTGATGGCATTGGCTCAGCTCAACATGTCCATGCAACTTCTAACACCAACTTGTCTTGCCTTCACGATCACATAATCTTCTCGCTCCAGGAGTCTCCGAGAGTCTCTTAATACATCGAACGCTTGAACAGCGGTTCTCCGGATGTGGCCAAGTCTAGATAGTCTGCAATGCAATTTGCGAAGTTCAAAATCGGAAGACCTCAAATCAATTTGCAATTTTACTTCCTGTCTGCCTGTCAACAAATCCAATCCTTTTAGACTTCGCGTCGTCCATCTATTCACTTCATACTTCAAGCTCCAAGAAAACTAGTTTCCGTTTCAATCGAGTTCTTAATGAAATGCCAAACGATGTCTTCGACAATAAGTTCTTAAGGCCATAAAGAACATTTATCTCACAAACACACCCGTGAGACAAACATTTTTTATTTGGAGAAAAAACATGAGTAACACACGCGATAACCCGCTGAAACAGGTTAATCAATTACAGCGTATCAAACAATTTGTTAAGTTAAAGTAATTGGTGCCTTATCTTGCGCCTAATGACAAATGTTAATCTCTAAGTATTCAACCTAACCAAGCCGTTTCTAGTTTTACGCGTCATTAACCGAAGATAATTCATTAAAACGCAGAAGCAACCATTAAACCATGACCCAAAAGTGTTGAAACCTATGAACGAATATAATCGCTTGTAAACAACACTTAATATGCAATTGAAAGTTTGTACGGATGAATGAATCGAGACTTCAACTCTTCGACAGTTCATTGCTTATTGATCTGTGATGCTTATCAGATCAATCGCATGCAACCTTCGATGCTCTTTGTTTAGGTATACACTGTTGCTCGGTGTGCATGTCTCTTGGTGTATCTTGGTTAAGATACTGTGGTCGGCTGTCATCACTACGAAAGTTAATTCATGCAATTTGCTAGCTTATGCTATGCCCTCTTAGAAGGTTTTTGTGTTGGACTGTATAAAATTCTATTAAATGCATGGTAATTGAACGATGTTAGTTTATAAACCAAGCTTAGACACTGGGTATGGGACAGTTGTCTTGGTCTGCTCGTAGTGAGCAGGCCTGCTCTTAGATTCATGAGTGCATCCTTGGAGATTTTCCAATCCAACACCGCATAAGCCCTCCATCTCTAAGAAGATGTGTTTTCGCAGAGCAGATGTTTGATAGATTCTGTTTCTCCCTCGTCTCTGCAGTTTGTGCAAAAATTGTTGTGCGATATATTCAGTAGCATTGCATGCGTACCTACGGGACAGTGTCCGGTGGTGGCTCTTATTAGCGTTCGTACGTTCTTGCGACTGAAGCCGATCAATGAAGTTGATCTCTTGTTGTTCAGCTTCGGCCCTTGCGGTAGCTGCAGTCTGAGCCAGCGAGTACTGGATATTAATGGATTGCCAGAGATTCTCGTTCCATCCATTGTTCCCGGTCCGGAAACTGTTAATAGAAGCTTTTCTCCGGGCCAGGGTTGGAGTGATGTAATCGTTTATGTTCTGCAGGCCTGCTCTCAGTACTCTCACAACTGGTGAGTCTACTCCACAATAGCTTCTGTTGAACTTGCAGAGATGAGGAAACCATAGTGCACCTTCTCTTCATTCGAAGAATTTTACTTTTGTTCTTGCACGATTCGAGGGCATCTACTTGGTCTTATTCCGACTCCAAACGGCGAAGTTCGAGACACTTTAACTAAACAGTTATGAAATTGAATGTTGTTCGTCATCCAGACGGGAATTGCGAGAGACACTCGGCGTAGGAGTCGACGAACTTTACCCGCCGTCTCGAAATTGATTGCTTTTTGGAAGTCACAGTTCGATGACGCCTTCTAAACGTGGGTTCTCTCCAGTTGTCTGCGAACAGTAGCTCCCACAATGCTTGTTTAAAAGAGTCCAAAAAGGGCTTGACCCTCAGGCATAAACTTTACTCCCAGGGATTTGTGGTATCCAAAGAACTAACTACAGATTCGTCGACCCAAGCGCTAGGAGAAATGCTATTTAGACGAAAGGTTGTAATTTCCCGTATATTTCAAGTACCACTTTACTCCACTGACAACATCCAAGCGAATACAGAAAGAAGCATATCTGCTTCTGTGCACCGTTGTACGGTGGAGGAATAGATGCTAATCGAAACAATTGCTTTTCACTTGCAAGACGCCCTATCGCTTAATTTCAATTATTGGAAATCTCTGATTCCCGAGCCATCATTAAGTTTTAAGTTTAACTCACATTTCACCACCTCTTCTTTCTCGTTTCAGGTCGTAATTTTGAAATCAACAAAGGGCAATAAAAGGCTTAACACTGGACGTGAAAAGTGTTTTTAAAGGGTAATGGCGGCCTCCACTCAAGGAGAAATACGAGTGGGTCCCGGCCACCAGGTAAACGATGTCTATGTACGTACATAACTCACAAAATTCACGGTAACAAATTCTGATTCAAATTCAAAATTTTTCCTCCTACTCTCTTCAGTTCTTTCTTTTTTTTGTTTTTTTTTTTTTTTGTGGTCACGTTTGACTTTTTATCTTTTCTAAAATAAAATGTTCTCTCTTTGTCCAGTTAGAAAAGAAAAACAATGCTTCTATGATTGTTTGCGTATGAAAAACGATAAACACCTCTGCAGTCTACATAAAAATGTTAGCAACAAACAACATGTGGTGTATGAGTAGAAGCGGACCCAACGACTATCTAGCAGCACAAGGAGGAAGTGAAACAGAAATCTAAGATCTTCACCTCACATGTGTGCTAGATGGACTGCGGGTTGGTGCGAATTGGTTAGATAAGAGCAAACGCAACGTTTTAATGTAGATTGCAGCGGTCTTAGATTAAAGTCGCCGTCGCCGTCGTATACCCACTCTTATCTTTCCTCTATTTGGTTCTATTTCAATACAATTGGCTTTTAATTAATTGCAGTTATAGACAATTTTGTGATAATGTTACAAATATATTCCGGTGGAATCATGCATAGAGTTTTTTCCCTGTTCATTTGTTTTATGTTAAGTTGAAGTGTTTACTCCTTTTTCCTTTGATTTACTGCTATCTTTGAAATACTTTACGGTATTTGCGGAACAGATTAACGTAGAGATCTAGTTTGATTTAGAACGGCTTCTGGCAAATGCAAGTGATAAATTAGTTGACTTTATTAACAAAGCTTATTTGCTTGTGTACATTAACAAACCTACCCTGAGGCGGAGCATTTCGCTGGTGCATGTTGTTAGACTGCTCGCGAATTATCAGCGCTATTCACAGTCGCTCAGCAGTTGCGAAATAACTGTCAGATATGGATCAAATTAATTGATTAGGGGCTTCGAGTTTTATTGAGGATGGTGAAATTTGAATTCGCTGCTCAGACTAAGTTGAAACAGTAAATTACATTTGGTAAATTTATCTGACATAGTTGTGGGTGGGGACGTGGTTAAGATCAAAGAACTCATTAAAAAAAGAAGGCAATTAAACGGGTTCGTTGTCATTCACACGTGTGCGTGCTTAATGATGATTATGCGCAGTTATTTTTGATGCTGCTGCTCGCGGGAGGGGATGCCAGTGATTTAGGACATGAATAAACACGTTTCATTAAGATTTGTGAAAGAATGGGATGGTTTCGGGTAAATGATTCATCAAACGGGTTGCTCTACGAAATAAACGTACATTTTTGAGAATATGCCGCAAATAGACTGGAATTTAAAAGTACGCGCCGCCACGTCTGTGCGGTAAAGAAAAGAACGTTGTCTGATTATTCTTGTCAGTTTCTTTCTCGACAGCATAGTTTTCCTTACCTTCGCAAGCTGTAGACAGGCAGAAGATGCGCCGCAGCAGTTCCATTTTCACTCATCGACCAGGAAGTAGTTGTTCCACAGTCCCGGGTTGTCTTCGTAACACAGAACTCCACTGGGCATGAAACATGCGCGGTTAGTGAACATGGTATGAAAAAATCTAGTGGAGACACAAAAATCCATGTCCAGTCAAGCATTGTGTCTGAGAAAATGGCGACCGGAGTAGCCGTAGATTTCGAAATGAATGAAAACGAAGCGTTACATGAGAATGTTACAACTTGCCAAAATGACTTGCGCCAGGTTGTCGGCTACGTGCAGAAAAAAGAAACGCACATCTCTCTTCACATTAACTTCCAATGCAGCAAGATCCAAATGTAGATGAGTTCTTGCTCGCATATGGTAGCCAGGTCCACCGGAGCTGCATTGTGGCTGAGGAGTGCGTCGGCCATATCAGTTCTTGGTACTCTGACGTGGACAATCGACTTGAGTATTATCGTGTCTTAAGGTCCAATCATAATTAACGTACGTATACTTACGCCACCGGTGCATTTCGTTGACTTTCGTTAGGTTCGTTCACTTAAATGATAGCGAACTTGTGCTGTACTATGAGTATTTAAAAACAAGTGCCGCCGTCCCGCACAACCCACAAAAAGACCCCCGTCATCGATATTTCAAAAGGCAAATGGTCCCGGATTGAAACACCTACATCTCGTTGGAATCCGCAAGGTTGCCGGCTACCTTGAGCTCCAAGGTTGCTTCTAAGCACCTCCTTAGAAGTATCGTGGAGGTCCTATGTTCTACGCGAAGGGGAAAGGACAAGAAGAAGATTAAGAACGAAGCTTAAGTTATTTGCTAGGCTGCTCTGATGTAGTTTGTACTTTTAGGCTAATGAAAGGTGAATAGTTGATGACTAATTAACTCAGATAATTCTTAAAAGTCACCACAGAGGTCTGTAGGTAGGAAGTGGGATTAGTGCACTTATGCGAAAGTAGGCCCATTGTACCGCCACGTAGAGGGTTGCAGTGATTTATGACATCCAGCTAGTTTTCTCAAAATATTTTACTAGTACGTTGATCGGTATTTTGCTGAAGTCGATTAGACTATCGTAGACGTAGGAGCCTGTAGTGGCTTTCCTAGGTGAGGCAAGAGTAGTACAGTTGTAGAGGAGGTATTGAATGCTTTCCTCCTTCTCTTTGTCGAGGCAGCTTCGTTGTAGAATAGTCCTAGTCTTTTCGCGTGAGCAGGCAGTGTCCAGTTCTTATTCCCACTCTTTAGCGAGATCAGGCAACCTGATCTTTTAGGATCGAGAAGAGGCCAGATTGGTTTTGAGATTCGGCAAGTGATGCCCGGTTGGTTTTCTTTGCGCAGAGAGAGAGTCCATTAGCTGGTAGTCTTGTGGTGCGTTTAGCGAGTTCATTTGCTTTGCAGCTTCGCGGGTTGTCCCTATGGACATATGTCAAAATGAAGCCGGTTGTGTGGTACGTGCAGATGGTTAGGAGCTAAACACAGAAAAGTCACTATCGGGCAAGGAACCGCAGCTCAAAATGAAGCTGTTAGGAGCACCTTTCATTGAGTTCAACTTCTTTGGTTTTCCTTTTTTTCGGACACTGGTAGTCTTGTGGTGCGTTTAGATAGTTCATTTGCTTTGCAGCTTCGCGGGTTGCCCCTATGGACATATGTCAAAATGAAGCCGGTTGTGTGGTACGTGCAGATGGTTAGGAGCTAAACACAGAAAAGTCACTATCGGGCAAGGAACCGCAGCTCAAAATGAAGCTGTTAGGAGCACCTTTCATTGAGTTCAACTTCTTTGGTTTTCCTTTTTTTCGGACACTCAACTCCGCTTGGTTAAAATAGAGTCTAGTCTAGTTTACTCTCTAATCGTGTTAAGTTTAAATTTTTAGTCCAGCATGCATGATTCACTGAGATCTCACTGCTCAATGTAAATAGGCAACTACTCTACACTCATTAATCATTCATCATGCATATTATATAAGATATTTACTAAAAGAAAAACACTTTATGAACGTTATAAGTATATGTGATTGTGTATATACTGTAATGGGGTAAAGAAAAAAAAATGTTTACTCACTATTCCTGTACCTTTGAGAAAAAATTTCAAAACTAATCAATTGCTATTTTACAAATCAAATCAATAATAACGCTCTTGTGATGGGATGAACACACAGGCAAAACTGCCCGATTATAATCCAATTTCAAGTTTTCCCGTTGATAAAGAAATTGATGAACGTGAATTAGAAGAGCCACGATGGAGTCCTGGAATAGTTGCCGATGGAGATTTAATAATGTTTGTACGTGCAGCACGTTCCATGGCAGCATTTCAAGGTAATCAATTGGTTGTAAACGAAAACGCCTGTCTGACTGTGTCTGAGACGTCATTGTGATTTTTGTTTCTTTACAGGCATGTGTGATGGAGGTTTAGAAGATGGTTGTTTAGCAGCAAGTCGTGATGATACAACAATAAATGCACTTGACGTTGTAAGTATTTAATTCACTCTGCGGAAAGTCGTACTTTCACTGATTAGCCACGACGAGGCGAAAACGATGGCACACTTCCAAAGCCATTGACAATTCACTGTTTTTTTTTATAGCCACTCATTCATAGGTATAGGATGAATACTTGAAGAGAGTGAAGTTCAGGGGCGCTTTTTTGAATTCCCAATTTATGATATGCGACGGAAGCAACAGTTAAAGTGGGTAATAAGGTTATCTGCTTCCGTTTCTAGTGGTCGCTTAAGAGCCTTTTTGTATAAGCATTTCAACACCCTTTACTGCCAACTCTCATGCTCATCATTTACAAATTATGTCGTTTCATTGTAAAATCATTTGGGTTGTTGACTCTTCACATACACGCACTGACACGCACTTGTGCAAATTTGAGTCATTGGAGGATCCTAGTTGTTATGCTTGCTGGCTGAACGATGATTTGTTTTGATGGACACAACGTGGCAAGCGCGTCGCGAATCTTCAATAATTTCGGGAAAAACGAAATAACCTGAATCTAGTAGGTCATTGATGTCTTGAGAGGCCCACATGTGCTGTAGAAAGATGTATTAATTGTATGTTATATCTCCCATTGTTCAGACTTTCACATGCTTGCTGAAATATTTGAACGATTTGTTGACGCATGTTGACGAAAGCTGATTCCACTTCAACCGCTCTCCGATGTCCACATGCAGTTGGACAGATTGGCAGGTTTATGCGTATCCCCTTGCGATATATGACTGCTCCGGACTTGGACCAACGATGCGGGGCAATGTGTAACACACAGGTGTTGTTAAAAATGATACCTTTGCTTTCTTAAGAGTTCCCCTCACGTGCAGTTCTTTTCAGAGCTGATTATGGACTCCTGTTGGGTCCAGGGATAAGAGTTGGAAAAGATTTATTCTCGAGTGTTATCTCTAAGCTAGTTACTTCAATTCATCCTCCGATTTTAGGCGCATGCCCAGATATACATAATTGTCTTTTGTGGGCTAGAACATGTTCTGGAATGTCGTTAGATTCTCCGCAGAATCTGCAGAGACATTCTTCTGAGATTCCTAGTTGCTCCCTGAGTTTAGCCCTGTTAGGATCCGGACGTTGTTCATGCTCATCCTGATATATGCCTCAAACTTCTTCCGATTATGTTGACCAAAGAGTCAGCACTTTAAGTTCATGTAGGCGCTCCCACCCAAGCTTGGATTTGATGATATAGGAGTCTACTGCCAGGATAGCGAAAATACTGTCCGACATTATTGCTACGTCGTCGCAGTTGGAATAGTTTCTGTCAAGATTGCTTTGAGCGCACCTGTATGCCATAGACATCTGCGTGAAAGATACTGGTGCGTTTGCCCATGCGTTCGTAGTACTTTGTCTGGGGTCCAAATACTCCCGCTCCTGTTGCTTCATCAGTTCTTAATCCGTCTGTATACCATTTTACCGAATTGCTGCTCACTCTGCGGACTATGGATTCATTGCTCCGGTTCTTTTTGGTGCTGAGTTTAATGGTTGCTTTGGAAATTTAATTTCCTAATTACGTGATCCTTCGGAATAGGCAAGGGAGGTTGTTTTTTGACTAGTTGTCCCTTCTCCAGGTAACCTTAAAATATGGTAAATTTCGTGGGTAGGAGTGTAGCCTTACCGATCCAATGCCTTGTTTTCCTTCTGAAAACAAGCTTCCACAATAACCGATTCAATGCACATCATCTCCAAACCACCAACATTTCTTTCGCTTTCCATTTCAGTTACACGATTCCGGTTATGACACAGGTACAGCCCTGCAAGCCCTAGTTAAATGCCCAGTCTCAAAAGGAATTGACAAGAAATGGACAGAAGATGAAACAAAGAAATTCATAAAAGGTCTACGACAATTTGGAAAGAATTTCTTTCGCATACACAAAGATCTATTACCGCACAAGGAAACTCCCGAACTGGTGGAGTTCTATTATTTGTGGAAGAAAACCCCTGGCGCCAATAATAATCGTCCACATAGACGTCGGCGACAGTCATCGTTGCGTCGCAATCGTGTAACACGCGCCAGTAATACACCACCGAAAAAAGAGGATACACCCGAACCTCAAGCAACCACCGAATCACGACCATCGCCCGTTTCGAAGGAGGAGAACAGCTCTTTGACCGAAGACGACGTGAGCGAATGCGACAGTGATTCGAGCCTAACAAACAAAAGGGATGAATCGCCGTCTAGAATGAGGACACGCAACAAACAGCAACAGAACAATAATAAGGAACAAGTAGCTAATGGTAAGAGACCAAAACGTGGAGGCACCGAGACACCAGAAGTTACCGATAGCAGCAGTCCAAAAACACCAACCAAAACGGAGAGCAATAACAAGCGTAAGCAGGCGAAGCAGGATACGCCTAACAAGAAGAAGCGGTCCGACACGGACGGCGACATCACCGATGATAATAAGGAGAAGCGCAAGAGGTCGGACAGCCCGGTGGAGAGTATGAACTCCGACAGCCGTCCGGATTCAGTGCTTGATGAAGGTGAGAACACAAATGACACACCTGAACCACCGCAAATAGTGGGCGTCGGCGGAGTGACACCGAAAGACGTCGACGAAAAGGCTGTGGACGACAAGGTGATTGCGGCGTCAGTAGAGACACCAGTAAAACCTGAAAAGGAACTTGAACAAGATGAGGAGACCAATCAGCAGGCACCGATTGTGGCTCAGCAACAACAACCGCAGCAGTTGGTGGAGAAACAGGCAGCGAATGCCGACGACAGTACGTCGTCAGGAGGAAAGTTGACGCAGCAAGCCGATGAGCAGATGAATGAGAACGATGTATCTCAAGAAATTCCCGTTCAGCTGTCGGCTCCACCTTCCGCCGAGGAGATGGTTAACAACGGTGGCTACGTCCCCAAGGAGCAGGAGATACTTTCGAAGATCGCTAACATGAAGCAAGAGTCGTCTATTTCTTTGCAACAGGCGCCAATGGGAGTGCCACCACCGCAACCGCAAGTTGTGGCCGCAGGCCCACCACAGCCGCCAATGGAATACTCGCCGAAGGAGGTGTACATAAAGAAAGAGCCACTGGAAGACTCGTCTTCGATGGACGCTACCTGCAATCAAAACAGCAATGAACCCCAAGACCTGAAGGTCAAAATCGAGGTGAAGAGTGAAGATGCGAAGCCAAATGTAAATATCTCACCCGCCGGCATGCCAGTAGGTCTGCCGCCATCCGTTCTCAATCCCCAAGCATGCGTCAGTGACGCGCCGGAGCACAAATACCAGGAGAGTCAACCTCCTCCGTTCGAAAGTCACATCAAATTCGGCAACCCCGGCAACGAGGTCAAGTACCCAGCTGACATTGAGATGAAGTACAACGATGCGATCAAGTACAACCCGCCGAGCGAAGGTGTGCCCAAATTCCAGCACGAGATGAAGTATCCGCCGCCGTGTGACCCCATGAAGTACGGCCAGGAGATGCCGGGCAAGTACGACCTCAAATATAACATTGAGCACGGGCTGCCGCCAAAGTCGTTCAACGAACCAATTAAAATCCCAGATCTCAAAGCATATCAGCAGCATCCGCCGCAAGAGAACCAGATGAAGTACCCTCAGTTGGGGGTGGATCCGAATCAGAGTCCCGTTGCCATGCCAAAGCCACATTACCAGGCGGACGTGCATCCGTTGTCCCGCTCTCCCTACGACTCCAGCATAATGCTGAAGTATGGTGATCCGATGGCTCCCAAGTATGGACTTGGCCCACCACCGGGACACCCACAGCCACAGGACTTAAAGTACCCGCCACCGGACGGTCCACTGAAGTCAGCATATCACGGTGAGAACCTCATTAAAAGCAGCCCGTACAATGATCCTCAGGTAGGTGGGTCAGTCGGCAAGTATCCGCCGTCGGAGAGTCCGATTGATGCGTCATCGAGATCCACACCAAATCAAGACAGTCAGGGTAGCAATAGTAATTCTCAGCAGTCACAACAATTCCATTCACCACATCCCTCACCCCATATGCCTTCAGCAGTGCCCGCGGGCATGCACCCACAGAATTTGGTTTCACAGCATCCAGGAATGCCACCCAACTCGGCACTGCACCATCCCACGCCGACGCACCCGGGAATGCTGAACTCGCTGGCCTCACAGCAGCAGCAGTTGCAGCAACAACACCAGATGCAGCAGCAACAGCTGCAACAGCAACAGCTCCAGCAACAGCAGCAGCAACAACAGCAACATCAGCAACAACAACAACAGCAGCAGCAGCAACAACAACAACAGCAACAGCAGCAGCAACAACAACAACAACAACAGCAGCAACAGCAGTCGCAAAATTCGAATCCGAATATTCCGACATCGTCGGCCAGTATGCTGATGCCGCCATCTTCTGCACAGAACATTCTCATGCCGCCGAGTTCGCTGCAACACATGCAACCTGGCGGACCCAGCCACTTGCCACCCTTGCACAGACCGCATCAGGACCTCCCACCATCGCTGCACCACCCGGGGATTCCTCTTTCACTGCAGGGTCACGGAGGACATAACATCCCACCGCCTCCCCAGGGCCATCACCCTTCAGCAATGCAGCAGCCATCGCCGGCAGGGCAACAGCAGGGCGTCCGCACCCCCTCTCCAGCCCAGCAACGCCAGCTAGACGCGCAAAACAATTCTAATTCGCAGAACAACAACAGCAGAGAACAACAAATGCAACAAAACCAACCCCCACACCGAACGTCACCTCTTCCTGGCTTATCGAATCCGCCGCCAGGAATGCTCGGTCACCCAATGCCGCTTCATCCGCATTTACACATGCAGGGCCATCCGGTGCACCACCCAAGTCATATGATGGGCGGTCCCGGAATGGGTGGCGCTGGAGGACCCGGTGCTCCGCTCTCGCTAATCGGCGCCACAATGGGCGGTATGGCAGACTCAGGAATGAGCCGCCGAACGCCTCCAGTGGGTGGCATCCCCTCGTCGGTGTCGTCTGCTTCGTCCGTACAAACCACAACAACGGTGCCATCATCGGCATTCAGCCGAGC
Organism: Eristalis tenax; assembly: GCA_905231855.2. Taxonomy (NCBI): domain Eukaryota; kingdom Metazoa; phylum Arthropoda; class Insecta; order Diptera; family Syrphidae; genus Eristalis; species Eristalis tenax. The sequence continues at coordinate 16,833,573 of HG993126.1, read as the reverse complement.
TAGTCCCAGCGTTCAAAACAGTTCGGGGCCAAATTCTGGCCCGCAAGTGCACAACAACTCGTCAGGATCTTCCTCACACCGCCCGCCATCGCCATCATCCAGTGGAGGCAGCATAAGTAGACAATCCCCCCTCCACCCTGTGCCACAGAGTCCGCTTGGTCATCATCCGTCGGCATCAGCCTTATCAGCCGCTGCCGCGGCCGTTGCGGAGCGCGACCGTCATGCCCTGCTACGACAACAGTCCCCACACATGACCCCACCTCCTGTGTCGAGTGCTTCAGCGCTAATGGCTAGTCCACTGAGCAAAATGTACGGACCGCAAGGACAACGGGGCCTGGGAACTTCACCACCACCGCACCTCCGACCTGGAGCGTCACCGCCTGTTATTCGTCATCCACAGATGCCATTGCCCATCCCACTGATTGGGCCTAATCCAGGAATGCCACAAATTGGGGTGCACCCGGGACAGGCGCCGTACCCACATCACTTATTGCACACGTCAATGTTCTACTCACACCATCACAATCCGTTTAACTCTCCCTATCCATATCATCCGTATGGGCCCGGATTTGCAACAGCATATATGAAGCCCCCACCGCCAGCAGGACCACTCGATCCCGCGGCCGTAATGGCTCACCACCAGGGTATGCAGCCTCAATCGACGGCAACCAGACCTGAGGACAACTCACATGCCTCGGCGATAGACAAACAGAACTCACAAAATATGCAGCACAAAATCAAACCCCCCACACCAAAGACGCCACAAGGCAGCAACAGTGGCAACAGCGCTAGTTCAACTCCAACTGGGCCTGGAGGACCAGTTGGTGGACCTGGTCCAGGTGTCGGCCCCGGTGGAGGCCCCGGACCCGGACCTCAGTCTCAATATCCAGGTTCTCATCCAGCGTATCCGCAACAGCAGCACCCGGCCTTCCAGGAGAATTCGCCAACCCTCGTGAAGCCCACCAGCCATATGGATGCCTTACGAGCCCATGCTCATTCGGCAAGTAGTAATCTTGGTAGTCATCACTCGACAGAACCTTGTAAGTTCAACAAATGCCAATCGAGCGTGAGAAAGTGTCCTAAATGGTCCTTTTCTTTGTTTCAGTGCCGATTGATATTGAGCCGGATCCAGAACCGGAGATACCAAGTCCAACGCACAACATACCTCGTGGACCCAGTCCCGAGGCGAAACCCGACGATACCGAATGCCATCGATCACAGTCGGCAATGTACGTAAACCATTTGTGCCCGCATTAAAACGTAAGCTCAAACATGGGATTTTTCTTCTTTCTCTTGCAGCTTCGTTCGTCATATTGACAGAGGAGACTATAATTCCTGCACAAGAACTGATTTGATATTCAAACCAGTTGCCGACTCTAAGTTGGCCCGAAAGCGAGAGGAGCGCGATAGAAAGATTGCCGAAAAGGAAAGAGAACGACGGCAGGTATGGTCCTAACCCCAATGTGAACGTTTTTTTTCTTGTTTCTTTCACACACTTTCATCCGATTTCCAGCAACAACAACAGCAGCAGCAGCAGCAACAACAGCAGGCACAGGCAGCTCAGCAAGCCGCTCAACAGGCGAAGCTAAAGGCAGAACTCAAACCCCCATACGCGGACACTCCTGCTCTGCGACAACTTTCAGAATATGCCCGACCGCATGTCGCTTTCAGGTTTGTAAATTGATTTTAACACCCGCCTCTTGCTAGCCCAACAAACACCGACCTCTTGGATGAGTCCTTGAAACTATCAATAAACACACACACACACACATACGCCCTCAAAAGCTTACTACTTCTATTGGCTATCGAATTTGGAAATGAAAAACAACAACAAAACAAAAAAAATCAATCAAGCTCCTCCTCCCTCCGCCAAAGAGGGATCCAAATTTCGAAACGACCTAACTTACCAAAGACCAACCAACTAACCACTCGCCCAGTAATTTCTTTGCACAAAAAAAAAACAGAACAGAACAAAAATATTAACAAATCCCAACCCCAGCCCGCCCTCCACCCCCCTTTTCCAAATACTAATTCAAATTCTCTGAAACTATTTAAAAATAATTTTTGAAAATCTTATTTTTAAATATTTCAGCCCTGTTGAACCGATGGTAGCACCATATCATCACCCAATGGGGTCAATGTATAGTAGAGAGAGGTACAGTTAATATTTAATTACAGAAAACTCACAATTAAGAAAAGACACGTGTTTTCACAAGTGAACAGTTACAACATTCACGCAATTCGCAAAGCGCCTCCTAGAGCTAGCTCGTCTTGATCCTTCCATCTTATCACCTCACCTTCTCACCTTTGCTTGCATTTAATAGTTTTTTGCTGCCCCCTTTCTCCACACACAAAAACATCACACCACCACCATCACTCACTCATCTTTGCATATTAGATAGTTCCACTTCCACGTCCACCGCTTGGCTTTGCTAGATTTTAAGTCCATTCACCATTCATCTTCATCATCATCATTGCACTTTAATTGCCGCGCATTCATGATATCATTTAATGCATGATTTAGCAGCAACTTTGCGCGCTTTCATCTCCATCTCCACTCCCACCTCTACCCACCATCATCTCACCCCTCCACAAGCAACAACAATTGCTTTTAGCGGTTTTAGCTTCTCTGCTTGGACGGTAGTGTGACACTCTTGTCAGCATGTGCACAATCGGATGCGAGAGGGAAACAAAACAGAATCAACATTAACCACTTCCACTAACGCTTTCTCGTTCTTTAGAGAATTGAAAAAAAAATAAAAAAAAATATAAACTTTATTTGTCAGAAGACGCGTGCTCTCGTCGAACAAACCCAAAATATTTTTTCTGTGAATTTTGATCAGAGAAAAACACTAAAAGAAGACCTCTTTGTTTCTTTTTTGGTAATTACAGGGAGTTGGAGGACCTGAAAAATGCACAGGCAGCTGCAGCTGCTAGCCAATCTCGTTTGGATCCACACTGGATGGAGTACTACAGAATGAGGTGAGTTTTCTTCTTTTTTTTTTTTGTAATAACAACATTTTGAAATTTGAGAAAATGGATGTGCCTGGTCTTGTTGCGAAACATTGACGCCAGACCGCCGAGTCACATTTCAATTGTTCCTATTTCATTTGTGGCGTCAGATTGTTAATTGTTCGCATTCACTGTTATTAGCAATCTAATAGCCATCCACCGTTGAATGCACTTAGTTAGCGTTGAAATAAATTGTATCCACTTGTCGGAGTGGAGCAAACATTATATGCTTAATTTGTGTAGCGAGTGTACCATGGTGTGGGACGTAGAGCCAGCCAATCATTCGATGATGGATTGTCTTGTCTTATCAAAAAGACATCTGAATTTTTGGGGATCATGATATGAGCTTTAGTACAATGTTTTTGGATTGCCTGTCTACAGCTTAGGTTAGGTTGGAATGGCGGTCATATTCTCACATAGACCAGCAGGAGTGCATAGTGTCAGCACGAACTTTGCAAACAGAAAAAGCCAATCAATTAGGTTGCTTGACTATTCCTATCCTGCACACACAATCCTTTGAAGCCAGCGCGAAGCTGATTAGATTACGTTGGTTGATATTTATCACATCGTTGAGAGAGAATAGGTACCTAGTCTTCTCTTTTGTGTTCGATTAGATTAGGTTTTAGTCGACTGGATGGCGCAGTATGTTGAGTGGTTGGTGGGGTCCCCGGTTCGAGGTTCACTGAAAGCAAAGTTTATACGCTTTTATCTGGTTTTGAAATCGGGTCCATTCGCCGTTGGGACATATCAAGTCGTCTGGCACAATTCCTGTGCCTGCTATGTGCCATGAATTTAGATAATGAAAATAAAATCAGTTCGCAATCAAACCAGAACCTCAACCAAAACTAGCGTTTTTAAATATTACTCGCATTGAAGGGCTTTGTCGTTTACATTAAACATGGGCCATAGCGTCAGAGTGGTCTCACGTGTTGTTAGAGAGTTCCACCCAATTTTTGGTTGACACACAAAATTGACTGGAATTAGTCGGTTTCAGCCCCTTTCCTGGCAACGTATTCCGTTGTCTCATATCTCCCTATGACCTGGGAGACAGCATAGATTAAACTTTCTCTTGTGCTAGTCCGTGCTGTGCAGTTGCAAGGAAGATGCTCCCTTGATTTGAACTCTTTCGATGCTAAGTTCCTACATGTGCCAGCTGAAACCAGCCATTGTCAGTATCCATGGTACACTCTAAGAAAATGTTCAGTCGTAATGCATACATCGCTTTTATTTTGTCAGAATAGCATGATTATTTTACACTAAGTGCATAGCTCTCACCCATCTTTTGTTGTCTGTTAAACGTTTGCCCAGAGTTTCCTAACAAATATAATTTGGTTAAGGGCGTCCTACATTTGTTTCAAACTTTTTCCGTAAATACGGGATTTAATTCACTCGCGCTTCAGTGCGAAGTGAAGCTGGGCCTCCACTAATATACCTCTCTCCAATTCTGCACACAAAGTTGGTTGATGTACTTCTAAACCCCAAGGTACGGGCGCCTTCTGCTTTGTTGTCGCACATCGCGGATCAGAGTTTTTTAGATGGTCTAACCATCTTAGACGTTAGACATATATACGCCTGTCTAGATTCATGCCGATGTACAGCACGCAGGTTTCGTGATTGAATTTCCTCCAAATGCAGTCAACTCAAGCAGAATCAAAGATCACCAGACCAAGGATTTCTGAAACTAAAATGATCAAAGTCCTGCAAAAAGACAGCTTGTTCCGTCACAAAGGACTCTATGACTATGATGGCAAGAGTTGTTCTGCATCTCTAAACCAGTACAGCATTCTGCATACACTGTGGCCAGGTGAAGGAGAATATGGAACCCTTGTTAATAGACTCCCAAGTCTTGTCCGAGACATCCGTAACAGGTGGAGGCTTTCAAGAAATCCCATATAGGAAGGTCGTAAAATCGAACGAACAGGGTCTGCATGCATGGTCGCAGTTCTGTTGTTTGTATGACACACCCCAATTTCTTTAATTCAATTCAAAGGTCCCCACCCTTAGTGACACTTTGTCCAAAACACCATCTACGTCTCGGACAAAATGTCAAGAGTATGTCTTTTCTTGAGGACAGCATATCCTTCAATTTGCCCTTGTTCACTGCCAAACCCATTTTAGCCACTTTCGTCTCAATGCTAGCTAGCGTCTCATTGACGGGTCAGTGTGTTCGACCAATCAAGTCTCTTTATCAGACTAAGACAGTTGCTAAGACCAGAGAGGTTCAAAGTCATCCTTCGGATGGTGGCCTCTTTCCTGATGATGGCACATATTTTGAATGTGCTTAGTTTCGTCAACTTCTAGGTTATTGGCTCAAATCCACACCGAACCGTCCACGAACTGCCAACTATATAAATATTATTATAAATCTATAAAATTTCCAATTACAATAAAAATATTCGTTTTCTTTCTTTACAGAGGAATGCATCCTTCACAGTTTCCACTATATGCAAATCCCGCTGCAATATCACAAATGGAAAGAGAACGCCTGGGAATCCCACAGCCCCATCATGTCGGCATGGATCCAAACGAGCACATGGTAAGATAAAAACAAAAACCACCTGTAAACCGTATATCCACATTTCATACGGGAGGAGTGTGAACGACCTCGATTTTATAGACATAACTTATCAATCGTATTTGGAAAATCAAAATTGCGAAATAACAACCATTACACCCAATCAACAAACCACCTACAATTCAATTCAATGCTCTGCTCTGCCTCACTCTCACTGTGCACTGTCTCTTCCCCTGCTCAAAAAAATGTTTGTTTCTCGCTTGTTTTTGGCAATAACAAATCTTCACAACACATCACTAGCCAAGCCATACAGTAGCTATTGTCACGCCAATTCATCGACAGACAATGTGCTTCTCTCTTTGGGACACCACGGTGCTGTGATTCATTTAACACACATCCCCCCGCTCTCTCGCTCACTCTCTCGCTCTCGCTCAACACATTTTTCATTCTAACAAATTTAACTTGATTTTGAAAAATTGTTTGTCAATTCAGTGTGGAAATTAATATCTTCTCCATTCATTACCTGGCTTATTAAGAATCGAAAACAAAAGAAAAGAACAACTCTTAGCGCTTTCTGTCTGTAGCGTATACATGCATAGTAAATTCTCACAGATCTCTCGCGAACTTCAGTCTGTTGAATGAAAACGAATGAATGTAAAGAAAACCAAAAAAAATTCAAACAACAACAACCAAAAAAAAAAAATCGTTAAATACACAGAAAAACTGAACAAAAAATTCGCTTTATTGAAACAATTTTCAGATACGATTGACCCGAGAATATCATGCACATTCTCATACTCATTTACATTTGCCTTTGCCTTCACAGCAACAACAGGAGGCCGGATTTCAACTGCCACGTGAGTTTGTATTCAATATTAATTTAATCTTTCTTTTTTTTGTTTCTTTCTCTGGTCTATTCTTTGGATATTGAAAATTCATTTCAAAAGAAAAAGGGATTAAATTCCGTCTTAACGGAAAAACTTACTGGAGAGCATAACTAATTGTGTTTTAATGTGTTCTTTGTTTTGTTTCGTTTCGTTTGCTCATTAGCGAATGTTGGGCCATATCCGAGACCAAATATGCTTATGCCGAGGGAGCCGCATTCGGATGTTTTACTTCGGATGTCGTACGCTGATCAGCTTCAGGTTTTTCATTATTAATTAAAATATTTAACGTCATTAATTGCATACATACAGTATTTACAGGCGGCTGAATTCCAACGGCAATCGCTGCATGATCAGTATTTCAGGTAAACAGTTTGGAAGTACTTTATCAAAAATTATATTCTAGATGCGTAAAGAAAGAGCTATGCCCCTGCAGTGGTGAGCTTAAGGAGACTTCAAATTCAAACTAAGCAATCTCATGAGGTGAAACGACACACATGAGTTTCGTTCACTTATTCGTATGGAGATGTTGCAACACCGTGCGAGACATCATGTCGTGCGAGAACAGCAGACCACGACTTCAAGAACTGCATGTCACATCAGTCACACACAGAAAAGCTATTGAACCCCGTGGATGACTGATTTTCTTAACTAACCCGACGTAGAGTAACATGCAGCATTTCGTGGTCTTAGAACCACAGACGACGATTGATGATAACCCCGTGGATGACTGATTTTCATAACCAACCCGACATAGAGTGACATTCAGCATTTCGTGGTCTTAGAACCACAGACGTCGATTGATGATAACCCCGTGGATGACTGATTTTCATAACCAACCCGACATAGAGTGACATTCAGCATTTCGTGGTCTTAGAACCACAGACGTCGATTGATGATAAATGAGCATGTCTTTGTTAATTTGTCAAGAAGCTCTTGTCATTCAAGCACACACTTTGATGAACCGCTCCTTCGCCGTTACCATCCCCAACAGACTGAAGTCGTCCCTGTTCCATTGATGCACACAAAATCGGCATCATTCCTGTAAAAACGGGAGTCATCTTCAGCTGTTATAGCATTCCTATTCCTGAACCTATTCCCGAACTTGGATACCTGGATTCGATGGCCCTCTTAACTGGAGCGAACGTGGTAAGGATGTGAACAAGCCAGTATATACGACAGATCTTTGCTTATGGACTGCATCCGCATTTGTGTACACGCCTAGAGCTCGCGGATGTGTGATCATCCTCCATTTACTCGCTAGTGAATTATTTTTGATCATGGAATTGAACTTAGCTCTCAAAACCACTCCAAATTATCTCTTTCTTTACGCTGATGGAAGGCAATTTATTATTTATTTATTTTTAACCACAATACAAATAGAAACATCGCGTTCAAATTTGAATGGGAATTGCAAAGCATGATAATCACTTATTTTCCACTTAAAAGTCTATCTCTCTCTATTTTCTTTCTATCTCTCACTCTCTCCTCATCACCTTTAAAAAATACCTTAAGAAATAAAAGAATATTATAAATTCAACAAAAAACATCTATTCAACAGACAAAGACCGAGATAAATGGACGACCATAATATTAAGGATGTTGTTCTACTCCTACTTCTTCTTCTCATTGTGTTCGTGTTTGTCTTCGCGTAAAAGAAACCAATTAGAATTGTTTTCCATTTACGATAAAAGTTAGTATGCTCTGTTTCAAAAACCTTAAATACATCTCAAAAACCGTTTTTGTGTCATTGTACGCAATGACAATTGGCAGATTAATGATATACATTTGATCAAGTAAATAAAACGAAACAAAATCTTGTTAGGCAACGATCTCTTCCCCAACTGAGGATTTCGATAGTCTACACAATGTTTCCAAATTGCATATACATATTTTTTTTTTCTTTTTTTTTTATTATTGTTTTACAAATGAATTGTATTTTATTGTGAATAGAGGTCAGTCGAATGTGTTGGAATTGTAAAGACGCAAAATAGAGTTGGAGTGACATAGCGCGAGCAATAAGATGTGTTCAAACTTTGGGGGTGAACATATTCTTTGACAACGTCTCTAAAAGTGCTTCCGTTTTGTACAAGGACCTCAACCATCTCCAGCGTGTGTATTGACAAGCCGTCGTCGTCTCGCAGTGGTTATGTACGTCGGCTCTTACGCCGAGTGCCTGGGTTCAATTGCCGACTCGACAAATAGTCAATGGCTTCATCTTTTTCGGAGTACGGGCAATGCTTTGTGAGTAAATCTTTGCCGACTCGGCAAATTGATATTGGCTTCACCTTCTTCGGAGCACGGGCAATGATTTGTAAGTAAATCTGTCCAGATCTCTAACATCGCCATTCGAAGGCGTGATGAGGCGGAAGGTCCTCTCTCCACTCTTGAGAAGGATTAATAGCATGCAACCCAGTTCCATAAAGCGCAATAGCGTCAACCATATTATTTTTATTTTATGTGTATGGGCTTCATGTTCTTGCAGTGCTTGCACTCTTTATTGTGCAATTGTACACAATGGGTGCAGTTAAGAATTTAGACTACAACGTAGACTTTTCAAACTGCTGGTCCCTTCCACTCGTGCAAGAACAATTGCATTTGTTCGCCGTTTAACTACGGCTGCCAGTATCCTTGAATGAACCCACGATGTAGTCCATCGACTGCTCATTCTGAGAATCAACAATCACAGCTGTGACGGTGTGGCCATACAACAGAAGCTCCCATATTTCCAAGTGGCTAAGGAATAACTTTGGACCCATACGAACTATGAAACCACACGTATGCATGAATGTAAATAAACTTACTCCGACTCCAACAAAGTCCATGGCATATTCGACTGCATCTCTATTTGCTATTCACCAGAACATTGACTAATCTGTTGGTTACCTTCACTCGTCTGCTTTCAGAAATCAATTGCGTTGAGTGGACAATGGGTGCCGCCCAACAACAGAAACAACAGCACATTTGCATTGGTGATTTGAAATATATATTTTATAAAGAATATTACAACAAACAACAAAAGAAACAAAAACAAAACTGTATTATTAGTTAAAAGAAACAAAAACAAAACAAAACGTAAAAAATATAATAATTATAATTAATTATTTATATATACACACATATATACATATATCCTTGTGAATAGTTAAATTATTTCAATCAGATGATATTTCCACGGAAACACAAGACAACAAACCCTTAACTCAAATATTACAAGATAATATTTAATGATCAAATCCAGAGAAGAGCGTTATATCATATTTATAAACAGGAAGCAAGCAACCTGCAGCCAGACAACTGCAAGAGTTCAGAACCCCTAACGGTGTTTCTTTTTTGTTTTTCTTGACAAACAGAATAACAAGAATTAGCATTAACTCGTAAGGGATCACTGAAAGAGAAGAAACATTCGACTTAAGGCAACAGACGTAAGCAAAGATTAAATTTAAAAGGAACAAACTGAGTTCAAAGCGTTTTCAAAAACAAAACCAAGATAGATATATATATATACATACGTATATGCTTTCGGGATAAAACAAAAGAATTGAATAAGGAATATTTTTTAACAAACAAAAAGAAGAAAGATTTATTTTAATGCGATTTACGCGATTTATATTCGTTGTTGCGGTTCACGAAAAAAGGAAACAGAATTTTAAGGCGGCGATTAGAGAGGAAACCCACGTTCTGCTACTAAGGAATAATAAGTAGTACAAAATAATTTTATTTAAAGATACAAAAATGATTTACATGAATCATTTATTATAAACATTGTGTGCGTGTGTTCCATAAATATATATATATTTTTTTTCTTTTTTTATTTCTGTGTAGTTGATAATAATAAGTTACCGCATGATGCTGAGCGTACGGCAATTAGTGCATGAGGTAGGTGTGAAGCAGAAGTTCGCGAATGAATCATCTAATCTCACTGCCTTTTCAAATAGACACACAAATAGTTGGACATGATTTTATACTTCCTCCTATTCCCCTTGATTGACTCGAATTTAGTGAAAAAAAAGGATAACTTGGTCTACTCGTTTGTATCTGCAGATGACATGATTATATCACCATCCCACGCTTTAGGCTCTGTCGAGTGTTGACACAAGTCTATTTCTTATTAATTTCTCGGTCCAACAAGTGAGTCAGTGGACAGCATATAAAGACGCCTTCAATTTAGATTTAGATTTATTTTCAAAATCAATCTCGGATTCGCTTCAGTTATGCATTTGACGAGGATAGTCTGGAATTCGCATTCTGGAACTTCCATTATTTCATGGACACATAGACTGTACGAAGAAACCTGAAATGATGGCGTAAAAATGGACATGTTCTCGATTTTGATGGTTCTCTGTGCACGATGCAACAATGCCATTGTGATGGCATGGGTGAGATGTCCAAACACGTCTATCACGTCTGCCCGGTCTCTGTGACATTGTTGCATAGTGTAGTGGGGGCATTGAAGTGTAGTGACAAATAATTGAAGAACAATGCGAGAAATAAGATTTCCCGGAGACAGATTTTCATTTCAGTTCTATTTCTGGAGATCTGTAAACATCTTGACTGGTACAATCCGTTCCTAGTCTGATTAAGATGAAATGTCCTTCCTTGCAACAACCACAGCCGCTTGCAATTAATGAGGTGTCGGTTGATGTTCTGAAAGTATTCTCATGTCATAAACAATCGTTCGAAATCGGACACTCTTCATTTGAGCAACAAGGTTCCGCAGGAACTAAACCAAGTCATCACAGTTTACACATTGTATCTGAGATCATTTCTCAGAAATTTTCAAGACGTCCACCGCTCTCGAATGTTATAAATAAACGTATCGCTTTTATTCATCGACTGTAAGTGTATGCGTTGTCGATGACATTCGATTGGTGAGGGATTCGTCAAAATTTCCCACAAGTCTGAAGATGGAATTACTTTAGAATAGTTTTCCGACTTTTCCGTCAGCACTAATTTTCGCCGCATTCATCATATCGTAAACATTCTAGTCTCTAGGACCTACGTTCAGTTTTCGTTTTCAAGAATGCGTTAATGTACTCGTCTTGGAGAGCTGCATTCGCTTGTAGTTCACGAGTATGATCGTTTACTGTATCGTTCTTTGACTATCCTCATTACAATCGAAATCTTTGTCAATAAAGATGGAAGCCATTGTTATGCTATGTCTGATACAAGTCTTGCGAGCACATTTGTTGTATATCCAATCGATTCATTACGCCTCATATCGAAACGTAGGGTGTTTCCCTTGAAACTGTTCGAAATGCGTGTTTCTTGTGAAGCCTCAGAAGTAAACTCAATCAATAAGAGAGAAGATCCATCAAACCATCATCACGCATTGCCGTGCGCTTAGCAGAATGCTTCATTAAGCCAATAACTATATGTGTACATATATATATTATTTTTATAAACTTCACCTAATTAAGCGCTTTAAAAAGAGAGATTTAAGAAAGAATAACGTAGAATGAGAGTTATGCATAATTTAATCCCATTAATTTGTTGGTTTGAACAACACGCGATGTCAACACCAGTTAATGCCCAGAACACGGTGCAGTGTATTATTTGTTCACTTTACGTTTTGTGATTGCAAAAAGCAACAAAAAAAGTTACAAGCATCAATCGGAAATGACCAATTATTATTTTTACTTTAGTCTAGCCAAGCAGTGTATGTATTGTATACAATATTTAGACGGATTTGTGTATTTTTCTTTTTAATTTTAAATGAATTTTTATTTTTAGTCTTCACCTCTTTTTGCTCCCGATCACTCTCGACATGTTTAGATTTAATTGCGCATTGAAACTGCACATTTTGCTTTCTCCCTACCTCTCCACTACCCCCCTCTGTTTTTCTCTAGTTAATCTAAGTTTAAGCAGCAACTTCTCGTATTTAAGTGATGCAACTACAATTTTATGTTTAATTTAATTTAAAATGCGATTTTGAGACGATATGTATTTCTTATTTTGTGAAAACGGACGGAGGAAGGGGAATAGTGGAGTGCATTCACGTGTGTATTCTTTGCTTGAACCTTTTGGCCTGCGTTCGCAAGGAAAAAGATCATTAACTGTAAGATGAATTCACATGAATTATCATTATTATATATATATACATATATGTACTAATAAATCTAAATTATATATTCTAATTTAAAAGAAAAGAAAAGCGATTTTAAATGAAACTGAGAATAGGAATCAACAGCAACAAACAAACTGATTTCTGTGTAATAAAGGAATTTAAGCAATTAATACAAAAAAAGAGGATAAAACAATTAAAACGAAAACGACTTTTCACTTCAGTCAAAACGTATTTTTATTTCAAACGCAATCCCTAGGAAAGACCAGAGATGTGGTCGAGTCCTGGATGGGGGAAGTACAAGCGACCAGCTTTTCACTTTAAGAATGGTACTCGGGAAGGGGACTTTGCCAAACCCTTGGAAGAGGCATACGACCGAGTTCCTTAAAGGAAACTCTGGACTGTTCAGCAGGAGTATGAGATTGATGGTCCTCCTTTTTGAGGGCATTTCGGTCTACATGCAAACTGCAGGAGCCGTGTTAGGGTTAACGGTCATTAATCTTCACCATTCACCGTGGGCGCCGCGGTTTTTTTTTTGCTGCAGCGTAGCCGAGGTTGGGAGTGTTTCACATTGGGAGAGTTTAGAGTTAGTCATAAGTCATGAATGCTGTACTTATCAGTTCTTGAGCATAACGCCCGACGAGTTACGGTCGATGGAGATCTCTCGTGCGTGCCTTACCTCCGGGAGTGAGTAATTGGATAGTGGGTCATTGGAGATGATTATGATGATGAATCCAGAGAAAGGAAACTTCATGATATCTGTGTTTCAAGTGGCAGGTCAAAGGAAAATAAATCGAATGAGCACCATGCCGATTTTTTTTATTGAGGAATTATGGAAGATCGCTGGCTGATTTAAGCAATGCAGCGGGTAAAGGTGAAGTATGTGTAGTGGTTTTTCTGCTGTGTCGTAGAATGCATTATAAGCTGGCGGTGACTATTGCATTCACTGTAAGCTGAGGTGAAGAAGTGCAGATCCGCGTGTATCCAGTTCATCAGTCCGTTCCGCTAAAGCAACTCGTTCGCTGTGACATTCTTTGACTAGTTCGAAGCCTTGTTGGTGTCCTATCTGTCCACTTGTAGATCTATGGGTTGCTTGCTTTATCCTTCTGTTCGGGTGAGGGTTGATTTTGCAGCGGGGATTTCTTTAAATATGCCCGCGCAATCCTATAGAAGGCTAATAATGTACTAATAATTAGAGAGCACAGGCTTCAAGGGCATTCGACTCGCTAAACAAAAGTGCCATTATTTGCGATTACATTTTGTATACAAATTTGTGTGTGGAGTATGGCGTGCTAGCTACTATAACAAAATATTAAGCATGGTACCTAATTTGTGGATAACATTTATATTTTTATGACAGGGGTTCTTGAGTAATCCAAGGACGTTGTCGCTGAGCATTTGTTTTGCTTGATTTGACGAGAGGAAGCAGTTTCCCAAAAGATGGTCAATTTTGAGACTGGTGTTACATTTGTGGCAGGAAGGGGCAAGCTCATTTTTGTGTTGATGTGTGGCTGCAGTGTGACCCAGGCGGAGTTCGACACAATTGGTAATTGCCGATTTGGTGGTCGTTGTTAAGTATACGGGAGGTAATTTTTCTCCATTGAGTTTTTGTTTGTAGTGATGGTGGTAGAGGTGCCAGTTGTCGAGAGCAATAGTATGTAATTTCGCTGTAATAAAATGACGTAAGTCTTTTTTGCTTTTCAACGAGGTATGTGGGAGCTACACAAGTCAACTTAGCAGCAGAGTCTGCCGCTTCATTGCCGCGTATACCAGCGTGTCCGGGATCCCACATTAGTTTCAATTTTGAAATGTTTTGAATGAGAAGATACCGGATCAGGCAGATGATTAATGCACTGCTGCTTATCTTATTAACTGCCCGTAACACAGAGAGGCTGTCAGGGCATATTACAAACTTCATACTAGCTTTCGCTGTAATTCTCAATGCCGACAGTACTGCTTGTGCTTCAGTGGTGAAAATGAAGACGGTGTCCGGTAACACACCTTGGCTTAGTATGCTGCCATTACTTGATATGACCGCAAGAGCAGTGTTTTCATTGGACTTAGACCCATCTGTATAAATGAAATTACATCCTTGTGAGCTTAGTTGGCTTGCTTCGTTTAAAAAAGGTGGAGCGTATCTATGCATGCGTTGTTTATGTTGGCCTTCTGAAGTTTGGTGAGTTGGAGAAGCGTGGTATCCGTACCAACTAATCATGGCGGCTGAGAAGGACTAGTTTGACGAAAGCATTTTGCGAGTATTTGTAGAGCTTTACCAAGCTCGAGCGAATCCTCAGTCGCTGAAGGAATTCTTCTCTTCTTTCTCGATTGCTTAGAAAGTTAATATCACAGTCAATTGGCGATCCAGAAGCGAAATGAAATTTGGCAAGCATTTTGGCTGACCCTTTCGTGTAGCGATGTTCGGTGGTTGGGAAACCTGGTCCGGCAAGAACGTTGGCGATGGGCGTGGTGAGAAAGGCGTTGATGCTTCTTTTGACCGCTTGGTGGTAGAGTGGTTTGATGATGTTTAAAGTTGGTTTTGGGCTGTTACCATAGATGCACAGTGCGTAGTCTATTTTACTTAGTGTAAGCGACTTTGTGATGTTGCAAAGAGTATTTAAATTAACATTGCTTTTCTTACATGACAAATATTTTATAACGTTGCACCTTGCAGTTAATGCTTTCTTAACTGCTAAACAGTGACTTTTCCAATTGTACTTAGAGTTAACTAACCATCCAAGAATACTTAAATCAGGTAAATATATTTAATTTTAACATTATTTACAAATAATTCAGGAGGTTAACATGAGTTTTTGCGACAACCGTGTATGAGTTTACATTTGGATAGCGAAAGATTCGTAATAAGTTAGAAAAATATGTTTGCGTGCAATTTAGATCAATGATCTAAAAACTTGTGTTCTTTAATCACTTTCGATACTTCATCAAAAGCAATGGAGAAGAGAATCACTGAAAGGGGTGATAGTTGGTTACCGATTTAAACACTGATCTTTCTATTCGTTAAAAATGACCTGGTAAACCTGGATATATTTGGGCCAATGCCCCAAAGATTTCTAGGCGGTAAAGCTATGCATGCTTTGATAATCTGCTTTCCAATGTTTGCTTTCCGGTTAAGTTTAGTACATTGATGGCTTAGTTTTTTCTTTTAATATTTATTGTGATGATAATCAACTCATTGAGTCTGCTTTTAGACATACAAATATTCGCATCTACAAATGCGGAGCTTCCGCATAGATTTTGACATCTGCATTCGTATTCGCATCCGCTAAATTCAATGCGGATGTCGAACAAGTCGCTACGGGCATGGTTTCATATATGCATACGTGTTAGGGATTTTCCTAGCATACAGTGGCAAGAAGCGACAAGTCTGATTTGTTAATGGAATTGAATGGTGAATGGTTTTAAAAAAAGGGTGAACATTATAAGTAGACGTTGTGAATTCTCACTTGTTGCAATGAGACGAAGTAAAGATGACGACCTTGTTCAAAGATCAGTCAGTCGAGGAACAGACCTTAAAATGAGTTAGTGTCAAATCGCAGCAAAAAAGGACAAATGTATCGGAAAATCCTTTAACTGGTGAAAAGATAATAAAGAGTTTATCTGTCATAGCACGAATATATTTGTCACACCCCCAACCAGTGAACTAGTAAACAATTATTTAGAAGTGCGGGACTGACATACAACTGACATACAACTGTATGTCAGTCCCGCACTTTGCTGCGATATGACACTAACTCATTTTAAGGACTGTTCCTCGACTGACTGATCTTTGAACAAGGTCGTCATCTTTACTTCGTTCACCATTCAATTCCATTAACAAATCAGACTTGTCGCTTCTTGCCACTGTATGCTAGGAAAATCCGAAATTTTAAGACAAAAAGTAGAAAACTATCGACCAATATCAAAGCTTTCATCATGTCATCTTCGATGACATCTTCACCCGTTCCTAACAAAGGAGAAGTTTCTCCTGACTCGAAGGACCAAAAGCATACTCTACGAAACCCTATTTTTGCCTGGTATCGGTTCACTTGGCCGATATTATTATTTTTATAGGCAAATTGTTGTCGGCATTTCTGCAGGTGCTGCGGATGCTATTGGAGTGGGGTGCTTCTAGGAAGATGATCTGCGGATTGGATAGAGTGGGTGCGTTCTTGGAATGTGAGCAGCGGATGCTGTTATTTGGCTTCTGGGAATTGCTGCTGGGATCTGCTTGAAGTTCATCGTTTGGATTGTTTATGCTAGTGCTTGCAGAATGTTGACATTTGTGAAGTCAAGAATAAATTGATCGAATGCATCCAGCGTATGTGTCGCTGATAATACAGATTCAGCGTATTCGTTGTTAACACTCGAGACATTGACCGGGTGATCCTGAGTTGTCTTGATGATTGGAAAGCAGTGGGCCTGGAAACTATCACGGACCATCAGACCCTTTATAGATAGCAGACCTGATAACTAAGTCGTCAATATGCTGTACATCCCCCACTTTGCCAAATCATCTTCTTCCCCGTTGTAACGACTTATATTTCCTTCTGCGTCCTAAGCTACAGCCACCATTTTGTAATGTAATTATGCAAACAGACAATCGCGTTGCATTTCGGGTGCCTGTCGGTTATCGTTTTCAAGTGAGCTGCGATAGTAGGCTACACACAGTTTTGAAATGCCATTCTGCCTGGAGTGATGGAAAATTAAAGTCTGAGCCTGTAATGAAAAACTTGCGATATGGACGATAGGTACTAGATAAATATTGAAAATAATGGATCCTCGAAATGATTGTGGTCACTATCAACGTGTTGGTGATCCGTCTTATATATCAGCCAAAAGCACCCACATAACCCCACTTCAGCACATCAACAAAGTATAAATAAAACTCGATTGATTATGGAGTTTCCATGGTTTTTTTTTTATTTTAATACAAAATTTCTAACGACACCTGAGTTTAATACTAAACCGTGTAGTTAAAATCATATTGTTTCGACTTAGCGTCTTAGGACAAATCTAAAACGATTCTTGAATGTCTTTCGTAACCAAAGAACTGAAACAATTTCAAAAAAAAAAAAAATAAACTAAAAGGAAAGTAGCTTTGCAGATGAGTCTTGAGTTTTTAAATAGCAAAGAAAAGACGACGTTTGTGTGGGAGGGAGAGTTGAATCCCAGTTGAGTTAATGAAAAACTAATTTGATCAGCTACGCATGCAATTAGTGCTTCTTGTTCTTGTTGTACCGCTCGTATTTGCTCTTGGATGAGTGCCACAAGGCCAATGGAATTGCCAACGATGGCAGAGTCATGATAGCGAAGGCGATCCAGTCAAAGAAGTGCGACGAGAAGAGCTTGTTGAATTCAGTCAAGTTGACAATGCCACCCTCACCTGGTTCAGAGCTGATTGCCAATTGGATCTGTAAATGAGTATAATGGTCAATGGATCTGTTTCAAGCGAGGTAGGTCAATCTTACCCTTTCAGCTTCTTCAACTGGCCTGTAGCTGACCTCAGCGGCGGTGAAGTTGAAGTATCCGTATGACTTTGGTCGAACAACAACCACATGTGTGTAGTTGGTTTGTGGGGCAATACGGTCCACAGCAGCACTCAGTTGTCCACCAACAATGTCGAAGGCCTCTGGATGGAAACCATTGTCAACAAGTTTCACATTTACAGCTGCTCCATTGCCAACATTGTAGATTGTGTACTTAACGACCAAGTCACTCTTCTCAACAAGGTACCTGTTCATGATCTGCTTGGAGACCAGAAGCCTTGCGCTGGTTTCATCCTCGGACGATAGGCAGCAGTTGAACATACCCAGGAGGGCAATGCAAAGAATACCAAACTTATACATTCTGCAAAAAAAACACACGAATTAGACGAGGAGAAAATGGGAAAATGATTTCACTTTATCGCACTGTCGACGTGGATGAGGGTTAGTAGAGATTTGTTGAATTTTTTTTATAAAAATATGAGAAACGTGTGTGAATTTTATTGCAGTCTCTGCTTGTTCACTCACCTGAAGTTGGAAATTGATTTTTCGGGACGAAATCTTAATGAGGACGCACTTTTCACAGACCAATTGGATGCAGTGACACGACGGCTACTTCGGTATAGAATTGAAGTTTACAAGAAGAAAGCAAAAGTTTGCCGTTCACTATGCTGACAGTGGAGTGACGTGTACACTTCGTGAAACAGTACTGTCAAAACGAAACGACTACGCCAAGTAGTGACATCTATGAAGTCAACGAGGAGACGTGACGTGGGATTGTGTGACAGGGTGGAAAAGCATTTGTGAACTGATGTTTACTGAGAACTGAAATTTTTAATTTCAAATACCAAGACTGATATATAATAATTCCCGCACTTTACACACATCGCGGACAGATTTCATTTGTGTCAGAATGTTCAAGGATTAACATGGCACACGTGTTTTTGTGGCGTTTTTTGTCGTCTATGATATATTGGAAATTAAGGAAAACGCGACTAAACTATTCACTTTGGATTTCCGACAGTTTAGAAATGGTTCACCTTTAGTAGGCTACACACAGTTTTGAAATGCCATTCTGCCTGGAGTGATGGAAAATTATAGGCTGAGCCTGTAATTTAAAACTTGCGATAGAAATGCTGAGGGTTGAAATTGTTCCTGGATTTGACGGAATGACGGAGAATGATGTATAGTGACAATGTGTGGAACAATTTCCAACAACAGTGGACAAATGATCTGAAAAACTGCCCAAGCACAACGTGAAATCATGGAACCAAGCAAAATGTTGAAAATGTTGAACTTTTCAACAATTCCGCCGACTTACAAACGTGTTTATACTTACGATTTGGCCCAACCGGTATAGCCAGCATATCATTCATAAGGTTTTCGCTGAAGATCGTTCGAAAATATTTGATGTCACTCAACACGTTTCACTTCACACTTTGAGTGCTCCTGGGCAAGTATTTTACACTTGGAACACATCCCTGACACCATTTGACAACACAGTGTTTTTGTTTACATCCTGTGTTCAATAAATTAAATTTCATTAAATTTTGTTCATACGCGCATTAAATAAATCAACAATGCCTTCAGAATATGATGCGCTTCGAAAGCGCATTATTTCTCCATTCACCAATCCATCTTGTGCAGCAACTGCCTGCAGTAAAATCAGGGAATAACACTCGTATATGCAAGTGCCATTGACAATCAGCGCAATGACCTTTAAGCGACATTGAGGCAAGAAATTATCACCGAAAGCAGTGGGAGTTTGCTTGGAGAAGTGTTCGGGAGCGGTTGGTTTTGAATAAATCCCTGGTGAGGTACTTACACTTCTGCTTTACTGAACGTCTACATCAATTACTTACTAACTGAAACTGATAAAGATCAGATCGATCGACTTGAAATGTCTCTAAGTGGATCAGCTATTCAGACCACCCCGTATGAGGGACAAAAGCCAGGCACTAGTGGTCTTCGCAAGAAAGTACGTACATACACAATTATTGAATACATTTCAAATAATCGGTGCTTTGCGAACGTTTAGGTGAAAGTATTCACTCAGGCCAATTATACGGAGAACTTTGTGCAATGTATCCTTGCTGCAAATGGTAGTGCTATCGCTGGATCCCTGCTGGTTGTTGGTGGCGATGGCCGTTATTATTGCAAGCAAGCAGTTGAAATTATTGTTCGTATGTGTGCTGCCAATGGGGTAAGGTGAAATGTTCGGCAAAGAATGGGCTAAAAATAAAACATCTTGACTTTTCTTTTAGGTTTCAAGGTTGCTGGTTGGTCAAAATGGAATCTTATCAACCCCAGCTGTGTCAAGCTTAATCCGTAATAACAAAGCTTTAGGTAAGTACCAGCAATAAATGTGCACTCGTTTGTGCATGTTTACCTAATTGTTTGAACAACTTAAGAGCTGTTGCATGACTTGTAGTAATCGTGTGTGTCTGTGTAGTTTACTAACAAGCCTTCCGTTATCTAGATTAGTCGCTGTTGGGAACAGTCAGAGGTCAAATTTTTCTGATAATTCGGTTAAGGTTTTGTTTTCAATATATGTAGTTATGTGCTTGTTTTCATTCCATAGGGGTGGGACATGATGCATGAGTATGGCTCCAGCGACTAGTTATTTTTAGATGAATCTGTTTTTTTTTTTATCATGATATGACATAAGACTTATCAAAAAAGTATCTCTCTATATCGGTAACAAAACATAAGATATTTTGACGCGACGTCCATAATTTGTGGTACAAAAATAGATTTATTTGGTTTCGAGATTGGGGGGCTCGACTCCTTGGAACATTAAGTGCATTTACTTAATTTATGGCAAAGTTTTGTCGTCCTCGTGGTGTTAACGATCCGCAGGAAAACATCGTTCGTTCAGCCGTTTAAAATGCCAACAAATAGGGAAAACTTGAAAACACTTTCCGCTTCTTCAGCTTTCGTCATAAAATAAAAAAGTCTTAACCTTCTTAAATAAAAGCATTCCCCGACTCAACTTCCCTGCCAGTTAGTCGTGTTGTGTTTTGTATTGTAAATTGATACCGAAGCTCGTGAACGTCGCAACCTGCATAACCTCTAGTGTCACCCTAAAATTGACAAATATTGCCTTGTTCCTCACGACAATTGAATGTAAATTTGATTTGTCGTTGGACCTCCCCGCAATTTGCCTTTCAATTTGAGGCGAATTTTAATTAAATTTGTCTCTAGTCTCTTCGAGTGGAGTGATGGACAATGAAAGGAACAAATGTTCGAAGTTGACTTCAATGTTCCAACGAGTACCGCCACTTTTTAGTATTCACTTGACTTCGCATGATGCTGTCATGCTGTTGATCTTCTTGTAGTTCTGAGTCCTCTTGGATTGTGAGGTGTGACATGGTTTTCATTGCTTGTCTGGCCTGCGAGGAGGGCCCTCCCATATCGATGGTCTGATCCTCAGCAATAACTGCATTCCATCGAGACAAAAGCATTCGCTTTTTATAGTCGAGATTCAGTATTTTTCTTCTTCTTTAATCAGGAGTCTCGGATTCGAAAACTCTTTAAGGTAGTGTCTATGGGCTAGATATGGCTGAATCTTTGGCAGTGGTCGACGGGATATCGGACTGCATTGCCGTCTTTGAAGAATTCAAGGGATTCGCTTGTGTGTCTTCCCCTCCAATCAAATCACAAAGGGCAGCAGGAAGGACTGCTGCAAGCTAGCAGTCAACCACTCTAACATAACAAAAGAACATAGAATGCGACTGTAGCTTGGTATGGTCTAAAGTTAAGGCGTCTTCAGCAATAGCGCAAGAAGATGGTCCAGAACTTGACCCCAATCAGACTGCAGTTGCATCCAGTCATTAATGAGTTGAAATAAAACAGGGTGTGAAAATAATCTTGTTCAGGAACGCACATAAATGTTTGCTTTATTTCACATTTGTGCAAAGTTAGATCTCTTAAACTTGTCTTAAGTCTTCTCAAACATCTACACACTACAACCTCATCTTCTCATTCCGTACACTAGGTGGCATCGTTCTCACTGCCTCTCACAATCCCGGCGGCCCAGAAAATGATTTCGGAATCAAGTTCAACTGTGAGAATGGAGGTCCAGCCCCAGATGCCTTCACAAACAAAATCTACCAACTGTCCACTGCCATTAAAGACTACAAGATCGTCAATGGTTTGCAAATCGACATTAGCAAAGTTGGCGTCAACAACTACGACGTATGTTTCCAGAACTCACCCCAACCTGCAATCGTTTTCAGTTCAAGTGTTTTTTTTTTTCTCATTTTCCCTAGATCGCCGGAAAGCCATTTGTTGTGGAAGTCATCGATTCCGTTGCAAACTATGTCAATCACATGAAGGAAATCTTTGACTTTGCCAAACTCCGTGACTACGTGAGCGGAAAGTCGACTGGAAAACCCTTGAAAATGCGTATTGACTCCATGAACGGTGTAACTGGTTCCTATGTCCGTGAAATTTTCCTCACCAACCTGGGAGCCACTGAAGATTGCGTTGTGCACACAACTCCTCTGGAGGATTTCGGCGGACTTCATCCAGATCCCAACTTGACTTATGCCAAGGACTTGGTGGAAACTGTCGCGAACGGAGACTACGATATTGGAGCGGCTTTCGATGGAGACGGTGTAAGTGGGGGGATCAGTTGTCATTTGTTTCGATTACTCTTCATTTGTCTGTCCAGGATCGCAACATGATCATTGGCAACAAGGCTTTCTTTGTCACCCCAAGTGACTCGCTGGCCGTGATCGCCCACTATTTGGAGTGCATCCCATACTTCCAGAAGAATGGAATTCAGGGTTTCGCTCGCAGTATGCCAACTGCATCGGCCGTTGACTTGGTCGGAGCTAAGTTGGGCAAAGAGGTCTTCGAAGTACCAACTGGTTGGAAGTACTTCGGTAACCTGATGGACGCTGGTCGTCTCTGCCTGTGCGGCGAAGAGAGTTTCGGCACTGGATCGAATCACATTCGGGAGAAGGACGGCATTTGGGCTGTGTTGGCTTGGCTGTCAGTCATGCAACAGACAGGAAAGGGTATTGAAGAGATCCTGAAGAATCACTGGTCGATCTACGGACGAAACTACTTCACTCGCTACGATTACGAAGAGTGCGAATTGGATCCATGCAATCAAATGATGGCTACTATGGAGCAGAACATCACCAGCCCAGCATTTGTCGGAAAAGAATACTCCAGTGGGGGCAAGACGTACAAGGTGAAAGTGGCCGACAACTTCAGCTACACTGACCCCGTCGACAAGTCGGTGTCAACCAAGCAGGGCTTGCGAATTGTTTTCGAAGATGGCAGCCGCATTGTTATGCGCTTGAGTGGAACTGGAAGCTCTGGAGCGACTGTTCGGTAAGGAAAATGGTGTCCCCGGTGTCCCTGGAGCGCTCTAATAAGATCTCCCATTTTTTCTAGGCTGTACATTGACTCCTATGAAAAGAACAACGTCCTGGGTAAAGCCAGTGAAATGCTGAAGCCACTCATCGATATCGCCCTCGAGATCTCACAACTCCCAAAGTTCACTGGGCGCAATGCCCCCACTGTTATTACATAAGCAATGAGATATCTGTCAATACATCTACCTCGAATAAGCATGCAGAGGATTAAATTATTGTGTTAATTGATGTTGTTGGGTTGGGTTTTGTCGCATTTGATACTGCTCTCCGTAGAGTTTGACCTGCTCAACTTTATGTTCAAATAAATTGTTCAACCTCTTTTTAGCTTAAATCGAGTTCATTATTATAAAAGCTCAAGTGCCGAATGTAGAACAAGCATTTGTTATTCAAATCACAAAAGTGTTACGATTTATTGCTCGATAGGTATTCAAATTGGTTCAACACAATCAACGGGATGTGCTCCTCGAGTAAACTCCTCGGCAGCTTTCCAATCCGAATGAACTCCTCCAGAAAATGAAGGGTCGTGCTGCATTCAACGCCGATCTCCTGTTTTGCACTGCAATGAGAACACAAGTGATACACAACGATTGCGGCTTGTCTTCGATGACCTACCTCAAGTTAGCTTCCGCCAGTGAGGTGACATACTGACACAGGTACCTCACATACAGCTGCAGAATGTCCTGATGGAACTGATTCAGTACGGTGAGTATGCCGATTATCATAGCAACTCCATCGATGTGCTCTTTGACGCTCTTCGCGGTCAACATGTTGAGCGCTTTAGAGAAGTGAAACTTTGAGGCGTGCGATATGGTGAATAGGAAGAGAAATAGTGATATGTTGTGCGAGTTCTTGGTCAGAACGAAAACCTGCTGCATGGGATCATAGTTCCCACTGAACTCCAAGTAGGCGTTCAGTTCGGATAGGATTTCCTTTCCTGGTTCCGATTTACCCTCTCTCTGCTGCGATTCTCGAAGGTCAACCAAAAGGGCCCTAAAAATACAAATATTGAGAAAAGAACTAGAGAATTATCGAACTGCCAACAAACCTGTTGAGAGCGTCCAAGGAAGCTTCCAAATTCTTCGAATTGAACTTACAACTCTTGTTGAGCTCGTAAGCGATCTGCTGTCGCAGGATTTGTTTGTGGCCGATGTGTAGTAGCCAGTCGATAATCGTGGGCCACACCTTAACCCACCTGAGAGTATAGTTGCTGTAAAATTTGACTGGGTTCCGGATGATGGGTTGGTTGTCCAGCTCCTTGGTGATGGAACCCAGCGCTTCAACCCACATTTTGTCGTTCGTGATGTTCTTCTGCATCTTGTCCAGATTTGTTTTCAAATCTGCTATGAACATGTAGGAGTACAGGCGATCCAAGCCAACCAAGCCAGCGGGTCCAATGGCTTCTCGCACCTTGATGAAGAACCTGGAGTCGAGTATTTCCTTGTGGGTCTTCTTGTCGTACCAAGTCGCCTTGAGGTCCAGATAGATTGTGCATCTGGGATCTGTGCATTGAATGATTTCTCTTGCGAGGCGGCCAATGAAGTTGTTCGAAGCTGTGTCGCCTTGAAGAGGTGCAAAGTGGGGAATTGGAATTGTTGTGCTTTGATATGACGATTGCCAGTCGAGGACTTTGCTGCGAAGAAATGCATTACACTCACGCTCGACGTTGTAGTTGATGATTCTAGACATCTCTTGTTGCAGTATCTTAAGACCGTGTATGTTGAGATAGTCTTGGATGTACTCGAAGGATCGCCGGTAGCCGTCCATGATTTTGGAGAGCTGAAATAACTTCTCTTCAAGGTCACTAGTCTTCCCCTTAACGGCGAAGATTAGACCAACGTTCAGCGCGTTTGCCAAGTTCCGAACCAGCTCTTTTCTGATACCGTCCTCGAGTAGTTGCTTGGGATCAAGTTCGATCACTCCGACCAGGGTTTTCTTCATCATAAGGATGCCCTCGGTGAATACAGCAATTGAGTATGTCAGCTTGGACACGGTGTGACGTTCGTCGTATTGAGCGTATTCTTTTAGTTTATCCTTGTCCAATCTCGTCGGGATTTCCTTTATGACCGTGGTCTGCATCTGAATGATCTCAGCAAGAATTTGGAATATGGTCTCTGGAATGATTTGCACAACTTTTCGAATGTAATTGGCGAGCTCTGTGCTGTAGTACTTCGACACAGACACAAGATCTTCGCTCTTCGCCTGATTTATCCGCAGCAGGGGTATCTCAAGGGCACTCGCTAGCTTGAGGAAGGTGGCTCGCAGCTTTATCACAAGCTTCGGCTGCTTCTTGATATTCTCCTGCATGATTTTCGTGTAGTTCGAGTCGATTGTTCGCCATGCATAACTGAGGTCGCTGATCAGCTGGATGTTGATCAGCACATCCTCTTTCACATTGATCACCTGGATCATGCTCGTGAGGTACTCTCTGGTCTCCTGGAGGTATTGCTTCACTTGCATATTCGACTGCAGGTTGTGAAACTCCTGAACCTCCTCCAGGGCTTGAATCAACTGTATGATTGTCCTGCCCGACATGCTGGGCTTGTCAGTCTTCAGATTGGTTATTTCCTTTCCGATTTCTGCAAACCACTGTTTAAGGTTCAGATTTTTCTCGATTTTCGAAAGAGGACGGCTGCCTGAAAACGCCTCGCTCAGCTCATTAACACGGTCTAGAGCTTCCTTCTTGAAGTTCTCCCACCTCGTCTCCTTCTCTGTGATCAAGCCCTTGAGGATCTCTTTCACAATCAATTCGAGTTGACTGCAGTTGAGGAGCAGCTGGAAGATTTGCAGGTCCTTAAATTCACTCTCGACATGAATGAGTTCACAGATCTGTTTATGCCGCTTGCCACCACTCAGTTCGAGGATCGGAGCACTGGTGTGGAGTATGAACCAGCGTAGAATCACGTTGCAGTCGCGGATCAGTGCGATTATCTTGGTGATGTTTTGAAGAGTGAAGCTCTCTGTGAGCACACCTTCCTTGAGGATTTCATAGGTTTGCATGAGGACTTTTTTCAGTTTCTCTTTGTGTAGCAGACAGAAGCCTTTCACAGAGTTCGTCTCAACGACTGGGTTGAGGGCTGCTTTAGCGGCCTTAAAATGTTCCCAGGCATCGACCAGGTTCACTGTGATTCCCATGTACACGGGAACCACCCAATTGTCGGAGAAAAACTTGTCCGTTATTTCTCGCATTTGTGCTAGCTGACTGTTGATTATCCTGGGAGAAAAGTATAAACAAACAAAGAGCATTCCCGCCTGATTCGAGAGCGCCGTAGAGCGATGATCGGGATGTGGGTATATCGAGATTTGATTGTAAATGTCATCGGATCTTAACCGCCCGATGACCATGTCCACAAAGGTCTGATCGAATGTGATACGACTGAAAATGTATCGTTAACTGACGACATGCTCTGTGAGACTTGTGAGGGTTCATACCTAAAGTAACTTTCGGGGTAGTTCGGCACTGACTTGGAGAAGGCTGCCGTTGAGAATCCTGTCGACCTGAGAAGAGTGCAAACGTCATCGATGTTGCTATCCCCGTGTGTACGTGCGGCACTGTACCGGTAATAGGATATCAACAGGCGTTCTCTTATGATCCCAGGAATATGAAAGTCCAGAACCAGCAGAATCACTCCAAAGAGGTACAGCGATTCGCACTGCATTAGGCAAGCACATGAGTGAAGTTAGATTGTTAATGCGATGTAGGACATACCATGAGTTGTTTGCCCTCTTCATCTTGCAATACTGACTCCACTGTTTGCTGAATGTAGTAGCCACGATTTAGTTCGTCAACAAAGCCCTTCAGGTCGCAGGCATACTGATGAGTGCTCTCGAACGCTAAGTAAAACCTCGTGAGGAGTTCGATGTAATTGTCACGGAATTCGTCGTCCAGGTCTTGAAGTGTCTGCAAAAAGAAAATAATTGGCATTCCGTAGTGGGAGGCGGTTGCTTGACTCACTGGATTATCTTCTATTTTCTTGTCTTGGGCTTCTGCCACACGGAGGTAACTAAAGTCTAAAATGATGTCGCCGTACTTTTGTTGATCTGCCTTCGACTCGAGCCTGCGGAAAGCAATAAGTAACTGGTGGATTGTGGACACCAAGTAATACCTACTTGAATACATCCGGTATGTAGTCCTTGAGGCGCAAGATCTCAGCTATTATCGAATTCCCCATCGAAACGATGCGCAGCAGATTCTGCCCACATAGATTGTTTTCTGCTAGGAATTCCGTCATCTTGCCCAACTCTGTTGGACGTCCTTAAACCATGGAATGAACACCGAACCGAATTTATTTTGTAAATAAACAAAATTTAATGTAAAACTAAATTGACATGTCTCCACCTCGTACAGTCACAGCGAGCAGTCTCTCCCCAGAAGTGTCTTGAAACTGCAGCGCTGATAGGGCAACAGTTTAATCCCTGGCGCTCTTAGTTCATTTGTCAGAAAGTGCTCGCTAACACTTTTATCCGCCAAGCTCACACAAATTGTTCAACACACTCTTTCCGTCCACACGTCGCCCTTAAATATTTCGTTTGAAAACATGTGCACCTCAGTGTTTTCAATGTCACTTCTTGCTATCATCTGTGAACAGCTGATTAAAGTAAATGTCTCCACAATCTATTTACAGCAAGCAAGCTAAACTCTCCGATGGGCGACAATTTGCTAGATTATTGTTGTGTTATCCGTCCTCTTAAATTAAATAATCTTATCTAGTCAGAGGTACACTTTGAACTGGCTAACTGCGTTTAGTGTAAAAGAAAAATGTCCGGCCCAGGAAAATTATACGACGGAATTCAGGAGCTCCTTCTGGAGAAGAGAGAAAAGCTGCTCATCATAAAAATCAACAATCCAAAGAAGAAGAATTCGCTTAATCGGGTGACATACGTTGAGCTTACCGATGTTCTACGCACAGCAGCACGGGATGATTCGGTATCAGTTGTGGCCATAACCGGAGTTGGTGACATTTACACAGCCGGCAATGATTTGACACAATCCAAAAACGAAATGGACATCGAAGTGTTTTTCCAAGAACAAAACCTCATTGTGCAGAATATGATTCGAGCGTTCTTTGAGTTTCCAAAGTTACTCGTGGCTGTGGTTAATGGACCGTGCATTGGAATTGGTATGACAACAGCGGCTCTCTGTGATGTTGTCTACTGCACCGACACAGTGAGTACATAAATCCTTTTCGAAATCAGTCACACATTCAGCTTTTCCTCTTTAAGGCATATTTCCATACACCGTTCACCAAGCTCGGTCTCTGTGCGGAGGGTTGCTCATCGTATACATTCCCAAAGGTTCTTGGAAAATCCAAGGCTGTCGAAATTCTTGTGCTCAACGAAAAGCTAACTGCTGCTGAAGCCTTGCAGTACAAATTCGTATCTCAGGTTGTGAAACCCGAAGAACTGGACACAAAAATATGGCCAAAGATAATGGGATTCACACAACTCCCACAAGGCGCTCTTATGGCTGGTAAATCACTAATGACCAAAGCTTGTCACAAGGATTTGGAGGCTTCTCTGATGGCTGAGTGTGATGAGCTAATGAAGAGATGGTATACAGATGAGTTTTTCAACGCGATCATGGAGTTCAGTGCGAGGAAATCTAAATCGAAGCTATAGATCGTTTAGCTGGACTCTTGACTTATTTGGTAGTGGGCTTACTATGGGAATTGGAGATTTTGGAATGCATTTATAGTTAAAATGGAATTAAAATATTTTTGTATACGTTGAGAATTCTTTTTCCATTGTTTGTCAAACATGAACATGATAAAAATTGCGCTTGGATAAACGAACGTACGTAGTGCGGCTTCGACGACGCAAGAGGTGTTTCCGGAATAGATGTTATTGGATTCAACAGGGGAACATTTAATTTCACGGGATTACTTTGCGAGTCACCCCAAGGAAGAGGTCAAACTCCGATGTTTGAAGGGGGTATAAAGCTGTGCTAATCGTGACAACATTACTTCACGGCCAGCACGAGCAGCTTCGGCATTAAATGGCGTTTAACGTAAATAAGATAACGTGGTCACCATTACCTTTGTTTTTCAAAAACGACTAATTACGAGAAACTCATTGAGACCTGCTTGCTTGTTGCCAAATCTGGGCAGTTTCATCCTAGCCAAAGACAGACACTCAAAAACTACCATATGTGCAACATTTTGTGTCGGAAATTCCTTTATGATTCTATCGCTGAGTTAAATTCCAGTGTCCCTTTTCATTCCAATTCCACGTGTACCACATTGCATTTCGTACCAGCATCAGAAAATGTGTGCCTCACCTAAATCGAGTCTCGTTCTCATTTGACGTCTAAGAACACGAGGATTTTAAAACAAAATAACAACAAACACCGTCCAACCTGCATCCTTGTATTTTTATTTAATTCCGAAGGTATTTGCCCAAAAATTACACCACCACCCGTAGCAAATTGTTCTAAACACTTTTATTTTCGTAGTTCCATCATGGGCAAAGTAAACAAAGCAAGAGCGGTCAAACAAAAGCTGGCTAAACGAATTGAAGCTGCCAAAAAGGAAGTCAAGGGAATCGGATCGAAGATATCATTTAAGGCAAAGGACAAATCCACTGACAAAATCCACCTGTTGACACAATCTCCATCTGCAACTCCCAAAAAGCATACATCGAAGAAAGAAAAATTCCAGCAAAAGCACAAAAATCTCCTCAAGAAAGTCGCTCTGGTGAGGAAGCAGAGAAAAGAGGAAATCGCACAGAAATGTCGTGAGAAAACCGCAGTTGTGGGAGATATGAAGAAGCTCAAGGATGCATTGCCGTCGTTGGATGAGCTGTTCAAGTTGAGTCGTGAAAATATTAAAACCGGAATTGCTGAAGTTAAGGAGAGCACAAAAAAACTGAATACAAAACAAAAGATCAGGAAGAAGAAGGAACAATTTAAGAATCGTGTTACCTCCTTGCAAAAATTGCTAAAAGATCCAGACTTCAAAAAGAATCCACGAGACGCGATAGCGTATCACATTAAATATACGAATGGTCTGGCAGAATGAAATATTGTGGTTTTATTTGAATTCGAGTGCGTGGGGATTTACTTAACTTTCAGAGTTATGTCGTGTTTTTTCTTCCTTCTTCGAAACGTAATTTGATTCATTTAGGGAATGATTTAACAACTCTATCATATGTTGTAGAATCTACTCTCCCTGTCTTAATTGGCCTTTGGTGCAATAAATTGTTCTCGAAAGGTGCTTCTGAAGACCTTTAGGGTTAGTTCCGAGTAATAGTAATAATTGCGCATTTGAATAATTGTAAGGTGCCAACTCTGCTCTTCTTTTCTGCTCCCTTCTATCTGACTCCCGCATGGTAATATAAAAAATGAATAACAAAGAAAATGCTGCTTTTTGCAAGTTGGAAAATGAAATCTTGGCGATGTATCTCTCTCACAGGCTCATATCATTCCCTGCTGTCCTGAACGAATCCAGTTTTCGTCCCAACTACGTTTACTGCGTTTAGGTATGTATATCAATCTTTCTTCGAGAAAAACATTCTGTAGCAGTTTATAGGCAGGAATCATAGCGAAACTATGTTCTGGCTCAAATGCAAAAAAATCTGTTCGCACAGCCAGGTTACCAATAAGTGCCGGCATATGATGACTTTCTGTTCAAAGTCTTCACTTCACCGTGAGCTGTTAACATTTCAATAGCCACCTAATGTCGGGACAGTCCGTCTTACCAGCTAATTGCAAAAGCTGATACGCTAGGCGTGGTGGGGATAGAAACCCATATTCTTTGCATTTCGCGTCAAGAAAATCATCAGCGTCAAAACAGGATTGATTTGCCTCCCATATAATGATTCCAGAAGGCGTTGCAAGGACGAGGAGATAAAGGAGGCCATACATTCCAATATATACCTTCCATTTGGATCACCTCGAGTAGGTAAGAGAGCAACTGATTTTCGTTCAGTTTTGGGACTGGGACAACGTCTAGCTTTCGCCTTCAAAATTCAAATCAAATTAAGTTTAGTCAAGAATGATTTTGGCTGTTACTCTCACGGACGATGACCGACGAGAATTCCGTCCCCCCGATCTAGAAGATGTCAAGAAAGCAATATCAAGAAGTCTAACAAGACGCGGTGCGGACCGCTTCCATTGAAGTCTTAAAGGCAGCTGAAGAGAGTCTTGTATGGCACATGCACCAGCTCATCATCGAGGTATGGTCGGAGGAAATAAATCTCGAATCTCGGTCGACGAATGGAATCTCAGTATCGGTTGCCGATCTACAAAAAAGGAGACCCCTTTGACTGCGCCAAATGTCCTAAACATCGCATGTAAGATATTGTCTACCGCACTGGAAAGGTCTTTATCTAGCTATACAGCTATACATCATACTGCTGCAGATCCTAGGAATATTCAAGAAATACAGATTGCCATTCATCGCCTCTTCTACAACTAAAGACACTTATGACAACGTCTACACGAGCTAAGCACGGCCATGTCTTGTTTGGATATTCCTCCTCAGGTTGAGCAGGATGACAAAGTAGAAGAGTCATCGACTCCAAATATGTGAGACAATGCAACAGAGGATGCTTGCGCCTTCTCCATCCTGGAAACTGGAGGTAACTAGTCAGATATTGCACTAGTTCAGGAGCTTGTCGCAGGTGGAGTCGCAGGTCCACCACGGACACCGCAACCTATTGAGTAACAATTGAATGAGGCGGTGGATACCCAGGGCCACCACGGACAACGCAACCTATTGAGTAACGCGTAACCTTCGATCGCGAGAGCGGTATTACGCAATCCACATGAATGGCCTGCGCTTTAAAACATCGCCGCAAAAGCTTCACATTTCGCAGGTCCAGAAACGGACACATGCATATTTATGTTATAAAACGCATTTTGTTGTATTTTGAAGTACTTAATTCCAAGCGGGTGGCATGGGCTTATGTACACAGGGTAAAATTGCTGACTGCATCCAACCTGGTAGGATGCCAGCGCGATCCCTGCTTGTTCATAAGTCAAGTTAACGTACAGCCTCCTCGCGGCGCCCCTGCATAGCCATCATAGCAGCCGTTGTGTGGTGAATTAATATACGCAGCGAACCCTCTGCCCGAGGGTTAAATCAATGGGCCTGTCCTCCCAGTTTTGGAGGTTGTGCGTGAGGTTAACTTCCTCACCACGTAAAAAAACATACGAGTTCAGAAACAACAACCTGCCTCGGATACGGACGGATCTACTGTTGACGACCCTTGCAAACGGAAAAAGGACAATGACTTTCGGTTCTGCACGTGGAATGTGAGGTCCCTTAACAGACCACGTGCAGCCGATGAACTAGCGGAGGCCCTAGACTGCTATAGAGCAGACATAACCGCTATCCAGGAAGTGCGGTGGAACGGGCCGGGCAAAAAGAGGATGAGAAACTGCGACCTCTACTACGGCGACTGCTACAGAGAAGGAGGGCAGCGCTTATTTGGATGTGGTTTTGTTGTTCGAGGCAGACTTAGGCAAAATGTCTTAAGCTTTAAGTATGTAAGCGAGCGCCTCATAACAATCCGCATCAAGGCTAAGCTCGGGAACATCAGCCTGATTTGCGCCCACGCCCCGACAGAGGAGAAGGATGACAATAGCAAGGACGATTTCTATGATCTCCTAGAAAGAACATACGATCAATGCCCCAGCTATGATACCAAGATCGTTCTAGGAGATCTCAACGCACAGCTGGGCAAGGAAGAAATCTTTGATAAAGTTATCGGAAAACACAGCCTGCACGACAACACATCCGGAAACGGACTCAGGCTGGTGGATTTCGCCTCGGGGCGTAACCTCTCTGTAATGAGCACACGGTTCCCACACCTCAACATCCATAAAGGGACCTGGCGGTCACCTGATCAATCAACCGTCAGCCAGATTGATCACATTGCGATCGACGTCAGACACTCCTCCAATATTCTCGATGTCCGAACTTTCCGAGGAGCCAATATTGACTCGGACCATTTCCTTGTTGTAGCCAAGGTAAGAATGAGGATTTCGAGAGAAATACGGAGTCGAGACAGGACACCTCGTTTTGACGTTGGAAAGCTGCAATCGCAATCGATCGTTAGGAACCTTGCCGACCGAGTCTCCCTGAAACTCTCCGAAAGTTCGACCCTGCCTACAACCACAATTGACCAGGAATGGAAACGTTGTCAAGAAGCCATCAAAGAAGCTGCCACTGATGTGCTGGGTTTTACGACACCACCAAAGAAGAACCCATGGTTTGACGACGAGTGCAGGCAGGCACATGCAGCCAGATAGGAGGCCTACAAGGCAACTCTGCATCGAACAACGAGAGCTGTTCGTGAGCTCTACGAGCAGAAGAGAAGGGAAGAGAACCGGCTTCTCAGAAGGAAAAAGAAAGAGCACGAGAAGCGCGCGGTCGAAGAGATGGAAATATGTTACGGCAGGAAGGAGGTCCGAAAGTTTTACCAAAAGGTAAAACAGTTATCCGGAGGGTATAGACCTCGGACAGAAGCCTGCAGGGATGAAAATGGGCAACTAGTAGTAGCATCGCAGTCGATGCTGAGAATTTGAAAAAATCACTTCTGCAGACTGTTAAACGGCGATGACGACACAAATTCCGCTGTCAGGCAGAATGTTCCACTTAATTTGGACGAGGGTGACCAAGAATTCCGTCCCCCCGACTTAGGCGAGGTCAAGATAGCGATATCTAGACTAAAGTCGAACAAAGCTGCTGGAGTGGACGGACTGTCCGCGGAACTGTTTAAAGCAGCTGGAGATGATCTGGTTGGGCGCATGCACCAGCTCATCTGTAAGATATGGTCGGAGGTGGGATCCCGATGAGTGGAATCTCAGCGTCGTTTGTCCGGTCCACAAGAAAGGAGACAAGGCGACACGCTGTCATGTGATTTCTTCAATGTCATACTTGAGAAGATCGTGCGAAACTCAAATGTCAACACCAGAGGCACGATCTTCCAAAAGTCCGTTCAACTGCTTGCCTACGCGGACGACATTGACGTGATTCTACGAACACAGCGAGCTGTCAATGAGGCTTTTGCTAGCATTGAAGCGGAAGCGGCTAAAATGGGTTTGGCAGTTAATCAGGGCAAAACAAAGTACATGCTGTCATCACGAAAGGACGCACAACATCGACGCCTCGTACAGAGCGTCATAATGGGCAGCAGAAACGTTGAGGTAGTCAAGGACATCGTCTACCTTGGCTCTGCAGTAAACAGGGACAATAACACCAGTACCGAGATCAAGCGCAGAATTACTCTTGCCAATCGCTGTTTCTTTGGGCTCAAGAGGCAATTGAGTAACAGAGCCATCTCTCGAAACACCAAGTTGACTTTATATAACACCCTAATCA
Source organism: Eristalis tenax (assembly GCA_905231855.2). NCBI lineage: Eukaryota > Metazoa > Arthropoda > Insecta > Diptera > Syrphidae > Eristalis > Eristalis tenax. Next base: position 16,798,907 of record HG993126.1, on the reverse strand, counting down.
TCCCCGTCCTGCTCTATGGCGCAGAGACATGGACGCTATTGAAAGCGGATGAAGAAGCTCTTGGTCTTTTTGAGAGAAAAGTTCTGCGTGCGATCTTTGGTCCTGTTTGTATTGATGGCGTCTGGAGAAGGAGATTCAACCACGAACTGTACGGGCTGTACAGTGTCTTCGGATCCAATGCTTAAGATGGCTAGGTCACGTAGAGCCGATTGACAACGCATAAGAGGGCGTCCTAGAACAAGATGGCGCACACAAGTGGAGAAGGACCTCAACCAACTTGGTGTGCACAACTGGAGGCAGCTGGCGAAAGATCGTGCTGGCTGGAGAGGCTTGTTGGTTGAGGCCCAGGTCCATCCCGGACTGTAGCGCCAAACAAAGAAGAAAGAAGAATTCCAAGCTAAACTGCGAACAACGGCCGCGTTTTGCTCCAAACTGCTACTCCACATGTGCAGCACAGTACGTGTTCCACTGAAGATTTCACTCTGCCCAAAACCATAATCTACGGACTTTTGCAATCAAAAACCCCCGCACCGAAGGTTTAATAACCCCGACTAGCAAGTTTAATGCCAGGCGGGGGGCCCATCCCACTCCCAGGGAAGACTACAACTCACTGTGTCATGCACCCAACATAAATTAAGTCATTCCAAAGTCGGGGCAATTAAATCTCAGCCAGAGAGACACAAGAAAAGGAAACGAGCATAGAGATACATCGCCATCGCCCCTCCTTTGTCTACCTTTATTCCGCCACCAGGCGTCCCCAAGTATAGAGCATAAAAGTTAATCATAACGAATAAAAGCCCTAAAAACTTCTGCACCAGGTTAAGCCCGAGACGAACGACGAAACATCCCTCGAACAAAGAGCAAACAATCTTACAAAAGCCGACCCAACCCCTGGGCACGTCTTCGACCCACAGCTGATCCCTCCGTGACAGTCACACCAGAGCAGCAGGAACAGTCGCATCCGTGCTGTGGCCATACTCGTCTGACGAGCAGTGGAACAGAGCGAATGAATGCCTTCGAGGAAAATTAAAAACGAAAGCAGGGGCATCATCAGCATCATTTTTGTATGGCGAAGCATTAAAATGAAAGATGAATGCAATAAATTTCATTACGTCACTCGCTCGGGCTGTGCCGCTCGTCCTGCAAGGGGTTCAGAGATAATCAGAGGTAATCTGTGGAGCAGAGGACAAGCAACAAAAAAATACGAATCACCTTGACTGGAAGGAAGATTCACGAAGGAGCGGGCCATAGCTGGACGAGGGAGAATCACACGTTCATTTGTTAACTCCGAACTCCCCGGCTGACAAATCGCCCGCCCCGACAGCGAACACGAGAGGACGGGGATGTTCTCGTCTCGGCAGGATGCGTCCCACATGTTTTTCAATAATAAATCATCTCGTGCAATTTACAAGTTTTCTAAGAGATTATTTTCGTTTTTGGCCAAGGTGATGTGCAAACTCCTGAGATATGGGCACACAAGCCAAAAGTAACATCACAGCTCGTCGCTGTCTCTCTCTCCTGGAGCACAGACTCTGCTCTGAGTGGAAGCGCCAGGGCATGACTTGTACCACGGCAACAGCGACGGTGACGAGGACGAAGACGAAGACGAGGACTTAAGTGAAGATGGCTTACTTCAGGCGTGGATGTGTGAAGTGCTGGCTGGGGCTGCCACAGAACGGGGTTGCTGACTGATACGCCTTGAGAGGGAATGCATCTGGCGATGAAAAATGATATGGGAATTAGCATTTGGATACCACCCTTCCCCCATCCTACTCGTGCATTTTACTCCTCTTCTTTGCCACGTGCTCGTGGCCCTCAGTGTGACGACGATAAAGAAGCTGAATGTGCATGAGACTGAAACGTTTTGAGTTATTGGATTTTAATAGAAATATGATGGTAAGCTGTTGTGGAGTCACGGTGAGAACTAGTGGGGGACCGCAAGCTATTAAATTTTGTGCAGCTCAAAGGGTTACCCTTGCGTGTGGCGTGTGCACGGTACATTAGGGGAACAGAGTGAATTGGAGGATGTTTCCATGTCGACTGCAGACACGAACTGCGTTTGTCATTGTGCAAGGTTTGATGGAAGAGCTGTTGTGGTCCTCTTTGGATGCGTTTTTAAAGTTTATGTGATTTTACATGTCAAGATGAAATGCCTTTGCGGGTTGTGCTCCGAATTCATCAGTTTCTTGGATTCCGTCAACGAAGGTGCAAGGAGGACACCGTGGTGCTGTCCAGAAATTAATTCTACGGGAAAGTGTTTGTGGACATCACAGTGTCCAAGTTGTCATACTGACTACAGGCTCGGGGTTGGCAATTATTTTTTGACGAATCTGTGTAAAAGACGAAGCCTATAAAATGTGAAACGAGTGCCAACAACTAATTAGTTAGGCGTAGAATTAGTAAGATATCGGGGTGAAGCTGTGGTTGTATACATAAATTGACTCATTTATCAAGTAATACTATTATTTTAGTGCATTCATGTAAAATTTCATATAAATGTGAATCATAATGGCAACTGAGACGATGATGGTGAAAATTGAGCATCGCGCTGTAATTAAATTTCTCACTAAGCAAGGAAAAAGTCAAAAAACTATTCACGAAGAGATGGTGGCTGCTTACCAGGGCTCCGCACCTTCATTATCAACTGTGCAAAAGTGGTCAAGTGAGTTCAAGAGAGGCAGACAGAGCATTGAAGACGATCCCCGCTCCGGAGAAAGCATCGAGGAAGTCGAAAAACTTGTTCTTAAGGATGCCCGAATAAAGGTGAAAATGATGGCAGAGATCACCAAGCTTTCAATTGGTACCATTCACACCATTCTTCATGACCATCTTAACCTTTCAAAGGTCAGTGCAAGGTGGGTGCCACGAATGCTCACAGAAAAAAGTGAGAATCGCATGCTGTAGAGAGCTTTGGACGGTGTTATGGATCGAATTGTGACTGGTGACGAAACATGGGTCCACCACTATGACCCTGAAAGCAAACAAGAGTCCATGCAGTGGCATAAAAAGGAACAGACCCCCCGAAGAAGTTCAAAGTCACTCCGTCTGCCGGGAAGCTCATGGCCACAGTTTTTTGGGAATCTTGCTCATTGAGTACAAAAAAAAGGTGAAACCATCAACGCCACATCCTACGCTTCCACTTTGCATAATTTGCGGGAGGAAACTAAAAAGAAAAGACGGGGTAAACTCGCAGCGGGTGTGTTGCTTCTTCATGACAACGCTCCTGTTCACACAGCGCGATTTTCCAAGGCTGCTGCGCGAGATTGTGGTTTCGAAGAAATCCAACGCCCACCCTATAGTCCAGACCTTGCCCCTAGTGATTATTTCCTGTTTCCGGATTTGAAAAAATGTCTTCGTGGAAAAAGATTTTCGGATGATGAAGAACTCAAGTCGGCAATAAATGGGTATTTTGCGGAGAAAGAGGAAATTTATTTTGTTGAGGGTTTAAAAAAGCTTATCTCAAGATGTAACAAATGCATTGATGTTAGGGGAGATTATATTGAAAATTAAAAACAATTTAAATTGAATTCGCATTTTCCTTCATATCGATACCGAGAATATATTGAACGCCCCTCGTACCAAGAAAACTGTTGAAAAAACTTGGCGAAACTGAACTACTTACATACTTAAACTACCATAAAACTCAGGCCTATATTAACTAAATCCGTAACAACAGCTTGAAAAGCCAGCAGTGGCGGGGACTGGTTTTGGTGTAACCACCATTTTACTGCCGTTCTTTGGCAGATACATTCCTATCTCGAGCGGTGATCGCTCCACTGAACCGAAGAAGCTCCTCGTGGGTACAAGCGACATCCGGTTCGTAATGGAGTCGCCTGTCGGCTGTTCGGCGTACGACATGGAAGATCATAGGGCATCCGGCTGTATCCTGTATTAGGCCAATCGTCTCTAAATAAAGGAATGCTTCGGGAGGAAAAAAGCCGTAAAGGCGCACCCTTTCATGGTACATACAATTGGGGTAGTAAGCCTGAAAGATCAGACTGTTGGAAGAAGTCATAGCTAGAAGTCATAGATCAGTCAGATATTAAAATGACCTGTTCACGTCTGCCTCGTTATACAGGACTTCGTTAGGATAGATTTTCTTGTGCTCAGACTCGAGAAGACACTGCCTCTCGAACAGCCTCATCTTTTCCATCTGGGAATGACTCACGTTGAACCACAATGGACAACCATACGCCATGATTGGCCATGTAGCAGATTACCTTCACCCTGGTATCAAGTTGGCAGTCCAGCAACTAGAATAACAGGGTTTTTCCTGCTAAATTCATTGCTGGGGGTCCGCACTGCGCATCCATTTGAAGGTTGAGAAACGTTGGATAACAAAATCCGTTTTGAACAAATCGGGCTTTTTAATCATTTTATCGAAAAGAGGATAAAAACCTAATGGATTTGGGATACCGCATTTGACTGCGTTTTGAAATTCCCCAATTTGGATTATTTTCATTGTTCAACTAAAGTTAAAAAGTAAAGCAAAAAAGTATAAGCCATGGTTCAGTCGTAGTAAATTGAATAAGTAATGCATTAAATAAATTAAAAAAGAGAGCTTGACCTTCGCCGACTCAGCCGCAACACCTTTGACAGAATTATGGGAATTATGTGTAAGATCCTGTTTAGAGACGCTGCAGATGTTGTTTTCAAAGCCCCCTTATTCCAGCTCTACCTCAGTGGATATTTTTTCCACTAGACGTGCAGTTCTAGTCGACCGCTTTCGGTTGTAGTCCCCACCTTAATCCGAATATAGTCCTTGGTATTTTTTTTTTTCATCACAAAGCACACAAAACACTACGTTCTCTAAGTGTTAACTCTCAGTATCGCTTTACACAGCAGATTTTTGCTACGCGACTAAGGATCATCTACCGTCAGCTGCTGAGACATATCGATTAAAAAAAAACTCTATTTTTTTGTAATTCATTTTTATTTCTTAATTCATGAGATACTTAAATACCAGACAAAAATGCTTAAAACTAGTTGGACGCACATTGCTACTATTTCTAACTTACTGGCCCTCCGCGGGCACTCCAAGCTAAACTCAATCTTATCCTATGGCTTTCGACTTAAACTAAAAAGTCATATGCTAAAAGACTAATTATCTTAACTGTACGTACAAATATTAAGAAAAATTGTTTAAAAAAAATAATAACTGAACTTTTTTATGCAAAACTTATATACTAACTCAAACTAACCTAAGCTAAACTACATATATATACATACGTCTATATGATGATATATTCATAGTCATACTCATCTTATCGTATCTTATTCTTATTCTTATCTTAACTATAAAGCAGAAAGTTTGTGTGTCTGACCGACAAAGGCTCGAAACTACACCTCGCAGAGCTCTGAAATTTGCAACAAAAATTATTCTAAAATTTAGATGCTGAATGTGATAATTTTTAAGTCGGTACGGCATACGGTTCGGAAGTTACGAGCACTTTTTAAACGGGAATAAAATTCTCAAAATAAAGGTGGTTGCATCAATCCGGTATGAAACCATTTCGAGTTGCGTAGTCGTGGGTATCAACCATCCCCCAGTGTGTTGTAACTTCCATATATAAGTTAACAAACAACATTATGAGAACACCGGATACCGTGCCGCATTCCCAACAGCAACTCGTCCTCGCGCACAGCATTGGAGATCACCTGACACCTCTGCACATTTCCATACGACATGCTCCGGCTGCATGTTGCTGACTTCGCGTCTGGAACAAATAATGAAAACACTCCAATTCCAAATATCTTCCCACATTCCTTCAGTCCCATATTTCCGCCGAGTTGCTAGAACATATTGAACGAATAAAGTTTTAACGATTAAAAAGTTTTAATGTAAATAAAAACTTAATTTATACACACACATTTTTCATATTTTGCCTTGGTGCAACCATTCATTTTTCTCTACGTCTCAATCGAACATATACGAAGGACTGCCTGAGTCACCAAACGAAAAGGAAACAATAAACATTTTCGCACTTTTATTATTCTGAAATTCAGAAATGAAGTATGATAGAGATGCCCAACTTCTTCCTCTCTTGCCCCTTAAGATTTTTGACAACCATATTTTATATTGTTTTGACCAATCAGAGAACGGCATTTACGCAATTTCGTGAATAACTGTCAAAAATTCATGAATAACCGTCAAATTCGTCGATGGACTAGGGGTCAATCAGCTGCGAAGTTGGGCATCTCTATCATACTTCATTTCTGCTATCTATGAATGTCCATATACACAGCTAAACACAAATCATTCAATTTTGCTGAAATTGTGAATATTGAACTTCTGAACGGATTAGCCGGTTTAGATAAAATTTCAGAGCTAGACTAATTACATGTGTTACAAGATATGCTAATTTTGTTCATGGTTCATGAAGTTTGACTTCAATTTGCAAAACAAGTGAAACACCGCATTTCCAAGAACTTTTTCTTTATGAATCGCATGATATCCCTCCACGTTGTGTGTAAATGGTTGAGAAAAAACCGTAATTTCCGTCCGTTTTGCTGCAGCACACACTGATAATTCAAACTTTAACATGTACGCACACAGTCAACGAATCGTACTCATTATGAGTGGGGATGTGAATGAGAGATTGGGCATCAATGACAAAAGAAAATTCAAATTCTTCTCTGAGTTCTGGTTCGAGCAGTCTTATTATTGTTTTAAATTAAAAAGTGCGGATTAAACATTTATTATACGGAATATTTTCACTACAGATAAAGTACCGGTTGAAGAAACAAACCCGGGCAAAGCGATGTACAATGTATACACAAGGGTACACACAGGTGAACGCATGTGAATACCCCTGGTTTTTTTTTTTTTTTTTACACTTATTTATTTACAACTTAAAACTACCCTAGGCTATGTAGGTCGGCCATGGCTTACCGCTCATAGATTTGCATCTCAATTGCTGCAAGAAAGTAGCCGACTGCTCCCCCTTTCGGGGATACGTACTACCCTTTCTATCCCCGGTCTAAAGGGTACGACGAGAGAGTTCACCCTCTCCCCAGACACCCGAATTTTCGGTCTTGCATTGCAACATCCCGAGCATCTCCCCTTGATACCGCCGTGCTAAACCGGAGGAGACCCTCCTCAACTCGTCGCCCATCCACAGATGAACGGGCGATATGGAAGATGAGCGGCACCGCATTTATATCTTGCAACAGTCCGTTCTTGTCTAAATGGAGAAAGGCTTCTGGGGGGACGAAGCCGTTGTGGCGTACCCTTTCGTGGCATTGTGTATTGGGGTAGTAAGCCCCCGAGATCAGGTTATTGACCGAGTTTATCGCTCTGGCAGTATGACCTCGAATCATCTTCAGCAGGAAATTGTCTACTCTTATCAGGTTTGCCCTGTTGTATATGACCTCATTGGAATAGAATTTTTTGTACTGGGACTCTGGAGTTCGATAAAGCCGAAAGCAAGCCCTAAGACAAGCCCTCTCAAACAACCGAACTTTTCCATCAAGCTTGCACTTACATTGCACCAAACGGGACAGCCATAGGTGAGCACTGGCCGGTTGAGGGCCATGTAGTAGATAACCTTCACCCTCGCATCGAGTTGGCTGTTGTAAAACAGTCTCTTTGTAAAAGCGCTTCGGGTCCTGGCCAGAACAGCATCTATCTATCCCGTACATGTTTGTTAAAATATAGATACTGGTCTAGCCAGATCCCCAGGTATCTGACTACAGTCCTTTGCGCCTGTGGTTGCCCGTGTCGTCCAACTATAGAGAATTTGGATTCAAAAAAAACTATCATTGCTATCTAACCTCACCCTTTACTTGACGTCTGTGCAATTCTCCCTCACCGAGCTCTCAGTGGAAACAACAGTCGCCTGCAAAAAGTTAACCGTTTCAAGGCTATTCAATTCAGTTCATGTGTCCTACAACAGAAAAGCCGCGTCTGCCCTAATCCCTGACGACAGCTTGTCCCAAAATTATTCGCTCCAGAAGTAAATCAAAAAGAAAAAAAAAAACGCGAAAAGGATTTGCACCCAATTTTCCCCACTGCAAGCCGCTTATGAACTTCTAAGATTATCGACTTACGCCGCTCAGCATTGAATCACAAAGTTCCAGCTGATTAAAGCCTTAATCACCATAAACAGGCATTTTATTGCCGCTCTCTCTCTCTCTGCTCCCACTGCGGACATATGTTGCGGATTCCCTTTCAGACGCCCGTCGCCGTGCGAAGGAACAACTCTTCGAAATGAATCCATTGTTGAGATACTTATCGCAGAAGTAGCACAAAAAAAGTGGGGAAAAACTTTTCCATTTTTCTTTTGCGAAAAGTTCTCGCCACTCGATTCGAAAGGAAAATCTCCCAAACCCCAAGGACAATCGACCGTCTTTCCTTTTTTGTGGGGGTGTGTCGGACCAACGACACGACCAAGCAGCATTCAACTATTGTTCTAGAGAATCCTCAAAGCTTAGTCGATGCAGACAATAGAACCTCACGCTAGATTTACAAGTCGTAAGTGCGAAATCCTTTCAGGAGGTGTCCCCTGGCTAGACAATGCACACACACACAGCGTTTCCAATCGGAATTGCCCACTCGCCGGTTGCACACTACATCAACTGGGTAGATCTGTGTGCCGTCCGGACTCCTGGCTAATTCCGTTCGCATTGTTCGCCCAGGCGAATGGCAAATTGCAAGAGACCACTGCTGTCATCCCCGACCGAACCCGTTGCCGGGCTCAGGCAAAAGGACGAGGCAGGAAGGTGGGACACGATTTGCATTCCTTCGATTACAATCAGATATTGTTGAGGAGGAGAAAGTTTCGACGTTGTGTGCCGCCAAAGGCGATGAGATAAAGCGCTTTGTCTTCCTTGGGAATTTGTGAACGACGACCGACGACCGACGACCGACTACCGACAACCGACGCCGCCGCCGCCTGTTGTTCGTGTGGTGTTTCTGGGACGCGAAGCACACTCGGGGTACGGATGAATATTTTATTGCGGATGTTTTCGGTGAAATTGTGAAATCCCGAAATGATGGGATGGTGCTTCTATTATTTATAAAGAGATTAAAATATCCTTTTCTTCGCTTTCGAATGGCGCGGAGAGGCGCGCGGCGGAAGGCGGTACATTTGACTTTTCATTTGCATCGGAAACGGGTTTCGATGTCTCGAGGAGGTTCACGAGGAGTGTGCAGAAAGTCAAAGCCAGGGGCAAGAGCTAGAGCGAGAGGAGGAAGATTTGCGTGGGAATTAAGTTGTTGGCTTCCAGATGGGATTGGAAACACTCGAATTATTCATTGTGAGGCGATTAAACTTTGGATGTGACGTTGCAATGCTGAGGTTATCCAATGTAAAAGGAATGTCAAACGGAGTATTCCCCCGCCGCAGATCAGAGATCACCAAGAAACCTGTGACACCCACATCCAGACATCGCAGTCACTGTCAAGAGGTCGTAATGGAACGTCAAATGGAATATCTTCATCTGGCCAGAAGAAGCAACGAAGCGGTCTCCGTCAAAGATGCCGCATCATCTCCACCACTCGGCGCACACATTAATCAATTCCTTTTCGGGGCGCCGCTCACCAGTAACTGGCTTACGGGCAGTGGCTGTCAGTAACCCACAAGCCCGTCAAATCGATTATGTCAAACGTCTTAGTCCCACCGAAGACCGCAGAGAGGATGAAAAAATAACGAATCCATCCAACTCCCGGCAGACACCGAATTTTCACCATCGTTACAGTAACCACCGCCTCCATCCAGCACCTCCTCGTCACCTCCGGACACCCGACGGACGGATAATGTCATTCAATCCCGGACATCGATACCATGTCATAGAAGTCAGAACCAATGTGTAACCCGATAACCAATTCGAAGGGCGCACAGTGTCTGCACACTTCACAAGTGCCTCAAGGATAATGATGACGGTAACCATCCTCTGGGTGGATTTATTTCAAGCGCGCCAGTCTCCGGAAGCAGTCCACCTTCTGCCAGGCCAAGCGAAGCAGAAAAGCAGAAGTGAGAACGAAAGAAGCAAAAAAGGAAACGACGACGTTGGACCGGGATATGTTTTTGAAAGCAACGTCGCCGTTCGCCAAGCACCCTCAAGCGGAAATGTGAAGGAAAAAGTTTACTTGCACCATCAACAAGTCTACTTGCGGTGGTAACAGGCTCCTCGAGGTGTCCGCCGTCGACGGGCAGACGGCAGTGTAATTACAGAGAAATATGTCCAGTTTAAGGACTTCTGATGGACATTACTTTTTGAGTGAGATCCAAACCAAGGCTGGGTAGTGGGTGAAAAGAAAGTTTGTTCCCACAAAGTTTGCCAAATACATCCTTAGGGGGGCAGGGTCGGCAGGCAAGGCGGACGATTTCGATGTTTGGGGCGTGGTTTGGGGGGCTATTTGCACATACATATTTGATAAGCAGCGGGGAGGGCGTCTCGGAGCCTACAAATTGTGCGCTGACTTGTGGAACTCGGAATGATTGGATTTGTTTTCGCTTCTCTAAGGACTGACCCCTAAAGACGTCTGCGTTAAAGAAGTAAATTGAAGCAAAATATCATGTAGCGGAGGTTTCTTTGAGTACGAGGCCAGGTTGGTTGCGGCATTCACTCTAACCTAACTTAACCTGCGATGAAGCGGGGCTGCAGGTCGTGAAATGACGACGTTATGGTATTCTACTGGAAAATAAGTCGGATTTTTATGTTTTGCATACTGCATGAATCTTAGAGAGAAGTCAAACGAAGCGAGCGAACCAACTTAAAGGAGTCAACAATATTCGATTCGCTCGAACACCGACTGTGTCTTCTTTGTCCCTGTTTATCCCTTTTTCAACAAACTACGCGCAAGCGAGCATTTCCCCTCTCCACAAATTCACCCACTCGCCAGGATTGCCAGGAATGAATTTTAGAGACTCGTTTTTATGTCGCACTATATGAATTCGGAATGCTCTTCCCATCCAAATATTTCCCACGGGCTATAATCCGCAGAAATTTAAGACCAAAAATGCACATGTACCCCCTCTCTCTTTATCTTGGTTCGTGCAGTGTCTTGGTTTTAACAATCCGTCGTGTGCGCGCAAAAAATACAAAAAAATGCGGTGTCAAATGCTGATGACACGACGCCGATTGAGTCCCTGTTCCACCCCGGACTGTACTGCCACAGGAGGGAGAATGTGCAGTCAAGGATAAACGTCCCAGCCTTTCGGCAGTTGTCACTTCTATGAAAAAACTGTGGCTCATGACATCTACAGGAAGAATTACAAAAAGAATGTCTCCATTCCGAGAGAGTCATCCCGGCGATGCCAAGTCACAAAAATTCTTCACGACCCCCATCCGGAAGCATAGTAGTCCCGATTAGCACTCATTGCCGTCGAAGTGGCCATAACTCAAAACAAAAATTGGACAGGACCCAACGGCAATTATTCATTCTTGTCGAGTCCTTGATGTAATTTAATTTCACTCTTGACTTCTTCAATTATCGTGACAATTATCACTCATTCCCAGGGACTCGCGCAGTACCCCAGCCATCCTCGTCAGCAATAAAATTTGACACACCAAGGAGAGGGAGGCGCTGACTGCCAGACAGAGAGTGTGAAATGAGTCCTTAGCCAGCATTCCTTACACTCAAGCACCACCTGCCCGTGGACACGCATTTCGCCTGCAGAAGATGAAAAGGATAATGAAGATGATTTCTTTCCATGGACTGATAATATCTGTCTCCCCAAGCCCCTGGGCTGGACGTGAGAGGTCTGGCCAGGTCCAAACGAGCAAAATAAGGACACATTCAACTGGGCCGTAAAATTATACGCCTTACCCCCGTCCAGAGCCCTGCTGTTTATCCTTATAGCGGTCGAAAGGAAAATAGACAAAAAGAGAGAAAAAAAAACGAAGCAGGTGAGGTGAATGTCTCGTCATCACCCCCACCCACTAGGTGGGCATGCCAGGCACAAGAATAACCCTTGGCAAGCCACTTGGCGGTAATTCAAAGTGGCAATTCTTAAGTACAATGGGGCACCAGAGTAAGAAGAACCAGGCAGAGTAGGTCGAGGATGTGGGCAGAGGCACGGGGGCATCGGCAGAGTGTTCGTGGTGATGGCCATTGGGGGGAGGCAGGGACACGAACTGCTTGGGGAGCATTACGACCAGAAAGGTGTTAGGTGAGAATGAGAGGCAATGGCAGAAAGTGCCACTTAGGTACTTTTAGGCTATGGAGGGACTCGAGAGGTAAACCTGCAGCTTGCTTGACTGATGGGGGGCGGGGTGGTTGGACTGAATGGTGAAAAGTTTAGCAAATAAATGAGTTGTAGGGTTTAAGGGTATTGTTTAGCAATCCTCAAGTGGGTAATGAACGGACGGTAGTCGTCGAGTTTTGTCTTAGGTCTCGGTCCCGGCATCGAACTCTTGCCGCACTGACGGCGTTGGGTTGTACTGGAGACTAGGGACCGCAGTTGGCGACGGGGGGATCCCCCCGTGCTTCGTGTTGTTAATTTTTAAATGGATTATGAATTATTTGATTTTCCTTGGATAATTCGCCGAGAACACGAAAGGGGTCGATGGAGTGGTTGGCGTCGAGGTCGCCCGACAAGGGAAACGAGGTCGAAAGGTGGGCGCCGAGAATTGAATGGCTTTTCATGCGAATGAATTTGCAAAGTCGGGCAAGGATTAGAATTGCTTGGTGTTCAGTTTCCGATGGGAGTCACGTCGTGGGGTAGTTCAGCTTTGAAGGACTATTGATGATGTCTTGCTCGATGAAGGACATTGTGGTATTGAGCAGAATATTCAAGACCATTCGACATCGATTCGATCAGATTTATTTAGCAGGAGTGGTGGGTCTCGGTTGCGATTGACTTTAAGCACACTCTTGCGATGTTGTTGAGTGCACTTCGGTCTTAAATTTCATCTAAGAGTCGCTTCAATTTAGGTCGGATGATATCTCTTGAAGTGGTGCCAAGAAATAACGAAGAAGTATTTTGTATACTTGATCGCGATTTTGTAGTGACCCTCAACTTTGGAAAAGGAAACCTGGGAGCATGGAAGGGTAGGGTGAGTCTACATTGAACGCTCTCATAGGCGGCACTATTGCCCGGCTAAGGGAGTTGTCCGTTGGAGAGTGATCCAATGCAAACGCACGGTACGAATACAATTACTTAATATTGTATCGCCCCAGATGCCCGAAAGTGTCAAGTGGCAGTCGATCGGTGTCGTTTGTGATACAGACTTCGTAGAGGGCAGTTGAGTTAAACGTGTTTGTTGACACGTTTATGCGTTGCACTCTCCAAACAGTGGGGATCAGGGTTCATATTTCCCTATGGAGAGTGTAGAGTTGTATGGGTTACTCATAAGAACTTGTTAAGGGAAAAAAAAGAACAAGTTAAGGGAAATAAAATCGTTCTTGAATTCATTCTTGAATCAACCAAATATCTGCAGCTCTGCCTTTAATAAAGCGAGCTGGCCGCGCTTTCATTTCATTTAATTTGTTGTTCACTTTGTCCGGTATAGGGCTGTATTCTGGGTCCACGGTAAAACAAATTCCTGAAAAATCTGCAGTCCCCGAAATTCGCATGCATACTAAAATTAACACAAATACAGAAGAAACCAAATACAACAGCAGAACACAGCTGCAGAAAACCGTTATCCGTACACGGTGTGCTCAAGCCCAAGCCATATATTAAGAGATTGTCCAGCGTTCTGAAATATCGATTTCGCTGTCTTTTAAGTGCACGGCAAACGCATTACGATCTACTTAAAACTACAAAAAATTGTGAATGCATGCTCTGCCTTGCAGAACAGTAATAAAACACGTTTGATCAACATACTTCACTGGTCCACTGGTCAACATTTCCTGTTGACACAAGGTTGTTAAGTCTTGTTCTTATGCTAAAGCCTCGGCCTGGATGAAGGAGGCTTTCATGAAACTCTGATTCGTTATTTTCATGTCACTTTTTCAAACTTTGTTATTCTTTTGTTTCGCACTAAAGTTGTTCACTTTATGCAGTCTTCCTCCGAGTCCTGATTGTTGTCGCTCTGCGGTCGTTCACTCAAATCCCAGCGAAAGAAAGTGTCGTTTTTACGACAGACTGTCGATTCGAAACGACTTACGAGTTCAATATATTCTCGGTATCGGGTGTTTACATAAATTGACTCATTTATCAAGTAATACTATTATTTTAGTGCATTCATGTCAAATTTCATATAAATGTGAATCATAATGGCAACTGAGACGATGATGGTGAAAATTGAGCATCGCGCTGTAATTAAATTTCTCACTAAGCAAGGAAAAAGTCAAAAAACTATTCATGAAGAGATGGTGGCTGCTTACCAGGGCTCCGCACCTTCATTATCAACTGTGCAAAAGTGGTCAAGTGAGTTCAAGAGAGGCAGAGAGAGCATTGAAGACGACCCCCACTCCGGAGAAAGCATCGAGGAAGTCGAAAAACTTGTTCTTAAGGATGCCCGAATAAAGGTGAAAATGATGGCAGAGATCACCAAGCTTTCAATTGGTACCATTCACACCATTCTTCATGACCATCTTAACCTTTCAAAGGTCAGTGCAAGGTGGGTGCCACGAATGCTCACAGCGCCTCAGAAAAAAGTGAGAATCGCATGCTGTAGAGAGCTTTTGGAGATGTGTAGTGAGAACGCGGACGGTGTTATGGATCGAATTGTGACTGGTGACGAAACATGGGTCCACCACTATGACCCTGAAAGCAAACAAGAGTCCATGCAGTGGCATAAAAAAGGAACAGACCCTTCGAAGAAGTTCAAAGTCACTCCGTCTGCCGGGAAGCTCATGGCCACAGTTTTTTGGGACTCAAAGGGAATCTTGCTCATTGAGTACAAAAAAAAGGTGAAACCATTAACGCCACATCCTACGCTTCCACTTTGCATAGTTTGCGGGAGGAAATGAAAAAGAAAAGACGGGGTAAACTCGCAGCGGGTGTGTTGCTTCTTCATGACAACGCTCCTGTTCACACGGCGCGAGTTTCCAAGGCTGCTGCGCGATATTGTGGTTTCGAAGAAATCCAACACCCACCCTATAGTCCAGACCTTGCCCCTAGTGATTATTTCCTGTTTCCGGATTTGAAAAAATGGGCAGTTTGGGCACGACAAATAACGACATTCAGAATACCGAGCGTGTTCTGTCGCGTCGTTTGTTGTCGTTTACGACATACGAGTAGGAAATCAGAGTGATTAAAACTATTTGCGCATTTTTTTCTCAAAATTTGAACGTTTATTTAAGAAAAACATGTACGATAGTATTATTCAAAGTATTGCCCATCTGATCTTTAACTTCCCATCTTTCTGGCAATTTATGGATCCCAGCCCAAAAGAACTGCGCCGGCTTGGCAGCCAAGAATGAATGAAGCCAATTTTTGATATTCTGCTTTGATGTGGACCGTATTTCAGTGAGGGCGTTCTGCATCGACGGGAACAAATGGTAGTCAGAAGGGGCAAGGTCTGGGCTATAAGGCGGGTGTGGTAAAACTTCTCATCCGCTGTTTTTCAAATAGTTCTTGATGGAAAATTATTGCCTCGTGTCTGGTCGCATATTCCGGGCGTTTTTCGGCTACTGCTCTCTTCAAACGGATTAAATGTGTTCGGTAGCGTTGTCCATTGATGGTTTCACCCGGTTTTAGCAGCCCATAATACAGTACACCCTTCTGATCCCACCAAATACAGAGCATTACCTTCGCGCCATGGATATTCGTCTTTGCCGTTGATTTGGCTGGTTGGCCAAGCCAAAGTCACCACTTTTGGCACGTCACTCAGCTAGCGCATGTTCACCACAAACTTCCACCAGAATACGATGACTTTCAGCAGCAGTTTTCACAAAAACACTTTTTCAGGCACAAGGTTCGACATATTTGAGTGAAAAAAAGTTATTGTTGTTTACGCTTCAAATGAATGACATATACTGAAGTGACGTACAATGACAGTAGCTTTCCAACGCATGTTCCAATGGAATAATACAAGTTACGCCATCTCTTAGCAAACCGCACGAATAAGTTATAAACCCAATAATATATAACCCTTTATTTCTTTTACTATAGATCGCGCTGGCGATGATTCACCGGCGTGCATCTGACGCTACAACTGGCCATCCTGAATTTGATGTCGGTCTCAAGATCTGAACCTTCTTCCTCGCCCCTGTCCTTGTCGAGCCCTTCGTCCGGGAGCTTGAACTAACGCTTCATCCTGTTCAGTGTTGCCGCTTGGATCCGCTACTCGGCCGATGGCTCGTTGTCGATCAGCACGAGGTCCCTTGGTTGGCCGTTGGCGCCAAGCTTCGACCTTCTTCTCATTCCGCGCCTGGGCCTCCTCGATGTTGGCTAAGGCCGCGCTCCCCTGGGTTTCATTCTCCTTGGCATGCACTCGCGCCTTCTCTTTGGCGACATTTCCTCCGGCATCACCGCCGCGGTTCATCTCACCTTAGTTCAGAACCATATCTGATTTTTGTGATTGAGTTGACTGGGTCACAATGCTCCGCAAACTGCGTGCAACGTTCTCAGCGGTTCGCCATTCGGTCTAAGTCCAAGTCCAACTCCACCCAAACCTTCAAGTAAGTTAGCACCCTGGCTCTTGTCGGATATGCGATCCAATCCTAGGATCGAACAACATCTGACGGTTCAACTTCGACTGGAAGAGCATACTCAATGACTGCAAAAACACGGCTGTTGCCCTTTATCGACGGACAAGTCTCCACTCCTAACCTATCCGGCCAACTTAAAGACCTCTTCGACTTTTTTCGAATCGACTTTGTTGTCCAAATAAGACACAGGAACTTTATTATGCAAAGGAGCATTTTTTCTTAGACTCTCCAAAAACGAAGCAGACCCTGGGAATTATCTCCTCGTTATAATCACTAGACTCCTCAATCTTACCAACGTTACGATTACGCCCTGATGACCTGTCATCGTTGCTGCGACTGCTGAAGCTGCTATCCATACGATCACTTAGCTTGCAAGTGATCTATACGCTTGCAAGTGAGTCTTCACCACTTTCACCTCAGGTTGGTCCGGTATGCCATCTTACTCAGCTGGCTTTCATCTGGCACTGTAAGGACCTCGCACCACGACCGGAATTTATGTACACTCCCAATCTGCCAAGTCGCCTCCGATCGTCTACGTCCTGAATCCCGCCCCTCTCGTGACGCAATCGCTTTCCAAAGATTGCTGACTTAATACCCGTTCACCGATGCGTCTTTGATGTATTTAGACTTGCTTTCCTTCACTAAAAGCTGAGTAAGTTTTTCTGGAGGATCCTCTATCCCCTTTGCGGGCAGTCCCGTTAGTGCCCGATTTGATGGCAGCCAATGCATTGTACCCCGTTTTTTGTGGATCCGTCACCTGGTCCTTGTTCAGCTTCCCGCTGCTCATTCCGTCGTGACTTACTGTCCCGACGTCCATCGCACCTCATATGCACCCACGTACCTCTGACGCTACAATATCTTCACATGCACATGGGTGGTGGATTCAATAGTTCGTAATGCCACTCAATCCCTGGCTACCCTTAAAAATTGACTGGGAAAACGAAATCTTCTTGAGTGAGGCTTATGATCGATCCTACACTTAGCTGAACTAGCAGATAAGCTAGCACTGTGAAATCGGTCATTAGGGACTAAGACTTCCTTGAACGAAAAGACGCTCCGGAAAAAACCTTTGCTCTGTCTTTTCAAGTTTATTCTAACTTCTGGCTGTCTGGACATTGCTACTGTAGGCACAACGGATTAGGCCAAGTATGCGGACTTGCCGCAGTGGTGCAGTCGATAGGTGCGGCTTTCAGAAATCATGCCTCTACCTCTTTGCAAAGATCAGTTGGCAAACAGTCTGTTTAAAAAAAAGCTATCGAACGACGTTTGGAGTCAATCTCTGCTGTCGCTGCCGACCATAAGACCTCGCGTAAGTCTGTAGGCCTTCGCCGCTCGTGAGAGAACAATTGCACTAACCACACGAATGGTTGTTGTGGAAGCTATGCCCACCGGGGACCAATTATTTTATTATTTTAAAACCCTACAATGCCTCCATCATTACCTTAAAGAGACGCGATTTATGACCACCTACCAGCTTACCAAACCTAATCTCGCCCGCCAATGTGGTAAAAAAACCTTAAATTTCTACGACTTCTAAATCGCACGTCGTACAAAACCCCGTAAAAGTTAAACCCTCATCATTCATGGCGTCTCTCTTAAAATCTCGCCAAACCGAATAATATCCCTTCGAAACTCCCAACGATTCCTTGGTGTCAATAAAAATGTCCCACAAATATCCCTTACTCCGAAAATACCCTCCATCTCTTTTATCCGGGATTCGAAGAGAAAACCTGGGACATTTTCTTCGCAGCCCCGAAAATCCCACTCACAAGAGAACAAGGACATTTGCGGGGAGGGAAATTCGTAAGTGAAATAAGAAATTCCTCCCTCGCGTGAGCTTTACACACCTCGCTCGATTGTCTCATATCCTTCGCTGACTTCATCGCATTCCTGTCGCATTCAGTTCAAATTTTACGGTTGAACCTAACTGTAGTTGGACAGGAAATTAAAACAGAAACGAGCTCTCGCCTTCTCTCAGAGGATACCCCCGACTCGTGACCGGCTTTACGAAACATTTCACGACTTTGTGCATTTTTTCTTGTTTTTTTTTTTGTCTGAACAGCGACCATTCTGTGTGTGGGAGGGTTCCTGTTTCGAGTTCATGTGAAATATATTTTGTGTAATTAAGTAACGGTTTAACCCCTCAGCGACATCAGCAAATGCGGGTTCACATATCTGCCAGTGCTTGTGCGAAGCATTACGTGGAAATATACTACAGCGTGAATAATTAACGCCACTGTTTCCGAGCGTTTTTTGTGTTTCGTGTTTTTTTTTCTTGCTTGCTTTGTGAGTCCCCCCTTTCAGAGTTGGTTGCTAACGGTTCATAATTTCAGTGTGTCTGTTTCATATTAATGAAAACAAGAAAGAAGAACGTTACAATCAGCTGAAGTGAAACTATCCGTTAAACGGGAGGAGCGAAGAGAAGCCAACCAACGAAGCGTTGTGTGCAACAGAAAAGGAAGGAAAGGTAACGCGAACAGACCACGGTTCTGGAGTAGAAGGCTACTGCTGCTGCTGCTGCTACTGGCGCTGGAAAAAGGACATTCAAAGTCCTTGAAAGCTATTTATTTGTGTTAAAAATAGATTTGCCCTTTCGTCTTGTGTTACCTGCTGTGGTGGTGGTGGCAACGAGAGTGCCCGAGCCTCTGTGCTTGTGAAAGTGATTCCTGTGTTTGGGAGTGTGTTTGTGTGGAGGCCAGCCATCGCCTTAACTCATTGTTGTGTTCGCTGCCAATGTTGACAGTTATTAGTCGATCCTTAAATATTCAAAACGCTATGGAAATTTAATGTTGAATCTGGAAGTGTCGGCAGCGACAGCAGAAGTGAGGCAAAAAAAAAAAAGGATACCAGTGGAGCACCAACTAGAAATTTAATGTAAGTACATGCTTCGTAGGTTATTTTTTCTCGTCTTTTGTTCCCCTTCCTGTGTCCTTAGTCCCACGTCCTTCTCGTTCGTTCTTGTCGCGGTGGATCGTCGTGTGCCTGTTTTGGTTAAGTGCTCTTCAGTTACTCTGCGGCGTGAGTCATTATGCCCGAAGACCATCGACCGCGGGAGGGTGGGAAATCCGCATTTGTCTCCAGCTCTGGCGTGTGTCACTTGCGGTGGATCAGGTTCGAGGAGACTGTACAAATTTTTTGAATTATGCAAACGCTGGCGGAGTGTGGCACTGTGTGTGTATGGGGAGTGGAGCAAGACTATGGGAGCCTTGGGAAAATACCACACGATTGCTGCCGTTGCTTCAGCTCTTGCTGCATTGTCCTTAAAGTTTTCTTCTTCTTCTTCTCGTGGCCTTGTGCATGCATGTATTACTATGAGTGCAATGCGCCTACAAACATCGCAGCAGCAGTCGTCATAGTCGCAGTCATCATCATCCTCCTCGTCATCTTCATCGGCAACATCATCTGCAGCAGCAGCAGAGAAGCGCCTGGTGTCTGAAGTCCTTGTGCGGTGACGGCGGTCGTAGCGTCGGGTACACGTCACACGATGCGAGTACAGAGCGCAAACAATGAATATAATAGAGATACCGTTAGCAGACCCCACTCCCCGGAGGCGGGGCTGGGAATGGATTTGCTGCTGCGACTGCTGACGATGGTCCCAGGAGGAGCCGCTGCGTTGATTTTTCAAGAGTATGTGATGGTTTTTCGAGACAGTGGAGTTATAAGTGTCAAGGATATGAATTATGGGATCCTTTGTTTGGCTGTGTGACAGTTTGGTGGTGTTGTTCTTTTTTGTTTCTTTTGCTGCGTTCTGTTTGTCCTTTGGTTTGGTCTGAGGTGGAGGGGGTGGTGGTTGGTGGTGTTAAACGAGGAAGGGAGAGCCAGTTTTTCTTCATCGCACGAATGAGCTTACAGGATAATAACTTATTCCTTTCCATTCTCAATCCTACTTGAATGGGGATTCTATTTTGCGGAAAAGTGGTTGTTCTGCTTCCATTCATGGCGTCATGTTCGAGGAAGTTTTTCGTTTTTTTTTCTGCTGCGTTTTTTTTCCTGCTTTCTTTCGGCGAGTTTGTTGGCTTCTGTGTGGTGGCTTCTTGGGTGAGCGAGCCATTTATCTTGAATCATGATGCCCGCAAGGGGAATGAGAGTCTAGGAAGTAGATTCGTGAATCTATCTGGTGCGGGATCAAGCACGTGTGTGAAATACTTCCTCTTCAATCTTAGGATGCCTTAAATTTCTTCCTGGCTTGCGACTGAGTAGAACTTTTCAGTTCCATTGGGGTTTCGAAAAACAAGAGGATTTCGAATTTTCGAACGGAATGAGTTGCCGATAAGAGTGGATTGGACACGGGAATGATGCATGTTATCTGAGGAAAACTGAAATGACTTCAAGTGAGCGAGAAAGGACTGCAGGGCACGGGTTAAATCCTCCATTGAGTCAAAAGTGAAACAATGTTACCGGTGTTCGGTAATTGGCTTAAGGAATGCATAAGGAGTTTCTTAGATTTGCTCAAGCTTCCTTCTAAAAAACCTGTCAGCAGTCACCACGATCAAGTTGTATTCCCTCCACGATCACTTGGTGGTTCGGCCTTCTTCTCCTTTTTGAAGCGGGAAACATGGACGCACTTCTTCGTTCAGTAAAGCGGTTGTATCTTATCCTCCACTCATCTTCTTCGCAGACCGACAAAAGAAATATTCGACATAGAATCAACTCTGCTTATCGCCCAGCTTTCGACTATGGACTGGCAATGCTGTGTCAAAAGTACTCGCGCTTGCGGTATGAATCCCGACATGCGACTTCGATGACCACCATCAAATGCTGGGTTCATGAATTCAAGTGTAGTCGAAGATCGTTCTTTGAAGAGCAGGCCATTCGATTGAGGTGACTACGGAGAATATGGTTAACAAACCATTGCCAGTTGAACCTGGAGGAATATTGTGTATCTCAGTGGCATCTTAAAAAAACGAGCAGTACAATTGTTCCGACGACCGGGGGACTTTTCCATCCATCCTCTCACTACACTCTTCTGGCTTCTTTCCGAGTGAATGCAAAGCAACGTTAGTTCAACGCGTCTCTACAAATCGCCTCTGTAACAACTTCACTAACGATTCTTAAATCACCGTCAAATGTCGGGATTACAACGCTTCTGTCCGGCAGTACAGGCTTCAATGGTCTAGTCCATCTCAGAAATGAAGTATTATAACGATAGCCAATTTTCTAGCTCTCTTGTACCTTAAACTTTTTGACAACTGCTTTTTATATCGTTTTCTAAAGTCAAGTAGATCAACCAGAGAACGGCATTCTCGTTATTTCGTGAATAACTGTCAAAAAATCATGAGTAACCATCAAAAATCCTCTCAAATTCGTCGATGGGCTAGGGCATTTCTGGTCCATCTGCAAGGTTCAACAGAAACATATTCACTGGAGATTTGTTGCAGCTTCTGTGGCGAGAAAAATAACAGCAGCACGGTTTCTGTTGCACGAATCAGCTCTCGTCAGATGGGGACGTTTTTATTCCCGTACTCCGACCATTTGCAAACAAAAAGACATATCGTGTAACTAGCTAAGAGAAAAGAAGAGCGAAGATGATAGAAAGGTGAAGGCCTTATACCCTTTTTACCTAATGTGTACACAATGCAGGCATAAACAAGTTTGTTTTGCTTGACTTTTCGAAGGCAGTTGACTATGGCTTTTTCTGTTGAAAATGCGAATTTTCCCCAGGGGTCTGCTATGTCACCTACACTCTTTCTCTTCCTCGGCTCAGAAAACAAGAAATCCATTAACTTCGCTTTACCATGAGTTCACTGTTAGAATGATCCGATTGTGGCTAAATATGCGCCGTTTTGTTCGAGTGATTGCCTTTTGTAAGTACAGTAGACGCTCGATATAGTGAACATCGATGTAGTGAGCAATCCAATATAGTCGACACATAATATTTTATACAGACTATTCTTAATAGAGTCCTTGTACCACACATCTAAACACCATTAGTGCTATACAGTTGGTTATTCTATGCAGTATAAGGTACAGTTTGGGGTTGTTTGTAGTGCAAATACAAAGTGCGTGACGCTGCTTTAACTTGGCAGCAGTATGGGACAAATAATGAGCTTCAGTCATTGATAAAGTCTTGAAAAAGAAGAAGAAGACCCGAAAGACAATTTTTAGGATGAAGATGAAATACTGATTGCAGATTTAAACAACTGGAGCGAAGATCATCTAGCTTCAGCTATTGAAGACGACACAAATTAAGGCGATTTGTTCAGTGTCTTCTAGAGTCCAAGTATTTCAGTGGAACACGCGGATGTTTTGGTCATTAAAAAGCTGGAAAAAAGGAGACATTAATTGACGACAAAGAAACGGAAAAAAAAGACTAACTATTTTAGCACAGCTTAAGTCTGTTGTAGGTTTGTTTCTTAAGTCCGTCGAATGTATTATTTTTGTTGTGTTTTATTTTTTTTCGGATGAGTTCTCATTCTTAACATTTGGATATGTTTTCCAGTTATTACACATGGTTTCTATCAATTCATGTTATTAAAATAATAAAACACGTTTGAATAATTGAGGTGTTTCAATGAATACTGATTGATTGTATATACTCTTGACATGTACCAATGTCACGGGGTACATTGGTACATGTCAAGAGCATGGGGCTGTTTTACAAATTCCAATTTTTAATAATTGTGTCTCAATGTTTTTTGCGAATCCTTCGGAGCTTGTTAGAAAGACACTGAACACATTATTGAATATTGTAAATTTATTGAGACAATAAACTCACTCGCTCACATCAAATACTTTAATTTGTTATTTCTGCCTTTTTTTTAGTCCCAACAAAAATCGTATCAAGGAAGGAAGTAAGGCTATTGTTTCTACTCTAACATTAAGCCATTTGTCACACTGCATACAAGTTTTCACCCTGTACCAGAGCTGTCAAATATGTACCATCGCTCTTTATGCTCTGATTCACATTTACACTCAGCATCAGCTTTGCCATTTATAAAGGGTGATTTTTTAGTTATTATCTTTTTGGCAACACTGGTTTAAACAGCTGACGCACGTTTCGTCTTTTGTTTCACTGTCAAACATCTTCAATTTGGTATATAATTTAACCATGAATCGTCTTACAAACGAACAACGCTTGCAACTTATTGAATTTTATTATCAAAATGCGTGCTCTGTTAAGAAAGTTCATCGCGCGCTTCTTTCACTTTTTTACCGAAAAATTGTGTTCAGCGACGAAGCTCATTTTTGGCTCAATGGGTACGTAAATAAGCAGAATTGTCGATTTTGGAGTGAATATCAGCCAGAAGCATTGCAAGAGCTACCAATGCATCAGAAAAAGTCACAGTTTGGTGCGGTTTATGGGCTGGTGGCATCATTGGACCGTACTTCTTCAAAGATGATGCGAATCGAAACGGTGAGCACTACCGTGAGATGATATCCAATTTTTTTTGCCCAAAATGCAACAGCTTGACTTGCATGGCATGTGGTTTCAACAAGACGGTGCCACATGCCACACAGCACGCGCAACAATGGACTTATTGAGAGGCGAGTTCAGTGAACATTTTATTTCACGTTCGGGACCGGTCAATTGGCCGCCTTGATCGTGCGATTTAACGCCTTTAGACTATTTTTTGTGGGGCTATGTTAAAGCTCGTGTCTATACAGACAAGCCCGCTTCAATTGACGCATTGGAAGACAACATTGAAGCATTTATTCGTGAGATACCGTGAGAGTATGCCAAAATTGGACTAAGCGGATGGACCATTTGAGGCGCAGTCAAGGTCAACATTTGCATGAAATAATCTTCAAATACTAAATTATATGGTCCGTACTATCGATTCAAATAAAGATTGCATGCATTTTTCAGAATTTTATGTGTTTTATTTTGAAAAACTTTCCTATGGCTTTTAAAAATTTGTGGCATTTAACATGTGCATACACATCCACACAATCAGCTTTGACACTTGTGGTTTCTCCCTCTCGTTGTTCTATTTCATGCATGGAAAACCGAGTGTATGCATGAAGTGTGATTCACTTCGGAGGTACCCCAATTACAGAGTGTCCCAATTTGGAGGTTTCACTGTAGTTCAATAAACAGAATTGAACTAAACTCAGCGCTCTCTGGACTCAACTAAATGCACAAGTCTAGTGTTGAGCGAATGAGACCCCGAGATTATCGAATAGGACCGAGCTGGTGCTGAAGAATTTATAAAGTTGACAGGTGTTTTCACCGCTGTCGAAAATGCATCCACTCATTTCAGCGTGGGGCCAAGACGGTCATCATGTCAGCCTCATCTGCTGAGGCCCCAATGTTCTTATGCGGTGTCAACTGGGATGCCTACCGTAGTGTTAACTCACCGCTACGATTGTACTTGCTGGTGGTCAGATCACAACTGCCCCGAGACAAGATTGAACATGCACACGAAACAAGAAAGATAAAAGTCAAACACATGTCGTGAGTATCATGACGCATGGAAAATCAAACCCCACCCTCTACCGCAGTGTTGCCGCCCAACTCCACCTACGATCCATCAATGAAGGCTGTTGAAGGCCAACGCCAGTTGCACAACCAACTACTTGGCCCCATTGGCTAAGGTCATTAACGATAACTACGGCATCTTTGGGGTTTGCCTGTTGGAACGACTTTACCGACAGTCTTGGCAGCACCGGCAGATGATGTTCTGGGCAACACTACGACTATCACGCTTCTGGTTGGTCCATCCGGCAATTTGTGGCTTGATGGTCATGGTGCTGCCCAGAACATCATCTGCTGGTGCTGGCAAGGCTGTCGGCAAAGTCGCAACTGTCAATGTTTCCGTTGTTGATGTGACTGTCGGCCTTGAGAGCGATCAAATCGAGCAGAAGGTTAAGGAGACCGAGAGAACCTTCATTCAAGTGAATCCTCGACAACAGCGAAGATGAGGCCGTCTCATTTGGTTTCATCAGTGACAACCACTCTGTCGGTGAAGCCAAGCTCGGTATCTCATCTCATGGTTCAACAACGAGTTCGGTTTTTTCAACCGTGTCATCGACTTGATCAAGGACAAAGAATCCAAGGATAACGCAGCTGTCACGATACGTTACACGCTAGAACAACAACTCACTTGCTTCAGATTCATTAGTCGAATGCCCAGATGTTCTGAAACTCTTTGTCAGTTACGAAAGAGCGAAAAGAGCGAACTGTGTTAGCTGTACAAAGATGTGTTCGAAAGACAAATACCCGTCGACTACACGAGCTTGGGCGCACCGAGCGTGTAAACACCAGTTCTTCAGCTAAAAGGCTCTTCGAATACGACCCGTCGCGAGACAATTAAAAAGAGGGAAAAGCAAACTGAATTGACTTCAATGTCCAGAAGTAGCAATTGGATCAGACTCAGACGCTCCAAGAGTCACGGGTCCAAGACCCCACAAGAAAAGCAAATAAAACGCAATGGCTGTCCTGTCCACAATGGTCGCGTATATATTTGCAAACCAGAGCACTTCTGTCCGTTCTCTAATCACGAATCATATTGTCGATCCATTGCAAGTACTTGGGCACGTACGTGAAAATGGACGGCAACTTACTTGAGCAAGTCGGCGAGTACATCGAGAACAGTCCAATGAGCTCGGGCTTGATTGGCCACCCGACAATGAGACCGCTGCCCACGTCCGAGCAGCAGGGCGCATTTGGATTGGTGCCCCAGCCCTTGACGCACAGCTGAGTGTTCTCATTGAATTGAGTCGCGCCAAGTGCACGCTTGCAGGCGTGATGATCCTCAATGCTGAACATGCCGTACTTCAGTTTGTTGGTCTCCGGGTGTGGTGGCGGATGGTGGTGATGGCTTAGGTAGTCTTCTTCGAAGTGATGCTTCGCATAATCGTCACCGCCAACAAAATAGCCAGACTCTAGGGACTCGTGTGCACGCGCGTTCGGCGGTGTGAACCCATCTACAACCTCATTGAATCCCGGCATCACAGAGAACTTCTTGTCCAAGGTCAGTGCTGGAAGTTTGGAAATGTTAACCGGCGCTATGGTCTCGGAGAAGACCAGACGCACCGGGATCTTGATCAAGGCGATGTCATCGTAGTTCGTCGGGTACGGGAACACGTGATCCTTGTTCACGGAGACGCTGAAGAAGTCAGTTCGGGTGTTGTTTTGGGTCTTCTTTCCGAAATGCAAATCGAGGCGAATGAAGTTCTTGACGCACGAGGCCGACGTTACGACCCACCAAGCGTTCAGAATGGTGCCGCCACATCTCTGGTCGGTCTGAGACGGAATAATGTGCACGTGGTGTGGGAACTGACGCGAGCTGTCCACATCCTGGCCACCGACAAGGCGTGGAGCCGAGAAGACGACGCCAACGAGACTGGCAAACACTGCAGAGACGGTTAGAAACTTCGCCAAGAACATCTTGCGACTGAGAGTGGTGTGTGGCTGGTAAGTAGGTGGTATTTATTAGGACGGTATTTATTAGACGCCAAATTGAAAAGTGATGCAGTCGTGTCCGGTTTTATCTCAACAGTTGTAGCTGCAGCCAGCGACAGTTATCGTGAACGTGACAAGCTTCAATTTGTGGCTGATTTCGCGATAGATAGTGACTAATTGAGATGCCGAAGAGGTTCTTTTTGGAGGTTGCCTTTTGAAGGCCGTGTTGTGATGACTTGATGGCTGTTCAGCGATTGAGGTCCTTTGCCTGTTTGCATGTTAGGGTCTTGTACATCTAAGAGTTCAGTGTCTAGTCCCTCTAGGTGCTGGGCTCAAGTCCAAGATTGAACACATTACCTTCTCTGCCTTGAACAGCTTCTCATTCTTCCAATCTTGCCAAAGAAGCACAGAAAGTCGCTTTGTCTCAACGCCAGCCACTGCATGCACTCGTCTCCCTCCTGAAGAGTTCCTGTGGAACAGTTGGGCTGCCCGGACTCTAATCGGGCTTGAATTTAATTGAATTGCTTCAATCGATTTGCATATCCGTCACTAAAGTCAATTTCCTCGTCTCGTTCCCTTCTAATGTGCTCGGTGGGGCCGCCGAAGGCGAGTTGTGTGCTCTCGAACCTGACAACATACGGGCACGCAACTAATTGCTGCGCATCTCCGCACCGCCCTCCACCTCCGCCGCCAACTCTGATCATCCTTAATTGCTGTCGAAGAGGATTAAAGTTCTCAACCCATTCAATGTTATCCCTTGGGCTATCCCCCCTCCGGCGAGATGTGACGTGACGAGATGTGTCAGTGGTGCTCGATAGCTCGGTTAATGGGAACATACAAACTGCACAAAAATCCCGTCGTGCAGTCGAAAATCGATTTCGCATCGAGCCCCAAATCAGACCTTTCGTGGCGGACAGACTGTAGGCGGGTGGGTGGGAGCGGCTTTTCGCATTTTTATGAAATGTTCCACATACGCCCCAGAGTCGGGTGTGTGGCTCGAGGCTCTTTATTTAATTGTTGGGGTTGTTGTCTGTGCTCTCTGTCTTTGCGCGGTGGTTGTTTTTCTCCGTCGAAACAATTTAATTTTCGTTACAGCGATAAGAACAACGGAGCGTGTCCTCGCATGGACTCTGATGCGCCGGAAGGGACTTGCAGGAGAATGAATTATCTCTTTCTTCGGATGGATCCTGGGGCGGTGGGGGGGATGTGTCTTGTTGAAATAATTATTGTGGTTCCACTTGTTTAATTGGATACGTGCTTAATGTTTTCCCATCGGGAGGATTGGATGAATGCAAGGCAACGACGAGGATGTAACCGGGTTTGCGCTTTAATTAAGGTCGGTCATTATTAAGTGCACGCGGGAGTGGTGGCGGCAACGACGACGAGGGATGCGTAAGTGCTCGATGGAAGAGTGGTGGGGTGGAAAACTGAGTCAGGAACCGATTGGATGCGTTTCCTAATGGATTGCCAGAGCGTAATGCACATTACGGCTGCGGGAACAAATGCAATTTGCGTGGAGACCATTATGCGCTTTGGCGTGGGCATTCTCTTTTCCAATTAAGTCCTGTCGTTGGAGGAAGACATCATCGTTCTGATGTTACGAAGCGTTTTCAGTTTTTTGCTTCTGGTTCTTGACTGCCTCATTATCGCTTGCTTCTCTATTTTGTTGTGCTGTGTCACTAAGCTCTGGCCGCTGGATCTTACTTCGTATACTGCTTAGATACGCTACTTGCTCTTGGTCCTTGGCTTTCATTAAGTTAATTGATTGGAGCTCCTGGTCGATTTTACATTTTTGTGATTCGTGGCCTTGGTGCTTTGCTTCAAGCTCTAAGGTCACAATTCTTAGGATTGCTATCAGTTCTAACTTTCCGACTCCCTAGTTACGGCTTCTGCTCGCCTTCCGGTTTTCGGTTCATCAGATAGTGCCAGTCTCTAGCTGTGGAGCTGAATTCTAGACCTTTGATCTTGCAAATGACAAACAAGTCCTCGTCGCCTTAGGTTCCTCAGTCTTGCCTCTGGGCTGTTGAAAACCCTATGGCTTCAGCTGTCAGTCCTGAGTTTCTAAAGCTAAGCCCACAGGTCCGCGGCCACTCTCTAGTTCGGTACTTAACTTATATTTGCTATTATGCATGACATCTTGTCTTCATCCTGCTTGCCTTAAGACTCCCTGAGAGAGATTAACTTCAAATCTCTTTGAACGTCTGAACCCACAAACCACCATCCACACAATCAAAGCTGCTGTTGCCACACAATCATCTGATTATGCCCAAAATCTGCTAACCCCTCTCAAGTCAAATTTATGTCAAATCTCCTAACCAGAGCTCACCAGCGTGTCCATAGGAAAACAAGGCCCCAACCTGCCAGGCATAAACAACCATCCGTCACGGTCCATGTCAGGAGGCTGTTCTAATAAATTTCAAAACCTTCCGAGCACGTCAAAAATGAACTTCCGGCACTTTCCCGCCTCAGACACGACCCAAACCAGCTGCAAAATGTGGAAAGGATAAACAGTAAACACCCCTTCTCCCTCCACACAGCTAACGGAAAGTTCATAGAAAAATAACCAGCGACTCGAAATTCATAGAAAAACGAAAATCTCTTAATTAAACGCATGACTGGCTTCCTCCTTAGCTGCCTTAAGGGTTAAAATATTAGTTAACTGGATACTTTTCGTCCCAGGAGACGCACACACACTGCATCACGTGTGTCTGTGTGTGTGCGGGCACTAGTGAGTTGAGCAAGTGTGTGGGACTACCCTGTTCAAAAGGACGAAAAAAGTGAGCGACAGAGAGGGCGAGTCAGCTGAAGGGAACCACCAGAAAGCATCAACATTCCAAGTCGTCCTTTGCTCCGACGACACTCGGTGGCATGGTTCATTATGGCGGTTAACCAGTTTAGTTTGTTGATTCTTGAAAAAGGAAAATATTACGACACACCCCGAAGGCGGGCCGGGAATGGATGTGCTTCGCACAAGATCGGGCAAAAGAACGGATGTTGAGGAGCCACCTGCTAGGGATAGAGTGAACTCAACTTCACACGTTGCTGCGCGGGTTCTCCATCCCGCACTCTCTCTAACGCGCTTTCCTACATTGTTCGGGATAAACATAAATTGTTTGGAAGAGCATAGCACCTTTGAGGGTTGTCGTCTACTAGATCCCAGGATACTTTGTAAAGAAACCGAGAATTCCTGCCGGGAGACCGAGAGAGCGACCATGGGAGGAGAATGAACCGACGATTTATGTAAGGAGCGGAAGTAAGGTTTGATAGATTTGGAGCTAAGAGAGCGAAAGGAAATTTGATTAAGCTATCAATTGTCAGCTGAATTATTTAAGTGTGTGCTGCCAGAAGCCGAGATCTAGAACTAAACAGAATGAGCCGAGAGCCAAGAGCCAAGAGCCAAGAGCCAAGAGCCAAGAGCCAAGAGCCAAGAGCCAAGAGCCAAGAGCCAAGAGCCAAGCGCCAAGAGCCAAGAGCCAAGAGCCAAGATCCAAGAGCCAAGAGCCAAGAGCCAAGAGCCAAGAGCCAAGAGCCAAGAGCCAAGAGCCAAGATCCAAGAGCCAAGAGCCAAGAGCCAAGAGCCAAGAGCCAAGAGCCAAGAGTCAAGAGCCAAGAGCCAAGAGCCAAGAGCCAAGAGCCAAGAGCCAAGATCCAAGAGCCAACAGCCAAGAGCCAAGATGAATTGGAAACGACCAACTGAAAGCAGCGCTCATGGCCGCCCTAAAAAACCCTTGTCTCACAATGTTTCAAAACGTGACTCATGTCATTTACCGGCCTGCCTGTGTATGAAAATATGAATCAGAATAAATTTTTCCGTCCTATAGCTCCCCCTCCACATCATCGAAACCACCCGTGTCAACATGGTCATTACTGTCACCATAGCTGTCAGTGTCATCGTAGTAGTCATTGCGGTTGTCATTCGCATAGTAACTTCGTAAGTGCCACAGTCGGCGAAAACATCACTTGTATCACGTATACGCCACACCTCGTGCGAGAATAATTGTCACTCAGTGAGTGCTATCAACCCCAACTGGAATGGCATTCTAATTGCTAGACGTCAATTTCGTGATGTCAGTAAAAGTGTCACGATGAATCCGATGAATCAACGCTGGCCTTGTTGTTGTCGCAATCGTTGTGCGGTGACAATTGTTTCTCCCAGTTTAAGTGCTCTTAAATCGTAACAATGGCAATCAATGCAAATGCAATTTTCATCACTGTCAGTGGTTGACGGCATTCGGAAAATGTCCAGTGGCATCTGTCACTTCACAGCCAACGACTTCTGATTGATTTGGGTTGACGGTTTTATGATGTACATTGACATGGGGAAAGTGACCCAATCAAATGGCCAAATTTTGATCATTATGGCATGAGAAGGAATCGGCAACACACATGCTTATTCCCACAAATCGTAAGTGGGGATTAGTACAGTCTGCAAGGATATACAAAACACCCCGTCTTGTGGTAGGGGCTTAAGGTGACTGATTGAATGAAGCAGTCACACCTATTCCAATGCACTCCTATGCTGATCTAATCGATCTTACTCCGTCAATCAATTGTTTTGGTAGTAGTTAGGTCTGCAGAAATAGACAAGAGGACGGTCTTGTGGTGGGAGCTTAAGGTGGCTGATTCCATACAGCAGTCTCACTTAGGGGATCATGAGCAGATCTAGTTGATCTTACTCCGAAAATTCGTTAGTCCTTATTACAAAAACTGTCTAAGGGCTGCTGATGTGTGAAAAAAAAAATGTACACTCTTGTTGTGCGGGCTTAAAGAATGCAAGAGTCACACTTAGCCCAGAGCGGACCACGCGGGTCTACCAGCTGGTACATCTCACAAAGACAGCCTAGAAAGAAGTGAGGTCCGTAAGAATTTGCAGCCTTGTGGTGGGGGCTTAAGGCGGCTGATTCCAAACAGCTGTCCCACTGAGGGGATCATGAGCAGACCTAGTCGATTTTACTCCGAAAATTGGTTAGTACTTATTACAAAACCTGTCTAAGGACTGCTGATGTCTGAAAAGAAATGAATGAAAGAATTCTTGTGGTGCGGGTTTAAAGAATGCAACAGTCACACTTAGCCCAGAGCGGACCACACGGATCCAATACTACTCCGTAAATCAGCTGATACCTCTCACAAAGACCGCCTAGAGAGAAGTGAGGTCCGTAAGAATACACAAGTTTGCAGCCTTGTGGTGGGGGCTTAAGGCGACTGATTCTATACACCTTTTAGGGAAGCATGCACCCAGGACCATATCTGGTCGATCTTACTCCGTAAATCACTTGATACCTCTCACAAAAAAACTGCCTTGGAAGAATTGAGGTCCTTAGGGATATAAATATGTCTTGTGGTAGGGGATTAAGGGTTTTCCGTTCAAAGGTCAATTGATGGAAGTTCACTTAAATCTCTGAAAAAAAAAACAAAAATTAAACAGTGAAAGAAAATGAAGAAAAACAATTCTTCGTCCTTTCGATCCGAGAATTCCCCGTCGTAATGTATTCCGTTATGCAAACTTCTCCCCACGGCGTCTTCGCTTTTCGTTTGTTTCACAGACGACACGACCATTTGCAGCGGTCCCAGAGCACTGCCAAATTTAATAAACTTATATCCTCGCATAACCTTAAATTCTTATCACGAACATAAGACACTCGTGTACAAAGAAAAAAGGATTCTCATTCATTCGTTGTAATGTCGACATTATCAAGCCATAATTACACACTTTTATGTCCTGTTATGGGCGAGACCTTACCAATAAACACATGTCGTCGTTTGTTCACGTTCCTTCTCCCCATCCACACGCCCCCGCAAACAAAGGACACGAACAACAGAAAAGGAAAAACCTCATTCAACACCCAGTAGATGTGTTGCGAAGGACGCAGATGCTCCTGTGAACTCCTTCTCGAACGCAAAACTATCGAATCAATTAATGATTAGGCGGAGGGATCACACACACGAATCGCTCCACTCCATGGCCGCCCTTTCTGGCCATTAATAGCAGCACTGCCCCCGATCAATTTTGTCGGCCATTAGCCATTCAATCGCTTCAGATAAAATTATTATCTCGCCTAAGTATTATAGTTGGGCAATTTCCTCAGATGGACACACACAAAGGACCTCTCGCCGAGGCGTGCGTCTACGTTGTCTTCGTCGCCGCTGGCCGAAGGACACAGTTCGCATTTAATAAACGCCGAATGGATTGTGGGCTGTGAGGATTGGGGGCAAAACAATTACCCCCAACCCAGAAGCGCGGCGGGGGAATAATCCTTTTTCGAGGCAAGCTCAACTGTGTCCAGTGTGTGTGGGCCGTCCTTTTGTTTTGCTCGAGTGAATGGACACGAAAGCGTCACTCAACACAGAACGCTAATGCGTTAACATCCACAGTGCGATGAGTTCTGGTCTGGTTTTGTTTTCGGTTTCCGTTTTTTGGGGGTGAACTCATATGCCACAGAGTTACAATTCCGACCGAAGTTTGGTCTGAAGTTGGCCAACCGAACCGATTGCTGGATTTGATACACACTGTCTGCGATGTAACGAGGATCTACGATGGTGCCAGACCATTGCTTCGACTCTGAGTGTGTGTGTGTGCGTGTGTGTAGCCTAGACAAAAGGGACATGCCTTCTGTGAATGGCTTTTGTCTTCACGACTCCCAGGACAGGATAAGGGGGCAGTGGCGTGGCGCTGGGGGAATGGTACACGCTCTAGCTGGATCCCCAGATAAATTTCTCTAAACTCACGACTCAGACAAGGCGGTGGAGGACATCGCATGGAGAGTGAGATGTGAACGTCAACTGATGGTGCTGCTAGTCGGATGGTGCTTTTTTTCTTCCGAGGATTTTCCGTTCAGTTTTGCGCCTTGTGGGGAAGCTTATTAAGGCAGCGTCGCCTCTGCCGAACCGCCAGCAAAGTCAAATCAAACCGCACTCGGGGGGGAAATACATTACAACAAGGATAATGGAATTTTCCGCTTATTTGTGTATTTATGTCCTTTTTTTTCTCTCTCTCTGAGCTGAACACTAGTCCTTTGCGAGAGTACATAAATTCAGGGGGGCGTGTGCTTTTGTGTGTGTGAATAAATATTTGGAAAAAACAGAACATTGTATTGCAAGGATATAAATCATATCCTTAAGCGCCTTAATGGATTTATAGCGGAGACGACTGATAATAAATCAGATTGGCAATTTGAATAACAAATGGTCATGTTCTTACAAGAAAAGTTATTAAAAATGAGATCACCACGGGCTGTGACATGGGGTGGCGATGGGGGGAGGGACTGTGGGGTCCTGCAAAAGTTTTGTGCTTTTTTCTTCTTTCCCGAGCCAAATGATGAGGCAGTTTTCGAGGATTTTACTGGGGTAATGACATTTTATGGTTGAGGACGAATTTTCTGCCCCACCCCATCAAAAAAAAAAACAACATCACTCACTCCCTCAAAACCCGAAAAAAGCAGTGAAACTTTTGCAGGGGGTCTGCAAACTGGGAATGACCATGCTATGAACTTCAGTTTTGGCTTCAACTTCGGACTGGACATTCATCTTGGCCTGGGATGGGCTGGGGAGGAATTGTTTTCATTATTAAGTGCGGCATGTCCTTTTAAGTATTTTTTTTTTCCTGCTCTGTTGTGTCCTTCTCTGGAATGGAAACTCTGAGTGATGGGTAATCATGAATGTAGAGCACTCCATTAAGAGGCTTGTGGAGAATGCGGCGAAGAGAAAATTGAAGAAGATAGCTTTTTGAACAAAGTTGTTCGTACTGCTGGCAGACTCTGACACTCCGGCACTCTGTGACGGCTGAGATAGGTGATGATTGAATTTAAATTTGTGTGACGAGATGATTAGGCGTGCCCACGTTGTTCTGGGTTTCCATTGGATTGTCACAAACATTTGGAATCCATTTGGAGAGCTCAGAATGTTGATGGAAATGGAGGAACACCTTCTTCTTCTTCTTCTTTTAAAGGCGCTACGGACCTGGGTGGACCTGGGCCTCAACCAACACGCCTCTCCCGCTGGCACGATCTTTGGCCAGCTGCCTCCAATTTCGTAAGCCGAGGTGTTTGAGGTCCGTTCGCACATGTGTGTGACATGGGTTCCGTTGGCGTCCTCTATTGTCTAGTGCCACTGGTTAGGAGTCGAAGACTCTTTGGGCTGCACCAGTGTTGTCCATGCGCTTTACATGGCCTAGCCATCTTGCGTTGAATCCGAAGGCGCCTGGCAAGGCTTATGTCGCGGTACAGCCCGTTCATAGTTGAACCTTCTCTTCGAAAAACCGTCAATGCAAACAGGACCATCGGGCTTCTTCATAAGCCTGTGAACGTGTCCAGGCTTCCGCGCCATAGAACAAGACAGGAGTGATCAAGGTCTTATATGGGCCCTCCGAGAGGGATCTATTACTCAATTGACCGCAAAGAAACAACGATTGGTACGACTTACTCTGTATTTGATCTCGGTGCTGATGTTTTTCGTACTGCTTACTTGGGAGCCGAGGTAGACGAAGTCCTTCACTAACTGTTTGCGATGGCGTTGAGGCCTAGTCGTCTATGTTGTGCGTCCTTACTCGATGACAGCGTGTACTTCGTTTTGCTCTTGTTCACCGCTAAGCCCATTTGGGCTGTCTCTGATTCAATGTCGCTACACAGTTAAATTTAGGGACTCGTTCATCAGCCGCACGACACGAATATGGAATGCCCTTCCCAGCCTAATATTTCCTAAGACTGCAATCCGCAGAAATCTAAAACCAATGTCCACAGGTACTTCCTCTTCTTTCTCCCTCTACATCTTCAGCCCATGCTGTGTCTTGAACCCGGACTTAACAATAACTGTTCAATGACGGTTCTCTATGTTAGAACAATCATGTTAAAGCCGCCTGCGTATTCAAGCAATTGTACGGACTTTTGGTAGATCGTGCCTCTTGTGTTGGCGAGTGAATTTTGCACGACCTTCTCAAGAACGTTGTTAAAGAAGCCACAAGACAACATTGTCTGAATCATTTTTTTAACATTGGAGGTCTCAGTGAATTCGTTACCGACCTTGATGGAGCAGCGAGTATTCTCCATCGTCATCCCCCACAATCTGACGAGTTTGGCAGGAATGTCGAAACTAGACACGGCGTTGTATAGCTCGTCTCTATGCACACGTTTAAATCGACCAATAGGTGGTGTGTGTCGATCTGTAACTCTTTTTTCAAGGATCTGCCGTATTGTGAAGATTTGGTTGATGGTGGACTTCACCGACCTGAAGCGCCCGTGAATCACCTGATAGGTCTTTAACCTGGGCGCTCACGCAAGACGGCAGAGAAGAGCTTAGAAGCCTTGCTTAGTGGGCTTATCCCTCGGTAGTTGGCGCAGTTGAAGGGGTCTCCTGTCGTGTGGATCGGGCAGGCGGTACTGAGATTCCACTCGTCGGGCATGCCTTTCTCCGGCCATGTACCCTCCCAGCTCATCTCCATCTGCCTCTCTCCTGCAGACCGTCCGTCTACACCAGCAGCTTTTTAGACTTTAGTCTCGACAGGTGCTTGTGCTAGTTGTCTGAACCCCGGACTGAAGCGTCTGTCAAAGAACTACTTCATGACTACCTAGTGTGCCTACCAAACACTTCAGAACTATGCTTGTTGACTTCGACTTAAGATATAGGCTTTCAGACTTGAGGCCTTAACCCTAGACCTAGGGTCTTCCGACACTCAAAACTCCTCACTTGGCGCCTACATTTTTTAATTTTCTTCGGAGGCTTCACTTGTGAAGGAATATTTCATGGACTTGGTCCGTTACATCTTTCCTAGATCCTGTGAATCGAAGATCAAATTTCAGTTCATCTTGGAATCAGAGAACGCATTTTTGGCCTTCCTAAAACTCCATCCAGACCCAACACTTCTATCCGCTCTTTCACTGTTCGTGTGACAGATTGGCATGCCATATCCTCCTCCAGGATCCCACTCAATCTCCGTCACCACTTTGCTGCTAATGTGATGCGCGCTACTCACCGAAACTAAGCCCACAGATAATCCATCGCCATTCTCCGAGTCCTAGCCCCCTCCCTTCCCAGCTGTGCCTAGAAGCCAAGCTCAAGACTTTAAATTGCTTCGTCCGCTTGTCACGCTTACTCTGAAGTAATCTGTGCAACCATAACAGTGATCCAACCGTATCCCTAAGCCTCTCGAGCAGCACTCCTTCCAAAAAGTATAACTCAGCCTTAGGCAGACAACAAATGGCAATGCACATTCCACACGAGGATTTGACACTAAAATCCTTGGCAAGCGGATTTGCCACAATCTCTCATGTTTTGCCATTTCCTTATGGTGTCACGTAATTCGGTGCCTTTTTTGCCCCTGTTCCAAAAACACTGCGAGTGGGATGGGAACGACGACCTCATTAGAATCAACAATTGTGCTGCCAAGCGGAGACCGCGCTCGGGTTGCTTAAAGTCCATCACGGTGCTCTCCATGCCAGGACTTGAATTAACGAGTGACTTCGAGCAGAGTAAACAAGGAGGGGAGACGGTGTCTTGCGCCAGCCTACACATCGGAAGGGCCCCTTAAATATTTATTCGCATGTGGATCTAGGCAATTAGGACATTCACCAAATGGTAATACACCACACACACACATGGCGAGTTGAGGCGAGTAATTAGGTTTTGAAAAATCGAAGTGGCCACCCTCTGCAAACAGGGTGGCGGGCGCTTGTTAGGGCAGCAATCAAGAGACAAACTGTCGTCGTCATCGTGACTCCGGGCATGGGCACACGCACACACATGTGCGCGCATTCGTCAATTTCATTTTGGGAACGGTTATTGGAAGGAGGCCCATAAAAAGCGAGCGAGCGGCTCATTAACATTCAAATGAAATTAAGGAGAGCCGAGTGCAGGCTCCACATTCCTTCGTGAAAGGATGATACACTCAAGGCCCGGAGATGAGTCCATATCTCCAGCCGACTCCTTGTAAGTGCATGTGTGTACATACATGTGAAGGGTTATTGCGCCGCTTGGTTAGACATGTCAAGAGAGACACGGGCCAACAGACAGGCAGGCAGACGCAGACTGGCGGAGTCGGAGTCCCACTTTCCGACTCGCTCGTCTCATTTGAAAATTTCATTCGTGAGAAATTAGTCCCCGGGGAAATCTCCTTTTGCCACTTGTTCTGGTAATTTCCGAGGGTAATTCCGTTAGATTCGCCAAGCGGAAATATATTTTCGCTTTGCAAGCCTCCCTACATGTGTTCCGTGGGGCCGGGTGGGGCACGTGATGCTGAGCGAATTATATTTCGATTTGTAGCGTTTTCCCTTTTTGCTGCTGTTTGTTGTTTTCCGGGGATCAGGGATTGGGCGTGGATAGATGTAATTTTCTTCCCTTTTTTTTTGAGGGTATTCATAACGGTAAGTGATTTTTTTTCCTCTTCTTCTGTTGCCATGGGTGGTGGTGGTGGGGGAGGGGAGGGTCAAGAGCCTCAGGGCTGTTGGCTCAGTCCCCATTATTTGCACTTAAGTCGATGCTATGCGGCTACTCGTGATGGATAAATTGACTGAGGTTACGAGGACGAGTGGGGCAACGGTGTCAAGTGGTTCGAGTGGTAAACACACGCGGTTTGGGAAGGTTTTTATTTTGAGGTTAAGTCGTGTAGAGGCCTAAGTGGACGGTCCATCCATTGATGGGGTATTTGCTGATGGCTTAAGTTTAGATTGGATCGTTGAGGAGATAAACAAAACCAAACGATTTCATAGTATGTGAGGGGGGGGGGGATAGCATGTGAGGAAGTTGATGTTTCGTCGATCAAGGGGATATTTGAAAGTCCACACTCTGGGAAGTCAATAGATGTGCAATTTTGAAAAATCCAAAGAGATTGCCTTTACGTGGCGTGTTTGTGACTCCTACTTACGAGGATTCCTACTCAACCTTAAGTCGCCATTCATTTCCAGCGGCTGGCATTTCCTTTTCGTCGTTGGTATCGGCTTAAAAAGGAGAAATTGCAGGAAATTCCTGCGCAAAGTCATCGAGGAGTGGTCGAGAAGATAATTTGAAAAATTTAAAGGGAAGGAAATTTCTCCCAAGACCTCACACAGTCTTGACCAATGTCAGCTCCTGTTTGTCTCAGGAGTCACTCAGTTCAACTCTTTGCAATCTAAGTCTTGCCGCAGTAGCTATGTTTTTCTACTGAGAATAATTGTTTGATGATTTTGTAATGTCCTCTGTTGACAGAAGATCGTTTTCACGCAATGCGGGGGCAAAAGATCTTCGGCCTTTTTGGAGCACACACCTCTAGCGCAGTGGTATTATGTCGTCACACGTGGGTCCTAAAAATGTTAGGTTACTTATTGACGTAGCAGGCATACGACCCACGGCGTGAGCCTGGGCAGTAGCTGTCGCCCATCGTTACGCTGCTTCAATCCTCGACGACTTGGCCTGTTATTTTGGTCAAGACTGTGTCTATCCCAATGGACCTACTTAGTCTAAGTGTGCTGGTGAATTCACTAGCAGCCCCCTTCCCTATCCTACCCTAGTTAAGACTGCTGAGGATACTCGGGTTCCACTTAGACCAACGTGGGATCATTGTGCTGCCACATTGGTCCCATCATACAAGGTCATACATTTTGTGTAAATTACAATACCAAAGGTGGTGATTGAATAAAAAAATAATTTTCTTGAGGGTTGACCTCTTTATTCCAAATTCAAAACTTAACCTACGGTGCAGTTGGGAATGCGTGAAAATAGAGACTTGGGCAAACAAGTCTCTCAGGTGACAGCATGACAACGATTTCTCCTCTGCTGGTATGTGGAGTCAGGTGGCGGTCATGGCGGCACAGTCGGCGACGACACCTCTTTTGTTGGTATGCGGACTCAGGTGACAGCGCGTGCAACCTCGGATGATGTCCAGTTGCGGATTCAGCAAATTCTGTCACGTGTGAATGTGTCGGGTGTTAACTTGTACATTGAACGCAATGTTGTGTTCAAGCGCTGATCAACGTGATCACCTAGAGCAGACAAACGGACGATCACGCGACGAAATAACCGTCGTACGATCGCAGACACACGAAATAAAACGGACACCAAATCGAACGCAGAGGATATATGCAAACACTCGAGTACAGGTAGACCCACAGACGACCTAACGCACATATGACGTACACATAGCCACACTCATCAACGAGCGAAGGGACGAACCACGGACATAACGACAGAACGAACGAAACGGAGACACAGACCTTGGTCGCCAGTTAGGAGA
Source organism: Eristalis tenax (assembly GCA_905231855.2). NCBI lineage: Eukaryota > Metazoa > Arthropoda > Insecta > Diptera > Syrphidae > Eristalis > Eristalis tenax. The sequence continues at coordinate 16,758,818 of HG993126.1, read as the reverse complement.
AGACGTAGACACATGCGCAGTCGCAACAAAAAGTTCTTTAAGGGGATTTAAAATTTTGACGATTTTCAATGGACTGGTAAATAAACATTAATAATTTTTTAGGCTTGTAACTTTGCACACATTTGTTTGAAGATTTAAACAATTTTTTTTGTTTTTTTTTTTTCTGATCAAACAGAAGCCCTTCTTTCCGGCGACGCATATGATTTCCGCTCACATCAAACGGGATTAGAAAGAGTACATGTTTGGCTCTGGTATGAACTGGGATTATTAATTTCGCACAAAAATAAACAAAATATCTTCACCGATTTGATTTATCCTAGTTCATACCAAAGCTATATATTTATAGAATAACGTTTAAAAATTTGGAACCGATTGGATGAATAGTTTTTGAGTAACCTCATGCACCAGTCGCAAAAACACTGTTTCGAGAAAAAAGCGGTTAAAGTTTTGAGAAGCAAATTCTTGGGAATAAAACCTACCTACGTTAAATCAGCTATGCTTTATCGATATAAAACTCCTCCTGTTTCTTCATAGGCTTTTCTTCTGCTCGTTGGTCTCTCCGAGCAATTCTGGCCGCTCTGGAAGCCTTAGTGAGGTCCTCCTCAGCCTGCGTCATACGCTGCTCATCGCGCGTCTCTTGGAGACTGGCTGCTGACCATCCAATGTCGACTCCCTTTATTTTTAAAATTGTGACAAAACCTTCGTTAAATAGCAGCAATTTCAACAATGTTCCTACGATTATAGATGTGCTTGGGGGCAAAATTCCAGACACTATTGTTGAACGACTCGTTGTTGTTCTGCGTACTATTCTCCAGACATCGGTGAAGAAGTCCATCTGCTGACAAATTTATGATGACGGACTTGATGGCTTCCTGCGCTTCATCAGATGTTTGAAGCAGGTAGTCACAAAATATGCCGAAGGGGAACCCATGGAGGGACTAGGGCACTAATGAGAGCTAGGTACCTGCGAGGTGGCCCATGTTGCACGCGTCCTCTCGTAATCTAAACAAGTAAATTTAGTAATAAATCGAAGAGTTAAGGGAGCCAAGTGTTTTTTGTTCCCTTTTGCAAATCCCACAGAGTTCGAAGCTCAGACTTCCTTTGTCTACTGAGACGGACAGGGACTCCTTGAAAGTTTAGATCTGAGAGTAGACCATAACTGAAGCACGTGATTCCCTCTGAACATCGTTTCGTTACATCCCCTACGTCCTTCAGTGATTGATACTCATTTCAAACCTCAAAGATGTACCGAGACCAGCGGAGCGTAATGAAAGCAGACAGTTGTTGTCCTGGTTCACATCGCGGAAACAGAAGTTTTTGAAACTGCAATTGCTGAGGCAATGCTTTAACAAAAATTGTGTTGAATATTTCTAACGAGTTCCCCCAAAGTCCCCGAGGCAAATGTTCGACCTTAAATACAACTCCTCCTCCATCCGGCTGCTGAACTTAAACGCCGTCTAATCTCAAAAAGAGATAGAGCAGAGGAACAGGAGAAAGGAGAGCGGAGAGAGCTCCCCTTTCTATGACATGTCCTTAATGGACGTACCTCTTCACAATACGTTTCACTTCAAGGAGACTCTGACCCAAATATGTTCGCTCCACCGTGAATGAAAGCGCCAAAAGTTGGCATGGTAGCGAGAGAAAGATCGGGAAGCAAACCCCTTTCAAATTGTGTTCACAGCCGCCTTTGATGGGCCAACCATCCGGCACTCCGCTCCGCGCCACCTCATAGTCGAGTTCCGCTTCACAAGAATACATCCTAAATGAACTGTTGGCGGCAGCAGCACTGCACAGAATTAAAATATTTCGCACAAATACGCCCCGAAAACAGGATGTCTTCCTTTCAACTTCGTTTGCCATAGCTTCGCATCCGTGCGGTTCGTTGGAGTGGCGCTTGGCCTTTACAACGTAATAATTCCTCATCCCTGCTCGACTTTTCGTCTTTTTTTTACCGCTATTGACAGTTCCCTTGGGTCTGGTCCAGGGAGGGACAGCTGAGGGGACGGACGATGGCGAAAGGACGAAATAAAAAAAAAATGGAGAAAACGAAGGGAGATATCCCCGTCCTTCCCCGGATTAGGTGAATGTTTCAATAACCAACTCTGGCGCCCGACAAGAGACATCGACACGTGGATGGCTGTGTGCGCCTTCATGCAAATCTCCTCGTACGCGGTTGTTTCTTTTCTGCTTTTCCTCTTTCTCAGTTTCTTCTTTTCATTCTGTGGCTATGTCGAATCCCGCTCGAGGTGGGCGGCGGCGGCGGCGGCGGTTGAAATGACATTAGGTAACAAAATCAAACGAAAATTGTGTCGACTTTAATTCGGTTTTCGTCCTGGCGGTGTACCTTGTGACGTGTCGCGGTTTCGAGGGAGGACATTAATACGCCATTTAAAGGGAGACCATGCAGTCCTTGTCGGGTGGCAGCCACACGGCCGCAAAGGACACTGAGTGAACACAGAGCTTACAAGTTATTAAATTGTTTGCATAAGGTGTTGCGTTTCTCTGTTATCTGGTTCTCTTTCGTGCTCCACCTACTTCTTCTGCGGTACGCCGTCGTCGGCGCGTCGCTGAACCGTGTAGTCCTGATTCTCCGTGCTGGGTATAGGATATAGATTCGTGTGGAATTGGTAATTGGATAATGAGCACGGTAAGGCTGACTCGTTGTTTTTTTCGGTTTTTTTTCTGTTTTTTTTTCTGTGCTGCACAAGCGGAACAAGGATCCAATTTTCAATTCATTCTCAGTCCGCGCGGTGGTTGGGCATGCTGGGGAATTGCTGTGCTGGCGGGGTGGGGTGAATTTATTAGGTAAATGGAATGATTTACCTTGTGACCCCAGGCCCTGGGGATGGCTGTAGCTGAGGCTGAGGCTGATTGCCTTCGATGGTGATGATGTGATTTCAGTGTGAATTTCAATTTTGCCCATAATAAAACAGATTGGATTGTTGCTTGGCAAAAGATATGCATCGATGGGCGTTCGTGGCGGTCGCTGAATGTGAGATTCGTGGTGGTTTATTCATGCTTGACGGTGTTTGCTTTCAACTGATTAGCTGGCGTTTATTTTCTGTCATTTGCAGGACGAGGATGGTGTGCGAAGGACGAAATGGTCACATTTGATGGATTTTTTTACGACGACAGGAGAGGGGAGCTGAAGTGGTTTTGATGGATACTTTACTGGTTTTATGGTCAAGCTGTTGTCCTCGTCAGAGCTTGCAATTACGTCAGCTGTTTCAAATTTTGGCCATTAAGTTGGTGTTGAGTGTGTGGTGGATGAGTCCTTTTCTGTGATGTCTTTATTTTCTCCTAAGCGGGGCTACGATGATGCGGCGTGTGGAGACTGTTGAAAATTTTCAAGGATTCATGGCAATAATGTCGCCTCTGGTTTTGAATCTTCTCTGCGTGCGTGGTAGGTGGGGGTTCCAAAAAGAGAGGGACTCGATCAGCACATATTGCCGTTTTGATAGCAACATCAGCAATTTTTTACTGTCTTCCTGGAGGTTCCCGTCAAGCCAGTCGTTGCCTGGCTCCAGCAAACTTTCTCTTTCTGCTTCGCCGTTGCAGCTGTTGCTGAAGGTCGTATGGGGAATGTCCAATCTTATCTATCGCCAAGAGGCTCGAGCTGATCGCCGTTACATGAAAAAATCGAACCGCCTTCTTTGTAAAAGATCATCTGCTTTCGAAGTCTTCTGTCGTTGCCACGTCCTCTGTAGGTGTCACAGAGTCAGTGATTTTTGCCTGTGTCAGCAGTGCTACGAGGTGCTCGTACAATCGTCAGACCAGTTCATCAGCCTTCTCCTTACCAGGTGCACTGCTGTGTCTTGAGACCATAATCATGGTAATCTGAGAACATGAGAATAAAGCACTTCAAAGACGAAACGAAGACAGTTAAAAGAGAACACGAAAATCGAAAGCAAACCCCTAGCACACGAGACACGGGCTGCCATTAATACGCCTCGCCTCAACTACTCGTGTTGTGCGTGCTATTGATCTCTCACGAGTGAAAGGGAACTACAGTTGTATACCGACTCCTAACGGCCTGTTTTAGAAGCTTTTTTCTAGACTGTTATACTCTCTTAGAAGTGACTCGAAAGAGGTGGGCTGTGAACAGTATTATGCTCGTACCGGGAAACGAACCTGGACTGCGTGGTGTCGAAGCACCAACCCACAACTCTACGGCTTCCAATGTCAGTTGAAACTAGAAACAACTTCCAATTTGTCATGGCATTGTCAACAGAACGCAGTCCCTCTTGTTTCGACATGTTGAACGATAGGAGAGTGCAACTATTTTCTCTTTACCTTCGACGTAATATTTTGGACAGAATGAAGAAATGGCCGACTTCACAGCTGATTATCCCCTAGCCCACCGATGAATTTGAGTGACTTTTTGACAGTCATTCATGATTTTTTGACAGTTTTTCACGAAATAATGCAAACACCGTTCTCTGATTGGCCAGTTTGGTGGAGAAAAACGATAAAAATTAGCTGGCAAAAATGTTAGGCGGCAAGAGAGGTAGAAGTTGGCTATCTCTATAATTCTTCATTACTGCCTTTCTGTCTCGCCCTTGTGTGGCTTGTGTTGGAAGGCGAAGGTAGCACCAACGCAGCATTGTGTTTCAGGACCACGTGGGTCGACTCGCGCAAAGCACAAGCAAGCTTAAATTCCTCACAACCAACCCCAGTCACTTCTACTCATACATTCCCATGAGTTCTTCTCTGAGAGTAAAGTAGCCATCTTTGACGTCCGTAGTTGACTCTGAACAGGGAACTAACAAAAGTGGTGCGCAATGGAAGCTGACGTCCACGGATGACCAAACAGTGAGAAAGCCACCACAAGTGATGTCCCATTGAATTTAGGCCAGACCGCCTTCATTCCAACTGGCATCAAATAAGATCAACTCTAAGGGACTATCTACCTCCCCTCCATCAGTAAGACCGATTCAAACTCAGTGTGAACATCAGTATCGACATCAAACACCAAGCGCTGGGAATCGCCAGTTTCTTCTTCTCCAAAATGGCACGTGTCTACATGCAAAATAAAACTACACGTAAATACAACCCCATTCCCTCCTCAAGGGCTCCGTGTAAATACCTGTCAAATTAAGAGTCACTTGCCTCAATAAAATTCGACACTTTACTCACACGTCAGCCGGTTGATAAATGACAGGTCCCAAAGTTAATCCTTTTATCGCCCCCAACAAACCCACAGAGCACCGAGGACAGCGCACAGTCAAGGGGTTATTGAAAAATGGGTCAGAACGATAAATAATTACACCCTTCGGCCCACTGGAGCCGAGTCATCGTCCACGGGTCCACACAGCGTGACTGACCCATTTCGAGTGGATAATCGCCCAAAGGTGGTGGAAGCAGCAACGCAGCATCATTAAAAACCAGCACGCTATGCATCATTTTTATTGCAGACCCCATCCCGTACCGTCCCGTCCCCAGACGCAAACCGTTCCCCGAGCAGGAAGACACCGCGTCGTGGCACGGTATATCACCGTCGAGGTCATCCCCCCAATCAGTCGGCGAGAGAGCTTCTTCCGAAAATAAATGTGAACCGTGAGCTGAACTTGTCCAATCTTCCAAATGCACCCTCGCCGGTCGGTCGGAGAGTGTTTATCGATTCGTTGGCCTTTCGTGGGTGAAGGACACCGTTCGGAGTGCAGCCGGGCAGTATCCGTTGACCGCATTCGTTTGGGCGCATCCCGGAGTGATGCTGCCGGACCTCCCAGCTCTAATCAATCGATTTGCGGTGCCAGTGGATTGCAGCGTTGGCAGATTTTACTTACACCTCTGGCTCTCCTCCGGTCTCTAGCGGACACCACGGACAAGAAGGGCCATGTTGTTCTAACACCAGCGAACCATGTAAGCGATTGTGGGTGGCCCATGTACTCTTCCATGTCACATCCCTCCAGCCGAGTGCACCCGGAGCTAAAAGGATTATGTGCCAGGCCAGCGGAAAAAAGGGAAATACACGGCGAATGACGCGCCCCCGCTGCCCCCTTCTGTGCACATTCCGTGTCACAGCAGGACGAAGGACAGGACCTCGGGTCAGTCTCAGTGGTGCCTTGCTGCAGCGGCGACTGCAAGTGGACGGCACTCGGGTGAATTACATCTAAATTGGCTTATTGAAATCCAGAGATACGTGATATTAGTTTCGCATCCAGCGGGCCGGTGCGGCGCGGGCGTCGACGAGTTCATTGTGTCCCTTTGGCCATTGTCCGGCCATGATTGGAATACGAAATGGATTCTCGTTTGAGTTTCGCTTTTTTTTGCTGCCGCAAGTTTATCGCATTCATTGGGATCCTCACGACTCGGAATTACTTCCCATGTTGTGACAGATTGAATCTAATTCGTGATTCATGGGACCACGGCCCACCCCCGGCCACCGTCTAATCCGGCATTCAGAGCGCCTCGGGGAGGCGAGGCAGACGCGTCAGAGACTGTTTTGTGGCGCAATCTTCCCGCTGGGACGTTTGACTTGGAAATCCTTTTTGCCTTTGAAAAAGGATTAAAATGTCACCGATAACATCTGATCGTCAATAACAATATTTTGCGAGGCTCTGCGCCAGCCCCCCACCCGACGCTGTCAGGCGCAAGCCGACTTAGCGATGAGATGAGGGTTTGAATGGTAATGCGGCTAAGGGAGGCATTCGACATAATTGAGTGGAAAACACCCCATTCGGGGGGACGATTAATAATTCCCGGCGAACGATAAAGGACGGCAGGCATGTCTTCGAGCGACATGCCGCCATGTCCTTGGCAAGGGTTCCAGGAGGATGAGATGCGATTTTGTGCTATTTTTGATTTTCGGAAAATCATATGCTGAGGGGATTTGTTGTTGTTGACTTTTGAAACTTCAAGGCGTCGTATAAGCGGTGGAGGCGGCGGCATGGGATGGGCGGCGAAACGAGTTTTATGCTCACTGCAGCTGCCACGCCTTGAGTTTGACGTGCGGCGTGTGATTAGCGATAGATTTCGTGTGTTTCATTGGGATGATTTAGTTGGTTTGGTTAGGTAATCTTTAAACTATTGAAACTGAGCCACATCAGATTTTGACTATCGGAGGAGTGGCGTGAATATTGGCGCGACTGTGGTCAAGTGCGACGAGAACTCTTGCGGATGTAATTCGCGCAAGAATGCGGCGACTAATTAGTGCCAACCCGAAAGTTTTACAAACCGAGTCAATTCGGGTTGGAATAGCAGCAGACCGAGTTGTGACCCGAGTTGGCGAACTCGGTTTGATGATGAACCGAAACCGGTGAATATGGATTATGGAAAGGGGCAGATCAAGTTGTGTTGTCAATTCCACACTCTTTCGGGTTGCTTTCCGTCCGGCATCATATGCTCACCCTGAGTTGGACCGTCTGCAGTTTTTTGTTTCATTATGTATTCGATTCAAACCGAATTAAGCAGAAAGATTGTGTGTCTGACCCACAAAGGCTCCGAAACTACAAGTCGCAGGGCTCTGAAATTGTAGATGCTGAGTGTGGTCATTTAGAAGTCGACGGTTCGAACGTTACGAGTCTTTTATTGTATACATGGACCATGCGTGTGTACGCAAACATAGATGTGTGTGGATGCCCATGTATACCCACAAGCAGACGCAGTATTTCACGTCCTCCGGAGGATTTTCCAACACAACCATTCAAATTTGCTGAAGTTATATATCAAACTTCTGAAGCCGATTTTGGTCAAATTGGCGAGGTAGACTAATCACATGATTTGTCACAACATAAGCTTGTAAATTTTTTCTTGGTTCATGAAGTTTGACTTCAATTCGCACAGCACGCCCACATCTCACGCAGGTAGTTGGGATTTTCAAGAATCGCGTGATATCCGTTCACTTCCGTTTCGCTGCCCCACACATTGTTCATTCTGCTTCGTCATGTATGCACAGGTCAAGAAATTGTAGAATGAGTGGTAGAGTGGTAGCGTGTGCGTTCATACTTCCATCGGAATTTTTTTACTTCGCTTTCATAGACCATACTTCGATACTTCCTCATTCCCAAAAAATGCTTCACTCCTTGTAGTCTTTATATTTTCCCTCCCAATCGGACAATTGCATTATTCATTCGTGAACTCTTCCACCAAGTAGCCGAAAATCGAATAGGTACTCGAACACATCCATTCGATGGATTCGATAAATTCGATAAATGACATATGTGTTGCACTTTTGGCGCTAAAACGAGCTGTCAAAAAACATTCAAATGTAGCATTGCCAGCCATTAATTTCGTGTGATGTGAGCAATGGAATTTTTTGGGTAAGCCTTTCTACAATAAATGATGAAATCAACATTAAGAAATATTTCTATTTTTAGCAAAGGGAAACAAAAAAATTTAACATGGAGGGGGGCTCTTGCCTTGTGGCTTGATTAGACGCGAAGAATAGTTTAGGCCGAAGTTGTACTGAGCTTTTCTCCTCCACTGCACCTGGAATCGTCTATTGAACTCTTCATGGTTGAACCTTTTCCTCTCTTTATTGTCAATGTAAAGACGATTTATTTACCAAGGACCTTCTTCAATAGTCTGTGACATAAAGCAGTGCTTGAGAGAGTGCTCTGCTACAAAAGGACACATCAACTGTCATTCGTTACGAGGCCGAGAGATCAGAAGAGCTCAGTCAGATCATTGATGAACCTAGATCAACAACCTTGGTGTCGCTATTGCATTCCAGTCTCCGCCCATTATTATAATGGACAAAAATCAAAAAATCATTCGCTGTGTTTCAGACTCAATGGACCTTTGCTCAGCTGCTGCTTCCAAACCCATTCCTGCAGAAATTTAACATTAAGTCAGAGATATTTGCGCGTTATAGGCACTGGAGCAAAGTATAGTTAATGAAGTGAAGTTGTCAAGTAAAACTCCTTGTATTCAATTTCAAATATATTTCAATTACTAATTACAACAACAGTTGGGGACGCAAGTGTGGTATTTTTACTTGGACGCTCGGGGCACTTCGCAAGTCGAAATACCAAACCTGAGTTGTTGTCCACTGATCGGACAACAACTCAGGTCCGTAATGGACCTCCGATGTTGAATGTAAACCACACCTAAACGTCAAGTTTTTTTCTGCATTTCATTTGACATTTCTCAATTTCAGACTAACTCAATTTGAACCATGGAAAGATACACAATCGAGCAACGCGTTAAATTTATTCAGGCTTATTATGAAAATGTGCGTTCAAATCAAAATGCATATCGTGCACTTCGTGATTTCTTCGGTCAATTTAATCGCCCAAATGTGCGTACCATCGGAAAAATCGTGCAGAAATTCGAGCAAACCGGGTCTGTAGGGGATGTGAAAACACCAGTGCATGCTCGTACAGCTCGTACTGCAGAAAATATTGCTGCTGTTCGCGATAGTGTGGCTGAAGAGCCGTCCACCTCAACTCGTCGTCGTGCCTAACAATTGCACCTCTCCGCTCGTCGTTGATGAACATAATGCATAAACACTTGCATTTACACGATTACAAGGTGCAATTGACCCAAGAACTAAAGCCTCTTGACCATTTCAATCGTCGTCAATGGTCAGAATGTTGGCAAGAAATGGCAACAGTGGATGATCAAATCGAAGAGAATCATTCAATCATTCACCTCAGTGGATTCGTCAATAAGCAGAATTGCCGCATTTGGGCGAATGATCATCCAAGAGTGATTGTCGAAAAACCAATGCACCCACAAAGAGTGACTGTTTGGGGCGGTTTATGGGCTGGCGTCATCATCGGGCCGTATTTTTTTTCCAAAATGAGGCCGGTCAGACAGCTACTGTGAATGGTGTTCGCTATCGTGAAATGATAACGAACTTTTTATGACCCGAATTGGAAGATATGAATGTGGGCGATATGTGGTTTCAAGGTGCCACTTGCTACACAGCTAACGAAACAATGGCTCTTTTGCGCGACAAATTCAATGGCCGTGTTATCTCACGTGATGGCGATGTCAATTGGCCGCCAAGATCATGTGATTTGACACCGTTGGATTTTTTTCTTTGAGGTTAAAAAGGTGTACATCGATAAGCCAGCACCAATTCAAGAGCTAAAGGATGGGATAATTCGGCACATTTACGGCATAGAACCTCAATTATGCTTCAGCGTCATCGAAAATTTGGACCATCGGATGGAGGTGTGCCGCCGATGTCGCGGCGGCCATTTGGCCGATATTTTGTTCCATACATAATTGAACCATACCAATATTATCATAATGAAAGTAAATGACAGTAATTTCCTAAATAATTTGTGTTTTATTCAAAATCAACATCGGCCCTTAAAATTTAACCACCCTTTACAATATCTCCAGAGTTGCCATGCCGCAAGAATTGCATTGTGAAATAATTTCTTTTGACATTGATATAATACTGCGCGAGCTGCTTCCTCGAACGGAGATGGCTATCCTTCGTTGGTTAGGGCACGTGGCACGAATGTCCCCTTCATCACGACTTCCGAGGCGGGCGTTGAATGCAATTCCATCAGGTAGGCGACCGCTTGTGAGACCCAGGACGAGATGGTTGGACCAAGTCTAGAAACTCACGATTGCGCCTAACTCCTGATGAGTTAGAGTCGTTGGCGGAGGATCGAGTTGGCGGAAGATCCCTGGTGTGTGGTATACCCGCGCGACACCTTTATTGGAGCTAGAGGGTCAGAAGATGATGATGGTGATGATTGGAATTTAATTTAGTAGTTGGAATTTTTTTAGTAGGGACCGTGAATTCCCAGTGAATTGACAATGTTGACCAACTTGTCTCCGTATTAAGAGTATTTATTTAGGGTCCAACATTTCTGTACACATGTTTTAAGGAACAACTATAAGTATGTTCTAAGAGCATGGCAAATGTATTCGCTTAAGTTGAAACAGACTGTCTTGTAGAAGTTCTGCAGGTTTTGCGTTTTTAGTTGTAGTCCTTGTAGTCCTTGGTACAGACATTTCGAGCCAGAAATGTCCGTACCTCCATGCCTTCTTCGAAGCATTCATGGCTCAGTTTTTGTAACTCTCTCATATAGTTACAAAAAAAAATTCGTTATAACCGCATAGAAAAATGAGTGTAGGGAATTCATGGGGAAACTCATCAGAAAGAAAGGGCATTTCGAGGTCGGTTAAGGAGAATTTCTCTCAACACATCTGGCAACATTGGATGACAGTCGACTTTGACTCACACATGCCTACACTCTATTATGGTTGCTCCCTAAAATGCAGGTCTTCCGATGCAGTTTTCTTCACGTGGTGTGGATTTAGGAACATTCTGGGACACGCATTGTACTTGCGTTGTCCAAGTTATCGTTCGATACATCGATTACGAGACGTAAGCCAAAACAGACAAGTTTGTGAGGTCATGTGCGCCATTCGCCGAAGAGGCAGAGCCTGTTGCTTGAAATCAGCGTGTGTCGTTGAGACCCCAACCGAATCCAGGTAAGTCTTTCTTCTACTTCTTCTTATCATTTGTTAAATGTCTCTAGACGTACAGGTCGCGTGCTCCTGCTCACGCTTTGTCTTCTTCACAAGGCACCACTGTCTTGGACTTGACCTGGGGGACCTCAGCCAACATGCCTCTACATCCAGCAGGGTCTTGTGCTAGTTGTTTCCGGCTAGGCACATTCAGCTGATTGAAATCCCTTTCCAGCTGTGTACTCCACCGGGTGTCTTCCCTCACCTGGTTGTTCCTTGGTGTTGGAGTCGAAGGCTTTTCGGTCCGGAGAATTGGCGTGGATTCGCTTTATGGCCATCTGAGACAAGCGACTCGAACTCAAACCATGCCGTTTAACAGCCCACACAGTGGATCGTGCAAACTCCTCCTCCAGACACCATCAACACATGCTCTCGAGACGACCAAGAATCTCATCGTCCACTTTAGTACGTGTCCACGCTTCCGCGCCTTGCTCCTTCGCGAGGGAGCGCTTCTGTTGACTTTTCGTGTTTCCTCATCCCCTACTCAGTCGACGTGTGCTACGGGCTATGATCTGACTATGATCTGGCTTATGTCAAGTTGTCCAGAACAGATGGTCATGCCAATTGGTTGCCAACATTTTTCCCATTTCTGCCAAGTTTGTGCCGTCGCTTACCAGTCACATCATTAGAACCTGCATTCCAAATTTGTCCAGAATAAGTCCTCAAGAACGTCGTTAAATTTGAGTCTTGTCCGCCGAGAACGACTGCCTCCGGAAATGAATAAAATGTTCATGAACTCACCACTTGATCCAACACTCCTCAATGAATGACGCCTTCCATCTGCGCAAGCCGTCCACTAATGACGCCCACTGCAAGCCGCCTCATTAGGCGACACTGGAGCACAAAATTCCCCCCCATCATTTGACCACCACCCACCCGTCATTAAGCGGAAGCTCCCAATGACACGAACCCCCGATATCCTTGCCACACCTTGACTGCGCTCCTAAATGATCCCCATTCACTTACAAATATCACCGTCATACAAATACAACTTAAATTAAGCGTCGCCATTCCAAAAGCATTCACCAAAGCACTCATCACTTCAAACGTCGTCCTTTCAAATTTCTCATCATTCCCGTCCGCGTCCGTCAGTCAGTCACTCGGGGTCGTAAAAAAATTGGCAAGAAGTGTAGAAAACTCTGCAGAAAACGGGGGAACAGAATATGAACCACAAAACATTTTATTATTATTGAACCAACCCACCGCCGGCAGCATCTCTCGTGGTTATCCTCTTTCATCAAAACTCCTGATGAGTATACATCCAAACCGTTCGCTGCTGGCCCGCTCCTACCCGGAGAGCCGTAACCTTTTCAGACAAAAAAAAAAGGATATACTTGTGTGTACAATCAGGAGGTGATGCCTCCACCGCCTCCACGGGCATCGAGGACAAAGCGCCATTCAGAAGAATTTAACTAAGTGTCGAATCATTATTTTTAATGAGACTCTTCATCCAGTTACGGGATTCTCACTCACAGCGAGGTCCTTAAAAACACACCGAGACTCCTTTATTTGGTGTGTTATGCAATTTCACGGTGCGCCGCGGTACATCATCGCCATCATCGTCAACAGCATCGGCACGAGGAAGAGACCGCACAGAGCACGAATGAGCGTCGCCGATGAATGACATTTAAGTGACACGTGTGAACAGGGTTGCCAGGATGACCGTGCCGCGGGGGAGTGGATAAAGTGGCTGAAGGAGCTCAGAACGACTCACATATCCTGCGGACACACAAAGGCCAAGTAATTACGTCAAGTCAAAAGAAAAATGGTGTGAAATTTAACCCATTGCCCTGATCCTTGATCATTTCCTTTTCTTCCCTTCTCCGGCAGGTGTTCTCCGTTTGTTTGTGACTGTTGGTCGTCACCTTCTGACCACCGCCCACATCGCACCGAGACGAATGGTGTGTCCTGTAATTTGTTCTCCTTGGTAATGTAATAGCCAACAATTATGGCGTGGCCGGCAGCGAGCGGAGCGTGAAAGGCTTGCCAACAGGCTTGGCAATGTGTCAACTGTTTGTCTTTGTCCTTTCGTTGGGCTTTTCTGCGGGGCTCGGCGCAAGAGTTGGATGTTTGCCGACAAAACACACGCCGCCTGTGGGTGAACTGTCTCCCCCGGGGGGATTTTCGAAGTCATTTCGACCGCGTGACGAATTTATCGACTCGGCGAGGGGACACGTGTGAGATGTGACGTTTGTCGTCGGCTCGAATTGTGTTTGTTTTCCTTGGAAATGGAGCACTTTTCAGAGAATTTTCGGAATTCGGGGTTACTTTTGTAATTCAAGAAATTTTTGCTTTGTAGAACTAGCTCTTCAGTTCGTTCATCACGCTAAAGCCATGAGTCGTGACCAGACACAGAAGTAAACAAAGGCTCTACGAACACCGCCCCGCATCGTTCCTTGTCATTCCTCGTACACCTCCATCGAAACCCCACACAACAGCGCCCTCTCGGCAACCTCTCAAAGCAAGCTGCTCTCAATAAATCTGCCATTCATCGGTCACTTGTCATTCGTATTCGTCAACCCGACGAGGAGCAGTTCCATTAAACCTTCAATTGCCTGCCACATCGCCCGCTAATGAGCCATCAGGCCTGTCAACGGCCGCTGACGGATGACAGTTCGCTCACGGACTTGACACCATGGACTGTCAGTGGCGGCACAGAGTTCGGTGGACTTCGGAAAGACTAGAATTTGACAAATTGACTGACAGATTGAGCTCAGTGCCGGTCCCTAATTATGCGCGTTCCTTGACACATGACACTTCCACTTTCGTGCGCAATACCTCTGAAGCGACACGTGATCCAATCTGGCCGTGAAAAGATTGAATGTTTGGAATCATTAGCGAGTCCTTTGCGTCGGTTGCCGTTGTGCTGTGTCCCAGATCCCGGGGTCGACTCCCCCAACTCGGTGTGCTTGGCTGATGATTTAATTAAGAATTAACGAGTGCCTATTATGAAATTGAATTAACTTCAGTTTGGATGGCAATTAATTGCTGCTCACTCTAAGGATAAGTGGGAATTGTGCGCTGCTATATTCGCATTACCGAGAGCATCCAATTGCGAGCTGGTTGCCATTCAACAGCGCGTCCGCGTCGTGTCGGTGGCCCTCAATGCCGGGGATTTTCCATTCCTGATGGCGGGGATTATTTTTCATTCGCTTGTATTCCCGAAGCAGAAAGGAGGAAAAATTGCACGAAAATTGAATTCTTCAATCGAAAGACATTGATTTGTCTGCGTTCAATGGTACGTAATTAATTTCGACGGATGATTGTTGTTTGGGAGATTAATCTTGTGGATGGAACGTGGAAGAACAAGGCTCTCGAAACTTTCTGCTCTCGTTGGCTGGGATCGAATGTAATTTTTCACAGGGGTTTTTTTTTTGCTGTTTCTGTTCACCAGGGTATTTCGGGTCGTCATTGTGTTGTCTTTTGTTGTCAGGTGGCTGGAGGAGGAGTGGTCCTCTTTGGAACAATTCAATCTGTTGGGACTTGTCGCCGAATTCATCGGTGTGCCCGTGAGCTCTGAGAAAACTCGAGCACTTTGCGTCATCAATTTATTGAGTGAATGGTTTTGTTGTGATTGTCGAGGGGTTTTGTTTCGATTTTTTTTGTGGCTGGTAACTAAATGCGTTGGGGACTGGGCAGAAGGGTGTCTTGGTGCTTAGAGTTGGTCTGGGGAGATTTGAGGTGCTTGAACATCAGCGTTTTGGAGGACGAATTCTGGCACAGCAAAGAAGTGGATTTTGCACTGGCTGTCGTCGCATGTGGGGCAGTCAATAAAGTATCCTGTTATGTTAGGTTAAGGTGAAGCTGTGGCCCTCTAAGATCCTAATGGGATCCATTCCACTGCACTGGTTCGTCTTCTGTTCAAATGGACTACACTAACACCTGCTAGCAGCCTAATGGCACTAGTAGCCTATTTTGGACAATCCACTCCTGTGCTGGTTTACAGCCAATTTGTTTTCCTGGTAAACTAGCTAAGTCCTGAATCTTCAGTGAGTGAAAAGTATTTACCTAGTGTGTCCTTTCTTGTTCTTTCGAGGGCTGGACAAGTGTCGAAGAAGTGAGTTTTCTTCATCCTCGTCGTCTCGACAGCTTCGGCCGAAGTCGTTGTGAGGGGCTCCCATTCTTCTGGCGTGCATACCGAGAGGGCAGCGGTCGTTAACAATGCCCACAACATTTCCAATTTCACTTCTGTTCAGGTTTAGGAGTGCATTCATTTTGTTAGGTTTCTTCGAAACCTCGAAGTCCTCGAAGTCCTAACTAGTCGCGTCCACCTCCGATTGTGTGTTTATTACTTGAACTTGAGGGATACGGGATGTCCTGATTATTTACCACTCCTACTTGCTGACTCGCCGGCGCTTTCGTTGCCCGGAAAACCACTATGCCCAAGGACCCAGCATAGGGTAAGGTTGCGTCTAACCACTATTTCCCTAAGACAGGTCTTACGATCTTAGATTTAGTTGATGGCGTATCCAGAGCCTTAATGGCCGCCTGACTGTCTATGTATATCGTCTATCGGATTCATTGACAGTAAGCCGGCAGCCTCTTGGATAGCTTGTACTTCTGCCTGGAATACACTGCAATGGTTGGCCAGTCGGAGAGACAGGGAGAAGGAAATATCCGGCGTCCCACCTTCGGTTACCAGATTTCCGTACTAGATCTTCTGCCCAGTCTATTTGTCTGGGAAGAGTGTTTTGTGCCCATCGTGCGTTGTCTGTACGCATCGGTATCCTCGCATTTTTGATTATCCTAAGTCCAAGGTTGTGTGATCTGTACCAGCGGTTGCATTCCCGCACCGTTAAAGCTGCCTTGGTAGCCACCAGCTTACTGTTGATGTCCATGGAAGGAAGCTGTACCATTGCTGAGGATGTGGAATGAATCTTTGGTAATGAGGCGTCCTGTGCCTGATGTCCTTCCACGGTTTGATTGAGCTAGCGTTTCTAGCCTTAACAGATTTTTTATAGTAGCCATATGCATGGAGGGTGGGTCTCCACCCGGAAAGAGTAGAGAATTTGCACCCTTTCGGCTTCGGAATTCTCTTGAATGTCACAGTGTCCCGGCACCCACATGAGATGGATGTGGAAATACTTGGCCATCTCGTTAAGAGATAGGCGGCACTTAAGGGAAGTCTTGGATTTGAAGGTGACAGAATCTAGGGATTTGATCGCTGCCTGGCTATCGGAACATATGACAATATCGTGCTTGGCAGAGCGTACTTAATCGCTTTAGTTTCAGCCTGATGCGCCGGACGATACAGTGATTTGGTAGACGTACTTAAAGCTGGAAGTCCAGACCCTTGGAATAGACTCCAGCCTCCACACCTGCATCCATCTCCGCCCCATCTGTGAGGATTCGCAGTGTACCGTCCAGCGTCTGGTAAGCAGACTCCCAGTAAGCTCTAGGTGGTATGCTGGTTGGGAAATTTTTCTCGAAGAGGAGGTTAGGTGACGTGAGGTCTGTCTCTGTGAGCTATACCCGCGTATGATCGTTGAATAGAAACAGTTCTATCGGTGGCTGGTTAAGGAGTAAGTTTAGTGCTTCGGAGGAGGTTGTTATCAACGCTCCGCTAATACATACACACGGCATCCTCTGCACTCTGGCGAGTGGTATGCGTTTGATTTTCTTTTCGACTGCGGTCCACCAAATTGCGAAGCCATACGCGCACTTTCGCTATTCCATTTCACTAGCTTGGAGAGAGCAGAGCCAGCCCCTTCAGGTGTCACAAGCTGTTCGTTGACCACTATGTTCCACAGAAGAGGGGAGTGTACACCACTCTGCGGTGTGTCTCTGTTCACTGATTTGCAGATTGTCATTTGTCATTGAGCAGCTGGTGAATAAAAGTCTCTATGGGCTTTTCGACCCCGAGTCTGTTGAGTGCTGAGGTTACTGCGTGGGGTTCTATGTTATTAAACGGTAAGTTCCTTATGCTGGAGGGATTTTTCTATGGTGCCAGCAAGCGAGTGCAGGGCTGTATCCACGGATTTGCCCTTATTGTGGGCAGGCTGCCAGATCTAAAGTTTTGTAGTGACTATGTGCCAGATGCACACATCGATCAATTGGTATGATTCCTGGGGACTACAGCCTTGAACATTAGCGCGCACAGCACTAGCGATTGTCGTAGCAGCTTGGCCCATTTCCACTACGGACTGTAGTGCATCTTATTGTTATTATCTCCGACAGCAGAGGATGGTTAGGGAAAGCTCTTGCTGAGGAAGTCCCCCGAATGCAAACGTTTTTCTTTTTGACTATCATTTCTGCGCGGCATTCCCCATGTTCAACGCCCATTACCCCGCCTCTTTGCAGCCAGATATTCGTCAAAGGAATTCGGAACCGCAAATACGTCCCCGCACGTGGACTCGTAATTGATTGATTTACAAGTGACCTGACGAACTCCGTCTAACCAGAAAACAGATCGTCCCAAAATCCTCACACTCAACCCACCCGTCGGCAGTCGTCGCCCACTTATTTTTGACAACGAAAGCTCGATGAATAAACGAGAAAAGACTAGGTCGCACATTATCCTTTGAACTCCGGCAGTCGAGAGGTAGATTAAACTCCCACCAGCCATTGCCAGGACGATATGAAAAGATGAATACATCCCCCAGCCCGTTTATGTCTGACCTATTCCCCGTCCTCCGCATCCAAGGCAAGGTTAATCTCAAAGACGTACGGGCGAGGCCTACCCCGAACACCATTACGTATCCTGAAACCCATTTAACCGTCAATCTCGGTTGCTAAGCGATTGTTTACCTTTTACCCGTACCAAATCATCCGGCGGGGTACACAAAACAAATTGTGCATAGCATAATCTCCGTCCCCCCATTCGCCGCATTCGATTCGACCACCTTGACTACGGCGGGGGTGGCTGGTGCACCCGTTCCCGTTGAGTCATCAATCAAAATCAGGATACAGCCGAACCGACACCCGCCCAGCAGCTGAAGCATACCACCAGACGACGCGGTATAGTCGTCGACAAGGTATTGGATCATAATAGACACCCACACCGCCGCCGCATGATGGAGGATGCCAATGACATAACGGCAAAACATTCACTTGCCTGATGATCCTTGAAACATGTAAAAGGGTCTGAAAAGAACACGCACACGCACCCGTCCACCCAACGTCTCCCCCGAGTAACACAAGAATCGCTTTCATAATCTTCGCACAGGATACGGCTCGCTTTCTTTTGTTGGGGATTGGGGATATGATGATAGAGAAAAATGTGTCGGCCAAGGACACGCGCGAATGAAGTTATTCCAGGACATATCCTGGCGACGAATGGATATCGGCAGCATAACACGGCTCCCGCGCCAGATAACCTCTCAATTCGAGGGTAAATGGGAACTTTCAACTTTCACCTCAGCCCCCTCCATCGGGCTGTGCCACGTCGTGTCGCGTCGCCTCGGCCTGTTTGATCGAGTTAACAGCGGCAGGCAGCAATCATCTCATCCCTCGACCGCTTGATCTGAAGGGGCGATGTGTTTTCGATTGATTTTCCCAGTGACACGTCTCCGTCGCCACCGCTGCCCTGTACGGGGATGATCTGTACGGCTGTGTCCTTGTGTCATATGACTGATGTGCGTTCATTCGTCTTTTGGGGTTGTTGGGGGCGCGGTTTGATAAGGCATCTGTGGGAGTATTCGGGGCAGAACCTGCTTGAATTTTTTATGAAAATTCATCGTCGCTTCAGACACTTTTCCCATTCAAGGGCGACTCCTTGACGGATGTAAGCCCACGTATCAACCACCCACCGACGTCGTCGTCGTCGTCTGTGGTTGCTCACTGGGGGAATCATAAATCCAGGCTCTGTCGCTACGGCGGCGGGGGCTATAGGCCGCTTCCTCGGTCAGGAATTGTGGGGAAATAAATCAAAATGTCCGCTTAATTGGAATGGCATCCGTTCATGCGGTGGTGGCCAAAGCACGTGTGATATGTCTTCAAAGGACATCTTGCTCGCTCGGGGCATGTTAATTATTAGAGTTTTTGATGAACGCTGTCTGCTTGAGTATCCCGTGTGCCTTGGTCCTTCACTGAACTGTCGGGTGGTGGTGGGATGTCGGCAGTTGCGGAGGGCTTCTTCTTTGAGGAATTAATCGTGCGGCGATGGGTATCTTTCAATGATTTACGTAACGGTGATTCAAAGTGACACTTAATTATGTTGTCAAGCTTGATTATTGGATTTTGGTAGTTCAGACTGTGGTACGGCGGCGACTGGTGTTGTCTTGGGACAACATTGTTGTATGAAATTGATGATGCATACATGCGCCTCGTGCATGTTGTGCTAGCATGTAGTTAAGGAAGCAAGTTGTTGACAGGGAGATGAGTGGCTGTTTGGACAGTGTCATGGAGCCGCAATCTGAATTAGATTTCGAAACATTTCTGAACAATTCGGAACAATTCGGAACAATAGGATGAATATTCTACGGTTGAATTCAGGAAGAATGGATCTGGAAAGACATGTCTGTGTGTATGTACCACCATCAGAAGAACAATCCAAACACCTGTGTATAAAGAAGAGGGGACATTTATAAAAGTCAGCAGGAAAAAGTCAACTTTATTTGGCGCTACAGTCCGGGGTGGACCTGGGCCTCAACCAACAAGCCTCTCCAAGTAGGACGATTTGAGGCTAACTGCCTCCAGAGTCGTTGGTTGCGGTCCTTCTTCACTTGCATGCGCCACCTTAAACGAGGCCGTCTTTTGTTGCCTTGTCCTATAGGTTCGTAGTCGGAGACTCTTCGGGCCAGAGATGAGTTGTCCATATGCTGAGCATGGCCCAGCCACATTCAGCGTTTGATCCGGGCTCATGTCGCTGTGAAATCCTGCAGTTCGTGATTTAATTATCTCCTCAAAACATTGTCAACACAGGATCAAAGATCGCAAGGAGAAGGTTTTTCTCGATGAAACCAAGGACCTCCTCATCCACTTTTGAGATTGTCCATGTTCCGGCGCCGGCTGATAGGGGCTTCTAAAGTCAGATTGGTCCTTCGAGAAACGGCTTTGTTACTAGATGCTTCTTGAGCCCACCGAAAGAGCAGTTGGCACGAGGTACTCTGTATTTGATCTCGGTACTGATATTCTGTTCATAGCGGAGACGAGGTTGACGAAGTCCTTTATTACCTCGAAGTTTTATCTGCCCATTGGGACGCCGATCTGAAAGCATGTACTTCGTTTTGCCTACACTCACTGCTAGACCCATTTTAGCCGCTCTGTCTCTCTCAAAAGCCATCGTGACGCCTCGCTGAGTTCAGCCAATCACGTCAAAGTCTGTGGACTTCTGGATAACCGTGCCTCTAGTTTTGGCGCGTGAGTCTTGAGGATGATGTTAAAGAAGGCAAATGCCAACGCGCGCCTTGTCTAGATCCTTTTTTGACATTCGAGGTCTCGGAGAGTTTGTTACCGATCTTGGCGGAGCAGACACTCGGACATTCGCCCGCCGAAAAAGGAGCACTGATTGCTGTTCAGATAGTGTATGTGATGTTGCCCTGTGGAGACAGGGCATTTGTTGCTCCCGTCTGAGTTGCTGGCAATTGATGGCCTTATCAATGCAGGCCCCCATGTCTGGGTCTGACTATTGACTACTGAGGCTTGGATGTACTAGTTCTATTTGAAGCACACACAAGACCGTGGAAACCTTTCTGAGACGCTCTTGATCGTAAGGTTTCCATCTTTATTCAGGGCCGTGATTGGACGCAATAATTAAGTGCTGTTATTCAGTGCTGGGGTTATAAAATTGTTTTTATTTGCTAACCATCTCGGGATACGTAGAACATTCGATTGTTGTAACTGTCTGATGAGACGTTGCGAATTTTGGCCAAGTCTGAGAGTCAGTCTTATACTTAAGTGTTGACAATTGTTTGCTTGCTTTGCTTATTCAACTCGACTTCCGTCGGGCCTCCGTAACGTAGAGGGCAGGTGCGTAGACTACTGCGCTACTGGAAGGACGGCTGTGTAGAATGAGCTTCTGAAACTCCGCCGAGTGAGAGTACAATACCATGCACAGCATGAGTGTATGGAACTGTGTACGCCTCGATGTATTAAATTCAGCGGAAAAATGCAAAAACGAAACTCGCAAATGTCGGCTGGGCATCCACAAAATAATCTGAAACCAAATTTGAGAAGCATTAAACCCGAGACAGCAGGAGCAGACACAGTTCAATAAAAGCATTGAGACAAGAGTGCACTTTGTGCAGAATTGACTTCCTAGATCCTTCAGGAATATCCGGATGAATGACATTCCATCGAGTTGAACCAACTGCGCGGGACTATAGCGTACTGGCTGCGGGTAGTTGGGTTGACATCATCACCCAATCATCCTCCTCCGCACCTTCAAACGGAAGAAACAAACCGTAAGTCCCCCCGCATTCATTCCTTCAGTTCAAGCCGCATAATCGTGCATTGAGAGGTAAATGTAATCAAAATCAGATTCCTTTTCAAATCCACGGGTAGTAACCACTGAACAACCCACGAAAGTGTTCTGATACACAGCTCCACAGCCACATTCGCCTTGATATAAAGTTTCGAAGAGCCCACAGTATCCCTTCTGGCGGAAGCACGAGTGTCTGTCAGTCGTCTCATTCCATCTAATCAATGGTTGTTATGATTAACTTTAGACGAACGCGTACTCAATTTCCAAAACCAATTTTGCAGTCGTCGTCGTTCTCATCGTCGCGTACACACCATCAACCTGTGTACACATCCGTCGCCGCATGCCACTCTCTGTGAACACAGCTAGGTTGTCAACACTCTAAACCTCATTCGAATCTGAGCACCCTTAAGGAAAACCGGCAAAGTTTTCCCATTTGTACGCCATTATAACTTCTACCAGGCCGTGATGATGCTGTTAATTTGGAAACACCTGCATGCTGTTGCCGCGGTGAGTTCTCCTGCTGCCCCGTTCGGAGGGTCATAAAAACTCAACCCACCGGCAGAATCCTCTTAACCGTTCGCAACGATGACGGCGATGAAGGCAGAATCAATAAGAGAACAGTCATTAATTACTTGCAAATTTGCTGGTAATTCGTTCGTGTGAAAGGGTGCCCGCACACAGGGCACGGTTCAGTCAATGTTCCATATGAACACATCCATTGGATTCCGATCAGGGCTGGTAATCAATCAAATTCTGTCACTCTCTCGGTTGGTGTGCGTGGCTGTGTGTGAAAGGATATTCTTTGGACGAGGCGGGAGGGGTGCTAAGGTGGCAATCAATATTTATATGCAAGAACTAGACCATCACCCAGCAGCTTTATTAATCGACACAGACCACCCCGGGCGCAATGAAATTCATATCCAGCCCCTGCCCGCCAGGACAACGAGTGTGATGGGTCATCTTCTGGGGTGGCGGGTGAAGGTGTGCTTGTCCCGAGGAGAAGGGACCCCAACCTGGACCAAAAGTTAATTTAACCAATAATATAATAGAGCCCAACTCCAGGTGCCCTCGTGCGGCATGTATGCCACCTCTGAAGAGGTTTACTACGCTATTCAGGCGGGGTTGCGGCCCCACAACGGACGGGGGCCGTGGGTCTCCTGTGAGAGCCGGCCGGGGGAACATCACGGGCGGCGCACGAGGGTAAACTTTTATTCGAAGATCTGCCTAGAGCCACTGTCGACTATATACGTATGCACACAAGTTGGATTAAAGTTGCCACGGGGGTTAATCCGGCGAGAAACGAGCGAATATCTTCGCCATTCCCATTACCGTTTGTTCGTAAGCAATTTCCTTTCTTCTTACACTCTCACTCCTCGTGCTCCTCGTGCTCCACCCCCCAATCCACCTACATCCTGATCGTCTTCACACGCGGTGGTCGTGGGGTGGTCGGCACTTGCCTTATCCCCCGGGGGACAGTTACCTTTTTTCCTCATTTAGACAAAGTTCTTCTGATTCGGCAGAAGTCGCCGTCGTCGCCCTCTCTCCATCACTCTGGCAAAATTCCGGTTTCTTTCTATTTTTTTTTTCATCTTCTTTTCCCCGGTTTAGTGCTTGCGTCGGTGGAAGATGGAAATTTCCGGTTTTTATAAGGACGCTCTTGATCTCCTTCTCATCGCTTTTTTTCACTGTTCTCATCTTTTTTTTTGCAGAAAATGCTTATACTCCTGCCGCTGATTGGGATACTTTTCAACAGTTTGCTGAATTGGGCCGAGGCGAGCGTGATAGGTGGTGGCAGGGACATTAAGGTGAGTCTGCAAAGTTTCCCGAACACACCCACGCGTGTGCAGCGTTTGTTTTAATCCTTTAATTAATTTTATTTTCAGCACCTGGCTGGAGGATATTATCCTGGTAAGTTGCAAGTGATTACTTGGAGCTTTTTTTTACGATTTTTTTCCTGCTTCTTCATGACAAATGGATACTGTGCTGGCTTAAGGTGGGCATGTTGCTTCTGGGTGCAGTTTGGGCCTTTCAGGCATGTCTGATGAATTACTTGTGTTGTAAATTGCTTGGAACTGGAATAGACAATTGTTACGAATTGTTCAGAAATGTTTAGAAATGTTTAGAAACACGTGAGTCTATACACGTGCATCGATACTTCGTTCTCAAATCGACATAATTGACATTAGAACTTGGAACTGCAGAAATGAGTTGTTCCGAATTGGTCAGAAATGCTTAGAAATGTGAAAAAACATGTAAATTACAGAATTCGCATCGATTCATCGTTTCCAAATTTTGCCTTCACAATACATATATGCCCAAAACTGCGAAAAGTGGTTATTCCGATTTGATCAGAAAGCACATATTACCACATATCTAATTGATATGTACACTCAATGTGAGTGCAAAGTTGAGCACACTCTGTTACCACCCCTCCCACTGAAACCCACTCTACTCTGAACTGTCAACATCGTCTTCATAAATCTGCTCGAACTCTATAATTTTGTGAATAAAGAAAGAAAATTGTTTCCAACTT
This sequence comes from Eristalis tenax, assembly GCA_905231855.2. Taxonomy (NCBI): domain Eukaryota; kingdom Metazoa; phylum Arthropoda; class Insecta; order Diptera; family Syrphidae; genus Eristalis; species Eristalis tenax. The sequence continues at coordinate 16,734,483 of HG993126.1, read as the reverse complement.
CCCGCACCCAGTTCCCAGAAATCTTGTTAGTCTAATTGTCGAACCTCTCAACCCTCCCTCGGTCTTGTGCAAAGTAACCACTTCACCCAGCAAGAGCCTAAGTAACGATTCGACAAGATACATTACAGAAGTCCTTCAAAATTCCTTCGGATTATTACATGAAATAAATATACCTCCGCCCATCGATGAGAACCCCCAGCCCGCACGCACACAGAGCCGCGATGCATCGCTGAACACGCCCGCTCCAATGCTGACGGCGGCGGCGGTGGGGGGGAATTTTTTAATGAATTCTCTCTCACGACGACGGTTGGTTTTTGTTTTGCCCCAGGATTCGCCTTCGAAACCACTTAAAAGGATTTACGGTGTTTCCAAAGATTTTTTCCGCGAAAAATAAACGGCAGAATTTGTTTCTTAAACTCGCTGTGGAGCGTGGTTTTTTCAGCGTAATTCTCCTAATTGATGCGTAATTTTTCGTTCATCCTATTTTCCACAAGGATTACCACGGATCTGACGTTCGAGGGCACGGGAAAGCCGAGTGCCAGGGGCGTGCACGGCTGTGGTCTCACGCAGGTACTGCTCAGGAAACGGGGTTATCCTTTGCATGGTGACTCTGTGGCTCACATGCATGCGATGGAGTCACGAAGGCATGCCTCGCAAGAGCGAGGTATTCAGTGTGTGTGTCAAGACATTAGATCCCTTCGGCCGCAGTGAGAGGATTCCGACTCACAGCGTTCGCAAGATTCAAAGGACATGTCTCCGCTTTCACGTTTCTGATGTGTGGGTGGGGCGGAGGCAAAAAGGGTGTGTGTACACACACTTTACATGGACACGAAATGCCTATCGTGCGGCTGGTCGATCGGGGGTGGGCAGTGTGCGAGGAGCACTCGCAAGGGGATTCTTTATACTGGTCATGCTGGGAAACATATTCATTGTGCATGTCCTGAATACCGGATGCCAGTCAATTTTTATCGCCAGCTGGATTGTGTGTGTGTCCCGTGGGGTGGGGGTGGCATGTAAAAAGTTTAGTGACGTGATGACCTCGTCCGCATATCAAATGCCACGAGGACTCACAAACAGAACAAGCAATGGATCACAACAACACGATGATGACATAAAGAGAGACACGGCTGGGAGGAGGAATTACACCGCCACCGCAGCGCCGTTCCTTCTTGGGGTGGACTATGTGCGGCCGGTTTTATGATCGCCAATCTTGGGGAAGCTGAGGACGCTTTACGGCCATCATCCGGATGAACAACAAATCGACTTACAAATTCCGGTGGACAAATTCCTTTCGCTTTCCCCCGAAAGGACATCCGAGGAGGGGCTGCACCCTGCCCTGCGAGTGGTGGGGCTTAATAGTTTGATTAACTCGATACAAAAGGATTGTTGTCTTGCTGCTTGCGGCTGGCCAGGATATTACAGTTCGAGGATATTCATGAATTTTGATGTGGAATTGAATGTTTAATTTGTGCGTTTGCACTGGAGTGCGACGCTTGTCAGTGTCCCGAGGAGAGGTGATAATTAAATCAGAAGATGAATGAAAAGTTTTACTTTGGGGCGGAGGTCTTGTGGTCGATGGAGGTTAAAGGAACGGATGGATGGGGTTGTAAAGTTGGCAGAGTTCTTCTTGTTTATGAGATTATCATGGGACTTGGTTGTTTTACGACTTCGCAGCAGCTTGCGCTGTTGTTGTCGCAGACGTGAGTTGATACCAAACTGTGTGTGTTCCAAACTGTTGAGTTGAGTGTACTGTGAACAGAAGAATCGAAGGAATTTTGATGAGATATGATTAGACTGATGACTATGAAAGGGTCCGAATTGTCACGAAATGTTTAGAAATGTTCAGAATACCGTTAAGAATTGTTGAACAAACATCAGTAAAGAAATTTCAGTGAAATATAACTAGATCTGGGCAAAAGAAATGTTCCGAATTGTTACGAAAGGTTTAGAAATGTTCAGAAACTTGTCGAAAATTGTTCTCTTCTTCTCAAAATGATACAAGTACAAGCCATTTTTCTCTGTCCAAATCGACTTCTGAACTCAAAGTTCGGAAAATGTATTCTTCGCATCAGTGATCGCTCATTTTATGGTAGAATGGTTGTCAGAAGCTCATTATGATGAAGACACACACGACACACGACAAAGTGATGGTCCAAACCTCAAACATTCTACAAACTATTAAACTGGTGGCGATACGGAAAAATGAGGAAACCTTAGTCTACAATCGATCAGCCAATCGGTTATAACATCCACTAACCACCCTTTCCTCCTCAGTTAAAATAAAAGGCGGAGGCTTTTCCCCACATGACCACCGAAATGTGACGCTCAGGTCCACTGTCGAGTACCTGCCCGAAGCCGAGTCGTCCTCGCTCCAGCACCCAGCCATCCGCTGCATGTGTAAACTCTGAGATAAATCACTCACTGCGTCACTTAACGGAATTTATTTGCGTGTGGGGTGGAAACAAGTTGCCATATCGTAATTTATTCACAGCATGATACGTTCTCACCCCAGGCACAATGGCGGGTCTGAGTCGATGCTCTCTCGTAGTTCGCGTCATAAACCCGGTCCAGACGCATCATTGACATCGTCGTGAATAACACGTGCGTTCCATAAATTCCACGGTCGGTGGGTGATTGTCGCATAAATTCCCAGTCCTCCTGCCTTCGTAACTCCCCACGCAAAAGGTTCATCATTTGAAAGTCCTTTTGTTCACTTTCCGTCGAGATCAAAGCGTCGCCAGGACATCGGGGTTTCCCATTTCCACCTCTAATTTGGTTTTTCGCCAGACGAGGGTGAATCTCTGCCAATTCGTAGGTTCAATCAAAAAAGGACGTCGATGCCAACAGGCGTGGTGGCAATGGCGGCCGTGGCCATTAAATAGGCATCAAGCACACCAGCTAGGATGACGACGAATCACTTTGTCATCGAATTGAAAAATCAAATTTCCTGCCTTTGACTAGAAACGTTGTTAGTCCCTGTTCATTGGGAATTGTAATTGACAGGGTCCCCAATGGCGGAAGGTATGAATATCCCATTACAACAGACCTCCCTTCGCCCCGCACTCGCAGTCGAGTGTCGGAGGGCTGGCAAAAGAGAACGAAACCACAACTGGGGTGGATGGGGGGATTTGAGGGGCTGACGGGGTGAAAGGTATTGCCCGACACTGGTTAATCATATTGCAAGCACTTTGTGCGAAATAAAAGCCACCCTTCGACCCACATACACGTCCACAGGAAGGATAATGATGTTGATGGTGTTGCGGCCGATAAGCCAAGGAGCTCTCAGTGCTGGTGGTGATGCTGTTGGACTCCAAAGGAGCGGACGGCGAACAGCAATTTGCATGCGAGACTGTCTTTCTTGATGTCCCTCGTGTTCGCGTGCATGTGTGTTGGGATCTTTACATATCCTTACATCCTTTCAACACTACTTGTGCGCTTTTTTTCATTTTGTGCTTGTGTATGGATTATCCTTTTGTGGGACATCCTCGCTATAGTCTGCCCTGGAACGAATGGAGATTGGCCTTTCATCATCGGATGTGTGCCTTATTTAATTCTCTCACAGCGATGAACTGGGACTGGGCTCTGGCTCTTGGTCTCTGTTTGAGGCTTAAATGGGATTTTGCTTTCATTCTCATCCCTTGCGTGAGCCTGTCTGAGTGGTGGGGTCATTTTTTTTTCCAGAAGATACGCGGTGTAGAAGACTGCAATTAATGGCAACTGTAAGGTGTAAATATGCCCTATGTCGCATGAGTCCTTTGATAAGCACCTTAGATGGAAGTAAATTAATGCTTTGATATCCTTCGTTGCACCACAGAGGAGCAGGAGCAGGAGCTGAAGTGAACGAGGGGGAATGTGCATTAAGACTGTTCTTATGGCTGTATGACATCGTTTCGCGTTAATGGAGTCTGAGGTGGTGATAGCACAAGAGTTGACTGGAAAGGGAGCACTCTATTTTGAGGGGTGTGGTGGCAAATAAAATGCTTAAAGCGTCGTGTGTTCACATATGCATAGTTCAGCAATTTACGTGGCATTTTGTGCGCTGGGCTTGGAATGAAGGGAAACAATTTCAGAAGAATTGTTCAGAAATGTTCCGATGAGATCAATAATATGTCAGACTGCTAGATTGAAGTTTTAAAATAACACCTTATTTTCACTCATAAGAATGAGTAAAAAAACTTCAGAATCTGTTTGTTTCGAATTGTTCAGAAATGTTCCGAAAATATCAGGAATACTTCTGACTGCCAGATTGAAATTTGAAAATAACATGCATGAATATGAGAAGACAACTGCAGAATCCGTTTGTTTCGAATTGTTCAGAAAATCAGGCAAATGCATTATGTACATACATATGTCTATGAATAACACACTTTTACATCAATGGTCATGAGAAAACCCTGTTCGGAATCCGATTTGAATCCAGAGATATTGCAAAGCTGCACTGAGTTACTTCAACTTTCGGCGAATCCTCTGTCTCATTGGGCACACAGCCGAAGGGACCTGAATTACAACAAATCTGCATCTCATCTCAGAGAAGGAACCCATTCATCGGTTTGTTCAATTTCAATTCCAATGTGTGCTCTGTCATGCAAGAACTGTCTTCTAATTGGTCAATATGTGGAAACAAATTCAAGCACAATTTTGCCTGCAATAATTTTGAAATTGCATTTAAAACTTCTCTACCGTCAGCGTCCTTGACACAATGCACACGTAGTCGATAAGTAACTTCTCAAAAAAGATCCCACACCAGAGCACATTCTCAAAGTGAATCCTTTGTAATCAGACCCCCTCTAAAAAAGCCACTCGCATACAACTTTATCCGGAAATTGTCTTTTGTCAACTGTGTCCCAGGCATCGTTCCAGATAAAGGTCCGATGGAACGACGAATGAAAGGATGTGTGTACTTGCTTTTGCGAAGATAACGTCTAAAGTGTTCCCAATTATGTGTGTTGGAGAACGATATAGTTGCGGAAAGGCATGAAAGGCAGCATGTGCGGAGTTTGCCGACACAAATCGAACTCAAAAGTGCAGACCCTTCCACGGTAACGGACTGTTGGTAATCAAATGGATATTTGCTACATAGAAGAATGGAATTGTTGAACTTTCTTTTTTCGTTAGTTGTTTGAACTGCAATTGGGCGAGAGGGGTTGAAGACTGCTCGAGATGTGCTGGCAAGTATGTTGCTCCTTCAAATATTGTGTACTGTTCAGATGGATATGCAGATTTATCTGGAATCGATAGAAACTTATTTAACAGGACAAGTAAACTTTCAATGAGCTCCCCGCTCCGTTATACAATATGGGTCTGTGTACGCAACGGCAACACTTTAGAACTACTTATTTATCAATCGTTGCTATTTCTCATCTGGCAGTAGCTCTGATATGACATGATAAGTTGTGAGGAAATCTTGTTCCGTAATGTTCACGAAAACAATTTAAAGTGGAAGATACAAGATATCATATACAAGATTAAAGATGTAAGATACAAGATAAAAGACACAAAATACAAGATGCAAGAGGAAAGAAACAAGATACTAGATACAAGAGCCAAGATAAAAGACCCACGATACAAGTTAAAAGGTACAAGACATAAGATACAAGATACAAGGTACAAGATACAAGATACAAGATTTAAGATGCAAGAGGCAAGTTAAAAGACAATAACAAAATACATGATTCAAGACACAAGACATAAAGTACATCATAAAAAACATTTTACGGGATACCAAAATTAGTTCCAGTTAGACGGGAATTGGACTTAGAGGAAGTTCGATTTAGAGGGAATTATAAAATGTATGATATAAGAAACAAGATGTTTGTGGTGAGGTAATAGAATGAAAGATACCCCGAAAGGTTTAATTCCATAACAACAACATGTTCCGAATTGTTCCGAAATGTTTAGAAATGTTCAGAAAGATGAATTTTTGCTCACAAAATGACAAACAAATTAGGATTGTATACAGGGTAGTCATTGTGAATTCATATCTTTAAGCAGGAATTCACCACGGCGGTCTTTTTGCTTAGCCATTGTCGAGTGAGAGGATCCTTACGAAGTCTTATATGCACAGTTGAGTGTAGCTACCAGATTCCTACGATACAAGAAAATTGTTGTTTGATGCAATTATTACTTCCAGTTTGCTTATCGTCCGCAAAATGGTTTAAAAGAGAGTCAAGATGTGACAATGGAGCATTCCAGAAGCTGTTATTGTCTCTCTTACCTTATCCCTAGAGCAGACAATTGATGTTACCTTCCATCCAAGTACAGCTAAAGTGCCCTAAGCACTGTCGCACCAGCAACGAACTCCAATACATTTTCCTTCTCCGACGCCCCAAACATACAGCACAGTTAAATTCAGCTTATCCGAGAGAAAAAATGGCCAATTTTCTAAGCTATTGCTGCTCCAAGCGCCTGTAACGCTTGTCTGTACGAAGTGCCCACCCGAACAGCAGTCCAGATCCATGCGGGCAACAGCACAAAATCTCCATTTTATTGTCACACGGGGTAATAAGTGTTTTGTTTGTTCTTTTCTTCTCTTTTCATGGTCCCACCCCGGCTCGGTCTGCGCGGAACAAAACAACAACCATAGCGAACTGCACCGTTGGAAGCATCACCTATCCACATGGCCAGACATTCAAATTGGATTGTAAAACGCAATGTGTCTGCGAGGTAAGATTTATGCAACCAATTCTTGTCCGTCCTTCCTCCCGTCCCTCAGACCGACTTAACATTTTGTTTTTATGTGCTCCCCTCCTCTCCCCCGCCTCACCGCGGGGGCTGTTTTCCTGTCTAAATGTCTGGCATCGCTCGGGCGCACCCTGTGTGGATGGGTTTTTCATTGTGTCTTCCGGTGTGCGCTTGGGAGACGGCCAGATTCAGACTCGGACTCATCCTTGTTTCCTTCGTCTCGTCTGTTGTTTGCTCGAACAAGACTTTGTCTTCCACTCTCTCTCTCTCTGTCTCACACACACACACGTTCTTATTGTGTTTTGCAGAATGGACGACACGCTTGCTCATCGCTGTGTCCAAAGGAGCAGCTGCCAGCGCCGGAGGATACAATCTCATGCAGATCGCCACGTCTTGTCGAAGTGCCTGGCCATTGTTGTAAAATGTGGCTCTGTGAGAACCCGACAGCTGATGGTATGTATAACAAGGGGCGCGTTTGTGTTTGCGGCCATGTCTGATGTTTGCTCGTCTTGTTGGCGTGTGCACAGTGCACACACACGTTCAAATAGGCGGTGCTCCTGAATGGGTACGGAGGTACGGGAGTAGGTACTTGCACCATTTTATGATTCACCGTGGGGTTAGCAGCGTACGGTATTTGAGTTACCCCATACTGCTCATATTTGCTTGGCCAGAGCAAGCAATTCCGGAAATTACTGTCGGAATTTGGAATTTTTTTGTGTTTTTTTTTTTTTTTTTTTTGATCTTGTGGTGTTCGTCCGTGTTCTCAGGGGGAGCTCGTAGTGAAAGATTCAATTCTTTGTTGGTGGTTAAGATGTTCGATGTGGGGTCTGGTACTATCGACTTTTGGGGATTTAAGCGTAAGGTGGGTGGCTTTATGGGTGAAAAGGGGCCTACTTGGACATCACATCAGGGAGAATGGGGACAGTCCGGGAAATAATCCATAAAGTGTAAGTCACTGTTTTCGAAAACAATCCAATGATTTTGGGACGTACCGAAACCCAGTCAGGTGAGAATCCAGATGACCCCAATACGATTCTGATCTGTGCTTGGATCCTGGTTGGTGGTATCGTTCTTCAGTCAGTGTACCAGTCCTTTTTCGAGCAGTGTGGTTAAAACTTTCTTTCCTTTGGCAACGAATGCATTACTGCCTCAAACCATTAGCTAATTTGACTAACTGCGTGATTCTTTTTTAAGATTCACGTCCCATTCGTGGCAATAACTCTAGAGCCTAACCGGCTCGAAAAGTCAACAGTGACTTCTCGGTAATACCGCGTTAAGCTTCAAGCTTGTTGAAACTACGATCTGGAGTGGTCTCTCCTCCCTTGCGGAACGTGGTAGTGAACGAACTGTGCGAACTAAGTGAGCGAACACACCCACCCCCATGAGCTAAAATATAATGTCGTCCACGAACGATTGCGAAAGTCAGCAAACGGTGTCCAAGTTTTCTATTATTAATTTCTTTCATATGCCATTTATCTACGGTGTCTCAGTCACCGTAGAGCCTACCAAAAGCCTTTGATTTTAACTGCCTTCCATTTGAGGTGGACGGTTGATCAGTGTTTGCCTGACTGGCAATTCTGTTATTGGTTCGTTAATGTGGATTAGGGCTTCTTTTATCAGCTGCTTATTACGCTTTGGCGATCTACAATTACGCGCAATATGTCCGATTTCCACAACTGTTACACTTGACCGCTTGGCCTTTAATTTTCGAGGGATTTTTTGAAGAATAATCCTACGAAGAGTAAGCCATTGCCTGCAAGATTGCTCGCTTCAGCATGGCTTTACGACGTTCAGTTATCACCTATGTTGATACATTTTCCCGAAGACCATTCATGAAAATGAAGGTTTCATTTTGTATGTACCCTGTATGCCCTGCCCTATGTTCTACTTCTACATCACATAATTTACTTTGCAGCACGTGCCTTTGTAATATCCCTCTAAACACTAAGATCAGCTTTCTTTTTAAACTTTTCCAATCGGTAATGTCAATGACTTCCTCCACCGTTGGACTGTTCTCTGTACCATTCACGTCCGCCAGGTCTGCCAGGTCTGCCAGGTTTGCATCAGTGTCCTGTTCGGGATCGAGTAGCTCCGAAAATTGAAATGTTCAGCTCCTTGGAGGAGTTAAATTGCCTTCCTTGGCCGGGACGCGTTTTTCGCAGATCCGTCGAACTGTAGGTCCTCTACCCGTCTCGGATGACTTCTTGAAACCCACAACCTAATCAGAGTAGCAGTTTATTTCACAGTCGATTGCACCCAGCTGTGGAGTGCGAAATGTCAATAAAATCGCAATAATCATTTCAACAAGGCATCCACCTCCCCAGGATCCCTCCGAAGTTAGAGATGGATCCTGCAAGTTCCTTCCGTCGCCTCAGAGTCCATGCGAGGACACGCTCCGTTGTTCTTATCGCTGTACCGAAAATTAAATTGTTTCGAAGGAGAAAAGCAATCACCGCGCAAAGACAGAGAGCACAGACAACAACCCCAACAATTAAATAAAGAGCCTCGAGTCACACACCCGACTCTGGGGCGTATGTGGAACATTTCATAAAAATGCGAAAAGCCGCTGCCACCCATCCGCCTATAGTCTGTCCGCCACGAAGGGTCTGATTTGGGGCCCGATGCGAGCTCGATTTTCGACTGCACGACGGGATTTTTGTGCAGTTTGTATGTTCCCATTAACCGAGCTATCACACATCTTGTCACGTCCCATCTCGCCGTAGGGGGATAGCCCAAGGGATAACATTGAATGGGTTGAGAACTTTAATCCTCTTCGACAGCAATTAAGGATGATCAGAGTTTGCGGCGGTGATGGAAGGCGATGCGGAGATGCGCAGCAATTAGTTGTCAGGTTCGAGAGCACACAACACGCCTCTGGCGTTCCCCAAAGCAGATTGCAGGGAACGAGACGAAGACATTGACTTTAGTGAGGGATATACAAATCGATTGAAGCAATTCAATTAAATTCAAGCCCGATTAGAGTCCGGGGAGCCCAACTGTTCCACAGGAACTCTTCAGGAGGGAGACGAGTGCGTACAGTGACAGGCGTTGATACAAATCGACATTTTGTGCTTCTTTGGCAAGATTGGAAGAATGAGAGGCGGAGAAGGTAATTTGTACAATCTTGGGCTTGAGCCCAGCACCTAGAACGACTAGACACTGAACTCTTAGATGTACAAGACCCTAACATGCAAACAGGCAAAGGTCCTCAATCGCTGAACAGCCATCAAGTCATCACAACACGGCCTTGAACTAATTCAAAAGGCAACCCCCAAAACGAACCTAATCGCTCCTCAATTAGTCACAATCTATCGCGGAAATCAGCCACAAATTGAAGCTTGTCACGTTCACGATGACAAACTGTCGCCGGCTGCAGATACAACTGTTGAGATAAAATCGGACACGACTGCATCACTTTTCAATTTGGCGTCTAATAAATACCGTCCTAATAAATACCACCTACTTACCAGCCACACACCACTCTCTGTCCTAAGATGGTCTTGGCGAAGTTTCTAACCGTCTCTGCAGTGTTTGCCAGTCTCGTTGGCGTCCTCTTCTCGGCTCCACGCCTTGTCGGTGGCCAGGATGTGGACAGCTCGCGTCAGTTTCCACACCACGTGCACATTATTCCGTCTCAGACCGAACAGAGATGTGGCGGCACCATCCAAGCTCCAGGAAACTGGCCACAGAATTTTGAACAGATTTGTAAATGAAGGACCAATACAGAGCTTACCACAGCAGAATGAATTACATTATAGAAAAAATAAGCCCAATTTTTAAATTAAGAGGTGAACTGTTTAACCTCGTTTTCATACCGCATCGCCTTGAGCTTCCAATTTTATGCGACCTGTGCAATCTCAGAGAGCGTGAGGATGTGTTGCACTTCCTCGCGAAATGCCCTATACTTAAGCAGTTCCGCAGTAATTTCTTCGGTGCTCAGACACTTCAGTTGGAAGAAACAATGAATGTCTTGAATGGGAAATAAATATTGTAAGCATGCACTTTTTCCGAAATAAAATAGTCTGACTAACTGAACTGAACTACTTCCAGAATCCGTTAAGACATTTTGCGCTCAGCTGTGCACCCGTATAATTTTTAATTTTTGCTTTGTGAGTTAACATCGCACGAATTAACGATTATTTCTTTGTGTACCCATACCACTCCGTTGCTCTAAAGAAGGCTACTCACAATCAGTTTTTTAATTACATTCCTGGAATATCATTTCTTATCACTTCGACCGTTCGAAAGTCTATTGCACATTTCTTACAAGTTAGACACTAAGAAATGACAGGCAAGATCACAGGAAGAAAAAAGCGAACAAAAAAAGATTTCGGGATGAAATGGGACTGCTAGTTGACATGCCAAAGCAAGTAGCAGGCAATGCTACTGACGATGGCAGCACAGCGGGAACATTATTTAGAAGCGTTGAGATGAGCGCGGAATATCGAGTGAATATGAAATGGATGCACACAAGCAAAAAACATAGATCTAGCGCAATACACATGGTGCCACATGCCTGCAAGCATACATCAACTTCTGATACACTCAAGAGAGATAATTCAAACCTGCATACCTGCAGCCACTTGCTCAATTGCCCGAGGAAGCCCAAGAAGCGGAATAGAAATAAATCCGAGAGCATTTAGCCGGAAATCTTCGAGAAAAAATACGAGAGGGATGTATGGGTCTATAACTTAATTCGTGTGGTTTGCTAAGAGATGGCGTAACTTGTATTTTTCCATTGGAACATGCGTTGGAAAGCTACTGTCATTGCACGTCATTTCAGTATGTCATTCATTGGAAGCGTTAACAACAATAATTTTTGTTCACTCAAATATGTCGAACTCTTTCTCTCGACGAACTCTTTGTCTGAGAGTACACAGGTCCCGAAAAAGAGTTTTTGCGGGTAGTGAAGAGAGAGAAGAAGACTTCATTACTAAAAAAGGCAGAAAACTGCTGCCGAAAGTCATCGTATTTTGGTGGAAGTTTATGGTGAACATGCGGTAGCTGAGTGAACGTGACAAAAGTTGTGATTTTGGCTTGGTCAACCAGCCAAATCAACGGCAAAGCCGAAGGTAATGCCCTGTATTTGGAGGGATCAGAAGGGTGTGCTGTATTATGAGCTGTTAAAACCGAGTGAAACCATCACTGGACAACGGTACCGAACACAATTAATCCGTTTGAAGTGAGCAGCAGCCGAAAAACGCCCGGAATATGCGACATCATAACAACGCACGGCCCCACGTTTCTATTCCGGTTAAGAACTATTCCGGTCGATGCAGAACGCCCTCACTGAAATACGGTTCACATCAGAGCAGAATATCAAAAATTGGCTTGATTCATTCTTGGCTGCCAAGCCGGCGCAGTTATTTTGGGATGGGATCCACAAATTGCCAGAAAGGTGGGAAAAAGTTCGAGCTTCAGATGGGCAATACTTTGAACAATTCTATTGTACATTGTTTTGAAAAAAAACTTCACGAAGTTAAATTAAACAGGTTATTAAATATCGTCACATCCACATCTTTCGAGTCGTAGCCAGGGTTGCGTAAATGTCACATTTTTTGACGTTTATACCTTTACCCTATAAAAGTGGAAAATGTCTATAAAAGTGTATACAAGAGTATGTTCCCATTAGACGCGAAATTACGCAATAGTCATCGCAATTTAGAAATTGCCAAAGGTGATCACATTACGATTGAAGCAATTTGTCTCGACAGCGAAATGTCTTTACGTCGATATTGTTTTGAAAATCTTAGCAAAAAATACAATCTGTCAGAAATCTGCTAGTTAAGTGGCATAATGGTACAAAAATCGGCTAGTTTTGCTTGTTATTACCAGAAATGAAGTATGATAGAGATACAACTTCACAGCTGATTGACCCCTAGTCGATCGACGAATTTGACGGATAATCATGAAAATGTTGACGGTTATTCACGAAATAACGCAAATGCCGTTCTCTGATTGGTCAATTTGGCTTTAGAAAACAACACATAAAATGGTTGTCAAACATTTTAAGGGGCAGGAGAGGTAGAAGTTGGGCATCTCTATCATACTTCATTTCTGGTTATTACTGTACGCAAACTGGGATTATCTGTTATAATACTCAATTTCGTGAGCAATTTCATTGAAATTAAGGCAATTCGAGGGAAACTGATGAGATTACTCAATTTCGTCTTTTACACTTTTGTACACTTTTACACACCAATCGCAATTTAAAAGGCCTCTGACCTCAGATACCGATTTAATATAACTGCCTAGATAAAATCTGCGCAATTCCTTAAGGACTGGACATCTACCAATAAAATGCACAATGTCTTCTCTCTCTGATAGGTTGCAAAGACTGCAGTAGATCGGCAAATCGGGACGATGTGGGATATAATTTAAATTAACGAGTTCTCCTCTCATCTTGAAAATGGTAGATATGAGTTCTTGACTGTTACTTTTATTGAAATAATTTCGTTCACATAAATTATTGTTGAGGCAACTGTATGTTGATCGATGTACGGAGGATGTAGCCATATTAATACAATCTTTTCTATATTGTTCGTCTACTTTGGAGATAAGTTCGTAGAGCATAACTTTTAATAACCTGAGGTTAGTCGTCGTGAAATGGAATTGCATCCCACAGTAACCTGCAAGCTCTTCCAGTTTCCTAAACCAAAGATTTCTTTTTTGTATGGTTTTCATAGCGACAATTTTTGGCAGTCTTTCATCAGGCATCTCAAGAACTTTCAATATATAATCAATATGCAGCTTCAGTGTCTTGACGGATAATGGCGATATTCCTGTTTCTATTATTACCATATAGTTAGGCGTCGTTCTTGGTAAACCAAAGGTTCGTTTGATGTAATATCTTAGAAGTTGTTCTACAGACTCATATTGCGTATGTCGCCAAGATTGAACTGCGTACATAAATACCGATTCTGCAACACCAACGAAGACTTTATATTTAACGCTATGCTCAACCAGATTATGTGAGAAACACCTTTTCCAGGTAGCACATATTGCACCTTTCGCCTTAATAAGTTTGTCCTTCAGGTGAAAATCCATGTTAAGGTTATTAGTGATTGTCACTCCAAGGTATTTGTACTTTTTCACCACTTCAATTGGTTCCCCGTTGTAGTGCCAACTTTCATTTCGACACAGTCTACCACCTCCCTGTTTGAAAATCATCACTTTTGCTTTTAATAGGTTAACCGTTAAGTTCCACCTTTGACAATACATATAGAGACGGTTTATCATCAGTTGCAGCATTTCGGCTGAATTCGCTAGTAAAATCACATCATCAGCAAACAGAAGCGCTTTTAATGTCAGCCCAGCAAACTCAATGCCGCCTGGTAGAAAGTCCGTTAAGTCATTGATATACAAGGAAAACAGTTGAGGGCTTAAAGGGCATCCTTGTCTTACTCCCATATTGGTCTCAAACCATTCTGAAACATCTGACCCACACCAAACTGTTGAGCGGTTACCCTCATACATATTTTCAAAACTCTTCCCAATTTGAAACTCATTCCGATGGTGTAAAGTTTGTAGAATAGGGCTCTCCAATCGACCGTATCAAAAGCTGCCTTGCAATCCACGAAGAAGGCGAATAATTTCTTTTTTTGTTCTAGGAATGAGCCCGCAATGTTCTGCAACACTAAAATATTGTCTACGGTTGAATATCCTGAACGAAAACCACCTTGATTTTCACGGATAAGTTTTTGACTTTCAATCCATCGAGCTATTCGGTTGCTTAAAAGTTTGGCGAACACTTTGTAAGATGTGTTGAGCAGAGATATCCGTCGGTAATTGGCCGGGTCAGTTATATGTCCCTTTTTATGTATGGGGAATATTATTGTTTCTTTAAGTTGTGGTGGTATAATTCCTGCGTTCAATATTTCATTAAATGTTGATGTCAATCTGTCCTTGAGTTCATCTGTAGCGTATTTAAATAGTTCTATAGGAATCCCATCAGGACCTGACGATTTATGATCGCTAAGATTACTCAGGACAGAATGAACTTCAACACTGGAGAATGGTGTGTCAAGTAATTCGTTTTGGTTTAAAGGTACCGCATAGTAAGTCGGCAACGAGCTGCTCATGTGCTGCACCAGATGTATACCAGATGTATTATACACACTTTTAGACACGTAAAAAAAGTGTGTAATACGTCGACTATTACACGTCGACAACCCTGGTCGTAGCACAGCGCTGCATAGAAAAAGGAACCCTCTACATAAAGAATGTACTGCCCTGTTAAAGGCCCCTCAAGTTCTGTCTTTTGAACACATTGGTGAAGATTTGAACAAAATCGGTCCAGTCCGGTCTTTCAGTTAGAGACGTTTGTTCAATGAGGTTAATGGAGCATGGATGGCGTGAGCTATACACCCCTTATCGGTGATCACATATCACTATAGGTTTTAAAAATTTGATAGAAATTTACTTTTTTCCGTCACCGAATAGGAAAACCCATAGTTTAGCTATACCAAGCTTATGTTCCGCCTCATGTGGAAAGTAATGCACTGTGCGACGTGTGGTTTCAACCAGACGACAGTGCACGATCCTACATTTGACACAGCATGCAAACGTGTTAAGTGAGCAATTTACATCTCGTTTTGGACCAGGCGACTGGACACATTTGGACTACTCACTCGTCTCTGCCGATAAGTCACCGTCATTTGCAGCTTTGCAAGACAACAAAGAGATACCAGAAAAAAGGCTCGAAAAGTGACTCAACATTGGACTCTCCGTATGGAGCAATTAAAACCCAGTCTGTTGACAGCGACAAATGGCAGATATTGATTTATCAAAAAATGGTAAAGCCATTGGCACTTATCCTTTGCTGTTTTTGGACAATTTAAAACCATTATGAAGCGTGTTGGCGTCCAACAACGGCTAAAACTGGAATCAACTCTCACGTCTGGGGCGGTGTACCAAGGACCACCTTACATCTTGTTGACAGGCGCTAAAATTATTAGCTGACATGAACCGAATGAAGTTCTTCGACACCTTGGAAGGTCCTCACGTCCTGTCTCACGTTCTCTCTCGGTCCTGTGAACTGCACACCTCCAAACTCTTCACACGAAGGAATTCTCAATCGTTCACGTCCAAGCTCAAGTGACGACGTACGACCCTGAATTGCAGTTCTTTCATCAGAGCTTCACACATGAACAGAACACACACATTTCCTCCTTAACTCCATAACTCGCCCTTCGCAAGGGTAGGCACATGTCGTTGACCAACAAAAGCAACCCACTTGGTTTCCTTCAAAACCCTTCTCAAGACTCGACACGTCAGACATTTCCAAACACCTTCGTGTCGCCCAACAGGACACCCCTCAAGCTCTCCTTTTTATTTTGTTTTTCGTTCCAGTCACCGCGACATGCCACAATACATCAGCCAGCCCATGGACCCCATGCTCCGAGTCGTGCGGCATCGGCATATCAACTCGAGTGACCAGCACTGCGGCCGGATGTCACAAGCTAAGCAATGTCCGCCTCTGCGAGAACCGCAAATGTGATGACAATAAATTTAGTAACTTAGTCGATAGTAGCTTTGCTCCCAAGCACGAGCATAGGATAAGGGTGAGTTTCCAGCCTCCTCCACCTCATCCCACTCCACCTGTGCGATGGTTTCAATAAATATGCAAATTCCGATCGAAATTGAATTGAATTTGTGTCACTATTTGGTTTTCTCATTCGGTTCACACATGTCTTCCAGAAAGGACACGAGTGCCGGAGTATGCAGAGGCTCGGTCCGGCGAGAATTCGCCTCGGGCCATGCGTCTCAAGGAAATTGTATCGCCCAAAGATATGCGGACGATGTCATCATTCAAACAAATGTTGTGTGCCTTCTGTGTCAACTACAATACAAGTGAGTTCCTTTTTTCTTTGCTTTCCCTTCAGAGAATTCCTTGACTAAGCAAAACAAACAAAATGATGATTGAATGACTTGATTTTTATTGCTTCCCTATCGTCCCCCTCTCTGTTTGTGTATTTGAAGGTTGAAGTTTTGTGTCCCCTCCAGGCGGGCGATCCGTTCAGCTATGCCGAGAGTGGACAGGATCTATGGGATAGCGAATCACTGGAGCCAATCGACCAGGAAATGCTGCAGTCCCGGCAAATTCAAATTGAAAATAAATTCATCGCGGTTCAGTGGGTCCTCAAATGTGAATGCCGGACGAATGTAAGTACTTCAGCTCCTTCTGTGTGTTCCTCTGTGTGTGTGTGTGTGTGTGTGTCAGATGGGGGGAAAAACAAATTCGGACAGCGGACCTTCCTCCTCAAGGAGCGACTCTTCAAATTGGAATGCATTTCTGCAGAATAATTCAATTTGTGGCAGCAGCAGTTAGTTCGCGAACAGTTTACTTTTCTCCCCCCAAGCGGGCGTCCTTCGTTAGTCGAATTTCAATTCACGAAAGACTGGTTCCAGCAGCTGGCGCTGGCGCTGCCGCTCCTACACTGATGTTCATGACGACGACGATGACGATGATGATGATGATGCTTCAGTGAAGTCGGAGCGGAGGAGGGTCGTCGTGGGTAAATACCAATTTAAAAGTCATTAGACTCAATAATTATTTCCTATGCGCGGCGCGCACTCGGGGAATGGCCTGTGGAGCTCATTTTGGCTTAAGCGCTTCGTCATACCTTTGGTTTGGCATGCTCGGTCTTGGGCGGGTGGAGCTGTCTCACTTGGGAATTCCTTTTGAGGCAGCCGTAAAGTCATTTGGAATCTTTGTGTTTGCAATTGCACGGAAAATTGCATCATTTCGTCGTGGGGTGGGGTGCTTTGCGGTGACATAGACACGCGCTGATTGCAATCGTGGCGCCGCGGTGGGGCCGGTGGCAATGAGTGGGATCACTGTTGCACGAGATACGCAATTAAGGGAGTCAATGTGGGAATGTCTGAAATGTCTGAAATGTCTTGAATGGCTCTTGCTCTCGCTTCACTGCACACGACTCGATTCAAGCAAACAGCACACGGAATTGGGTTTGCATTTGCTTCGTTCTGAGGAAATAGTTTTGGTCGTGGCAGATGGGAGGTTTTGGGTTCCACCCAATTCATGTTAGGCGCTAGTTCTTTAAATCGCATTCGTGGCGATGCGAGCGTCTTCGAATCCGAGCCTCCTGATTCGAGAAGGAGAGGAAGACCGAGTCTCCGGCATTAAGACCAAGTAATCGCGGATGCAAAACAGCGTGGTCTTGGTGACTGGAAGCAGCGTGCCAAGGACCGTCAGCGGTGGAAGGCAGCAATTGCTCAGACTTGGACCCGCCATGGGTCGGCGGCCTGATAAGTTAACACGACAACATAACAAACAACTCCGAGAGTTGCAAGAAGTTGGATATTTTGGCGGTTCGATGTCATTGGTAATACGGCTGATTCAACACCATTGGAAAAACTGACATTGCTATCTGGTCACGTCTATAAAAGGTCCCAATGGTTTGATGGAGACCAGCCTTATCCTGATCTCTCGTCAACAATTTTGAACCCATGCCCGCCTTACAGATACCGCCAAGGCAGAGAGAAATGGGTTGCACTGATTTTTGCCGACTAATTGGACGTTCTAGGAGGGGTCCTTAGTGAAGAACTTAGAAGGAATCCCCAGAGGAGGGTCTAGGGCACGAGCTTGGAGGAGTCCTGTTGGATGGATACAAGCCGAATGATCCCTCAGGCTATCCCGTTCACTGATATTTTCCATGCCATTGCATGTGTATCCTGTTAAGCTTCGAGAGCCTGGAAAGTTATCTAACACCTTTGGTCCAGCCTCCGACTGTGCGCCGAAGTGAGGCCAATTGTGGCGGTGTCACTGTCCGAACCTTTCTCGATCAAGACGTCTCGTTATTCCGCATTCCGGGAGATTTATTTTGTGACGAATTTAATTTTGGGATTTGACACATTCCCCATGTGTCGGCCATTAAATGAGCCCCTCTGCTCGGACCTTCTTCCACATCGAGCTCCCTTCTTCTACAAGGCATCCAGCCCATGGCAGGCCACTATCCACAGTCCATTGATGGTTCGTATAAATTGAAGAATCGTTCGTTATTCGATTGCGTTGTGCTTGTTCATGGCTTTCCATGGCTGGAGCTATGCTTCAGCTTTCTGCAAGTAACCAAGAATGGTAGGAGACTCTAACAGGATATTCCTTATTCACTGGCTTCCAACCCCTCTGCTTCTGAGGCTCTGCTGGACCTGTGCCTCAACCAAGAAGCCTCTGCCACCGTCTTTAGCCAACAGCCTCCATTTACGCACGCCAAGCTGGTTAAGGTCCTTCTCCACTTGTGAGCCCCATCGGTTTCGTGGGCACCCTCTTTTGTGTTGTTCCACTGGTGCGGAATCGCACCTTGCTGAGTGTGACACACAGAGCAACTTTTGAATGTCATCAGACGTACTTTCGATGACGCTCCAATTCGAGACGTCAAATGGCCCGTTTGTATTTCTTCCCAAAGATCTATCATTTCTCTCAATTATAATGTTTTTTTTTTTCAATTACCACCGCCCTGCCATCACCCTGCCGCACAACTCCAGGCAAAGCAACTCATTAATTTCCATCCATCATCATCGCGCCATCACCCAGCGAAGTCGTTGCTAATGCGCAGCAAACCCATCAAAGTCAAGGCTTTGCGGGTATCACTTCACCCAGGTCCCACCCACTCGACAATGACCACCAAATTACTTGTCCATGCCCCACCACCAACTCGCGGCCAGCACCGAATGCATCCACATCCACGTCCGCACTCGCCCGGGCCAAGTGCCGAAGCACCGAGTGCAGCGATGAAATATGAAAAATTCATATCCTCGCCCTGCAGGGCAGCACAGCTGGTAGTTCGGAAGTACTTAGATCGAGTGCCTGCAGTGGCGCGGTATGGCGGTGGGAGCCACGGCAGCCGGATACAGACTCGCATTAATTCGTCATCATGCGCCACTGCGATGAGTGCCGGAGCGGTGTAGTCGCAACAAGACCATCAGTGGAAGTGGTCTTAATGATCTCGGACGTGTGGTTGTGTTGTAACAACATGACAAGCATTGCGCGGGCAGGACGATAATCAATTTCGCAGAAATCGTGTCCACGTCAGTGTCCGTGCTCGTGTCCTGTACAGCGTTAGACTGACAGCAACTGCATGCTGGTCGTGCGACTGTTTGTCAAATTAATTAGAAATTATTTCAACACAGGAGCGAGGCGATTATTGCTGAGGGCGGGGCGGTCGATGCGGCACTCGGGGCAAATCTAATCAAACATTCAGCAGCCGGAGGCGTGGGGAGTGTTGACCGCGCTGGGTTAGTGGAAGAAGTGCGACATGACTTGTGGTTGTTTTGATCAACTAGCTGATTGATTCTGAGCCGCCAATCTCTAGCAGCGAGGCTGTGCAAAGATTTGCGACTAACAATCTGCTTCAAAATTGCATTGTCACACGTTCACGGAGTGGAAATTCATTCTTGGTGTGGACGTGAATGACAAGTAGATGGGGGCTGGAGTGAGTTGTGGCCTACTCCAGCATGACAGGGTTCGAACAGTGCTGAGTTCTTTAACGGACGTGGTCTGGCGATGCCTTCGATAGCGAATCAGTGTCCCACTGATGTTGACTCAAGTGCACGCCGCAGGTGGGTGCCCGTGGAACTCATGAACGACATGCGACGCAGGGGAATCTCTGCCTGACTGAATGAGTGACTGTAAGGGCAAATAACGACGACGCTATCGACTGCAGGCTGCTCTTGAGCCACGTCTAAGACTTGTTAATTGCTTCGCTTCTATTTGAAGGACGGTGCTGTGACTTCTTAATCGAAAGGAAATCTTTCCCCGGATTGTTGGAAAACATGCCTATTCGACCCATCTGAGCACGGAGACTGCTACAGCAAGCCACAACAGGCGCCCCCTCTCCGACTGCCAAGCTTTACCGCCGCGCCGTCTATAGCCGGCTATCAAACGCAGTCGTAAATTTTTCGAACCAAACTCGTGGTTTACTTTTGCCCTTATCACACACAAATTACAGAATATGTAAGATGAGACTTAAACCCACCCGCTACCGTCTACCGTCTAGAGCAGTGAAGACTTGCGAATAATATTGTGACGTGTGATGAAGACCAATAACATTTCAGTCTACAAATCAGTCGATTTAAAGCAATTTAAAAATTTATTGAACATAATGATTGTTTACAATTGAGTTACAACTACACTTACGAACTAAGGGTTAGGGTGCTGGCTCAACAATAGGCGCCCAACTGATGTAGTTTGTTTAATTTAATATTTATTATTATTGTCGGTTTATATATCTTACAATGGCTGGTGCTTACATCCGGTTGCTCAAGTCCGTGTGTCCATGGTGGTCCTTTTGGGATGGGGTGGTGATGTGTTAGCCGACTTAGCCTCGATGATAATTCCTATCGCTGCTCTGGTAGAATCCATGCAGCTCGTTGTTCGCCGTCGTTGGAAAGTTCAAGTGGATTTAACGCCAAGGATTGTCCAGGGTTTCTGTTTCTCAGGTTCCTGATTTCCTCGTTAGGATGTCTTGATGTCCAGTAGCTGCTTTCTGAACATCTGCTTCTGAACCATGTTCTGTTCCTGGAGGATGATTCGTGCTTGGTCGTAAAGCCTATTGTTCCTGTGGTGCCTTTGACGGTCCCTGTCGAAGGTGACTCCGGTAAATATTCGCAGTATTTTCTTTCGAAAATTGCGAGCCCCGTCATGCTGGTCTTAGAGATGGTGTGCCATATTGGGAAGCCGTACCTAAAGATCGGCCGTATAAGCTGCTAGTATAGCAGCAGCTTTGTCCTCTGGCTTAATCCATTTTGCTTGTGCATCAAGGGATGGATGCGATTGAAGCCTAGGTTGGCCTTCTTAAGGGTCAGTTTCGAATGACTGTTGAACTTCAACCTTTCCGTGAAGTTAATGCCAAGATACTTGACCTTTTCGTGTGTTGATATTTCTGTACCGTTAGGGAGCACTACCTTTATGCCTCGACATTTGGCTACTGGCCTGCATGCACCTCTGGATGGCCTCCTTTAGCACATAAGTACCGATTTCACAGCATTGATACGAATGCCCCATTTTGGTATAGTAGTCAAATTTGTACGTATTTCGACCCTTTCCGCGGCTATCTGTGGTGACCTTGAGCTGGCATAAGTCAGCGAGTCATCTGCAAATAGACAGCATTTTACTGTGTCAGTTGAATGGGGTTGATCTGCCGTGTAGATGTTCAACCCACGGTCCCAGCTTTGATCCTTGTGTAACTCCCGCCCTGGTACTCCGCTCTGTTGACTTGCTGTCTTCAACTGAGTCTTCAGGAATGCAGAAAGCTATAAATTATCCTGATGAGGTTGGAGGGGAATCCTATCTGGTTCAGCTTGTAGATGAGTCCCTCAATCCAGACCGTATCCGTATCGAAAGCCTTTTCTACGTCCAGGAAGCAGGCGACGGTGACTTCGTTATTGTTCAGTGAAGTTGGACTGCGTTGAATAATTCCCGCAATTTCTTCGGCCGTTGTGAGGTCATGTTTCCTGTCGGGTCGTCCGCTAGGTTGGTTTCGTTGAAGATGATGTCTGGTGCGGATGAAGTCTCAAGTGCGTTGACGTAGCTGTTGACTTCTGTGACCAATTCCGGATCATCGGGCGGTGATGGTTGAAAGTTGCTTTCGAGAAAGGGTGAAAAGGCTTCTGCTTTCTCTGCCGATGTGCTTGGAAGGAGACGCCCTTTGCTGTCGTCAGTGTTTGTGGCAGCTTCTTCCTCTTACCGATGATTTGGTGAATTTGTCGTAATGTGGCGGATCCTGGCTGTATTTTGCCGAGCCTTATAAAAATCGCAACGACGGCCGAAGCGTGACAGTTCAATTGTAAAGGTATTACAGTAGAGTTCAGTGGATAATTATTGCAGTTCAGTTTCGGAGATTATACAGTGTGTTCGAAAGTGTTAATCGATTTAGCCTGAAAGCAGCAAAGAGTGTCGTAGTAAAGTAATAGTGACTTTTAAAGTGTAATAAGGTACAAGAAGTAAAGCAGTGGTTGTAAATAAATTTGTCCAAATTGGTCACAATCCAGTGATTGAACTCCTGTTTCTGGCCAATTTAATCAGTTGTACGTAGACACAGTTCTGTGAAACGTAACAATGTTAGGGCGCCACAAAAGACACGGTCATTTCCTCTCACATCCTTCATTGTACGATTGAGTGCGTTCAATGAGGAAGGAAGGGAATACATCCAACCTCACTTTTGGGAAAACGCAGGAATCTGAAGGACTTCTTTATTTGATTTGGATTTTTCTATGCGATTTGTTTGCTTTTAAATATCGCAAATATATCTGTTTTTAAAATGGTTTCTGTTTCCTTCTTCGGCCTAACAGATGCGTCTACGTATGGAGATGACATTTGCGTCAAAATGCCCGACAATCTAACTTTCCCATTCGCACAACACACGCGTGGTGTTCTAGAGCTGAATTTGATTGCTTTGCAATGTTCATCAACTTTGTTCATAGTACAAAGAGGCACTAATTTGTGAGAACGCCAACCCACATGACTGTCATAGTTGACTGCAGCTCGATTGACATTTACATATCCATGGACGAGCACTATAACTCCTTGTTTCTCGCAACCGAGAACGTGACCGCGCATTGTGATCTTTGGCAGTTTGGTTTCCCTGTGTGCGCTGTTCTTAGCTCTGGAGCAGAAGCTTGGCTTCTGACATTAGCCAATCTTTGATTAAGACTTAATCGCCGTAGAAACGGTAGGCACAACACCGGAAAAAATGCACTCGGTTGAGTTTACCTTGAACGATTCTAAACATTGCCACGTTTTTGCAGAAATGAGTCAACTTAATCTCAATTAAATTGTCCACGAAAAGGGTTTGATCTTTGGTTGTGACGTATGACACTCAAAAGTTCACTTATCCTACGAACAAATCTGGTCTACTTTTAAAACTTTACTACACTTCAAATACCTCTATTACTTTACTATCAAACTCTTTGCTGCCTTTCAGGCTGACATGACAAATTCCCGATCCACGCTAGCTAATCTGATATTTATACCTCCCAAAAATCCTTCTAGATCACACTGTCGCCATCTGGCTACGTATGCTACTTATGCACACAATTACCTGCGCCATTGTGTTGTGGGGGTGACTTTATACAACCTCATTACAGCACCGCCGTGGAGAACCACCCCTGTTTGGGGAACGGTCTTCAGAATTATGAGTGATGCCTCACCTGCGTCATAGATGGCGACATCAGCACTAGGTGGTCTGTGATGGTTTGTGTTCATGATGCGCCCTATCCGAAGCACGTCACTATGTGTACAGCCCTGTAACGATTTGTTCGAATGGAATGTGTTGGCTTTTCGATGCTGAAGAAAAACTCGAATATCAACACAAATTTCTACAGCAGCGCCACCTATCGGGTCCACAACTAATTGCTAATGCGATGTCCTTCTCATTGCTTTTTCTGAATAGTTTAAGAGAAAAAAAACAAGTAAATTAGTTGAAAATTACGTGAGTTTTCACTTACAAGTAAGAGGCGCGACAGTTCGATTTGGATCTGGGTCTCGCTTCGTCATCATCGACATGGATTAGACAAATTATGGAAACCACCAGCCAGTTTCAAATCGATACGCACCGCCTCTTTATCGACCTCAAAGCCACATGCGACAGCTGTGGCAGCAAGTAACTATATTCCATGCGATCCCTCACAGCTGTGTGCGTGCGACAATGTGCGTTCTGTGAGATACCTGGCCGCCACCAACAACATGACGAGTGAGCCCATATTTTTAGACCACACGCCGTATTTTCCTCAACCCGAACCGAGGTTTGCTATTTCAAGGAAGTGCACTGCGATGTTAGCCTTGACTGCTAGTAGTGGGATGTGCACCTCCTCTACAAGCGGGCGGTGATGGGCAGATCGGTCTTCTCATTTCTTGCGATGTCACTGTGACCTGGAGCACAGATAAGGGAAATTTTGAGCTGGCCCTCTAATGATGTTAGCTCAGCTCGGCAACCCTGTCCTGTATGAAGCAAAGGAGGAAATAGATTTGATGGCTGATTGGCAACCTTCTGCCTTGGCAAACTATTTTGATTGGCAACATGCTCCCCGAATTGCGAATGTAAAACAATGGATTTGGCGGCAGTTTGTAGGCTTTGACAATGTCCAGGGATTCCGAGAACACATCCGCATCGACTCCACAGTCCATCGTAGAGACGTCAGTGTTGATGCCTTACGATTCTTTCGGGGATAAGAGTTTTAAGGCTGGTGGATGTCGGCGCACTTCTGCTTGTTTTCCCCCGTTTCACTCGATCCTTGGCCTAGTCGCTGATGATCTCACTGTTCAAGGCTAGGTCGTTGCAGAATGATGCGAGAACTCTCGGTATAAGTTCAAGGATGATTCTCTGACCGTGGATTTTTGATGTCCAGCACTCAGACCCTCTGAGTCTGACGGTGGTGCTGTGTGGTGTGATGAAGTATTGCCGTCAGAGGGCCCAGAGTGCGGGACTTGACTGTAGAGCGGCTGTGGTATCTTGATGGCTTTTTTTCCCTAACCCACCGTACTATTTGTGCGTATGTTAGAATCGGAGAAACCACGGCTCTATACCTTTGTCAAAAACCCCGCATTTTCCTGAAGTTCCGACTGCAGGCAGAAAAGGCTTGTCTTCTACAAGTCAGTCCAACTGTTGTATAGGCATTGCCGCGCTGTTTCACGGTACAAGCTTGCATGTCGATTGGCGAACATGCGAGTCGTGCTGGTCTCAAAATAAATGCGGACAAAACAAGGTACTTGCGTCGCTCCTTCAACTGCCAAAGGCGCTCTTTTACTTTAAGAGCAGATTAGTCGCAGCACAGTGGTTTGTTGAAGCAACATCTGGCCTCAGTTGAAGAATCAAGGTCATTATTTACAGATTGTAAAATGGATCTGCCGACGGATGTAAAGGAGAGCGCAAAGCTTATTCTTGGTGCCTACAGTGACCGACCGTGATCCGAGCAATCACAAGTGCGGTAGGATTTCTGTGAGTGTGACAAACCACTGAGACACCAAAGGAATCTTAGGATCGACAGGATGAGCAAAATGAGCGAACATCAACATCATCGTCGTTACTTAGCCTAAGCGCACGCACTGGATGACAGGCGTACCACCGACTGGATGCAAGACAAGTTGATCTTGATGACTGGAAGCCACGTACTCGGGCCTGTCAAATCTGGAGAGCATCTTCAGGTTGGACTCACCCCAAAGGCGAACGATGAAAATAAGTCAGTTTCAACTAACCACCATCCCCATCCCTTACGGTTGCCATTGCTTTGGAAGAAATACTTAAGACCGCACTGTCGCAGGACACCGACTCCATACTTTGATGTGAAACCTCATCAACAAGCCCTCGAAATGGGCGGGAGAAGATCTGTGTCCTTCTCCAGAAAAGCGACCCCCAGGCAGGACCTGTGCAAGAGTTGGTACACCACATGGCGTCGGTCGATTGAACTCCAATCACATGCACAAAACCCAATCCACGGCAATCATCGACCTGGCAACAGAAACCCGGCAAGTAGAAAGCTTATCTCAGTACAGACGTGAATAGTCGATCAACCGTCAAGCAAATCAAAACAAATCGCCGAGCGCCCTCCTCCGGTGGCCAAACACCTTATCGCCACACCGTCTTGCGCCGCCTATCAAACGCAGTCGTAAATTTTTCGTAAGAAACTTGTCGTTTACTCTTGCCCTTATCTCACAAAATTTACAAAATATCTTAGATTAGTCTTAACCCCACCCGCTACCGCCCACCCTCTAGAGCTGTGAAGTCTTGGTCGCGTAGAAATTGTTCAGCCGCTGTGCCTCGCGCCAGCCACTCTCCACGGCGCCGTGGACGGTCGAGTAGAAATGCGTGCTGGTCGCCTCTCCAGCGAACTGCAGGATCGGCGATCCACTCGAGCTGGTGACGGGTTCCGCCAGGTCCCAGGCACCGGTGTTCAACTCGTCCGACAGCAGCGATCTGTAGCTGTAGGAGCCCCTGAAGCTAGGGTTCGCGTACCACTGCGTGCGGAGGATGGTCTTTGGACGCGGCACCTGGAAGGGCAGGAATTTCTCAAACAGCCACATGATGCCCTCGGAAACCTCATCCTCCGGCAGGGTCTCCATGTGTCGGGCATGCGGACCGGTGATCCAGCCGGCAAGAATTCGCGGCTGATAGCAGACTCTGAAGAAGCCGATGACGCTCTCCAGCCAGAAGCGGTGGGTCTTCTTCAGCTCGGCCAAGTCCTCTGCGGTCCAGAGCAGCGCGAACCCTGACCAGTCCTCCGGCTTGAAAGGCTCCTCGAATTCCAAAAAGAACTTGTCCACTGTTCCAATGTTCAGACCCTCGATGGCGCGAGTCTTGGCTCGCGGCAGAGGCGGCACAAACATCTTCGAGTGGTTCTCCTTGAGGACTCCCAGGGATGTTGTGCAGACGACGTGGTCGGCCTTGATGAGCTCACCGTTCGAGGTCTTGATCAGGGTCTTCTCGGAGCCGCTGGGGTCCCAGGCTATCCGCTCAACTCGCCTGTTCAGCTGCACCCGCTGGCTCAGCACTCCCCACGGGCTGTCATCCGTGGACCCCATCAACAAGCGCAGCAGTTGCACGTAGCCCTTGTCCTTCCAGTTCAGCAGGAGCTCCCCTTCACACAGCCAGTACTCGAGGTGTCCCTGACCGGAGACCTCGAACAGATTGTCAGACGCTTCCACGGAGTTCTCGAACTTCTTGCAGTTTTCAAAGAACTCCTTTGCCACCGTCCGGTCGATGTCGGCGAACTCCGGCTTGTTCAGCTCGCGATACATCTTCTCCGTCAAGTACGTCCCCAGAGAGCCCTCGAACCCCACCAGCTCCTGCTGGCGGCTGGGAATCGTGTCGAACGCAATCGACTTCAGTCGATCGTTGACCGAGTCGCTGAGGACCTCTCTGTTCGAGCGCACACTCTTGAAGTCATCGTAGATGGTTCCATTCGAGTCGAGCAGCTGCTTGTCCTGCACCATCTCGTAGACGATATTGCCCTTCTCGCCGTGGCACCACTGCGCGCCCAGGTCGACCGTGTTGTCGGCGAACGGAATCGTATGCACTCGGCCACCGATGCGGTCTTCTGCCTCGAGGATGACAACATTGCGGAAGCCCTCCTGCAGGAGCTTCGTGGCGGCAGCAATCCCCGATGGACCTGCGCCAATTACTACGACTTTCGCGACCGACTTGTTCATCGTCCTGCTTCCGAGCAAACCCCGTGTGCCGCCGAGATGTTCAACAACCGGAATTCACGTGTAAACTGGTGAAAACTTAAACATTAATTCAAACTTGCTGATGGCGGCAGCTGATAGACGGCGACGTGGCACATTTCAAGTGACGGTCGAACTGTGTGCTTATCACGGGAAGTGAGGTGATCTGACTAATCCCAATTGTTCTCCCAAGGAATTCAATCATGAATGTGTTATGAGAGTGGGCTCTTCTGCTGCTAGAACTGGGATAGGGTCACTTTAAAGGGAATCGCGATGATATTTGGGTCAAATGTGCTCCGAAATGGGTCTTAGGCCCTGTTTCAAAATTCAGTCTGAATCTCTTCTGAACGGCTTGTTGGTGGAATGAAGCAATGCCGGTGTGTCGGGTCAGTCTGTTGCTTCGCTGGTAAGGAATAGTATTCTGCACGGCGGGCCTCTCGTTGTGCTTCTGGTCCCCGTAGACGTACTTGTAGGCTAAGAACATGTCGAGCTGCTATCATCGTCATTTGTCATCTTTCTGATCTTGTCATTTAGAAAATCAAACCCAGGGTCAAACGCACCAGCATCTTTCAAGCGGAAATCCATTGCCATTGGAACTGTTCCAACT
This sequence comes from Eristalis tenax, assembly GCA_905231855.2. NCBI lineage: Eukaryota > Metazoa > Arthropoda > Insecta > Diptera > Syrphidae > Eristalis > Eristalis tenax. Next base: position 16,706,020 of record HG993126.1, on the reverse strand, counting down.
GCGATATACCAAGCAGCTTGGGCAGAGCTGAGGGGGAGAAAAAGGGTAAAACTCTGCCGGATACCGAGCAATGCTGGGATAGAAGGCAACGAATTGGCCCAATCCCTAGCGGGGAAAGGAGCATCGGAACCTCGTTTAGGCCTGAAACGTAGAATGGTTTCTGTAGGAGACCATGCATCCAGAGACGAATTCAGGGAACAGGAGTAAGGAGACGAGTTTGGAGTTATGCTCAAAGAGCTCAGCTAGCTTCTGGGCAACCACTCTTGTGCGTGGCACGAGTGGACGGGACCTAAAGTTTCGTGCCGAGTCCGAACGGCCAGTTTGAGAAGCTTTTTCTAGACAGTTAGATCTACTCTTTGAGCTTTGTCAGTGACTCGAAAGAGGTGGGCCGTGACATTTATTTTACTCGTACCAAGAATCGAACCTTTGTTGTTTAGGCTCAGGTACATAAGGGTCGACAGACCAACCCACAACGCCACGACCGCCACCAAACAGTCTAACGGGAAGAGGTGACACTAAAAAGTGAGTATGGTGCTTTTCCAGAGCGGGGGCATGTGCTCAGTTATGTTCGCTTTTTCTGGTGTTAAGGTTTGTTTCTCTGTTTGGTGCCTAGTGCTGTGTGGAGCTCTTGTATCCATTCCGGCTCCTTCGAAGCAAGAACAACACAGGTTCCTTGCAATCAAGGAAAAAGCTGATATTTTGTGAAAAACGAAAACTGGCTACTCAGGGCTAAGTCTATCGCAGAAGTATGGGGTTACAACATCCACAATAACAGCCATGAAAAAAACATCAAACCATCAACAAAGAAACAAGCGAAAAATTCGAGAAGCCTTACGATCATCAGAGAAGCCTCAAATGGAAGTTGTCCTCCGTGAGTAGGAATCATAGAGAAAAAATGTGCCAATTCGGATTAACTTACTCCGAAATCAAGCCAATCATTGGAACATTCTAATTTTCATGCTAGTGACTGGTGGCTTCGAAAGTTGCGAGAACGACCACGAAGGTGTAAAGCCCGAGAATTCCAAGTCTACGCTGTTGAAAATTATCTTTCTCCAGAAGAGGTTTGTAATGCGGAGGAATCTGTTGGACACTTATATTCCGGGAAAACTTAGGGGTTTTGCAAGAAGGAACAGCCCCAGGCAAACAAAACAAAACTATTACTTTTGCTAAGAGATGGCGTTACTTGTATTATTCCATTGGAACATGCGTTGCAAAGCTACTGTCATTGTATGTCATTCATTTGAAGCGTAAAAAACAATCTTTTTTTTTTTTCACTCAAATATGTCGAACCTTGTGCCTGAAAAAGTGTTTTTGCGGGGACACGACACAGACGACACACGACGCCCCCGAGGAAGTCACTTTGCATCGGATTGTTACTGGTGATGAAAAATGGATGCAACGACAACGCCAAGTGCAAAAGATCATGCGTGAAACCCGGCCAACCAGCCACAATCACGTCATTATATATGCGACCAGACACGAGGCAATAATTTTCCATCATGACAGCGCTCGGCCCCACGTTTCTATTCCGGTTAAGAACTATTGGGAGAACAGTTGATGGGAAGTTTTACCCCACCCGCCTTATAGCCCAGACCTTGCCCCTTCTGACTACCATTTGTCCCGGTCGATGCAGAACGCCCTCACTGAAATACGGTTCACATCAGAGCAGAATATCAAAAATTGGCTTGATTCATTCTTGGCTGCCAAGCCGGCGCAGTTCTTTTGGGATGGGATCCACAAATTGCCAGATAGTTGGGAAAAAGTCATAGCTTCAGATGGGCAATAATACTATTGCACATGTTTTTCTTAAACAAACGTTCAAAATTTGAAAAAAAAAAAGGAACACGTGACTATTTTGTGATCATCAATTCCGAGGAACTCACAAATTAAAAACTCTCATCATCGGAAGTGTAAAAGTCTCAGGCCGTTTTCTGGATATAATGGGCCGGTATTGTACAAGTCCAGGCATTTTGGGTGACAGCAGACATTTTGGTAGACTCGGTTCGCAACAATTTAGTTATTTAGTTTACATAACCTCAAAACTAAATAATTTCATTTCGTTTAGTGTATTTTTCAACAAAAAAAGTGCATTTTTTTTCTAGTCGATAATGTGAACCTCTCTAAAATACGAACTGGCCATGTTTTAATTAGGTCACATTGTCGAAATTCTACTCTATTTTGTAGTCTGATTCTTTTCCGACTTCCCCTGTCAAACGCTAGCTAAGTGGCACAGCTTGGTACAAACTTGACAGAAGTCGGAAGGCAGAGCTCGGAAGGAGGTTGCCCTTAAAGTAGGGGAATTTCAAAAAGTCGAAAAGCCCAAAAAATACTTTTATCCATAATCTCACAAATGTGCTTCACAGGTCCCCTCGCATCTGTTCGTCGAAAACAACAAATTCCATATCTCTTAAAAATATTTCACACTTATCTGCTATTAGTTTCCCTTATCTCTCCCCCGCCCCGTTTCACACCTTGTGTTTATTGAGGCCCCGAGCAGACCCCGCCCCCGCCCCCGCGTCTGCTGGCACAATGTCACGACTCTAATCGTAGTGTTTTCCTCGCAAAAGTCCCTCGATAAATCTCACGGCCAATGGTGCAGATAAATGCGACAAACAAAGATGATCCCTGGCTGGCTCATAAATATCAACGAGAGTGGGACAGAATCTGATCGTTTTCTGTTTTCTATTTTCAGGCGGAATACTGCAATCAAAGCACTAATAATCGAACAACGGTCCATACACAGCACGATCCAGCCGCAAGGCGTCGACGGACACACAACCGCACATAGCACGGCAGCAGCACCAGTAGCCGTCAGCATCGAGTGGCATCCAGGCATCATGGAAGTCCATAATAATGTGGGTTGCACTTGCACCCTCCTAAAATCCAATTCAACAGAGTAGACGTGTAGAAGGAGCATGCTTGTGGGGCCATAAGTGCCAGAGTAGAATGCATTTGTGGCTTGCACACAAGCATGTGAGCTTCACCACTGGGATGACACCACCACGATGCACACCAAACACACACTCCACACACACCCAGCTACACACCCTCTTCCCCGTCACGCCGAGCAAACGGACGAAGGAAACAATAACACACACGCGCATAAACAGCAACTAAAAGTGAAACCAGAATATTCTGGTTAAGGATCACATAAACGAAGCGAATCCGTTCCACCCGTTCACCAGCACCAGCAGTTGTCGAGTAGGTGGCAATAGTGCGGTGACCAGTGGGCACTTGTGGTCATTATTGACCATTTCGATGTGTGCTTGATATTTTCATCTCAGTCGGAGCACACTCCCGTCCGGGCTTATTACATTCCCTGTGCCGGGCCACTTGCTGCTGGACCCTTTTCTGTGGCCACCGGAGCCCACACTTGGAGCCATTTGCCTCGTGAACGTGAAGCTGGAAGCGATGATGAGATTTTCAAGTGGTTACCCCCGGAGGATGATGATTTGCGGTCCAATTCTTTACCGTCGTCATTTTGGCATTCAGCTCTACTTGGGATTGATTTCGCTTTTTGTTGTTGCTGCACCACCCTTAGACACACACACACACTCACTTGCACACGCGCACACCCGTACACACTCTGTAATCAACTAGACATATCTAATCGCATATGAAGCTCACTCGTGAATTGAAGGGCACAATCTAAAAACATATCTCTCACTTCTCGCCAGTGTCACTTAGGCATATCCACCCCCCTCCCCGCACATCCCCCGAGAGACAGAGTGAGAGAGAGAGAGAGAGAGCGAGGGGGACACAGAAAATATTTCATAGATAACATAACCTAGATGCGTAAGGATACAAAATATATACACTCGCCCCTACACAGTCAGAAAGAAGAAGAAGAAGAAAAATCGTATGTCCTAGACGGATGAATCAAGGATGTGCGCTCTCGTACGTATCAACTAGTGAATTCGTAGCGTGTAAGCCTAGTTTAAGGACATGTTATCCATGGTACCCGTACGCAGTGGCGTGCGTAACGTATTAATTGAATGTAAATCCAACAAGTGAAAGCGTGTAAAGATCTAAATTAATGTAATTCTTTGAGTGGGAAACGTTAAGCTACTTGTATCTTCTACTTTCCCCGATAATTTGTAAGTGAACACGGATTGAGTTTGGTGGGGTAAGTGGATAAGGGTTGAGTATCGCGTTGAGTGGGATTGAAGAAATCCACTAAATTTACCTTGATGACGGGCAAGTTTTATTCGGGAAGTCCTTTTAAGGGTCACGATGGTTGGAGCCGGAATGTGGCGTCATCCTTATAAGTGTGACACTTCAGGAATGGGAATCAAGCTGCTTCCAAAATTTGCCCACTTTCGGGAGTGTATCCTAGCGAAGACAGTTGATTTTGAACATTTCAGTGTGATGCCAGTATCGTCTAAGCAGCCCAAGATCTGCACCAGAAAGTGGTTCTGTGTTGACAGTAGTCTTTATCCGCACTGGCTTGGATGTCCTAGAATTGCGCTTCACGTTCATTGTTTATGACAAACGATCTGATTCATGCTGTCTACCAGACCACTGTTAACTGCCTAGCGTCGACTCAGCAAGGCTCACATTTGAAGACTTATTGCAACAGCTTCCATGGCAGCAAATCCTATGTGTCCATCTGACTTCTGTGGCCCTAGTCCACCTTGTTGATCAAAGCGCTGTCGTTTATAAACTAGATCCTTCTGGAGTGATCACAGGACACTGCCCCATCGGAGCCATGTTCCGAATATGGGATGTGGAATCCAGCAATCTCTGCCGGAGCTGCGGCGACGAGGAAGGGAACGAGACGGCCGCACATCTGCTGTGCCACCGCCCAGCTCTCCAAAATCGGCGCTTAGCTTGCCAAAGGTTCTTCACAGAGACTGCGGACTTAGCGAATGTGGATATATTTTATCTTCTTATATTCTTAAAGACCACAGGGTGGTTTGCCATTACGTGACAGGATAGGTCACAGGGGGCCCTAAGGCCTCCGGGTGGAAGTTCAATCATCACACTCCCCTTCCATAACTATTAGTCATTTATCATTAAGACAGTCTGTAGACTGAGTTGTGCTCTGTTAAGCTCATTTGCAATAAACTCGTAAGCTTCATCTTGCCTTGATTGTAGATCAAGAGCAACACGGATGGCATCATCCTTTTGCACCAAGTGCTTTAAGCGCCTGTATCACCACTCAAAATTGTCCATGCGTCCCTTCGTTCGACTGGCTATGAGTGCAGACTCAGCATGCCAGAACAGGAAAAACATGATTGATGTAAGTAAAATTATGTCAGAACAAATAGAAAATTGGCCCGAAGAGTCGGCTTCAAAGTTCTGTATATCTCGCAACTGAAGCTAAATTTCAAAGCCGGTTGTCGTCTACGTACGTAGATATCGATAAGTTTTGCTCCCGCTGAAGTAAGCAAAAGTGTACGAAACTTAACGAAGCTTAACGAAACTTAACGAAAAGGTTAATTTGATCAATGTGCATCATTTCCGTGCATTTGCATGATTTCTTAAGTCTCCGAACGTCTGTCGAGGCGCAACTCAACTGAACGAAACCAGACATGCGCCTGGTCTTGTCAAAAAATGGTTCAAGTACCGGATATCGGAAGAGATAAACAAAAGGAGACATCTTTCTTGCAAATACCCAGCACCAGCACAGCTCCCTTGACTCGCTCAGGAATGTGATAAATATCAACCCACAACATTGAGTAAGTTTTGCACTCGTACTTAGGAACCAAAACATCTCGAGGCACTTGTTCTGTTTTTCAGAGAATGTGTTGTGGCTCTATGGACTCCCGTTCATCTATGACCGCCACTCCAACCCAATTTATACACTTCTCATGTTACCCCCACTCTCAACAAATATATACTCAACCCGTAACTAACCACTTACCACATCAATCAATGAACAAAAAAAATCTCTTAAAATTTAGCATATTCCTTAAGAAATATTAAATGTAAAAAAATACACTAACACTTAAGGCAATTCTTCTCTGAATGTAAATTAAATTCCACTTGAGGTGATCTTTAACAAAAAAAAAAAAATAAATTAAAAATATTATTATACACAAAACATACATACTTATACGGCGTTCAGTTTTAAGCGAGGAATTCCATGAGGTAGGACAGGTTTGTGAACATGCAAGCATTTTGAAGAAATTCTCTGTGTAAGATAAGCAACCGAATGTGTAGTCAAATAAGATTGTAAAAAAATAAAAATTAAATAAAATTAACATTTCATATGTAATTTTAAAAATAAAATGGAACATTTTAGCACAGTTGTTGGCTTTTAGTTGTTTTATATAAGGACCCATAGAATCATGAAAAACAGGCACCGGAAAAAATCCCCCATCGCATAAACAGATGCCGCTTGAAGAGATATTCGTAATAGATCGCAAAGGTGAGTTCATTGAAAATGGACGGATTGCCATGTCACACATTCAGCTCTATCACAGAATCGCAATTCCGACGCAAATTTCTTGCCGTAGAAAAAAATAGCAAATTTCCATTTCATTCATATACAGTGATACCAAATTTCACGATCTTCGAAATACGTAGCAAATTGTTCACTTCGATTCTACTACGAATGAATTCTGTGATAGATTTTTCTTGATTTTTGGAATTCTTGATACGGGTGGTTGTTTGGTGGTTTGGACTATCTGCAAAAAAAGAGGAAGTTTTGCATTTGTGGCGCCATCTGTGTGCCGATTCCTGTCAACATGTTCCTCTGTTCATCTACCTCGCGTTTGCATAGATGTTTGTTATTCGAAGTATGGGATCAATCCGATGTATCGGATGCTTTCGATGTTTAACAATGTATCGATGTATTTTATATAATTTGTCGAATGAAAGCACGTACTGTACACAGTTGAGTTGTAAAATTTTCGGCAACATAACCACATGAGACGAGGAAACACGACTCCATTCGCAAGGATAACAGACACGGAACAAATAGCAGACTTTACCTCTCATCTCTAATATTCTTTGTAATTGTGGTAGGTAATGTGCTTCCAAGAAGAGGGATAAACGCTTGTAGCGGTAGGTTCTAGTCAAGGTGCACGTCTTTTCATTTCAGTTGCAGATTGCGAGCGACTTGTTTGTGCTTTCTCAACTAAGTCGATGTTTTTATTCGATGTATCGCTATGTATCGATGTTATGTTTCCATTCATTACATCGAAGTATTCTGTGCTAGCCAAGTAATCGTTCGGAATGGAAACTTCCACAACGCATACTCCATCGTATAGTTTCCCATAAATTTTCTGCTGAGAGTATCGGTCAAACTTGACTTGGCTACTTCGTATGACATCGGAAAAGTTTTCGTTCCGAATGGTTACCTCGCTAGGGCAGTTTTGTTGTATGAGCATCGCTAGTTTGCAGACACATTCACTAACAATGAGTCGCAACAGAAGTGGTATCAAGCCAAAAGGAGAGAAGACAGATGAATTGTAGCCCGTGGGACAAAGAAGACCATTGGTTCAGAGGAAGCACAGATCTTGACGCGTTGTGGAGGCTTAAAACAAACACTACACTACAGACCATGACTAATGGAAAATGTGAAAAAGATGAACGCCGTCTTTTCCTTAGAGGTTCCTTAGAACTTCTTCCAGCTTACATCTAACATACGTTGGACAGAGAAATAGAACAGCACACAAACACTAGAAAGCGCACAGAGAAAAAAAAAGAGGGAAACGGATTAAATTCCACAGTTGGAGAACAATATCCGTGCGCCTGATGGCATTCACTCACAGCATTAGTTGGAGTTTGGTCTGCTGTCACGCCTGGGAGCATGTCTAGCGTGGCAGCATGTGGATAGTGGATCCACTGTCGAAAACAGCCTGTTTACAAATGCTGTGGTTCTTTATTGTTGCGCATGCTCACATAGGCTAACACAGAAATCTTTCGCAGATCCAGGGGGCAAGTGACTCACCTTTCCCCAACCACCACCGGACGCCTTCTTTTTAACAAGTTTATACTCCAAGGGCATACACGTTCCCGCTGTTGCTGGGCGGTTGTGTTGATGGACACCTCCTTTTGAACACCTTTACACCAAGTGCTTTGAGCGCCTGTGTTGATGGACACATGGCCTAAGCCTATCTCAATGGAAACCACTAAATTGTGCAATTGCTATCCTGCGAGTGGAGTGGGATCAACAGTTTAATGCCGGAGGACCAAGTTTTAGCAGCATTTTCTTACCCGGGACAACCTCTGAGGATTAACAGCGACTCAAGAGGGAGGAGCCGGGAATTGAACTTATATCAAACCCGCTATGTCATGATCGGCGACCCTCTGCTAATGCAGCTACCTTATTATGGCGTTCCGCGGCTATCTCTGTATCAGGTCGCAACTTCAAGGTGCTGTGGAATGATAAATTAAACGACTTCGTCCTATCCCTTATGTTGATCTGGAAAGACTAAACTTTCAAGTCAACTTAACCTACCTTAACAACAATATAATTCTTACGTGCTCGGGCGTGGAGGAAGTGCTGATGGTGTCATGCGTGAAATATGAGTACATTGTGCGAGGTGAGTGTGCTCTACTGAGGTACTGGGAGAGTGTTAGTGGTGTGGTATTGACTGTGTGTGGGGTAAACGAAGAGGATGCTAGGGGTGCGAAAAGCAATTGGGTTTTGGATGTGCAATGACTTATAACGACGAGTACAAACGTTTACATAAATGTCTTATAACTTATATCCATGGACAGGAGGAGCATTTTGCTGTTGAGCGTTGAGTTGGCGCTAACGTGAAACAAAGTACAGTGGCCACGAGATTTTGCTGTATATCAACGGGTAACCGAGAAATCTCAAGTTCAAAAAATAAAAAAAAAACACAATTTTTTGCTTAAATGCATAACATAATTATTTATTATTGGCAATGACTCTAAATTGGAATTTAAAACCTCAAGTATTCTATTTCCTCGGCATCTCGTATATCAATTGCACACTACATGCATCCCAGGGGAAATCGTTCGAAATATTCACGAGATTGCTCCACTTTGGCGAATCGTTCACCAAACTGGTTTTTCAATAGAGAATACGTTCGGAAAAAGTTAGACTTCCTTGGAGCAGTTTCGCTACAGCTCATCAAACATTGAAATGCTCTTTCAAAAAGTGTCTTTAATTAAAAGGCTGATAATAAATATTGACGATGGTTATGAAAAAACGGTTGATGGTGCTTGATGGTCAAATATATGTCGTCTAAAGAAATATATTGGGTCTATAACTTTTTCGTCTGGTCGCATATTCCGGGCGTTTTTCGGCTACTGCTCTCTTCAAACGGATTAATTGTGTCCGGTAACGTTGTCCATTGATGGTTTCACCCGGCTTTAGCAGCTCATAATACAGCACACCCTTCTGATCCCACCAAATACAGAGCATTACCTTCTCGCCATGGATGATTTGGCTGGTTGGCAGGGTTTCACATTTGATCTTTTGCGCTTGTCGTTGTCGTAATGGATCCATTTTTCATCACCAGTAACAATCCGATGCAAAATTACTTCCTTTTGGCGCGTCGTGTGTCGTGTCCCCGCAAAACACTTTTTCACGCAAAAAAGTTCGACATATTTGAGTGAAAACAAATTATTGTTGCTTACGCTTCAAATGAATGACATACAATGACAGTAGCTTTCCAACGCATGTTCCAATGGAATAATGCAAGTTACGCCATCTCTTAGCACGAACTAAGTTTGTACTTTGTAGTACATAATTTTATGCCGCATCAAATTTGCTTAAAACATACGTCAATTCTTGTAAATTCCAATGTCCCAACTTTGAGCTAGCAGTACAGCCAAGCGTACCATCAAAAGCCAACAACATTTTGGCTGTCCAGGTTCTCATATTCGTAAAAGTATGTCATATTGGGTATTTATTTCCACAGGGTTTGACTGAAGAGAACAAACTTAATCGTTTAATCGTAACAGACTATAGTTCATACAATTTTTTTCGTTGCTGCTTATGATCAGGGACCGGATTTTGTTGACCTAAAAGAGTAAAAAAAGACAAACCAGAGCAATTAAACAGCAAATAGGCGCCTTGAAAGAGCTAAATGACTCTTCTACTTCTACTTCAGCCGAACCAAGTGGAGCCCTTTGAAAGCTCTCAACATTGTCAACATCAATGTTTTCTGGAAGTTTCGAATTCAGGTCGCCGTTCATTACAGAACTTATCTGCTCAATAGTTTTCAGACCCCTGTTTGCATTCAAAACGGCAGTAAACTTCTTCATGCCTTCCTTTGCAATCGGCCCCTTTGCTTTCTTCAAGTTTTCTTGAATGCTGCTCAAAATCGGCAACCAATTGGTTCTCCAATTGTTGTTCCTTGATGAGAACAACGTTAACTAAAAATAAAAGTAGAGACTCTCAAAATACCTGTTTTTTGTAATGCTTTCGTTATCTTGGGTCGACTAAAAGCCCAAAATTGACTTTGGTGTACGCCAGCTACGCTTGTACTGCTTGATTTTCAATCAATTCCTTTGCCAAACACAGCTGTGTTGTGTTGTGCATCGTCTTCAAGAACGCTTACAATTTTTTTTTGATTCGAGAACAATAATCCGCATAATATACCGCTGCCTCTAGCCAAGTACCCCAGCGAGTTAACACCTGATGTAGGGCAAGTGTAACAAATTTAAATTAAAATTTATTTAAATTTATTTCAAACAAACTTACGAGTTGAGGTGGTAGCCGCAATGCGTGTTCCAGGTCCTTTAAAACAGCAATCCGGGATGGACTAAAATATTTTTTTCATTTTCTATATAAAGGCCTCAACTTTTGACTGCGTATGCTTTCACCGACTCTATGCACACCGTGAGCGACGCAAGTTGCGTGAACCATTTTCGTGATTTACCACTCTTTTTCATATACGGTGCAGCGTCTGTTACGAACAACCAAGCTTTCTCACGCTTAAGTTCACCTGGCCACAGCAACCGCATCGAATCGTCAAACAGCTGGGCAATGGTCGTTGAGTTTATTCGAACCCTCGACTATTTGCATAGGCCCAACAATTACATTTGTTACACAGCGCCTTGAAGAGTGCTTTTCGCCTCCAGACACCACATTTATTTTTTGTAATTTGAGCGAGCAAATGGGTTTACTTGTACCCGTAAGTGCCGGGTGTCAAGGCACAGCACGGCCGAATGTGTAGAGGGGAAAGGAAGGGGATGTAGCAGATACCTGGCATCAAATATCGGCGGAGTGTAGTCTGTGGGAGATATTTGGCTGGGAAGAGCATTCCATATTCGTGTAGTGTGGCTGAGTCTCTAGATTTAACTGTGTGTCCGTCATTGTGTTCTGTTAATCTCTCTCTATTCTGACAGCTTGGACGGACTTCGCTGATGCCTCTTGTGTTGGCCTTTGATTTTTACACGATCTTCTCAAGAAAGGTGTTGGATACGTTACTTGACAGCGTGTCTGAGGCCTTTGTTGATTCTCAAGCTGAAGACATGATGAAGTTGCCCTTAATGGAGCAACGAATATTTTCCATCGACATCCATCGCAACCGGACAAGTTCGGCGTCAAGTAAGATACTGCGGAGGTGGATAGCTGTTCATGGGCAGTCTTGAAGTCAAATAAGTGCACGTTATGTATCCGAATATTTGGCAGGCGATGTTAAGGCTACTTATGCCTTATTGAAGAGTCCGTCAAAGAGGCCTCCTTCCTGAGGATCAAGCAAAACCCCACTCGTCGGTAATGCATTACTCTGACCATTTGGTACAGACGAGCAGGCACTTCCGCCTAACCACAGCATCAGAGTTGGGCGTAAGCCTCTATATTGTTAGGTCAGTGAGACGGAATTCCCGGCCATCATCGTTCAGATAAAGTGCCGAAATCGAAACAATGTTTAAAAAATTTAGTCTTTTGCGTTTGACACGGGCTCACTGGGTACCAAGTCCAGGATGAAGCTGTGATCATACATGCGGTCTCGAGTTCTACTCTCTCAGACTGTGTGCTGCAGATGAAGCTTTTTTTTACTCACCCTGGCGACCAATCTTGACAGACCCATTACAAAGCTAGCCACAACCCTTCTGTTCTCAGCAACATGGTATAATAAACCAGATGCCACAGAATTGTGATAAGGGATCGGGGATGCCAAGGACCAAGCCAAGGACCAAGCCTCCATTGCCTCTTTAGTTCAGCATGGGCAGATGCTCTGTACTTGAATCCCCAGTCACACAATACAGGCTCAAGCCCGGCTCAATCCTTAATCACACCGGCAAAGCCTACACTTTTTGCGACTGCTGTCCATAGCGCTCGAACAGAGGCAAAATTCCACTCGAACAACCCATCCTGCGCCCGTACGCACTTCGCTTAAATTAGAAGCCCAACGTCAAGCAACGCAAAGAAAACTCAACTCAGACAGACAATTGACCCAATTTGAAGTCACCAACAGACAGTACTCCTTCTGCAGACACGAATGGTCCACGAACACTGCACGTGGAAGCAATTATTTATGATTCTCAGCACCAGCTCAGCCCCGGCGGCTGACGAGCTGGAGCGACGGAGACGGAGACCTTCGTCTGGGCCAGTCTCCGGGACAAATGCATTTATTAATTATCTTAATCAAATTCTGAAAATTAAACAGTCCCACTAATGAGAGTGTGACTGTCCTCATTAGCGCTTGCCACCCCACCTCCAGACACGACTTGCCCACGGGCCACGGCTACCAAAGTGCTTTTGCTTCAATTAGCAAGTTGATTGTCAAGAATGAGCTGAACAAAAAAAAAAAAAAAAACGAAAAAGCGGAAAAACACGGATTGTGTGAGATTTTAATTAGGTCATCTGTCCGAAATGAATCACCGCCCACCGCTGGCCACACACTCACATCCAACGGCCCCATTAGACCGAATAAATGTGAGTGCAGAGTGAATCGGAATTTGAAATGATGCCAAAAAGTCTGGCGAACGAAGCGACGAAGACAAAGAGCAGACTTGTCTGCAGACGGGGAAGGAGGATGAGGACAACAAACAAAAAGATTAATGATATCTGCCGGCAGTGGGAGCATGCAGAGGCAGTCATAAGCGTCCACCAGTGAGTGACCGTCGTCGAACGATGATGTCTGCAAGTTATCAGCTTCGCAACAGGCTCCGGATGGGCGCACGATGACATCCTAGATTGTGGATTGTCCGGCTCTGTCGGCAGGACATGTACGAGATGTAACGCACTATCAGACGGGTGAGATATTGTTGCGACATTAATTCATGTCCTGCTGTGTACGTATTTTGCGCTGCTCTGTGTTTCCGTTCGGCCGGTTTGTCTGATAAGGATGGGGCGTGTGGATCGGGGGAATTGGGGTCTAATTGGATGAACTGTGCGCTGCTTGATTAGAGCTCGTTTGGAAGGCTCGAGCTTGATGCAGGAGCGGTGTTAGGGGACGAGACCAAGCGGGGTTATTGAACTCGAGTAAGAGGCACCGTCATCGGTACTTGATTTCAAGTTGAGCGCCAGGGGTTCACTGTAAAGGAAGACTGCAACTCAACCTTGCAGCTGCCAGCCAGTCTTCGGGTTTCCGTACCATCTTTAGCCCTCACCAGCGCGTAGAAGGAATTCAAAATTTGCAAGAGGAAAGCCACGTCAGAGACTTTATTCATTTCAATCAATTGTTTGAGACGCCAATAGTGTCCAGTGCCGGGCGCCAGAGTCAAAGACATCTCGCCGGAGTCCCCACCTGGCACAGTCCCGACGTGGCGTTGAAGAGTGTCTGACCAACGCACTGAAGAAGGCTTCCGGTCCAAACGCCGTTGTACAGCACGCAGTAGACGTACCTGCAAGAGGAATTGTACACAAAACTGCTGCCCCACCAGGTGGCATCAATTCACTCACGATCTGCAAGTGACATCAGACGTCACGTCGAAACGACCGTGCATTCCCTTCGCTAAACAGTACGCCTGAGGATCGACGGCTGGATTGGGTGTTGTGAGGGTAGGGGCCTGAGTCGTCGTTGACGTTGTAGCGTAGGGGCAAGTACCTCCGATCTGAAAAGAACATCCTTAGTCCCACACTGACTGATCGACGGACGCACACATACTCCCGTCGTCAGAGGATCAATGCACATGGTCGGCGAGTCAACGTTGCACACCAACGTTCCGGTGCAAGTGTAGTTCTCCGAACTTGGAAACGTGGTCCCGTAGCACAGGGCGAACGTGTTGTATCCGGTGCAAGCGAAGGTGCTGGTCCCGTTGCACTGTCCACAGGAGCCGCACGCTGCTGGCACGCTTCCCTCGGGAACGCACAATGGTCCATCCGCGCAGACGTACCCATCGGGACACGCAGTGGGACTTGAAGCAGGCAGCCCTTCAAAGAAAAGCCTTTAACACGAGAACACCTCACTGTACCACGAAACTCACCGTTGACGCAGAGCCTGAACATGTCATTGGCAACGCATGCCGCGCCGGTCTGGGAACTGCAGGCGTTGCACAAGCTGTACGCCACGTATACGGCGGAGGAAAACGCCAGGACGCTCTGGAAAGATTATCACTTAAGCAAGGTCCTTACGCAAGGGTCTGCACTGTCACTCACCAAAATCCACTTCATTATCGGCCGGGCGTGTCTATTGAAGGCGAACGGATGCTAGCACTGTGAACGGAATGTAACCAAGTCACGGGTCTTATATGAAGCGCCCCTTATCATTGGACTCCGGTATCTTTATGGCCAGATGAGGTCGAGATTTGTGATGGCAAATTTACAATCTTATTTGACGAGCGTTTGTCAGGTTTGTTGACTGCTCAGCGTTGAATCAACAGACTTCCCTAATTAATCGGGGCTTTGGGGAATTACGGAGACTTTCAGGCCTTCGGATTGGTGAGAGGGATTGGCAGGTTTAATGGTGCGTCACAAGACGATGGTTGCTATCTTGGGGTAGTTTCCACTTGTTTGCTTTAAATTGATGACGAGGTTTTGTGGATCGCGTACGGTTGTTGTCTACGAGGAGGGAACCGTCTCACAATGGCCGCATTTGACCGCAAAACCTGACATAAACCTCCAGTTTGAGACAGCCACCATAAGCCACATCGTAGAGTTTTGCGTCATTGTTATTTTTTCAGCACAAACCTTCCGGAACCAGTTCCATTTCAAAACCTGTCCAAATAGCTTTCCAAGCAAGCGGTTCAAACTGACCACGTGATCTACGAAAGCACTCAACTTTGCTGTGTCACTGTGGCCAATTGGTTTGACGGATTGACTTGGCGTTTGGTTTTTCTAATAGGCGTACTTGTTTTCCTCGAGGCGTTGGGGCTTATGCCATTGGGGTCAAATACCCCGCCTGTATAAGCCGAAAGCTTGAGTTTGGCTGCATGCACAGAAAAAATATGCACACAAGCACCCGAATGATGTTAACTGATGCTTAAGTCTAAAGGTGAAGAGATGGGAGTCTACGGTGATATTCATACAACGGTGTGGAAAACTACACACAGCCAGAAGACTTTAGTCCCATCGGTGAAGGGCAATATTTAGTCTTCTTCGAAACAGTTTGTACATGCTTCTCTAAAGATCGGCTTGATTATTGTTATTGTTGCGACCTTTAGATCTATTGTGCCCCCTTTCCATGTCTGCATTGAGCTTTATTGATGGTTGCGGACTGTTGTTGGGCATAGGAGAAGTCTCTTAGGATACGGATGTTGCTCTGATACATGCCTCAAACCTCCTTCGAATTTATTGTACTAGCCCAAGAGATTCCTAGCCAGTTTCATGCCAAAAGTGTTGTTACAGAGTTCTGTCCGCTACCTTCTTTCTATTTTCCTGAATTTTTCTCTTGGAACATGGTCTCTTCCGTGACATGTGACAGTTGCCGATGCACCTTTCCTAGCGAGGGAGTCGGCCAGGTCTTTGCATGGCCTGGTATCCAGCAGAGTCTCACTCAATTTCCCCTGCTCAGCTATTTAAACTTCCGGAAGGCATTCCCACACAAGATTGGATTTTATGATATATGAGCCTAGTGCAGAGATGGCGGCACGAGTGCCTGTCAAGATTGATTTGAAGGCGTCTGTCTATGGCATTGATTCCTGCTTGAAGTATGCTGGTGCGTTTGCCAATGGGACGAAATACCCCTGCCCCTGTTCCTTCATCAGTTCCTGATCCATCGGTACAGCATTTTGCCGTACACTGCTCGGTCTGTGGAATATAGACTCATTGCCCCTGTCCTTTTTGGTGAAGGACTTAATGGTGAACTTCTTTTGGAAACTTAATTTCCTAAACACGTCATCCTGTGAAATGGCAAAAAGTAGTCACTTTTTGACTAGAACATCGAATTGTATCAATCGAATACACTTGTCTTTTCCTAACCCTTCGTTTGTGGCTTGATTGGCTTGCGATCATGACGGTAAAATAAAAATCTATTGGGTCCATAACTTTTTTTCGTCTGGTCGCATATTCCGGGCGTTTTTCCGCTACTGCTCTCTTCCAACGGATTAATTGTGTTCGGTAGCGTTGTCCATTGACGGTTTCACCCAGTTTTAGCAGCTCATAATACAGCACACCCTTCTGATTCCACTAAATACAGAGCATTACCTTCGCGCCATGGATATTCGGCTTTGCCGTTGTTGGTTGGCTGCCAAGCCAAAATCACTTTTGGCACATTCGCTCAGCTAGCGCATGTTCACCATAATCTTCCACCAACATACGATGACTTTCGTCAGCAGTTTTCTTCATATTAAATTAATGAAGAAGAACTCCACGTAAAAACACTTTTTCAGGCACAAAGTTCGACATAATTGAGTGAAAAAAAAAGTTATTGTTGCTTACGCTTCAAATGAATGACATACAATGACAGTAGCTTTCCAACGCATGTTCCAATGGAATAATACAAGTTACGCCATCTCTTAGCAAACCGCAGAAATTAAGTTATAGGCCCAATAAATTGCCAAACAAACTTTCCGATCAACACTTCGAGAAGCTAGTTTTTATTTTTGGTTTAACATGTTAACCCAAAAAATTGATATTAATTACATCTAATTTAATTTTAATGCATTAGTCTTAAATAATTTACATTGATGTAATTGCAATTATTAATTCCAGTTACTTGTAATTTTAGTTCGATTTTTAATTACAATTACAGTCTAATTGGAATGAAATTAAATTACTTGCTTATTGCTGGTGCAAGTAGTTAATTAGAATTTAAATAACCCATCACTGTCAGTCACCCTCTCTTCTTTCCGTCTGAAAACGATGAAAGGTCCGTAGATCTACATCTAAGGGAAGGTCTTATCTTCAATAATTTATTACTTACCCAGCATGCTTAGGGCAAAGGTGATTCATCCGAAATGGCACTGCACTGCCTAGTTAGCACCACTGAAAATTCTTTTAGTGACGAGGCATATACAACAGTCTCCTACCTCGACGTAGAAGGGACTTTCATTTCAAGTTCGAAGCTTCGACGCTTTAATTGGACACTATTTTTAAAAGATCAGTATAGAGACTGGAGTAGGACTGTCTTATCCCGAAGAAAAATCTGAACTAGGACATCAATCTGCAGCGTGGAGATTATATAGAGGAACTCTACAGTGGCGGTCGTGGCGTTGTGGGTTGGTGCGTCGACCCTTATGCACTGACGCAGTCCAGGTTCGATTCCCGGTACGAGCAAAATACTTTTCACGGCCCCACCTCTTTCGAGTCACTGACAATGATCATAACCAAATGGGGTATTCGTATTAATGCCGGGAAATCAGTACCTATGTGCTTAAGGAGGCCATGCAGAGGTGGATGCAGATCAGCAGCCAAATGTCGAAGCATGAATATAGTGCTCCCTAACGGTCCAGAAATATGAAAAAACGAAAAGATCAAGATTTTCAACAGTCATAGGAAACTGACCATTAAGAAGGCCAACCTAGGCTTCCATCGCATCTATCCCTTGATACGCAAGCAAAATGGATTAAGCCAGAGGACAAAGCTGCTGCTATACTAGCAGCTTATACGGTCAATCTTAACGTACGGCTTCACAATATGGCACACCATCTCTAAGACCTCAAAGACCCATTTCTCGAAGCTCGCAATTTTCGAAAGAAAAATACTGCGAATACATACCGGACTCACCTTCGACAGGGACCGCCAAAGGCACCACAGAAACAATAGGATTTACGACCAAGCGCCCATCATCCCCCTGCAACAGTACATGGTGACACTGTTCAGAAAGCAACTACTGGACAACAACAAGACATCCTAACGAGGAAATCAGGAACCTGAGAAACAGAAACCCTGGACAATCCTTGGCGTTAAATCCACTTAACGAGCTGAACTTTCCAATGACGTCGAACAACTAGCTGCTTGGATTCTACCAGAGGAGCGATAGCAAGCGCCATCGAGGCTAAGTCGGCTAGCACATCACCACCCCATCCCAAAAGGACCACCATGGACTCACGGACTTGAACAACCCAATAGGAGGACACACAAAATAGACAATAATAATAAACACTAAATTAAACAAGGTTGTCAGTTGTCAGTTGGGCCCCTATTGTTTAGCCAACACCCTAACTTTTAGTTTGTAAGTCTAGTTGTAATCTCAATTGTAAAAAATAATTTTCCGTTCAAATACATTTTTACATCGATTTTTAGATCTTCTAGAATCCATGCAGCTCGTTGTTCGACGTCGATGGACTTATTTTCTTTGACTATTCCTCATTCATTCATTAGGTTGATGTATGTGACTTACGATATTACGATATTACACACCATTTGTAGGTGTGGTTAATGTATTAGATAATTCTGAAATGTTCTTGCATACCTTCAGCATATTTGATTCGTGTCCATGCTCTACTAATCGATTATTTTCATTGTTTCTTTCATTCGATGAAAAATGATGTTTCAAATTGATAATATTTAAATTGTCAGTGACTCGAAAGAAGTGGGACCGTGAAAAGTATTTTGCTCGTACCGGGAATCGAACCTAGGCTACTAAGGCTCAAATGAGTAGGGGTCGATGCACCGACCCATAACGCCACGACCGCCATTGCCTGGTATGGTCTTCAATAAATCCAAAAATGTCAGGGCAATGTCAAGGCAATGCAAAGTCGTGGGCATTATCGGTCACTGCCTGTTGAGCCCACACGCAAGAGGGGTGATACCTGCAATGACTTCTCCAGAAGCTGTAGGGCTGAGGAAGCTGTAGGCCCCTGTCCAGCTCATACAAATACAACACACTTCGCGAAAATTTATTAATGGTTGTAATCCAGCAATAGAGTGGATAATTTTAAAATAAACCACTATCATACCTTAGTCTGTCTTAGGCTAAGTATGAGTCATTAAATAGATTACCGAACGGTGACAGACGGACAGATGCAAACAGGATCTCAGTCCGTCCAACTGACGCGGCTGTAGCAGTCACTGCAACCTAACCTAACCTAAGTGTGTCCACGGCGAAAAGCACACGCTTCCGAAATCCAGCCCCAGTAGACACTCAAACAAAGCGGAAGCTGTGGACCACAATCGGTTCGTTTAGTGTGTCACGCACTTGTGCCTTAAGCGCTATTGAGGACGTCAAACCAAGGCTGGCACACGCACGACACACCCCACACGACCGACCTGTCATATCCCACATCTCATTGTTGCCAGATGGTGGTATCGCTCACCTCCAAAACGAAATGGATTTAAGTTCTGTTTGTATTCATTTGAATCACCACCTCACGTTTATATACGGTTGCCATTACGACCCGGCACGAGTCAGGCATATGCCCAACGCGACCATAAGGCCAATGTCCTTGCCGTGATCCTTCAACATGCTCTCAGTCCGCCGCAAAACAGCGCAAAAAATGCATTTAATACAATTACCTTGTTGAACTCATTAAAAACGCACAATGTCCATTAAAGCGTGGTCAACATAGCCAACAGAGCCCCGCTGATGTCCTCAGCAGGACTCAGGCTTAATGCCGTTTTAATAAAACACAATACACCCACACCCCGACAGGCCGGCACTCGCACCCACCCCAGAGAGCATGCCTCTCGTATGTTGACGCAATATTTGCTGACATCCTCTCGTCATAAACGTTTAATGCTCGTTGGGCGTTGAATTACACAAGGATGCGTGTGCGGTGTGGGCGGTAGCGGTGGTCGTTGAGTTTATGACGAGAAGGTGATACGGTGGATCCCTGCGATGTGACCAAACAGCAGCGACAGCAGCGTATGCTGGGCCGTGTATAAACATCGTCTGTGGTGTGTGCCAAATGTGAGAATCATCTCGGCGCGATAAACCGGAGCCGGATAACATACACTCCCCTTTCCAATCCCCACACATCACAGGATCGACTTTAATGGGTGAACAGAAACGCACCGCAGCATCCTTGTGCGTCGCATTAAAGTCTCACGCTCATTGTGTGTGCGGCGTGGCGTGTAGTGGCGAAAGTGAAGGGACGTTATTGAAGGAATATGTTATAAGCCGTTATTCTTTAAAATTTAAAATGTAACACATAACGGTGCATACGTCAGTAAGCCGAGACCGAGGACAGAACGGCGACCGAGAGCGAATCAATAATTCAATGGCGAATTACTCTGGTGTCGTGGCCAACCATTTAGCCGTACGCGAAGGTTTGTTTCATTCGATGTGCCGGCCGCCAGTTACTTTGTGGGTTTGTGCCTCGCCCGGACATCGGTGGTGTGACACTTAGACGGAGTGGGCGGTGGAGCACGATCTGGATTGGGTTTTTAAAGGGCGCCGTGATAGATTTCGGAAAATGATGGCCTTTCAAATGTGGCCTTTCCAAATGCAACTCCTTGGGACTGTTTGCTGGCACACTCCATTTTGACAGCGGAACGTTTCCAGGAACAAAAGGAGACAAGGCGGAGTTCGGGCAGAGGAGCTGTCTGAGGTAAAGTCGAATCCATTTGTGATTCTGACGATATTTTTGACAGATTTTCTGGCTCGAGGCACCAGTTAAATTGAAATAGTGCTTATTTGACAGCTGGTCATCTGTCATTTCTGACAGTTCCTTGACATTTGAAATCGAAATCAAGATCAGAGGACGATGTCTTGCGTATAGTGACAGTTTGCTTTTTTTTTTGTTTAGGTCAATTCTCTTGTTGGAGTGATTAGCTCGTCCTTCATACAGCCTTGTGAAGAACTGGAAAGAACACTCAACCAAGTGCCTCTTTTGCCCTCAGTTCAATCGGGGACTAACCAGGGCGGAGAATTGGGACTCATTGACACACAATTGTCTACATTTTGAGATTGACCTCAGCCTTGCTTCTACAGCAAACACTTGTGCTGTAAGTTCTAGTGTTTTTTTCCGAGTGAGAAGGTCTTACGGAAGGCAACACACTGAGAAGCCTAGAGCTAACGGCCTAGCCAAGCAAGGTTCCGCACTCGACATGGAGGTGCATACAGCAAAGCCGGAATCCAGCCATATTTCATCAAAAATGGCTGGCCTTCAGTGGCAAAAATGGCCGGTAAATATATTACACGGACTGATGATCTTCTAAGTCGGACGCGCACTGACATCGCATGACTAAGAGCTGTAATTACGGGGCACTAGCCAATAGGAGACCATGTAATCAGTCTAAATATTCCATACAACATCGCAGCGGTAATGACTCGTCCGACACATTGACTTACTCTCTTTGCAGCTGTCCTGAGCTCACTAGAATCACTGCTGACACTAGGCAAGCCCTTTGTCGGAACCGAAAAAGTTCGATGAAATATCGAATACAACAATAAAATTAACTTTCTAAATGCAACACGAGGGTTGTAAGAAAATATTTTAAGAAAAACCGCACCAAATTAGCACTAATTGAGTTGTCCTAGTACCGCCACACACACACATGCCTCGCGTGGCGGTACCGTCAACAGTGTGACAGAATGCAGATCTAGTCATGTCTAGTACCTATCATCGCGATCTTTTAGCTCATAGCCAGATGAGCTAAGGAAGGCACAAATTTTTTTTTGCTTACCGGACATGTTAAGCGTCTCCAACTTTTCGGTAAGTGTGTGGACACCGGAAACACCGATCTCCTGCTCCTCTTCGAGAAGACTTTGGCAAACCAGCTCGCCCTCCAAGTCATACTGGATGTCTGACCACCACACCACGGATGATCCCTGCGAATATTTAGAGAGGGATCGGCTCTAGGGGTCTAAATATCCAACTCTGATTTATTCTACCGAACCACTGTAGCATCTTGCAGACGACCCCCGCTCCGGCAGAGGGAGAAAGCATCAAAGAAGTCGAAAAACTTGTTCTTGAGGATGCCCGAATAAAGGTGAAAATGATGGCAGAGATCACTGTTACCATTCACACCATTCTTCAGGACCACCTTAACCATTCAAAGGTCAGTGCAAGGTGGGTGCCACGAATGCTCACAGCGCCTCAGAAAAAAAGTGAGAATCGCATGCTGTAGAGAGCTTTTGGAGATGTGTAATGAGAACGCGGACGGTGTTATGAATCGAATTGTTACTGGTGACGATGGGTCCACCACTATGACCCTGAAAGCAAACAAGAGTCCATGCAGCGGCATAAAAAAGGAACAGACCCCCGAAGAAGTTCAAAGTCACTCCGTCTGCCGGGAAGCTCATGGCCACAGTTTTTTGGGACTCAAAGGGAATCTTGCTCATTGAGTACAAAAAAAAGGTGAAACCATCAACGCCACATCCTACGCTTCCACTTTGCATAATTTGCGGGAGAAAATTAAAAAGAAAAGACGGGCTAAACTCGCAGCGGGTGTGTAGCTTCTTCATGACAATGCTCCTGTTCACACGCGAGATTGTGGTTTCGAAGAAATCCAACACCCACCCTATAGTCCAGACCATGCCCCTAGTGACTATTTCCTGTTTCCGGATTTGAAAAAATGTCTTCGTGGAAAAAGATTTTCGGATGATGAAGAACTCAAGTCGGCAATAAATGGGTATTTTGCGGAGAAAGAGGAAATTTATTTTGTTGAGGGTTTAAAAAAGCTTATCTCAAGATGTAACAAATGCATTGATGTTAGGGGAGATTATATTGAAAATTAAAAACAATTTAAATTGAATTCGCATTTTCCTTCATATCGATACCGAGAATATATTGAACGCCCCTCGTAGCTCAAAGACTTTCTTGAATTACTGAATTTACGGCTTTCTCTCAACAAGATGGCGGTTATTATAGAATCCATCCTCTCTGGACACTGTGAACGAAGCTTACGAACTCACAGGAAATGGAGAAGGCCAGTTCAGTCTCTCCGGCTGGAGATCTGCAAAATCCACGCAGAAACTTTAAAACAAACTTTAAATGGCCCCTTGCCTACTTTGCATGCCAACGACATACGGAGGGTCCGAGCCTGAGATATCGCTGATGGTCCTGGGCACTCTGCATATACCGGCAACTCTGTCTGCCTATCCTTCTCGCACCAGGAGACTCAGATTCGAAGACCCTCCGCTCGATGTGGCCAAGCCAGTGCAGTCGATTGATTTTTGCCTTCCGGACGACATGCACATCCTTGGAAAGCTCCGAGAGATCGCGGTTGTGTCTTCTCCTCCATTCACAGGCAGGACCTTGTATCCGACGTAGAGTTTTTCTTTCCAAGGCACCCAGAATCAGCTCTGCGGTTGTGCTCAACGTCCAGCTTTAAGTGGACGACTCTCTTTCCGACTCTCAATGGGAGACGGACACTGTCTGGACACTGTCATTGGAATTCACGCCTCCAAGAGGAGGGATCTATTGTGCGCCTTCTTTCCATTTATACGTGCTTCAATGACCTGGCAGTACTAAGCAGCGTTATTGTCAGTCATCTTCAAGGCTTTATCAAAAGCGCCAACTGGTTTGCGGAATAGGATCGAAGCGAAGGGGCTGCACAGGTTTAAGTGTGACTGCGGCTTACCGGCTGTCCTGGAATGAATCGTCACAAGATCTCTTTCTTGCGGTGTTTCTGTTGTGTACTAACTTTTCCTTTAAGGAGACCTCATCTTGAAAACATTTCGACATCTCATCCTCAGTTGCCCGCATAATCCACTAAAGGCCCACTTGGTCCTCCCCATCGCCTCTAACTCCTCAGGAGACATGCCCAAGTGCAACCAGACATGTTTTTGGACTTGGTACAACCTCCTCGTCCTGCGTCTGCCAAGCGATCGTCTCCCTGATGGCATTCCACTCAAGGTACCCCTCGGAAGAAGGAATTTTGACCAACATTCCGACTCACAAACCTTGTGTTTGATGGTTGTCCGCAAAATTGGTCACCCCTCATGATTACATATGTCCAGAACCCGCGTTTTCCTAAACGCATGAAGAAAGCCCCGCCAGTCGCTGTTATCTAACACCACCAATTAACCGGAAGTCACCACAAAATTGAAACTTGTCGTGTTCAAAGTGACACCGTGTCGCTGCTTCCAGATACACTTGTCCAGATAAGCCCGGACATGATCAGCCCGCCCGCAACATGTTCGTTCACAGTTTTTCCGTTCAATAAATACCACGCCACGGACCCCCTTCCAGGCACAGTCGACGGCAAGATGTTCGTTGTGAAATTGATTAGCGTCTGCGTTGTGATGGCCGCCCTCGTTGGCGTTACCTTCTCGGCGCCAGATCAGGCTGCTCGTCTCATCGGTGGTCAGGATGTCGACAACTTGCGACAATTCCCCCACCACGTCTACATCATTCCGTTTGGGTCCAGCCACAGATGTGGTGGCACCATTCTCAACTCTCAGTGGGTGCTGACGTCGGCGTCGTGCGTCAAGAACAGCATTCGTCTCGATTTGAACTTCGGAAAGAAGAGCCAAAACAACACCCGTGCTGACTTCTTCAGTGTCTCAGTGAACAGCGACCACGTGTTCCTGTACCCGACGAACTACGATGACATCGCTTTGATCAAGATCCCCCTGCAACTGGTCTTCTCCGAGACCATTGCACCCGTCAGCATTTCCAAGCTGTCGTCGCATGCCTTGGATCATCGGTTCTCTGTGATGCCCGGCTTCAATGAGGTTATATATGTTCCCACTCCACCCCCGGAACCACCTACCCCCACGTGGTGGGAAACAACAACGTTGCCACCCACAACCACGGGAGCATCTAGCACCACGGGTTGGCGTACCACAGCCACAGATGCCGAGACTACAACGGATGCCATCACTATGACTACTATAAATTGGGAATCTACAGAAGCCGATACTGGACCTCCAATGCCATACGAGCAGGAAATGGAAGCACGCCACTTTGAAGGAGAGAACTACGAACACGGTCATCACGCCCCACCCCATCCAGAGGTGGACGGACTGAAGTACGGCATGTTCAGCATTGTGGACCACCATGTGTGCAAGCGCAACCTCGGCGAAGCCCGCTTCGATGAGTACACTCAGTTGTGCGTCGAAGGCTGGGGTACGAACCCGAATGCGCCTTGCTGCTCGGACTTTGGCAGCGGCCTCATTGTCGGCTGGCCAGCCAAGAGCGAACTTGTCGGCATATTCTCGATGTTCTCGCCAACCTGCACCAGCAAGTTGCCGTCCATCTTCACGTACGTGCCCAAGTACTTGCCTTGGATCGAGAGCATGATCCGCGGCTAGAGGATGCACCTCTTGTCTCTTCTGCAAATATATGCTTAAATTTTCGGCAGGAAATAAATTCGTTTTTCAATTTTGGTTTTGTCCAGGTTCAGACGAAGTTTGTTGACCAGTTTCTGCGTGTAGGTAGGTGTCTTCACCAAAGTCAGCTCTTCCTTGCAACCAAACAGCGATAAGTGCAATCCCTCTTATTCTCTTAGTTGTGTCACTTGTCACTGTGACAAATTTGTAGTGTAATAGTCACTTTATGTGACATTTAAGTGACTAATTTAATACAAATTTGTCACAGTGACATGTGACACGGCTAACAGATTGAGGGGGAATGTGTGATATCCAGAAGGGGAATTGCTATCTGATCGGTCAGCCAGGCCGCAAACAAGCCCCTGGATAATGTCGCCTCTTAAAGATATTGACACTGTGACATACCGGGCAATTGCAAAGCCGTTAAACCTCTGTTCTCACACCAGCAGGACGTTCACTCTCTTTGCCAGTCGCTGTAGCCCGCCATATTTTAAGGACTCATTCAACTGCAACAACCAACCACAAATGGCTAGAAGTTTTTGTTTGTCTTAAAACGTGGGAAATATGGCCACTACTCAATCGTTCACTCTGTTTGCTCAGACTAAGCCGATCTGCACTCAGGCTCCTCCTCATCGGTGATGTAGGCAGGGTGACTAAGACCGTATGGTCCATTGTGCTGTCACTTTCCGGCTTTGAAACATGTCTCCCCCGTTCCGAGATAGTGCAGTAATGTTTCCTCTTTCTCATCTTCTCTGCACCTTCTACAGAAGTCATTGCGGGGCGCTTCGAGCAGTATTAAGCTAATTTCATAATTTATCTAAAGAGCCAAATCACAAGGCCGCGGTCGCGTTCGCGCGTTCGGGCGTTGGTTGGCTTCAGTACGCGGTTTATCGAGCTTACGAAAATGTTATGACTAAAGAGCCAAAATGCAATGCCGAGTTCGCGCGTTAGGGCGTTCATTGGCTTCAGTACGCGGTTTATCGAGCTTACGAGAACGTTATGTCATAGCGCGGCTGCCTCACTTTGCCAAATCGGAATGAAAGTCGCGCGTTTCACAAGTAAAATGGTCTAAAATTTATTTTACCAGAAAAAAAAAACGCAATTATTTGGCATAAAATCTCTACAAAAAATTAATTACGTACACAAATAGTTGCCTCAGCCTGCCAACAATGAAAAATCACGAGTAAATAAAATGAAATTGTTTCACAACTGTCCAAAGCCCGAGTTTGTAGAAGTAGCTCGGCCTAGAAATTCGTGCTCGCGCTTACGATGGTCTGTAAACTATCAAAGCGCGACCGCTGCACTGTGACTTGTTGAACGCGTTTAGGTGTATTCTACTTAAAATGTCAGAACACGTGGCACATGGGTATAAGAGTTCCAGTCGCAGTCTGTAGAAGTGAATTATTTCATGCATGTCTCATTTTATGGGGCAAGAGGAAGGCAATATTGACAAGCTGCACTTGGAATGGCGAACACTTGTAAGCTAAGCCAAGGGATAATTTTCGTAAGAAATGGGCTTAACGGAACCCATTTGCCTTTAATCTAAGATTTCGTCGGTGCAATTAAGTACTTAAGCGACGCAGATTAAGCGTGAGCACTATAAACGCAATTATGAGCTAAAATTAAGAAACAGTCTTCTGTTCATGGCTTTTGTTGCGGACTTGTAATAATTGTTACCGATTTCATGCGGTGTCTTATTTTTAAAGCGATTAAAAAATTTATTGAACAGAATTATTGTTTACAATTGAGTTTACAACTAGACTAGGGTTTCTGTTTCTTAGGTTCCTGATTTCCTCGTTAGGATGTCTTGATGTCCAGTAGCTGCTTTCTGAACAGCTGCTTCTGAACCATGTTCTGTTCCTGGGGGATGATTCGTGCTTGGTCGTAAAGCCTATTGTTCCTGTGGTTCCTTTGGCGGTCCCTGTCGAAGGTGAGTCCGGTATGTATTCGCAGTATTTTTCTTTCGAAAATTGCGAGCTTCGAGAGATGGGTCTTTGAGGTCTTAGAGATGGTGTGCCCAATTGGGAAGCTGTACGTTAAGATCGGCCATATAACCTGCTTGTATAGCAGCAGCTTTGTCCTCTGGCTTAATCCATTTTGCTTGCGCATCAAGGGATAGATGCGATTGAAGCCTAGGTTGGCCTTCTTAAGGGTCAGTTTCGAATGACTGTTGAACTTCAACCTTTCCGTGAAGTTAACGCAAAGATACTGGACCTTTTCGTGTGTTCATATTTCTGTACCGTTAGGGAGCACTACCTTTATGCCTCGACATTTGGCTGCTGATCTGCATCCACCTCTGGATGGCCTCCTTTAGCACATAAGTACCGATTTCCCAGCATTGATACGAATACCCCATTTGGTATAGTAGTCAAATTTGTTCGGATTTCGACCCTTTGCGCGGCTATATGTGGTGACGACGAGCTGGCATAAGTCAGAGAGTCATCTGCAAATAGACAGGATTTTACTGTGTCGGTTGCAGTGTAGATGTTGAAAAGCCACGGTTCCAGCTTTGATCCTTGTGCAACTCCCCCCTTGTCGTTCCTCTCTGTTGACTTTCTGTCTGCGATTTCTTCTTGCTTAGTTGGAGGTGCCTTCATTTTTATTTTTTTTCATTTCTTGTATTACGTGGGCATCGTTAAGTTTATTTTTTAAGTTTTTCGAAGTTCAAAGATAGACCACATTGAGCAAGTTCCCTAATATTTGCATTTAAAGTGTAGATGGCGTTCTAAATCACCTTACACAGGGTGTTTTCAAGTAGGTAGGTGTATGGGTGCCCTTACGGCCTTACGGCCCTGTCTCGCTTGGACCAACGAGGTGGGTGCATTGTGGCCTTAATAAAGAACGTACTACTTACTACCGTGAGACAAAATTTTATTATTCCAAAACCATCCTTCTTCAATTGAGAACTTCAAGAGGCTTTTCAACTCTACACCTCACAGGTCTTTCAGCTCCGCAAAGAGGTGCTTACCCAGGTACTCCTTGCCAGGGCTGGGCACTCGCATAGCAGATGTTGGATAGATTCTATGTCTTCCTCATCTAGGCAGCTTCTGCAAAAGTCGTTGTGTACAGAACAGTGTCCGGTGAGGACTCTCATTACCTTCCGCATTTTTTTTCGACGAAAACTGATTAGCGATGTTTATCTATTTTTATTCACCGTCGGCCACAGGGCTCTTGCTATTGCTCCGATATCCAAGCTAAGCCATCAAGTGTTTATTCAATTCAGGGCTTCTTCTCTCAGTTTTCTTCGTACAGAGCTGAGCGGCGTGAGCGCGTAAGGAATTGCCCTGGATTATCCAAGCTGAGATTCTCAGTTCTTCGCGAGACTGTTCGCTTCCTTAGATGCTCAAGTGAGCTTGCCAACTGCATTCCTCCTCTCCACGAATTCACCCGCAATATCTGTCCCGCCGGGAATGCTCATCAGTCCAACATTAAGCCTACTTTCGGACGCACCGTTGAATTTAGAGCCTAGTTCATCAGCCGCACGACATGAACAGGACTTTTCATCTGCAAACCTTTTTGATGTTCAGCAACCTGAACAATGGATACCAAAATTAGCTTGGGTTAGGCACGGTTAGGTTATCGTAATTGATGGATTCACTCAGACCAAGGAGCATGTCGTCAATTCAGAATACACCCAAATATCATGCCAAGGCAGAAGGTGGCCATTTGTGTTGATCGCCAAGCAGCCATCAAAGCTATTGGCTCCTGTGTCTCCTTCACACTCTAAGCTAGTTTCATTCGAACACCAGCTCAAAATCTCCCTCATCTGGGCTCCAGTGGTCCAGTGGCATCCCCGGAAATGAGAGGGCAGACGAACTACCTAGGCAAGGATCTGCTCGTCCCAATGCAAGCAGTCAAGGCTATTATCTCTACACACATCCTTAGAATAGCCAGCCTCAGATGAGCCAGACTGACGAACTGTGCAACATCAAGGAAAATATGGCCTGAATACAAATAATCCAAAACTAAAGATCTCCTTCGGCGAACTGAAATTTCGAGACTTGCGGCGGTCTGAGATCACGGAGATCATGTCGCACACAACTCATAGTGTCGCAGCTGGAAGAACACTGCTGAGAGGGAGACCCTAAAAATTTTCTTGAGCGCATGTCCTGGCCCTGTTGGA
The DNA here is from genome assembly GCA_905231855.2 of Eristalis tenax. Classification (NCBI taxonomy): domain Eukaryota; kingdom Metazoa; phylum Arthropoda; class Insecta; order Diptera; family Syrphidae; genus Eristalis; species Eristalis tenax. The sequence goes on along the minus strand of HG993126.1, from coordinate 16,676,479 downwards.
ACCAGACAGCGAGCGCTTGGTAGACCCGTGGAAGAACTGGTGTCGTTCCTAAATGCCTCGGGTTGGATTTAGAGATGCTTCAAATACACAGCTGTGGCATTAAAACGGCTAATTAGGTTTTCATCGAACCACCACATCTACCTGTCTACCCCAGACCACGGAGTCCACTGTGTTGCCACTGAGTCGGTTACCATCCGTTACTCCTGGAACCATTTTGTTTCTTGGACGGACGACCAGATTGATTTGACGTCCTTTTCGGATATATCCGTTTGCTCATTTGAGTAGTATTCTCCGCGGGTGTCTTTCCCAGTGCAGGCCAGTTGCAGAGTACATGTGGGGGGTTCTCCGCTTCTTCCTCATCCACGCATCTGCTACAGAAGTCGTCGTATGGCAATCGTGGTCCACCCATTGTGCAGTGTCCTGTGATGACTCAACTAGGTTGCTCAGGTTTTTTCTGCCTAGGCTGAGGATGGCCGTGGTGCCTTGTAACTCCATTTTTGGCCATGACTGTCTCGTATGCAGGCGCGTGTTGGGGTACGGTAGGGAAGGAGGCTGCTAGCGAAAAGCAGCACACTTAGATCATGTTGGTCCATCGCGATACCCACGGTCGACCACTCAGTGATGGTGCCGTTAATTTGATCCCAACGGCAAATGGTGACTGGACCAGATTTGAAGACCAGATAAAAGCGGCTTAACTTTGCTTTCACTGGGATTCGAACCGGGGACCCCGCTAACCAGTCGTCCTTCAGTCCTCCAGTCGGTCGTCCTAGGCACGTGTTGAGGTGCCATCTTCACGGACACGATCGCTAGCCCTGCGATTTCGGGTTTTTGAGTTTCTATTGGAACTCAGATCTTTTCAACCTTTGGTCCAATGATTGTTGTTCCGTTTCCGGCTAGCTCGTCTGCTTCACAGTTTCCTGGAATATCCCTGTGTCCGGGCACCCAGCACACCGTAAAGATGTAATGTCTTGATATCTCTTTAAGAGACATGCGGACATGAGGTCAGGATATCATTGGTAACTCTTTCAGCTGCGGAAACTAAACAATTGGATAGACTACCATTGCTATCTGGTCATCCTTTAGGACTGCCCCTAGTGGAGGGTCTCTTCGCACGCACCTTGGCATACTGGGGCGTCCCATTGGTGCATTGATTTGTAAGCTTGGAATCTTGTGGTTAGTCAGTGAAATGAGTTCAATTTCAGTTCTTAGTTTCAGGCGCAAGATGTTCGAGGCCTTCCCCACTAGAAAGTTCAAGAGTAAGTGCATGCGGGGTGCTACTGTCTACGTTCCATGTTGGCTTAGCTCCACAGCGACGACTCGGTTTGTGCGTGCTGTTCTCCCACAAGTGGACTTGTCTGAGAATTATCAGTGACTGCAGGAAGGTGAGGTCGTGCCGGGAATCGAGCCTCGGCCGCCAGCAACGAACCTACTCACTACGTCATGGTCACCATCTGCCTCCGTCTGCCATCAGGAAATATCTCGAGGTAGATGGAGGAGAGTTCACTGCAAGTCCAGAGAATTTCCCTGTCGCAGTGAAGCATCGTCACTGTCTTCATCGACCTAACAGACTGCGTTTCTGAACCTCTCTGACCATACAGTCTTGTTGTAAGCGTCGGGACGATGGTAATCCGTTTCAGTAGGATAGCCAGACTCTCTACTCTAAGGGCCATAACGCCCGCGCTCCCTCTCTCCTGCATCAGAGTCCAATATCGATGATGCAGGATGCAACATTGTGCTCATGTCTGCAGAGGGCATAGAATATTATGCAGACTGACACTCATGTGACTACAAACATCACCCGAACCTGGACCCCGTAAGTGTCCTCGTAAAGCTTACTCAGCTCACACACACGAGAACAAAAATGAAAAACGAATTTATTTCCTGCCGAAAATTTAAGCATATATTTGCAGAAGAGACAAGAGGTGCATCCTCTAGCCGCGGATCATGCTCTCGATCCAAGGCAAGTACTTGGGCACGTACGTGAAGATGGAAGGCAACTTGCTGGTGCAGGTTGGCGAGAACATCGAGAATATGCCGACAAGTTCGCTCTTGGCTGGCCAGCCGACAATGAGGCCGCTGCCAAAGTCCGAGCAGCAAGGCGCATTCGGGTTCGTACCCCAGCCTTCGACGCACAACTGAGTGTACTCATCGAAGCGGGCTTCGCCGAGGTTGCGCTTGCACACATGGTGGTCCACAATGCTGAACATGCCGTACTTCAGTCCGTCCACCTCTGGATGGGGTGGGGCGTGATGACCGTGTTCGTAGTTCTCTCCTTCAAAGTGGCGTGCTTCCATTTCCTGCTCGTATGGCGATGGAGGTCGGATTTCTATTATAGTTGTCGAATCTTCAGTGGTCCTGGCCGTAGTCGTTGTAGGCTTCGTAGTTGTTGTCGAAGGCCACCCCGTGGTTGTTTCCCACCACGTGGTGGTGGTTATTTCCGGGGGTGGAGTGGGAACATATATAACCTCATTGAAGCCGGGCATTACAGAGAACCGATGATCCAAGGCATGCGACGACAGCTTGGAAATGCTGACGGGTGCAATGGTCTCGGAGAAGACCAGTTGCAGGGGGATCTTGATCAAAGCGATGTCATCGTAGTTCGTCGGGTACAGGAACACGTGGTCGCTGTTCACTGAGACACTGAAGAAGTCAGCACGGGTGTTGTTTTGGCTCTTCTTTCCGAAGTTCAAATCGAGACGAATGCTGTTCTTGACGCACGACGCCGACGTCAGCACCCACTGAGAGTTGAGAATGGTGCCACCACATCTGTGGCTGGACCCAAACGGAATGATGTAGACGTGGTGGGGGAATTGTCGCAAGTTGTCGACATCCTGACCACCGATGAGACGAGCAGCCTGATCTGGCGCCGAGAAGGTAACGCCAACGAGGGCGGCCATCACAAGGCAGACGCTAATCAATTTCACAACGAACATCTTGCCGTCGACTGTGCCTGGAAGGGGACCCCCTTGCGTGGTATTTATTGAACGGAAAAACTGTGAACGAACATGTTGCGGGCGGGCTGATCATGTCCGGGCTTATCTGGACAAGTGTATCTGGAAGCAGCGACACGGTGTCACATTGAACACGACAATTTAAAATTTTGTGGTGACTTCCGGTTAATTGGTGGTGTTAGATAACAGTGACTGGTGAGGGTTGTCATAATGGATGAGTCATAATGCTCAGGGACTGAGGGACTGAGGTGATCCTGGACAGGCGTAGACATCGTTGTCTTGTTGAAGTTGGATAGGGATGAATGTTCTTTATTCTCACAGTTCCAGTTAAGGGAGTTCGAAGGGAGGAATATCGTCAAATTGCAGCTTTGTCAAAATTTCGAAATGTTCCCACGAAAATAGAAAGAAAAATACCAGGAACGAGTAGGTTAGGTTAGTTTAAGGAGCCCGACAGTCGGTAGGCAGCAGTCACAGATGGTTCAGAGTGGCATAGTTGTTGAGTGTTGGAAGTGACTCGAGGGGAAGGTGGAGCGCGTCGGGGACTGAACCTAAGCACCCAGTAGGTGTCTAGACCAGGTTCCCAAATTGTTTTGTCCTAGATCCCAAATTAACGTGGTTCCGGTGGACCCCCTGCTGCAACATTTTTTGCCATATTTCCAAAAATCGTGAAAAAATCTGAAGATTAGATCTAACGATAGATCTGATCCAGATCTCTCAGAAAGAACCTTCACCTTTCCCACTAAAATTTAAGAAAAATAGATTTTGTAAAACTGCGATCAGCCCTCTCGCCCGAGTTTTGGGATGCCTATGTTTAGTAGGATATTTCCGAAGCTTACGATTATTTTATTTGCTCTCTTAGCAGCGTAGTTCATTATAAAATGACTTAAGCCATGGATTTCTTATCTCTTGTGGCTTAGACTTAGACGCACAAGGCATCCATACACCTTAGAACTCAATGAAAGAAACAAAAATGTGTTCAATTAAAAACATGTAGGGATCCCTTTTATAGCCAAGCGTTTTCATCAAAGTAGGGTAATCTACCTGCTCTAGCTCACCGAACTCTCTTTCCTCTTGGAACATCTAGGCTCGAAGAACATACTGTCCGAGAATAGCCCTTTCCGTTCGAAGAAGCATCGGCTCAACGTTGAGTTCCTCGCGCACTGGCGTGTTTCTCACCCTATCCCGGCGAGTAATTCCCACACCAGCGCGCAGAAATCTCATCTCAGCAGCTTGTATTCGCAATCTTATTCGGAACAAATACTGAGTCGAAAACGGCTAACTTGGCTTTGACACCAAGCTCGGCTTTCCCGATTAAAGACTTACTTGACCAATCCTACAGGAAAGCTTAGCATTACTCCTCCCGTCACTCGTGAAAAGACCCCTAAATGCTTAAACTTCTCCACCTGCTTCAATGGGACAGCACTAATAAATTCAATGGGACTCCACTAACATGTAGAGTGCATTGAACAGGCATTCTGGAGTTGTCCATAACCTCCGATTTATCCACGTTAACCTTCATCCCAGCATCAGCACAAACGGCCACAAACCTATCGAGTGCGCGCTGGAGCTCCGTCTGGGAAGATGTGAGGATCACTAAGTCATCTGCAAAAAGAAAATGACTGATTCTCAACTATCCCAATGTGAAATAGTCCTCGCCCCGGCAGCGCTGCAACATCCAGTCCACATATACAGTGAAAAGAAGAGGTGACAAGGCGCAGCCCTGGCGAAGTCCAACGTCCACGGTGAATGGTGTTGATTTAGCACCGCTAACACGAACACTTCTGCTTCAGTTTGTGTACAGAGACTTAGTCACCCTCAGAAGGGGACCATCAATCCTATACTCCTCCAGAACACTCCAGAGTTTACCTCGAGGAACTCGGTCACATGCCCTCTCCAAATTCTCATTCTCAATAATTGCATCCATTAAAATTACAAAATCATTTTATGGTCCAATTCGGAAAAGCTGGTCGGTTGTACTTCTACCGGGACGAAAGCCGCACTGTCCACCATAGCTCTAGAACGCGCTTTCAACATCTTAGACTTTCCTCGGGAGACCTAAAAGAGATGTGCCCCTGGAGTTGGAGGAATCTCTTTTGTCCCCCCTTCTTGAAAAGTGCGACAATCACCCCAGTTTGCCAATCGCCATGTGTCTCACCACGTTCCCAGGCCACTTTAATGACACGAGAGAGCCATAAAACTCCCTCTTTACCCATTGCCTTAAGCATTCCTGGCGGGATTTGCCAGCTTTTATCGATTCAATTGCCAAAATGACTTCCTTCACCGTTGGACTATTCTCCGCCCCACTCAAGAACACAGTTCTGCCGTCCTCAGTTTCCTGTTCGGGATTGACCAGCTCCGAAAAGTACTCGCTCCATCTGCGTACGATGTCCACCTCATTGGAGAACAACACACCATCTTGGATTTCGAAGCAGGCTCAGGGTCCGCTAGTGTTGAATATTAAACATTTTGTAGTGAACAAAAACGCGGTGTGGGTAGTTAGAGGGTTGATGGGAAATAAAAAGACCACCCGATCCATATGCCGGCCTCGAAAAAATTTTAAACCAGATAAATTTGTACAACTAGTGAACCCCGCTTTTTTCTTGCCAACGTAGACTCCCGTCCACTGGGGCCACTTTGGAAATCACTGCTCTAGACAGTTGTACGATCTGAGCCAGAAATGAAGTATGATAGAGATGAACGACTTCTGCCTCTCTTGTCCCTTACAATTTTTGACAGCCATTTTTTATATCGTTCTCTAAAGCCAAACTGACCAATCAGAGAAGGGCATTTACGTTATTTCGTGAATAACTGTCGAATCACTGTCAAAATGCCTCACAAATTCGTCGATGGACTACTAGTAATACTTCATTTCTGACCTGAGCGTTGGAAGTGACTCTAGAGAGAGGTTAAACCGTCGGAAATTGAACCTAAGCATCCAGTGTGGCCTAGACACACATCCACGTCACAGAGCCCACTCTCCAAAAGAATTTTGCCCCTCAGGACAAGAACCACGTCATCGGCTTACGATACTGAACTTCCCAGCTCTTAAGGGACTTCATTGACGACCAGTCAGTGCATTGGAAGGACGGACTTACACCTCCCCCTGCTTGTTGACGTCATATTCTTAATTGAGGCTGCATTTACTCTTGCGTTAGATACTGTTTTGTGTTGATAGTGGTTCTGGGTGGTTCCCTTGATCTCTCCCGTCTTCAAGGCAATGGCATTTACTTCATCTCCTTGGCGCCTCAGTGAAGCGAATCTGTTCGATACAATCCAACCAAACACTCTTTACGCACTCACTCTTCACGTCTCTCTTACAATCCCGCTCTTCTGAGGAGAATCCCCTCCCAGACACCAGTCCCGAATTAATCAAATCATCTCCCCATCATCTTTGACCACCCCTTCCTTCGCAATGCGAGGCACTGAGTCCTTTTTCTCTCACTCGTCCTAATTGGCTAACAAAAAATCTCATTAAAACCCTTGACTAATTGACGAGCACAGCACCCACAGTCCACACCGTCGGCACTCGTGTGCGACTAGCTGCAGCCGCCTTCGCACTGCCCTTCCCAATCGTCCATTTCAATCTCTCGAAGCCGGCAATTGACTTCATTTCCAATCTAATTATGCTCACACTGGAGACCTGCGTGGTGCTGGCACTGGCGAGCATTGAATTCCTTAATCTAATTAAGGACGGCTCTCACTGTCCCTCTCACTCTCTCGCCCTCTGTGGCCCTTTGATCAGAAGTATTTCAATTAAAGTTCGCTTTGAAATTGACACTCGGCGTCCTTTGCCTCCACAGGCATTCGGCCACGCGCCCCTGTGTAAGGATGAGTAAATAAAAGACCTTTCCCTGCATTTGAACTGATTTATTACGAGACTTAAAGGAAACACAACAACACGAGCACACAGGCAACTACAGCGGATAGAGCTAGCGAGCGGGTTCACCCACCCACGCCTCATTTGTACAGAAACGTTGACACAACGACTACAACAAGTGGCGGCGCGAGACGCACCGCCGCCGCTAGTCAATCGATGTGATTGGAGAACGTCGCTGCTGCGTTCCGCACTTGGTCGATGTACTCGTCCCACTTCTGCTGCCACTTGAGGACGGCCACCTCCTTCTCGCTAGCGTCCATGGCGCTGTACTTAATCGAATTGATGGCCAATTGTTTGAGCAGTCGCATGTCGGCGTGGGCCGATGCAATGCCCAGGAAGGCGATGTAGAAGTCGTGCGACAGTGGGCTTGCCCGCCAGAATGAGGGGTCATCGGAAGAGATGACCACCGGATAGTTGTCGGCAAAGTAATGCGAGCACGGATGGTTTCGCAGATCGGTGACCAGCTGGAGCACTTGATTCGATATCGGATTCACCTCTACGGCGATGTCCTGCTCCTTCATCAGTGCCAACACTGAGGGGTGCTTGATGAGGGCGTAGCCGTGGCCGACGCGCTTCGTGCCGAGCAGTACGGCATCGATGAGGTTCTCGTCAGTGGTCGAGCCGTACCAGTTCGTCTCGCCCGCGTGGAAGTAAAAGTTGATGTCATCGGGTACGCCCAGCAGGACGGCCATGAAATCGATCAGTGGCCTGCCCTGCTCCTCCTGTCCAACCAAGTCAAAGCCGGCGAAGATCTCTGGGACTTCGTACTGGAAAGAAAACAAAATAAATTAACCCTTCTTGTCGCGGATGGACGACGGCGGGCACTATGAACTCACCTTCAATTCGATGGCGGTGTGGACATATCTATTAACGTCAATTATGGCCACGTTCCGTACTGGGGCGTAGATAATTTTTGACCCAATGAAGCCGGGATTTTTGGCCATGAATTGGTCCAGAGTTTTCTTATACAAGCGCGCTGTTTCGATGGCAGGGTAGAGTGTGCCATTCAGGGCGTACAACTGAAAAGAAAAGATGAGTTGACGTTTAGAACTGTTTAAATTTAGATCACTCAAGCGAATGAAACGGGAGTAGGATACCGCCTACATGGAGACTGTGTTGCCCAATGAACCAGAAAACGATGTCTACGATGACACATTCGAACTGCAACGTCCCACTGAATCACAATCAATGAAAGTAACTGCTAAGTGCCACCGAAAACCGTCGTCAGCAAAACACGCGAGCTTCCAGCACGTTTATTTGACCACATTTTATTGCCCGTTTATTGCGCTAACACCGCAACTGACGTCGGCTGAAGTAATTGTTTTTCGATCGTTTTAACGCCATATCGACGATTTGAAAGTATTGTGCACTTAAATTCATTTCTGACAGAATCTGCCATAACCATGGACTATCGTCAAGAATGGGCTTATCTACTTCCTTGCTATTTCAGCCGAATTTGTCAGCGATTAGATATGCTTAACTGTTTATTTATGGGCGCTCATAAAACCATTGTAGCGACAGCGAGGTGTTGGTTTTGGTGAGGTGATGGTTAGAAATTCTACTAGGCTCTGAGAGATAACATCATTTTGAGAGAAAAAAAAACCAGCACTTTTGAATGTCTAGTACAAAAGTTACTAAAAATGAGTACAGAGTTAGTACCAAATAAACAATAAGTTAGTACAGATTAGTTCGAATAAAACCAATGCAAGAAACTCTATGGGGCATTGTTATTGGATTTTAGACTCGAAGAACTTTTTAGTACAAACCTAAACATTAGTACTAAATGAGTACCAAACAAACAATAAGTTAGTACAGATAAGTTCACATAGAACCAATGAGGCGAATTCTACGGAGCATTGTCATCGAAATTATACTCCGAATTTTTTAGTACAAAACTAAAAAATAGTACTAAATTAGAACCAAATAAACAATAAGTTGCTACAATTAGTTCGGATAAAACAATATAGGATGCTCTATGGAGCATTGTCATCGAAATGCGGCTAGAAGCAATTTTTAGTACAAAACTAAAAATTAGTACCACGTAAACAATACGTTAGCACAGACTAGTTCGGATAAAAACAATGCAGGATGCTCTGTGGAGCATTGCCATCAAAATTAGGCTAGAAGGAGTTTTTAGTACAAAACTAAAAATTAGTACCAAATAAACAATAAGCTAGTACAGATTAGTTCAGATGGAACCAATGAAAGAAGGGCCCACAGATTAAATTTAGGAAAATTTTGAACACAAGAGACGTAGAAAGCACAAATCATCTCCTCAGCTAGTGTAGTGCTCTAGCTAGCAGAAGGCAGTCACACCTAGGGTCTACTATTACAACAACCTCAGGAAACTGAATGTACTCCGTGTTAGCCAGCAAAGCCGCATTGCATTTGTCACAAGCACCAACTGGTTCCAAGTTTAAAAGCAAGTCAGTCGGTGTGGTATCACAATGGGACTACAGTGGGATAAGTGCTGTCTCTCCTAACCTTATCTAAGCTAGGGCACTAGAAGACTCTCGAGCACTTTCCAACCAATCCAGTTTCCTGGCTTGAGTTAAAAAATTGCCAAAAATTCATTTCCGGTTAATGGAAGCCAAATAGCCTTCTGTTCAAATCAGAATATGTTCATTTCCGCTTGCTCGACGGGGTGACAACTCTCTATCAAGTAAATTATAGCAGACATGTTCCTACATGTTCTCCTGATTGTCTGCCGCTAATTAGTCACTTGCCGTTCGAACACAGTTTTTGCTTCAGTGTTATCGCTCTCACATTGGCTGAAGCAGGGTTGTGCATCGCATCACATTCGGAATGGTATCATCTCTCTGCAGAAGGAAACCAGAATTGACTCGAAACTGCGTGTTTGACAACACCTAAGTGTACTAATAAGGACTGGCATGATTGCTACTTAGATCATGCAACTCATAGAAGCCTGAATTATTTTCAAAATCGAAACGTGTTCTAGTCAAGTGTCCAAAGTGTGTGCTAAATTTGTTCAATTGGTCGTGGAATATGCTGTGAGAGATAAAAGACTACAATTTCTGAAAATTATTCCCGTCAAACAGAAGAGGAAGATAAAGTTGGATGTAAATGATGTAGTCCTGCAATCAAGACTTCCGGAAGGTTCCAGTTTTTGTCCTCACTTGTTAATGAGATTTTGTTCTTAGACAAACATTTTTTGCTTTCTTTGTGAAGTGACACTCTCAGGAATTCAGGTGATTCAAAAACGAGGTCCGAGGTGAATTCTAAATATTTTTAAAATTCGGCGGGTGAATTAAGCTCGCAACAAGGGGGAACGATTTCACATGGTTTCGCGGGACCAGATCTTGTTTCAAGGTGATTCTGTCAATGATCTACTGCTGAACTAACGGTATATCGGACCGATTGGTGAAACCAAACTGAGTCTATTGCACTCGATTTTTGAAATAATTCGGAGCTCTCCTAACGACTCCGTTGGTCCCTGGACTAGAAGTTCTGTCTAATGCACTCTATATTTGAAAGTGTTCGGAGCTCACCTCATGACTCTGTTAGTCCCTGGACTAGAAGTTGACTAAGTGATTCAATGCAAGTAGACCTAGATGGATCCAAGTCGAAATTTCACAAAGTCTAAACTGGTGCGCCTCAGGAGTCTATCTTTTGTTCGATTCTCTTTCTTAATTTCATACATTGATCATTGATCTGTTTGGTTGAAGGAAGCATCCTCGACACTGATTTGGTAACGATAACACTCTCACCGTTTTAAGTCCGCACCTCTGCTCGTCGGACGTGGAGCTTCTGAGGTGAGTTATTCACATATCATTGGCTCGTTAAATTTAGATCTTGACATAGTCTTGACATTGTCCCAGCAATCACCGTGTAGAATTCAACACATTGTGTCCTAATGTTATGAAGCTTCAAAATGAACCAGCATCTCGAAATGCGTGGTTGAAGTGACTAAAGGGTTGTCCATAGACTTTTTTGCTGCCCCTTCCCTTAATCAATTATGGACTAACAAACGAATGTGGCCACAAGGCGAGTAAAGAGGTTTTGAACAAGGTCGTGAAAAACAAGTAAAAGCAGAGCCCAATCGGAAAGCTTTCTGAGATTCTCATGATCAACTGAGCTCAGTTATTGAGCTAGTCTATTCCTATGCCCACATATGCACACATGCACGTGTTAATAAATTAAAAGTCTATATGAGTGAGGAAAAAAAAGTCTTTCTCCAGCAACCCATAGAATCAATGGAATAGTTCCGGACAGACCTTGCAATACAGTCGACTCTCGATAATTCGAAATGATTGTTAGGTCCCTTGGCCCCTTGTTCTCTTAGTCGTGTCACCCAAAAATATGTGTTTAATGACGTAGTCACTTTATGTGACATTTGTCACTCGTCCGATGATCAATTGTATTCCCTGAGTCACATTTCACAAGAAAGTAAGGCCAAACGACGCAGGATAAATATGTAAGTTTAACCCAAATTTTGTGGCGATATGAATAAAAGTTCACGATTAGTGTTAAAATAGCATCAAACCAAATATTTGGTCGCTTTAATTGAGGATAATTCAAATCGCACTTAGAACTCAATTTTTTAAAGAAAACGAAACGGACTTTCATTGAAATGTAAGCCATCACATACGCGCACCAATCTATCCGAGTTCTGAACCAAATGCACCCAGGAATTATACAAATTATCAAATGCAACCACCGAATTGAAATTGATCCCACTTGGAGACACAAATCTGCAGCATATGTTGCCAACTAGTTGGGAAGAGAATTTGATTGGTTTTTTGTCACCTCCAAGAACACAGATTTTGACGTGAGGTGACATGATGTGGCGAGAATTTGTTACCTCGTCTAAGAGAATAAGAGAATAAGGGGGAAGTGATTCTGAGCGTGAGCGAGTGGGCTGCCAGAAAAATCACTGTAATTCGAAGCTAGTTTCCTCTCAGATATATTTCGTTTTTGTTCCTTGGCAAGCTGTTGTTTCCAATGCTTTCAATGCCGTTAGACTGTGCCGCACTTATGCGACGAGAACTAGCCTTTTTCCTTTGGCGAATCCGTGACTTTCTGTGTGAAGACGAAATTTCGGCAACTTCCAATTCAAGCGACAATGAAGAAGAATCGGGAGCACAAACCAATTCCGCACATCATGTCAAAGCAAAGTCATTGTTGTGTAAATTGCGTCAACAAGAACGGAAGTGACACCGACGAGGTGCTCCCGGCACTGCTTGGCATACACTATGTTATTGAACAAGCATGCTGACAGTTTCTAAAACTTAGAAATCACTGATTTCTTTACGGAATTGTGCAATTCGGTGTGTGCTTCGTTCAGAGATAATGCAGAAAGAGATGTGCCACTTCTACGTTTCTTGCCCCTCAGATTCATCTGACAGCGTTTGTTTTATAACATTTTCACAGACACGCGTCCGTGAATAAGTGTGAGCTAAGCGAAGCTGATTACTCCCGCCTAACACCATTGCGTTGCTCTATACTCCTAACAAGTGTTCGTGAGTAGTAGTCTGAGTGACTTAAGAGCACAACCGTCAAAATTCGAGGTGAACTGCGATGGTCTGGGGGTTTTCCACTGGAAAGACGAATATCTCTTCCTCCATTATCTCTGGTTTCGTTGTGTATAGGTACGCAGTTATTTGTATTTATATATATTTCGTTTTCGTCCTTCGCCCGGAGCCGACAATTTTTCTTTTATCGAACCGAACTGTCTTTAATTCGTGAGGTTTAATTTGTGAGGTCCCTTGAGTTCGTCCTTTGAACTATCGAGAGTCGTCTGCATATTGTATGGATGAACTTAAGTTTATGAAGTACTAGATTTTGTCCCCGGCCTTGTCCGTGTTCGTTTCTTCAGCAGATACGTTAACTGCATTGGAAATGTAGTGTTTTAAAAATATCCTGGAGAAATGTGTTCAAAAGAGTAAAATGTCAAGAAAATTAAACAGTTTTTTTGTAGACCACATTTCTTGTTCGTAAAACATCTTCAGCGAGAATGTATAATTGCCCTGGATCCTTGACCGTGTGAGAAGCAAGCGTTTGTCAAGTCCGGTCCAGTAACGATCAGGGACTGCCCTCGTTACTTATTAATGGTTATGGCGAACGCCAAGCGAATTTTCTTTTGCCATTGATTCTCTTTTTTGTTGACTGTGTAGATAAATGTTGATGTCGAATTTTCAATGTGTGCTGCAGCAAAACGGAAGACAAATACGGGTTTTTTTTTTTTGATTGGTCTGGAGTGACAACAACACTCAACGTGTTGCCAGAAAGTTCTAGGCAAGGGTCCAATCCTAAGGGAAAGGAGGAGACCTATTTCTGCAAAGAACTATATTTCGGAACAAGACATCTTACCACTCCTAAACGAAATTGCGAAACTAACTTGAAACTAGCTTGAAACTAACAAAAGCCTAGCACCTTAAATAACCATTAGTGTAGTGTAGGCTATTGTTCCTTGACGATGAGGGGTCAACCACAGTTTCGGGTCCCCTTCAAACTAAGCTTATCCTCGGAAGGTCCACTCTCTAAGAATGGCAGTCAATAGAGAGAGAAGGGGAGTCGTGAATTGTGAAAATCATTCGTTTCGGAAATTGAACCTACACGCCCAGACACCGGACGCATCTACTGACAGCAGGACTAGCCCAAGGACCAGTTGATGAGGTCGTTCCAAATGGATGCCACCAATTTCGTGCATAGTCAATGGTACAGTCACAGGGTACAGTCCGTGGCAAGGGCTGATATCGACGATTTCAATGGATAAACTCTTTGAACACCTATATGATATGAACGGGCTGTGTTTGCCAATGCTAAATGAAACTGTTCCTTTACGAACGGATGCCCATTCCCAATATGCAGTGATGGGGGCAGCCCTCACAACGAACCTTGTAGATGTTGCAGCGACGAAGATGCTGCGCGAGTGCCTTGTCCTAACAAGGTCCTTTGAAAGGTCCTAGAATACTTAACCACGATTGAGCTGACATTCATACCACAATCTGGATGGATTGTGGAATATGGAAGGCCTCACGATTGACAAGTCTTACCCATTAAGGGCACCAGGAAAGCGTTTATGCATACGCTCATTCAACTGAGAAGATTAAGTCCAAGAAACTTATGCAACTGCGAAACGTCAAGCATTTAGAGCACTACATCCAGTCACTCTCTATCGTTTCGCGGAAGCGGAGGAACATCTTTCGTGATGAGAAGGCTACCGCCTTTTCTGAGACAGCAATCATTCGTTTGATTGAACAAAAGTTAAATTCATTGCATACTTTGTAGAGGCAACCCGAACTCGAACACACCCAAAGTGCCAAAGGGAAGTGACCAAGTTCTGTCTGTGACAAAGGAAACAGTCAGCTGCCATGCCTGGGAACACCAATAAAATATAGGACATCACCTCCTCGAGACAACACATTCCACAGTACATTTCTCAACTCGCGCTGTTTTTCGCACGCCGATAGTCCCACTGGCAACGCGTTTACCACCTTCCTTGCCCACATTTCACTTAATTGGAGGTTAACACCCGCAGCGCACAGCACGACGATCCTTAGCCGGCCTGCATCCGAAAGCATCGTTCCTCGAAGCGGATCAATTTTTGCCACCCACTCGAGCACAGAACTTGTCAAAACGGACCACTTAAAAAATTCACTTCACTTCAAATTTCACTCACCTGCGGAAGGGTAGTGCGAACCTCCACGTACTGCACGCCATCAGCGTAGAACTCCTTCAGCGCCTGGTAGTAGTACTCCCCCCAAACGGGAGCGTACGTCAGCAGTCCGTTGACCAGGCGGAAGATCTTGCCGAACTCTTGCCACGCGTAATTGTTGTCGGTGAATTTCTCGGTTGGGTACAGCGACAATCGGTCGCGTAGATAAGCGTCGAACTTTTCGGTGCCATTGTCGGCTCGCACCTTGGACGTCAACTCCCAGGCGCAGTCCTCTTCGGCCTTCGGCTGGGTCTCGGCGAACCAGAACTCCAGGACATCCCTGTCCTTGCTGAGGCAAGCCCACAAGTGGTCCTTGTACGTCAGTGAGACCACGTAGTCCGTGCTGCAGAGGGCCGTGTCGTGGGCATGCAGGGCCGCTCCCTTTGGCATCGACTCGATCAGCTTGAAGAGCTTCGAATTGCGGATCTTCTCCAGGACGCTGAAGAAATGCTGTGACGGGTTGAAGAGGTGCGGAATGCTGAAGCCCTCAGTGAACTCCTTGTTCTTGGCGGTCATGATGATCTGATTGGCGATGGCCTCATCGTCATTCAGGGTGAGGTTCGACCCGAGCACACGCGACTCCTCGATCTGCACGAATTCACTGCGCAACTTTGCGTACTCCTCGTACGAAGGACGCGAGAAGCGACTCTGTTGCACCACCACGGGCTGGCCGAGGCCATAGCTCTGGAAGACTGTCTTCCGGATGTTCCGTGTGTGCTGCACTTCATCCAGCGGTGTCGTGTGCACCAACGCGAATACGGCGCACACCAAAGTCGTCAACCTCAGAAGACGGTTCATTGTAGACTGGCGTCGGCTGAATGCCGAGCTGTCAAGATATTTGCGAAGTCTCCACGAGTCTCCGGTCGTTATCTGAAATTGAAAGCATTTCACATTCGATTAGTCATTTCGGTTCTCAGTTATCGATTCAGATGGACGGCGATTAGATTGATGCGGGAGCAGTGGCGGGTGGGCGGGAGCCCGCGACCACTGAGTACAATTGAATTGCCAATCAAGTGCAGATAAGGCACACGATCCCTGGGAAATCAGTGGGCAATTGTAAGATTAACATTGAGTGGGATTGGTAAATCAGAAAACAAACATGGCGGTGTGGAGATTTGTATCCGCCAGTTGACATGGAAACATGGAAATCAGCGATGAGCCTGCTACTTGAGTGGCAGACAAGGAAGCGGAGTTACAACAATGTCTTCCAGATAAGGTGACTGATTGCCTGGAGGGAGTGACGTATGGCTGTGATTTTTTTCGAGGCGAAAGAGTGAGGTGAGTGGGATAGAATATGGCTGGATCTTGAGCATGGATTGGTCTAAGATGGCACTGGGGGAGCAGAAAATAGCATGTGACACGTTATGGAGTTAGCGGGGAACCTTGAGGGACTCCATACAAAAGCTGTTTAGTATCAGCTACAGTTGACGGCCACAAACATTTGACTAAGACCGTCTGACCGCCGACTGTCAGATCACAACTCGGTGAGAAAAGATTGAACATGCCCACAAGACAAGAGCCTAGATGCATGTCATGAGTATCATGACTTGTCCCACGGCCGTAGTGTTGCCAATGCGCTGCACCATCGAACCCAAAAACCGTCCAAAAAGGTGGCGCTTTCTGGACCGAACAGCGTTTCGAATGGAACCGTGTTTTCAAAATTTGTAAGCGTCAGTCTTAATAATTGCCAAGCCAAACTAACCTCAAAACAACCGAGACCTGTCAAATGTGGTGTCAAAGAAAACAGCGTTAAAATTCTAGTTTCTCCGCCTCTAAAAAAAAACACACTTTAGATCAAATTGCCCGATTCCTATTCCATAGCTACGATGTAGCTCTGTCCTCTGTAGACAGCGTCGAGATGAGGTCGAATGCCTTCACTGAACACTTTACCAGATGATGTGTCTAATGTTCAGTAAATCGACGTCAGAAGGTGTTTAATGCGTGAATGCCAAGCGAAGTCAGAATTCGCAAGGAATAGTCTGATCAAAGGCTAAGACCTAAAATTGCTCCAAGCCAAATAAATTGAGCACCTGGTCTGGTTCTCACGTGATCTTTGAACGCATTCGCGGTGAAGTGGAAGTGGTGGTCTAAAAGTAAGAAATGTAGATTATCTCGATTTGAAATTTGAAGTCTTATCTTCGCCTGTGTATGTATTTACGCACAATTTACTGTCGACCATGACACATTTTGTGCTCTTCATTATTTCATGGACTTTTCCAACGAAAGAACAGATAAGGGCTAATGTCAAAGTCAAGCGGAAGTAGATTTGCGGTTGAACGAATGACTCCACAAGAAGGCAGTCAGCACTGAACATAAACGTGATGTCAGTCACGGAGTTCTCTCGCGACTAAACAAAAAGTAAGGCCTGCTGTGTCCCATGACCTGGGCCAAAAGTGGGAATCTGGTGGGTTGTGAAACGATTTGAGTTCATTTTTTGAAGCAGTGCTGTCGAAGAACCAGTGCAGAGTGATGGTGTATGCCCAATATCCCCGACCTGATCCGACTGAAATGTTAACTGGATCAGCGAGATGCCTAATTGGTATTGAGTTGTGTCCACCGAATCTCTGTTTTCCTTGACATGCTGTTCATCAGTTGATGTTGGTTCAGACGGACGGGGTTAACACGCGGCAATACGCGAGGGAATTCGCCCACTCAACTCATTTGGATTGGTCAGGAGCAAACATGCTCGCATGGAATCAGATTGTGCCGGACATACCATAACTCCACAGGCCATAAGTCCACAGGCCATAAGTCCACAGGCCATAAGTCCACAGGCCATGAGTCCACAGGCCATAAGCCCACAGGCCATAAGTCCACAGGCCATTAGTTAACAGTCCATAAGTCCAAGATCATCCTACTTGCAGGACGGACAAATCCAACTACAAGGGCTTAGCCCCACATCACGCAGAATCGCTGGATGAGACCCTATGTTCCGCCAAATTCGGATGGAAGGAGAACCAGCGACTGAGCGCTTGAATGACAATCGACAGAGTGAAGCATTTGAATCATGAACACTGTTGCCACAAAAAAGAGCGACGTCGCTTATTCAGAAACTGTAATTTTCAGGTGAACTTAGCGATGGCGCTTAGCCACGATTCGTCGCTCAATCGCTGGTCGCTTAATCGCTCAGTACCTCAGTTGCTTACTCCTTAGCTGTTCAGTTGCTAGCAGTGTAAGGGCGAGCAAGTTGACAAGCCTCAAATCTACCAACTTTTATAATTCAGGACATGTCAATGAACATCCTCAAAAAGTACTGCTCACTAGAAAAAAGCTTCGCAGACTCTGACGTTCGGTGTCGGCTAAGAACTGGACAAAAGAGGTACGCACAACACGAGTGGTTGCTGTAGAAGCAAGGCTCAAGTCAATATCGGACTGTAGCGTCACCCATATTTCTATTAGCCGATTTTAAGAGCGACTATTTTAAGCGAAATCGCTGAATGAATTGCAACTCGTCGCTCAGAGCCATCACTCAACTGGCCACCGCTTACCTGCTCAGTCGCTCATACTTGCCGCTCAATTGTTCGTCGCTTAGTAATTCAGTCGCTCACTGAATCGCTTGTCACTCCATCGTTCAGTCGCAGTAACTTTGGAGAAGTCTCAAAAATACATTCGCTTACATGAGCTATGGGAATGGAATGTCTGATGCAGTGACTAACGCGAACATCAACATGAGCACGGAGACGCATGTCGAACATTGTCGCACCACATTTATCGAGGCGAAGCCTTAAACAGTCGATTGTGCATGAAGTCGCCTGCTAATTTGCGCGCCAATTTCAACAGAAGACAAAGGTCCATTAAACCGTCTTCTTCAAAACTGTAACTTCACATCGGCGGCGTGGAAGTGCAACTAACGAAAGCACACGCTCTGCTTAACCCCCCAAAGGACAGAAGCAAGCAACTTCCACAATGTCACAAGTTGACGACTACAATCCTCACTCGATTAACGACTCTATACGTCCTTAACCTCGAGGAGAATCCACCCGTTCAACCAATTTAATGGCCCTCCGCCACACAGGCGCCACTCCCCCTTCGGATTTGCTTTGCGACTTTATGTCCTGCACGTCAAATCCGCCGATACCCTGCAAATAGTTGGGATAAGTGTCACTTTGACGACGATTTCGTCCTTCAAGATGGAAACGTTAAAATCCAGCTCATCATCGATTAAGGACTCTGATTGCACACTGTTGTGTGCTCGTCAGAAAAAAGAGTCATCGACAGCTGGTCAATGCGCAATAAACTTCGGCTTCTTCCAAAAGATACTCATCAGCGAGAGTGTTATTTTCAATTTCCTGCAGAAAAGGGACCTCCGTCAGGACAAACACTAAATATTTTCCCTTTGCACTTAATTTTAACAGCAACTCTTCCCGATAGTGTGCTCTGCGCGGGGAATGCTCTGTTCAAACTCATAAACGTTCCGAGCAAGACATCCTTTTAGCCGAGTCGGAGCAGTGAGCGGGGGCGGGGGTGTTCATCTATTTGTCGGTGGATATCTGCATTCCGGTGTAACCCTACGGGTGAACGGATAGGCAAATATCCGGCATTCAAGTGTCCTGCTGGCGGAAATTGTGAACTTTTTTTCTGTGTTGCCGTGCAGTCTTCCATTGCTTTCCACCCACCCTGCTGGGATCATATCATACCCCGATACCCGATACCATGTTGATGGGGCCCATATCGACGAGAGATTGTCATCCATCGGATTCAGAGTCAAAGGACCCTCTGCTACGCTATGAGAGCTTACACATTTTCTCATTACTCCTTCGCTCAGCTGCAGTGGGGGCGGCGCAGAGACTGTGGCTTGGGAGGGGATGGTGGCTCTCATTGGATAACACAAGCTTCTGCGTGAGCTGTCATCCTTGTGCATCTTGCACATTTCGCTAACAGGAAAGTAATCACACTCGAATGAATGTTACGTGGGGTTGAAGTTCGTCAGCAGGTCCCTGCCGCTACAGGAACCGACCGAGCGAGGTGGGAGCATGGAAGATATCTCGAAGGTTGTTGCAGATAGGACACGACTAATGCGGCGGGAGTGGCAGGAAATTACGTTCCGTTTGCATTTGCATTTAGATTGCAGTTTTCCAGTTGGTGCCATACCTCTCCCATCCCCCTTGATTATCTTTGTCTCTCGTTTTTTTCTCCGCTTCGTTTGCCGCTGGTGTTCGCTGACTTTTCGTTCCCTCTTCTGAAAGTGTGTGGCGTTGCCTATCACCTTCGTTTAATCTTGCTAATGCAGAACACTTTGGTAATTACACTGAAATGCTGAAATAACGTATCACCCAGTCGCTCACACCCGCCCCCTCCCCAACACGCACGCACAAACTATACCGCGCACCTCCGAACGGGGAAATTATAAAATTTGCAAGTCAAACCGAATTAATGAAGCACAATATTTACTTGTCACTGTTGACAGTGCCGCTCGACCGAGTGTGGACCTTGTGGATGGTGGGAGGTGATGAGTTGCCGTATTTTCCCTGAATTAGAAAAATTGATCGGTCAATCGAATCAAAACATCGGAAACCGATAACAGATGGCACTGGAACAGTAAACAAATGGGATTTCAATTTAATGCAAATAAACTGGGGAAACAAGAGAACAACGTTGACACTCAATTAATCGCGCTGTATTTGTTGGCGCCACCTCCCCTCATTGTGCGTAATGATTCATTTGTTTGTCGTGCGAACTGAAATGATCCAGATAAGTGGATGTGTTTCCCCGCAGCGGGAGTTGATATGTCAACTTCCGACAGATGTCAAGGCACACTTTTTTGTGCGGCTACACGCGATAAGAATCTGATACTTCGTTGAGTGGATTGCTTCTGCTAAACATTTCGGTCAAATGGATGTGTACATAATTATGTGTCAGATTATGCATACGATTTTGACACGGCTACTGGATGTCACGTTCGATTTGGACAACAATTTTGACAGTCTGTGGACATCTGATAAGAGGGCGTTTACCTCGTATTTTCCTTCTCTGGGAAACTTAATCTGGCGGACACATTTCGGAAATCATTAAAGAGGCAATTTTAAGAATTGGATGAGTTCATGAAATGTTCAACAAAGTGTCAGACAAGGAATGAGTGGGGATTCCAAGTCGAGCTGGCATGTCGTCCCTTTCTGACGTAGAGAATTATTATCACATTCACGGTCAACAACTTCGGCAAAATAACGAGTGGCGGCCCTGTCGTAGTGACGGAAGTGATGCAAGAGGGTCCAAACTTGGACAAATCTCGTAGAGTGGTGGAAGGGTCTGGCTGAATGGTCAAGTTCTGAATGGTTATTTCGGAATGGTCCATTTTGCTGTCACTCGGTAAAGGCATAACCATAATTGAACTAAAAGTGAACGGAACTTGACGAAACTAAGCAAAGTTGCATGGCAATAATTTCTACGTATTCGCACGATTGCTTAAGTTGACTTGAATCGACTTAGATCAATTAACGAGACTTAACGAAACCCAACAAAACTCAGCGAAGGTATTTGTGTCTATTTGCAAGATTGCTTAGATTAACTTAAATACACATAGATTCGTTACGGAAACTTAACGAAACTCAACAAAATTGCTCAGATTGACTGAAATACACATATATTCATTTAGAAAACTTAACCAAGCTTAACGAAACTCAGCCCAAGTATTTTTGTGCATTCACAAGATTGCTTAAATTGACTTAAATGCACATAGATTCGTTAGGGAAACTTAACGAAGCTTAACGAAACTCAACAAGATTGCTCAGATTGACTGAAATACACATATATTCATTAAGAAAACTTAACCAAGCTTAACGAAACTCAGCCCAAGTATTTGTGTGCATTCACAAGATTGCTCAAATTGACTTAAATGCACATAGATTCGTTAAGGAAACTTAACGCAACTTAACGAAACTCAACGAAACTCAGCGAAGGCGTTTGTGTGCATTCACAAGATTGCTCTGATTGACTTAAATATACATAGATTAATTAAGGAAACTTAACGAAACTTAACGAAACTCAGCTAAGGTATTTCAGACGAAGATCAATTAACAAAACTTCACATCATTTCATTTCGGTGCACTCAAGTTGACCTAAGTCTCCTTACGTCGATTATGTCAGATTTATAAACCACTATCTTAAATCGCAGATGATTGGCAACGCGTACTTAAACCACTTGAGTCGTTGAAATATTGCACTCTCAGGAGCGGGAAATCAGCTCGGCTACATTCTACCTCGGCATCTCCTGCAGAAGTCGCCCCTGATGTCTCCTCGTCTCGTGATGTAATCCCGCAAAATGCAGTGACCTGCAATAGCTCCAACCATGTCACGTGACTGATGTTTCAAACGTTCGGTGATAGCCGTTGCCTAGAGTAGGGCAGCCGTGCTCGTCATCAATTTTGGAAAATGAAAATCAATGCCGACAGCAAAGGGTCAGGAATGTATCAATTTCTGGGAGACTACCCATCAAATTCAAACAAACAGAAATAATTGTGTCTTTGTCAGAAGCACAACATGGCAGACATGTATCAAATTTCCAACAGTTTAGAATTCGCAGACAGCCAGATCCCCCGTAGGATACGCCAGGAACTCCTCAACGTCATCACCAGCCAGTCCACTAGTGTGATTTGCTCAATTCAAGTTCTGAGTTCGGCGCGTTGTTGCAATTACTGTGTTCACTGCCCCCACAGTCGGATTGATTAAAACGATATCATGAACTTTTTTGTTTATTCGAAATGTGTGCACCGTACCGTCAAGGTTTGTGGTTGAAATTTAATAACTTTTCAATTTAACAATTAAGGACCATTAAATGAGTCGATTGGGGTTTGTTTGAATTAATTTTAATTACACGTGACATATGGACGCGCACATGCTCAGTGAATGCGTCAGTTCGTTGCGGGAGCGACGCAACTGTTGAATGTGTGGGATATTGAGATACTCGAATAAATGGACATGCATTTTTTAGAAGCAGAGACAATTGATGGCGTGGAGATGTGCATGAAATCTGTAAATAAAGGGTCATATAATTTGTGGTCAGTATGTCATACGGAACTGCCTCTGAATTGTTTAACAATCGCTGAGCGTGCTAAAATTGTGAAAACTGCCTACAAAAATGGGGATGGAGTCTGAGATAATCGCACATCTGTACAAAGCGCAAAGCTGGAAAATAATCCGAAAGGACTGGCTCTGTTACAGACGTCTGAATGCATGCCCACATGGACTCTACAGAAAGTGTGGCTGTTCGAAAATCGATCGGTTTCACTACTGGCATAGCATTCGAGCTTCTCTTCCGGCACAGTTTGGTGTCTGTAAAGAATGTTGGTGACAACTAGAAGCTCTGAAGTCTAATAACTCACAGCTCATGGCCCCTCTTGGCATGATGATGTTCCAGTTTCAATTACTGGCGAAAATCAACCACATCAACCGGCATCATCTCATTCGAGCTGTACGCAATGGTGAGTCGGGCATAAGTAATAATCTGCCGCACAGTGTGTTAATTTCCGCATCTAGCGGAACTTAATTCAAAAATCAGAGTAGTCCGAACGACAACAGTCTGGTTCGGTTGATACCGGTGCAGGACTTGTAGAGACAAGCCTTTTCCGCCTGCAGTAGAAATTTCGGGAAAAAGTGGTGTCTCTGACGAAGGTATAGAGCAGCGGTACTAGTATGGTGGGTTAGGGAAAAAATACCTCAGGCGCTCTACAGACAAGTCCGTCAAGCACTCTGACGGCAATGCTTCATGCAGACTCAGAGGGTCTGGGTGCTGGACGTCAAAAATCCACGGTCATAGAACCATCCTTGAACTTATACCGAAAGATCTCATCATTCTCACGGTGTCCCGACCTAGCCTTGAACAGTGAGATCCTCAGTGACTCAGCCAACGATCGAGTGAAACGGGGAAAAACAAGCAGAAGCGCTCTGACACTCTTTGACACTCTTATCCCCGAAAGAACCGTACAATGACGTCTCTACGATGGACTGTGGAGTCGATGCGGGTGTGTTCTCGGAATCCATGGACATTGCCAAAGCCTACAGACTGCTTTGAATCGAATGAATCCAGAAAAAACAAGCAAGGACTGTAGAGTAGATGCGGGTGTGTTCTCGCAATCCCTGGACATTGCCAAAGCCCACAGACTGCCGTCAATTCCACTGTTTAACATTGGCAATGCGGGGAGCATTTGTCAAGTCAAAAAACACCCAAATAGTTTGCCAGGGCAGAAGGTTGCCCATATACACTGATGGCCAAGAAGCCATCAAATCAATTGCCTCGCCTTTGCTTCATACAGGACAGGATTGCCGAGCTGAGCTTACGTCATTGCGAACTCGAAATGTTCCTTATCTGAGTGCCAGCGGACAGTGAAATCCCAAGATATGAGAAGACCGATGAATTGCCTAGGCAAGGATCTGCCTTTTAGTGCCCGCTTGTAAAGGACCCTACGCAGTGACCCTTGGTAAAATGAACAAAGTTTGTGAACACACCAAAATTATGCACTGAACACCACGTGTGTGTTGCGCGAGTGGGAAAGTTAGCTTGTCGGCATCGAGGGCATTTTGAAGCAAATGTCATCTCTATGCGCAGACCGTCGAAGAAAGGGACAGAAAGCATTTTAATAACAGCAATATTTGGGACTTTAAGAAGCGTCAATTGGAAATCCAAATCAAATAAAGAAGTCGTTCAGCTTGTCGCGTTTTCCCAACAGTGAGGTCGGGTGGATTTGTTCTTTTCTTCCCTCATTGGACGCACTCAATCGTACAATGAAGGCTTTGAGAGGAAATGACCGTGTCCTTGGTGGCGCCTTGAAACGATTAACAAGACTTCGCAGCTCTAGACGGTGGGCCGTAGAGGGTAGGGTGAGGTAAGGTGAGGGCAAAAGTAAACGACACGTTTGATTCGAAAAATTCATTTTAATTGACTGCAGTGCGCCTGCGGCGTCTTGACAGCTGCAAGGGCGACGGCGCAAAGTCGAAAAGTCTTGCACCGTCTGGGGCGCCAAAACCACAATATTTTGCACAAAAATATTGCGCATCATCTAGGGACCGCTTATCATGAAGATGATATAAAAAAGACTACTCTTTAATTTCAACTCATAATTGCCAAGAAATTGACTAGGTCTAGGAAAGGTAGATGACGACAAAATTGCACCGACGATTCCTCGGTTTGAAGGCAAAAGGATTTCGTTAAGACAATTTTTTAAGAAAACTTTTGACCAAACCAACCAATTAGAAATAATGGCTTGGCTTATGCCTAAGTGACCGCCATTGCTTGCCCGATCAGCTAAAGGCTTGAGGTAAATCCCTTGTATAGAGCTTAAGTTGAACATGTTAGAAAGAGTCTTATAATATTTTATACAAGGTCTTATATGGCAAAATGTGTGTGACTGGGATTGGAACTCTAAGTTAAGCAATGAATGTTTTTTAAAATAGTAGTACGGTAGTACGCAAATGTACGCCTATAGTAGTACTTTCGCCAACACTGACTGGACTCAACCGTGACTGAGCTGACAGCTTCCCAGGGTCCCGCCAACGTCACGTCCCGACATCGAGACCAGGTTGCGCGTCCGCCCAAATCAAAGACACTCACTCAAGCCAGAGGGTATATTCTGTATCAGGATCAGAAGTCCTAAAACAATTTCACAAAAATTATCAAAACCCTGGGAAAATTTGTCATTTTTTTGAATTTTTATGTCGCCTGTTTTTTCGGTTGAATGTGAAAATTCGTTGTTAAAAATTAGACACCAACAGACTGCTGCCTTTGAGATATGGAGAGCTATGACGAGTTTGTAAGTTTCACCAGCACCGTCCCCATCCGCCGCCCTTCAAAGGCCCGCCTTTTATTTGCAGGAACAAGACCTAAATCGGATGCCATCGGATAGGAGAAGTTCGCAAAATGTAAGTACGACATCCTCTCCGATCGTAACCAAGTGTTGGCAGTTTGCCTTTGTCCTAGACAACCCGTCCCAGGTTTCCTCGAGCACCGGATGCCCCCCTCAGAAGTCAGGTAAGGGATTGTCGTCTCTCAAAGCTGTGCATCGATATCCATTGGGCCCTATTTTAGACAAGCAACCAAGGGTATGATGAATCTCTGCACACAGCTCCCCAAGACGACATTGGAATAGAGGTACGTCTTATTCGATGGTTCAGTTGGCTCCTTTAACTGATCTCTTTTAGCCAAGCGATGGGGTAAGTGGAGGTTTACAATGTGTGCCCTCCTCTGAGATCATGAGGAAACTAGAAGAAAGGACAGAAACCAGACCAGCGAGCAGAAACGAGCAGACCACAACTCGGCGAGCTCGAGAGGTAAGTACCGAATTCATTCGAGTGGGGACTAACAACCTCCCTCTCAGACACCTCTCGAAAGCTTTGACAAGCAACCATTGCATTTGAACAACTCCGAAAGACCAGCTCAACAACCTGGAATATCTCAGCCTGATCGAGCAATGGGCGAATTGAAAGCAAGCCCACACGCAGGCAGAGATGAACAGACAACGATCGAATTTAGTTTTCATCCACAGGCGACTACGGACTCATACAACGCTTCTGGTCGCCCCTCAAACTTTCCAGAGTTTGGACGACCATTTAACATATCTGAATTCGCAACAAGACCAGTTGCTCCTCAGCCCCAAACATCGGACACGTACAATGCCTCTGGGCGGCCTTTAAATTTGTCGGAGTTTGCTCGGACACAACCAGGATCACAGGAAAGACAGCCAGAACATCATGATGGACGGACTGTTGAATTATCAGAGTTCCCGGGAGATTCGTCTTTAGTTCAGCGTCAAGCTTACGACAGTTTCACTGCTTATAGTTGGCCATTAACCGCCCATTTCGATCAATCTAGGTGGAGATCACTGGGAAGATGTCACGGACAACAACAACGCAGGGACTTAGAACCGAACCGAGCTCAGACGGACAGAGTGTCGGACTACCTCTTCAACTCTTCGAAGCTTCCGTCGCTTCGACGTGGCTCGGATCAAGCACACCCCCACAGTTTAAACCCACCAAATCGTCGAGCAAACCAGTCACATTTCGCCGGAAACAGATCACCTTCGGTGCAGCCACCAGATGTTGGTCAGATTCCCGCATTCACTTCGGCAGTTGGGCGTACCCGTGCCAGACAGAACCAAGCGTACAACTTCTCTCTCAAGATACCTCTGAAAAATCTCGACTTCTGTGGCGAATCAGCATCCGTAAGTTCGTCTTTCAAACCGTGTCCGATGACTAATGCTGGTCTTGCAGATGACAAGAAACACACAAGGGGCGTGGTCAAAGGTAAGTAACGAGCCTTGAAAGCGCCACGGTTTGTAATGGCATTACAGGGCCCAGGTTTTGCCGATCGATCTGGAAGGGAGTTCCATCGGGACATGGCGGAGCGAGTGAGTTTGTGAGTTCTTCTGATGAACTTTTGATACAATTTTTCGCTCGGTAGGCATTTGATTGTGGGCTTGAAAGCAGGCCGCAAGCGTCGAGGGTGAGTAGTAGAATTCCTTGGCGTTCAGGACACGGAGACGTTGACAATCTTTCTGGAGAATCGCGTGGCTCCCCTGATCAGTTTCAGGTAGGGTTTTGGACTGAGACTCAATAAAAAGTGAGTGAGTTCTTTCATCTCTTTCAGATACCACATGATGACACCTCTCCTCGACTCACATCCTGTCACGTAAGTCTACCACCGCCGCCGTTAACCCCCGTCTAATCCTTTCCAATCTAGAGAGGCAGTCCGAAGTTCCCCAGCTTCTTGGAGTGCGGAGGTGAGTGAGTGAGTTGAAGGCAAACCCCTTCACAAGTCAACCCTTATCCAGGTCCACCTACAAGACATCCCCTGTTCAACACTCTGGTGAGAGACACCTACTACCCGGGAGCGATCGATGACGCAGTGAATGGGAATGTCGACTTCAATGCCATCGCCTTTGACAGCGCCTTCGGAGACAGACCAATCCCGGATGACCTGGACGCCGAAGACGTCCCTATGTCCCTTCTGCAGGCATTCGAGGAGCGACTCAACTACGAAGACGATCTGCGGGCGAGCTTGAAACGCCGGCGGAGGGAATTCAGTCTTGATGGGGTCACGACGCCTCTCCAGCCGCCGTCGATTAAGGAAGATCCCGACGAAGCAACCCAAGATCACGCCACATTCTGGTAAGTCACATCCAATGAAGCGAATGGAACACTCAATTCTCATCTGCTGTCCAGGAGCCACCGCGATGAGCTCAAGCTGGCCAGTACAGTCGACATCGACCTGGCCACAAGCTACCGCGACCAACCGCAGACCGGCTTGACTACAGCACTGGCTTGCCTCGCCAAGGCCGAGAAAATGAACAACTTCGACAAGTCCGTTCACCTGGCTGAGGAGGCCATCCGCCAGAGGACAGCGGACACGCCGCCTGAGAAGGTACACATTTGACTTTTCGGTCAGCTGACATCCGACTTCCCACTCGTCTCCCACCCGACAGGCAGCACTCAAGTCATCGTGCTCGTTCCACATAAACATGCGAAAGGACGAAACCAAAACCGAGAAGACGACCTACAACCCGATCGAGATAATCAGCTACGTCGGGACCACCAAGCCCCGCGAGGAGTAGCACTGCCCACCAGTCCCTTGTCGAATGCATTCCACTTCTTAATAAACGTACATGTCCCCCACGATCCACAAGACATAATCGAGTCAACTTCCATCAAATTGAAGCGGCATCACGCTTCACGGAGCCTATCCCCGCATGGGGCCGATGTCAAAGGCTGCGCCGAACAAATGGCTTTTACGTAATTTCCCGCTCGTAATACACTTACGCGAATGGGATTACGCCCACGATAATCGCTTGCTTGTACAGTTAATCGCTTGCATTTGCCTCGT
The DNA here is from genome assembly GCA_905231855.2 of Eristalis tenax. Lineage (NCBI taxonomy): Eukaryota > Metazoa > Arthropoda > Insecta > Diptera > Syrphidae > Eristalis > Eristalis tenax. The sequence goes on along the minus strand of HG993126.1, from coordinate 16,648,166 downwards.
TTGGTTATTTATTCTGTATTTTTTGTTTTTGCGTGTTTTTCACATTTTCGAGATAATTTCGTCCTGTTCCTGTCACAGTGAGCGACTAAATGGATTTCGTTGTAAATTGCCGGCAGAAGCCGGGTTAAGTGTCATTTAATTAGCGTTGAATGAGCGCTGCTGGGTCCCGCTGCTGCCGCGTTGGGTGGCGCTGGTAATTAGTTTCGAACGACGAGGGTATACCTTTTTGTGTTTTTTTTTTTTTGCGAGGTGATGCTGACAGATTTTCATTCTCATGCCGCGTTGGTAAATTGAAAGCTGTGTGTTAACTCAGACGGAAGCTGTCAACTGCTTTCGATTGAAGTGACAAGTGAAGCGATGTCGCAGGGCGTGTATGGATCGGAGTGTCATCAGCAGTGGATCGAGGTGGGAAGATGATTGACGCAGTGGAGGGACGTACCTGCGGCGCTGTGAACTCATTCAAAATGGTCAGAGAACCCCTCAGTAGGGGAATTCAAAGCGTGACGTGTTTTCGCACGAAATGGTCAGTGAAGTCACTTCAGAGTCAACCGAAATACAGTCGCATGTATTTAAAATAAATTAATGAACAAGAACCCGGATGGATCCTGTGGCCTGACGGTGAAACCCACTCGAAGGGGCTCACAGAATCGTTTAAATCAGTCACGAGCGTAATCAAACAGAGTTTATTTCTGACTTAAGAGACACTGAATGCTTCCAAAAAAAAATAAAAATTGGAACCAAGCACTAGAGATTCATGCGACAAGAGACGCTGTCAAGCAGGGAATGAAAAAGATGTGTAGGCGGTTGGATAAAGGCCACGCAATGCACAACCAACCATAGAACGAGTAATCGTTGAGCCTTTGAGCGACTTGTGGATTTTATTGAGCGCCATCTTGCTTGGGTGACGTACGTAGAAGCAGACGAAGCTGAACGTAGCCTAAATGTCCACCACAATGAACGCAATAAAGGATTCAGTCGAGAGAATTCACAGTACTGAGTGTCCAACGGCGGCCTTGTGGTTCGTTAAGTTTCGTTCAGTTTTTCTAACTTAAGTCGGAACATTGTTGGTGTTGTCAATTTACGTAAAATCTCAAGTAGACGTAACTGAACGTAGCCTAAAGGTCCACAATAATGGACGCAATAAAGGATTCAATCGAGAGAATTCACAGAAATAAGTGTCCAAAGGGGGCCTTGTGGCTCGTTAAGTTTCGTTCAGTTTTTCTAACTTAAGTCGGAACAATATTGTCAATTTACGAAATATCCCAAGAATAATTAAGGGCACTTTTGTAGTTTGAGGACGGTTCGGATCAAGTTACGTTCCGTTCTGACAAAATAAAATCCCATCCACAGCGTGGTCCCCTTTTGAGGGTCAGTTAGTCTCTATACGCAAACTGTAGCAGCTGTGTTCGGGCTAACGGTGCACCGCAGGCGTTGGACTTCGTCAAGGGTGCGTCTTATCACCTCTCCATTCATTGCTTACATGGACTGGATGTTGTAGCACAGTCGGCCCGAGAAACAATTCCCATTGGGAGAGGGAGAGACATCGACTTTTTGCAGATGGCTTAGTAATCCTCACATCTTCCAAGACTGAACTCCAGCGCGCACTCGATAGGTTTGTGGCCGTATGTGCTGATGCTGGAATGAAGGTTAACGTGGACAAATCGGAGGTTATGGTCAGTTTCGGAATGCCTCTTCAATGCACTTCACATGTTATTGGAGTCCCATTGAAGCAGGTGGAGATGTTTAAGTATTTCGGGGTCTATTTCACGAGAGGATGGGAGGTTTAATGCCGAACTTTGCTGTAGTATTGGTCAAGCTGGGTAAATTTTGAAACAGCCTGGTAGTCCCGCTGCTGTCCGCTATAGAGAAGTTCCAATGTAGTGCGTTTCAGACACTAAAGTGACTCAGGAAAGGAAATAAACAGCTGCTTTGTTGGTCTTGCTTTCCACAGTTTGCGTTTCCGAATGGGCCCATTGTTATGCCTTAGGTGGTGAACTGCAAAAACGGTTTTCGCTAAATACACTTTCAAAGACTGTCAGACGGCCATTGTCTCTTAACTTCAAGACTTTTAGACGGCTATTGTCCCTTAACTCTAGAGGTCCAAAGTGTAAAAGTGTAAATGGGCGACAAGATAAGAAGCCCTTGAAAGTTAGATAAGGGGAAACTGCGAACCAGATGAGCTTGCTTTGCACGTTGCAACTCTCCATTTCCTCGGAGTGCGGTTGTATAGAGTCTCCTCAAAGTGCTTGCGCATTAATAGCTGAACGAAAAATGATACTTCATCTTTTTTGTACGTGACCGGCTATTCCCATTTTTACACTAATCGCTTCCGCGATTTCTTAATGATCTCCGCGACTTTAGCGAAATCTCTGTTGAGACGAATCTGTACCGACACATCGTAAGCTCGTCTGTTTTCCATCAGTTGATAAACTCTAGATTGTTCCAGCGTAGCAGTACAAAACGCGAGTTTAGGGAATCCGAGCTTAGTGTCAACGCCGTAGTTAGCGGGTTTCATTTGTTCCAACTCTCACCCCTGACCATGAAACTCGGTCATTAACCGAAAGAATAAGATCGCGAATACAAGCTGCTGAGATGAGATTTCTTCGTGCTGTCGTGGGACTTACTCGCCGGGAAAGGGTGAGAAACACGCTAGTGCGCGAGGAACTCGGCATTCAGCAGCTTCTTCTTCGAGTAGAGAGGGCTGTGCTTCGGTGGTTTGGTCACGTGGCACGAATGTCCTCTTCATCACGACTTCCGAGACGAACGCTTGGCAGGACAATTTGGTTGGACCAGGATCCAGGACGAGGTGGTTGGACCAAGTCCAGTCGCCTGACTACGCTTGGGCATAACTCCTGATGAGTTAGAGTCGATGGCGGAGGATCGAGTTGCCTGGAGATCTCTCGTGCGTGGTTTACCCCCGCGACCCCTTTAGTGGAGCGGGTCAGAAGATGATGATGGTGTTATCAAGCGTGCGGCCTGCTTGTCCTGGACAGTGCCTCATTTATCGCCACTGTTCCTGCCTGGCATATGCTACGGTTAGCCGTCCCTTCATCCGTCTCAAGATCGTCCAGCGCCTTCTAATCCGATCTGGACGGATGCTTGTAGAGAAGACTTCCTCGAAGACGTCTTCGGGTACTAGGCGATCGGCGTCGTTGGGAAAAAAGTTGCATTCATTAGGCACAGTGAAGTGGCCGACGCTGAGAAGTCCAGCAGTGGCAGATGAAGTGGTATATTGAGCGCAGCAGTGCTTCTTAACGCTCAGCCGATACACACGCATGCCCTGAGCTCCAGCTGTTCGGTTGACTGAGACGCATTTCGCTATCGCACGAGTATGAGTCCAATTTTGGTGGCTCTGCTTACGTCATTTCAAAATTGTTCTGTCAAAGAGTGCGGGCTTCAAACTCAACCAATTCAATAACAAAGAAATCTCAACTTGAAGATAGTTAATTATTCCGCAGAACCCCCGCCGCCACTCATCTGAAACTCAATTCAAATGCACAGCAATTTTTGCCGTGATTTCCAAGAATTCAACTCCAGACCTCCGATTGCTAATACTTGCAAGTCCCCGCAGCAATAGTTCCATAAAGTAATTTCCAGCCGGATGGGTGGGGGAAGTTGAACACACATTCACATGCAGATGCGCTTGTCTACATGTGCTGCTATCCTTAAGAATATCGCTTTGGAGGGATTGCAAATCCCCGACAAGGGTGGAATGTGGATTAAGTGAAGCGGAAAAAGTGAAAGGGAATCCTTTAGTGAAGGTAAACGCAGCTGTTGATGAAATTTGCGTGCAAATAGTGAGAAGGGGGCAAACTCGATTATCCTTTGTTCGCATACGGCACACCCTGCAAAGGGCTCCGCACACGAAGGCACGTGGTACGGCTGCCATGTGGACTTACCGTGTGCGATGTGAAACTGCATGAATTTTTTGCGGAACAAGGGAGGTATAAACTTGATTGTACACGCATTTGTTTTGATTTGATGTGGTGGCAGATTGTCTGGAGTTTGGGATGTATGACAAGTTTGAGGTGGCAACAAACCCGACTTGGCAACGAAATGTGTCTCTGGGCACCACTTCAGACCAAAAACAAGGCCTACAATCAAAGGAGACGATCAAGGAAACGAAACCCGCTTACAAGCACCAACAATCTCGCCAATTGCCCCGGAAACACATTCCATTCGTCGTCGAAAAACATCGTAAACATGTCGAAATCGATACAAAACAACTCATAAACACACGAAAATTCCGCAATTATTTTCAAAATTTTACGAGTGCCACTGCTTTGCGTTTCCCGCGATATGGGCGAGCACTAGATCCTCATTCCAGGTGAAACTCCAGCGAACGCTAATTTACGATCCAAACGAAAGTTGGATTCATTCCCATTCCGCACCGAGAGTCAACAGCAGCGGACACGACGCTCTAACGGCTGCCAATTTTCAGTTTAATTTCCATCCTCAACAATCGCTGTCCCATCAATCAGTTTAATTAGCATACGAGTTACAAATGCTCATTGCGAATCGCTTGCGGTGCGGCGTCGGCGGTGGGTTTTGTAGCGGCTCCAGCGAAGGCGGTGCTGTTTTAATTGGATCTCAGCCAACTGCCGCCGTCCAAGTCGTTTTCGTCAAAAACGTGTGGTCTGCCCCGTTCATCTGTCGACGCACAGAATGGAGATACACAAATCTACTCACCGTTCACTTGGAGGGATGCGTGCTAACGCTAAGTCAAGACGCCGCGCCGCTCGTCTGTTTGCTGATATCAAATTGCCGGTAAAATGCGCGGAAGTGTGTTGGCCACTCCAACACGGGCGCTCTTGTCTTTCGCCGCGATCTGATACTCGACTCGACTCGACTCGACACTGGAACAAGTTTGTTTCTTACATAACACCTTCACACCTTCACGCACTGGACGCTGACACTGACACTGGGACCGGCACTGAGACTGAGACTGATAGTGAATCTGTCGCCACCACTGACACTGAACACTGACAGATCTCGCCTCTTGCTCACTCAAATCCCCGCCGGCGCGGATGGGTCGTTGGCTGAGTACAGAGCCCAACACGCGTTAATTTGCAATTAAGTGCCGGACCGGCAGCGCACTTATGACAATTCAATAAACGGCGGGTGAAGGAATACTCGGTTGGCGTGTGACCGTCCGATAGATACGTGGCGTCTTTAAATATTCCACGAGTATCGCATCGCACTCGAGGGAGCTTGCCTGTGTTGGTGGCGGTGCGGTACGACAACCGAGAGCGTGCGAGAGTGAGAGGGGTGGAATGGCAAATGAGAGCGAAATGAAGAGGAAAAGAGAACAAGTACGTGAAGGGAATTCAATGCGAGGTTCACATACTGAGAGGCGCGTGGTGGACGAATGCACTGCGAATGGACGAGCGGCCCCGGTCACTGTAATACTAACTCGGCGCAACTCGATCAACTGAGGCTGCGATCGAAGTCGAAGCCAGGGTGGTGTTGGATGACGTGCGGATTTTCACTTCTCGGATTTGGTTCGAGCTGAGGATGCGGACGAGGGAGTGTTGGTCAGACTTACTGAAAGCTGAGCTGGAAAATTTTTCTTTTTTTAGAGAAGATCATGGATTGTTAGTGGCTTGAGGCCTCAACAGCGCCTATTCGTCAAGCTAGGCAACTTGCAGTGCAGTCGAATGGACTAGAATGAGTGTGTGTTGAGGAATTCTCCTTGTTTGGAACCTCCTAGAAGACAGGATGTCGGAATTTGTAGTCGAATCGTCGACTTGATTCACCGATAGCCAGTCGTGCACAACTTGTGGATCGTTAACGTGTTCAAGACGGCATCACGTTCGGCAGACTGTCTCTAAACAGACGAGTACAGACCCATGCATGCTTGTGTAAGCAAGTAATAATTTAATGAGCGCCCTCTGTGACTCACTCAATCAACAGAATAGGACGATCGTGGATCGCAGTCGACTGCGGGTGGATCCTCGATCCTCGTTCAGTCTTCTTTTCTCATAGCCGTTCGGTGTAATCCCTTGCGATACACATTCTATCTGTCCTAGCGAGGTAACCCCGCGGAACGATGTACACTTATAACAGCCAGCTTCGCAGAAGGTCGAGTGTAAACCCCGTTTGCCGTCTGGACTACGGCTGATCTAACTTCTCTAGCTGTGCCTGGATGACCACTCCTTCCGGTCGGGTGCTTCTCTCATGTCATCTTCCGATCGGCTTAGCTGGCAAAAACCATTTTGTAGAGGGAAAATCGTATGAAAAATATCAGCGTTAGAAAATAGATACGGAGGTGATCCGATTGCAGAGTGTCCCGATTAGCAGGTTTAACTGTGAGTTTTTATGAATACTGAAGTAAATTTGAATTGAAATGATGGTGTCCGTAGGCATCCCAAGACATCTGACCTCGATTTCGATTTATCTCCAAAAAGCACTGTTCTCTGCATTGTCGTGGAACAGCTAATATAGGTCTTCACAAATTCAAGCCAGGCTTTCAGTTCCTTGCCGAAATGAATGCCTCGTTCAAACTAGTGAATTAAGCACACTCTGGTGTCCCAAGATAGTACGACGATCGGGTTAAGACCGAAGCCGCTGCCTGTCTGCCAAATAGTTCTATCGGTGGCAGGGTAGGGAGTAAGTTTAGTGCTTCGGAGGAGGTGGTTCTCTTCGTTGTCTCTCTATCTACCACTCCTCAAAACCAGAAAACCACTCGGACAAAGCCGTCTGCGCCAGGAAAGACTTGAGTCACCCTGCCTATTGGTCTATGCGCAGATGGTAAATTATCATCCTTTAAGAGCACCATATTTCCAACTGCCATATTGGCTCTCTCTCTCTCTCGATCCCATTAGCATCGTTGCTGAAGAGAAGTTAAGTACCATCTGGCGCAGCTTTTTCAAAAGCTCTGCTTCACGTGTCTGACCATCCGCCATCTTACTAGCCTGCTTATGCTTAAGTCCTCGGCTGTCGGGCTCTAAAGTTCCTGTTAGCAGACCTCTAATTGAGAAATGGCGCAATCAAGGTCAGAAGGCTCATCTGAATTGGAGAATTAATAATAGCTTCCACTTGACAGACTATCCAACAACTCTTCACAAAGACAAGGTTCCGAAGCCGACAACACGGCGTAAATGATTTTTACTCCCAAAGTCCTCCGAAGTGGGGAGAGCGAGGCGGCATAAGCTTCCATTGTATGCCATCGCTCAAACTGGTTGGTTCAAATCAAATCTTCACACCTTCTTCACACATTGGCCTTTTATTATAAATGTGAACCGCTGTCATACTTGGGGCAGGAGAATGGCACTTAGTGAGTTTAAGTTAGACACCCCTGATCTAGAGGGTTCGACGAGGGAGTTCCTTTGCTCCGCAGCCTCCAGAATTTTCGATGCTGCATTGCAACATCGCGTGTATAACGCCTTGATACCACCTTGATAGTAAAACGGAGGACGCCTCTCTCATCTCGTTGTCGTGGTGGAGTCGGCGGCATGAAAAAGGAGCGGTACCGCTTTTACGTCTTGTATTAAAATAGAGGAATGCTTCCGGGGGGACAAAGCTCTTGAGATGCACCCTTTCATGATATATTCGATTGGAGTAGCAAGCCGCCGAGCTCAGGTTGTTGTTCGAGTTCATCGCTTTGGCAGTTTGACCCCAAATCGTGGTCAACAGGATATTGTCCACTCTTTTCAGGTTTGCCCTGTTGTATAAGACTGGGACTCTCTTTCTGTACTGAGACTCTGGAGTTTGATAAAGGCGAAGTCAAGCCCTAAGACAAGCCCTCTCAAACAAACGTTGAATCACAAGGGACAGCCGTAGGTGAGCATCGGCCGGATGAGTGCCATGGCCGGATAAGGGACTTCACTCTCGCAGTAGCCAACTGTTGTAAGGGCAAACGCGCCTCGTGCCCATTTAGTTAGAATAGTTAGAATCGATGGCGGAGGCTCGAGTTGCGTGGAGATCTCTCGTGCGTGCTTTCGGCCCGCGACCTCTTTAGTGGATCATGCGGGTCAGAAGATAATGATTAACTCAAACTTCGCTGATTCAAAATGGTTTCATTCGACCATCTCGCTGCGCCTCGTAAATCCAGACCAGCGTCAATGGTGATCCACCCCCGTGGGAAACCACTTCCGCCGTCTATACTTCTTAAACGCTAAAAGGCGTCTATAGCCGGATTCGACACACTTGAAGAGTGGTGTTTTTAGTACTTATTGGAAATAGCCTTTCATAGGTAGAAAGTGGCTGTTGTGTACAAAGGCCAAGAGTAGTCCCATTGTACGGCCACCTGTGTGCTTCATGATGAGAGAGGGTTGCATACGTTCAGACAGCCAACCCGTTTCCTCACCAAAATTTAGTAGTGCTTTGACTGGTGTTCTGCCGATATCGTTTAGACTGTCGTACAAATAGGAGCCTATAGTGGGCAACAGCGGGACATTTGCACAAGTGTTGAATGCTTTCTCCTTCCTCTTCGTCTAAACAGCTCCTGCAGAAGGTGTTTGGGAATAGGCCTAGTCTCTTTGCATGGCAGCCCAGAGGGCAGTGTCCACTGATTTTTCCCACTGCAGTCCTGATTTTGGATCTCTTTAGAGAGATCAGACTATTTGATCTTTTTGGGTCAGGGTGAGGCCAGATCTGTTTTGAGATTTGACAGATGATGCCTGTAGTCCATCTGGTTGAGTGTTGCTTTAAGAGTACCTACATTACAAGAGTGCTCATCAACTGGCAATCTTGTAGCACGTCTTGCGAGCTCATCAGCTTTGCAGTTACTCGGGATGTCTCTATGGCCTGGCACCCAGCACAGGCGAATGTTGAACTGTTCGGATATCTCGTTGAGAGATGTGTGGCAGTCTCGCAGAGAATGGGATTTGATAGCCGCTTGGGAACCTGTAAAGTATCGCGGGTGGATATCGCGTTCCACCTTAACCAGGGCAGTGCTTCGCTGCTCGCCATTACTTCCGCTTCGAAGACGCTGCAGTGATTTGGAAGACGAACGGCTATCTTCAGATTGAGGCACTCAGAGAAAACGACACTCCCTCCTCCATCGTTAGTCTTGGCCCCTTCATACAATGGCTCCGCCAAAATGTATGGTTCCCCCGTACCACAGGTCTCTCTGGGTATTACCTTATTGCATATATCCCTGGCTCCATGCTTTGAAGAATCTGTAGAGGCATCTGTGTCGATGATCCAATCAGAACTACTCCCTCTGATTTGCTCGATATCCTTTCAAAGTGAGCTCGTTTGAATTGTTTTGGCAGACAGCAGGTTATAATGTCGTTCGGTTAAAAAGGCTCTTTTCGGTGGCCCAACGGACACTCCAAAGGTCTGCAGAAACTCTAATCCATGCCGAAGATCACTCCGGAATTACTAAGCCTGAAGAACGTTGAAGCTCATCTTCGACGTGGTAGAACACTCCTTCTCGACAGAACCACTCACTTGGCTGCAACACCGATGGATTCCGAGGCTGCGATTGGCACTGGCTTTTCGGTGAATTGACGAACTCCTTCTAAAGGCGTCAAGTCGCACGATCCAGCCCACCAGAGGTAAATGCCTCACCGAACTCATTTCTCAAGTGATCCATCGAATCGCGTGCTGTGTGCATCTTTGAAAATTCCCTCTCGAACCAAGATTCCCCCGAGCCGTAGTCCACAATGTTGCACTCTGCGCACATGGATAGGTGGACTGGTACGAAATTGGGTCACCACTGCTTCACAACACCAAACAAACAAACTTGAGCTGCGCTGTACAGAGGGTTGCAAGGGAATGCATGCCAAGATAATGTCGACATCGTGTTTTTGTTGTCTGAAGGGTCCACAGACTCGCTATGACCTTTCTTATCTTTCGGGGAGAAATGTTTTGTGGAAGACGACAGCACTCCTCGAGCGTTGCAGGGCTTGGTGCAGGTTGCCTTCGACGGTCTGGCCATTGATGTGTGAGTCAATAGTCAACATGACTCATGTGTCGCTTCAAGGGTTTTTTCGTTCCAAGATAAAAACTATGGAAGACCATGTGTTTGAAATGGAAATTGCATTCTTGGCATGCACACTTAACGTGCGGCTTCGGAAAACGTGCTCTCATAGTGCGACTTGATTTCAACCGAATGCCCAGCCCTGAGGCGATTCATTTCTCCGAAATTGCTGTTTACTGAGAACTGTTTAATCGCAACGCGCTACGGCTCTACAAGTTGTTGCTAATTCATAATTAACCTCGTCGACCTTGAACAGTGCGAAATAGCGAATGTTTCCCGAGAAACGGCCAGGATAGTCTAAGTGGAATTTGAATTACCGTATCGTATAACTAGTTGCCAAGCAACAACGAGAACTGTTGTATTAGTTGAGGCTACGTGTGATCAACGTTCGATCACGTACCTGGAAAGCACGATAACTTAACAGCCACCCTCCAAATCTGAGGAATATCACCTTAATCCCCCGTACCATCTCCGTAGCCATGGTCAGAGGATCAACATTTTTGAATTATGACTAAAAGGTGGTCACGTACGCAGCAATCGGTTGATTGAACAGAAATGACGCACTGTGGCCATTATATCTACGTCGTTGGGTTTCGTTAAGCTTCGTACATTTTCATATGTTTATCAACACAACACTTAGTTGGAACGATCACATGTTTGAGGTCGCCAAAAATGCTGCGAAATGTTTAGGTTTCCTCAGTCGATGCAAGAAATACTTCACCCCTTCTGATTTGGCTCTAACGCCCCAAACTTGAGTACAACGCTCATACCTGGTCTGGTGCCCCAAAACAACCCTGCACCTGCCATAGAATCCAAAAGCGAGCGATACAACTTTTAGGAGACAACAGTATTGCAGAGTCATTAGACTCGCTCGAATATCGACGTATCTATCCGCATTTTATCGCTATTTTAACAAACGATGCTCAGCGAGTGAACTTGCCAACTGCATTCCTCCTCTCCACGAATTCACCCGGAATACCTGTCCCGCCGGGAATGCTCATCAGTTCAACCTTAAGCCTTCTTTCGGACGCACAGTTAAGTTTAGAGACTCGTCCACCAGCCGCACGGCACGAATATGGAATGCTTTTCCCAGTCCAATATTTCCCCCAGAATACAATCCGCAGGTATTTAGAACCAATGTGCACAGGTACCTCCTCTCCATTCCTCCCTCTACACCTTCGGCCGTGCTGTGTCCTGCACCCGGACACTTAAGGGTATTAACAATCCATGGCCATGTCGGCATTGAGCCGCAACGAATAAGAGTGTAGGTGATATGTCTATCCTCCATTATCTCTGGCTTTGACCCTCTACCGGCTGTAGCGCCACCCATATTATTCAATTATTATTTATGCTTTATTTATGAATACCTTGGTGCCAATTTTTGCGGCAGTATTCATGTAAAATAAATGTAAAGCGAGAATACTGTGTTCAGTGGGCCACAATGTTGCAAATATGAACTCAACGCATGTCTCATCTTCAGGTTCCCAAAGGAAACTAGCTTGTCCTTCAATCGTCGTTGAAACGCCTTCCATGGTTACCTGGTTAATTATGTAAGCTGGTCACTTCTGAAATGGCTCTGCATAGTGGGCACCTATGTACGCATTAACCACACAGAACGGGATAAGAACCCACCACGACGGAAATGGCAACGGACTGGTCTGCATAGCTAACCATGGGCTGCAATGAAACACACACCTTCTTGCAACCTTGGCGCAGAGCAGTGACAAACGAAGCCCGGTAGTTGGAGAAAAGTTGAGCTGAACGAGAGCACACGAGAGTTTACAAAAACGATTCCATTTGCAACGCAAGTCGAAAGGCACAAGAAAAAATATTACCTTCCAGTGCCAGAACAAGCCACAAATTCAACTCAAGGACTGTCCCCAGAGAAGCTCAGCTTCAACGTCGTCTCCCGCCTAAGCTTGCTTCAGAATGACGTGCAATTTAAAGAGATTCTCAAAGATTGGACGCCCCAGCAGGGAAAAAAAGTGATGAATCACTTTGCTAACGGCTCAGCAATAAATCACAAGTGCGCCCCCCACCTCAGCCAAAGCCCGCCGTCAATCGACATAAAATACAGAAGTAACCCATCACACCTCATCCACGCCCCCGACGACAGACAATGCCAGAAGACCACCCAGGCCCCAGATCAAATCTTTGCACTCTGCCCACGTCTGAAGTGCAAAACAGATTTATCTCTCGGAAGAGGCGCGCAAGCCAAAGCAGTCAGACAGAGAAACAGCAAACAAGCACCTGTCGCCCTTTGTCCTCTTTCTAATCCAATAAATCATCTCAAGCATAATGTCGCACTAATCTGTAAAATTGCCTCTTAGCTCCTCATTACGCACGTCTTAGATTTGGATTAATGTATTCCACTCGCGTTCGCTGGATAATTCACAAATGAATTCCGCCATAGCGTTGCGTCGCGTCGCATCGCCTCGCGTTCATTGATGTCTCGTCGTCGTCGTCGCTGTAGGATCCACGGAGTGCCAGCGTGTGGGGGGAGGGCGCTGTGATTAGCATAAATAATCTGGTTTTATACACAAACGTGACTGCGACATCGTACGGCCCCCACACTTGCCGAAAAAACAAACGGAAAAAAATCCCCGCTTCAAGGTCGACCGACACCAGAAACGATTGACAATTTGCAATTAGCCCAGGCCTCTACGCGTGCCCAATTCCGTGGATTCAGTGAATTGTCAGTGCTGTCAGCGCGTAGACCGGAGTGTCAATCACGAGTCACTGCAGTAAGCCGCCTAATCCGTCCCCCTGCCGGCCTGTCCATGCATTATCGATCTGCTCGGAAAGCGGATTTGGCAATTAAGTTAATTAATCCAATCAGCTCACAATACCTTCGCCCACCGCTCTCGCACGCACACGTCGCCCAGCAACGGCCTCAGCCACCATCCACCGACGGGGTTGCAGGCGCTGTGGACATGTGCTGCATTTCGAGTCGGAGTCGACTGCTGAATGGCTTCATCCCGAAACGATACACACCGCCGCGCCGATTCAATGAATATCAATAGACGTGTGCTCCGCACTTAGAGCCGCACCCCCTCCGGCGCGCCTTCGCGGGGAAACTCATTAAATGTAATTAGATTTGAATGAGTTGTCAGTGCATTAGCGTGATTATGAGTGCCCTGGCGGTGGATAAAAAGGACGAGAGTGCACCGGCAGGATGTGCGTTATTTGGACTCGGGTGTGCGTTGGATTATTTAATTTCGACACGTAGGCACCGAGGGAGCCTGAAATTGAATAATGAATTGAATTCGATCACAAGAGCGCTGATTGCAGGCCGCTTTTGTGATCGATAGGCACGGTTGTGCCGTTAACCCAAATGAGCAAGCAGTGCAAGCAAGCAGGGAGCATAATGAACCGTCGAAGCGTTGAATCGTTGGATTTATTAGCTTTTCGAATGGAAAACTCGACGGAATCATGTTGACACACTCGCTTGCTGCAAGCTATTTCATTTTGATTGCTTTCATGACACCTTTTGACTGGCAGTACAACCTTGCGCAAGGATTGGTCTGCCTGTCGAAAGCGAGTGACACAAATTCCATTGCATATGTCGATTGTCAGAAAGGTGTCCATGGGATTACGGTAGCGTGCAAATTGTGATGTTCAGGGGATGTACGAGTAAGTGGTGCGACACTATGGACCAATTAATTTATTGCAAGCTTAAAGCCCTCGGATTCCCGCAGCGTATAATCGCTTGGCTGAAGTCGTACCTTGATAATCGCTCCTACAGAGTAGATACTCTTCTGCCGTCCCACATCCGACCCCTTGGAAGCGTCATCAGGCGTTCCCCAAGGAAGTCATCTCGTTCCTCTGATCTTTGTCCCAACCATAAAACGATGTTGTCTATGTCATTAAAGACTGTGTTCTATTTATTTACGCACATGCAAATAATCAAAACAACTTAGCCGACTCACTCGCACTCCAGAACGACCTTGACTCCTTCTGCAGTTGATGTGACAATAACTCTCTTGGACTTAACGCAGGCAAATGTTAGTCCGTCACTTTTTCGCGAAAACGACCTCCCCCTTCGACCAGAACTTACCTTATCCATAGCGAGCCCGTAGTCTCTTTTATTCGCGACCATGCTGACAGTGAGGAGCTAAACTTCCAAGCAGACATTAAGAATATGGTCCTACAAGCCTACAAGCCTCCCTTGGCTTCATGAATCGTCGGTCCGAAGAATTCTCAAACCCCTACGTTACTCCATCCCTCTTCATCACCTTTGTCAGACCCCACCTAGAATATGCCAGTCAAATCTGGTCTCCACACTACGACAGTCACTCAAACCGAATTGGGCTCGGCTACGTTTTGGAGTACGTGGTCTCCCGCGGTCTGACAGGCTTGCTTAACCACCCTTTATAGATCGCCTGCAGTTAATCGGCTGCATGCCCTAAAAAACGCGGTGTCGAGTAGCTGACAGTCTTGATGTGAAGGATTAACTCGTCCGCCCTTCCGGAAATGATTCTCTCTGCGATTCAACTCGACTCTTACCTCGGTGGCCTTTAGTCCTCCCTCATGCAGGCCTCTGTATTTGCTTGAAAAAGCGTAAAACGCCTAAAATCGCGTTAACTGAGATTCCTCTCGTTGGCCGCGCTTTCCTGCGGCCATATCTCACAGACGTGGGCTGAAAGACTTCATAAGACAGCCCGTCCGCGACGCTTCAGTCTCGATATTGCTGCTTTGACCTCGTCTAGAGAGGGAGGATTTCTCAGTCATCGTCCACATCGAGTAGAACAGTCAGCTTCTGTTGACTTTTTCCCAGCGATGAGGACCCAAATACTGCTGTCAAGTTGGCTCATCATCGCCGGCTAATAGTCTACAGATGTGATCCCTCCAGATTTTCAGTATCCATTGCGGCTCGGTGACTGTGACTGAGGCAGGGCCACAAATCGGGTGTCAACATACAACTTAATGTCCTCCTTTACCCTCTAGCAAGCCATGCATATCTTCACAAACGGGTCCCAGGCGGAAGACTGAGTGGAAAGTGCTGCATTCGCTTAACAAATAAATTCATCTACCTATTCACCGCAGTGTCGTCCAATGGCTACAAGCGAATGTGGAACGTGACATCCGCCCGCGATATTTGCATCTTAACGGGTAGCCTGCAGGGATGAAAATGGACAACTAGTAGTAGAGTCGCAGTCGATGCTGAGAATTTGGAAAAATCACTTCTGCAGATGTTAAACGGCGATGACGACACAAACTCCGCTGTCAGGCAGAATGTTCCACTTAATTTGGACGAGGATGACCAAGAGTTCCGTCCCCCCGACTTAGGCGAGGTCAAGATAGCGATATCTAGACTAAAGTCGAACAAAGCTGCTGGAGCGGACGGACTGTCCGCGGAACTGTTTAAAGCAGCTCGAGATGATCTAGTTGGGCGCATGCACCAGCTCATCTGTAAGATATGGTCGGAGGAAAGCATGCCCGATGAGTGGAATCTCAGCGTCGTTTGTCCGGTCCACAAGAAAGGAGACCCTTTTGACTGCGCCAACTATCGAGGGATCAGTCTCCTTAACATAGCGTACAAGATCCTCTCTGCCGTCTTGTGTGAACGCCTGAAACCATTCGTCAATAACCTGATAGGTCCTTATCAGTGCGGTTTCAGGCCGGGAAAGTCCACCATCGACCAAATTTTCACTCTGCGGCAGATCCTGGAAAAAACCCACGAGATGCAGATCGAAACCCACCACCTATTCGTCGATTTCAAGGCCGCATATGACAGCGTGCATAGAGACGAGCTATACAATGCCATGTCTAGTTTTGACATTCCAGCCAAACTCGTCAGATTGTGCAGGATGACGATGGAGAACTCTCGCTGCTCCATCAAGGTCGGTAACGAACTCACCGAGACCTTCAATGTCAAGAAAGGTTTTAGACAAGGCGACACGCTGTCATGTGATTTCTTCAACATCATACTTGAGAAGATCGTGCGAAACTCAAATGTCAACACCAGAGGCACGATCTTCCAAAAGTCCGTTCAACTGCTTGCCTACGCGGACGACAGTGACGTGATTGGACGAACACAGCGAGCTGTCAATGAGGCTTTTGCTAGCATTGAAGCGGAAGCGGCTAAAATGGGTTTGGCAGTTAATCAGGGCAAAACAAAGTACATGCTGTCATCACGAAAGGACGCACAACATCGACGCCTCGGACAGAGCGTCATAATGGGCAGCAGAAACTTTGAGGTAGTCAAGGACTTCGTCTACCTTGGCTCTGCAGTAAACAGGGACAATAACACCAGTACCGAGATCAAGCGCAGAACTACTCTTGCCAATCGCTGTTTCTTTGGGCTCAAGAGGCGATTGAGTAACAGAGCCATCTCTCGAAACACCAAGTTGACTTTATATAACACCCTAATCATCCCCGTCCTGCTCTATGGCGCAGAGACATGGACGCTATTGAAAGCGGATGAAGAAGCTCTTGGTCGTTTTGAGAGAAAAGTTCTGCGTGCGATCTTTGGTCCTGTTTGTATTGATGGCGTCTGGAGAAGGAGATTCAACCACGAACTGTACGGGCTGTACAGCGGCATGCACCTAGTTAAGCGTCTTCGGATCCAACGCTTAAGATGGCTAGGTCACGTAGAGCGTATTGACACCACAGCTCCGGCCCGAAGAGTCTTCGATTCCGAGCCTTGGGGACAACGCATAAGGGGGCGTCCTAGAACGAGATGGCGCACACATGTGGAGAAGGACCTCAACCAACTTGGTGTGCACAACTGGAGGCAGCTGGCGAAAGATCGTGCTGGCTGGAGAGGCTTGTTGGTTGAGGCCCAGGTCCACCCCGGAATGTAACCCCAAACAAAGAAGAAGAAGGATAGCCGGGCAGCTATAATTTGCGCGAGCCCACGCGATTGTTAGTACTCTTAAGTGTTCGGGTTCAAGACACGGCACGGGCTTCATTGCCACACAGCTTCATTGCCAGCACGGCAATGAAGTCCCTGACATCGTTCTCAATAAACTCCAAAGCAGTCATAAACTGTCGCGAGGTATCGGAGGAGTTTAACATTCGCCTTTGTGGGGTACCAGGCCATAGAGACATTATGGGAAACTGTGAAGCCACCACACTGCCAGATGACGAAACTTTTTCTGACATAGGTACTCGCCTCTAGTTGCGACACACACAAACCGATTGCCAATGATAGATGGAGCACAGGCAACACCTGCCAAAGCACGAAGCAAATCTGGCCCAGTCTCGACGCATCTGATAGTTTGATATCCCTAAGAGGATCCAAAATCAGCACCGTAGTGGGAATAATCACCGGACCCTGCCTATTAGGTCTACACTCGAAAAGACTGCGACTGTTCTCAAATGATTTCAGCAGAAGCTGCTTAGATGGAGAAGAGTGCAACACATTCTCTGCAGCTGCCCTGCACTGCCTTACTTTTCGACAACTTAAGCGACAAGTCTGGCTGTCTGTCGCGGGAATCACGCCGCCCCAACCCATCTGTGTTTACCCTCGTGGCACTACAATGGGCCTATATTTGGCCTAAGCCTACCCACCTACCCACATACCCACCTACCTCCCACTCAAAGGACTCGCTCATGGCGTAGCCTCTCGCAGACTGTGTGAGGCCCCCCATGTGGGTGCCAAGTTTGTCCTTGACTTTTCGCAACCCCATAAGTTTTTTCTTACACTCTCCACGAGACTACATCCATTTGTAATTAAAGAAAAGAAAATACCTACCCACCTGCAACTTAATGTCCACCTCCACCGAGCCAATGCTGCTCTACTCCTAAACACATGTGTTCGATGTGATTCGAGGAACTCAGCGGCTGCAGCTGTTTTCAATCACGCAGATCCAAGTTCACTCAATCACTCGTGTACTCGATATTTTCTCTCAGTCAGGGCTCAAATTCTGATCCAATAATTGCTTGGTTACCACGTTAATGGTAATCCATATTAAACCCCAAATTTTCGCAATCAAGTGCGCAGAGTAATCCGGATTGCGACCCTTCCACAAATGTATCGTTGGCAATGTCCAATTCCAGGCCATCAGCATCACATTACACCGATAACATCGAACAGTGCCCCCGTCACAGTAAATCAAAATCAGTCGAGACGGACAGTCGACGGGAAACAATGTGTGCATCCGATTTCTAAGAAGACAACGTCGACACAGTCCGTGCAGTCGGCCGCCAGGCAACCCTGCAATCGATACTCAATTTCAGCGAAGCAACGCCTCCCGACTCGATCCCCAGTTCGCAAGTGAATGCATCCAATTATCCGAAAACGGCAACTACAACAATGCGCTTTTGCCTAAAATTGATTGCCACTAATATGCTGCCCTCCGCTGCACTGTTATGAAATTTCTCATCGCAGGACGACCTTTGCCTGACCCCACACCAGCAGCGGTCACCATTCACCACTCACCACTCACCAGGCGGCAACGGTAACGAGAACTGTGGACGTAATCATCAATGCTGCATGCGCTTCAACCGTATCCATCATTCACTTTATAATGTTTTGGAAAATTTATAGGACGGGGCGAGGGTCACCGAGCCCTAATCCCTTCGGATAAACTGTGAATTTAAATGTGACCACACAGCCGTCACCAACCGCCAGCACCACACACCATCACCATCACCATCGCCGTCAGCAGCCCCATCAGCATGGCCAGCATGTCCTGCATTCTTAAGCTGTGTCCACAATCAGGTTGCAGGGATTACAGTTGTAGTGCCCTTGGCCACGCCAAACCGTCCTGCACACAAGCTCCGAACAGAGCCGCCTCTGCCTGCACGGACAAACCACCATTGAGTGGTAATTTGAATTTTCCAACCCGCTACGTGTGTTCGTGTGCGGCGGCGAGGGGTCAGGTAATTCACAAGCAACACGTAATCTGGGAAATTCCACAACCACTCCACCCACCCTTTGTCACATTCGACCGAGAAACCGGGTGTGGGTTGGCTTTTACTTGTAATTCCCTTTGTTTATGCCCTTTTTTTCTTCTCCAGCTCGACGTTAGTTATTCTTTCGAACTTTACGACTGAGCACAATGGCAAACCTCATGTAAAGGGTAACTTTCGAGGCGTGTAGGCTTGTTTCCCCTCAAACCTCCCCCACCTCCGCCCACCTCCACCCACCACCACCCACCTCTGCCCACCGTGTCATTCATCAAGTCTCGTGTGTGGGCGTAGTTTAGAATGGCACTGAGATTTTGTATATCATTGGACTGTGTCCTTAATTAACTTCATTTGAGCGGTTAGTTACGGCCGTTACACAAAGGTGTAGTAGGTACTTTGGCTTGGAGGTCCTTGACAAGCGGCATACACACACACACATGGACACACGAGTGCCGAGCGGTGCGGCCTCAGATTGTGAAAGACAAGCCATTTCATGTTCGAGCCACAGCACATGGGTTTGAATAATTCATTTGTGATAAAATGGCATCAAGGACGACGGGGGTGGGGTCATTTCGAAGGTGTGTGTATTAGTTTAGTAATTATCCTCAAAGGAAATGGGGACTAATGCTCGAGGTACAGGCTGGCTTGAAGGATAGAGTGCGGTGGTGGGGCGAAGTTGAAACTGACGAATGTCCACAATTTGACATTGTAAATGGTTTCGTCGACAGGCCGTCGTGTTCAGCTGTGTGTTTTGCATTCATTCGAGTCCTGGCATTGAGCAACTTCTCGTTGTGTGGACATCCTTTAAGAAGTGATTCAGAAGGTAGCCGAGCATGCGTTGGTCAACCAATGTGACTGATTTAGTGGTCGAGTGGCTTGGAGGAAAAATAAATAATTTCCCGAAAGACTAAGTGCGAAGTTCAAAGGCTTTACTGCTGCATTCAGGACGCGGGCCACTTAACGCTCCGGCACATAGAACACTTTACCGAGCGCGGTGGACTGCCTGACGTGAGGGATAACTTCAACGTTTCAATTTCTTCAAAGTTTCAATGGAAAATTCAAGTGATTGTAATTCGATTGGTCCTTTTTTGACATGTGATTGAATGTTTATCAGCATTGGAACGTTGGAAGGTCTATGGACTACATGTTTAGTTCTCTGCAGGTCCTGATGACCATGGCATGGTGGTCACCTAACCTATCCTTGCCAAGGGGTCTGACAGAGTTGGTTCCAAGAACACAGATTCCCGATCATCGCACGAAAAGGATTCGTAAGCTGTCCCCACGAGGGGACCTCAAGTGGGTCCAGATGTTTCTCGACTTGTGTGTGCAAGCTCTTACACACCCCTCTGGTGGCTCAGAATTGAATGCTCTTCGGGTCGAGCCAAGTGAGTTATCCACTTGCCATACGTAGCCTGATGACTGTAGCCTAGCTGGGGTCCATGTGGCTGCTCGTCTGGCTGGATCGTCTCCTCCAGATGCCACTAACTGGAACAGGGACTTGGACCCGCCCAACTTTATTCTCCAACAAACCAAAGGCGTTTTTGTAATTAATTTTGTTGTTGTCATAAAATTCATTCTCCTTATTAGCTTGACAAAAAAATACTTAAAACTAACCCAAAGTTAGGCTCTTACAACTGACCTATGGACCGTATAGGGGTCCTCTAAGCTATTCGAATCTTAATTAAATTGTGCCTTTCGGCTTACATTACGCTATTTTAATGTATGCCTTGTGTACAGCCTTATTTTGTTGTATTATTGATGGAACTTTGAGAAAACTTGGCTCACCTTAACTGACTTACCCTAACTCAAACGAACATAAAACCTGACAAAAAACTTAACAACCACTTCCCATGAGGTTGACTAATCACATGGTTTTTCAGTGAAGTTGTCTACAGGCCCAGTATTGCTAGATTTTGAGGAGGCTTTCTATTCCCTCTGGCGTAAAGGCTTGATATATACGCCTCTCAAATCAGAGTTCTCGGAATATGTACGCTTTTTGGTTTCTGTTAATAATAGACACTCCCACATTAAAGACTTCCCAGCTAGAGTTCCGCAGGGGTCAGTACTTACTCCTATATAATATAATATATTCACTTCAGACTTTCCATCCCCTTCAAATTGCAAAAGAGCTATGGACGCGGATGATCAAGCTATTTAGACCTCTGATGATCACTCTTCTGCTATAGAAAACCGTCTTCAAATACTACAAACATTGGAAGACAAAAGTTAACGCAGGCACGAGCCAAGCAATCTTTTGAAAGATTTGTTGCCCGCAAATAAGTTAAAATTGAACATGAATATTATCCCATGGGTTAGCTCTGTAAAATATCCCGACATTCACCTAGATAATAACATACGCTGATCATATTGCTAATACTAATATTGTTTCAAGAATTCCATATAAGTTCATAAATAAAGGGTGATTTTTTAAAAGCTATAGGAAAGTTTTTCAAAAAAATAAACACATACAATTCAGAAAAATCCATGCAATCTTTATTTGAATCGATAGTACGGTCCATATAATTTAATGTTTGAAGATTATTTCGCGCAAATGTTGACCTTGACTGCGCCTCAAATGGTCCATCCTCTTAGTCCAAGTTTGGCATACTCTTTCCAACATTTCGGCCGGTATCCCACGAATAAACGCTTCAATCTTGTCTTCCAATGCGTCAATTGAAGCGGGCTTGTCTGCATAGACATGAGCTTTAAATTAGCCCCACAAAAAATAGTCTAAAGGCGTTAAATCGCACGATCTAGGCGGCCGAACGTGAAATAAAATGTTCACCGAAGTCGCGCGTGCTGTGTGGCATGTGGCACCGTCTTGTTGAAACCACAAGTCATGCAAGTCAAGCTCTTGCATTTTGGGCAAAAAAAAGGTGGATATCATCTCACGGTAGCGCTCACCATTCACAGTTACGTTACGATTCGCATCATCTTTGAAGAAGATGCCACCAGCCCATACACCGCTCCAAACTGTGACTTTTTCTGGATGCATCGGTAGCTCTTGCAATGCTTCTGGCTGATATTCACTCCAAAATCGACAATTCTGCTTATTTACGTACCCATTGAGCCAAAAATGAGCTTCGCCGCTGAACACAATTTTTCGGTAAAAAAGTGGAAGAAGCTTGCGATGAACTTTCTTAACAGAGCACGCATTTTGATAATAAAATTAGCAAGCGTTGTTCGTTTGTAAGCCGATTCGTGGTTAAATTGTAGACCAAACTGAAGATGTTTGACAGTGAAACAAAACACGAAACGTGCGTCAGCTGTTTAAACCAGTGTTGCCAAAAAGATAATAGCTAAAAAATCACCCTTTACAAGGTCGTCTTTCAAGCAATGATGACATACGGAGCTTGGGGAAATTGCGCAGAAACTTCACAACATCCAGAAACTTCAAATCGCTCAGAACGAGATTCTAAAAATGATTGTTGTAACTGTCGACATTGCATTTGATTGCCTGCCGCCACACACTTGAATTTGACGCCGAATAAGACATGCTTATCATTGAACTGAGTTCACAACACTTTATCGTAAGACAACACCTCAATTTTTTATTCTATTGCTTATTTTCTGCACCTACCATCAATTTGAAATGTATTTTGAAGTATATTTGTTAAGAACCAATATATTAGAGTAAGCATAATTTGTGTTATAAATTTCGCTTAATAAAGACTGAACGGGTCAGATACAATCTGACAGCTATCTGCGACTCTTATTTGTTGTTAAAAGTGAGTCTGCTTGGAGTCTGGAAAATAGGTGTTCTAGTTCTGTACTGGAAATACCGCTGATAGTCACGGTACAGAAACGCTGTCAATGATGTTACGTCTTCCTTGGGACCTTCCTACAATGATTTTACTCGAACAATATGGAATTCTACAGATAGCCAGGAGAATTGAAACACTCATCCAAAATTTGTTGATAGATGCCGAAGGCCTGCAGACACGACCCATCCTAGCCAATTTCACTTCAAATAATTCTTGTACATCAAAATAATAATTGGCTTTTGTACTTTAATTGTGACATGAACCCTTGTAAAATTACTTGTATACTTAAGAATTACTTATTTCTTTATTTATACATTTGTTTATTTATTTATTGTATTATTGTTTTTATTTATTTACATATTTATTAATTAATTTATTATTTTTTTATTGGCATATTTCTTAATTTATTAATTATTTGCTTATTTATTTTTTTATTAATATTATTTACTGAGGGCCATTCAGTCTCTATACAAAAACTGTAGCAGCTGTGTTCTGGTTAACGATGCTAAATCGACACCTTTCGCCGTGGGCGTTGGACTACGCCAAGGGTGCGTCTCGTCACCTCTCCTATTCCTTGCCTACATGCACTGTATGTTGGCGCGCAGCCGAGGTGAGGAATGTTTCACCTTGGGAGAGCTGAGGATAAGACATCTTCCTTTTGCAGATGACTTAGTTATCCTCACATCTTACCAGAGAAAACCCCATCGATAGCTTTGTGGCCGTATATGCTGATGCTGGAATGAAGGTCAATGTGGACAAATCTGAGGTTATGGTCATTTCCAAAATGCCAGCCAAGAAGCAGAGATAATGGAGGATAGAGATATCCATCTTCGGCTATTTTGGCCCTAGTCCACACCGGAGATGTAGTGGTGCTCCCTTGTATTTCGCACATACTTTTGCACAAACCATGGATCCACAGCGCAATGTCGGCCGATTTTTAGTGGGAAAAAATGGCGACAGATTGCGGAACGTGCCCACGATCCATGTACTGCTGTGTGGAGGGTTTTCAAAAGTCGACTCGTATTCGTAAGAGCGTATTCTTATATGCATTGTTGTATGGAATTTCGTTCCACTGAACTGAGGAACTAT
Organism: Eristalis tenax; assembly: GCA_905231855.2. Classification (NCBI taxonomy): domain Eukaryota; kingdom Metazoa; phylum Arthropoda; class Insecta; order Diptera; family Syrphidae; genus Eristalis; species Eristalis tenax. Next base: position 16,624,529 of record HG993126.1, on the reverse strand, counting down.
TTTACCTCTATTTAATGCTTAGGTTAGGTTAGTTTTAGCCCGATCATAAACCGTATCTGACAAATTGTCTCAAAAGGTAGTTCCACTCTATACCCTTAATTAAGGAATGCTGAAAACTCATACATTCAGATACATTTTGATATCAACAATGCAATTATAACGGATGCAAAAATTGAAGTTAATTTATATCAAGAGTTAAATTAGAAACCTTTTCTAAGTGATTCATGCAAACGTTTCAATAAATTGTTTTTAGTTTGTTATTATTTATCTGTATGCATGATTCGGGTGAATGCATACACAATGTAGTGCATTCATTAATTTTGTCCCAGTATCTCAGATTATAACATGCTCAAATGGGAGCTTAATTAATCGACAGCGTGAACATAAGCTTTGTTCGTTCGTTTACCTCGCCATACTGTGTTGAAATTTAACACCAACATTTTAAATTGAGCTCTAATTCGCCCCCCTACTAGTTTGGGGAGGGTATCAGCTGTTCAACAGCCGTTCTCAAGAGCTCACACGTATTCACAGATAGGGGAGAAAAATCGTATCAAACGCTGACAGATGAAATCAGGGGGCAAGATAGGTAGAAGATGGACATCTCTATCCTCCATTATCTCTGTCTAGAAGTTTAAGTATCTCGGCGTCTTTGTGACGAGTGATGGAAGGAGTAATGCTGTAGGATAAAGTTTAGCGGTTCTCAACTCAGTATTTGTTCCAGCTCTCATCGACCGAAAGAATAAGATCGCGAACACAAGCTGCTGAGATTAGATTTCTTCGTGCTTGTTGTGGGAATTACTCATCAGGATAGGGTGAGAAACACGGCAGTGCGCGAGGAAATGAACATTGAGGAGCTGCTTCTTCGAATGAGGAAGGCTATGCTTCGGTGGTTTGGTCACTTGGCGCGAATGTCCCCTTCAGCACGACTTCCGAGGCGGGCGTTGAATGCGACCGCTTGACAGACCTAGGACGAGATGGTTGGACGAAGTCCAAAAACTCGCCTGGCTACGCTTGGGCATAACTCCTGATGAGTGAGAGTCGATGGCGTAGGATCGAGTTGCCTGGAGACCTCTCGTGCGTAGTTTACCCCCACGACGCCTTTAGTTTAGCATGCGGGTCAGAAGAGGATGGTGATGATGATGATGGCAGACTCTTTTCTGTCTCGAGCAGAGATCTTTCTATTGAACCGGAGGAGATCCTCGTTCCTGCGAGCGACATCCCGTTCGTATTGGAGTCGCAGGTCCACTATTCGGCGTACGACATGGAGGATAACAGAACATCCTGGTGGACCCGGTATGAAGCCAATCGTGTCTAGATAAAGGAATGCTTCGGTAGGAATAAAGCCGTTAAGGTGTACCCATACATGGTACATAATATTGGGGTAGTAAGCCCCAAAGATCAGACTCTTGGAAGAAGTCCTTTTTTTATTTCAAAATCTATACTAGACAAAAATGTTTAAAACTAGTTAGACGAACAGTATTGTCACGAACAGTGTCGTCAATCAGTAGACGTTGGCAGAAGTCGAAGGTCGTACAATGAGCCCCCTGATGAACTTAATAAAGAAATTATCTAACTGTTCAAGTTTGTCTCGTTGAACAGGACCTCCTTAGGATAGAACTTCTTGTACTGAGACTTCGGTTTATGATACAACCGGAGACAGGGCCGATGACACTGTCTCTCGAACAACCTCATCTTTTGGACTCACGTTGAACCACAATGGACAACCGTACGCCATAATTGGAGGGATGAGGGCCATGTAGCTGGCAACCTTCACCCTGGTATCAAGTTAGCTGTTGTAAAACAACCCTCTTGCCACAGCCAAAGCTTTTCTGGCTTTAGTCATGTTTGTCAAAATACAGATATATGATCTAACAAAATGCCAAGAGGCCTTACTAAACTTTTCACATTTAACGGTCGTCCTAGCGGGTCAACTACACCGAACTTAAGCCAGTTTATGCGTGGCATTTAAATACATCGGGGTCCTGAAATGGATAGTTTCACACTTCAGGAATTTGTTAATCAACTAAAAATCATGTCGTTACATTTGTTCGTCGTAACGTTGCAACAAGATGAATTCAAACCTCGGACTTGACCTGTACGCTACTAGATCATCGGCGTACGGAATTAAGTGCGGCAGTGTAACAAAAGTGAAAACAAAAGATTGGCGAACCAACTGCCCCCCTGCTGCAGACCATTTTGTATGTCACAGGCCGTGTTAGGAGTTACGTCGCCGCCTTGGTCCATTCCCCTGCGCCTTAGAGTAGAACTGGGGTCATCTTGCTTTACTCAATTGCCTCTTGAGGTGGAGTATGTCCGCGTTTGAACTCGGATATATTGTGAGTCCTATTCAACGGGGAGCCGACAGTGGCTAAGTTGCTCAATGTGGCGATGTGTCCAGACGTCGATGTTTCCTGACCTTCCTGGATGGCAGCATACATTTTGTTTGTCCACATTTTTCTGAAGACCTTCTCGAAGCATTCTAGTACTGCACGGGAATGCAGGAAATCACCTACTGACCACAGTTGCTCGGCCGAATTTTACAAGATTCTAATGACAACCGCCCCCAATCTTGTCCAGTATTAGATGGTAGAAATCACTTGACTTATCGAAATCCGGTTCAAGTTTCCAACTGTTCAGAAATCCTTGAAGTGAGCTGTACGTTATGGTGCGACGCAAGTGGGTGCTTGTATCGGTAACTCAACTATTCTCAAGGATTTCAATGTCACTCCCTATGACCCCGACAGCCTTTTACATCACTCCCTCTCCAACAATCAGACGCTCCATTAACGTCCATGATGCGATTCTGGCTTCCTTTCCGCAACACTGCCGCTTTCGAGTCATAGACTATGCAAAAGTCAAGAAAGCCTTCCCGGCCATCACTCAAACACCTTCCGAAAATGATACATTTCACTCCAATTCACTGCATGGATCCCACAACCGACCACAGGACATCATTCCGAGCAGGAAAAAACCACACACATACCCGCCAGTTGAAAGCCAAAAGTATCTGTCCACAAAACCACCAAAAACTGGGCTAGCAACTCCCGACTGAATTGAGTTGTACGCCACCTTCACTCCCATGCACTGCCAGACGCCCGCCAGCCACTCCCTGCACTCACTTTGCTGCCAATCTAAATGCAATTAAAATTCCATTACATTCCCGATGCAGCTCACAAAATGCACAAAAAATAGACAATTATCCTGAAAAACTTCTCCCTTCCGACCAATTATATTTACAATTTCCCAGCTCGTAGCGCATTTAGTTTGCCAACGTGCCCGTCCACTCTGGCAACCATTAATTGTGACTTCAAGCCCCCCCTTGGCATCGAATGGTCGGCGTGTTTGGCTGTTGTTTTAGCTGAATCACATTTTTCCCCTCTTCTCTTTAGTTGCTAGGATTTTCGTGAACCACAAGCCAAACACTAACACAAAGCCGCCTGGTTGTGTGTGTGGCGAATAAAAAACCCATCAAATAGACTCCCCAGAAGCTTGCAACATGGGGGAAGACTGATACACCGTGTCCCTCTATTGACGATCAATTAAAACAACGAATGAGCCTATTTGTCCACTTGGCCACATTGAATGTGTCCACACATCCTTTTTGCCGGCTCCCTGATGCTGCTCCACCGAATAAACAACAAAAACAGCGACGACGACGACGAGGATATATGTAACACCCGTGGCCAGTGGCTTCATCATTTGTCCGGCCAGCCGCAACCACCACTCGCCACATACCACGGCCAGCACTTCGACCGATATAACGGTGTGTAACAACACATGGTGTGGTTTATTGTGCTTTCCCATTAGGCCGCCGCCTCGCCGCCGGTTGCACAAGGCAACGAAATAATATAAGCGACCAAACGAATAATACCCGATGATGAAGCGAGCGAAAGAGCAAGCCATCGACGAAAGCGACGAGTGTGTGAGAGCGAGAGAGGCGGGGTGGGGGGAATGGAATTGGGGAATGTTACCGTTTTATTATGTATTTTTTCATGATTTTTCTTTGCGATTTGCGAAGGGCTCCGATTGTGGCCACTCAGAGCCCTTGCCGGTTCAACAATCAACAACAACAGCAGCAACACAATCGGTGACAGGAAAATAAACTCTCATCATTATTGTGTTGGATGGCCTCAGCGTTTCCATTTAAGTCCCCTTCACTTTTTGTCTGTGTCTCTGTTCGCCCGCAGAGCTTGTGTGTAATTTGTTAATTAATTGAAAATATTTACTTTCCTCTTTTTTCCGCTTTTTTTTTTTTCTGGTTGTTATGGATTGCGTTGCATTTGGTGGCAAATTGCAGGAAAGTTTACTTAAGCGTTTGTCACTGTTGATGACTGAATGCGTTCATTGATTGCCGTGCACGGTGTGTGCACAGGGATGGCATGTAGGTTGAGGTTTATTTCATTACTTTTTTGTGAAACAATTTTTTCGGAGTATTTACCCGGCTTATTGCGTTGCCATTAATTTATTGCTGATTATGTGTTGAACGGGGATATTACTTTTATCTGAAAAAAATAAATATTAAATTAATTCAAGAGCTCAAAATATGAATTGATTGGTTACCACGGCAAATAATTCAATTTGTTAATCAATAATGAATGGATTTCAATCATATTTTCGTTTCGAAAAGTCAATTACATTTGATTTAAGGCCGAATGGGACTGTAAAAGCTGGTGCTCTGATGAAGTAGTCGACTGCAAGTGATTCACTCACTCGATGGTGGCTGCAATGGACAGTGGGTTAATGCGGTTCATCATCATTTCAGGCGAAAATATGTGTGAATTTGAGAGGCTTGTTTGGGCGAATGGAGAGATATCCGGAGTAGCAACGCTCGTACAAGTTTGAATCGCAATCGAGGTGTCTTCGTTGTTATGCCCTTTTCAGAGCTAATCGCTCACATTTTTATTCTCAACTGGGAATCCGGTGTGGACCTCAGTCTGTCTGGCTACTTGGCTCCAGTTACAGGCACCAAGTTGTTTGCAGCCAATCTTTACTGGTGTGCATTACTTTCAACGCGGTCGTTTGCTGTATCGTCTCATCGTCGGAGTCGAAGCCTCGGGGCCCGGAGATAAGTTGACCATGTGCCCTTCATGGTCTATCCAGCTTATTTCTTCGATTCGTAAGGGATTAGCTAGGCTCATGTCCTTGGTAAAGCCCGTAGAGTTCGTGGTTGAATATTGCCTTCCAGACGCAAACACGACCACACGACCACAGATCGCGTGCAGGACTTTTCACCAATATTGAGATTGTCCTGGGATGATCAGTATCTGTTGTTGTTGGTGGCTGGTGGCTAGGAGCCGTGGCTGGGGGCTGGAGGTTAGTGACTGGTGGTGGATGATTGCTGGGGGCTAGTACCTTGTGACCGGTGGCTGGTGGCTAGTGCCTGGTTGCTGGTATCTAGGGGCGGGTGACTAGTAGCTAGTGGCTTTCAGCCTGTGGCTTGTGACTGGTGACTTATGGCTACAGGTTAGTGGCTACTGGCTGGTGACTTGTGACTGGTGACTGGTGGCTGGTGGCTATTGGCTGGTGGCAAGTATCTGCTTACTGGTGGCTGCTGGGGTCTAATAGCTGGTGACTGGATCGTATTAACTGGTGGCTAATGGCTGATGGCCGGGTGTTGGTAGCTGGAGGCTAGTGGGTGGTGCTGGTGGGTAGAGGCTACTGGCTGGTGACTTTTGACTGGTAACTGGTGGCTGATGGCTGGTGGCTTGTGGCTGGTGTCTGGAGGCGGGTGGCTGGAGGCGGTCGGCTGATGGCTGGTAACTGGTGGCTGATGGCTGGTGACTGGTGGCTGGTGGCTTGTGGCTGGTGGCTGGAAGCGCGTGGCTGGAGGCGGGTGGCTGGAGGCGGGTGGCTTTTGGCTGATGGCTGGTGGCTGGTAACTGGTGACTGATGGCTGGTGACTGGTGGCTGGTGGCTGGAGGCTGGATGCGGGTGGCTGGAGGTGGGTGGCTGGAAGCGGGTGGCTGGAGGCGGGTGGCTGGAGGCGGGTGGCTGGTGGCTGATGGCTGGTAACTGGTGGCTGATGGCTGGTGACTGGTGGCTGGTGGCTGGTGGCTTGTGGCTGGTGGCTGGATGCGCGTGGCTATAGGCGGGTGGCTGGAGGCGGGTGGCTGGTGGTTGATGGCTGATGGCTGGTAACTGGTGGCTGATGGCTGGTGACTGGTGGCTGGTGGCCGGAGGCGGGTGGCTGGAGGTGGGTGGCTGGAGGCGGGTGGCTGGAGGCGGGTGGCTGGAGGCGGGTGGCTGGAGGCGGGTGGCTGGTGGCTGATGGCTGATGGCTGGTAACTGGTGGCTGATGGCTGGTAACTGGTGGCTGATGGCTGGTGACTGGTGGCTGGTGGCTGGAGGCTGGATGCGGCTGGCTGGAGGCGGGTGGCTGATGGCTGGTAACTGGTGGCTGATGGCTGGTGACTGGTGGCGGGTGGCTGATGGCTGGTGACTGGTGGCTGGTGGCCGGAGGCGGGTGGCTGGAGGTGGGTGGCTGGAGGCGGGTGGCTGGAGGCGGGTGGCTGATGGCTGGTAACTGGTTTCTGATGGCTGGCGACTGGTGGCTGGTGGCTTGTGGTTGGTGGCTGGAGGCGCGTAGCTATAGGCGGGTGGCTGGATTCGGGTGGCTGGTGGTTGGTGGCTGATGGCTGGTAACTGGTGGCTGATGGCTGGTGGCTGGTGACTGGAGGCGGGTGGCTGGAGGTGGGTGGCTGGAGGCGGGTGGCTCGAGGCGGGTGGCTGATGGCTGGTAACTGGTGGCTGATGGCTGGTAACTGGTGGCTGATGGCTGGTGACTGGTGGCTGGTGGCTGGAGGCGGGTGGCTGAAGGTGGGTGGCTGGAGGCGGGTGGCTGGAGGCGGGTGGCTGATGGCTGGTAACTGGTTTCTGATGGCTGGTGACTGGTGGCTGGTGGCTGGAGGAGGGTGGCTGGTGGCTGATGGCTGATGGCTAGTGACTGGTGGCTGGTGACTGGAGGAGGGTGGCTGGTGGCTGATGGCTGATGGCTAGTGACTGGTGGCTGGTGGCTGGAGGCGGGTGGCTGGTGGCTGATTGCTGGTGGCTTGTTGCTGGTGGCTTGTGGCTGATGGCTGGAGGAGGGTGGCTGGTATGTGCCTACTAGGGGCTGTTGGATAATTGCTGGTAGGTGCTTACAGGTTGCTGGGTGTTGGTGGCATGGTGCTGGTGGCTGGGGGCTAGTGGGTGGTAGCTGGTGGTTAGTAGCCACTGGCTGGTAACTGGAGTGTAATGACTGGTGACTGATGGTAGCTAGTTTGGAGCTGGTGTCTGGGGGCTAGTAGCTTGTGACTATTGTCTTGTGACTGGTGCCTATTAGCTAGTAGCTGAATGCTAGTAGAGAGTTCATCGAAGTGCATTTTTCAAGGGGAATGTGGACTGTAACTGAATTGCAGGAACCAAGCAGCACTTCTTCTGGGATTCTCATTTCCTCCGAGGCTGAGTTGCATAAGTCGGCTCTCAAAGCAATGATTCCTCATTGTGTGATAAATATTCGCTAATATTTCCTTAGCTGGCGGTCTCAAGTTGACCGATTGCCGGTTAAGAAGTCACACAGATACGTTTCCATAATGAAGCTGAGAGGAATATCAACGACACTGAAAATATGAGAAACTGTAGCTGTAGGACGAATGCTGCCACTTCCAACTCCGCACAGCCATCTCGAGATAACTACCGCGTATCGCTTATCAGAGTAACTTTAATTCTCATGTGCACATGTCACTCGAACAACCCTCAGCATGCCAAGGGTATTCTGTAACCCTCGTCCGAACGAGACCAACACACAGTGTGACCATTCATGCCTTCAGATTCATCCCTCGAACTGTCAGCAACTGATTTGTTCGCCCTAAGATATGTCCCGCCACTCGTGTAAGCCCGTTACAACTAGTAATTCAAATCTTTGAGGACAACACAGGGACACATGTAAAATTCAAATCCTTTGGCCCCCCAAGCACCATCCGATTTGTGCTCAGACAAGGCGATTAGACTTAATCGTCATCGCATGTCTAAATCCAATTTACTATAATTTTGCAAATCCCTCCCCTAAGGGAGCAGCCTGCCGTGGCCCACATTCCCGCACAAGACCAAACATATCACAGCACACACGCCCACATCAAACATCCTCGATTCACTAATTTTCCTTAATTGGAATATTATACTGCCACTAAAGAAATTTTGGAGCAGCCAGCAGGTTCGGAATGACACCCTTGTGCTGCGGCAAAAACACAAGCCAGCATATTTTAACCGTCATTTCGATGTAAAGCAACGCAATCACCAGACACCCCTTCCCACGCGGGGGAGCATCCCAATGTGTGATGGTCGTTGATATTTTCCTTATGTACTCCCTTCTCGGACGTGGATACACAACGCAGAGAATCAACACCTTCTGTTGGTTCCCCGGTGGCGTCGGCAGGGACGCACGACTCAACGCAAGACAACATCCTTAAAGACCGTCCAGGACATCAACCCGTCCACCACACCGTCCTGTTCACATCGATGCGGGACAAATTTTATTTAATGGTTATGATAAAAATATTCATGGAATATTCCAGGCTTAATATGGCCGAGCCGGAGCCTGGTGGCTCGGGTGTTTACGGCGCCTTAATGGCATCGAATGTCTGATGGCCTGATGCTTGGTGCTGGCTGCTGCCGCTATAGTGGTGCACTACCACCAAATGTGGCATGGGCGAGGCGGGGGTATTCCTGTTCTTAGATGTGTTTCGAGCAGATTTAAAATTTATTACCGCTATTTATGTGTGTTATAAATGGCGGTAAACGAGGCTATTAAGCGTTTTATTTTTGGCACCGCCTTGGGCGGCTGTGGTGGGCGTTTGTGTCTTCGCTGGCGGGTTTCAGATTCGAATTTAGATTCATTCGAGGGCGAATGGCGGACCATGCGAATGGTGCGACCAGTTGTTATTGAAAAATCTCCTGGCGGACAGCGTACCTTGGGGAGGTGGCTGGGGGGAGGGGCGAGATGCTAAGGCAATTGAGTCTGGGAGATGTTGTTTTATTGTTTTTATTTTTTTTTTCCTTTCTTTCAATTTTTTATGGCGGACCCCGAGTAGATAAAGTCTGTGTTTTATTTGCGCTTCATTTTGTTAGGGGTTGCGGCAGCCGCAAGGCGGCTCTTTTGAAGAACATCCCCGATCGGAGATTTCGGGCGAAATTTACGACGTCAACGGTGTGAATAACATCGTCTTGGACGCGCGCGGTTTATGTGAATGAAGACCACGCGGTGGCGAGCGCTTTAAGGACTTTAAGGACATTTGTTGCAAACAAATGGCAAGGGGTAACTTGGCGGCTTTAAAGTGGATAGGGCTTTGCGGATGTTATCGGGGACATGGTTCGTGGAGCGGAGGAAATTGCTTAACAAAATTCAGTTGAATTTGGTGTGACTTCAGTCAATTGAAGCTGTAAAAAAAAAACAAAGGTATGATGTCTGTCGAGTGCCATAGGTGTAACTGATGCGGTAACTATTTTTCACTAACAATACGTGAAGGGATTTAATAAGCTCGCAGCATAATTAGCAGCGGTGACCACTTTAAATAAGCACAGTCGCCTCTTTCTAAATCGGGTTTCCCTCTTCTTTTGGCATTCCACTCAATTTTCTATCCAAAATTCGGAATCTTCCTCTAAGTCGATCTAGGTTTGATATTTCCCGAAAATTCGACTTAGAGGGAGACGACTGCGCCTCGAAAGTACGTCCATTTCTTATCATGACCTTTAACGAAAGTTTGAACCCGACGATTTCACCCGGGTGCTTGTGAATTTAAGATCTGCATGGAATAGTAGTTGGCACCTTAAGTAAGGCTAGGTTAGAGTGGCTGAATACATTAAAGGTAGCCACACTTAGGCCGAAGTAGGCCCGGTGTGTTACCACAAAGATCTAGTAGAGTTGACTGGTGCTAATATTGCTCAGTTCTTAAGGGATTTCCAATAGCCTTAATTGTCCGGGGTCAAGACACAGTACTGGCTGAAGGTATAGAGGGAGAAAGCTGATCTGCGGATTGAGATGGAGGTCTTAAATATCTGAGTAGTCTGTGGGAAATATGAGGCTAGGAAGAGCATTCCTTATTCGTAAATTAAATGCGCTTCCGAAAGTAGGTTGAGTGGGTGACGGGTATTGCGGGTTAAATCATGGAGAGGAGGAATGCAGCCGGCCAACTCGATTGAGCATCGTTTGTTAAAATACTGAAAAAAGAAGAGAGGGTACGTCGAGCGAGTCTACATCGAGTCTACGTCGATTTTCGAACGAGTTGTACTGTTTCAAAATTGACCCAACTTGACGAATCCTACAGGAAAACTCAGCTTTACTCAAGCTGTTTCAAAATTTACCCAACTTGACGAATCCTAGAGGAAAGCTCAGCATTGCTCCGTCCATCACTTGTGAAAAACATCCCGAGATTCTTAAACTTTTGCACCTGCTTTGGGACCCCCCTAACATGTAGAGAGCATTGAACAGGCATCCTGGAACTCACCATAAGCTCCGATTTGTCCACGCTAATCTTCATGCCAGCATCAGCACTTACGGCCTCAAACCTATCGAGTGCACGCTGGAGTTCCGTCTTGGAAGATGTGAGGATACCATCAACTCTCCCAATGTGAAACATTCATCGCCTTGGCTGCGCAGTCCACATATAAAGGGTGATTTTTTAGCTATTATCTTTTTGGCAACACTGGTTTAAACAGGTGGCGCACGTTTCGTGTTTTGTTTCACTGTCAAATATCTTCAGTTTGGTCTACAATTTAACCATGAATCGGCTTACAAACGAACAACGCTTGCAAATTATTGAATTTTACTAACCAAATGCGTGCCCTGTTAAGAAAGTTCATCGCGCGCTTCTTCCATTTTATGGTCAGCTTAGACGAAGCTCATTTTTGGCTCAATGGGTACGTGAATAAGCAGAATTGTCGATTTTGGAGTGAATATCAGCCAGAAGCATTGCAAGAGCTCACAGCTCACACTTACAGTTTGGTGCGGTTTATGGGCTGGTGGCATCATTGGACAGAAGTACGGTCAAGATGATGCGAATCGTAAAGTAACTGTGAATGGTGAGCGCTACCGTGAGATGATATCCAACTTTTTTTTTGCCCAAAATGCAAGAGCTTGACTTGCATGACATGTGGTTTCAACAAGACGGTGCCACATGCCACACAGCACGCGCAACAATGGACTTATTGAGAGGCGAATTCGGTGAACATTTTATTTCACGTTCGGGACCGGTCAATTGGCCGCCTAGATCGTGCGATTTAACGCCTTTAGACTATTTTTTGTGGGGCTATGTTAAAGCTCATGTCTAAACAGACAAGCCCGCTTCAACTGACGCATTGGAAGACAACATTGAGGCATTTATTCGTGAGATACCGGCCGAAATGTTGGAAAGAGTATGCCAAACTTGGACTAAGAGGATGGACCATTTGAGGCGCAGTCAAGGTCAACATTTGCGCGAAATAATCTTCAAACATTAAATTATATGGACCGTACTATCGATTCAAATAAAGATTGCATGCATTTTTCTGAATTTTATGTGTTTTTTTTTTTTTTTTGAAAAACTTTCCTATAGCTTTTAAAAAATCACCCTTTACAAAGAAAAGGAAACGCACCCTTGGCGAAGTGAAATATAAAATGTAAAACGTAAGAAAAGTGTTTATAAGAACATTGTTTTCTTATATCAGTTCTTCGGCTATCGGTATATATTTGGCATATCCGTTTATTGGAGACAAGAAATTCCAGATGTAAAGAAATGAATGTTTTGACTTTACAGTACAGTTCGTATGCAAATCTCCACTTCGACATCGACAAGTGATGGGATGACTGTCTCTTCACATAAATACCACACGAGAAACTTATCCAAAGGACATTACGTTCATGAAGAAAACAAAAGTGTCGGTTAACCCTCTGCAAACGACACCCTACACTCCATCCAGTACCGCGATGTGATGAACATACCTCTCCCATGAAAATGCTCATGTGCATTGTTCGTCGGGTAATGAGCGGTACGAATTGGGCTGCTGCTGCGACTAGGTTTTTAGTTGTCTATCAAACTTCCGGAAAAGTGGAAGAAAAACAATTAAAATAAAAGGAGTGATTCATTTTATTACTCACGTGATGTCTAAATTTGCTTAAAGACGCTTTAAACGTTATTGCATCAACTTGTTCGTAGTCTTTTAGTTCGTTCAAGAATCACAAATCTGCTTAGTCACCACTGTGCAATCGAACAAAGGTTAAACATACAATGGGCCGTATACATGAAAATGAAGGATATCCTCCCAAGTATAAGGTAGAGTTACAAGGGAATGCTTGGAAGTAAAAGGTTGAAGTACAAGCATTTCCTTCTTTTCGTATTCATACTGATTACCTTATACTTGCGAGGACATCCTTCAAGCACATGTAAAAGGTAGACTCATCGGAATGCTGAATGACGTGCAATAATGCTGGAATATTTTTAAACTTCTCTGTTGTGCCAGCTTCTTGCACTTCTTTTCGCTCAGTAGTAAAGTGTGTCACCCTCAGTCTTAGTGCGCTAAATGTGCATACTCCAGGCCCTAGCAGGTACGAAGTTACTGAAAATGAAACAAATTCTAGAAATGCGCTTCAGTTCATAGCAGAGGGTGACACACTTTTTCCAAATTTTCTAGTCACGTACGGACCCAGGCCAACTAACGTCAACACTAGTCAAGTTTTCTTTGGCATCACAAGTGGCTTGAGAATAGTTTTAATGTACTCATCTCCCTAGTTTCAGTATCCCTATGTGGGTACAATCGATTACACCAATAGCTGTCGGAAACCTAAACTTCCTTTGCCATAACTCTCTTGCTTCCGTTATTTCACCATTGGTTGTTCTTCACCAATATCCAGGACCACTGAGATATCACTAACATACCTTCATTCTATGGTTGACAAGGAACCTCCACGAGTTTCTTATTCGTACCTCAAAATCTGTCCCTGAGCCACTGTAAATTTGTCTCTTCACAACGGTAAGAATCTTTGGCGAATAAGTGTAAATAAGCGGAGCTTGTAATATTTAGCATCCCTCACATGTACATCGAGCTTAAAATCGGTCACCACAACCTCTTACTACCGAGATGAGTCTCCTACGGACTTAACTCAGCACTTTTGAGGCATTTGCTGTTTATTTAAAGTAAACGGTCAAGTTTATGAATAATCATTTACTCTTATGTGAGCAAAAGGATATGCTTTTACTGGAAAAGTAGAAGGATCTGCTTGAAATTGTTATGAATACGAGCAGGAGGATTTTCTTCATTTGTTGCAAGTACCAAGAGATGGCGTTACTTGTATGCGTTGGAAAGCTACTGTCATTGTACGTCATTTCAGTATTTGTCATTCATTTGAAGCGTAAACAACAATAATTTGTTTTCAATCAAATATGTCGAACTTTGTGTCTAAAAAAGTGTTTTTGCGGGGAGTTCTTCTTCATTACTTTAATATGAAGAAAACTGCTGCCGAAAGTCATCGTATTTTGGTGGATAGATAGATAGATAGATAGAGATAGATTTATTGTACCTATTCATCATTACAAGTTGTGGTTTTGTTTTTCTTACATAAATCGTACGAGCATGGCTTTTGCCGTCTGCCTGTATTTTGGTGGAAGTTTATGGTGAACATGCGGTAGCTGAGCGAACTTGCCAAAAGTGGTTTGCACGATTTTGGCCTGGCACACCAGCCAAATCACCGGCTAAGCCGAATATCCATGGCGAGAAGGTAATGCTCTGTATTTGGTGGGATCAGAAGGGTGTGCTGTATTATGAGCTGCTAAAGCCGGGTGAAAGCGTCATAAGACAATGCTAATGAACACAATTAATCCGTTTGAAGACACGAGGCAATCATTTTCCATCATGACAACGCTCGGCCACACGTTGCTATTCCGGTTAAGAACTATTTGGGACGTTTTGGCCCACCCGCCTAATATCCCAGACCTTGCCCCTTCTGACTATCATTCCGGTCGATGCAGAACTGAAATACGGTGCAAAGCAGAATATCAATAAAATTGGCTGGAATAATTCTTGGCTGCCAAGGCGGCGCAATTCTTTTGGGATGGGATCCACAAATTGCCAGAAAGAAGGGAAAAGGTGATAGTTTCAGACGGACAATACTTTGAATAATGCTATTGTACATGTTTTTCCTAAATAAACGGGCAAATTTTGAAAAAAAAAAAATCACGAATTAAATTATATACCTAATATATATAGATTTACTATTAATTTATAAACATTTTAAATTCATGTTTTAGTACTTCTAAACAATACCTACGTGTATTTTGCTTAATTTAAATGTAGAGCTAGCCTAAGTCTTCATCGCTCTGGCTTAACGGCTAATTTCTAATTTTAATAATTATATGTTAGCTTTGAAAATAAATAAATAAAATAAATAAATATAGAGCATGCAGACTGTGTTTTTTAACTAGAAAGCCGGTCTTAAGCTAAGCTCCGGGTATTAAAAAATTAGGTTTTGTATTCGGAAAATATTTTTTTTACAAAGGGCAAATAATTTGTGTTTAATGAAAGCAGCTGCCAAATATAATGTGTGTCGATGTACTATTCATGACTGAGTAATGTTTAAAAGGCTAATTAGTGAAAATGCTGATGGAAAACTCTTTGAACCGATGGTAGTGTTCCCATACTTAGGTCCTCGAAAGGGCATTGTTGAAAGTACGCCCCAATCGTGGATACTAGGGAGAAGCGAGAGCAATTTTATGTTTTCCTTTCACTGAAGCTTTAGTGGTTCAAAAACAAGAAGAAGTCAAAGCTCAGATTTGGTTTAACTACCCGGCTACAAGTGCCTTTGCCCTACGAACTCGCTGAGTCGAGTCCATAGTAATACATGCACCTTGTTTCCAACTGCCCCGGAGAACTACCGATTGTCTAGTCCAACTAGCAACATTCTGTGAGAGAAAATAGTTTCTCGTACTCGTCCAGTACTCATCCCATCTATCGGATAACCTCCGACTTACGGCGCTACTGAGTCTAGCCACTAAGGTGCCTCAAAACGGACCACAGTAGTTTCTATGTCTGTTGACTATTGCCCTCAAACTGCTAATTGAACAGACTTTCTACACTTAAAGTCCGATCATAATGGATGATGGGGGCTCCACTTTAATATTTACACTGGTCCAGTGAACACCCACAAATGATACAGTGTGACCAAACCATCAACACCTGTTCAGTTTCGTTGAGTTTCGTTAATTTTTACTCAATCAAATGGAATCGATCTGTATGCCAATGCAACAGTCATTGTGTAGGAATTGTTGGTAAGTTCTCAGAAGGAATTGTGACCACTTTGATGTAAACACTGGTCGCCACGAGACACTTGGTTGATGGGGGCTTCAGTTGGGGCAGACAATCCAGCAAACACCCACAAATGATACAGTGTGACCAAACCATTAACACCATGTTCAGTTTCGTTGAGTTTCGTTCATTTTTACTTAATTAAGTGGAAGCGAAATCAATCGTTCTGCATGCCAACGACAGTTGATGTAGGAATCGTTGGCAAGTTCTCAGAAGGAGTTGTGACCACTTTGCTGTTTACACTGGTCCCCACGTGTGCCGTGGTAATGGACGACAAATAATACAATGTGATCATACCATTAACATCTTGTATAGTTTCGTTAATGTTTGCTCAATTAATTGCATTTTACCGTATCCATCCAACACAACAACTTACCTCCCTTCGAGTCCACGTACAAGCGCCACTGTGCAAACCTTGCTCGTTCAGTGCTTCGGTCCTTGATTAACACACGAAATCACAACATCTGCGATTTTCAACATCATTCCTTTATTCCACAAAATATCCTTAAAAATACATTACACCACCCCGTTCACGGTCCACAACATTATATCCCACATTTGCCAGTAAACAAATAGCCTTTCGTGCCGCTGCCCCGTTCACCAGAGTTGCTCTGCCGTGCTGAAGTGTCACAATGTATGTACGTTGCTGCTGCATCATCAAAACGGGCAACACATTTGCCCGAGGTCGTTCGGATTGAAGCACAATCCCTTCCGTGTGCACAGCAGCCTGGAACGTCTCACCATGTTGTAAACATCCAATTGACTCACACCGAACGTTCGCATTGTCCACTTCAATAAATCAACCGAGAATGTCTCGTACGTCTGAATGTCCTGAAAATACACAAGCAAACGCATACAACACCCATGAGCATGACAAATGGCATTCTTCCCTGTTCGACTTTGTGTCAATATTTGTTGACACCAGACGTGGGAGCGAACGACAAAGGATGAAGAATATAATTGAATAAGTCAAATGTGTGTGAGGACGAAGATGAACACACACACATACTTACACCGTCACCCACGGGTACACCCCCACCCCCACCCCAGCCCCACCCCCACCCGCATTGATGCGATCACAAAAGTAAAGCCGACGTACAATAGCATCACCTTAAGATAAGGGATTTCAGATGCTCGCTCCGGTGGTGTAGGCAACTCCATTATCCTGTGGAGGGGTGCGATGGTGGGAGGGGGGCTATGCAAACGACTGCCACCAGTTATGGGATTCATTTCAGCCCGCAAACCCTCTGTGTTATTGTTTAGTGGCTGAGTCCTGGGCTTTTAATGAAATTGCAATCAGTTAACCAGTTCTTGGTTGTTGTCCGGACAGCTTGGGAAGGGATTTATAAGGATCCACAGGAATGCGGAAACCGTTTTGGTATTACGAACATTGTCCGGATGCTATTCCCCCATTTGCATGGTCTGTGATGGAAGGCGACGGTTAATTATGAGTCATGATGCACAGACACACAATGTGCTGTCGTTTCCTCCTTCTTCGCAAGAGATCTCCCGGAAGGATTCAAATTACAACATTAACAGCGAATTATTTTCCTTTTTTTTCCATTTTCATTTGCCTCCCCACGCCCGGAGGAAGATGCTTATTGTGTTCCCAGTGAAATTTGAAAAAAGTTGTGAACAACAATTTGGCTCCACTGGTGGCAAGTGCTGCCATGTAAAGTTTGTTTTTTCCTCTTCTTTTGATCCGATATCATTGTTTGGCTGGCTGTTTGTTCGGTTGTTTGTTCGGATTCGAAAATCGAATAATCTGAGGGATTTGTGGAAAGTTTTGGGCCGCTGTGGGTTAGAGCCCGGGGGCCAGATGGGAATAGGTCAAAGTTTGGGTGAGGTTGGAATGATTTATGTACACGTTGCCCGTGGTCATGGCGCTGGCATGTCAGAGGTGAGATAAACTTGTGTTTGCCTTTATTTTTCTTCTCGCCTAAAAGTTCAGTTCGTGAACAGTCCATTAGATTCGGAGGGGGTGTCGTGGTGGCAAGATTCGGTCGATAGTTTCGGTATGGCCGTCTGGGGGGAATCGTGGAAGTCACTTGGTAATTGTCACGTCTGCAGCTGTAGCAGTGGTTTGGGCTGAGGAATTCAGACAGCGCGACGAAGTTTGTGACTTTTTCTAGAGCCAGCCGGAGGAAGTTGCTTCCGAAAGACGCCAAACGGGGACTGATGGGAAACAGACCACAAATTTGAGACGGGCAGACGGTCGAGTGTTTGAGTGATGCTGGTGCCATTACAGAGTCTTGCCAAGTGCTAATCACAGACCATCGAATGTGTATGAAAGAATTACTTCTGCCATTACAGGCCAGGACATCTTACTGCTCATTATGCTAAGTTGCAAGACCTTGCACTCCATGCCAATTTTAGAAGTTATGCCTTTTACAACCACGACCCCGACTAGTGGCGACGAGATCGGGTAGTCTTCATCCGTAGGATGGGTAGACGTGATCATGAAGGAGGCAAAGGCTTCCGGGCAATAGGTCTGAGAGTTCTCGAGCGCCGTTCCCGTCGCACGTAGCTCAAAGGAGGATCTAGCGAAACGGCTCTCTTGAAGTGCGCGCACAATTGAGAAAGCGTTCAACTGTAAAGAGTATGCAGCAGCTACCTTTTTTTAACCTCGAAGCGGCCTTCAACAACAATGGAAAACTTTCCATGCTAATGGAGCACGAGAACAACTGCGACTCATACATCAGACGGCACAATAAAAGTCGACCCAACAAGAGGATGACCCCGAGGAGGACGCCGTATCTCCCGTACTGTTTAGTCTAGTTGTAGACGAACTTCTGGAGATACTAACAAATCGCGGCATCAATTGTCAGGCATATGCTGATGATATAGTCACCATAGCCAGACGCAGGACGGAGGAGACCCTATGCTTCATCGAAAGGGGACTTGAAATTGGTAAGGAGTGGTGCCTGTCGGGCGGGCGTAATCTAAATCAATCTAGGAGCCATCTTAGGCAGCAAACTCATCTGGAAAAGACACACAGACGAGATCACCATGAAGCGTGCTTTAAGGAATTGCAGAAGCCCAGAGGGCAAATCTTGGGGTTGCAGTCCAAGCATCCTTAGATGGATGTACACAGCTATTGTTAGACCAACACCAGCATGGCCCAAAAGAACCAACCTGATCAGCGCAAGGGATACCCCCAACAAAGTTCAATGGTTGGCATGCCTCTGTATTACAAGGGCCATGAGAAGTTGGCCAACTGTCGTCATGGGGGGTCGCAGAATGGCCAAAGGAGGAATAGAAAAATGCAGGTGCAATACATTGAGGCAAGTCGGAACATAGTTCTCACGAAACAACCACTTCTACCCTACTTGCTGGCAGCAAACTCTCAGCGATTTCTGGCATCACCTACACACATCCGTAGCCTTTTAGAGAACCATTCCTAGCGCGGTCGGTTGCAGTTCTGCCGGGACAAAAACCCTACTGCTCATCTCCCATCCTGGACGCCTCGAGAGGAAAAAAGAACCACCAGGGAGCACCTTCAGCAGGGACAGACTTTTTGGGTTGTTTCTTAGATGCTCGCCACTCCGACGGGACCCAGTATCACACCTCAAGAGCGAGTGCATTCTTTCCCAATTCCCTCCCTTGTCAAAGAACAGACTAACCACACCGACGTCCACCACTCGCCCTCTGTCTAAAGGAATAATTGCGAAACCCCTCCGCCAACGCAGTGTGACTTAGGCCTTTTGTCATGAAAAACCGCGCTCGCATTCCACCAACCAACGTGACACAGCTGAAACGGAGCCACCCGATTTGCGTCGCATTCATTAGACAGCCACCATGTAACCCCAAATAAAGGCTCATCCATTTGTCGTGATGTTTCATTTCAAAGGCAACTCCGCTCACCCCCCTAGTCCGGACCGCATTCCGCAGCCCGGATGACGGATGTTCGTTGATGGAATAATCTTCAATGTCAAGGCGCACCGACTCCCGGGGATGTTGGCAAATGGTTTTATTGAATCTCTAATTGCTGCCTTTTCGTCTTGGCAAAGCGCCCGTTCCTGTGTACTCTTTTGGAAATAACTTGTCAGGGGGTGGGCGCGGGCAGGGCCATCATGTGGAGAGCACTAAGACGGGACATGTACAAATGATATGTTCTGCCAAGGGAAACATTTACACACGACGACGGCGAAATGGCACGGTGTCTGTGACAAGAAAGAGATTTGTGTGCAAATGGAGTGTCCTTTTGCTGCAACGATTCGAAACGGGTTTCCGTCGAGAGAAGAAGGATTCATTCCCTTCACGAGCAGATGTCGCAACGGGGGACTAATTCAGACATTTGAGCAAAAACTGAACTGAACTGAACTGAACTCGTGCTCGTATTCCATCAATGGCCCAGCATCCGTGATGCCTTCAGACTGATCAAAGGAATGGGGAGTCAGTGCGCGTAGGTGATTGCGGCTTGGAGTGGGTTTCCCCTTGGTATTCACATTCGTCCGCCTTCCTTCAGCCGTCCGGGATGCGTCAAAGCTAAAGTATGATTCAATTCGCGGTTTCAATTGAACGTTTACGTCATTGTGGGTCTGCTGAGGACAACTAGGTGATGTTAGACGGTTATTGTGTTATGAAGTTGGGGGCGTGTGTTTGGTGAATGTATACGACAGGTTCGCGGGGGAAACGGCTTGAATCGGCTCGGATCGATTCCGAGAAAAATTTAAAACTAAAGAATGCCCACAAAATATGTGCCCGTTAAGTCCTCAAACAATTCGACTGCTCTCAGACCGAGGAACTGTTGCGAAACAGTTGCGGCATGGAAAACCTTTTTTTTTTTGATGAGTTGGGTATCATTGTTTTGAATTGGTTTACGGATGTAAACGAACTCTATCAGCATTTCCGGCAAACGGCGGATAATTTGGTAGCAATGCCAACGGTTAAGAAGAAGAAAAGGGGCACTGAACATGGTTGGATTACAGCGGAGTTGAAGAATGGCAGATATAAAAATACAGACTGAAGACTACTGCAGAGACTACAAAACATATCGAAACGAGCTGAATAAAAAAATAGCAAGGACGAAAGCCAACTTCTGTATACAGGAATTCCAACTTTATAAAAGTGATTCAAGGGAGACCGGGAAACTCGTTCATTCGGTATTGGGTAGGAAAAAAACTAGTCTGGATGACGTCCTCAAAAAGAACTTCGCGAGCGTCGACAGCATGAAAGACCTGACGTCCGAACCATGACCCGACCTAACGTCCGAAGTAAGAAACATTGTGCACGAATGTACACACCAGACGTATTCTGGTCACACAAGCTGTGCACAGCATTCCCTGCATCTGTTGTAGATCACTGTTGTAAGATCACTGAAACGCAACAAATCGGCGGGTATAGACGGATTAAGACCTATAGACCTTAAAAACAACGCACAAATACTATCTCCAGTTATAACAAGAGTGATCAATATGAGCTTGAATCCGGCATCTATTCCAAACACGCTTGAGACCTCAATAGTATACAACTACAGGCCTATTTCAATCTTACCGGCTGTCGACAAAGTTTTGGAAGAAGTGCTGGCAAGAAGACTTCACGAATTCATTGAAAAAAACAACATTTGGTTTCCGTAAGGGCAAAAATATGAACAGACTGATAGGAGACTTTGCAAACAAAGTATACCAAGGCCTGGACAACAACCACAGTTCAGTAGTTGTATTCATTGATTTCAAAAAAGCCTTTGACACTTTGAGTCACAAGCAAATCCTTAGACAGCTGAATAGTATTGGAATACGAGGTCAAATATTAGCATGGTTTGAATGTTATCTAAGTAACAGGGTATTCCGTGTAAAAATTGGTGAGGATGTCAGTGACTTGCGGTGTCCCGCAAGAGTCAAAGCTGGGTCCACTGCTTTTTATCATTTACGTCAACGATCTACTGTCAGTGTTAAAGTATAGTTATGCAATTTGATTTCAATAGAGTCACTGCTTGGTGTCGCGACACTGGATTAACAACGCACTTAGGACAAAGGTAAAGCACATTCGTCCGCCGCATATTCCCAGAACAAAACTTAAGAGTAAGATGCACGAAATAGATTGTTCGCACAGAAATAGATGTGACGGAATAAAAGAAGATGACGACTGCACTGGAGTTAGTCTACGATTAGTGATCGACAACAACTTCAAATGGAGCAACCACATCGACTTGAAGAAAAAAATGCGTCAATCTGCTTACGCGCTCTTTCATCTAAGCAACCGCAGCACATCATATTTCGGACTTGTGGAATCACATCTAAGATACGGAATACTTGCATGGGGAAGAGCGTCTCAAATGCAAACGCTATATCAAGCGCATACAAGACTACAACGAACTGGACGCAGCAGCGATGATCAGCAAGGAGCAATTCCGACGATCCGTTTATTAAGCATCCGCCACCTATATAAACTAGAAATCCTGGCAAAATTTGGCAACGAAAACATCTACCGAATGCACACGCAGCAGACGAGGAACACCCGAAGGCGACAGAAACAGCTATACGAAGTTCCAAGGTACTGGAACGAGTATGGCCGAAGAACATTTAAGGCAGCAGTTCCGATGGTGCTCAATGAACTCCCAACGGAGCTCCGCAAAAATGCAAAAAAGTCAAAGAAATGTATTTATCGTAACTAATTGTAACGATTTTATTAGTTAAGATTGCGGATATCCCGAACACGAACAATACTGTGAGGAAGTTCAACGTCAGCCGGCTACAATCGCAAGAGATTGCCAAATCCCTTCCCGATCGTGTCTCCCTTGACCTCTTAAGAAATCCTACGCCGCCAACATCAAGTATTGAAGATCAGTGGCAGCATTGCCAAAAAGCCATCAGAGATGCCGCCTCTGATGTGCTGGGTTTCAATCCGCCACCACAATGAAAACCCCTGGTTTAACAACGAGTGTCGGCAGGCGAATGCAGCCAAGCCAGAAGCATACAAAGCGGCACTGCAAAGAAGGACAAGAGCTGCTCGGGAGCTCTACGAGCAGAAGAGGAGAGACGAACACCGGCATCTAAGGAGAAAAAAGAAGGAGCATGAGAAGCGCGCGATCGGCAAACTAGAGGGATATTACTGCAGGAATGAGGTAAGGAAGTTTTACCAAAGGGTAAAGTTAACCAGTCAAGGTTATAAAGTCCGAACCGAAGCCTGTAAGGATGATCAAGGGAACATCGTAGTAGAGTCACAGTCGATGCTGAGGATATGGAGAAAACATTTCTGTACAACGGCGACGAAGAACCAAATCCCGCTGTCAGGCAGAACGAACCATTCAACCCCAATCATAGGGACGACGAAGATCAACAATTCCGTCCACCCGACCCAGATGAAGTGAGGATTGCCATATGCAAACTAAAATCCAACAAGGCTGCGGGAGCTGACGGCCTACCCGCCGAGCTTTTTAGGGCCGCAGGCGATGATTTGGTAAGGAGCATGCACCAACTCATCTGTAAAACATGGTCGGAGGAAAACATGCCCGATGAATGGAACCTCAGCATAGTCTGCCCGATCCATAAAAAAGGAGACCCTTTGAACTGCGCCAACTACAGAGGCATCAGTCTCCTAAGTATCGCATATAAAGTCTTATCTGAACGCCTAAAGCCATTCGTCAACAACCTGGTCGGTCCATACCAGTGTGGCTTGAGGCCAGGAAAATCCACCATCGACCAAATATTCACACTGCGGCAGATTTTGGAGAAAGCCCAGGAGCAGCAAATCGATACCCACCACCTTTTCATCGATTTTAAGGCCGCGTATGATAGCATTTATAGAGACGAGCTATACAGAGCAATGTCTAGTTTTGGCATCCCTACCAAACTCGTCCGTTTGTGTAGAGGGACAATCTTTCAGAAGTCCGTCCAACTACTCGCATATGCCGACGATATTGACATTATCGGAAGAACACAGCGTGATGTCAATGGCGCTTTTGTGGGTATTGCAACGGAGGCCGCGAAGATGGGTTTAGCGGTAACGGGGGTAAGACCAAGTATGTGCTGTCAACGAGAAAGGACACCCAACACCGACGTCTCGGTCAGAACGTCACAACAGACAGATATAACTTTGAGGTAGTCAAAAACTTTGTCTACCTAGGCACCGCCATCAATGCAGACAACGACACCAGCGCTGAAATCAAACGAAGAATAACTCTTCCCAATCGTAAAACAAAGCCCTCTCTCGAACAACCAAGCTAACGCCTTACAAGACCTTAATCGTCCCAGTCCTGCTATATGGCGCGGAGGCATGAACTTTATCAAAAGCGGATGAAGCTGCTCTTGGTTGCTTCGAGAGGAAAATTCTTCGTGTGATTTTCGGTCCCGTCTGCATAGATGGTGAGTGGAGGAGAAGATATAATGATCGACTAGCCAGAAGAGTGAAGATCCAACAATTGAGGTGGCTAGGTCATGTAGAGCGGATGGAAACCAATGCTCCGGCCCGAAAAGTCTTCGACTCCACCCCCGAGGGACGGCGCAGTAGAGGAAGACCGCGACTCAGGTGGCGCACGCAAGTGGAAAGGGACCTCAACCAACTATGCGTGCGCAACTGGAGACAGCTAGCTAAAGATCGAGCTGGCTGCAGACGCTTGTTAGTTGAGGCCCAGGTCCACCTCGGACTGAAGCGCCACCTTAAGTAAGTAAGTAACTAATTGTAATTGTAATTTGTAAATTAACTTCGAAATTATATATACTTGAAATATTAAATTGTGAATACTTGAATTTCACCATTTTTATAATAAATGATTTTATGTGATTAGTCTTCTGCAGACAAGCTTTGCAGATAAAATAAATTATTGACACGTTCGACAGAACGTCGAAATTGATAGCCTGTGGAACCGTCACAATGTTTTGATGGGTGGACAATGTCCTCGCACAGTTTGACATTTTACGGAGCATCATTCACGATGAGTATCGATCAAGTGGGAGCAGTAAAATCCAGGGACTGACTATTTTGACAATTTACCTGACGTGGCGCGGCGTAACAGAGATTATAGTGGCAGAAGACAGTCACACTTCGGTCACAGCAGGCCCCTTGTGTGTGACGCGGATTGATGCCCCCAAACAGTTAAAACCAGTTGGTGCTTATGCCAGTTCAGCTGGCTAATGCTGACCTTGTTGAGCTCATTAAGATTTTTGAAGTAGAAGGCCCCTGTGTGTGTAGCGAGTAAGGACGTACGTCTTGCCAGCGAGCTATACTCATCTCTTCTTCATCCATGCAGCTTCTGGAAAAGTCCTAAAAAGGGATACCAGTCCTGCGGGCATGAATGTCAACGGTACAGTGTCCTGTGCGTCCCGCCGATGAGCATCCTGAGTGAAGATCTGCTAGGTCTAAGTAGACTGAGCCATCGGGTGAGATGAAGTTATGGCCGTACTTCCTTAGTGCCTTCTAGGTAGCCAGCTTCAGACCAAGCACTGGTCTGGGAGCCAGTAGCAAAGACTTGACAACGTTCCTTTCTTGGCTCAGATTCTGGCCAGAGCCAGTCCTGAGTGCAGGGAAAGTCGACTTTGTATGTGCGTCGCAGCTGAAGTACTTGGCCCGCGCGACGGACAGCATGCCCATAAAAGGCTCGGGTCAGACGAAATGCTGCGCGCAAGGTGGTCAAAGGGAGGGGTTTGAATTTAGAGCAGAGCCAGGCGTACTAGGGAGGCCCCCCCTCCCACTTGGGAGGATTGAGCCATTCGTTGAGATTGTGGCCGAAACAATCCGTTCTTTGAAGCTTCGTGCAAGCAGCAGTTGTATTCCACCAAACGGCCTTGACTGACGTGACCCAATCGGAAGGCGATCCCCCATAGAAGCAAAGCTGCCCTTTCGACTACACACAGCTTTATTCAACACTCGGATTGATGAAAAGGGGGTTCAATTGAAATGTATCAGCAAGAGTCGTGCATTTGATCGGTCCAAAATATGGTAACGA
This sequence comes from Eristalis tenax, assembly GCA_905231855.2. NCBI lineage: Eukaryota > Metazoa > Arthropoda > Insecta > Diptera > Syrphidae > Eristalis > Eristalis tenax. The sequence continues at coordinate 16,599,334 of HG993126.1, read as the reverse complement.
CCAGACTGAAGATATAGTCCTCTCGGTCCACCGTCCTCTCTTCGATTCATCCATCAGAGAGAGCACATGAGTTTAAGCAACATTTCCAATGTCGAAACAATGTCACATCGGTAATAATTGTTGATTCCTCAGCCAGCGGCAGTCGCTCTACGTGAGTAATACCCCAGCGGTCGCGTTCAACACACAAAAGTCCTCAGCTTTTGTTACAACTTCGTCGCTTGTCATAAACTGCGAGAAACGTACCATTCGCAGTTTCAATTCGGCACGTGATTTAAGTCGATTCCCCGTAAAACAATAATAAAACAAAGACACGAGCAGAAAAACGAGAAAACAAACAACAAGGTAAAACATTCCTGATCCCTCTTGAAAGTCACGTATTTTAAAGGGGTTTGTGCGAGGGACAAGCAAAAAGGACGCAGCTTAAACGAATATTCAAGCGAAAGAAACAACTAAAAAAAGCACGCGGTACAAACTAAATTGTCAGTACAATACTGTGGGATAACTCAATATGCTCTTGCCACAAGTGAAGAATGCAGCAACAAACAAAAAGAAAACACTGGGCGTGGGGAGCGAAAGGATTGAACACAGGACGACAGAGACGGGGCTGAACAACAGAAGCAACGAAATCACAAAGTATTCACAACAAAAGTATCCTGCATATTCCAACGATGAAATATTCTCCTTTAAGCCCGTTGTCCTCGTCCACTCTTGGTGGGGGTTTCTTTTTTTTTTTTTTTTTTTTTTTCCCCCTTTACAGGATTTGCATTCCACAAGCAATCGACGACCAACCGACCACATCCGCAGAAGGCGACCATTGCTATCGTTTATTTCTGGTATAAAATCCTGTTCTGCGGTCCTTGATGTCGGTGTTGACAGTGGCACTATGGCACACAGTTCACGACGACCGTCCGGGCGAACGGCGGCAACAGGACAAAACCGGAATTCAACTTTTCGGCGAGTTAAATTTCCAATTTCCGTTGAACACAATTCTCGCTGAATTGTAACTGCTGTTGCTCTGATGATGCGCGCTCTGTGTCACAATTGCATTATTTATCCTTCGGCGATATGGAATACAATTACGCCGAAGGAACGACTGCAATGAATAGCAATATTGTGAGGAGACGAGTGGATTTACCCTGCAGCAGAAAAGATTTGATACGGCATTCCCCCTGGTTAATTGTTCGTGCTTTTGAAGCCGTTCTTTCCTCTTTTAAGCGAAGGGTGCTTGTGGTTTGGTGGCAAAAGAGAGATTGTCATGAATCGGAATGCGATAGGTTGCTCAGTGGAGGCATGCATGTACTATAGGCCCACAGAATATTAAATAATTTGGAAAAAAGTTCGGCGGACGGAACACTCTACTTTTGAACTTTGAATTGTTCGAAATAAAGATACGCTCCGAAGAGGAAGAGCTGAGCGCGTTGTGTCTTATTTCGAATTTCGACTGATTATAAAATCAGTCAATATGAGTCGCGCACGGATTCTGGAGGCCCCACCCATCATACTCCCAAGTTGATCGGCAGAGGTCACACCAACCAAAATCGATCAGTCGGCAGGAACCAACGCTGCCTCCTTTTCAGCAAGGTCGAAGAAGAAGAGGAAAAATACATCAGAAACCTCACGGATGGTTCTCCCCGTGCATGATATACTGGCGCTGCCTAATGATCACGGTCCTGGTGGACGGAAGCTGGATGCCGCGGGCAGATTCACCAGCAGAAGCATCCCCACCCCTGACGGCGGCTCTTCCTGCGCGCAAAATCTAAAGGAAACCGGTGCTACAACCAGTAAAGGCTACAGCTCCGGTGGAGGGTAATTGACCGATGCAGGGAACCCACCAAAGGGAAGAATGCAATGCGCAAGGAGCGAGAAATGCGGCCCTACAAAGGGCTGCTATCTCCTCCCCGGCGATTAGAATCGCGAAAGCTGCGAATGACGACAGTATGACCGACGCGGATTAGAAACTCTGCGAAGATCAACTGTGGGAGCTCGCGAAGGCTGAAAATGCATGCATTCAAGTGGGGGGCTGTGCTTTCAACGCAGATGAGGTTGAGTGCCGAAAAACCTCCCTGGGAACCACAATTTTTGCGGTTTTCAGGCCACACAAACTGACGCTCGCAGTCTGCTGGATCCCTGGGCAACACATATCCAGAGCCCTGGGCTTGACATAATTCACTAAGACTTGTCTGGGTCGCGGGTCAGCGCGGAATCGCTGGAAATGAGATCGCCGATGAACTTGCTAGACCAGGATCAGAGGAGACATTCTCAGGACCTGAACCTGCACTGGGTCTACCGGCGTCCTTGGCTAGGGCTTCCATCGATGGTTGGGACTCTGCAGGATGCAGACAGACCAAGCGCATGCTCCTAAACGGCTGTAAGAAATCCGCGGCAATCTTGTTATCTCTTAGCCGAAAAGACTTCAGACGACTTACAGGCGTACAAACGTGACACTACACCTTCGCCAAGCATCTCAGTGTGCTTGGCCTAAGCGATGAAATCCTCTGCTATTGTCCGTGCAGAGGACGACGACGCTGCAGAGCACTTCCTCTGTCACTGTCCCGCCTTTGCTCGGTGGCAGGTTTTCGGTGCTGAAGTAGTGAGAGCTGATGATGTAGACTCCTCATCACAGAAGTGCCTGCTGGACCAAGAAACTACAGCAAAAGTAGGTTGCTGGGTGGCTGTACAATGAACCGCTTTTTGAGTCTGAGTGCATTTTAACCCTCCGACAAAAAAAACGATGTCTCCAGGAACCAGTTCCGAAATGAATCATTCCATGTCCGTTAAGAACGACTCTAATTTACTAGACGTACCTCCAACGAACGAAACACCTTTTTTCCAAGTTCAGTCAGATATATGTCTAATAACCTCATAAAGGCCATCCTCACGGCCTTGGACCACTTGAGATGACGCTGCTTGAAGAGACCTGAGAAGTGAATTTATAAATGTGCCTCAAGACTTCGCAAACCTCATTTCCGAACGACATCTCTCCGCTTCAACCCCCGTGCTTCGACAGTCGCAGTTGCAACAACACTCATCGCAGAGACAATGGGAACTAAATTGAAGCAATTATCCTGCTGCATCCTTCATTTCAATTACCCATCCCCAGCAGCCTTCCAGTCTCTGTCTCTCTTTCTCTCTCTCTCTCTCTCACCCACTGTCCCTCTGCTCGTTGAATCGGTTAAATTTCATGCATTGCCTGGATAATAAGTGAAAACCTCTTATCGGAATTGCTAACAAACCTTTGGTCAACATGTCGAGTTTTTTCCCTAAACTTAGCCCTGTCTGCAGATACCTCTCATCCCCCATCTGATGATGAGAGCAGTTATTTGCTTTCCAAATAACCAAGTTATACGCCCGGCAACGATCACGACGACAACGACGACGACGACGACTAAGACTGCGACTACCTAACCGAGTTTCAAAATCCACTGAATAATCCAACATATTCAATTCTGGTTCCTCGACTAACTTCAAACCAAAAGTTCCACCATCACCATCCAACTGCCACCAGAAGCAGCAAGTCCTTTCTGCATTTTTTTTTTCTCTAATTTTATGTGGAAAGCCTGAAACTGCATTCGTTTACGTTTCGCTAACTTTGGCAAATTATTATTTGCATTTCATATTATCCCAAGGATTCTCGGGATGTGTGCACAGCGAGGGAGGGAGGGACGGAGTCGTTAGGTCCACCCAAAGTCTGTGTAAAGTTTGTCTTAGTTCGCCGGTGTGCAGAGGACAGCACGACGCGCCGAGGACCATCACGGAGGTGTGTGTGTGTGCGCGCTTGAGTGGGTGTGTTCTTCATTTCATTCAATTTGTTATCCTGTAAGCACATTTAAAATGAGATCCATTTACATTCACAAGGAATGCCCTTTAACAGGCCTCCTCAGTACAGGACACTCCCACTCCACTCCACTCACCTCGCCCCGCAGGACGGAGGGTGGGAGGGAAAAAAACCTTGAATATGACGGTGATTTGATTTGGGCAAGGAGACGGCGAATTCAATTTACGTCTAGCTTGATGTTCGAGGATATAAATTCGCTTCGTTAAGGCCTGCTGCCAGGAGCGACAGAGAGACGGGTCAAGGAAAAGGGACTCAAATTGCACTTTAAAAGCGCCAAGCGGATTCATTCATTTCGTTCGGTCTTCAGGCGAATCACTTGGGGTGAGCGGGTGATTTTTCACTCGCGGCGGGTGTCGCTGGACCCGATGCAAGGGATAATGATGGTCCCCTGCCAGGACGCCAGGCTGAGAGATTCGTTTTTCTTTGTTTACGACTTCTTATGGCGACAATCTCTTGCAAGGGGATTGAATTACTCAATCATTTGTCATGTCCTCCTTTCTGGCTGGCTGCTTCCCGTCCGACAGGCGCGGCGGCGGCGGCCTGGTAGACATCCTGTTTATGGCGGGCGTGTCCGGCGATTGAGCAAAAAATCGCTTGTTGTGTCGAGCTGATGGAATCGGATGCTTTTCCATGATTTACTGATGGACTCCGCTCGGACCTAATTAAGTTGAAGGCATATTGTGACTCGTGCTGTCGTTGTTGGCATGGCTGCGCTAATTAGGAGCGTCCTGCTGATGATTCAGTTTCTTGCGAAATGATTGAGAGCTATTCTAGAATGTTGGATTTTTTGCCTCCTGGTTCAGTTTTTCTGAATAAATTGTCGCTCCTACGGAGTACGGGATTGACGGAGGATTCTGTTGTCCGTGATGAGTGTAACGTGTCGCTGTGTTTATCGTCACTTCGGGTACCTCGGTATTGGCGACTATTTATGGCCGTCTCCAGTTGAGAATCGAAATGCTTGTGTGCACAATTTGGGGATCAATCCACGTCGGCTATTGCCATGTGATGGAGATGTTGTAGCTGACAGCAAACCCGGGGGCTGATGTGGAAAGGAAGAAACTCCCGAATCAGCTCATGCCCACGGGACCCTCACTCGACGGGGTCCAAGTAAAGGACTCATTTAAGTTTCCGAACAAATTATTAAGTCTCTGTAAAATATTGTCCGAATTCCGAGGAGTGGAGTCTTAGTATCTCAGCGCGATCCGGAAGGTCCTCGGTTTTAAGCAACATCGAAGGATACGTCTCCTTATCCTCACGTACATGAAACGCCGCCCAAAGGCGATAATCTGGAAGATCCCTACCAGTGTCTTCAAACCACGCGCAACCAGATTTTCGCAGACCTTGGAAAGAGATCCACAAAGAGCCAGAGCAGATAGACACACACCACCTCTGCGCCAATTTTAAGGTCGCATATGCCAGCGTGTCGCAGTGGCGTTGTGGGTTGGTGCGTCGACTCTTCTTGAGCCTACGCAGCCCTGGTCCAATTCCCGGTACGAGCAAAATACTTTCCGCGGCCCCACCTCTTTCGAGTCACAGACAATGAGTCACTCACTGTCTCGGAAAAGCTTCTCAAATTGGCCGTCGGCATAACACTGTAGGTCTCTTCGACGCGTGAATCAACACGCACACCACAAGTGCTAAGCGACGCAGAGGCAGACTCTCAAAAGCCAATGAAGTTCTATTTCATTTCTTCGCGAGAAAAGGTCTGCAACCATTGGTTCGGCGTTTCACCGGATTCAACCATGAACTGTACGGGCAGCCAGGCGCTTGCCGATGCAACGCCTGCGTTGAATGGAACATGTAAAGCGCTTGGAGAACGCTTGACTCTGGCCCGATGAGGTGTCGGCATCCGACGCCCACCTCTAAGATGGCGCACAACAATTTAGCCTCTATGCTTAAGCAACATGATGTGCGGAACCAGAGGAAGCTTGTTGTTTGAGGCCCAGGTCCATCTCTGGCAGTAGGCCGACATGATGAAATCCAGGAGTGTTGAGGCATTTGGCTTCAATCTGCACCGTGGCGCGATGGGTACGTCAACCACTGCGCTGGGTGTCTAGGTTCCAAGCTTAAAAATGAGAAGCTGATTAATTTTGTTTGTCACGTCATCGCCGTCGTCAAAGAATATCCCCCAGCGTGCATGTCACTACCCCCTTCGCCTCTTCCCTCGTTCACACATTGCATCAAGGATTCGACATACGAACTAGACTGCTCCCCATTGTACAAGCTTCACCCCCCAACAACGACTGCCACCCCCTCCACCACCTCATCCACTCGACAGTGTTTACCGTTTACCATTTCTGAATCACAAGGATAGATAATCTTAATTAAGAGAAAATTTCGACACCACCACTCGACACACAAGTTCGTTGATTTTGAGGCGCGAGGATATCCTTGCGCCCCGCTATCATGGCGCACGACACTAAGCGAAGATACACTGATATATGTACACACGCGTTCCGGGGGGTTTGGAGGAAGGAAAATTAGACTGCGGCTTGGGAGCATTCTAATTAGACGAGCAACGAATCCATGGGTTCGATTCCCCGCCGCTCACGTGCTGGAGTGAGTATCACAATTAGTTGCCACTATTCAAAGAGCGGTTATGGAGTTTTTGAATTCATTAGCGTCTCACATCATCCCCCGCCAGGATCACATCGCCTGGAAGGGATAAAGTTTGGTCCTTTGTGGAATTTATAGTTGTTCGGTTCGACGTCAACTGAGATAGACCGGAATGCAAAGTCAGAAACGGGCAAACTTTCAATCAAACACTAGCGGATCATTCGTTCGTCCTTTTTAATCAAATGAAAAACCCAATTAACCAAGTCCCTGGCGGGGTGTGGCGGTGCTGACGCAGTCGAATACCCTTGTGCTGAATAAATTAAACGTTTTCGGTCACACGCACACTCGCGGGGCGGCGGCGACTCGTGGGGAACGGGGGCGGCATCTAACTTTTGTCAAGTCAAAGCGAAAAACTTTTTCATTTCCCCCGCCGGAGGGGGGTCATCCGGGCCGCAGCCAAAAAGGCCAGAAGGCAAAAGTCGTCTAATTGTCTTGAAACTACTTTTGATTAAGTTGCTCGGTGTTATGTGTCCATTGGCAAGCGGCGATTGTTGACTCTGCTGCGCGAGCATTGGATGATGCTTGAGTAAAGTTCCGTGTCCTGGCATTTGCTGCTCGGAAAAGTGCAGTCACTTGGCTGTCTGCTTGATAAGTTGGCCTTGGCGAGGCGAGGACCAACTGCGGACGGCAAGTGGCTGTTACGTCTTAATTGCGGCAAACATCAGGAATCAACAGCAGCGGGCTGAGTTGGTAGAGATTGTTTTGTTCAGCACTCTGCACGGCGGCACTGTGTGGAGTTGTTAATGAACTACGAGGGAAGTTTCCCTCAAGCCGAGGCAGCAGCACTGCAGCAGCACTGATGGATGTGAATTGTTTGCGTTTAAGGCGCGTTAAATTTGCTGACGAGACAGCGACTGAGGAGCGCTCAGTTATCATTATTTCCTGCTTGACTTATGAGTTGACAGAGGGCACGCTAGATGCGGGGAGAGACCTCAGCTCTCTCTACTGTGTCCAAACATTGGAAGACGAAGGCTGAGAGTGACTTTATTTGCTTTCAAGTCAAGTTGTGGCAATAGGCAACCCGCGGAGTGACATAGGATGTCCACCTACCACGTTGTCTTACATCCACTGTAGCGTTGCGATCTCCCCTTTTGATTGGATTCCATTAGCGAGTCAGCAGCGAGTCGTGACAAGCCTCAAACTGACTGGTTTCGAAAGCAGTGGCCACCGTGGCGTCGTGAAGCGACAGCAGAACCGTCTATAGAATCACTAAAAGGCTTGAAGGTGGCCTCAGCTTTACTCAACACAACCCCCAGTGAAAGGTCTGGACTCTAGACGGTTTGTTGCCCATATCGATGAGGATCAACTCAAAACGATGGAAGGAGCATTTTGCTTCGGTTCTGTGCCGCGTATTCGCCAGCAATGTGATCCCAAGTCAGACTGAGCTGTTCGTGGAGAGCAATGATCTGACCCCCAGAGGGGGTGCACTGATGTGTATTCACTCTGTCACTGTGCCCGATAATGGTGCTTTTCTGTTGCCTACGAAGGCGTCCCAGAAGCCGACAGTCCGGTCCTGGGAGCCCGGGTACACACTGAGTCCGTCGCTCGAGTAGTGCACTTCGGTGACTTCGTCCTTGTGGCCCTTCAGATACGACACCTTCTCCGACCCAGTGTCCGTTGGACAGATGTGAATTTCAGCTCTTGTGGAACTCGCAGGTCAGGACGGCACTGGAGCAGGGTGCGCTTCTTCTGCTCTTGTACGTTTTGTGTTTTCCAATCCATTTCGTGTGTCGGTGGACAAGATAAATGACAGATGCCTGGTCCTGCGACGGTGGTGACTTTTATATGCCACTCCCTAATTACTGGAGGTGCAGGCATACCTTGGAGGAGCATGCTGCTAAGTAAGTAATTAGCTAGGACGTAAAATGCAAGCCTGGGACTGAGTAATTGCAATTTCTATGGAATTTTTCGAGTTTCTGAGGATTTTCACAATATTTGCCTCGATTGAATTGTGGTATGCACCACCCTTCCTCATCTGACATTCAACCACAGAGCGTAGTTTTTACTGGAATGACCACATTCTGGTGCACAGCGTCCCAAGCTCCAGGCTCAATGCATTCTCCTTGTTTCCCGAGTCATTTGCTCATTTGTCATCATTCACCTTCACATAAGACATCGCATCGAATATGAATCAAATGCCATTCCAAGCTTCTGTTCCAAAAGGTCACACGTGACTTCTACCTCATCACCTGTCATCAATTAGCATTAATTTTTAAACTTCAGTTCAACCTTAAACGGAGTTCAAATTCTTGGCTTAACTCGTCCGGTTTCACGGTGAAATCTGAACTGCAGCTCAGTTTGTGCGATGCGATCGATAAACAAGTGGCAACCCTTTCAACTGGGGCGTGAGCTGGCAAGCGTTATTCTGCGTTTAGTGGGTTTCGATATTGCTGTTGTTTGTTCTGTTTACCGCGGAGACGAGGCAGACGAAGTATTCGACATGACGATGTTCTTGCGTGCTTCCTTGATGACAGCATATACTTCGATTTGGCCCCCGTTTACCGTCAGACCCACTTTAGCCGTTTCCATTTCAATGGCGACAAAACCCTTATTGACGGCTCACTGTGTTCTGACAATCACGCCATGCCGTCTGTGTATGCTATCAGTTGTATGGGCTTTTGGAAGATCGTGCCTCTTGTGCTGGCCAGTGAGTTTTGCATGATCTTCTCCAGGACATTCTTCAAGAAGTCACATGACAGCGCGTCGCCTTGCCTAAATCATTTCCTGACATTGAACGCCTCGGTGAGGTCGTTTCCGAACTGCAGCAGCGAGAAGTCTCCATCTCCATGCCAAAACTAGACATGGCGGTGTACAGCTCGTGTCTTTGGCCGTGAAATCGACGAATAGGTAGTGGCTGTTGATTTGTATTTCATGCGTCTTTTCCAGGATCTGCGTCGTTGTGAAGAACTGGTCGATGGTGGAGTTCTCTGGCCTGAAGCCACACTGATATGGACGGCTTCAGGCGGCCACGCAAAACTGCAGAAAGGATCTTGTGTGCGGTGTTAAGGAGACTTATCCCTCTGGCGCCGTCAACAGGGGCTCCACTCTTGTGGATCGGGCAGTCCATACTGAGATTCCACTCGTCGGGCATCCTTTGAGGTGAGCTGGTCGGTCCATAGCAGATCATCTTCAGTTGCCTTTAAGATTTCAGCGGGCAGACCGATTGCAGCCAGGCACCGACAGCTTTGTTAGACTTCAGTCTTGATATTGCTATCCTGACCCGGCCTAGGTGGGGGGACGGAATTCTCTTCTATCATAGTCATCGTCATTGTGTGGAGGCGACTATTCTGCGGTATTGGTGTCTTCCTCGCCGTTTAACAGTCTACAGAAGCGATCTTATCAGATTTTCAGTATCGCCTGCGACTCTACTAGGAGCTGTCGTTCCGACAGGTTTTTTTTCGTCTCCGCTCGTAGAAGTCAGGAACAGCTCTCGTTGTTCGTTGCAGCGTTGCTTTGTAGGCTTCCAGATTCGCTACATGTGCCTGCCTGCACTCGTTGTCAAACCATGGGGTGTCGTAGAACTCAGCTTCTTCTTGACAACGTCTCCAATCTTCTTCGCTTGTTTGCTCAGGCGGCGACGAACTTAGGAATTCCGGGAGACTCGATCGACAAAGTTTCCAGCAGTCCGTTGCGATTGTAGCTTTCCGACGTCAAAATAAAGGCAACCAATTTCGCAAAAATATTCTGCACGGCATCCGAGTCATTCCCTAAATTTCAAGGGCATGTGACAGCTTTTAAGGATGCCTGGGTTCCACTTTGTAGTTCAAGCTGACCATGGCGAACTATGAAGGGGCTAGATTCAGGGATACAAAGCAGCACATTGCAGGGAGACCTTTGGAATCTCCCAAACTCTTCTCTGTAGGAGGGCACACAATAACATCCCTGAATGCAGCGACGCCGGAAGTGAGCCCAGGACAGAGGCTCGCAAAGCCTGAATCCCTTCAGCAAATTCGTCCTCAATAAGAGCCACTTAAGGAGCTGCAGCCACACTTTATCAGACCGGATGTTTAAATCGAAGGATGAAGTCGCACAGGAAATTCTACTGTGAAGTATGTTTCCCTCAACAACACCGTTTGCGGGAAATCAGAAAACAAAATGTCTTTCGGTACAATCGTGTGCCCCCTTTATTGTCCTGTAAACAATATACACTTCTGGCAAAGGGCACAAACCACCAGAGCGACGAGCATTCCTGCCCGCCTTCACCCAGTGACACATTCATTGCCCTGAATGCAGTTCACTCGAGCGTATACGTACTTTTTTCACCCGTCATCTGAACACAGTCGTCACCTGAACCGAGAGAGGGCTTTGTTTCGTATTTAATTAAGGACTCAATTGTTGGATGTGAAAGCGTAATTGATGCCCGCATCAGCTGCAGGAGTTCGCCATCAATTCCCCGCTGCCACACCTCGTTGGCTCGTCGTTCTTCGGGTCAATAGACTGTGTCACCTCGTCAAATTAACTCCTCCGCGATATTATTACCCACGCACTCCTGCATGGCATTTACGGTGCTGTGCTCATTCACAACACGGATTCGTCATCGCACACAATAACGCGTGTCCTTAACAACTGCGTGAAGGAGGCTCGTGAAGGTTGTTCAATGGTGGTGGGCAAACCCGTTTTGCTTCGTTTTTCCGCGTACTTTGAGTGAAGAGACGAGGAACGTAATGGAACAGCATTTAAATCGTAGGCCATTTTGTCAAACAAATTCAAAACACTTCAGACGACCTTTCTGCGATCTACGCCAACGTGCCGTGTGCTGTTGAGGTGTGGTGCTTATGTTGGACGAGATCGAAGAGAGATGGCCAAATTGGCCCTTCGCCACACAATCGACCAAATTCACAGCAGGACGCTGATCGTGGGCTTGTTATGTGGCACATTATGGCGCAATCTTCGCATTGGACACCTTAAACCAAGTTGCTTGAAGTGCTATGAGATCTACAGTGCTGCTGCTGTGCTTGCTTGTATTTTGCATTCGACGGTGGGTCTACAAGAATCGTTGGAGCGAACATCTACTTCATCGAGTGGCCTCGAGGGTGGATCTGAGCCTCACAAGCGACCAGAATATGGAACGAACTTTTGATAATTCATAACGAAAGGCTGCGTTGTGCTACCGAACGAGACCGCGAGGTTTTATCAATTTTTTCCGAACCTTCCAGGTCCCGCCGTACACAATAAAACAAACTCAATTGTTTTAAAATGAGTAACTTCTCAGGAAAATCCCATTGTTTCATGGGGAAAACTTCGGAATATGGAAGCATCAGATGGAGGCAATTCTACACAAGAGCAGGCTGTTAAAGGCGGTGACTGGAGCTGAAAAGAAGCCGGAAGATCCAGACAAATTGGAGGAGTGGAAAAATAAGCAAAATGCGAAATTATTATTTCTATGGAACCAGCACAAGTATCGCTTGTAAGAGGAATACGTACGTCCAAAGGGGTGTGGGATTTCATTGGGGAAACCTAAAACAGAAAGAGTATGCGACAAAGGGTAGAGGACTTCTCTAAGTCGGGTAATCTAAAAATGCATGCACCTACAGAAAAGGAAGCACATGCTTAATTTAATTGTTACTTGACTACGAGAGACGAATGCCAAATTGGACGGTGACTTGTTGGTGTTCTATTGCTAGATAGTTTACCGGAGACATATAAGGAACTTCAAGCAGCTTTTGATGTATCGTTGGAACTAGTGATGGGGCATTCGAATGATAACTCGACTGATAATCGATTATTACAACACCTCGATTATAAATCAATCATTCGAATGCCTTCTAATCATTCGACAGACTACCAATCATTCGAATCTACTAATCACTCGAATGCCTCCTAATCATTCGAATGACTACTAATCATTCGAAAGACTACTAATCACTCGAATGACTACCAATCACTCGAATGACTATTAATCACTCGAATGGCTACTAATAATTCGAATGCCTCCCAATAATTCGAATGACTACTAATCACTCGAATGCCTCCTAATCATTCGAATGACTGCCAATCATTCCAATGACTACCAATCACTCGAATGACTACTAATCATTCGTATGACTACTAATCACTCGAATGACTACTAATCATTCGAATGACTACAAATCACTCGAATGCCTCCTAATAATTGGAATGACTACCAATCCCTCGAATGACTACTAATCATTCGAAAGCCTCTTAATCATTCGAATAACTACTAATCACTTGAATGCCTTCTAATCATTCGAATGACTACCAATCACTCGAATGACTACTAATCATTCGAATGACTACTAATCATTCGTATGACTACTAATCACTCGAATGACTACCAATCATTCGTATGACTACTAATCATTCGAATGACTACCAATCACTCGAATGACTAGTAATCATTCGATTGACTTCTAATCACTCGAATGCCTCCTAATCATTCGAATGACTACCAATCCCTCGAATGACTACTAATCATTCGAATGCCTTCTAATCATTCGAATGACTACCAATCACTCGAATGACTACTAATCCTTCGAATGATCATTCGATTATTAAAACATCTCGTTTATTAACATCATTCGATTACACCCATCACTGGGGAGTATGAAAGTGCTGCGTACCCGCTTGCTTGAATTCGCTGGTAAAAAAATGGAAAACCAGTGAGATTAGAAATGATGCGTTGAAAGTAAGGTTTAATTCAAAGAAATGTGAACAACGACTGCCAGGTATGTCAACCGTTGCTTTTAAGTACAGTTGCCATCGTTGTGGTCGAAAGGGGCATATGGAGAGGGATTGCCAAGTGAATTCAGCCAAGGATAAGTCAAATTTCTCACATGAAGCAGGATAATTTGATGCACAATGCATTAATGGAGTTTTAAGTCAAGCTGAATGTCATCGGTGAATATTTTCTTATAGCTTTCAAACAGCTCAACTCAACTTGTTTTTGATGCATTCAAGTCGATGGTTCTGCCTCCGACACTATTTATTTTTTTTTTTTTAATTAACTTCTGCTGCTTCTAGTCCGAATCGCACCTTCGCTGATGACAGTAGTCGTAGCTTGTCATATCCGTTCCAAGTGCTCATGACAATGCCCTTTGGCCAAAGAATTGGAACACAAGTGCAAATTGAGCTCATTGAATTCCATTCCTGACCGCATAATCAACTGTGGTAAGAAGAGCAGAGTGGAATTTAATTCCTTAAAAACTCTATGCTGTCTAGTGTCTCCGCTGCCTACTCACATATTCGAGATCGTCAAAAAAGCTGCTAAATTTCATACGCTTGAGTACAGCACTCTTAGTTATTTGGGTGCTAACAAGACCACCCAATACTCCACAGACTCATGCGACAGTACTTGCTCTGCGCATTTTAGGGTATTCGCAACTCTTTTTGCGCGTTTCGTGTTGATATTTTTATTTGCTCTAAGACGAGCCACTCGGAAAGTAAAACCAAGCTACTTTGGCGTATACGTACTTTTTCATCCCAAGCGTGAACCGATTCGTCGATTGTCATATGATTCCCCAAGGCCATGATTCCCCGAGAGAGCTGTAAGTCAGCAAAGGTCTTAAGCAAAACTGCTGTGATGCGCCCTTTGTACGCGTGATTCGAAGTCGAAAGGAATGAGTCTTATAACAGCAGCTCGAACGTTTGCAGGCTTATAACAAAGCAATGTAGTATGGCAACATTCTGAAGGCGATCCATGTCCCTTTCCAAGAGTGTATATAATTTCACATATTCAGCGAACGCTTCAGTCAAAAATACATCACTTTTAAAAGATTTAATTTATCTGTGAAATTGCAAATGCGGATGAAATTCCGCCAGGCTCTTCTACTAGTCTAGAATTATAATTGGTACAATAAATTATCCATTATATAGTCGGAACATAAATAAGTTTTAAGTATTTAAGACTTGTTCATTAATCGTATCAACGTCCGAATTTTTTGGACAAAGAATAGCAATTTTAGAGAATAGTCATTTGGATTAAGTCTTTCTCCTGCTAATGAACCCGCCCATAAATACCGACCCGGTTTTTCAATTACACTTGTGCATCCAAATTATTTGACAGGTCACTGTCACCAACTTTAATTAAAAAAGCGCTAAACTCTGGATCCACTGATCGAACATTGTTTGTCAAGTTCGATGTTTTCAATAGCTGCCAGTGCGGACTAAATTTAATGCTTCATTCAACTATTGCCGCTCTTGAAGCGTGCGGTACAACTGGAAGTGTTTGCATAAAATCACCGCTAAGCAATAGTACTCCGGCACCCCAAAAAAAGGTATCCTTAAATAGTTTGTCAATAGCATTTAAAGCGGAGCTTGGAGCCACCGTCTTTTGGAACGTCGACTCATATCAGCATCAATTGTGGTTGATCTCATCATTGATGCACAGAGGTATTCAATAATGGGACCGGAAGGTTGAATTGAAGATGATAAGTTCTTCCGCCCTCAAGTAAATTTGCTGCAATACCAGTTGAAGCTGCTGGAATTGCAGCCCGTGAGTTTCCTCTAACTTAACTCAATATTGTTTTATATAAGTGCACTTTTCCACTTCCAGCAGGTCCGGATAAAAGTAAGCATTTGTTGTCTTGTTCATCCCTGTTGATTGCACTGAAAATCTCTTCAACGGCTACTTTTTGATTTGCAGTTCGTTCTTCCTCGGTGGAATCGAAAACATCTTGAAAATTCGTCGGAATCTGATTTGCAGAAGCATTTTCTTCCATGCAATGTTAAAATTTCTTGGACATCCCTAAGTGCCAAGTTTTCGGCATCGACATGATGTCCGTAACGACACAACTCTATTATTCGTACAAAACAAAAGAAAGTGGAATTGCCTAGACTAACAAAATTTCACACAGAAAATGTGAGCTGCGCACCAACCCACTCGGCCAACGGACGCGATACCTTCCAAAGGTTTTTGTTTCGTGCACATTCGGTGTAGGTGTGACATACACACAAAACGCTTTGTGTATTATGATTCTCAATTTTGATCAGTGGGTTAATCGTGATTTTGCTTTTTGATTGGCTTGGAACTAGGCATAATCGGTGTTATTGATTCTTGTCTTCCAAGACCAAACGCGCAACGATTGGCAAGACTCATCCTCCGCGGTGTGTGGTGTCATTGATAGTATTCGCTTCTGAGCCACAGACAGACTGATAGCTCAACTTAAAATTAGACCAAATAAACTTTGAAAGTTCCACCAAACTCGTTAACTCAGGCCAACGACATTGAACTTCCCACCTACCGGGGATTTGACATTCACACTAATTGCTCCTTCCCAGAACGTGACCTAAGTAGACACCCTCCGTTCTCGCATTCGCCTCTAGTTAGCAAGTTCCCCTAAATTGTTGGCAAATACCGTAATTCCCTTTGATTAGAAACCGCGACACTTTAGCCATAATAACGTACTGCCGCTCATCAAAGAGAATATCATCATTCCACTCACCGTGGCACGCCGTGCGCGCCCTAATGACTTCGACTTAGGCTTAGGGCAAGGAAGGAACAAAAAATTACTTTTCTACTAATTGACCCATCGGATAATCCACCCCAGGTAAGACTTAGCATTTAATGAAGCTCGTAAAATTATTTTACACCAACCGCCGCACGATAAGCAATTAAATTGCAAACAAACTGAACCACCATCCAACCCAACCAGTCCGCCTCCGCAGGGAGACCGTTCGAGATGATGGCGCAAGGGAAAGGGGGAGGTGTGGTTTTTTTTCGTATTTCTTTAATTAAATTCTATAAACCATTTTGTCATCGGCATGCCTCTGCCCAATCGGATCTGATTTCTTCGCTCTCACAAGTGCTATTCCTTGGCTTGACAACGACACACGCACACGGACGCTCGACAGAGGAGGAGAAAAAGTTAATTCACGCAATAAATCACCAAGACGACACGCACACAGACGCACAGCCATCCAAGCCAAGGACACGCGTGGAGAGGTGTGTGCGGAGCCTTGGCAATTTGTAACGTTTGCGTAGTCAAGCAGAAATCGATTTCGAGTGGTTTTACACGTGCTCCTCAGGACTCCTCAGGAGGCGCACAGCGCACGCATCCCGTCACCGCCCGACATCGGGACAGGGCCGCAAAAGGGAATTCATCATTCATCCACGGGGAGATGGATCAAATTTCACACAAAAAAAAAAAACCGACAAGAAATCCCATTTCGTTCGAAAGAAGATAGTCCTAGTTGGTCGTCCTTAATGAAAACCAAACTCCGGACAGACTTAGCAGGTCTCCATGCGAGGGGCTACCAATGCTCTGCCATTATCCAAGTCCACCCTCCCGGACTAACGACAGGGGGACGGAGGCGGCAAGGACAGGACATTTAACAGATTTTCTTACTTGCGGCGTTTCATCTTCCTTTTGAGAGAGTTTTTTTTCCCTTATTTACATTCCCTTTGTGAAGCAGTGAGCTTGTGGAGTTTTGAAATACATTTGTGCACCCAACCCGGCCTCTCCAGTCAGGTCAGTCGGCAAAAGACGCGAACGGGGGACTCCCATAAATCCGGACAAAGAGGGAGCTTATCTCATTTGCAGATGGTGATGTGACGAGTGCATATTAAGATGTCCTGATACTAGGGGTGGGGGCGATTCTTTTGAATGATCTTCACCCCCGTCCAACCACAAGGCTGAGTGGTTGGAATGACATCTTGAACGCATCCCCAGGACATACGCACAGCAGAGGCGCTTCCATCCACAATGTAAATGTGTCACTTGGGAGTGGGTAAATAGAAAGCACTGCTCCGTTGACCGGACACATGTACTTACGAGTATTTATATCTCATTTGCATGAGAAGAGGCACTCCCTTTTTTCATTTCCAGCTCTCTACGAGTGTGTAAACATCCCCAGGGTG
Source organism: Eristalis tenax (assembly GCA_905231855.2). Lineage (NCBI taxonomy): Eukaryota > Metazoa > Arthropoda > Insecta > Diptera > Syrphidae > Eristalis > Eristalis tenax. The sequence continues at coordinate 16,582,067 of HG993126.1, read as the reverse complement.
TAGTCGAAATGTTGCAGCACTCACAGAGTCGGTCATAAACATCGAAGGTAAACACACAGATTATCGCCGTGTCCGTTAGTCCAACCACCGTGTGCAAGCTCTCGCATTCGTCCTTCTTTTCAAAACGAGCGTGTGTGCGCCCGTACATCAGCCTTAAGCAAATTAAACACAATCTCGAACTAATGAAGAACGAGGCACACTCGTTGGGGAGATGAAAAACCGAGGAGCATCCTTGTCCAACCACTCACCCCCTCGTTACGGGGGGCGGGGACTTGCCACAAATTATCCCAATTAAATGTGATAGACGAACTTTTTCTGTTTTCTCTCCTTTCTTTCTCTCGCTGCCACCCAAGGACTCACAGAACAAAATGACGGGAAGTCAAACATAAATTAAGGAAAAAGGAACACGACGGCTATCTGTCTGATGGTCTGTCTGTCTGGCAGGCAGTCCGCAACCGCGCCATCATCATCTCTCCGTATCTGGGCCGAGATTGAGTTTCAAATTAATCTCCTTCATAGCATCCTTAAATTCAGCACTGTGCTGTGCTGCTCCGCTGTTTGGTGTTTTTCTTATTTTCGTCTGTTTGTGTTCGCAGTTGTTGCTGTGCCGTCGTCAGCTCCAATTCCCAAGGATTCCGTGCATTCTATGGCTGTGACCACGACAGCGTGGCGTGCCCACGGGAGAGGGCGCGACGACGCGGCGTACGCTCTATGCATAACTAATGAGAGATTTATTGAACGAAATCTGCATTTTTGGAGTTAAAGTAGGCAGCGCCATTCACACACCGAGTGACGACGAGCGTGTGGGCTGTGCTGTGGAATCGAAAGACTCCTTCTACACGAACGGGGACCTTGAATGAGATGAGTCTTCTTGTGGATTTCTTTTGTTTTGCTGTTTGTTTCCTGCCGAATTCGCGGCAGACGACTGCTGTCGAGGAGGAGTTGGGCCACATGATCGATCAATTCACAAGGACGCACGCCGCGCATTTGATTGAAGGGGAATTGATTTTTTTTGTGTTGAGTGCTTACCTTGAACGTTGAGGATTTCGCCAGTGGGGTCGACTGTTTCACTCGCACTCGCAATTGGTTGCTTTGCGTTCCTGGAATGGGGTCGGGGCTGGCGTTGAGAGCTTCTGCCAGGTGATGGATCACGAAGTTAGCGCGATCTGGAATAGATGAGTGAAGACAAATAAATACATCTATAGATTAGGTGGGGGGGATTTTGTTGTGTTGTGTGAACACGACGAACCATCAGTGAGAGGGAGGGTATGCACAGGGAGTCGCAATGCTGTGCTAAGACATTCAAGGCAGTCAGGGGCAACATCACCGAGATCAAACGCAGAATAAGTCTTGTCAACCGCTAATTTGCTGGCGCCAGGAGCGAGTAATGAGACCAAGCTGACTCCCATCCAGAGCTGCCAGTTTCCAAGATTTATCTTATTTTTAAGATTTTTTGACATAAAATTGTTTTCAAGATTTTTGAGCTCAAATAGCATAAAATTCTAAGATTTCGAGTCCCAAAGACTTTAGCTTTTTTAAAAGCAAATTAAAAATCAAACAAATGTAAATCTAATTTGAAAATATTGAAAAATAAGTTGTACATGGCCATGCAGGTTGTTAAAAATAATTTCTTTTACAATGAAATATAATTTTTCTTTAACAATGCTTTCAAGTAACTTTGGTATCGATGGAAGCGATAGTATTCTACTTTTTGCCTCAAGCCTGATAGGCGTCAGAAAAAGAATACTTCCATTCATTTGAAAATTCACCCATTTTTAGGGATTGATTAAAGATTATTTTAAGTGGACGATAAAGCGAAATCCAACTATTTCTTTAATTCCAGCCGGAACCCCATCGGGCCCTGGGCTGTCATTTACTTTAAGATTTTTGTAGGGCTTTTATTACATCCAGATCCGTAAATTCCAATACAACTATATCCAGAACCTCGGGTATATGAGAGTAATGGTTCATCGTTGTCTGGACCAGAGACTCATTATAGACCGACTCAAAAAAGTTGGCAAATGGGTCACGGGTTCCATCCAAATTCCATTAGCTTGGGCAAGGCCAAAGAATTTCATTTTGAATCAACGTAATTCCAAAATGATGCACCATTGCTCCTTACTGATGATTCTACAGACAGGATGTATATAAATCTGTTCAAGAACTCATATTCTTTCCTGAATCTCAAAAATCGTTCACGATTTAAACTCGTTTTATTTGAAACATAGTTTGAACATGTTTTCCTTTTAACATTTCTTAGGTTTACTTGACTTTCATTTGCCCATGGAATTCTAAATCGAATCGCTTTTTAGGAACAAATGACTCCAAACCAGAATTAATTTTGGTTTGGTGCAACAAAATTGGTCTTAGCGAATTTATAAGTTAAGTCGGTATTGTTATTACTATTGGGTCTATATTTGAACGTTTATTTAAGAAAAATTTATACAATACAATAGCATTAATCAAAGTATTGCCCATCTGCAGCTATGACTTTTTCCCATCTTTCTGCCAATTTGTGGATCCCATCCCAAAAGAACTGCGCCGGCTTGGCAGCCAAGAATGAATCAAGCCAATTTTTGATATTCTGCTCTGATGTGAACCGTATTTCAGTGAGGGCGTTCTGCATCCGGGACAAATGGTAGTCAGAAGGGGCAAGGTCTGGGCTATAAGATGAGTGGGGTAAAACTTCCCAAATATTTCTTAACCGGAATAGCAACGCGGGGCCAAGCGTTGTCATGATGGAAAATGATTGCCTCGTGTCTGGTCGGATATTCCGGGCGTTTTTCGGCTACTGCTCTCTTCAAAGGGATTAATTGTGTTCGGTAGCGTTGTCCATTGATGGTTTCACCCGGCTTTAGCAGCTCATAATACAGCACACCCTTCTGATCCCACCAAATACAGAGCATTACCTTCGCGCTCAGCTAGCACATGTTCACCATAAACTGCCACCAAAATACGATGACTTTCGGCAGCAGTTTTCTTCATATTCAATTAATGAAGAAGAACTCCCCGCAAAAACACTTTATTTGAGTGAAAACAAATTATTGTTGTTTACGCTTCAAATGAATGACATATACTGAAACGACACAGTGGCTTTCCAACGCATGTTCCAATGGAATAATCAAGTTACGCCATCTCTTAGCAAACCGTACGAATTAAGTTATAGACCGAATACAATTTCCGTAACGAAAGAGTTGAAAATCCAAAAGTAATGCTTTGTGATGAATTTTATTAGAATCAATCACATTCAAGGCTTCTGATATTTTTAAAGTTAACTTCATTATTTAAAAAGACTAAATCTAAAATTCGATCTAAACTTTTTCGAATATTGTTCATTTCAAATGAGCTCAAAGATAAAAGACCATCAACAGACCAACAACGCTCCCATTCATGAATAACATTAAATGCGATTTAATTATCATCGGTATTCACGTTCATCCAAAATTAAAGTCCCCCAATATGCAAGGTAATTGAGTGGCTTCAGGACGAGTAACCACACTAATAATGTTATCAATGTGTTTTTGATGCACATTGGCAACACTTTTTGGTGGAACGTAGGAGGCGAAAATAAACATCTGACAACGGACGTCATATACAATATATACTGTAAGAATTATGGACTCCAGTAGTAAGGACGAAATGTCGTGGCATAGCGAGCGGTGGATGCCTATTCGGGTATACGAAGTGCACCAAGGCAACCTACCAACTGAACTTCATAAGGCACAAGGACACAGTAACATTAAGTGGTTAGTTCTCGGGATCCCTTATAAACTTCATTCCAATATATATCAACTGCTACCGTTGGAGTCGTGATTTTGGAAAGCTCAAGGATTTGTTTGATAGACAGGTCGTAGGTAGGCAATTTTGTGTTAAATTGCCTACCTCAATTTAAGGACTGGAACTAGTGGACGTCCACATGATTATAATTTCAACGAATTAGGGAACTCGAAAGATGATGCTTATGATGCAAGATATTGGTGCCTTTATTATGAATGGTAGATGTCATAGTGACAAGAGCGGGGAGCTCACTTATGTATGGGGCTCTTCAGTCATCGATTATTGTTGCCCTTCTTAGAAGGGGATTGAAGACTTCACAGCAGGATGTGAAACCTCCGATAACATGCATAAAACATAAAATTGAAAACAAATGACCGCAGATACACTCCTCCATTTAAAGTGGATCGAAAATCGTCGATTAGTCTACGGCCACACATTGAATATAGCAATACAACAAAAACTATAGCCAAGCGACTCAATTGAGGAGCGACGTGAGGGAATAAAACAATGCATTTATACAGGAAATCACACGACCAGCAAACAGTATGCCTCGCCTGTCACTCAGCCAGGACATCTGTTTTAAGGCCCCTTCAAAATTTCAGAAAATCGTCCTCATTAAGACTGACGTGCGAAATCAGCAAAAGGCGTTTTATATTTTGTGGAACGTAATTATTGTTTGACAAATTGATTTTAAGTGATTTTATCGGTATTCTGGAGGTCGTATAGTGTGGCTAACCGCTTACTTAAACGCCTATTTTTGTTGTGAAGAAATTTGCTAACGCCAGAGGTTAAAAATCTGTTTAAATGTAAGTTTTCTTGATTTTATCGATATATGTTGTTTATTTTACATGTTTTAAGAGAAAAAGTAGCAAACAATAGACAAAGGAAACGGTTGATAGGGCTAATGGAAAAAAAAATGTAAGCTTGGCCACCATTTACAAAAGGGGTGTTCCACAAGGGCCTTCGTTGAAAAATGAGTGGGAAGAGGTAGCTGCTATATTAAATAGCTTACGTCCCATTACGGGGCGGTAAGGAATGGCAAAAAGTACGTATGTATACTATTGGGTCTATAAATTAATTCGTGCGGTTTGCTAAGAGATGGCGTAGCATGTATTATTTCATTGGAACGTGCGTTGGAAAGCTACTGTCATTGTACGTCATTTCAGTATGTGTCATTCATTTGAAGCGTAAACAACAATAATTTGTTTTCAATCAAATATGTCACACTTTGTGCCTGAAAAGGTGTTTTTGCGGAGTTCTTCTTCATTAATTTAATATGAAGAAAACTGCTTCCGAAAGTCATCGTATTTTGGTGGAAGTGTATGGTTAACATGCGTTGGCTGAGCGAACGTGCGTGATTTTCGCTTGGCCAACCAGCCAAATCAACGGCAAAGCCGAATATTCATGGCGCGAAGGTAATGCTCTGTATTTGGTGGGATCAGAAGGGTGTGCTGTATTATGAGCTGCTAAAGCCGGGTGAAACCATCAATGGACAACGCTACCGAACACAATTAATCCGTTTGAAGAGAGCAGTGGCCGAAAAACGCCCGGAATATGCGACCAGACACGAGGCAATCATTTTCCATCATGACAACGCTTGGCCCCATGTTTCTATTCCGGTTGAGAACTATTTGGAAACAGTGGAATGGAATTTTTACCCCACCCGCCTTATAGCCCAGACCTTGCCCCTTCTGACTACCAATTGTTCCAGTCGATGCAGAACGCCCTCACTGAAATACGGTTCACATGATAGCAGAATATCAAAAATTGGCTTGATTCATTCTTGGCTGCGAAGCCGGCCCTGTCCTTTTTTTATGGGATCCACAAGTTGCCAGAAAGATGGGAAAAAGTCATACCTTCAGATGGGCAATACTTTGAATAATGCTATTGTACATGCTTTTTTTTAAATAAACGTTCAAATTTTGAAATAAGAAACCGCACGGAATAAGTTATAAACCCAATACAAATCCATTAACCGGACATGCAACTCTTAAAGTTATTGTCAATCACTTTATTGCTGAATTTAGTAATGAAAGAACTAGAAATATTTTTCTTAGGTACTACTGCTTACTTACATTCGTCAATTTCTAGTTCGTCCAAACAGCTACCAATGCATTTTAAAATGGTTTCATCATTCCATTCCAAATAAACCAACACATACAAGACAGTACATAGCTCGAGAAGAGCCACAGTAAAAAATCAACTCACTCTCAAATTTCCATAGGAAAACGTCCCGAACTCAGCTCAGTTCTCTATTCGTGTACTCGAAGAATCATTTGAGCGAAACGTATCGCCTCTTTATGTCGCATTTATGAATACATTTTCGACAATGCTGACCTGCTGCCAGCTCGCGGCAGTATTCGTGCTCATCACTGTATTGGGAGAATATTTTTGTGCAGCGCAGGGGCACCAATGTTGCATTTATGAACCTTTATTGTTTCCCGTGGACATTTTTGAGTGCATATGAGCGCAGTCGGGTTTTGTCTCTTTCTATGTCAGATGAGTACATTTCAATAAAATAAAAAACATTGAGAGTCTACCTCTTGGGTAATCTGGAAACGACTTATGCTCAAGGTTGTCTCAATTGGCGATTGGCCAAACTGGAGATTTTAAATTTTATTTGGCAACACTAAAATCGGTCTGCGGACACATCCTTCGCATGTGAACACACCCCATTTGTCGAAATGAAGATGGATGCCATCTCCATGACAATTGTGTTGTTGATACTGAACATGTTTTCTTTTTTTTCCATTTTTTGGAGTTCCTTTTTTTAAATTGGTGATCAACAATTTGAAAATTTGGCGATTTCGCTGCTTGAAACCTGACAACCGTTATGCTACAAAAAAAAAGGAGGGGCGCCAAATGTAGGGCTTGCACTGGGTACCACAAGACTGGACAGCCATCCACAGGCTATGACCCGACACAGAACATGAACAACTCTGAGCACTCAGAGGATGAGAGAAAACTAAAATCTGATTGAATGAAGAGAGCTACCTTTTTTTGAGAATTTCCAGAGTTCTGGATGATGACCTTTGAAAGAGAGAGAAAATTATTCCCCTTGAGTTCATAGATCATGCCTCTAGCCGGAGTCTCAGGAAGTCCTGATACGCTGAACGTTATTGGGTTCCGCATATAATGTCTCAGGTCCCATTGGGCGCCATTTTATTGCAGCGAGGGACAAGAACCACCCCCGAGCTGAGTCGTGCAACCACAAGCGTGCCGCCGTCCTCCTCGACACTGCTTGAAAAGCCACACACCAGCCTGCTGCAATAAATTAAAAACCAAACGCTTAAAAAAGCACCCTTAACCTTAAAATCCCTTCGGCAGTGGTCCTTTAAACGGCGACACGATGGCCGCCGTGGCGCAGAGGATATGTGGTAAGCACACGTGCCCTCAGCAGTAAAATGTCGACCGACTTGCCTTTGCAGTGCGCACAGATTGGTCATCGTAGATGAAAGGAGAACTAGGACACATAATCCGCTTTGTAAAGCATGTGTATCCCTAAGTATCCAGGCGTAAATCAGATCACATCCTTTGCCATTACTTTGCCCTCCTTGGATGTGTACAGACAGACAGCCCGATGTGTCTGACAAAATCAAACCAAATGGAATAAATATTGAAATCTTCCTCAGCAAATTGCATTGGACACATAATGCCTGAGCGCTCCTAGCCTGGTCCCAGCCTGGTCCCAGCGCCGAGAGGGCTGTGAATAGGAAAGTCTCGGCCTGGAGATAAATCATCATGAGCATTCAATGGAAATGATGCAACGGCCAAGGCAAACAGATTAAAATTACTCACTCGCAGTTCTTAAGGTGACCTAACAAAATGTCTGATGAACTGTGCATTTGCTGGCCACTGCATATCTGTCCCTCCCCCCATCCTCATCGGCATCATCATCATCTACTATTTCCTTAATTGCTGGGAGCCTTTCAAAGCGAGGATACCATTGAAAGAAGATCCCCTCTCCCTCAAGCCCACTCACCTGGGCAATACAATGGGAAACAAATCCATTCAATCATCACCCAAACAAAGCCACCAACAGGTTCCCTGGCATCATCATCGTCCACAGAGCCATCAGTCGGCCTGAAAATGTTCGTGTTTCCGCATTCGGACGGACCTGGAATCCCAAAGGAAGGAGTCCACATTTCGAGAGATCAATAATCGTAATCAATCTCGGAAAAGTACTCACAGGACATGCATTATCTCTCCCACACACGGGCGAAGGGGGGGGGCAGAGGCTTATGACGAATGCAGGCCGAGCTCAACGTCGGTGCTGGGTTTGCTGGCAAATGGGAAACCGGCATAGCAGCCCGCCACTGACTGTTGACAGCGCATAGGCCATGGGATTCCCAGAGCTCCGGCAAGAAGTTCACCTTTCAACACAAATTTCCTGGACCCAATTGATGGTGGTTTTCGGTCCACAGTGGCAGGTACTTTTCCACTACAGCCAGCACAGTGGTTGACTTCTGTCAGAGGGATGAGTGATATTTGCATTGAAGTGCTTTTCGCTCGGATTGTGGTCACCAGGAAAGTCAATCGAAGAAACTGCTCGTCCCGTGGTCGGTGTGTGTGGAACGACCGCATTGCCGAATGTGTGAGTGGACCGAGAAATTTGAACGCATTATCCTTTCATGTTCTGTTGGCAATTTTCGATTGAATATCTAATTGAACGTCCCCGCCTGCCTCCGGGGAGTCCACGTCGCCGTCCTTGCCTAGCCTTCGACCATACCGTTGAATTGACTCGAGTTGGATGCCCAAAAGTTTGTCCCGAAAGTTTGATGAAATCACACACAAGGCGAGGGGATCCTTCTCGGCTCGTAGTTTTAATACTCTCCGGATAGCATGGGAATCGATATGCGCTCGAGTACGTGTGTCAGTAGGCGAGAGTTTCTTTGATGCTGGGCCCACTTCACCCCCTTCACCGGCGGGCATCGATTGGCTTCTACTTGAGGGTGTTGCTTTTCCATTATCATCGCCATCGTCATCATGGGAAAGGGATTAAGCAGTTTATTCAATTGGATTAGGAGGGTAACTCAATGGATCTTCGATGCGAGGGGATGGTCCGGTTCTTTTTTTTTCTTTTGGGTTGGCCTGGCCTATCGCATGGGAATATGTTGATTCTATTTTGGGGAGTCGCTGATAATTTATGCAACCTTTCGGGCGCTTTGTTGGCAGCCAGGTGCTAGGCGAGTGATTAATTCCTGATTCGAATGCCTCTTGTTTGGGCAGCTCTTGAGTGTTGGAACCCCAAGTGAATGGGCCGATTGTGGGGAGAGACCAAATTCATTATTAAGACGGTTCTAAATGAGGAGCCATTTGCTGTCGCTGTGAGAATCTCTCAGATAAACAGTCTTTATTTATGGATGAGCATCGGCATTCGGAAGAGCTGTCAGGTGTACCCTGAGTGCTTTGGGACTCATTCTTGGGAGAGGCCTGGAAGTTGGAGGTTCTGCTGCTCCGCCTTTCGTCGAGGAGGATGAGCCTTCCATTGCAGTTCAAAAAAGTTCGACAACAGGTGCAGGCTGGCTCATGCACCAAGTGAGCTGTTTCCAAGAGATGCCCCCACTTTCCTGGTAAATTGACACCCTTTGAGGACTTCGAAATTATGCCCAAAACAATAATCCCCACGTAAATAGAGTGGGATTGAGGAAACGTGTGCAACTACACTGTCACTGCAACTTACACTGGCGGCTCCAAGTTGGAGGAAGGAACAGACCGGTGTTCGCAGGAGCTAGCAGGAGCCATACCGCTGCCGAACCACTGCAGTCTGCTCCGGGCAGAAGTAGCAGCTATTCAAGAGGCAGGGCTCCGCCTATAAATGACCAGCTAGCAGCAGCCATACCGCTGCCGAACCACTGCAGTCTGCTCCGGGCAGAAGTAGCAGCTATTCAAGAGGCAGGGCTCCGCCTATAAATGACCAGCTAGCAGCAGCCATACCGCTGCCGAACCACTGCAGTCTGCTCCGGGCAGAAGTAGCAGCTATTCAAGAGGCAGGGCTCCGCCTATAAATGACCAGCTAGCAGCAGCCATACCGCTGCCGAACCACTGCAGTCTGCTCCGGGCAGAAGTAGCAGCTATTCAAGAGGCAGGGCTCAGCCTATAAATGACCACGATAGGCAGAAGATCTATTGATAGCTACATAGATAGTCAGGCGGCCATACAGGCTCTGGAACAAAGCTTAATTCTATGACGGCAGGTAGGTAGGCAGAAGTGGTGGTTCGATTAGCACTTTGTGCCGTTTTGTTACCACAGCTCTATCGCCTATAAATAAGGGAGGTGTAGGTGTATTTGAGATGTCTCCAAATCCAACCTGAGCTACTTAGGAACCACATCGGTTCCTTAATATCCTTCACAGAAATCTCATCAAGTCAGTTAAAGAGGGGCCTTCCAAGCACTCGCTGACTGGCTCTAACAGGGGCCGGACAGGCGCACAAGAAATGTGTTAGGGGCTCCCTTTCAGCTGTGTTGTTGCAGCCGCGACAATGTGAGTTATGTGGCACGGTCTCCAATCGGCCAGTGTCCTGCACAGAGGACGAGTTCGCCGAAGGAGATCTTCAGTTTTGGATTGTTTGTATTCAGGCCATATTTTCCTTGATGTTGCACAGTTTGTCAGTCTGGTCCATCTGATGTTAGCCATTCTAAGGAAGTGTGAAGAGATATTAGTCTTGACTGCTTGTATTGGGGCGAGTACCTCCTCTGCAAGCGAGCACGAAGGGCAGACGACAGGCAAGGCCTGGCTAGCTCGTCGGTCTTCTCATTTCCTGGGAAGTCACTGCGACTTGGAACTCAGATGAGGGAGATTCTGAGCTGGTGTTCTAATGACGCTAGCTTAGAATGCGAAGCCAGGAGACAATAGCTTTGATGGCTGCTTGGGTGTCAATACAAATGGCCGCCTTCTGCCTTGGCATGGTGTTTGGATGTATTTTGACTTGACGACATGCTTCCCGAATGACAATTGGCATGCAGTCAATAGGTAGGCCTTAGAAACATTCTGAGAATAAACATCTTAGAGTCGTCGGTGTGGATTACCAAGTTCAAGTCCCTGCCCGCTGTTCTTACGGGAATTAGAAAGTCAAACCAAAGTTTGATAGATTCAATTTGGGGATTGTATAATCTGTGAAGGATGTTACGAGATCGCTTGGTAGAAGATCTAAGACGGCACTATGACCAAAGGGGTTTCGATGTCCAGCACCCAGACTCTCTGAGTCTGATTTCGCTGTGAGCTGTAGTGCTTTCACTGTATAGGTCTCAAGGTAGGAGACGCAGCATTACCGTCAGAGCGTCTGACGGAGTCGACCGTAGAGCGCCTGTGGTGCCAATGCATGCCGTTCTCTGAACCAAGTTAAGTTATGTAGTATTTCTTTCCAAGGGCCGGCCACCATGCTAGTGATCCATAATCAGACGTAAGAATCGGACGAACCACTGCCGTAAACATCCGAAGGGTCAACCTAGGTTGGAGGCCCCCCTTTTTTCCGAAGGTTCCACTGCAGGCGTAAAACCCCATCTATGATGGCAAAACTCTGCCGCCCGCTCAGCGCCCAGATGCAACCTTACCCTGTGCTGGGTCCATGGGCACAAGTTGATTCAGGGCAACGAAAAAGCCGGCACATGAACAAGAAGAAGGGGGGAAGCGAGTCTACCACTGGCACAAAATCAGAAGACATCTCACCCCCCAACAAGCCTCAAAAACAATGCTAATGACAGACGGACGTAATTGGACATCTGCAGCTCAAAACGACGCGGCCTACTTTAGATCCATCGAAAACTAAAACTCCCCCCGAATTTGGCAAGGGCAGGATACTCGTAAGGCAGTAGGTGTAATTACTGGCAATTGTCTTGTCAGCAATCAGGCCAGAATACGTGTCGCGCTCTACAATGACTTCCGCAGAAACTGCAGAGATGAGGATGAGGAGGAAGAGGAAACTATGTCAGACTACCTCGAAACCTGTCCGGCCCTTGCAGAGATAAGATGAAAACATGAGCAGCTATTTCCTTGACGACATCATCATCATCATCATCTTCTGATCCGCGGGTGTAAACCACGCACGAGAGATCTCCTGACAATTCGATCGTCCGCCATCGGCTCTAACTCATCAGGAGTTATGTCCAAGCGTAACCAGGCGAGTTTTTGGACTTGGTGCAACCATCTCGTCCTGGGTCTGCCAAGCGGCCGCCAAAATGACCTCCTCCACCGTTGGACTATTCTCCGCCCCACTCAAGCCTACACGTCTGCCATCCTCAGTGCCCTGAGCAACAAAAGTGCTCCCTCCCTCTCTCATCATCTTTGGATGTCACTCCTTTGATGATGTTCAATCTTCGAGACCTCTGAGCCGACGAATGGTTTGCCAGCACACCTTTTTCGCAAATCTATGGTCGCTTTGCAACTTCTCGCCGAACTCCTGCCAAGACTGGTCTTTAGCTGCTCGCATAGCAATTTGCAAGCTCTTCGTGCCCCGGTCACGAGAAGCAGAGTCGCCCAAATGAATCCAGTGCCTGTAGGTCTTCCTCTTCTCGCCTTGACGACATAGCGAGCGTAAACATAAGGGACATCCTTAAATTTCGAAAAACCACCAACACTGGTTACAAGAATCCCTGCTTAGGTTAAGTAGGTCAGCGAAGCGTCGGAAGAATACCCGATACGAGTGACAGCACAATGGACCTAATGGCAATTCCCCCGGAGGAACATGCCAGTCATCTGCCTGCCTATCCGGTAAACTGGAGTTCGAATGGAGTTCGACACAAATGTTCACTTCACTCACCCTACGTGCAAGCCAGCCACTCAAACGGACTCCGATTTGAAGCCCCAAACATCACGATTTAAACTGAACGCCAACAACACACCCACGGCAGGCTAATTGGCGTCCTTGCGCCGTCTGTCGTTGACATCCCGAAAGAAAATCGTTCAAAGTCTCCGCGCTATTACTTTGCGCACGAACAACTGAAGTGAGTGCATTCAATTGAAGACGAGATCGCCAGCCCGGAGTAGCCCTCCAACTGCAGCACGCACTGGGTGAGTATCTCGCTCTAATTGGATTATCTTTCAGCGGGTCTCGGTCCGAAAATAAAAACAAAACAAAACAGACGCACACACAACTTAATTAAAGTTAATAAGAGCCTATCTCCGAGTGCACGTGAGTGTTGCATTCACTTGTTAGCTTCCTTTATCCTCCCACGAGGCATTCCCTCGTGTTGCTAAGTTAATTAAGGTGCAAGGCTCCATGAAAAACACACCCACGCACACACGTAGACCCTCCCATTCGTACATCAAACAGAGAGCTGAGCTCCTCGAGTGGGGCACTCGTACGCTGGAGAACAAATAAAAACAAAATACTTGACAATTCAGCACAAGTTGACAACAGAAATACAAATAAACCCCAACCCGCTATCCTTGGGTCTGTCTCACGTCACTTTTGCAGGCTGCGACACGGGGGAAAACTAAGCCAAGGCGAGAGGCCTTTCCAGGGCGCTGTGTGCACGGGCTCTCAAGGAACCTCGCATCAGTTGACCCTTGTGCGAGGACTATTTTTGTAAGCGTTGCAAGGGTGCGCTCGGCGGAGGGTGGGTGAAGTGCACTTCAGCGCCAACAAAAGGGAGTACGAGTGGACGGACGAACGAATACGTACACTTACCTTCTTCCGGCATGGACGCCAGGATCACCTGGCTCCGGGTCGGGGTCCGTGCGCCGCTGCTGCCAATGCCAAGTGCCGGAGCTGACCCTGATGCTGCGGGTGATGGTAATGATGCATGGACAAGTTGAAACAGTGTCAAGTGGACCAACAGGAGGGCAGGCGTCAGGTGAACCGGGCTCCGCCGACGATGGGCACCAGACCCGCGCCCCAGAGTAAGCGTCATTTTCTCGTTGCCGCCGCCGTCAATGCTGCTCTCGAGCCATTGACTCCGGATAAGGATGCTCTGATCTCAAGGGGCACTTCGGAATGCTAGACAAACGCACGGGTGGAGGCGAATGAATGTTTCGAAGCCTGCACTGAAGAGCTTTTACTTACTTGAGCGGAAGATAATGGATTCCAGGTGAACGAGGCGAGGAGAGCGAAATGCGACACAAGCGGAAATGCAAAACAAGACGGCTGACAATCCCCCGAAAGAGTGTCCTGGGGTGTGCTGAAATGGGAAAAGAAATAAAGTGTCCCCCTCCGGGCGGTGCGCCTCCTCGTGCGCTGCTGCTATAATTTTCTCTTGCTTTTTGTGTTCTTGTTTGCCTTTCTGCTAGAATTAATCCCTTCTTGACGAGCGCTGTGCAGTGTTCGGTATCCTTGGGTGCCGCTTTAAGCGGCTGTCAACAGTTCTGTCGCTGGGTGATCCGCTTAAATTGAATTTCCCATCAGACCGACGACGATGCGAAGATGTTTCCTCGTTCCGCTCGGAGAAGATGAATGCACACTTAGTCCTCGTGGGCGTTGCCCCCTTAGCGTGTCCGCTGATGAAAGTCGTGTGAATTACTTTGTGTGCGAACTCTTGGAAGGGAGCGCGTCGAGTGCGCCTAGCACGCGTTGGAGTCTCTGATGGAGGCAGGGCCTGATGGGCAGACTCTGTGAAGAGCCACATGCCCGCGATAACAGATGCCAGACAGATTGGAGTGGGTGGCCACTTGACTGAATCTATATTGGCGCGAATGGCCGAGATTGAAGAGGGAAAATCTGAAAGTGTACACAGACTGTGAAGGAAACAGATAGCATGAGCTAGTACTGCGGTTACGAAAGCTCCTCATTAAGAATGATGCCAGCAACAAGCGGACTGAGGTGAGACACACAAGCCGTCTACAGGAATGCCAAATGTCTGGCACCAGCCTATGGGACTGGAACTGATAAAGCAGTCCTCCAGAAGCACTGCCCTAGGCTCAGGCCTTAGCAGCGGAGCACCAAGTCGAAGGCAGGTGATCCTAGCCTCCATATCGGAAGAAGTGTAATCAATCGTTCGTCCGTCCCTTCATCCACTGGTGGTGCAGTTTGTTTGGAAAGAAGTGCACTTCGCACAGGAGGCCCATCCGAGCACCGAATGTAAGCAATCACACTCAACTGGTGTGAGGTTCATGTTGCCAGAAGAGCTGATCGAAGCTGGTGACGATGTTCTGGAAGCGAGCACGCGCCTGATCATTTGCAGAGATTTGAAGGGCGTAGGCATGACCGACAACTGCAGAGCTTTGTTCACATGTTTCACTCCACTGCAAAGGGGATCTGAATAATAGGTAATGTGCATGATTCTGTGCCAAACTAGAAGCAAACGACGACGACTGCACTTTTCCGGACTAAACCCAGTGGCTAGGATGATGGTGGTAGACGAGAGGAGAATCGCTTTTTAAACTGGAGCTCGACACGGGTAAAGGTGCAGGTCTCCTGTGACCGCTTGGAAATGACGGGACCACTTAAAGACGACTGCAGTTTTTGGGCAGAGATTGCAGTGCTTGACATAACCGAACGATCGATTGTTATAATTCGATATAAGCAACCGAAACGTAGCGTTGTGTATCCCAAGGACGAATGGGTGGTGAAATGGGATGAAAGTGCGGACAATGGCTTTTCAGCATCTACTCGGCAGATCAACCACATCCAACCGACACAGTAAAATGCTGTCTATTTGCAGATGACTCGCTGACTTATGCTAGCTCGACGTCACCACAGACAGCCGCGCAAGTTGTCGAAATCCCAACAGCAAACAAATTTGACTACTATACCAAATGGGGTATTCGTATCAATGCTGCGAAATCGGGGCTTACGTGCTTAAGGAGACGATCCAGAGGTGGATGCAGATCAGCGGCCAAATGTCGAAGCATAAAAATAGTGCTCCCTAACGGTACAAAAATATCAACAAACGAAAAATTTAAGTATCTTGGCGTGAACTTTACGGAAAGGTTGAAGTTCAACCATCACTGGAAACTGACCCTTAATAGGCCAACCTAGGCTTCCATCGCATCAATCCGTTGATGCGCAAGCAAAATGGGTTAAGCCAGAGGACAAAACTGCTGCTATATAAGCAGCTTATACGGCAAAACGCTTAACGTACGACTTCCCAATATAGCACACCATCTCTACGGCCAGCATGACGAGGCTCGAAATGTACCGGACTGACCTGCGGCAAGGACCGTCAAGGGCACCACAGCAACAACAGGCTTCACGACCGAGCACGGATCATCCCCCTGCAACATCATCCCCAACACTGGTCACAAAGCAGCTACTAGACATCAACAACCATCCTGACGAGGAATTCAGGAACCTGAGAAACACACTTCCCGGACAACGCTAGCACGCATCATCCCCCTGCAACACGGTGACACTATTCGGAAAACAGCTAGACATCAACAACCATCGAAATCAGTAACCCGAGAAACACAATCTCCGGACAACGCTACCTCTACGCGTTAAATCTGCTAAACGAGCAGAACTTTCCAACGACGCCGAACAACGAGCTGCAGGGATTCTACCAGAGCAGCGATAGCAATCACCATCGAGGCTAAATCGGCCACCACACCAGCACTCCATAGCAAAAGGACCACCATGGGCACACGGACTTGAACAATCCGATAGGAGGACATAAAAAAAATAATAAACCGACAATAATAATAAGCATTAAATTAAAGAAAGTACATCAGTGGGGCCCTATTGTTGAGCCAACATACTAACCCTCAGTTTGTAAGTCTAGTTCTAATCTCAATTGTAAAAATAATTCCGTTCAAATAAATTTTAAAATCGCTTTAAATTGATGCGGGGGGACAAATACACCCAGCTCTTTTTTTACACGGTTTCTTTTTACACGGATTTGAATTTACACGGTTGAAAAAAAATAATTTTTTTGTAAATATTTTTAATCTATTACGGTTTGAAAATCACTGTCTTGTCTTGTTTGACACTTGGCACCATTGCTGAAATGAACAACTTGGCACTAATTAATGATATTAATTAAATTAATGATAGATAAACCTCTAGATGATGATTGTCTGATTCAATTAATAACAGATGACGGAAAAACTGAGAACCATGTTAGCGATAACGACGAAGAGACCGAAATATGCCAACTAACTGCTAGTTTAATAGATGACGGTCTATCATTTGGTAAAAGTATGGTGAATCATTTCTTAAAAAATGATCCTAATATGTAACGTGCCCTGAAATTCGAACGAGATATTAATAATTGTATTGCTGGGTATAAAGAGTTGTATAAAGAATTTAAAAAACCAAAAGTTCAACTTTCTATAAAAGATTTTTTAATAAAAAAATCGACGGCGCAAGACCTTTCGCAAAGTAGTCCGACAGTTCAAAACTCTATTACCGGACTAAAGTCACCATTGGATAATTTGATGGAAATCTCCAGTGATGATACCGATTTTAGTCCAGTTCGTCGCAAACAATTGCGCTTGTTATCAAGTAGCGACGAATAATTATGTAGCTATGTAAATATTTTTTCTTTATTTCTATTCTAATTTTTTTGTTCTTAATTCTGGATTAACATATTTCTTTTGTTTTTTTTGCTTGCTTTACCAATTTTTCATCTGTATGAATTATATATTTTAAGTTTTAATGTAAAATAAAATGCCACATGCGCATACAATTTTTTTACACGGTTTTTCGAAGTAAATATAGTTTTTATTTCAACTTACACGGTTTTCAGATGACATGGAGCGTATCCCCCATTTTACTATAGAAAACGCCTTTTTTTTACACGGTTTTTTTTTACACGGATTTCTGAGGAACGTATCTACCGTGTAAAAAAAGAGTTGGGTGTACTTAATCAGCTTGAATATGCATTTTCATATTTCCCTTTAACATGGTCGCCTATTGTGAATTTAGCACGAAAAAAGGGTCATGTTCGAAAAAGCTCCCATTTTACGAACAATTCTGCCCGAAAATAAATGTCAAACCAAGCTAAAATGTTCTTTCGCTTCTTGGAGGCGAGCACGTTTCAAATCGTCGTGAAGCCACGAATAACAGAATACAAAACAAAGAATACATTCCTCCTAAATAGTAATTTGGAGGCATATTAGACGGCCATAATAAAGGACAGCAATCTCAACCGCAGCGCCTCTGAAATAGAAACCAGTCCCGCGACCAACCGCACGCGCTTGCAAACATGAGGACGATCAATCAGAACAGCCGACAACAGAGAACATCTGCATAAATATGATGGAGAAGGACCTCCGTAGTCCAAAGTACCAGCCAGGCTTATATTTCAAAGTATTTTTAAATATATTGTTACGTTTAGCCGAAATGAGTCTACCAAAGATTATTCGAATTGTCCACACAATAGGGTTCGATCACTGGATTGTGACGAATGAAACACAAAAGTTCACTATTCACGATATACACGAATTTATCTTGCAAACACTGATTTACTCCTTATTCTCAAAAAAAACCCCTTTACTGCCTTTCAGGCTGAACTGATTAACACTTTGAACACTATAAAATCCCAACTGAACTTTACTAATTCTTCAACTGAACTCCGTCGATATTTATACTCCCAGCATTGGTTCTAGATCCTACTGTCGCCACGAGTCTACATGATTCTTTGTAATCTATCGGTTATGTACAAAGATTTCGGGAATACTCTTCGGAGTTGATCGTTCTTCTCCTTGCGTATAGATGGCGTAGGTGGTGGTTCGTGTCTTGATTATCTCATCTTATACACGTTATACTATTCACCTCAAAATATATATTCTATGCACTTAGTTACAAGCCCTCAAAGTCAACAAAATATTTCTTCACGCTGCGAGCCATGTTTTCAACAAAAGTTTACAAGTCTTTATCCCAAGCTTCTTAGAATAAAATCTGTACCTTTATACCTCATTTCATCGGTCTGTTCTTGACTATTTAAAATAAAAACAAAAATATTTAAAAAAAATCTTCAAAGATGACTTCGACAAGAGGCTTCAAGCATAGGCGTAAAAACACAAGTTGATGAATACTCTTTGAGTTTAAAAGAAAATCCAAGCCAAACTTCGCGTTGGGGCTCATATAAACGTGTGTGCTTCACTTTTTCAAGATACATCGCAGAAAAAGACTATCCTCTGCATATTCTTGTATATTTTGGGGCTATGTTTCCATTCCAGTTTTGGAAATATGTTTCGCTGTACCGGATTAAAAAAATGCGGTTTTGACCAGAAGTATTATAGTGATAGCCAGCTTCTACCTCTCTTTCTGCTTAACATTTTTGACAAACATTTTTTATATCGTTTTCTAAGGCCAAATCGACCAATCAGAGAACGGCAGTCACGTTATTTCGTGAATAGCTGTCAAAAATTCTTGAGCAACTGTCAAAAGGCCTCTCGAATTCCTCGATGGGCTGCGGGTCAATCGTCTGTGAAGTTGGCCATCTCTATAATACTTCATTTCTGGTTCCGACCTTGAAAACATGCCAAAAAAGTCATAATTTCTTGGCTAACCAACCATTAATTGGACTTTATAAAAGGTGATATTTTAGCTATTATCTTTTTGGCAACACTGGTTTAAACAGCTGGCGCACGTTTCGTGTTTTGTTCAACTGTCAAACATCTTCAGTTTGGTCTACAATTTAACCATGAATCGGCTTACAAACGAACAACGCTTGCAAATTTTTGAATTTTATTATCAAAGTGCGTGCTCTGTTAAGAAAGTTCATCGCACGCTTCTTCCACTTTTTTACCGAAAAATTGTGTTCAGCGGCGAAGCTCATTTTTGGCTCAATGGGTATGTGAATAAGCAGAAATGTCGATTTTGGAGTGAATATCAGCCAGAAGGTTTGCAAGAGCTACCAATGCATCCAGAAAAAGTCACAGTTTGGAGCGGTTTATGGGCTGGTGGCATCATTGGACCGTACTTCTTCAAAGATGATGCGAATCGAAACGTAACTGTGAATGGTGAGCGCTACCGTGAGATGATATCCAACTTTTTTTTTGCCCAAAATGCAAGAGCTTGACTTGCATGACACGTGGTTTCAACAAGACGGTGCCACATGCCACACAGCACGCGCAACAATGGACTTATTGAGAGGCGAATTCGGTGAACATTTTATTTCACGTTCGGGACCGGTCAATTGGCCGCCTAGATCGTGCGATTTAACGCCTTTAGACTATTTTTTGTGGGGCTATGTTAAAGCTCATGTCTATACAGACAAGCCCGCTTCAATTGACGCATTGGACGACAACATTGAGGCATTTATTCGTGAGATACCGGCCGAAATGTTGGAAAGAGTATGCCAAACTTGGACTAAGAGGATGGACCATTTGATTGCATGAAATAATCTTCAAACATTAAATTATGTGGACCGTACTATCGACTCAAATAAAGATTTTTCTGAATTTTATGTGTTACTTTAGCAATACTCTGGACTAAGTTGCAAGAAAAGCCAATTGGCTTGTGGTTGGGTCGTGAAATAGCGGGTTATTAAGAGCCAATGATTTCTTTTGCAAAGCTTTATTTAAAAAAATTTCAAATTTCAGAAAGGTGCTAACAATTTTACACCGCCACTGCCGCAATGACTTCCTGGCCACCACCACTATCCAGAAACTCGTGCGGGCCGCAGTGACTTTCTGGCCACCACCACTGTCCAGAAACTCGTGCGGGCCGCAATGACTTTCTGGCCACCACCACAGTGCAGAAACTCGTGCGGGCCGCAATGACTTTCTGGCCACCACCACAGTGCAGAAACTCGTGCGGGGTGCAATGACTTTCTGGCCACCACCACTGTCCAGAAACTCGTGCGCTATTCAAACTTCAATTGAAATGAAATGGAATCGAAATCGGCGGAAAAACAACAACGAATACGGTTTGTTAACACCCGAACAGTCAACGTACAGCTGACTGTGCGAAAAACAGGGAAATTCCAGATTAATCCCACAGACTTCCAGCGATGGGCCTTGCGATTTATTGACTGTCATCGCAAAACCCATTCGAACGGGTAACTAAATGCGCTTGAATTGGAATGGAAGATCTGTTGGAATAATCGAAATTCTTCCAATTTGATGATCGTCGCTTGAATTACATTGTTCATCAGTTTCTTGACGGACAGCCGCGTACCTTTGCTCATGATGATTCAGATTCCGCAACATGATTATAATAGATCGCGTCTTCGGCTGCAAATTGTGAGGCGAAGTTCCTGCCACCAGACGAAGTCATCGGGCACGTAAGACAGCTTGATCTCGATCATTTTGATTGGAAGCAACATACCCGAGGCCGAGAGGGAAGAAATTTTAGCTCAGACTCAAACCATACATTGCTCGTCGGTAAGTATGTTTTGTACTAAAACGCTGGTTTGTCAGGATGACCTAGTGACAAGCTCACCGAGACAGACATTTGAATGGAACAATATCGCATAAATAATCCGAAGGTGTAGTCAGGTGGGTCGAGTCGAAGATGGGAGTTTTATGACCAATCCCCGAATATAGCAACATGCACACATCACGGCTCTTCATCTCTCGAGTCACTGACGACGCTCAAGGAGTATTCCTGTGTAGAAAAGCTTATCGTCATTGGTCGTTTGGAGCCGTCATAGAACTGTAGTCTCATCCACCTTTGATAGAAAAATATCACGAACTAAGCGAGTGGTTGCTTATAAATTAGCCCCAGTTCCACCTCGGTCTGTCGCGACACCCATGTTATTTTCAATTCTTATATAAAAGACACCAACAGCCGGGCGAGCCTTTCTTTGAAAGAAAGAACACACCACTCGAACGCGTCGACAGGAGTCGCAATCCAGGGACGAACTGACCTCAAACCATTGTCCACGAAGGACACAGGAAATGGACATCAGATCCAAATGGCTCCGCACTTAAAAGAACAGTTCATTCAAACGTGACATAAGCACACCGACACTGATGGCTGCAGCTATTCCCCGATAATGGAAAATGCATGTCCTTCAGACAGGTACAGAAACCACGAAATTAACGACGTATGTACATCCGGAGTCTGGATTGAGTGAACGGCGAATACTCGTTTTATCGCACATAAAACGGACGACGTGCTCCAGACGGAGACACAGTTCAGCATTTCTCTTAAAGAATCAGTTTCACATTCCATCGTGCACTGCCTCCTCATCGCTCCATACGGATATTTATATCCAAATCCCCCGCCCGTAAATCAGGTTGTTTATCTGTCGACAAGTTCACTGCATGCACTCAGTCAACCCCTCCGCGCCACGGCCGCATGCGATATCAGTGAACACGGTTAAGTTGTTAAGGTGCTTCAAACACGATACAATCCCTGTTTGCTTTGCCATCCAGTTGCGATATCAAAAAGGTCGTTCTAGTTATTTCCCGCCTAATTATAGATACCGAGATATCTTCAATCAATACGCGAAAACGTATCACACCCCAAACGCAGCGGACGCGTGATAAAGTCGATATGCGGAAAAACTATTGACAAAGCCGTTCCGGAGGAGGGTTCTCGTGAGTGGCTGTGGCGAGCTATTCGGGGTTTTGCCTAATTGGAATTAATCAAGCGATGAATACATTTCGGAGAAATGACTCACAGGTGGGCAATGGATTTTCCGGATTCACTGGAGGGAGATGCAAACTATCATCGCGTGGGGGCCTGCTGAATCATGAAAACTATTTAGAGAGCCCCGGCGGCGCTGCTGTGTGTATTTAAAGATTTATTGGGACGTCGACTTGGTGACACGAATGAGTGGACCAGTGATTATCTTTTCGAATCCATCCAACCAAGGAGTCATTTTGTTTTTGTTTTGCTTCATGGCGGGAATATTTAACGATTTTTTTGTTTATTTTTAATGAAGACTGCTGGTGGATCTTCTAACGAATTTGGGCCCAATATTGTTCAATTTAGCAAGTTGTCCTGACTGAAATGTAGTGCAATGGCCATCTGGGATGTTCGAATTTTCACGGACAGACAAGAAGCTTTCCTTTGGTTAAGGGTTAGTTCCTCTATAGGACGACTGGATGGCGCAGTTGGTCAAGTGCCTGCCCATAGTTAGTGGGTCCCCGGTTCGAATCCCAGTGAAAGCAAAGAGAATATGGATGAACAATGGGTCGCCATATTGTTGCATGAAGCTAAGCGGGATAGTCTCAGTGTACGAGTGAGTGCAACCACAAGAGTGTCACTGTCCGAAGCTATCCCTCCTAGATGCGCTTGATACCGGTACACCTCAATATTCTCCAAAATGTGAAGCGAACGAAATACCCAAGCAGTGATGCTTGAATCTATCCTTGCGGATAAACCTTGCGGCTTGTAACCCAACTCACGACGACTACATGGAGACCATGTCCACCACACTCAATACTTTAGCAGTCACCTTCCATGCAAAGCGCCTGAATCCTTGTGCCCACAAGCAAAACAACTCAGCTTAAATGGAAGCTTTTCAGGTGGTCATCGTTAGGGCAACAAATGTAAGCCCTAATTGCAACAAAATCGTTGTCAAATTTCAAAATATTCATAATTACCAAAGCAAAACTTTAGAAATTGTATCTTACGTATGTTGATTTCGTTTCATTTCACTCCTAATGAAGTAAGGGGAAATTAAACAAACTTAACGAAACATTACAAAACTTAACGAAACTTAACGAAACGTAACAAAACTTAACGATACTTGTAGAAACAGAATTAAGGGGTTATTAACTCATTAATCCCCACTGTCCAATTTGTATGACGCTTATTCAGTTTTTTTTTTGTATAAATTAAAGGACTAACTTGTAAATAAGTATTGAATATAGTGCCCAGTGGAGAGTAATGGGTAATGAGTAAATTTATTAATTTATTTATTAAATAGCTAGAATAGCAGTAGCCAGAGCACCAAGCGGCCTTAGAATGTACACAGTAGATGTATTTGCGCCATTTGCTTAAGTTGCCTCAAGCCTCCTTACGCCCATTGTGCGCCTTCACCATAAATAACTTGATGCTGAGTTTTCAAACCATAAATTATGAACAATAAGTTTTTATGTTTCCACAGGCCATTTAATCACCACAAGAGGACAACGGCCTATAATTCCCAACTTTGTCTGTCATTTAATTCGTGCACACTCATTCAGTAATCCTTTGCATCATTTAAACGCACTCACCGGGATAAGCTCTCGCATTGTGTTCGCTTCACATTTAGCATCAAATTGTCGAAAACGAGATAATAATTGATGGCCAACAAAGGGGATGCATGCAAAAACACCTATGCCCTGTCTTTCGTGTCAATAGACAGGGTGTCGGTAAATTGCAACACGCATCATCGTCAAATTACCCCTTCCGGGATAGGTAGATGTCGCCCCCATTTCTGTGCGTGCATAGCATTACGCCGATGTGCATGTCCAGGACACAGATATGTCACGCATCCTCTGCTCCGTCCGATGGTGAGCTGGAGGTGGCGGCCAAACGCTAACCACATTCTCTGCCTCTCCACACTCATCAGTGAATCGGATTCTCATTTTTTTTCTGTTCTTCATCCTCGTTACGGCATTAAGCTGACTGCTGGCTGATTTGGTTTACTGGACCCAGCAGGCCAATTCCGTTTAGCCGGCAAAAACTGACTGTTGGCACGTCATTTCGTTTTTTTTTTTTTTGTGCTGAGTTTTTTTACGCACGACGACATCCAATGTGTTGTGAATTAAAGTTTGGAGAGGAAAACGGGCAAACTACCAGGACCAGCAGGATTATGGATGTTTGCACTCCGCCACTTGAACCGTACGTACTCGTACTTCACCGAAACTACTCCATGCATAATGCAAGTGTTCCCCTCATTCGGGGAGTTAATGGTTCGATTCGTTGTTGTTGCTACGGTAATAGAATTACTGTGCGAGGAACGAGTGCATCCCGAAAATCCTCAAGCGATGCGGTACACCGGGCACGGACCATTCGAGTCGCATATTGGCCAGCAACGATCGATAAATCGCATGGTGGCACGCTGAAGGGTTGAACGATGTGTTCTGCCATGAATCGCGCTACGAGGCCAATTGGACATGCAATAAGGTTCGGCAGTCGTTCGTTCCGATGACTGGCGTGCTGCACACATCGGCACACGGCCCTGGTCAAGGCTGATTTCATCTGAACGAAGCATTTTAAATCGAATTTCCGAACTTGCTTTCTGGGATTGATTGAGGCAGCTGGGGGCGTGATGGGATGCCGAGGTGCCGATGGCGGTTGCAGTGGCAGCGCGGCGTTTTGTTGCGACCGCTTTAACAATGCAACTGAATGGATTGCAATTATTTGGGTGGACATTTTGATAATGACGATGGAAGTGGTCAGCTCGTCGGAAAGTTCTCGGACACCTCTGATATTTGAAAATCATTTGTTTTTGGTTTACGTCAAGTGACAAGTGACAAGAGAGAGGGCGACAGGCTGTTATGGGATATAAATGGCAGATTTCTTCTGGTCGGCTACTCGTACGTCAATGGTCAATATTAGAGGCGGATATACGATTTGAAAGCAAATTTCAAACTGATTTGTAGGTTTGTTTTTATTTGGCACGTCGTTGTCGTTTGACAGATGACAGCACACAACGGTAATCCAGAAATGAAGTATGATAGAGATGCCCCACTTCAAAGCTGATTGACCCCTAGTCTATCGACGAATTTCCAAGGCTTTTTGACAGTTATTCATGAATTATTGACAGTCAGTCTCGTATTGGTCAAAATGGTTGTCAAAAATCTTAAGGGGCAATAGAGGTAGACGTTGGGCATCTCTACCGTACTTCATTTCTGCGGTAATCTCAAGATTCTTCAGTAGCGCTACCTGTTTTCAAATAAGCGTGATTAATGACCTATTTTTTATTTATCGTATAGACCTGCTGAGACTCATGGGAGAAATTTTGAAGAAGGACAAATTTTCTTCAAGCAAGTGTGCTTGTTCACTCTTTTGCTCAGAAATTGATACAACAAAATGTAGGAATACAAGTGAATGAGAATTAGTTGGCACGGTGGTGAGGAAACCAGAAATTTGCTCCTCCAATTCCACGGCACGGCTGCGGCCTAACCTTGAAACAGTTGTCAGACAGTGGTACCAAACTTTAAGGTTTTTTGACAGAAATTACTAGCGGAATGGCTTAAGATAGTCATTCAGTTTCTGCTTCTACAATAGCAGACGGATCGTCTAATAATCAATTTGGCAACTGCAAGCGATGCACATGCTCCCGGGTAGTGGAGGATAGTTTCTTCATATCCCCCGTCTCTCCATGCTCTACAGAAACCCATCCGCCTAGCGTGCTTTCCTATTAAGAGGTGACCGCCAACAGTTATTCCGCTAAATTGTATTCCTACTGGTGCCCATATGAGGATATCTGTAGAAGAGACAAAACGTCTGTTTTTAGAAGGAGGCAGCAATTATAATGCGAAGGATTATACACGGTCTGTGTGCAAGGTACACGCATGTGGGCATTATCTGTAGCGTGAGAAAAACGGGAGAAAAGCGATGAAATGCCCAAGCACAAGCTGCCTGCGGCTGAATAATATGGATGAGTTACAGTTTTTAATCAATTGTGCCTCTCTTTTTCAATTTACGAGGCACTAGCACTTAATGACAATTTTAATAGTGAATTATACGCACTGCTCCATTTCTGATTTAACTCGTGACAAATACGAAAAAAACGTAGTCTCATGCAGCCATAATCGCTGCGGCAGCTTCAGTTCTTTGGGAAGGCTACATTGGAGCCAAGTTTTCCGTGTCATCATAACAATGGCATCAATGGCAACTTTAAACTCACAAATCTCATAAAGCAAAATCACAAGGGGCCCTAATGCCTCCGAGGCCATTACAATGTACGCGTGCAAGGGTGAATGTTCTGCAGCTGTCCGCTGACAGCGTAACTGGAAAGAGTTTTGCGTTACATAAGACCACTGGAGAATGAAAAGGGAGCTGGTACCTTCTACAGTACATAGCTCATGTTTAAACTACTCAACTTCTAAATAAAGGCCCACTTTCGTGTATGAAAACATGCATATACGACAACTTCTTCGTGCTACAACGCAGGGTGTATGGGCCCCAACTAACAAGCATCTTCAGTCAGCACGATCTCTTACCAGCTCAGTTCGATGAAACGTTACAGCTTTGTTGCATATTCCCGCCTGTACTCATTGACAAACCAGCGTTTGACAGCAGCTTTTGACAGATTTTCGACAACACTTCCCGATGTTCTGTGATGTCGTTAGATTGTTTATTGAAGTCTTTCGTTTCTCAATGCGATTGGAAAATTTGTTCCCCTTTCCCGAAGCTTGAAGTCGTAGTTGCCTCTAGTCGTACACATCTATCAACAATTTACCACAGTGCTCTTGAAACTACATACATTAAGAGGGAATGTACTCGTGTGCTTAATTTGTTCGCTTGCTTTGTAGAAGGATCCATCTATGAT
The DNA here is from genome assembly GCA_905231855.2 of Eristalis tenax. NCBI lineage: Eukaryota > Metazoa > Arthropoda > Insecta > Diptera > Syrphidae > Eristalis > Eristalis tenax. The sequence continues at coordinate 16,555,028 of HG993126.1, read as the reverse complement.
CTAAAACTTGCTGGGAAATCCAAGCGACCTGCTCCATTACATTCTCCAATTAGCTATACTCACTAGAGGATGATGTGATCGCTGATTATCTTGGTCTAACTTGGTAGGTGTGACACTGCATTACCGACTGACAGTACAAGTCGTTTTTCGTTTAAACAAAACACCTTTTTATGTCATTATTAATTCATGCACCAAATTTAATTTTCATGAGAATAAAATTTGAAAATATGTGGTGCTGAAGTATCTTGGTGCCCGTGATCCTTTAATTAAATAAAATACATACATACGAAATTGGGTTTGTTTGAAAAGAGGGTTTTCTTAGGAATTGTAGTATTTGTGAACGCGAGCTAGACCCACTGGATTAGGATCCGGCCCTATTTTAATGCTCAGTTATTTTGGCGGCCACGAAGCTCGTAAACAAAGGATATCCCCTGACTACACCCCTTCAGCACAGCAGGAGCATGTGAGTTCTGCATCGGTTTCAGCCTGATCGATTGAGGTTGGCCCAGTGATGGCTGTGGTTAAGGGAAAAGTGGAGTGCATACCAGCACGTCTTGGAGTTTATCCCGACTAAGGAGGGACAGCAAGCGAGTTATGTCAGTGCCAAAAACCCCAGCAACACCAGGCAACAATATACCGGATGTCGAACGTGTTATGCCAGTGGCAGCAACAGATGTCCAAGGACCCGATTTAAGTTCAACAATAATGCTTACATCGGCATCTACGACGGAAATCGCTATCGACTGGAAGCAGCAATAACCGATCAGCAATTTCAGGTCTTGTTGTTTAGGTCAGCAATTTGACACTTAGGTATGATACACATAAGAACGATCATTGTACTTTTGGAAGGAATAGAATAAACAGCGACTTATTGTGTGCATAACTTAATTCGTCGGTTTGCTAATTGTTATTATTCCATTGGAAAGCTACTGTCATTGTACGTCATTTCAGTATATGTCATTCATTTGAAGCGTAAACAATCATTTTTTTAACTCAAATATGTCGTTTGTGCCTGAAAAAGTGTACTTCAGGGGAGTTCTCCTTCAGTACTTTAATATGAAGAAAACTGCTTCCGAAAGTCATCGTATTTTGGTGGAAGTTTATGGTTAACATGCGTTAGCTGAGCGAACGTGCGTGATTTTGGCTTGGCCAACCAGCCAAATCAACGGCAAAGCCGAATATCCATGGCGCGAAGGTAATGCTCTGTATTTAGTGAGATCAGAAGGGTGTGCTGTATTATGAGCTGCTAAAGCCGGGTGAAACCATCAATGGACAGCGCTACCGAACACAATTAATCCAGCAGTAGTCGAAAAACGCCCGGAATATGCGACCAGACACGAGGCAATAACTTTCTATCACGACAACGCTCGGCGCCACGTTGGTATTCCGGTTAAGAACTATTTGGAAAACAGTGGACGGGAAGTTTTACCCCACCCGCCTTATAGCCCAAACCTTGCCCCTTCTGACTACCATTTGTGCCGATCGCTGCAGAACGCCCTCACTGTAATACGGTTCACATCAGAGCAGAATATCAAAAATTGGCTTGATTCATTCTTGGCTGCCCGACTTCTTTTGGGATGGGATCCACAAATTGCCAGAAAGATGGGAAAAACTCATAGCTTCAGACGGACAATACTTTGAATAATGCTATTGAACATGCTTTTTCTTAAATAAAAGTTCAAATTTCGAAGAAAAACCCGCACGAATTAAGTTATAGACCCAATACAAAACGCTAAACCTGAAAATGGGTCAAATGCCAGTCTTTCTAGTGCTTCATAAAATACAACAGAATTTTTCAGTCGTAAAGGCACTTGTGTCGGTGTGCTGAAGTGTGTCCTGTGTGTGGGCTACTCTGCACACACGGTGTAAGTACCTAAAATGAAAATGTTTTGTGTGATGTCTGAACGGAATTGTGTGACCTGTGTGACGGAAAGCCATCGCCACTAAAATGCCTGCACAAGTGTGCTGTCTATGCGGGCAGCTTAACAGAGATCACGAAGCGGATACGGATTCCTGACTGTGAAACTAGGTCTTGTAGAAGAGCAAAATACCCTACGCACGTTGTCAACTATTTTCACTTATTTCTACATACTTTGATATATTCCACGAAGGTTAAGTGAACTTGATGCATGCGATCACACCGACGAACAGCGATGATTCCTCTCCCCAGTCACCACGGTCTCAGAACTCAGAGCTCTGAGTTTGGAAACAAGCTGAGGGCTGATGGATTATGTCAAGTCACAGAAACTAGGATCAGTTTTAGAAAGCCATTCTAAAGTCATCTTTCCCGAACTACTTCAAAATGCAGGAGCCTGTGTAGATTGAGTGCTTTGAGCTGAATGAGTTTGGAAAACTTTGTCCGTATGGCATTCCCCTACTCCCCCCCGTCTTAGCATATCCATCACAATTCATCAAATTCGAACGCAATTGAAATTGACATCTCTCCTAGAACCCCACCCAAACATGCGTCAACTGGGAGTTTTCCCTCTGCCCTCTGCCCCCTCCCCCATGGGGAAGTAACAAGTGATTGCCTTCAATAAACCCAAGATTCGCTGCGAATAAGTCGACTTTACATTTTCAGATTTTTCATTTACGGCCACCGCCGCACGCGGAGTGAACGACGTGCAGAAGACGGAGTGCCTGTCTTTTAATTTGTCATACCTCATGGATGGTCGTGTAGCTGGAGTAAGCAACGAGTTTATTGTGTTTTTATTAATCGTTTCTAAAACAATTTCACGTTCGCGTCCCTCATCCCAGGTGACACGACAATTCGCTTTTCGCGGCGACACACACTCGATGCCTGCGCGTTCGCGGCGAACACGAGCCATGTGCGGCTGTAATTTGTGATTCGACACCGCATCTTTTATGTCTCCCCATTTCAGTTTGATGCCTATCCCGGTAGTCTGTCTGTGCGAAGAGCCTGACACAGTTCCAGTCTACCGCAGCCTTCCACCGGGGGATATGAGAGACGGCTGGCTCGGCATCCGCCCACGGATTCTTTCCGATTTCAAATGGATCCAAACACGCGGCCGGGAACAGTAGGCACTTTCCCATTCACATCCGCGATAAATAAAATTCAAAAACATAAAAAAAATATTCACACGACTGTGCTGCTTCCTTCCCCCGGGGGAATACATTCCGGTCGGGCGGAGTCCCCCGGAGCACAGAGAGAGAGAGAGAGTACACAAACTCGTCGCGCTTAAAAATGAACACCCACTCCCACGGACTATCGCGCGACAGGATGTCGTGGAAAATAATTATTTTTCATACTCGTATACATTTCCCACCTTCGCCGCCCCCAGCTTTTTGGGGAATCCCCCGTCGAGCGGAACTAGTTACTTTAATGACAGCACCAAGCCCCCGTCATGCAGCACCTACGATTTGTTGTGTGGCAAATCTGAAGGTGTTTCCGTGGGGGATTAAGGGGAAATACAAAACTTCGAATGAGCAGCGCGTGTTTGAGTTTGTGGGCGGGGACGGGACCCGGCTTAATCCCGCTTTGCGACGTCTGATTGAAAGGATTGTGTGTGGCTGTGTGCACTGTTGCAGCGAGGGCTTCACACGCCCATTCAATCCGTTGCACATCCAAGGATTCATGGATTGGCTTTGTCCCCCTCCAGCTTTCAGATTCCTGCTTTCTGCTTCACTTTTTGTTCTCCCATTCCGCCCGATAAGGATCTTTATTTATGTTTGTTTGCACTCTAGCGGAAAAGGAAATGTTTCGCAATCACCTCACTCGGAGCAGAGCGGCCGTGCCGGGGCGTGCTGGGAATGTGCCAGAGAGGGGAAAGCAAACAACGACAGAAAATTCCAAACACCTCCACGGTTAGATAAGCCCGAGCATTCTTTTTTGCACCTTTTATGACTTCCTAACACCTGGTGGCAGTGGCAGCGACGGCGGCGGATGAGGTGGACTGCTTGGAGCGTGCAGGAGGTGAAAAGATTGGAATGCAATGCCTTTCTGAGGTGAACCAGTTGAATTTTGTTGTCCCCGGACTGCGGGGGACGGAAGAGCTGGGAATGTCTACCTTTTTGCCATCACCTCGTGGCATTTGTTGGCACCCGACGGGCACTGCAGTCGCGGGATGGTGAGCAAAACGGCAAAAAAAAAAGAATGCTTTCACTCACCAAGTGGTTTCTGTAAATGAGCACTATCCTCACTGGCACTTGCTTGCGGATGCGGAAGAGTGAGTCTCTAGTTTTGTGTGCGCCACGCCACCTTCGTTCAGTCGAAAGTATCTTCGCATCGCATTCATTTCTCTTGATCTTTGCTTTCTTTCTGTTTCCTCTTTTGAATTTGGTTTGCATATCGAATGGGGAATTCGCGAGCAAAGAGGTACATTGTCAGATCATTGATTGAAAGTAATGGCATTTCGAAGAGGGAATGGTTGAGTGGATTGTTGGTCCTTGAATGCAGGAGTGGCTATCGATCTGTCGTTGATTTGAAATGGATATATACAAGCCTTGAAGGGGTTATTTTGTGCATTTGAAGTGAGAACTTTCACCGTGGGCGCTGGCCTTCGCCAAGGGTGCGTCTTGTCACCTCTCCTTTTGAGTTGAGGATAAGTCACAGACTTAGTCATCCTCACATCTTTCCAGACGGAACTCCAGCGCGTGTTGATGCTGGAATGAAGGTTAACGTGGACAAATCGAGGGTTATGGTCATTTCCAGAGCGCCTGTTCAATGTTTGTGGAGTCCCATTGGGGTCTTTTTCACTAGTGATGGGAGAAGTAATGTTGAAGTTTACTGGAGGATTCGTCAAGCTGGTCAATTTTGAAACAGCTTGGTAGATCTGTAATCAGGAAGGCCGAGCTTGGTGTCAAAGCCAAGTTAGCGGGTTTCAACTCAGTATTTGTTCCAGCTCTCACCTGTGGTCATGAAATTCGGGTAATGACCGAAAGTCTAAGCTCGCGACTACAAGCTGCTGAGATGAGATATTTCCGCGCTGTTGTGGGAATTACTCCCCGGGATATAGTGAGAGGCACGACGGTGCACGAGGCAGCTGCTTCTTCGAATGGAAAGGGCTATGCTTTGGTGGTTGGGTCACTTGGTGCGAATGTCCCCTTCATCACGGCCAACTTCCGAGGCGAGCGTTGAATGCTATTCCATCAGGAAAGCGACCCAGGACGTGTTGGTTGGAAGAAGTCCAAAAACTTGCCTGGTTACGCTTGGACATAGCTTCCGATGAGTTAGAGTCGATGTCGGAGGATCGAGTTGCCGGAAGATATCTCGTGCGTGGCTTACCCTGATGATGACGGACGGGAACTTCGTTTGTAGAAATTTGTTACGGACTAACCAAAATCCAATTACGTCGACTTCAACAATCGAGCGAATACCCAACAACAAGCAATGTGACCAAATAACCACTTCCCTCAGTTTCGTTAAGTTTCGTTCATTTTTGTCTACAAGTGCACAAGACAGCGAGTACTTGAACTAACGTTTTAAGAACCTTAGTAAATTTTGAATCTATTTTCCATGCCCTTTCAGGATTTGTTTCATTTTCCAATTTTCCAAGAGAGATCATACGATCGTACTAGAATATATTTTATGGAAATAAAACTTTTATAATGAATTGAGTGCTGTGGGAAGCGACAGAATTCGAAAAGGAACTCTGGCGGCCATAGCGCTAAGTAGGCAGGTATGAGCAGCATAGCCCCGTTGTGCTACCACGCGGATCAGGTAACCTCTGCTCTGAAAACCACTTGTCTAGCTTTGTTATAATATTTAATGTGGGTGGGGCTACAGCCGGAGGAGAGGACCAGGGCCTAGCTTCTCAGCAACCACTCGTGCTGTGAGTGCTATTGTTTTGTCACGAATTTGGTGACATATATAAATTGATTTTAGTGCATTCATGCAAAATTTCATATAAATGTGATTATTAATTCGCGTTTTATCTCTAGTTAAACAGAGTAATAATGGCAACTGAGACGATGGTGGTGAAAATTGAGCATCGCGCTGTAATTAAATTTATCACTAAGCAAGGAAAAAGTCAAAAAACTATTCATGAAGAGATGGTGGCTGCTTACCAGGGCTCCGCACCTTCATTATCAACTGTGCAAAAGTGGTCATGTGAGTTCAAGAGAGGCAGAGAGAGCATTGAAGACGACCCCTGCTCCGGCGCCCCGGCTACTGCTTGTACGGGAGAAAGAATCAAAGAAGTCGAAAAACTTGTTCTTGAGGATGCCCTAATAAGGGTGAAAATGATGAGAGATCACCAAGCTTTCAATTGGTACCATTCACACCATTCTTCATGACCATCTTAACTTTTCAAAGGTCAGTACAAGGTGGGTGCCACGAATGCTCACGCGGACGGTGTTATGGATCGAATTGTTACTGGTGACGAAACATGGATCCACCACTATGACCCTGAAAGCAAACAAGAGTGGCATAAAAAAGGAACAGACCCCCCGAAGAAGTTCAAAGTCACTCCGTCTGCCGGGAAGCTCATGGCCACAGTTTTTTGGGACTCAAAGGGAATCTTGCTCATTGAGTATAAAAAAAAGGTGAAACCATCCTATGAAACCACCAAACATCCTATGCTTCAACTTTGCATAATTTGCGGGAGGAAATTAAAGAGAAAAAACGGGGTAAACTCGCAGCGGGTGTGTTGCTTCTTCATGACAACGCTCCTGTTCACACGGCGCGAGTTTCCAAGGCTGCTGCGCGAGATTGTGGTTTCGAAGAAATCCAACACCCACCCTATAGTCCAGACCTTGCCCCTAGCGACTATTTCCTGTTTCCGGATTTGAAAAAATGTCTTCGTGGAAAAAGATTTTCGGATGATGAAGAACTCAAGTTTTGTTGAGGGTTTAAAAAAGCTTATCTCAAGATGTAACAAATGCTTTGATGTTAGGGGAGATTATATTGAAAAATAAAAACAATTTAAATTGAATTCGCATTTTCCTTCATATCGATACCGACAATATATTGAACGCCCCTCGTACCTTTTTAAGCCAACGCCGAACCAAATGAAGCTTTTCCGAGTAAGAAGCCTATTCCAGTACTACTCTTTGAACATTTTTAATGACTCGGTGCGTGAGTCGTGAAAATGACTGTGCTCGTACAAGGAGCAATATAGGCTGAAGTGCGTAGTGCTCAACGCACACGTCTCTTAAATTGTCAGGAATGAAGACTCCCCCGTCAAGGAGTAGAGCAGATGTGTGATCCAGGGAGGCGTTTTGTTATAATGCCTATAAAAGTCGTAATTGGTGGCCTGCTTCAACTATGTGGCGTTTTGTAAGTGTTTAGACATTTAACGAGAGACATGGGAGCGAAAGAACGATATTACACTAGCAATCAAAATTATCCCTTTTCTCAATGGGCTCAAACGGCGGCAACAGAAACTTCCCACTTGAGCGAAAGAGAGAAAGAGAAAAAGCGACCAAGGGTAGGGTGAGTCAGAGAGGACAAGCCACGCGCAAGTGGATGGAGTACGGTTGTGGGAGTGCACGTGCTTTGCTCTAAAAGGTAGTAGCTTCGCACTTGAAGGAAATTTGCTAGTCTAGCGAGTCCATCAGGTTCACAAAATCCTGCAATGTCAACGTGCCCCGGCGCTCCATTCACGCAGTCTGACCAGCGCCCAATCTTCTCATAGATTGTGGATCACTGTATGGAAAGAACGCTACACGTGGATGCTAGGGCACCCAACCATTCGGTTGCGAAGCTTCATCAGAAGCTATCTTCTGGCATGGCGAGTGGTCAGGAGCCACTGAAGCTATCAAGTAAGAACATCGTGATGGCATTGATTTACACCAAAATCGCGGTAAAAATTGGATGACCACTTGGACGACCAATCGAATCGAACCGAAATCGCGAAAGGTGGATGAAGTTTTACTGAAACCTCAATAGGCCGTACACTCAGAGTTTGAAGCGTTTTCAAATGTCATTTGCTGTCAATTTTGTAGTGGCCGTCTGTTCCCATGAATTGAGACTGAAACTCCAGAAATTAGAGGGCGAAGTTAACACCGAGATGGCCAAAATAAACTGAACCTCTCACGAAGGGACGAAGTCGGGGAGGTTTCGAAACCCGGATAATGCATGGCGAAACCTAGGAGATTTGGTGGAATTTGATGAAATCTCCCGATTTCGGTGGTAACATGGTATGAGACGCGAATGATGGTATGATTCAGTGTGGAGTTGCACAGCCACCATGTGACGTCCATGAAGCATGAACCGAAATAGTACTTGAGTGCCAAGCTTAACGTGTTGGTTCGACCTCGTGGTGGTCATGTTAATCCAACCACTCACTTGAGTCCCGACATAAGATAAAATACTGGGTCATCTCATCAAAGGAAGCGTTAGTTCGTGTGTGAGTGTCGTAGTGACTGCATGCAGCAATTTTATCCCAGCCTGACTGAATAATTGCCGATACCCCATTTAGACAATCGTTGTTCCTGAGACAAGGCAGAACCATTCGTTAATCAAAAGGATATGTGTACGACTAGATCGGCTACTCCGCTCCCTCGTCTGTCAATCTGTGAAAACACGCTAAGGGCAATTCAGCGACTGAAGATCAGACAGCCAGTGCGATCTGGAAGAAATGTTGGTTGGGAAGTTTAGAGCAGCAACGGGTGCCGGCCTTTGTGTCACTCTAATGCACATGCCGACCAATTTGTGCACGCCATTAAGCACCTTCCAGTTGACATCATTATCGATCACGGCTCCTGTGACCAGTGTCCAATGTGACTAGCCTCCAATGTAACATTGTTTGAGCTTTTTAGAGCACTATAGGCCTGTGGAAGCTTTTCTAATCTGTTTTTGGCCTTAGTCATCATCGAACGCCGTACAATTTATCAGTGCTGTCAGTGTTAGTAAAAGAGTGGATAGTCTTGCGAATGAGGGGTCTGCACTGAGGAAATCCATAACAATCCCCTTTACACAGTCCGCTGATGTCTTTAAGGATAAAACTTGAGGGCACATCCTTAGATAAATCCAGTAATCAGTAGAAGGCATCAGATCAACGGTGATCAAGAAGAGATCATCATGCACTCTTGTGGCAGGCATGCATTGTATCTTGGCATGAGGACATCATGACGAGGAGGATGTAGAAGCTATTGTGCAGGTGTCCTGCTCTAACAAGGAAGAACATGCAGTTTTTGGGCACGCATTTCTTTAAAGCCTTCTGTGCCTCCTGTGAGTCACATAAGGATCAAGTTGGTTTCAGAAAATTAAGGTATCACGGTGGAAATCTCTCCCCTATCAAGGGCAGAATCGAGTAAACTCGTTGGCAAAGTGACCCGTTTACCTATCCAACTACCTAATGCCACTACACAGTGATGTCTGTTTCACTTACCACTTCAAAACGAAGCGTGTATCCTAATAATGTCATCGAGTTCCAAGAATGTGGTCAGTTGCGATACGTTTTTCAGTGGAAACAAATAGTGCACGGCCTTAATCAACGAAGAAAAATCGGAATCACAATTTTTACGACCTCGACAGAAATGTGCACCGTTCACCACCACCATTTCGGGGTATTCGAAGACGCCAGCAATTCGATCTCAAGCTTGGAAGCCATTTCAAGTAGACTATCTGAAGGGATTGACTTGGTTTATCGTGCACCGCGCCGATTTTGTTTCCAAAAATTAACTCGTCTGTCCATTTCCTTAGACGACCACCTTTATCCAGTTCAACTGTAACGACAAAACTCCGCGATTGTCTCAAAGCAAGCCCCAAGATTGATTGCTGCAGCTTCAGTCTCAAATTAAGGAAATATGTCATCACAACTCGTGTTCGATGGTGATTGTGTCTATTTTTAGCTTCGATTCAAATTTCAAGGTGAAGTTATGAAGCCATGAGGTGTTAATGACAAGAGTAACTACGAGACGTTCGCTGCTCAGCCGTAACCTTTTGATAGCTTTTACCGTTTATACTGCCTGACACCTGTCACCCGCAATCGTTTCAGTGCATACCCAACATTTTCTGATCAGATGAACATTCACTTCATTTATTCCACGAATCTCAACTCATCTCGTGTCCAAGATGCACTTGAAAGTTGAGTTTTTTTTTGTTCGAATCTATTGCGACTATCGAGACCACAGTCAGCGAAACAGGCTTTTGGTGGCGTGTGAGTCATTAAAATGCCAAATATGCGATGTTAAACGTCAATGCGTGTTATGCAAATACCACTTTTAATTATTTTCAGTGTTTTATTGCTGCGATTTGGCAGCGTCTCGTTTGACGTAGCGCGTCCAAGACAGAGCTAGTGGATGATAGTCTTGATGACGGGGCATTGTTTGTTGCTTGACATCGATGGCAGAAGTGTGTTCTTTGTATTTTTTATATCTTTAACCGGAAACGGGTTTTAATTATACACATCGATGGAGCGAATATTTTTAGATCAGCACGCAGAAGTCATAAACGCCGTGGAACAACGAACTGATAGATGCTTCATGAAACTGACTGTCGAATTGGTTGACAGCGAAGTGGAACAGGTGGCTGATGTCTTTTTTTTGCGTATGCTTCAGCTGGTGACGCAGAACACTCACCGAGTGGAGGGGGTGTGTTTTGTATTATTTGGTTGAAGATCCCTAACCTAGACTATTCTACGCGCTGTTAGAGAGTGCGACGATACACGAGTTAGTCTAAACATAACATAACGTGTGTTCTACGGGTAGAGGTCTTATGCCAACTCCGAAGGGGGAAGTTTGAGAAGCTTTTCATTGCGGCCATACTATTTGTACGTCTGTCCTGAAACTTGAGTCTCTGTCAATCTGAAATGATAATCTGCGAGACAGGGAAAACTGACGGCCAAGCTGAGCAACTACATTAGAACTCAATCTACAATTGAGTTAATTTGTTCAACTCCATTACAGCACCGATGACGTCGGCAGATCGGAGACGATTGGATCTCAACTGCTTGCAAATTCCACAGCAGTGACAACATCAAAATCACACGAGATGTTAAAAGAGACAAATGAAAGGGATTAGCTTTCTCAGCTTACAACCAACTGTTGAATGAAACTGACAGCAGGTGAATGTCAGATAACTTGGAGTTCATCGTCAATTTGATATAATATTATAAACCTAATGTACATGTCTTTAGAATCATTCTTATGCAATGCACTTTGCCCTCAAGCACACCCTGCACTGTGAACATTGTCAAGTCACTTGACGACGCCTTCTGAAATGATTGAAAGCATTAGTTAATTAAGTTTGTAGGCCCCTCCTCAGCTAAATTAACATTATTGCAGTGAATAATAAAATAAAATTGAGGCATTCCCCAAGAGACCGATGTATTACCCTATTACGAAAATTATTCAACATTACTGCGCAAATCGCACCCTACAACATCATCCACACATCGTCGATAAGCAAATCAGCAGCCGTACCGAACCGCATGCAACTTCGTGCACAAACTCAAATGACAGCAGAAGTCGTTCTCGCTCTCCCAAAGCCCCAAGTTCCAATCAGACGAAGAAAAATAATATCCCCAACACTGGTGTATTCCACTTATTCTATATCCCCACACATTGCTCCAACCAGTGGTGCGCAAGAGACAGCCCTACGCGCCGTCACTCGCGCTCATTCAAAGACATGACAAGAACAGACCGAGCAGTGGCCAGTGCAATAAGAAAATCCTCTCTCACATCACAGTGTAACGAAACGACAGAAAGAAAAGAAAGAACGACACAAAAAAATAAGGAAAATAAAAAAAAATCATATTTTTCTCTCTAACCAGAGAAAAACACGCAGAATTTTGTGTGTTGGCCTGGTATCGGCAGCAGGCAACCCAGTCCAAGTGTGTGACATTAGTTTTGTGTGTCAAATTTAATGGGGCAGGCAGAGAGTGCTGCCCAAAAGTGAAGTGAGAAAATAAAAAATACCCAGAAAAACGCCAAAGAACAGCCTCCAACGGATACGACGGACAGTGGAGTGAAGCAGGAAAAAGTCAAAAACAAAAATAGGCTAGAAAGGGGCGAAGAAACAGCAGCGACGAATCGACGAATTGGAAGAAGGTGGCCAGAAGGCGAGGGTGAACCCAGCAGTGGAGCAGTATAGTACAAGCAGTAGCAGCAAGTAGAAGAAGAACAAGAATATAATAGAATAGAATAATAGGAAAAGAGAGGTAGCAAGGAGGCGACATTTTTTCGCTTTCATAGCGCTGCGCTGCGGCGGAAAGAAAGAGGAACACACACGAAACGACAACGACTACGACGACGACGACGACGACGATTGCGACGGCTGCGGCGACGGCGACGAAGGCGAACGCGAACGCGAACACCGAAGAAGAGCAAGAGGGAGGGAGAGGAGCTAGCTGAGCTTGCCATATATTTCTGTGTGTGAGGTGAGATTATTTTGACAGTATGGCGAATCCGCGCAAATTTAGTGAAAAAATCGCATTGCAAAAACAAAAACAAGCCGAAGGCACCGCAGAGTTCGAGAAAATCATGAAGGAGGTTTACGCAACACGGAGGGACGAGCCGCTGACCGGGAGCCAGCAGCGCATATCCGATTGTTGTCTAAGTCCAGAGCAAGGGGGCGGAATTCCGATTCCTGGCAGTGGTGGTGGTGGTGGTAGTGGTGGGAATGGTGGTGTTCCAGGCGGCGGAGGTGGTAATTCGGGTGGTGGGGGAGGTGGGAATGGCAATAATGGTGGTAGTGGTTCGCCGACTGCTTACCGCGAGTCCAGAGGTCGCAGTGTTGGTGTTGGTCCAATGAGACGACCGTCAGACAGGAAAGTAGACCGTTCGCCCTACAGCAGCAACGTAGCATATTTGTCGCCGCCGATTGACTCCAATTGGCGACGCTCCAACTCGGACTCGGCCATTCATCAGAGTCTCAACATGCAGCCAGAGAATCCTCTTTACGGTGGACAGCAACAGCAGCACTACATGCAGCAGCAACAACAGCAGCAGCAGCATCCATATCATCCGCACCAGAGATCTCATTCCCCTGCCGCCTCAGTGGGGCTTAGTCCGACAGCACAAAGAAGAAAAGCACAGCACACAGTGACACAGTCGCACAGCAGCAGTAATCTGCAACAACTGCAACTGCAAGACCAACTTAACCACCACAAGCTGAATCACAATCACCATCTGCACATACATCCGCACCAGCTGGGCTCGATGACTAAGTCACAGTTCAATCAATGCGCACCGACCAACAATGCGTACAAGACACTGCAAGAACAAGCCATGGCCATGGCAAACACGGGTTCGCTGCCCGACCTCACCTCCGTGCATTTCTCGAACGTGCCATCGCCTTCTCCAGTCTCTATTGCGCACAATATTCGTAGTGATCGGGAGCAGTCGCAGAGTCCATTTAATGGTCAATCGTACCAACAGCAACAGCAACAACAACAACAACAACAACAACAACAACAACAACAACAGCAGCAGCAACAACAACTACAGCAGCAGCAACAGCATACATCGGGAAGTGGACTGGGAAGCAACCAAACGCATTTGTCATTCACGAACCTTCCGGTCATGGTGAATCCATCGTCGAACAATATATCGACCAACTGCAACGCATTGCACAGCTCATACGGACACCTGCCATCGATTGGCGGTATCTCTGCGAACGCAAGCAGCGCCAGCAACCTGACAGAGTATCGAAATCCCCAACATAATCCCCCCTCGCCGGCAGGTTCGGCGAGTCCCGGACTGATGGTATCAACTTCTCCACATGGCCATTCACACGACTTACACGCAAGTGCGCCTAACAGCCCCATTCGACATCACCAGCAACAGCATCAACAGCAGCAGTATAGCGACAAAAACATTCAAACCTACGACAGATTCTCACCAAGCGGCGACTACAGTAACAGCAGTAACAACCTTAATCCCTCGTTCCACAATCACTTTGAGCAGTTCTCACTAGTGGATTCGTCGAGTGAGCCTCAATACATCCCGACCAGCTTGCAACAGGACCACTCACCACACAATAGCTACACGCAGTTCGATGATGTCCTCTTCAGTCACCACCAGCAGTTCACCACGGAAAATGGCAACGGCGCGGGCCGCCGCAACGACATGAGTGCGCTCACATCGAAGCTGACGGGCGTTAGTGGCAGTGTGACATCAAGCAGTACCGGTGATCCCTACATGAGCATGAGCAATCGGAATACACTTAATAATTGTAATGCTAGTTTAGGTATAAGTGCCAACTCCAGCAGTAGTGGCGCCAACAACGGTGGTGGCGGCAGCAACAATAACAATTCATCATCGGGGACCACAACAGCAGTGGGGACAGTGAGCGCCAGTTGTTCCCCCCTTCACAGTCCGCGCAGTCCGAATCCGCATAACTCCAGCAATAACAACTCGAACTTAGTCAATGATATCGCGGCAATATCACAGCATCAGCAACAGCAGCAGCAGCAGCAACAACAAAAGTCTCATCATACGAACGATGGCGGCGGAAGTGGCTCAAACAACAGTTCCAACATGCACACGCCCGCGCCAACGACGCCAAACATCCCGTCAATTGTGTTATCAGATTTCTCATCAGTCAATTCAGACTTTTCCAAGGAAATCTTCGACACCCTCGACCTGGATCTCGGTCAAATCGATCCAGCCGGCCTTCAAATGTTATCCGATCCCAGCACAATAATGATCGAGGATCCCCGCATTGAAGATAGCTTTCGGAGAGATTTCGACTGATGAGGTGAGTCATATCCTCTCCACTTCAACTCCCCCATACCCCACGAACACACACATAGTCAAAATAAGTCGCGGTCGCGCCTTCGTCAAGCTGCAAGCTGCAAGGGCGCTGAATCGGAAGCAATTATTAGTCTGTAAGAGAACCCGAAAAACTAACCGACTAACGGAGAGGCACGCGATAGTCAGTCAGTCGACCAGTGGACGTCAAGTGAACGATAAAGTTTTAAACTTTTTTCCTAACTCTAAGAGATAAACCGAAAAACAATTTCTTTCTTCTATTATTATTACACATTATTTTTTATGTTTGTTTTTTCTTCTTTTTAAAATGCAAAGAACTACAAAATCCGAGAGATGCAGATACAAGCGAACACACACAAGGTCAATCGACAAGCAACCAAATAAAAAAATGCAAAGCAAACCACAAAACAAAACCGAGTCAAAGCGGGAACGAGAGATTCAATTCATACGACGATATGAAGAAGTTAAACTTTTTAAACAAACAAACAAATCAAAACAAAAGAAACCATAAAAACTTAAAGCAAAGCAAAAGAAAAATCTAAAGAAATCTATTTTTTCTTTCTTTTTTTTATTTCGATGTACCTATATGTAAATGTAATGATTAAATCTATAATAACACAGTTATTTGTTTCAAATAAATAATTCCTAGCCAAAAACATTAAATAAAAATAATATATATGTACTATATGCGGAGATGGTGTTTTAGTTCGAATTCGAGTTCGAGATGCCGGCTTCGACGTAGTCCTGTCCCCTCTCTCGCTCTCTCTCTCTCTCTCTCGCGCTGTCACACTCCATCCAGTCGGTGTGTGGCTTGCAGCGAATGTTTGTTTTGGCTCTGAACAAATAAAAGCTGGTGATGCTGTCAAGTCGGTATTCAAAGCGCGTGTCGACGTGTAGTGCATGCAAATTGGATTTGAAATTTTGATGGCAAAGTCTAGGTGTAACGCAAGTTACGTTGATGCCTTTTTTCTTTTTTTCAGTCTCAGCATGGAATCAGTAATTCACTTCATGAAACGATGAATGGGCTGAGATATGCGGCATTAGGGAGATATACTGCGAGTACTACTCAATCTGATCGGATCTTGCGCGCGTGGGAAGACTAATCATTCGGCAAAGGGCGATCGCAAAGGGGCTGAGTGGAGTGATTCGTCGAAACGATTATGTTGGCAGACGTGGCGCGGACTGCTCCAAGGTGCGGTTGAAATTTGAATAATCAATGCAATGTCGCAGAGATCATCTGGGTTAATGGAGGTTCGGGTTTTGGACACGAATCAATTTCGGAGATCAAGTTTTTTCTGCGCCAATGAATTCTATTATAGGCGGCGATTTTATGCTTTCGAGGTTTCCGACATCAGACATTCACCGTGTCTTTCTTGTTTCAAAACAAGTCAACCAACGTCACCGCTGCCGGTCATTGAATATTGTTGCTCGATCATGCTCTGTCGAGATGCAATCATTGTTTGTGAGAACTACAATCCGGGGTGTCTTGACGTCATTATGAGTCCGGAGGTCTCAAGGGAAAACTTCTTTACAAGCGTGTTGTTGGATGCACAAACAACATTTTGGATTCTTATTGAAAGGCTGAACTGAATCGTATCGTTTGTCCGATCCACACGAAAGGAGACCCCTGCAATTGCGAGTTATGAGTCTCCTAAGCAGCGCATGTACGATTTTGTTCTGAAGGAGGCCCCTTCAACTGTGCCGACTACCGAGGGATAAGCGCATATAAGACTTTGTTCTGCCGTTTTGTCTGAGTGCCTGAAACCCTTTGCGAATAGCCGATAGGTCCTTACCTTTAGACTGACAATTAGCTTCCATAGCTCTGGCAAACAGGTTTACACCAAATAAATCAAGTCAAATCCTCAAAAACCCTTTGCGAATAGCCGATAGGTCCTTACCAGTGCGGTTTCAGGTCGGGGAAATCCACCATCGACGGCAGATCGACACACCACTTGTTCGTCCATTTCAAGGGCGCAGCGTGCATGGAGACGAACTATCCAACGTCATGTCTGAAGCGTCTGCTGGCATTGAAATGGAGGCTGCCAAAATGGGTTTAGTGGTCAACGAGGGCAAAACGAAGTATATGCTGTCATCGCGAAGGACGGACAACTTCCATAGCCAACTATAACTTGGAGATTAATGAAGGACTTCGCCTAACTCGGCTCCAGAGTCAACTATACGAACAACATCAGTACCGAGATTAAACGCAGAATAACTCTTGCCGCAGTTTCCTTGGGCCCAAGAGGCAATTGAGTAGTAGAGCCCTGTCTCGAAGGACCAAGCTAACATTAGATGATCTTGATCTATGGCGAGGAAGCCTGGACAATTTCCAAAGTAGATAAAGAAGCCCATGGTATTTTCGAGAAAAAAGTTCTCCGTTCAATCTTTGGTCCTGTTCGCGTTGCTGATTTTTGGAGAAGAAGATTAAAACAGGATGTGCAGCGACATACGCCTAGCCAGGCTTCTACGGAAGGCCTAAGATAGCTAGGCCATGTAGAGCGCATGGACAACACTGCTCCAAGCAGTTTTCGACTCTGAACCAGTGGAACAATGCAATGGAGGACGCCCACCAAGGACCAAGACCTCAATCAAATTCAAGCAACTAGCCAGTGTTTGTGCCATTGTCTCTAATCGGACAATAATTTGCAGTCGCAAGGTTGAAGGTGGGACAAGAAACGTCATTTTTCAACCATGTTTGTGGTTTTTTTGCCCTACAAGAGGGAGCGGAGTTTCATCTCCAAGGGTCCATGGTTCTCTAAAACTCTTAAATGGAGCTTGGTGACTCCATCGTAAGAGATGTCACACACAATCAGTGAAGACACGCCATTGTCTGTCCTTGAGCTAACATTTTAGTTGGATTTTATGCGAACCCAACTTCGGATGCAAATTTCGTCAATTTGGGGTCTGCCAAGGTCTGAGTTCTGATGCAAGGCGAGGAAATGATTGGTTTTTTTTAAGGGATCTTGTGTTTCATTGACGTTGTCCACTTAACCAAAAAATTTTGACCAGTCGAGGGTAAAGAATGACGTGTGAAGTGTAAGAAAATGCCACAAGTGGACTCCAATTCTGCTTGACGAGGTAGTCTGAGGTCGTCGATTGCACATAATTCGATTTAATCATCTCCTTCAATTCCTCACTTGTACATGTCCAAGAGCTTCTTCATCCACTTTTCACATTGCCCAGCCATTTTCGCAGTAAAGCAGGTTTGTGGTGACCACGATTTTGTGTTAGGCCAACTTTGTTTCCTGGAAGGTGTCCTTGAGTTCAAAGTGACAGCAGAATAAGCTTGACCCTGCTCCTGCAATGACATGCCGATAGTTTAAGAAAACAACTTTCGAATTGGAATTCCTCAATTAGAGGTGTCTTTTCAAGGCCTTTATGAATCGTCCCTTTTTGACCGTTCCTTGATCCCAAATATCTTGATCCACTGATCGAACTTTTAGTCATTTGATTCGATGTTAGTCGATTGTAATCAGGTCTAGACATATCCGCTGACAAATGTGAATGTCGGCTTCCTGATGGGGATCGTTGCCTTGAGGATCACAGGGGCTTGTTGGGTAGAGCATCATATCCTCTCGTCGGCAGTGGTGTGATGAGTCGGCTTGTTGCTGTGGGCTTCACAGGCTTCTAGTCACAGTAGTACGATTGGGGCCGGTGTCCTAGGCAGGTGTGGATCATTAGTGGGTGTTCCTGGCCCACATGGTCATCAGGACATGCATGAATTTCTAGCAATGGCAACAAGACCGCCACGAATAGAATGATCGTATGGATGAAATTGTCCAGTTCAATCAATGAACTCTTCTTTGTTCATGGAGCAGTGCCACAACAAGGCCACCAATTCTCACCAATGTTGTTTGAGAAGCTTGTTGAAGAAGTTGGTTCAGTCAGCACAAGCTGAATATTAACATGGACCCAATCGGAACATAGGCAATGTACAGATCCGTGGACTATTGATCTGAAATCAAGTAGAAATGATTTTATGATTTTAAAGGCTATGGTTGACGTCAGAAATGAATTATTGTAGAGACAGCGAACTTCTCTCTCTCTCTCTCTCTCCCTCTCCCTTGACAATTTTTCCAACTATTTTTAATATCGTTTCCTCAAACCAAAATGACCAACGGCATTCACATTATGTCGTGAATAACCGTCAAAAATGCATGAATAACTGTCAAACTGTCACACAAATTCGTCGATAGGCAAGGGGACCGACAGTTGACCATCTCTTAATTTCTGGTTCACCTCCCCCAAACGTCTTTAACGTCAACTGGATTGTGCGGACGTAGCTCAGCAACAGCTCATCTGTCAACTGTCACGATCATCAATTTGTTAGACTGACAATTAGCTTCCATAGCTCTGGCAAACAGGTTTACACCAAAAAAATCAAACCAAATCCTCAAAAACACCCGATTAAGTGACATTGATTCGACATTATCCAACGATCTTCCACCGGCGAGTTCTGTCTGTGATAACTGCGGCTATCTATCCAAGTGCTCAAGCATAACATTTCGCTTCCAAACAGTAACCCTTTCCTTGGCACCTGGTTTCAGTCGAACTGTAAGAGCTAAACATTTCCGTTGCTTATCGACGGACAAGATTTATTCCGATATCCATCGCAATCAGCGATATCATTTTTAATTATCGCCTTTCCCATGGAGTCCCAGGGAAGTATTGTCATATTTCAAAGGTGGCAGTATTTAAATTTCCATCGTTCGTCCCAGTGGCACAGTGCGTGTTTGTGTAAGTAAAGCGAACGATTATAAAGATACGATAAAATCGATGGCGTGATCAAAAGCTGATGAAATCGGTGCTGGCTGAAGGGCTAAGTAGTGCGAGTAAGTCCTGACCTAAGAGGAATTTGCGGAGTCGCAGCAATGTGAAGCCCGTGCCAGTGCTTTGGGAACCTTCAAGTTCTGTCCACAATCTTTTTGGCTATAACCAGTCACAGATAAGGTGTATCTAATTGCTTTTGCCCTCTTTTATCTATCGTTAAACGACGAACTTCTTGAGATAGAGGGAGACCACAGAAGAGCGTTCGTTACGGGGAAGATAGGCCAAACGAAGGCCGTTCTCAAACTAGACATGTGACACGTCATGTGGCTGATAACCACTATCAGTGACGACAAGTACATTCGAAAAACGTCATTGTGGTCGGTTTTAGGGGATTCATTTGGTTTCAAGGGAAATGGGCAGGAATGGGCGGGAATGGGCAGATTAGCTTTTGAGTTCCTGACGGAGCAAGTCTGGCAAGCCCACGATATCCCTTAGGTCTCACGACGAGGTCGAAGGACGGCTTATTTAGATTTACTGGAACTAGACCAAATGTCCACCTAAAAGAAATACAATCCCCCTTAATCTCTTAGTCGTGTCACCTGTCACTGTGACAAATTTGTACTCAGTTAGTCACATAGAGTAAGTACAAACTTGTCACAATGACATGTGCCACGACTAAGAGAATAAGGGGGATGTATAGCATCGGCTCCAGCTCTGTGAATTACGTACAACCAAACAGCACTCCAATGAGGAGTGGCAAGATTCATAAGCGTCTAAGCCTCGGTTTTTGCTGTCTTTCGTCCAAGGCAGTCTCGAACACACAGCTTTGAGTTGCCTGGTCTAAGATGCCTCGATAACATTGCCTAACACTGCCTTTGCATCTCCAATCTTGGCCTCCATTTCTCACTAGGAAACTCTGATTCAAGGACTCTCTACTAGACGGATCACTGATGGGCATTATGTGGGTATGCGTGGGTATATGTAGATTCAATTCCCAACACTAACTCATTTACTTGCTTATTGGCTTGTCAGGTTTGCGACTCATGGGAGGGTCTAAGCCGGAGCGATCACTGTCTGCTATTAGTCACTTAGACCACACTGCCTTGCGTCCGTGATCTTCTTCTTCCTCGCTACAGTTTGAGGTGGACCTGCGAACCAACAAGCGTCTCCAATTGGCACGATCATGAGCCTCCAATTTCGTTGGTTGAGCCATCGGTTTCGTGGGCGTCCTCTATTGCGCTGGAGCAGTATTGTGCACTCTACATGTGTCCGTAATCAACTGGTCCATACATCGGACTTCCTATGCTGCTCGACCCCGGATTCGAAACACTTCTTAGCTGGATCATTGGTCTCTATTGCGCTCAATATAGACGAGCCGATTCTCCCGGACCACATCCAAATCTTGAGATAGCTCACGGTTGAGTCTTCTCCTCTATTTACCTGTCTCGCTGATAGGCCCATGTATCCCACAGACAGTTATTTTTTCGAAGGCACCAAGAATCAACTCTGGCACTTGCTCATTTTCCAGCTTTCGGTTTGAGTAGGACTCGAAAAATAAGGTTTCTCTAGAGCATGGCTTCGGTCCTTCATGTTACTAGTGTGGACCACAGTTAGTTTGACAAACCGAAGTAATAACGCTTCCCAACGGTGATTCTATTACGGACTTCCACTTACATGACACGTTTGTGGTAAACTCCACAAGATTCGAAAAAAGATCGTGATGCGATGTTTTAGGTGAAGTATGACGGAACGATCATCGACCGCATATATCTTGTTCTGCCCTCATTAACCTTAAGACCAGCTCAATTCGTCCGTTCTTCGTGAAATCGTCCACCACGGCACGTTGGGAACATTCTACGACATCAATGTCATCTGAGTAACACAACAGTTGGACTGATCTGTAGTCTGCACTCCGTCTTCACAGCTGCCCGCCGCATTATTCTTCTCCAGTACCAGATTGACATGACAGCTCATCTCGTTGGCCAATCCGGTACAGGATTGGGAAATTCTAGGCAAACAACCTCCATGGCATTCATAACTCATGGCTCCCCTTTGAGTCGCTGACAAGATTTCGCATGGAGAGCCCGATTTGACACATAGAGACTTAAGGTGGAACTATAATGGGCATGAGCTAGGGTCAAACACGCGTGGGAGAGTGAGTGAATACACACACCTCTATGAAACTGATAATACTGGAGTCCACAAAATGTTTCGTTAACCATGAGCTGGTGCTTGAACCGAACAACAGAAAAGGAAAACATGAGAATGGTCAAATCAGCTGATATTACCAATTCAAGAATTCGTACCATAATCGAACTGAGAAATTCTGTCCCTCATAATAAAACACGGGACAGGTGGCCATGTTTTGTGCAAACATGACAAAAAATTTCGTTAAAATTTGACTTACGCATGCACACTCTTATCTATTATAGATGGAGGACAATAAATGCTCCGACACATAGAATACTTTACTTGGTTCAGCGCCAGCGATACTTTGTGTCCTAGGGGGAGGAGACACATAGACCAACTCTGACGCTGACGAGTCGGATGTATGTAGTTGCTCAACTTCTAGCTGTTCTCTCTCCCTCAGCGTTGACAATCATCACAACTGAAATCAGCTGTGCGCTGGGGCATTCATTGTGGCACCCCCACATGGCTACGCAAGTAAAGTGTTCTACATGTGTGTTGACTTAACCTCTTCGTTCAGTTTCGTTGAATTTTGACTACGAGTGGAGCCAAATAGATCCCTCTCTACATCGTAAATGACATTTGCTTCTGGAAATTTGCGTAAGTTTCCAGAGGCAGTGATGGACACTGAATTTTGTACGATGCCTAAGCTTAGGGTTTCTCAAGTGAATCAGGTTGCGTATAAGGACTGTTGGTCTCCTCAACTTGTGAGAGACAAGTTGAATGCACGACACGAGTTGTTGCCGCTAAGCACAGGTCATCCCCAGGCAACCATAAGAAATCAAATGGGTGGGTGTGTCTAGGCTCAATTCCCAACACTAACTCATTTACTTCCTTATTGGCTTGTCAGGTTTTCGATTCATGGAGCGTCAAAGCCCGAGCGATCACTGCCTGCTATTAGTCACTCAGACCACACTGTCTTGTCCGTGATCTTCTCCTTCCTCGCTACAGTTTGAGGTGAACCGGGGATTGGTTGTCAGAAATTTTGTGCCAAAATCAGGTCCCACAAGGCCACACCAAAAAAGATTTACAATTGTCCAAAATTGGATGTCAAAGGCTAACAAAGTGCGTTATTTCAAGAAAGACTTCACGAACCCGAAAGCAATAATAAATATGTCTAAGAAATGGGTCAGACTGGAACGGAGCATGGAGTAACTGATATGTCTCCTTAACTTTCTAGCCTGAAACCTGGCTCTGGCAAGGACCAGATGGGGTATTCTTCGCGTTATTGGCCAATGCGGCTAATGTGGCACACATAAACTGACTGAAGACTGCTCACAAGGGAATGTACTAGTCAGAGAAGCTTTTCGGTAAGGGTTACATCCACTCTGCCTTGTAATTTCTGACTCAGTTTCAGTTTGAAGGACCAACCATAATGAACATCTATAAGCTCGACTGCTTATGCATGACCCTCTCCGTCCTTTAAATCCTAGGGAAGCTGACTAATCCGACTGAAGTGCTTGACAAACATGATTTCCGACGTCATTTGAGGCATTTAGACATTTTAAACTAAACTGTGCGACATTAGAAAACCCGATTTGGTGACGTGCAAGAATTCCACGAAAGTGTCTTAACAGCCTTGTTTTTCATCCAACAAACGACTTCATTGTGAGGACAAGAGAGATGCGACATTTTGTCGAAAATGGTTGCCAATTCTCCGGCAAGCTTGCGCACACGCAAACCGTAGAAAGAATGAGAATTCTGAACAAAATGATTGAAGTTTCTCGAATAGATTGATGAAGCCGTTTCTCGTTGGAGCAACATCATCAGGGTTTTTTCCCGCAAAAATGAATGCATACACTCAACGGCTTTAATCGTGAATGTAATCAAAACCATATCAATTAGATGCCGGAGCGTAAGCGGAAATTGCTGACACACAGAACCCGACTTCAGATGAATCATTTCTCCGAATTGATCTTAGATGAAGACCGAGCGACGGAGCGACGCAGAGCAAGACGAGAATTTTCTGGAAGACGAGGTATGCGAGGTGAAAGTTAATGTATTCGCATAATAAATCTGTTTACGATCCTTCCGTCAATCAACGGCGACTGCAATTAAGTCGATCGCCGAAGATCACACACATGTACCGTGTGAACGAGACCAAACACTGACAGTCCCAAAGCAGATTGGAACTTATTCCAAGTCAGATGCCTCATAATTCTGATAGGCATCTTGTTTATCCCTTAGGAAACAAACAACACGAGCGAAAGAAAACAACGACGCGAAGTTTCGCAATAGCGTACCTAACTTAATCAACTAACACATTCATTGCAATGCGCATTGATTCATTGGCTAATCATTCGTTGAACTTGTAGTTGACAGCCTTCCTGCTGCCATAAATAAATAAAACAAGAAGCATAAAACAATAAACAACAGCTTAAGTCGCAGTTTTGATAATTTCTCCCTCTCTCTCTGTGTGTGTCAATCTCTCGCTCCCTCGCTCTCAGTCTTTCGTTCGAGTTCGCGTTCGCATTCTCCCGTAAACATTTTCCCGCGCAATTGTCATACCCCTTTCGCAATCGTAAGAGCTGCCGTTGACAGCCTGGACGCCCGCCCCGTCAACGGTCTCTAATCGATCTAAAAGAAATGAAACAAAACAAAAACAGAAAACAAACAGCCGTCCATTCCAGCGGAGTGGTCAAGCTTCCTCATTGGGTCGAGCTCCGCACAGAGCGCAGCATCGGGCCCGCGGCGGTTGCGGGGGAGACTTGTAAGACTGTAGACTGTTGCTTTTTTTTATGTTTTTGATTAAAACCCGAAATCAAAACATGCCTCTCGAGTCCGCCCAAAACATGCCAAAAATTCAAACACCGAGCGAGGGAGCGAAGTGGCGACTCAACAGAGTCGACCCCTTCTCTAGAATGGACACGTTGTGCGGCGCGCCAGTGGCAGCACTAGCGCTAGCGCTAGAGCAGCCCCGCCGAGCTGCTTCTCGGCCCGCCCAAGGTCTGATTAATCTGGTTTTGAGAGGAGTGATTTAAATAAATACACGTCTGCTAAAAATAATTCCCGTTCGTTTGATATCTAATGGGCAACAACAACGAGCGCACACAAGCAGCACGCTTAACCCTCGCACCTTGGAATCAAATCGTTTTCGGATTGTAATTTGTATTCTTTGTCTGTTACTGGTTCTGTTTCTGTTTCTTTGAGTGGCGAGCCTGAAATGAAGACTGTGACACAAAGGCTTCGACTTAGATCAGGCACACACACACACATGCACACGCATACACATCCACCATAACGGTCGGGGGCTTGATGGGTTCAAGATTCCAAGCGCGACAGCCCACACACAGGCACACTGTCGCGCAGCGTATCATCTGTGACGTCAATGCGGTTTGCGATTAGGTTTCGTCATAGTTCTAGATTCTCTCAAACTCCAGCGCTGTCCAGTGCCAGGAGAGCGTGCCACGGAAGACATGTGTCTGCATCCCAGCGTGGCTGCTGAAAGTGAAAGCTGTCATCGGTCTGCCGGTAGATGCGAGGGGTGCGCTTTGCCAAGTCGCTTTGGTTCCACAGAATGACTGGGTAATGGCGTTCCACCACAGGGCGTGTCCGCATAATCGCCGATATGCAATACGTGATGGAATTTTAAATTCGGCCGTTTAATCGAATCGTCGGAGTCGAGCCGGGCGGAGGAGGGACAGCAGCGGAGCGGGTAAAACAAAACGATCGGTTTTCCAATGCAAATGCATTCGGACGCGTTAATTGCGATTCGAATTGAAATTTAGCGCTGATAAGGCCTGTTCGTGCCTGATGCGCGCTATTTGTTGGCACAATTAACTCTTCTGTTGTGCGGCTGGTGAGCTGATGGGCCAGGGGCTGCAGCTGCTCGAGGGCGGGTGTGTGTGTGTGTGGGCTGGCACACGAGCGTTGTCATGGTGGGGCAGCAGGAGAAGGGAGGCCAGTGGTCGTGGTCGTGCTACAAGCATGCGGTTGATAACAAAATAAACATTTCATGGACGGAAGTGATGGTGGAGCGATGGGGTGCTTGGTGCACTGTGTGAGCGCCTGTGAGGCGGTGGAGCGGTAAAGCGCGCGACTGAAGGAGGGTCAGTAACTGTGATTCATGTGTGCGAGAGAAAGATTTACGGTCCCGATAAGGAGGCGCTCGCGTTTGTAGTCTCTGTAGTTGGTATCTGCTGATTGATTGGTGCTGCTTGTGCGTGCCTGCGGCGAGTAAGTACATCCTGGGCTTTAACTTTCGTTGCGAATGGAACCATAAATGTGCCGACGAAATCGATTTGTTTACCTTTTTTTTGTCGAACCATGAGTTGTGTGAGTCGTTCGTCTGAGGGGTCTGTGTTTTTTCTTTTTTTGTCTTTTGGTGCTGTTCATGTGCAAATTTGGGTGGCATTCGAATTGGGGTGTGGGCTTTGGAGCGCGTGGTTTGGTGTTTCCGGAAATTCCTTCGTAAGCATATGGCAATTTCAAGGTCTCCGGTGTAGAGAAAGGGGCGTGTTCTGTGCCTTCATGGGTCTTTCGTTTCACTGAGTTGACTGGGGAAGGGATCTCCTTGGGTTTGTGGCCTTTGTTGCAGAAGTTGAACACACAGTCAGTTTGGGGAGATAAGGTTAGGGGAGATAATGCTCTAATTAGAATAATAGGGGGCAACTTGCTGAAATGCGCTTCAGAAAAAAAAACACTGCATCAAGGTCGACAAGTGGCAATTCGAAGAATAAAAATAAGACGAGTATGTAACATGAATTACATGAAGATACTTTTCTTTGTAGTCTCTGCCTCACTTAATATTCTTTCTTGTGTTCCGGTGTAGTCCGTGGAAGACCTGGGTCTCAACTAAGAAGACTCTAGCGCGGTCTCTCGCTAAATCCCCCTCCACGTGTGTACATCAGGTTAGACGCGGACACCCTCTGCTGCATTGCCTACGTGACCCAGGCAAGGTAGGTAGGTAGATAATTGGGGGCCCTGATGGTCTTCTTACCACGCCTCCCATAGACCAACGTGTTGCGTCCACTATGCCCACGCTAGGGCCTGATACGCTACCGTGAGACCTACTGTAGTTAGAAAACGATGTGTGAATCCTAGGAGGTTCCTCTAGCTTTCCTTGAAAATACCTTCTACTCCTTTCTCGGGCTGGGCATTCGCAGAGCATATTTCGGATAAATTCAGTTTTTTCCTCGTTTCTAGAGCACCTGCAAGAGTCGTTGTGTGGTTTGTTCAGACGCATTGCTGTGTAGTTATGGGACAGTGCCCTTAATCGGATTCGAACCGGGCACATGTCGAGCCAAGAGTCAGTAGCGACAGTAAGTTATAAATAATAACACGGCTCGTCTAACTAGTTTTGAATTAAAAAAAAAATGGGACAGTGGCCGGTGAGGACTCCTATTTTAGTGCCTTCCTTGCGACTAAGGCCGATCAATGCTGCTGATCTCAATGAATGCTGTCTTCTTGTTCAGCATCGGGCGAGTACTGGCTCTGAACAGGGCTTGGTCTTCTAGATTTTTCTTTACGGAGCTGAGTGCCGTGTATCTGTAGGGAATTGACAATCTCCCAGATCCGATGCTGGCTGCATGGGACATCATTTTTTTAATGCCTATATGTTACGATACCCAGCAGAGGGTCACCGAATCCACTCGTTGACTGTGGCTGTGTCTACAAACTTTAACCAGCTTTGATGCCATCGCCTTTATTGCCGATTGGCAATAAGAAAAACTGGTGATCGCCGGTAACGTTTTGGTCTTTCAGCGCGAGTGCCACCTCATGTGTGGCAGCCACTTCGGCTTTGAAAACACTTCAGTCGTCCCTTAGTGGAAGGGATTTTTCGAGGAGGTCACAGAAGTTCCCGGTCCCTGTGCGGCTCTCATCTTTGAGTCGTCAATGCGACGAGGACGATCTCCCCCCTCTGCTATTGTCACTCGTTCGTTCCGGACTGATCCCGGTCCGCTGGAAGAAACTCTTATCGGTGGCCAGGGTTGGTGGAAGGTAGTCGGATTATCCTATCTTCGCTACTTTTCAACCTTTTAGACCGTGAACCGTGCTCCCTCCTAACTTAGACGTTGAATCTAAAGACGCGACGTGTTCTCCATCAGCACACAGAACGTTTTCTCTTGAAGATCCAAAGGATTTCTTCATCCGCCTTTGGAAATTGCGCAAGTCTCTGCGCCGTGCAGCAGGACTGAGATGATCAGTGTCTTGCATAATGTCAGCTTGATCCTTCCAGAGATCAGTCTATTACTCATGACCCCAAATAAAATAACTCCTGGCAAACGCTCCTTCATCATCCTCTATAACCTTGAGTTTGGAATGAATGTGTGTATAGCAGGTGTCAACACTGAAAACGTAGTGGGTGTCAACCTGCACTTCTTGAGAATTTTCCAGCGTCCAAAATCTGGTACATTTTGGACTCCCACCTATGCAGACCTCCCAGATTTTTGATAAACCACGTCTAGCGTTCACAGAAGACAACAGAGAAGGTCTTGTAAATATGCCATGTTACGAAGACTTATCGCTCAAAGGGGTCTCCTTTCTTGTATTGACCGGGCAAACGATAATGTGCTACTGTCAAAGCGACATTGACATCGCCCTTTAAACGGATTTAGGTCTAGGACCAGTCAGCTCTTTCTTCTTGCTAGACAAACCCAAACTTGTCCAGTTCCGTCGAACTCGCGATCACTGGAATGTTTGGTCCCTTTCCACTTCCTAAGGAGGCTCGGATAATCTCTAGTGTGCACCTCGATTTGTCTGAACCAGTGTGTCATGTCATGTCATGTCTTATCCTTCCGTACTATGTTCACAACCTTGTACAGTTCTCTGCATTTATGGAAACAACTGATCATCGTTTCTTACAGATAGCAACACATACTCGTACTAGACGTGCATACGTCCACTTTTTTTTTCCAAAGAAACAGAGATTTCTCTGCTGGCCTATTAATCACCTACCTTTTGGGTTCTAGAAAATTACAGGATAGGGAGTTTTGGTCCGATTTATTTGGAGAAACCACAAGTGCTCCGAGATTAAAATAAGCCTTCACGCTTAACAACAATTCTTACCGACAAATTGCTCAGTCATGCTGTACGAAGCGACTCAGGGTCTACTCAGGGTCCTAAAGTTAAACTATCAGAAATCTTGGCAACGTACTCCAAACCAGGCATAGTCAAAGTTAGTAATTCAGTCGTCGTTTTACTTATCATAGCGATGGCTCCAAAAAATCTAGGACGGACATAGTTTCTACAACGGGATGGCCTAGGATTACTGTCTAGGAATTAACATCAGATAAAGTAGTTCAGTTTATTATCCTGTCAATATATTAAATGTGCAGACAAATAGTTGATTCTTATTTCGATTTGACGACGAAGAAACACCACCTCTTACTTGGAACAGACAATGTTGTGAAAGTTCGCAAATCATCTTCACACTCCGACTCATATTCTAACAACGCATGAGCGGTAATGTTCGGATTTGCGCTTTAAGATACTCCTCCACTGCTGAACTTTGTCCTATAGTCATTAGCCCATCAAACCTGAACTGAACCCATTTTTTGTTCATAAAAGTTTCTCAACAGCAAGCAGCTATGTATGTAGATCATCGTTACACAACAATCGAAATTCGATTTGCTCCAATGTACTGCGATGCAGAAACAACGACTATCGGCAGCTGGTTTTCAGAGATATGTACGAAATTACGACACAGCACGGCTGTGCATATACCTTAAACAGGTTTGAATAAACAACTAAAGTGACATCAACCACTTTATGAATGCGATAAATCATTAAAAAAAAACATCGTTCCCCAATTAATTACAGCCCACGCTCATTGGGGTTTAAACAAATAGATGTGTCGTCGATTTACCTTTCCTTTGGACCAGGCCTTTCATGGGTCACATATTTCGCTTATAAGATCTTGAGTCAGGCTCAAGTCCCGAATTGCACTGCACCGGGTGGACATAGGCCACAACCAACAAATCGATTCAGCTAGCACGATCTCCAAGAGCTACACTTCTGACTTGGCTCCACAAGGTCCTTCTTTTCCAACCATCGATATCTAGCGCATTGGCGCACAAGCTCGAAATCGAAAACTCTTCGGGCCGCAGACAAGTCTATGCAACACGTTGGATCCTCGACGAAACTCATCCTCATCCTCCCATCCCTCAATCAAAGATAGCACGCCAGAATTGTGTGGATGTACAATCCTTCGAATAACTCACCCAAAGTGGGGATCTCCACCGGAAAGTGGTAAAACCGGGCAACTTACACCAACTCAAACAAAAGCGTATAAACAAATTCATTTGCCTTGATCAGCGGTAACGCACGCGACTGACGCGTTCAAACGAAGTCTACTTTCAAATGGAAAAAGATAAACATTTACAAGAAATGAAACCCGATTGCAGAACTCCGAATAAGTACTTACGTACTTTAATTCCCTTCAGATTAACTGGTTACATTCAAGAGAAATTTAATGAGGAAATCAAAGCAGGGACTTTCCAGCAATCGCACAATGTATGGCAAACCTTACGCGATAAAACTTTTGTGACTTTGTTTCTATTAAACAAAAACAGCAGTCTTAAGATTAATACTGGCAGTTACGGAAAAATGAAACATGAACTAGAACCTACTGAACGGAGAACAGATAAGTTTACAAACCAGAGCAATGCTTCAACGACTTCCAAAATCGAGTTCTAGAAGCTGAATTCAATAATTATCATTACTTGGTACTTTGATCTCGTCATTATTCATCATCACCAGCAGTCACGAATTGCTTGATAATCGTCCGGTGTCAATGTTTCCATTGCAATGATCCCAATTAAACAAAAACGAAGGGAGATGTTTTGAAAAAAGCGCGAACCCATTGTTTTGTTTCATTGTGCCCAGCTCTTTGAAAACTGATTTGCTTGCTTACATGAAGTTCCTCCTTGAATAGCTTGGAACCTCAGCTTGGAACATTAATTGCCCGTTCAGCCATCATTCTCCTCACAAAACCAGTGAAAAAACTTAGGTATCTCAAAATAATTTATTTTAATCATGGCTAGATCTCATTGTCGATTTTATTGTTCTCCAGATGAGTCTCAAAGAATTCCTCCACGGTATCAGTATTCCACTTGGCTATAGAAAGCGTTTCTTTGACATTGCCATCACGGTCCATCATCTTGACCATGGGATCCAATCCACGGACGTATTTGATTTGAAGATTAGGAAATTTAGCAGGTCGTTCGCTCTTGATGAACGCCTGAATCTGTGGGTATGCACGGAACTTACATGTGCAGACCTCAAGGACCGCCTTTGGATAACGCTTCTCTACTGCCTGATCCTTATCCAGTTGACAACACGCCATACAACTTGGCCTAAAAGAGAAAACATTTATACGTCATTTCAGTTCGCTTTCGTATGTCTTGTGTCACGTACTTTAGTTTCTCAATTCCATATGAATGCAATTTTTCACAGGATGAACACATAAGTTGGCTTTTGATGAAACCATTTTCCCGGCATTCTTCTGTCGACCATTCTCCATTGGAGGTAACCTGGAATTGAGAAATCGGTTGAATTTTGTAAAGTGTGTGTCAATTTCAAATATCTTACACTACAAAGCAAAAAGGAAAATGCACAAATAAACAGTATTTTTTGCATGATTTTGATTTGTAATCCTAATCTTACATCAATTTACAAGATACGTCAGTTGATTTATCAAAATAAATCGCAAACGTCACTGTTGACAACGATAGGCATACGTTTGAGAAGTGGCATACAGAGCGAAGTTGGTTACTGTTGGAAATGTGAAATGCCACCGTGGTGTGTTCGTAAGTACAACTTCTATTTGTTTTCTGTCCGGTGAGACTGTAGTTTGAGAAGTGACGTGTATTATTCAGTCACTGAAACTTAGAAAAGGAATTAAATAAAGAAATTCAACTTGGATCATTGAATTTTCTATGTTCCTGTTATTATTCCTTACTTTAAGCACATCACACGTCAGGAGGTTGAAAACTTTTATACACATTTTTAATGACGTTCGATTTGAGCAACTGAGCGATATTGTTCCTTCATGTATCATTAAACATCGATCGGGTGTATGTTATTTAAATCATTAACACTTCAGTCAAAAGCTGAACCATAATTATTGACGGTGTCGAGTGATAAGATGAATCACGTAGAAGATCTTCTCTGCATTCTCGTCAAAATTTGACAGGTCCCCATCAGTCTAGCTTCCGCCGGGGAAGTCTAAAATATACTAGACCTTCAAATTCCGGACGATCCTGAAAAATACCCAAGAAGACCCAATACAAGTCGACAATCAGCACTTATTCGCAAATTTTAAGGCGGCATATCCACAGCTTTAGACTGCTATTGTGTGTAGAGACGAGCTATACACAGCCAAGTTTAGGCACTTCTCCCAAACTTATCGGTCTGTGGATGGTGATCACTTTCGCGAGATCTACAATGTCAACAAGAAACTGGAGTTCTGGAGACGGTCATGCAAACCTTACAGGGCTACACGATCTTCCAGAAATCCGTCAGCTGTTCACAGCATGTGCAGATGACATTGAGTGGCTGAGCGTAGACAGCTGTCAATATGCCAGCATTAACCCATTATTTCCCACTGTCCTAGCTTTAATACTTTTTTTAACCTTTTTCCTACAACTTAAAGGACTGAATATAGTGTCCTCAAAATAGGACGGGTTAAGACAGAGTATCGAGTTAAGGCAAAACCGACGTCTTGGGTAAAGTATCACAACATATGGTAGTTAGGAGACTTCCTTCACCTCGTCTCCGCAATGAACAACATCAATACCTCGGTCAAACGCAAAATAAGTCTTACTAACTTCTGTTCTTTGGGTTTTCTGGATAAATAGAGCCTTCTCTCGAAAGATTAAGCTGACATTCTATAGTCTTGATTTACGGCGCAGAGACTTGGACAATTTTTAAAACGGGTGAAGAAGTCCGTGGTCTCTTCGCGAGAAAAGTTCCGCGTGCTATCTTTGGCCCTGTTTGCGTTTATTTGACATCTGCAACTCAACCACCCATTGCACGGGCTGTACATTGACAATCTATGGATCTAAGGTGAGGCTAGGTGCTGGGAATTGTAGAACGCATGGACGAATCTTCGACTCAGAAACTGTGACACCACGCAACAGGGGATCGAGTCCACGTTGGTGCACGCAAGTGGAGAATGTGTTCAACCATACGTGAGCATTTAAAGGCAGTTAGTCAGCCTGCGTAGGCTGGAGAGCCCTGGTTGTTGAGGACAAGTCGGGGGAGTGAGTTTTGAACGAGTATCTGTTTATCGACCTGCTGATGCTAATCAGGTTCCCTTTTGGACAGTCACTTGTCCACTGAAGAACTCTAAGCTAAAAGCCATCAAACATCAAGGGCCCAAAAAATAAGAAGCCATTTTTGAAAGAAAAAACTAAATTTAACACATCAAATGACTGACCCTGCAATTCTCGGTCAAGACTGGCAACCAAACCGGTTCCTGCCTCACGAATGATTTCATAACCCTCCGTCACGACTCACGGATCTTTCATCTTCATTCGATTTGATTATAGCAAACAGTATCAGTTTATTAGCACGTTCACAAGCATAACACGACACATTTCGACTCATAAACAGAATAAATAAATAACAACCAACAGCAAGAGCAGCACGAGCAGCCTCCGCTCCGTCTGCAGTGCTGTGCGTCCTTTGTCCAGCGCTCGGTTAAGAGCCTCACTTATTCAGTTGACGCAGCTGACGGCGTTGGGGGTTTCCTTAAAAGAAGCAAACAAGAAAACATCACGATCAGTTCAGATTAAATCAGAGCAGCAGTGATTAGAGGCAACAAAAAAGTCCACTTACTTTGCGAAGAGTTCCGCGACTGGGATGGGTCGGGAAATGGTTGCTGGGTGCGACGAATGTGTGAGCTCTGCCTTGGGCGCTGCATCCTGCTTTACTTCCTCTTTGGGCTTCACTTCCTTGGCTGCATCGGAATCCGCTTTTTGCGGGCTAGCTACCGGAATGTCGCGTTTGTCATTCGAGGCGACATCAGGAACAACGGCCGGCGAAGCTGACGCGCCTGCTTCGGTGGTTGGCTTGAACAAATGTTCATTGTGCTGATGGATTTTCGGAGAATACGGCTTCCTGTGCGGGGCCGTTGTGGATGTGGTTTTGCTCGAATCATCTACTGGTGTTCCGGGCGACTGGGTGGCGGGTTTTTCCTCTGCACTCGTCGATGGAAGGGAATGCGAAATTTGCTTGAGCACGGTTGTTGCTGGTTTCTTGGCCTCTTCGCTGCTGTTCTCTTCGCTGGAGGAGGAGGAGGAGGAGTCTTTGTTCTCTCGCTTAAGGAATCGCTTGGTCGGGCCTGGCAGGGCATATGGGCCCAGAGGCTGAATGGCTGGATTCTCAACACTCACGGGTTTTTCCGTTGAAATGAGAACGACTCTTTCCTCTGGCTTGGGGTCGCTGGGGACGTCGGGATTGATGGGACTCGGCCGCGACAGACGAGCCGAGTTGTCGTTTTCCACTGGAGCGGCAAAACCGCACGCCACTACGGCAGCAAATATGATCTGGCGGAGGAGAATACTCTTCAGTCAGCATTCCGTTATCGGCTACGGTTGTACTCACCAGTTTCTGCATGTTATCACCGTCTCCAAAGTTAATCTGTGTCTGAATCAAGGCGGCGGCGACAGTCGTCTTTTTATAGATTTGCGGACTCGCCGCGCAGTGTTCATGTGTCGGAGGCACTTGGCCAATCATGGGCCCCTTCTGTGGGGCGGTGTTGTCTTCACTGTTTAGTTGGTACGTGTTAATCATTGTGAGTCATGTCGTGGGCTGATGTTGCCCGGTGAGCATGTTCGGGGGCATCACCGTCTACTGGCATGTTTTCAGATGTTGCCCTGCCGATTGTTTGTTTCGTTCATTAGTCTTTAAGTGGGAGGCGAGTGGTGGCTAGCACGGGGTGCCGACTGAGGAGCGCTTGCGAAGCCAGCTAGAAGGCACTCACTGGTGTAAGGTAGGTAGAGCACGGAACGGATGTGCTAAAAGGCTGTGGCAGTTGTTTCTAGAGATGTGTCGAGTGATGAGAAAATCAGCGAAGCAATGAGAATGAGAGTTCTTGGAGAGAATCATGAAGAGTGCCCGCAGAAACGTGGTACTTGCGGAAGGTGAAGATGTGATGGTGATTGTTTTTTAAAGGATGACATATAAGACAGATAAGTTGTCCAACTCTCAGCTGACTGTGTCCAATGTTGTGTGTCTGTCAAACTATTCCCGGGATTGACGACGGGCTCGAGTGGAATATTCCTCTTATTATAGTCGTGTGCTAGCCTAGGGCCTGGGACTCCTATGTACTGGACCACACGATACCCCATTTCTGACTCCGTATTCATGCGGCAGTTGCAACTCTCGCCCTTTTGTGCAGGCCGAAAGTATTCGCCTTCTGTCTCCCTCTGCCGCCTGAAAGTATCGTGACTACCCGAAAAGATGAGGAAAGATTTTCAAGAAAGCGGTCTAGGCGAAAATATTCGAGTGCACGTCGGTCAAAGGATTACTTCACACTCAGCATAACTCTAGCAGCGTCTGCCTTTCTCTCTACATCTCAACATTTTTGCCCGAGCTTCTAGGACTCGATTGGAAAGTTCTTGGCGATTTGTTCGTGACACTGGATCTCCGGAATGTTGTTTTATACCACACTGGCAATGTCCAAAAAGTATGAGTGTCTAGAAAAAGCTTCTCAAAATATTTGGTGTCGGCACTAAACTGCACGCCCCTTCCACTCGTGAAAGAAGATTAGCACGCACAGCACGAGTGGTGGCTGAGAAGCTACGACCTGGCCCTCTACGAGCTGTAGTAACTAAACTTCATAACAATCAAATTGAGTGATTTACTTCTTCTCTCTTTATTTGGCACTACAGTCCGTGACCAACAAGCCTCTCCAACTAGCACGATCTCTGGCTAGCTGCCTCCAGTTTCACACTCCAAGTTGGTTGAGTTCCTTCTCCTCCTGGGTGCGCCACCTTAAACACTGGCATCCTCTGTTGCGTTGTCCCACAAGTTCGGAGTCGAAGACTCTTCGGGCCGCAGCTGAGTTCTCCACACGCGTAGAGCGTTGGGGCCGTAGACGTCTGACCAGGCTCGTGTCGCTGTACAGCCCGTACAATTCGTGGTTGAATCTTCTTCTCAGAACCAAGCAAACAGGGCCAGAGATCGCACGCAAAACTTTTCTCTTGAAGATACCAAGGACTTCCTCTTCCATCGTCACCCTGCACAATGTGACGAGTATGGCAGGCATGTCAAAAGTAGATAATAAACCACATTAGAAGTTGTCACTCAATAAACGAAAGAGTGTTACACTACACTCGATTCATTTACTTTAATTACGCGTTTTGAAATGCGGAAAAAACAGGAAAAACTGTCGGAAGTTAGATTAAATAAAGAAAGACAGCAAACCCCGACTCCTCTACTATTCGAAATCCCGTGCGTTTTTTTTTTTTTGTCTGAATTCCGCGGCCAGCCTACCGAGAACGAGCACGTCCAATCAACTCCGTAGTTTCTCACCAACTCCCCTAAACCCATGCTCAAACGCGCCGGCATCCCAAAGCTACCCACGCCATCCTAATCAGATGTTCGCTCTCTCGTTCTCCTTGCGGGACAAACGTCTGTTGCATCGATCACCCGATCAAGCAGACCGCTATCCTTCCCTCACGCCACACTAGGAGCACCTAGCGTCCTCGAAAGGGAGAAAACCTAAGGAAAACCAATGTTTGAAAGTCGCACGCCCTGTGGCCGTATTGAGCCTGCTAACTCCGCGCGCTAGAACCATGCACCCTACACGCGCAACCGAGATGACGTAAAAATCACAGGATTCTAGCGACGTCACCGTCAATGCCCCGTACGCCCACCTCACATAACGAATCTGTAGCATATTTCTTGGTGAAAACCTTTTGAAATCCGGAAGAACGCCAGCCGTTCAATGGAGAATGGCCGTAAGTTGTAGATGGAAATTTAGGGCGCCACGCAGGTGCCCTTCCGCTCACCACGCTTCTTACCCCTAGAACTGCGACTAGAGGCGAATATAATCTCTACGCAAAATTTGCACACGATCCAAAAAAAAATAGTGGAAGCACAACACCAAGACAACAAAGAAACGTCCGGTTTTCGAACCCACGCCGATATTATCGCATGAATATTCGCGTCGCGTCAGATTTCTTGCACCAACGGGTTCTCCATAGACTTTGTAAGAGAGTCGAAAGAGGACCTAAGCGTGTGAGTGGTCGAATTTCTAGGATCGCAATTCTTCACTCACTGATCTGCCATTGATTCTCAAAGACTGAACAAGTTTGGAAAGCATGCACCCGTGAGGAAATAATTTTTCTGACTGCTTCCTCTCAAGTCGTCTGAACGGCTTGACCCATTTGTCGACACAAGGGACTGTTCTACGATTCCATCAGCCATTGTGTAAACACCCGACGTACGCAAAGTCGCAATGCAAGTCCTCCGACGCAGTTGACGGCGATGGTAAAGACAGAACGCGTTTGAAAAGCATTCACCCGAAAATCGATCTAAAGGCTAATTGAAATTGGTTCAAGTTGGTTTTTTGCCGGCTAAAAGTTAGGAGTGGGTCGCCGTGGCGTAGTGTGTTGCTTCGATGACGAGGGCGCCAAGTTCGATCCCAGAATTCACCAGCACCCATAATTAACGGTTCCACCTCTTCCGAGTCACTGGCGATGCTTCCGTCTAGAAAAGGCCTTTTAAACCCCGCCGTGACTTAACTCGTGAGAGAGCAAAAGCCCGCACAACACGAGTAGTTGCTGTAGAAGCTACTCCTCGGATTGAGGTTATGTAGGACAAAGGCAATGACTCTAGTACGGAGCAGACGTCTGTGATGAAACTGCTGTAATTACTTGTGAAAGATTCTTCCAATCGTTCAGTCCGGAAATTGATTTGTCGTCGCCATCACGTGCAGACAGCCCAACAGGCCACTTAAAAATCACTCATGCTGTGGCCACGACTGACGATACACGTTCATTCCTTTGTTTGTCTTTGTCATAACTCATAAGTAATAATTAATTTATTGGCAACTTCCAACCGGCTAAACAACTAAAATTAAATAGATAGATATAATTCCCTAAGCAAATATTCTCTAATGTGTGTAGATCCCTGGATGACGTCCTAGTCTTATTCAATGTTCACTCATATTTGGCATGGCGAAACAGACTTCGCACGAGTCCCACGTGAGGTGTGTTGTTCCGGGAATTTACGCCCCCGCTGAATCACGCAGCACAGCGAACGGGAGCGATGCCTCTTCGGTGGCATCTCTTCTGCTAGGATCTTCGGGACTCTCGGATGTTACTTCCGCCTCCGTGGTCGGCTCGGTCTGGGGTGCCTCGCGTTTGTCAACACCCCAGGTCTCGTCGCTCTCGATCGAGTCCTCCCGGGGATCAGGTCTGTAGAAGGGAGCGATTTGCCCGCCATAGGAAGGATTTCGGATGAGTAACAAGCCTTCTCTGTTGTTGTCGGCTGGAGCTGCGCAGCAGTATGCTACTAGCACTGTCAAGACGATCTAAAACGAAAAGGACGCTTCAAACGACTGCGACTCGTGGGTGCTGTGTGGTACTTACAAGTTTGCACATCTTTGGAATCAGTGACGGTCCGTGGTTTTGAAATATCTGGCGGAATGCTGCAGTTGAACGCGGTTTATATATGAATGGACGACGCCTCCTACAAGATTTGATCTATATATTAACCAGCCGCTGTCAACACAATTTAAACAAGATGTGCTAATCAGCGGGCGCATTGCGACTTAGAGGTGGACAGCTGATGAAATTCAAGGCAGTTTCGCGGGCAACGATTCGAAAGATCAACTCAACTGTCTTAACTGGAATGCGGAAATGTTTTTTTATGTAAATCCTGCTTTGACGTTCGTCGTGACGTTGTTATTTTGCCCAATAAGCCTCATCTGGAGGATTTTTCGATTTGAAGGTGTATATTGATTCTGTGCGGTTTGCTAAGAGATGGCGTGACTTGTATTATTCCATTGGAACATGCGTTGGAAAGCTACTGTCATTGTAGGTCGTTTCAGTATATGTCATTCATTTGAAGCGTAAACAACAATATGTCGAACTTCGTGCCTGAAAAAGTGTTTTTGCGGGGAGTTCTTCTTCATTATTTTAATATGAAGAAAACTGCTGCCGAAAGTCATCATATTCTGGTGGAAGTTTATAGAGAACATGCGCTAGCTGAGCGAACGTGCCACGATTTAAAAGAGGTGATTTTGGCTTGGAAGACAATGAACGTCCTGGGCACGTTGCTATTCCGGTTAAGAACTATTTGGAAAACAGTGGATGGGAAGTTTTACCCCACCCGCCTTATAGCCCAGACCTTGGCCCTTCTGACTACCATTTGTTCCGGTCGATGCAGAACGCCCTCACTGGAATGCGGTTCACATCAAAGCAGAATATCAAAAATTGGCTTCGTTCATTCTTGCGCACCCAAATAAAATCTTTATAAAAAAGTATACATCAACATCATCATTTTCTGACCCGAATGCTCCACTAAAGGGGTGGCGGGGATAAACCACGCACTCCAGAGATCTCCAGCCAAATCGATCCTCCACCATCGACTCTAACTCATCAGGAGTTATGCTCAAGTGTAACCAGGCGAGTTTTTGGACTTGATCCATCTCGTGCTGGGTCTGCCAAGCGGTTGCCTACCTGATGGAATCGCACTCAACGCCCGCCTCGGAAGTTGGTCGTGATGACGGGGACATTCGTGCCACGTCACCAAACTACCGAAGCATAGCCCTTTTCGTTCGAAGCAGCAGGTGCTCAATGCTGAGTCCCTCGTGCACTGTCGTGTTTTTCAACTTATCCCGGCGAGTAATTCCCACAACAGCACGGAGAAATCGCTATCTTATTCCTTCCGTCATTATACAAATTTCATGACACCAAGCTTGGCCTTCCTGATTACAGATCTACCAAGCTGTTTCAAAATTGACCCAGCTTGACCAATCCTAAAGGAAGTCTCAGCATTACTCCTCCTATCATTCATGAAAAAGACCCCGAGACACTAAAACTCCAGGTGCTTCAATGGGACTCCACTAATTGAACAGGTGCTCTGGAGATGACCATAACCCTCGGTTTGTCCACGTTAACCTTCAGTCCAGCATCAACACATACGGCCACAAACCTATCGAGTGCGCGCTGGAATTCCGTCTCGGAAGATTTGTGGATAACTAAGTCATCTGCCAAAAGAAGATGGGTTACCCTCAACTCTGCCAAGGTGAAACATTCCTCACCTAGGCTGCGGAGTCCATATATACAATGCAAAGGAGAGGTGACAAGTATAAATAAATATATAAAATATATATTATGAAAATGGGCGTTCAAATCAAAATGCATATCGTGCACTTCGAAACAATGGCTCTTTTGCGCGACAAATCCAATGGCCGTGTTATCTCACGTGGTGGCGATGTCAATTGGCCGCCAAGATCATATGATTTGACACCGTTGGATTTTTTTCTTTGGGGTTATTTGAAAGAAAAGGTGTACGTCGATAAGCCAGCAACAATTCAAGAGCTAAAGGATGAGATAATTCGGCACATTAACGGCATAGAACCTCAATTATGCTTCAGCGTCACCGAAAATTTGGACCATCGGATGGAGGTGTGCCGCTGGGGCCGACATTTTGTTCCATACATAATTGAACCACACCAATATTATCATAATAAAAGAAATGACAATAATTTCCTAAATAATTTGTGTTTTATTCGAAATCAACATCGGCCCTTAAAATTTAACCCTTTATATATTTAGGGGAGTAATACTTGAGTTTTCTTTCATTCTATGTTCCAGATTAGTATTTCTCGACAAGAACTATTTGTAACTTGTTCTTGCGCTAAATGGATACATTGATCGAGTTCTCTTGTGGCAGTAGTCAGCAGACATTCGAATAATCATTCGATTGTGTAAGTCTCGATTAGTAAAATAATTCGATTATGCCTATCACTGATGAATATACACCATCGAAGTAGTCGTGGAGTAGTGGTTAAGTGCGCCCAGGGTCGGCCCGAGGCAAATGAGCGCCCTGCGCAAGTCATACGTTTAGCGCCCCCTTTTTAATTTTGCGTGGCATAAGTCGTTTCCAGATTACACAAGACGTTAAATGCGTCAAATTAACAAATGTCCATCATCTCAAAATAATAAACTTAGTTCTCTGCTCAAATGAAATCATATCAGCGAGACAAGCGGAATCTACTCCTGTACGTATGCAATTTACTCACCTGCCATGCACATACACAATATCCTGCCAAGGCCCGATCATTTCTCGCACAAGCACTCAAAAGGACACACTGAACTCAGTTGAGTGAAACGCGCAGAAATAAATACTTTCGGTTATTCACATAGGCTTCAGAATGGGCCCATCGGAGCTTGGCGCCCTGTTTATAATATTGAAGGCGTTTTTTCAGTTCGATGAGAAAAAGGAGAAACAAGCGGTACAAAATTGTTTGTACTCGGTCTTAGACCGTGTCTGTGAAGGTAGGTGATTCCACAGATGAACATCATCGATGAAGAAGTGCCTGCGTGACCTTAAACAGGTATGAATTGAGAGTCTTCTTCGATCGACAGAAGGTGATCTTTTCATATGAATACTTAGGCTGTTTCTTGTGAACCGATCTGTAACCCAGGAATGCTTCCAATTCGATTCCGACGTTGTTCCAAGACATGGTCAAATCTGCGAAGATTACAAACGTACCGCGCAGGCGCGTCGATTGCTTTTGTCAACTTTTGCGAAGAAGAATAATCGCAGTCAGCGAACAACTCTGATCCATATGTCAAGATTGGCACTCTGAGTGCTTTGGCATGTTTTCATTTAACGCTGATAGGGAGAATATATTTGCTGATTGACAAGCCTCTTAGGGATGTATATATCTTGGAGACTACGCCATCAATGTGGTCAGTCCATGTCAGTTCACTATTGCAGATTATTCCAAGGTTTTTGTTTACACCTGTGACATATTCAATTGCGGTCGAGCTGAGTACATTTGGTGGGAAATTGGATAGGGAAGGCGGTTGTTTCGAGAACGGGATGGATTTTGTTTTGTCTGGATTGAGCCTTAGGCCATTTTTATATAGAGCCTAAATCCTTGTTTATTTTAACAACTGAGTCTTCAACCATACCAAGAGGGAAACTTAAGTAGAACATCCTCTGCATAGATATGGAATTTACAGTAGGACAAAACCATTGGAAGGTCATTGAAAAACATTGAAAATAATAACTTCCTGCACATATGGTAGGTCGGCTCTGAGTGGGTCAGGGTCTGTGTCAAAGGTCCCAGGATCAAATACCGACACAAGGCCCTGAGTGCGTCAGTGTCTATGTCAAAGGTCCCATGATCAAATACCGACACAAGCAACTTTCATATTTCTCGTCACAATCCCCCCCGAGTCATTGACAATCCTTAGAAAGCTGCCAAGAAAACCCGTCCCAAAATCGACAAAAAACTGTAGATTCCTTCCACTCGAGACGCAGTCACAGCACCCGTGCTTGCGTGACCCACCCAAGACCACCCACTATCAGCATTTCGCTTAGTAAAAGTTGACCAAGCGACGCTTGGCAGTGATGAATGCATACATTACAGAACATGATCAGAATAAATGACTGATCCACTGCCAAGTCGATCTTCGACTTGTTTCCCATTTATCATCACTCCATTTGGACGTAAAATGAGTGCATGTATGTGTCACGAAATAATCCATGCCTTAATCAGAACTGGCACCCTAAGTGATGATCGATATTTCCAAATACGGAGTACGTACAGAAGAACACAACAAGCTGTTTGATCAGAATTTAAATACTTTATGCTAAACGAAATGTCAATACAGTTGTAAAACGTAGATGTACGGACGGACGCTTGCGGCATGAACTCAATGACACACCTTTCCTGGCGTTCATATTTATTCATAAGATTATTATCTAGTGCACATGATTGTTGACAAATTGTTTGTTTTCATTGTTGCCTAACAATGATGGACGAGCATATTATTAGATTATTTGTTATAAGTTTTTATTTACTGTTATAATTTTGTTGGTAATTGCTGTACTGGTGTGCATTGGAAATGTAGGTTTTGACGTTTCGGAGTGGATTGGTAGTTGTATATGCAGTCATTCACTGACAACTTTGGCGATGCCTCACTAAAAAGCAGTGAGAAGATATTAAACTAGTTCTATGTACATTGCCCCCTACATGGCACTCATTTCAAAATCCAGTAAATATCCGTTTCATGATCATCGTCCAACCAATATTTGCGAACGGGACGGCTGTGCTGTGTGTTCTAACTCGGGAAAAAGCTTGAATAATTTTCCAGGGCCAAAATTTGACGATACAATAAAAACTGTATTCCAATGTTGGTACAATAGGTTAAGTCTAGCAAGATTGACCAAGATCCTGATGAGGGTGATTCAAGTCTGGCTGCCAGAGCAATGACTCCGTCAGTAATCTGATCAAAGAGGTAAGGCGAAAGGATATGACACAAGGGCTCTGTCCCCACACAAGCATTACTTCATCTCTGTTAAGAAAACATTGTACATTTCCTTAATATTGTAACAGTCCTGGCGGCAGCGTGTAGCCCATGAAAACGTCACGTAAAACAAACCTAACCAAGCTGTCACATTGAGCTCTGACATTTGAATCGTTTTCAAAATGTCGGTCTTTCTTTATTCTGAGCCCACGGTGCCACCACGAGTCCGCCAAAAATGGTATGTACCTGCGCCAGATATGTAAACTTTATGTATTATAATATGAATATATTGAATTATAGGGAATACACGTCAACTTAAGGGTACGTTTCTGTCATCCGTATCGGAGGGCCAGAACACGTCTTGCGCAGCTGCGCACAATCTTCACAAATACGGTCACGCTTGACTACTACGATCGTTGGCACAGTTTACGAAGACATTACCTAGAACTCACTGAATACACTAGTTGCGTACAAAGATTGGCTTGAATATGTATTCTCTGGGCGATAAGGTCGAAATTCTCCGCTGCCCTAGTATACTCTCCTACGACAGATCTATATCAGAGAACAGGGTTTAGACCAGAAATGAAGTATGATAGAGATGCCCAACTTCACAGCAGATTTACCCCTTGTCCATCGACGAATTTCAGAGACTTTTTGACAGTTATTCACGAAATAACGTAAATGCCGTTCTCGGATTTGTCAATTTGGCTTTAGAAAACGATATAAAAAATGGATGTCAAAAAATTTAAGGGGCAAGAGAGGTAGAAGTTGTGTATCTCTATCATACTTCATTTCTGGTTTTCTAAAGGCAAATCGACCAATCGGAGGACGGCCTGCTCGTTATTTCGTGAATAACTGTCAAAACGCCTCTCAAATTCAATCAGCTTGGCCATCTCTATAATACTTCATTTCTGCTTGACACATTTGACTTTGACAGATGTCACAAATTAATCGAAAACTGAAAACAGAGAAAATATTACCCAAGTTATAAATCATGTCGATCTCTTCATATATCGTACACATGTACCAGTTAAGAAAGTCTGACAGACGGCGGACAGACACTGACATTTTTATAACGCAACCTTGAAAATAAAGCCCACAAGCCGTCGTCTCTATTCGTGCAACGTGCTTTATTCAAGGTCGTCAATGGTTTTTTTTTTTTTTTTTTCAAAACCCAATTTTCGTATTTTATGCAACGCAGAGCACCAGCAAAGGTCTGGCAAGCCTACGGCTTTTGGTTTTGTAAACTTTGTTATAAGCAAGACTGAGTGAGAAATTCGCATGTCGATGTAAATATTTTACGTTTTGAAATTTGTTCGCGGGGAAATTTAATTAGTGTTCCATAACGAAGGCCGAAGTGATAATTTGGTTTCGAATGCAAGGCATTCGGTCTATTGGTGGATCGATTAGCAGGCGTTCTCATGTGAAATTAGTCATAGGTGTTCTTGAACTTGGCTTCGAAAAATTCGTATTATTCCTAAATGCTGAGTAAATATTTATAAGTTGCTCGGATTGTTTGTGTTTGTCACTGATTATGTGCCGTGACTTTCCACAGCAAACGGCCGCCACTGCGGGTTAAGTATGCCAAACCTGCGCTAGTTTATGCGCGTATTCCGCGGTGGTGTCGTGCACAGCGGGATCCAGAAAAAGATTGTTTCAGATTTCAGGAAGTTTATAATCAAATTCCAGTCGTCGCAAAATCGATGTATTTTATCGAAGTCACGTTGCAAAAAGGTTTGTATTTGATCTT
The DNA here is from genome assembly GCA_905231855.2 of Eristalis tenax. Lineage (NCBI taxonomy): Eukaryota > Metazoa > Arthropoda > Insecta > Diptera > Syrphidae > Eristalis > Eristalis tenax. The sequence goes on along the minus strand of HG993126.1, from coordinate 16,510,259 downwards.
CGGACATGTGTGTCGGCGACACACTATTAAATGCAGCATGGAATCTTTAAGATCATGAATAGTGATGACCAGCTCGAGGAGGAGGCCCTCCAACAAAACGGCGTCTAACGCATTCCCCAAGTCAATCAGACAGACACCCGTGCAGACAGACCCACTGAATGCCGGACACCAGTTTGGACGCAGCATGTACGATATGACCCGCCCTGAATTCGAAGTGGTTGTCCGGAATGATCTTATTTTCCTCAAACCACTTTTTCAGATCAAATGAATATATTCCCAAAAACCGGAGTCTATTCCATTGTCCGCGTAGCAACTCGAGATCGTATAACACTTGGTATAGTTGCTATCAACATTTATTTGGACACATGGCATAGATTTTTGCCTGGAACATGCTGCTACATTTGCTCGTGTGTTCGAACTACTTTGCTCTTGGTCCCAACAGCCACGCCCCTGTCCCATCATCATTTCTCGCCCCTGTCCGTCTGTATACAATTTCATTGTATTGCCGCTCATTCAGTGCCCCAGTCCCTTTTGGGCCTTAATGGTACATTTTTTTGTTTTTGAACTGAATTTCCTAATCACATCATCCTTTGGAATGACCTTGAGCCTTTTTAGGGCTAGCTAGTGTCCTTTCTAGGACATTACTGCGCACAGTTGAACAGTGTTGTATTCCAAAAAAGTGCACAATATTCGGTATACCATCGATTCCCAGATACCCTTGAGACCTTCATGAGAAATCAAAATGTGATTTCCATCATTGGCGGCGACACTATTTGTATTATCGTATCGTCGCTAAAACGCCAGCGATATCTGAATTCTGGAATCGCCATTGTCTTATCTCGTTGCGGAGACACCACTGATTCAGTAAAGCTCTGTTTTCCTGGTCGAAATTAGCCATACTCACTTCGATGGCCTTGCAAACAATTCTTATTCCTTTCACGTTCTCCTGGGGATCTTCAATCAGGAAGAAGCACTGTATAATCTTGCCCTCAATCGAGGTCAGTAAGTGTTAATTATTTGTGGTCTTGGACAGTCTAATGACCCGAATATCGTTTTGCTATTTCCTCCGAATTATTTGATTTACTTGTGGGCTGTACTCCCGACTGTACATCATTCATTCAGCCTGAGCGCAAGCTTTTACTATAATTAATACGTAATGACTGATCGAAGTTCTTGACCTCCAACTTCCCGGCACTGACTTTTGCGTTCTGTGGACCTGTAAAGCGTCTGTACATGTGTTTGAGTCTTGGAAACCGTCTTGAATGTTGATGACAGCCTAGTGGTAACTTCATCACCCCCTTAACGTTAAGCCAACTCTTTTCATCTGATTTAGTTTGCCATCGACTATTACCGTACTCCACCCATGCCTGACCACGATATTTTTTCTGATTACGAGTCTCTCTCTGATATCGCCTCGACGAACCCGCTTCGAAATAAAGTAATTTGAATCTAACCGAAATTTATTCTCAAATGCGTCGAGTGTGTGAACAGAAACCACGACTAACTTCACACAGTGAATGGCCCAGCACATAAGGATGTTGTCGCTGCTTTCTAACAACTTCCACCACTAGATGGCGCCGACATCAATACGGAGAAAATGTGATTCTAGTGCACGCCATTTACATACAGTGGCAAGCAATTCTTCAATCGAAATATATTTTTTTCCTAAAATTGAAAAATTTAACAAATCTTCCTCGTAACAACGCGAAAAGAAGGCAAATACTCACCACACTGTTGTCAAAACATCAACCATTTTGTTTTCGTGCAGTCACAATCGCTGTCTCTTTCGCACTGCAGCTCTTTTGTTTTCGAATCTCAAGTTTCACAGAGCACACCATCGCACATCAGAAGCCATTCCCACCACACAGTGTCACGTCTACCCGCCGCTGTTCGTTCATTTGACAATTCAGCCAGCCCGACACCGAAAAAGCCTGTACAAGTGAGCAAAATGCACCACACAAACGAATGAGAGACGGGACTGTGGTGACCAACGTCGGTATATGTACGCTACAACGCGAGAACCGTGTGTTGTGAAGAAAAATGGCGAGCGTTCACGAACAAACGCAATAAATTTACAAAAATAAAATATTTTCAAAAATCTAAAAAAAAGTAATCGTACCCTACGGCTCTTATCCTACACAGTGTTTTATTTTCATACGATTTTCCGCTTTTCACATCTCCGCGTTTAAGTTTTAAAGAAGTTTTTCCAATCCGATTCGAGGTTGTTTTTCTTTCTTGTAATTTTCCACTTGGAATACGTGGGGAAATCAATTCGTAGTTTCCATATGTGAGATCTAGAAATCTGCGAGCGAGTTTTTTTCGTTCCTTTCATTTCTTTTCATTTCGGCGTGAGTGAATGCGAAGCAAAGCAAAGTGAAGCAAATATACGAAGATATCGGGGAATAAAAATTAAATTGGTGTTACAACTATGTACACGTAAGTGATCAGTGTTTGAAGAAAGAAATTCAATTAATTCGCGTCAAAAAGATACACCAGATACGCGGTGGCAGTGGGGAGAGGAGCTCTCCCAGTTCGCACACTCCTGGGGGAAGAAGCCAAGCTTCAATTCGAACCCTTCCATATGTCATCTTGGGCTGTGTGTATGCCTTGTTTGGGGGGCACACTCAAAGGAGTATGATCTTTTGTTTTTGGTTTATTTTTCGGGAGCGGTTATACTCGTAATCTTTTCCCGGGCGGTCTGCAGTCTAGTTGGCAGCTGTCACAGAATTCTAGCAACAGCCAGACGTGTGTGTTTGTGTTTGCGGTGAACACTGTCAAAGGAGTGCATTTAATCGAGTGCATTGCGTAAATTTTTGGTGAAATTTAATTAAAAAAGCAGTTTATTTGTGCTCAATGGCAAAACATACGGTCGATGAATCTAATCTGCAGAGACGCAAGAGCCGCGACGACGGGGAGGCATTTTCAAGGCGAATTGCTCAGTTCTGAGCGATTTGTTGGTTGCCCAGGCAAATGATATGTTTGACACAATATGGTAGCCGGCTTTCTCGCACGCTCAGTAGGTGCGTGGGTGGAGAGGACATCTAAGGTCGGACAGGACGAGAGTTTCCATATGGAGGCACACCTGTTACCTAATGCACGTTTCCCGCAATTCTTCCAACCCCTGAGTTACCTTGCAAACGTCGTTTATTGGTGCGTGTTTTCTTTGGGCGATCCCTAACCAAGAGCAAGAGGAGACCGATGGCGAGGAGGACGCTGACAGACCTGTGTGATGGCATTGGTTTCATTGAGAACGTTCGCATACACACCCTTGCCGCTATCTATTCCATAAAAAAATATTCCGTGCCCTGGCAAAGCCTGTATGTTCCTACGGCGATGTGCAGGAGCGGGGATGTTGTCTAACTTTGCGCCCACGAATTTTCGCAGTGAAATGGCATTGCCAGTGTCACGATACTTTTTTGCGTGGGCCCAAAGGGTGGCTCTGCAAATTGCTCTCGCAATATCTCTGTGTTATGCCACATATACACTTTCTGTGTATTGTTCTGATTTCGGCCAATTTGTGCTGGATGAAGAAGAATGCCTGCGAGCCTCGTCGGGATTTTATGTAGGTACGTGGTAGACGGATGAAATTTTTGTAAGCACAGCCCACGTAGAGATGGGTGTCACTCGACACTTTCCAATTGAATGGCTTCTTCTCACAAAAAGTGTGCACTATTCTTTGGATTTTGCTTTCTCAGAGTCCGCAGTCTGTAGGTGGATGGATGGTATGGTTAATATTAAATCAAGACGTTAATATATTCTCCTCCCTAAGAGGTCGATGTTAACTCAATTAGTTTCCACGGAGAGACGGGAAACATGACACTGTACGGAGGCGATGTCTACATGTCTTGTTTTTTATTACGACGCGAAAGCTTAGGCCGTTGAATTAATGACTTTCTTCTATCGATGAGGAGCCATCAATAGTGGGACATGTTTGGGTGTGTGGGAAGCTCGGTGCTACTGGCATATGACACTCGCTGTAGCTTCCCATGAGAGGAAGGAAATGGCAGCTGGCTGCAAGGGCAACCATGTTGAAAATCGAATTCGGTTCTTATCTAGCCTTCGGCGATGGAAAGCACGATTTGTCGTTATTCAGATGCATTTTTACGTGTTCCCGAGCAGCTTTATTCCAGAACTGACGCCAGGGAAGGTACTTGTGGATTGAGTCAGAGACCACACCACCGCCGATTGCCTACGCTTAAAGCTTCCCCATAATTGGCCAAAAGGATCTTTCTCCATGTTGAGGTAATCGAAGTTCCTCTGAAACGTTAAATTGTACTCGACGAGGGTATCAGTTCCTGTTTTTTTACTTCCCTTGTTCTGAAGAGGTTGAATCCCGCAGGAGTCTGTTTCTATTTGCTCTCCAGACTGACGCCATGCTGCCTTACGACCTCAAGTCAGTTTCTAGTGTAAACATATTGCCCCTAAAATATGCGTGTTTATTCTTCCCAGTGACTGTCCAAACCAGATCAACAATAGCTTCTTCCCATCACACAGAGCGGCGTTCGTATTGCTTCCATATGCTTGCTTGAAAATCATTCTTTTCCAAAACGCACAACTTCATACGTGTCACACCCTTTGTTCAGACTACCTTGTTCATAGTCAACCAACTGGCTACACACGAAGAACCTTGAGAGGGATGATGAATCATCTCAATTTTTTCCGCAACCATATGCTCCTTCAAAACATAGCCTGCCTTGCGGGTTTTGCTGGCCAAGAGGAATTTGATTGGCGCCAACTCTGCGAAGTTTTCGCGACTTCGTCCGACTGAATGATACGTTGCCTGTGAAAGTTTTTCACTCTGTGGTCTGCGGCAATGAACAGATCCATCGACAGTTTGAATACACATTTAACTTCAGCCATCACTTCATTGAGAATTTCTTCTGCCCACCCGCTCTCCCCGGGTGGGTGGTATACAGATATGAAGAGCAAAAACCTAGCACCTGGCAATGCCACGTCTCCCCGATACAAGGCTGTTGTGTACCTCCAGTGCGCATGCCACCGAATGAATCATAACAACGAGGCACGAAGGACTCATAGGGATTCCCTATCCTCCATTCACAACTTGCCAACACAGGGTACACACACAATTTCCATTATCACAAGTAGCATTATATACTTTGGTCGAAGCGACCTGCGACGCAATATTACATGTTCCTTTCTCTTTTGGCGTTTCCTATGCGGCACGTCGTCGGCAGCGGGAAACGAAATAAAAACCAACCCACAATAGTCTAGTCTGGAGAATTGTGTTTTATATTGAGTGGACGAGCTTCCATCAATAGCCGACTGTGCACAGGGGTTCTTCCTCGAGGAGTGTCTGCGAGAGTTTTTCTTCGTCTCCCTTAAGTGAATGCAACTAAGAAACAGACAGTTATCGCATTATTTTCTTGTGTTTCAGTTGTTTTTTCCCCGTTTCCGGTTCACCAAACGAATTCAGTTCGATCCAGTGAATGAGTGAAGAGAGAAGAAGCAAAATTCGATTAAATTTTGTTTGTTATATTTTTGGCTTTAAAAAGTGTGAAAAAAGAAGAAATGTTCTAAAACGCATTCAGTTTGTTTAAAGTGAAAGAAAAGAAAAGAAAACGAAGTTCGACGGATGATTCGATTAGAGCAAGAGAAATCGTTTAATCGCTTGGAAGTCTGAACCGCAAATGAAAACTTCGCATTTTTCGTCGTCCAACTACGACTTTCCTAGTCGCCCCAATATACAGGGCGGTTGCCATACGATTAGCAACGCAAATAATTGTCCAGAGAATAACTTTCAACTTGTAACTTCAGCGTCGTCGACGTCCTATCCAAATGATAGCAGCCATCAGCAGCAATTAGAGGAGCAACAACTGCAACATCAGCCACAACTGCAGCTGAATCAGCATATCGATTCGATAACAGGCGGCAGCGTCATTGCCAGTGTCTATCAGCAAAACAATTCCGGCGACCAGTACGCAGCGAATGGAGTTGCAGTAAGTAATCATACTTCTTCACATCATCAACAGCAGCAGCAACAGCAGTCGCATCAATACACATCGTCCACAAGAAACTCAATCGCCAACAACAACAACCTTCATTCTGGGGTAGCAGACATTTTGCCGTCATTGTCGTCTACCCACACACAGCAGCTGCCTGTTGGCCAAATTAAGACCAGTCCTAGTAATGATAACGTTGCCGTTACATTGAACGCAACATCCTCATCTGCGGCTGGTTCTGTCCCTTACAACTCCGTTGCGCTAACACCCCAGCAGCAGCAACAAGTCGTTGCACATCACAGCAGCAGTAACAACAGTGGAAGTTGCGGCGGAAATCTAGCTGGTAGCAACAACCATCAGCAACGTCCCGAGATTATATTTCTTGACAAGTCTGCGAGGTATGAAAACATCCAGTTGGTGAATTCATCCGCGCTTGGTACAGCTGGGACAGCAGTTGGCAAATCAGATTTGCGCGCAATAACAAACAAATACCAGCAGCATAATCAGCAGCAGCAACAGTTGCAACAACAACAGCATCCACAGCAGCAGCAGCAACAACAGCAGCAGCAGCACCAGCTACAGAAGGCGGGCAAACGAAAGCGTGAAACAGGTAAGTCAATGTGATTATGCAGAATACATTTTGAACTATCCTTCCATTCGTTGCATGATATGGGTGCGTGGGGGTGTTCGCTGGCCTGTATCGCAGACCCTTATTCGTTTGTGTTCCCGGGCGGCAATTCCACAAGGCATTCTCACCGAAATATGGTAATCATATCCAAACTACAACCCGTAAGGTATTAAGAGACTACGGGGTAATATTGTCAACCTCAATCTATCGTAACCGATGCAAATGTGTGTGCTGGGGGAGGTCCTCAGACTCGCCAAAGGGGGACGATGATGATGATGATGAAATCCTTGTGAAATATCGTAGGCTCACACCCGTTCCTTTGGACGGCTAATCCCTGCTGATGAAACGAAAACTGGTGATGTTTTGTGAATTTTTCTCTCCTCCGGTAAGACCCGGAGAATTTGCGAAATAGGGATTCCACATGCCCCTCTGCGTTGCTGTGGGTATCGGTCGGAGACCCTTGTTACATCAAGATATTTCGTTTCTCCCTGTGGACCATCGGGGAATAATGTCTCATTTGCAAGGATGTTGGGCGTACATACGCCCGTCTGAATGAATCTCAATCAAAGAAAGGTGTTATGTGGGAGGGTCTCTCCGGGTCTACACCCCTTCACCTTGTAATGTCACCTTTCTGGAGTCAAGTCAGATGGAACAAGATAAATCGATGGGACTTCCATCATCTTTTTCTTTTATTCAAAACCACGCCTGTTGGTGATGTAAAATAATTGCTTTGGAAAATTGAATCGAAACTCCACAACAAACTTGGGCAACATTGATTGAAGCTTCTCAACTGTCTTCATGCGGGAGCCGGGAAGCCGCCCGCCCGTAAAGTCAGATGTAATCATACACGCAGTTTATTCTTAGAAAATTGAAAATGTTTTCCCCTTGAAGTCGTCTGACGCTCTGACTCGTGGAAGCACTCTCTGATATGAAAGCAGGGGGGACTGGGAAAATGCTCCAAGCATCCCAGAGCGATTAAAAAGCGGCCGCAAAAAAGTTACAGAACACAAGAAACTCCGCAGATTGGATTGGATAGCACTTCCCGATGTCTAGTGTCGCATGTCTCAAAAGAAACGCTTATCGTTCAGCCCGTTCGGCTCATGATCTGGGCCGCTGCGTTGTTTCAGCTCGTTTGATCAGTCAAGTTATGGTGAAGTCACTGGTAATTATCAGTCATAATGATGACAGACGAGCACAGTATGAGATCACCAACTTCGTTGTTTCCGATTTCGTTGGGGGCTGTTGTTTTTCATTGAATGTCGTGCGAATTTACATTTTCGATTTGCAATCGGCTTGTCGGCGGGAATAGATCATGGTAATCCGTGTTGACGTTGCATGAGTCATTGTTTACACAGAAACAGTTCTTTGAGTGGAGGTGGACTTGGATCAAGTCTCTATAGCAGCGCATTTCGGACAAGCCTCTTAAGGAAACAAACTGTCTCTTACATCAGACGTGGATGTGAATGGGGCTGTTGTCGAGTCGATGAAAGTTGTTTATTTAGAAGCTGTTTCTTCTGGTCTGAGTATGTGTTCACATTCGTCAGACAATGTCGCATTTATAGAACAAATCCAATGAACATCGAAAACTCTTCAGATGATCATAAAGAGAACAGAAGAATACAACGGCTGCTGGATCTTTTTTTTACCGAAAGACAAGAAAGACGCCTTAAGCAGCTGCCATTTAGATGAACGCCTAGGGTCATAGACTCATCGCGTGATGTGAGCCTATTGAGGGGGTTTATTAGCTTTCTTGAATTCAAGACAAACTCAGACAGACAGCATATCCGTCTGATTCAGCTTTAGTTGGTGGTTTCCATGGCATGGTGAATAGGTTCCTTCATTCCACGCACGTTCTATGAGCTTTAAGGTTCTAAAAGTTTGAAATGAACGCGAACGAACGCTTTCTTATGACGCTACAGTCTTCAAATGAGTCTCTCCACCTTGAGCTATCCTTTGTTTGCTGTCTCCAATTTTGCGCAGTTGAGTGCATTCATGTCTTCATCGTCAACGCAACGTTGTCGAGTTTGTTGCCTTGTTTCACATCGTCGACCAATTTGGCTACCAATCGCCTAGATGTCAAGTTGTTTGCTTAAGCTACCCAAGCCGTGGTAGAGTGTACTGTCGTCGGGTCTTGGAGTCTTCATCTGTATCGAGTCTGAGTGCCCATCCCTATGTTAAACATTCGTTCCATTTTGCCAGAATATTGTCGATCTGGGAATCGAAATCTCTGCAGTTTGGCATTAGAATATCGACGAACCGGAAGTACATACTATCCTGTAGTCGAACTATCGCTGAACTATCCGTGTAGTCGAGGTCTATCCACCCTTCTCCTTCTTATTCTTTGAGTGGAGCTGCAGACTGAGATTAACCTGAGCATCAGGCAACAAATCTCGTCATCTAACTCGATCTCCAGCTACCTGCTTCGAATTGAGTACACCGCGTTGGTTAAAGCCATCTCTAGATATGTGCGTCAGCTTAAACATTCGATGCCCTACACTCTTCCTGACGAACTTGTCTATGAGCTGTACACGGTCCACCCACACCAGGCATTGAATGTGGCTTCTCATCTCATCTCGTTGGACAGTCTGTGGTTTTATCTCTTTCAAATGCAGAGATAAAAGACTTCTTCATCTGCTTTTAAAATTGTCCATGCCACTTTGCAGGACAGAGCAGGACTAGGATGGTCAGTGTTTAATATAAGGCTGCTTCATCTTTCGAGGAGGTTGTGTCACACAATTGACTCTTGAGTTCAAAGAACCTGACCTCAGAATTCATGTTGATCACTGTGGAGGTGAGGTAGTCGAAGGGCCTGCCTACTGTGACGCTTTCTCCATCGCGTCAATGTTGTATGTTCTTTTTGAGGACAGCACGTGGGCGCCTTATTAACCCTATAGTGGAATATATCAGAATCTGGGATCCATCGTTGGAACAGGCTGTCGTTTGACTATCCATGTAATATCGCCTTTTTCCTCAATCCAAAAATGTCCATCTCTTGTCTTAGTATTTGCCCGTAGCGAGTGCAGCTTAAATGATCCTCTTCGTTAACAAATCTAAACCTCCTTTCTCCCGATTTCGCTAACGCCCAAGCTGTGTTTTCACTTTAAGGCACAAAACGAAACTAAACGCCTGAAAATGTTGACAAAGAGATTATAAGTTATTCACTTCTCCTTTTTCAATATTTTTGTGTGCAAAAGTTTCTCAGCTAAATTCAAGTCCCAGTCGATTCAGTCTTTTCATCTAATTAAAAAATCACAAAAAAAAAAAGTTAAAATATTCACGATCGAGTATTGAAGATGAAAAGAATTAATATGGATTTGTGATCTTGACGCAAACGCTTCCCGGTCTATGCCCGATTGTGGCTGGTCTTCTCAATCAAACAATCATAGACTATCGTCTCGAAGTTGTTTGTCAGCAAATTGCCTTCATTAAAAAATATCCCAACTAGCTCGATCAACAATCTGGATTCCGAATTCGAAAACAATACACCAATTTTAATCCAGATTAATAATCTGAGTTTTACCGTAAGTTGGCTTACATCTTTGAGTTTAAATTTAATTAAATTATTAATTGGTCACCCTGTTCAACCTCCTTTATCCAACTGAACACCGATTCCAATTGGTTTGGACTTTCCATGTGCCCCCAGGAACACTGTTGGATTTATTTGACTTGAAATGCTTTAGTTTCATTGCCTTTGGATTTCCTTTGATGGCGCCAAAGTGTGTTAAATGACCTAGACTCCTCATTACCCCCAGCATCTGAACCATTTCCCGTACACTTTGGAGGGCACGGCTGTAATGTGGACTCTAAGTACAGTCCAGACTTCACAGCGGCTCGCGAATTTACAGCGGTGCTTTGAAAATTGACATTCCCCAGAGAGAGCGTGTCCCGGGTGTATACTCTGAAAAGGTGGCGAATAAATACTTTTTCTTTAAGTAAGTTTGAGTTTTCTTTTTTTTTTTTGGTTGTAATCGAGTCCGCAGGTCGGCACGGTCCTCGATTGTAATCTTAAATCTCAACAACGCAGTACATCAAGTGGGTCAATGAGGTTTTTTTTTTATAAATGTTTGCGTTTTTCTTTCGCAACTACACAGCATTCATCTGAGTCATTGCGTTCGCACACACCCCGCCATTGAGACTTCAATTTCACTTTCATATTTGATTTGACATTGCACTCGCAGGTGGATCAAATCGGCAAGATTGTCATGCTTGAGAGGTCGCATGCAATTTATGCGAACTCCCGATTGCGATCATGGTGCGAACCGTGGCTAGCGGTGTTCCTTTTTTTTCAGATGTCCAGACCTCAGCTGATGATTTTCTCACTCCTCCCTGCCTGCTGTTGAGCAGCGGTCTCTTAAACACCACACCCGTCTGTTATACAACCACGCTGTTGACTTTGTTCAACTTTACACGACTTAAGTAAGTGGGATGACGCACCCATAATGACAGGGTAACACGATTCGCAACTTTTTCATCTCGCTGAGATTGCAATTGCGCTTTTGTTTAAGATTCTATCGCCACGAAGCCGTTGCCTTAGAAACCCAGACTCTTAAATGTATCCCTCCAAGGGGTAAACCCTTCACAAATGATGTTAGATGCTCTGAATGGCAGAATAATAATTCGTTTGCTTGCGAAAGTGACCCCATTGTGCGAGCCTTTGTGTCATCATCAACAGATAATCCCGGACTAGCAGTTATACTCTACGCTGCAGCTGGCTCTTCAATCTTCCTTGATTTTCTTTGAAGCCTCTGACCTTCCTCAACTCAATCAGTTACCTGAACCGTCAACCAATGGAATACCAGGGCCATCCCTCGTCTCACAGATCACTTCCCTTGCAATGGAATTTAGCCTTCGTTCGTTCGGAGTCCAAGTGAGTTGTGGCACAAAAATCTGTTCGTCTACATTCTTGGTTCCTTGACAGTTCACTTCCCACTTTACTCCAAGTCAAGTGTGCTGCCGTAAGTCTTTATAATCACTTTGGGGGGGTATCAGCTGAGACCCAGGCAAATCTTCAAACTTCACGCCATCCTCTGCTCGAATTGTCTTCCGGAACGACGACCAACGGACACAAGTCGCTCACGTTGCTAAAACTCAACACATGCACTGCCCGGTAAAAGGTCGACAGGTTGCGCGCGTGCAGATTCAATAATGCATGGTCTCCCGTTCTCCCTCAACTCCTTTCAGCGTCCGACTTATTTCCTGACTCTGCCAATTGGAAAATGATTTTTACGTCAAACATGCCCCTCATTCCCGTGCGCTATTTCTTTTCAAAGCAATCTATTACGTTCGACCTGAGGGAATTATGAAACGTGAGGGCTTGGGGATACGGGTCCTTTTGGACGTAAATGCTCACACCTCACGCAATTGTTGCGCAAGTGGCAATAAAAGGCTGCAACGGAGGCCGGCGCGAGCTGTGTAGCCTCGAGTGGAAGTATGTTTCTGCTATTTGCTGGCGGATTGCATGTCTAATTGAGTGTTTCTCTCGTTAACGCGTGCGGTAAATCTGTGGTCTTTGGCTGCAATCTGTATCTCTAGACGTTTCCTGTTGCCAGTGCAGGCCCACAATCGATACACAATTGCACGTCATTTCGGGTTACGTGAGAATTCATTTCAGTATCGCTTTTCGAATTTGAATGATAATGTCGATTTCTTTGTGGATCGTGGATCGTGACTGGTCTATGCTTGAGACAGCAGATCGTTGTCAGCCGGTCACGACTCAACAGTCTGGGATTGATAAACAGCCAATCTGACGTCGGATGCATTCAAGGAAACGAAATCCCGCAACTTTTATCGTAAACAATGAGTCTGTCGGAATGGGTCTTGATGAACGTCTAGAGATTCTTCGCCGCTTATGAGGACGGCAGAGGCAGTGGCAGTTTGTGCACATCATCTCATGTAGGCTTGCAGGTGGCCTTCCGAGCATATCTGGTTCGTGTACAACTGAAAAAACATGGAGTTGTGCCTAAATGAGCTTCACAATGCCCCACACCGTCCTTCCTTGCATACTATCCGTCAACTTAATCGCACTACGTTGGGCCAATTAGCAGCAGGAATTCCTCCAATCGAAAGTCTTTGTACATCATGCCGAAGGAAAACCACTGGTTTACGGGTCGTCCTCGGATGTGACCCCCAAGCAAACACAAAACCAGTGAACTGACCACCATCGTCGGTATCGTCGTAAAACCCCCAAATCAACGCATAAAACCGAGACATTTATAAGCGCATAACTTTTATCGAGCCCTCTAGCTAGCAGTACATTAATTACCATCTAACATGCGTCTTTGGCTTTGTGAATTGCTTTCGGTTCGCCGTAACTTCGTGGTGGAAGGGTATCGTGTGTCCCCCCGCCTACCTGGCAAAGGTATCTGCGACTTTGTCAAAATGAATCACGAATGCAGAAATAGATCGAGCAACTGTAAAATACGATTCCATTCACGAGGATTGACTGTATCGACAGTCGCCACGCACGTACCTGTTCGGTTTATTTCGAACTCGATGGGCGCTATCTTGGAAATGCAATCTTTTTGCGTCGTCGTGAGCGCTCGGAGAATGGTTATCCCATTTTGAGCCGCCCCTTGTTGGAATGCGAGTGGAAAACAATGTCCGTGGGGAGTCGGAGATAGGCATCAAATATTTGTCACAATTTACGTGGCAAACGTTGAAATTGAATATTCTGGGCTCGCGAAAATCCCCCAAAAGAATCAAAATTATTTGTATCCTCGCACGTTGCTCTCAAAATGTAATGAATGTGACATGTGGAGCGGGGAGGGGGAGCACAAACGACTGGGTGGAGCTGGGGCGAATAAATGGAATTCTATTTTGGAATTCATTCAATTCCGTTTTTAATTTCATCAATAGTTTTGCCCGACCGTTAGCACGTAGACTGGTAAAATAAGCTGCTGAAGTGTGTGTGTGTGTGGATGGCGAAGGTGGAAGGAAGGAGATTGAGGAACGTGAGTGCCTGACTGTGTTTTTGTTTGAGTAACTCGTTTTTGAATCATCCCTTAGTTCCAATATTCACACACAACTTCACACACGAACTCACAGCGGTAATCTAACAGCCAGACGTATGGTTCAACTAAAAGTGAACCGAAAAGTGAACGCTTATCAGGGCAGGGCTTGGTGCCTTTGCGGAGGTGCCGTTCACGAATAAGCTCATATTTGTTATTGTTTCGGATTTAAGACAGATTTTAGTAACTGGTTGAAGGAATTTGAGCACGTCTACATTCGCGAATAATTCGCCTTGAACTAAAGATCTACCGTTTCCGAAAGCCGTGTGTCCGTGAAGTTGCGGATTTCATCTCTGCGAGGTGCGTCAATAAGAACTTCAACATTTTTTTTATTTTTTTTACATCCGATTTTCCTTCAATTGTTTGTTCTGCTTCTTGAGAGCCCCAATTCAGCCAGTGCCTTTTAGAAATTTTGTACAGCGGTTGTCCCTACTCTTCGTTTGACAGGCGATCAAAATCTTAACCTTTCTGGCTGACACAGCCACAGTGCGTTGCGCCAGCCGACTTCATGTTACGGAGGGAATGCGATGACGCGATGCGTTAATCAGTTGTTCCCTCGCTCTAAGCATTGCATCGGCTGTTTTCATTTCTGAAATGTCAAAGCATTTCAAACTACTTTTGTCATCAAAATAATTTTCGTCAAATGTTTCTATCAGAAGTGAAGTATGATAGAGATGCCCAACTTCACAGGTGATTGACCCCTAGTCCATCGAGGAAATTCGGAGGCTTTTTGACAGTTATTCATGCATTTTTGACAGTTATTCACGAAACAACGTAAATGCCGCTCTCTGATTGGTCACTTTGGTTTTAGAAAACAATATAAAAAATGGTTGTCAAACATTTTAAGGTGCAAGAGAGGTAGAATTTATCAGATGTCAGTTGACACAAAAAAAAACCTAGCAAAAAACTAAAAATTTTGAGAATTTGGCAGAAAAACTCTCAATTTTGATGGAATTCTCTCAACTTCGCTTTCACAGCGCACTTCTCTGTCAAATATTTTTCGACATGTTCGATAATGACATCGCACGTCATTCGACTTCCCTTTTACGTTTTATTACGATCTTCTCATTTTTCATTAAAGCAGGCGACGCAGTATTTTGTGCATGTGACAACGCCATTATTGCCCCCGCCTGTCTGTGGTTGGCTTCTTAGACGTCGTAGGTTGTCACTATTCATCGTCTGATTTGCGTCCAACATCTCTACCTTGCTCTAGAAGGATCCTTTGATACCAGAGGCTGCATGCACTAATCGCCCGATTTGCGCCCAACATCTCTGCCTTGCTCTAATAAGATTCTCAGCGGCTGCCTGCACTGATCATCTCTGCCTGGCTCTAGTGGGATTCTTTGACACCAGCGGCTGCCTCCACTGATCGCCCGACTTGCGTCCAACATCTTCCTCTTTTGTGTGTTTGCCTGGGTCTGGGAGGCTTACTTAGAATCCTGTACTTAGGAGTCCACTTCCTCAAAGATCTGGCCGACTCTTCAGCGAGTTTCATGGGGGATCAGTGATCGCAACAATTGTGGGTAGAATATAATAAAAATATGGGTGGCGCTACAGCCCGTAGAGGGCCAGGGTCTAGCTTCTCGGCGACCACTTGAGTTGTGTGTGCTATTGTTCCCTCACGAGTGGAAGGGACCTACAATTTGAGAAGCTTTTTCAAGACACTTATCACTCTTTCGGAATTGTCAGAGACTCGATAGAGATGAAGCCGTGAACATTATTTTTAGTCGTACCGGCCGGGAATCGAACCCCTTCCAGCAAGTATCAATGCACATACTCGACCCACAACGCCACGTAGGTGAAGGTTGCTCCATTCCTTTTGAAGAACACACTCTGGTTTACTCCTAGTGACGAGCGGCTAGCGTCTGGATTCTGGAGAGAGACTGTTCACCTTCGTCTTAAACAGCCGAGGACTCTAATAGAATTCTGTTCCACATTCGTAAAGTTCTACTCATGAAAAAACTCCCCTAGGTTTGAAACTGGGATCAGCGGATGAGTACTCCTTTATGTGCGCGTAATACACCTGAATTCGACTTGTGTGGAATCACTCCTTATAGAAGAAGAAAGACAGGAGACATTCCGGTGATGTTCCAAGGAATCGGAAGACAACACTGTATTTTGACGCCCTGTAGGAGATTCAAACTGACCCTGGCAAGATATGAGAGTTAGGGTGTCTTCATAAACGTCCGGCTATCAATGACCTGCGACAGACTTAGTCATTAATGCAGATTGACGATCGTCCTGACTTATAGGTGATAGGATGTCGGGCAGATTGTGTTCCTTTTTCTTGCAAGATCCAAATGTGTCTTCTTAATTCTGAGCACTTGGCTTCAGCTATATCTGAGCACTTGGCGATGCAGGCTATCTGATTATTTCAACGTAGGCTGTCCTATACCGAGGCTTAATAGCCTTCTGTTTCAGAAGGAGTTCAAGAGCGATTTATGGACACTAGCTTGAGGCTTCCCCATCGCGTGTATGACAATTGACAGCATTGTGTTCTGGAAGCATTCCTGTTTGAAATGCTCCCTATCCGACTGTAATGGGTTCAATTCACGCAACGACTTCCATTTCAATTTGTGATGACCTAGAACATTTTTCTGAATACGATTACTAAAGACTGAGAGTACTGTCATGAGAGTCCTGGATTCGAAGCTCATTGGTAAAAATCGAAAAGAGCCTTGGAGATATATCTGCACCCTGAGGAACCCCACCGTTTATAACGTGGAGGCCAGACTTGAAACCGTCGAAAATCACTTTTATTGGACGGATCTTAATGCAGATTCCTAACAGAATCATCGATATTCGACAATAGAGCTTCGTGCTGTCCTCTGATCCTCTTTAACGATGAAGTTGCATAGCAAGGTTCCACTTGATTTCCAAACGTGACTCCTTCTAATAAGCTGCGTTGCCGCTAATTCCTGCAAATCGTCAATTAATCGAAAAGCTTGCAGTTTAACTAGACGTCATTTTGTGGTGCGTCGTGATCAATCGCATTCGTCATTAACTGACAAAAAACGTTGGACAAGGGGACTATCAGCTCTGAAGCTAAACGTCGCCTTGAAGTAAGCTTATGCTGTTTCAATCCAAAAAACTTCTGAATTTCCTATCTCTCACACGATTCCCTTGATCCAAGATCTCTTATGTCCACCCTTCACTTACTTCCGCTCTTAGTCGTGCCTAGTGTCTCATTTTGACATCAGGCACTCGCTCACCTTTGGACAGTCATTCCCACGTCGCCTGATCTGCCAGCGTCGTACACGCCACCCCCGATAAAAATCTCAGAATTCAGTCCACAACAACTCGCCGCCGCCGTTCAAATTTCAGTGATTTAGTTTCACGAGCCCCTCTGCTCCCTCCCCCGACCATTTGCTCTGATAACACAAAGTAAAAGTCGAATGACAAACATGACAGTGGTCTGGTGTCTTTAATTGATCTGGCTATTGTCTTCTCCCCGCGCACTCACACACTCACGCTGTGGTGTTCTTCGCTTCGCTTCTTTATCCTCTCCATATTTAGTTTTCGCCGCTTCCATGTTCGGTTCATCATATTTCACTCCACAAAGGAGAGGAGACAAAAACACATGAACGAACGACAGAAAGGAGACGTGAAACCACGTAGCTGGGAGATAAGTAGTCGGTAGGTATAAAATGTTTTTCACCGCGTTGTTTTACGTACGTCTTCCATCGTTGAACAGAAAAAAAAATGTCTTCGGAAATAAGTAAAAAGCCATCATAAACATAATAACCGAGCAAACACATTTTTAGTTTCTCTCTCTTGCCCTGCTACACACTCCACAGTCCACACGTCGTCGTCGTCGTCTTTTCTTTCAAGTTTACTCTCCAAGCAAGCACATGTACCCGGTCAGCTATCTAGAGGCGGTGTGTCTATCGCCGTGCATCTTTATGGAGGAGGAGAGCTTCTACTTCGACGTCGTCGTCGCTGACTATCAAAATCATTTCCATTTTGCTTGACTGAAAAATAAATGAAGAAAGAAGCTATGTACATGCACGCACACATTTTTAAACCAGTATCGTCGAGTCGAGGTTGTCCCCTTTCTCTCGCTATATTCTTTTGTTTGTTTACCAATGGCCTTAGTCGTCGTCTTCTTTCGCCGTCCCTCCGTGCGCTCGGCTTCGGCTTTGGATACTCGCCGCTGTGCGGAGGAATGGCTAAGTACGTGCGTCTTTGATAGAGCCTCACCTATATTTAATAACAATTCCATCCATATTCCCCTTGTCGATAATTTTTCTGCCTTTCCACCTCTTTCTTTCTGCTTGCTGCCTATGCTCCCATAGATAATGTTTCCTGTTTTTGTTGGTTCGCGCAATTAAAATGATTAAGGTCCGAGTGTGCTCGGTAAGGGAACGCCGCGCCGCCACCACCGCCACCATAGCCACCCCAGCCGCCGCCGCAGCGGAAGAAAGCGGCGCGGTGGCGAGCAAGGCGTGAAAGATACAATTCGCAAAAGCCAGTTGCCTGCTACACAAATTATCAGCAAACACCGAAAAAAAAGAATATGACAAAAAACGAAACGAAATGAGAGGAAAAAAAAGGAATCTAATTTCGAATTGACGTCCAATTGCGCCGTACTTTCAGCATAAATCGCTGTTTAGCTGATTCAGCCGCAAAAAAAAGGCGAAAACAAACAAACACGAGGGAAATAAAAAGTAAATACGAAATAAATTTCAAGAGAAAGCAACAAAAAATTGAGAAAATGATTGCTGACATGTGGCGGTAACGGCTAAGCTTAGCCGGCTAGCGACCACTTTTCCGTCACCATCACTGCGCGTCTTGTCAGATGGGACATTGGAAAAAATTGAACCTTACATTTAGCATACTTGATGGACGGACATTCATGAATTAAATATAAACTTATTTAATTTGGTTTTATTTCATTTCAATGAGGCTGACATTTTGATTGCGCGACAAGGTCATAGCAGCGGATAGTGAATGGCGTGGCTCTGCTGGCTGGCGGTTGACGTTTGAATGAACAGTAAACAAAACGAAACGTTGTTTGTGCGAACCTTAGGAACACATAAAACGAGAGCATACCCACATACATCCACGTTGAGTTTTTCAATGATTTTTCGATGTGTAAACCTGTCTCTCGTGACAGCTGTCAAGTACGGTTTGAAATGTGTGTTTCAACAGTCGGAGTGTGTTACCACCAAGGGGGCACATTTCATTTGTTCGCATTCCGCTCTCAGGGCAAACTGAAATATCATCAGCAGAGGTCTGCAAATGGACATGAGTGTGAAATATGTGGGAATTCACCGAAAGAGGGGAAAATACAAAACCTTGTTTATGGCAACTACTGTTTACAGAATTCAGCTTAATCAAGACCTCTTGTCCATTTTATATTTATGAGCTGCTATCAGTGTTCTTTTTTCCTGTTTCTCTCGTGTAAACCCATGAATCATTTTTAGATGGAAGCGTACTAGCAGTATGGTGGCCTTCGTCATGAGACTTGGATCCCAATCCATATCCGTTTTTCCAAAAATGCACCCATGGGCCCTGTTTTTGAATGGCACGACGTTAGTTTATTCAAATCATTTTCTGTGGCACACCATGCCGGGTAATGGAAGCTCTGGGGCGTGACCTCAAGGGGAACATCCAACGCACCGCAACACTGCTGCGCAACCACCAGAAAACACAGTATTCACATGTTCGTTGGAACAATGCTTCCGCTCCATTCTGACAGAAATAGTGTCCATCGGTGATACATTCGTGTAAAATATTGCCGGCGTTTGCAACAAATGCCGTGAAAAAGATGATTCAACAAAAAGTTAGAATTTAAATTAGTCACCATTGTGATTGTGTCACAAAAGCATTGACATTCGTCACATGTGTCAGACGAGCACGTTGGGTGTGTTCGGAAACTCTCTCGATGAAACTAAGAGTAAATGGATAACACCTGTGGAAAGTCATTTCCTTGCGGGGAATCAAGCCAGGAAAATAGAACGAATTTTGTGGCAGCTGTAGGTAGGGTAGGGGGAGGGGCTGCTAGTGAATTCAAACACTTAGACCAGTTGGGTCCATTGTGATACTCAGTCAGACTACTACCACCGATCGACTACTCCAGTGATAGTGCTGTTAGTTGGATCAAATGGTGACTGGACCAGATTTGAAAACCAGATAGAAGCTTATTAACTTTGCTTTCACAGGGATTCGAACCGGGGACCCCACTAACTGAGACCATCCAGTCGTCGTGGGAGCTGTAGAGATGCCGAAGAAGAGCTTATGACCCTCTATTGCCTCGGCACCTGTTCTGTACGTGCAGCAGCTAGGAAAATGTCATTATGCGTAACATATTCGTTCAGTCGCATATACCGGCTGTAAAACCCCGATAAGATTCCCGAGAACCAATAAGTGGAACATGCCACAAACAAATGCAGCCTGGGACCAACTCACGGACAGGAATACCGGAAACTGTCAGTCGAGTGGTCTGACAAGGTCTTTAAAAATCCGGATTTTTGAACGTGACAGATCCTATGAAGCACTTAAAAAATATCCAACTTTTCCATTGGCTTTTCGGTTGTTTCTGTTGTGCAACTCTATTATGTGAAGTGTGCTACCAGATGGGCCGCTGAACCCATTGTGATTGTGCCCTGGAAGACGGAAAGACCTCTCCCGATGTTGTTTTGATAAATTTGTGTGTGTGGGGCTACAGTCTGGGCCAGACTTGGGATTAAACCAAGAAGCCTCTTCGGGTAGATCGATTCCTGGCTAGCTGCTTTCAGTTGCCTCTTAACGATCACAACAGGGCGGACCAGGCCCTCCGCCAACATGCTTCTCCATCCAGCAGGGTCGTGTGCTAGTTGCTTTCAGCTGTGCATGCCACCGGAGACGTAGTCTTTTTTCACCACGTTCTCTCTCGGGGTTGGAGTTGAACACTTTCCGGGCCGGAGCCTTGGTGGTAATTCGCTCTATATGACCTAGCCAACTGAGACGGCAGACTCGAAATCATTTCCCATCTCCATGTCGCTGTACAGCCCATACAGTCGTCGTTCAGTCTCCTCGTCCAAAGAACATCACCTCATACGGGAGCAAAGAGATTATGCTAAAAACTCTCCCCCATTTCATTGTCCGCTTTAGTTAGTGTCCATACCTCCATGTCCCGCTGTATGGCTCCAGCAGCATTTTAATAGGGATATCTTGGTCCCTCAAGAGAGGGCGATTGACAAGAGTGATCCTTCGTTTTATCTCCGCGGTACTGTCATTGATTTTGTTGACTTCGGACTCTAAGTTGTAGCTGCCTCCTTGGGTGATCAAAGCTTTGTATAAAGTGAGCTTGGTTGACTAAGGTTTGTCAGGTTAGAAACCCAAAATGACCAAAACTTTATTCAGACGATTGAAATATATCAAACAGAATATGTATAGACGAACGACACAATTACTTCGATGGTTCAACCCGAACTGCTTGACTTTGTCATCATTGGTGCAAGAGCATCGGTGTAAGTGATGCCGTTGACAGGGTTGATTACAAAATGTACACTAAAGAGCGGTTGACAAGAGTTATTCGTTTTGCGGTCTGCGTCAACGCATTGTCCAAGACGTCAAATTTTCACTGACATACCAAGTAAATGCCTCATCGATTATAAGAAATACCACAGTCTTGTCAAACCATTCTTAGTGACAGTCAAGCTTCTCTATGCTTTCAGTTGAGACGCGGTGTACAACTGTATGTCTTCGTTCAGTCGTGAGAGTCCCATAATCATAGTACTCACAGCACGAGTGGTAATTGTGAAAGATAGGTCCAAGACCACTGGTGACTTTAAGGCCCTCTACGCTATACAATTGTTCCTTTTAAGACTTCCCTCCTCCTTCTCTTAGACGAAGTGACAAATTGTCGCCTCACATTTATCTGTCACCCACATCAAAATTTGTATTCTTGAATTCAAGTGAGGTGACAAAAAACCATTACAATTCTTACTCCAAGTAAATTTCAAAAAGTTGGCAGCACATTCTTTAGTTTGTGTGTTCAAGTACCTTAAATTTCCATTCGGTGGTTGCATTTGATAATGTGTGTAATTTTAAGATGCCTCTGGTTCAGAACTCGGAAATAATGGTGCGTGTATGCGATGGATTACGTTTAAACGACAGGCCGATTTACAACGGCTGGTCCAAGTCCGTGTGTCCATGGTGGTCCTTTTGGGATTGGGCGGTGATGTGTTAGCCGACTTAGCCTCGATGGTGATTGCTATCGCAGCTCTGGTAGAATTCATGTAGCTCGTTGTTTGGCGTCGTTGGAAAGATCTGCTCGTTTAGTAGATTGAACGCGTTGAGGTAGCGTTGCCCGGGGATTGTGTTTCCCAGGTTGCTGATTTCCTCGTTAGGATGGCTTGTTGATGTCTAGTTCTCTTGCAGAGGGATTATGCGTGCTTGGTCGCAAAAGCCTATGGTTGCTGTGGTGCATTTGACGGTCCCTGTCGAAGGTGACTCCGTACATATTCGCAGTATTTTTCTTTCGAAAATTGCGAGCTTCGTCATGCTGGTCCTAGAGATGGTGTGGCATGGTGGATGGATAAGCTGCTTGTATGTGCAGCAGTTTTGTTCTCCGTCTTAATCCATTTTGCTTGCGCATCAAGGGTGATGGGTCTTCACCAAATTTCATGACTTTGTCAGCGTGCAGTGTCTATCATAAATTTAAATTAAAAAAAAAAAAAACTATCGTCAACAGTTCACTATGACACCGAATTGGTAGGAGCAGCAAGAAAGCCATAAGCAATTCTGTTTTACAACAAACTGACTCCAACGAACTGCCCAAGAGCCCAGGTACTCAAATTGTTGAATTGTCGCTATTTTAACACTAGGCGTGAACACATTAATCTACTTTATTCAAATCAATACAAAATTTGCGTTCAAATTTACAGATTTATCCTACGTCGTTCGGCGTTGGTGGATGGAGGATAGTGGATGGTCTTCCTTCACAAACATGCAAGTGACAAAATCTGTCCCATTCTATCATGAAATGTCACTAAGGGAATACGCATGGGCGTCGTTCGAGTGACAAATGTCACATAGAGTGACTTAGGGAATACAAATTTGTCAAAGTGACATATTTGTGGGTGATACGAATGAGGGGACTTTTGTAAAACTGAATGTGCAGCATTACACCGCGGTCGACTAAAATAAGCCAGTACAGTAGAATCTCGAAAAAATGAACGGTTCTATAAGATGAACGAATTTGTTCAGCCGTCAGCAAGTGTTTGAAATTTGTCCAAGTAATAGGACACACACACGACACAGACGCATCGAAACACTCCTTTGCCACACGCGGTGCAGACAAACTGCACAGACTTTGTTTTATTCCGTTTCGTCGTGGTAGTGGGCTCGGAAAATGACACTCTGCTTGTGTTGACATAATCGTGGGTTTGGCAATTAAAAAAATTTGGACTAAGGAGTGCTAAAATGTTTACAATTTTTCAATAATTCGATCTAAAATTTTTCGATCCGATACGATTTTTATAAAATTCACGGCACAGACACGCCGATCCGATCTGATTTTTGTCAAATTCACGACACAGACACGCCGCTTTAAAAGCGACTTAAAAATGTATTTGAACGGAATAATTTTTTACAATTGAGTCTACAACTAGACTTACAAACTAAAGGTTAGGGTGTTGGCTCAACAATAGGGGCCCAACTGATGTACTTTGTTTTATTTAATGTTTATTATTATTGGCGGTTTATTGTTATTATGTCCTACAATGGCTGGTGCTTACATCGGGTTGTTTAAGTCCGTGTGTCCATGATTTACAGACACGGCGTTGCAGACCATGGAACATTTTGAATTCACGCAGACCGTCGCTGCAAACATGCAACATGAATACACACCACACAGACGGTCTGCGCAGCCATGTGCACAACAACAAATTGTATTGGTCTGCAGCGACGGGTCTGTGTCCTGTATGGGCCCATAAGTCTGTTTTTGTACATTTTATAAACAACTTTTCTCCTTTTTGTTGTTTTTTGCTTGCTTGTCTGTTTTTTTTTTTGTGGATGAACAATGGACAGATATGTCCACTCCGTTCATTTTTCTAATATTCTACTGTATCCGCGTCATCGTTCACAGCTTATGCTAATCGCGAGGGATACACATCTCGAAAGCAGATCCAACTCTATGTATGCACACTCATTCACTTAGTCAAACGTGATGCATACCACGGTTACCTCATTGTGTCTGCTCCTGATTGAAGGTGGCCCACACGCACGTATGCCAGATCAATATTGTGTGATTCCTTTTTTCTTAGTTTTGACGTCATGATTGCTTCTGTTTTCTTACGCAGATAATGGTTGTGTAATTGACGATTCTTGGAATAACGTTCTTCCACCCACGTGAACTGTTCCATTTGACATTTAAGACTTAAGCGCCCCGCCTATCGGATTAAAACAACGTCTCCAGCCGACCATTCCATATTAAATGCGACGCCCTATTACAATTTCTCGCATGATTTTATCACCTGGACAAGAAAATTGCTAAGAGGGAAAGAATCGGACGAAAAAAAATGCCTGGCTATTTCCAAATATAGTCGAAACACGTTCATGTGACTGTTTGCCTACAATTCGACATAGACGAAGGCGCTGATGATGATGGTGATGATGATGACGACGACGACGACGACGACCAATCAAGTGTTTAGTCGTAGGCTTATGGAAATTTTATTACTTCGCTCCAAATGCGTACCGAAAACTGAAAACTTTCCTTTCATAAATCTTCGTGTTTACTCTGGCATCTGTTTACCGTCCTCCTCTGGTATTTATGAGCGCGTGAAAAATTAAAATAAAACCAAATACCGACCGTCGTCCGTCCGTTCTGGCTCTAGCAGTCACCGCTGATTGGTTGCTGGCAATTTTCACGAGTCAATTATATTTTAATAATTCGATTCGGAGCAGGGCACCGCTTGAAGGTTAATGTTTGCTGACGGGTGGGCGGGTCGAACTTTTGTTTCACTAATTACTTACGATACCCTAGAAATGGGGTTCAATATTTCATAAGCTTGATGAAATCGTTTGGCAGTCTCAATTTGCAAACAACTAAACTGTGGTTGGGAGTGTGGCCTGGCAGTCAATTGTAAACAATCCTCTTCCACTAACTGTCATCAGGTTCCCACGTGAAGTTGGTTGTAGTTCCCAATTTCTGGGTGATCAATGCTGTTGAGGAATAACCATTTCGTCACAACATCACCTAGACAATTTCAAACGAACATTTTGAGGTAGTGGGAGGAGTTTGTCTTCCACGGGCACATCCGATCTCCACAAAATGGCATGGCTGTGGAGATGCGACGCCCTTGGCTGCCGGTGCTACTTCGGTTTGTCGAAATAACTTGGGTCCTTGGACTCCATGAACGTTTGAAATCTGACCGAAAGTACGTACTCTCGAAAGCAAAATGTATGGTCTTGTCTGCGAGGGAGATGAAGTGAGGGGAAGACACAATCGAGAGATCTATGAGTTGATGTGGACGTTGTCATAAATTTGTGACCCACTGATTCTGACACATGGACACTACTGCCCAAGATAAGAGGGCTTTGGAATCGGACCCTCCTCGTTTGAGAAGAATACCGAATCAACGGTTTAAATCCCATGTCTTGCACTACAGTCTTAATGACTGGAAACAAAGAAGAGTATCGTTCAGGCAAGAAACCACTTAAACACCGAACTCTGCGAACCAAAGACGTTCCTACAGACTCAAGTAAGGTTCTTACCCAACTGCTTACCTAGCTTTGGAGAAGAGCTTTCATCGACGAATCCCGAACCGAAAACAGTGACATGAACAGACAGTAATAGCAAAAGGGAGATCGCCCTGTGTACTGACGGCTCCAAGACAAGCCCTGTGACCTCATCGCAAGGACACTGGCACCGAGGGAGAGTCTTTCAAGACAATGTGGGTGCTATACACGAAGCTGCGCTCGCCTTGTGAGACCACAACTTAACCGACAAATCGACTACCATGCCAAACGACAATAAATGACATCGAACCTGGTAGGGTTATGCAGGCAAAGCATCAGTGGGGCATACTGGGTGAATTACTTGACCCTCTGCTAGGTACCGGGGAAGGAATCCCCAGCAATCCCGTATGCGCAATTAAAAACCTAGAAGACGAAGCCCTGAAATAGACCCAGGACTCGATGACTTCGTCTGAGTGTTCGATTGGAGCAAGGAATCTGTGTGCTACGCTGAGCAAGAAGAGATCAACTTCATGGATCGGCCTCAGCTGCCCGGAGTCCCCACCGGGCACTGTCCCAGACTGTCCAGTCTCAACAAACAGCGTGACGACTTTTGCAGAAGGTGCACAGATGAGGATAAACGGAATTTGTCCATCCTCCACTCTAGACCTAGCGAAGAATAGGATGTAGCTCCTAGGAAAGCACTTCTTCCTGGAGCTGGAGGATTTAAGCGTAGTTGGACTGAGAAACTTCCTCAGATTCATGTGAATCGGGCTGGTTTTAGGACTATAGTCGGTCTGACGGTAGGAAGCCGCTCACTAGCAAGAGCACCCACCACGTTAGTCAAAGTGACCTTCTGCCACAAGGACGTCAGGGCACTCAACGACCTACCTACCTGGACCTAACTAAGTACCGCAACCGAAGCTCTAGGCGGCCTAAGCCGAACTGCTGAGTAATGCTTAAGGCTGTTTCGACTGAGGTCACACGTGGGACAATTGTGATCCCACGGGTATTGATTAAATCTTGCAGTTGAGGCGCAATTAATGTGGATAACGATGGCGGCCATGGCGTTGCGGGTATATGCGCCGACACCTACACAACTGAAACTCGCTGCCAGGGTTCGATTCTCGGCCGGTACGACCAAAAACAATTTTCACGGCTCCACCACTTTCGCGTCTCTGGCAATGCTGAAAGAATAATAACTGTCTAGAAAAAAGCTTCTCAAACTTGGCCGTTCGGAGTCGGCATGAAACTGTAGGTCCCTTCCACTTGTGATAGCACACACAACGGGAGTCGTTGCTGAGAACCTGGGCCCTGGCACTCTACGGGCTGTATCGCCACTCATGTTATAACGATGCAATTTAATTCGCTCAAATTGTTGAAGACCTAGGCTCGAAGAGGGCACTAAATGGGCAGAGGAGGTGTTGCATGGACTCCTCTTCATCTCTGCAGAAATCGTTGTAAGGGAGAGTACAGACCATCAGCTACCCTAGAGAAGTCTGTTTCTGTGGACAATTATAAAACCTATGCGCTTCCTGAGAAGGCCTACGAACGCGGCGAGAATTGGGAAAGTCAGCGGACTAGCGAGTTCATCGGCTTCGCAATCACTTGTTATGTCACAGTGTCCCGGGACCCACTTCAGGCGGATGTTAAAATGTGCAACAGCCCACAGTGGACAGGGACATAGCTCCTGCAACAACCGCTCGTGTTGTGTGTGCTATTGTTCTCCCACGAGTGGTGGACCTACCGTTTTACTCCGACGGCTCTTTTCGAGACACGAATACTCCGTGGGCACAGTCAGTGACTCGAAAAAGGTGGAGCCGTGAAAATCGTTTGTCGCACCGGGGATCGAACATAGAAACCAGTGCGTTGGAGTCAACGAACATGTCCACTACGCGACCGCGACCGCCAAGATGGTCTGTAATTAATAGAAGCTTTTGATTGTGAGGTTTTGATTTCAGAGCATGTTTCCCACGTCAGATCCGAAGCTTCTGACAATTCGAGGTAAGATGGAGACGACGTCTTCAAGTCGCCTCTTGAATTTGACAAGTCCGGCCCCGGAAATAAAAACGACTTCGAGCTCGCAAAATGGACAGCGCTTTAAAAACTTCAAAAGTGGACTAAATTTGGACGTACACTTCCTGGAATCAATTCGTACATTATTTCCCCGAAAAAACCGCCGTAGCCCGCATTATCGTCTGCTGTCTGACAAACCAAGAGCATGTCAGAATCGGAAAAATCCTCGCAATTCATCAAAACTTCAATGTTTGCGAAGCACTTCTGACAGTCCTTCGCGCATTTCTCCTCACATTCTCGTTTAATTAACTCAAAAAACCGCTTGCCTGCCTGACTTTCGGCTAATCCGTCCGGCTCGCTGAAAAGTGAAAAAAAAAAAAGTGAATTCCTTTCAGCTCTAGACATTCCAGATGGACCATTTCAACTTAATTCCCAAACTGCACGCTTCGTGCAATATTTTCCCCATTTGAGAAGATCTCAATCTATTTCTGAAGTGAACTATAAGTGGACGACGTGGTACGTTCGGTATCGTGCCAACTTTCCCGCTTCACGGTTGTTCGTGTTAAAGTGAGAAGAAAAAACGAATACGACGTCAACTAGGAAACATCATTTCAGTTTGAAAATTAATTAAAAATTTCCTCTTCTCCCATCACACACTCGCACTCTATAAATACGAAGACGCCTCCCGCCCGTGCGCTCTCACAGGTGAGCTTTATGGGATTTTATTGATGCCAACCAGGCATGTAGGACGTCAGACGACGTTTTCTTTGACGTTCATAACTCACGTTCACTTTAATAGAGTGGGTGTGTGGGGAAGCACTGTCGTGGGAGTGATTACGCCCGCGTGCTGACGACAACCAGGAAAAGCAGGACGAAGCTCACATGCAACAAGCGCAGCCACAGAAATGATTCACGAGAGTGCACAGCAAACAGCTTCGACATGAGTCCGCCGCCGCCGTTTAGTCACCTCAAGTCAGCCAAGCTATCATCACCTGGCCAGCAACGGTGCCTCATGAATTTTGCTCTTTCAAGTGGGATTCGATGCGGTTGCGACCGGCAAATCTAGGGATTTTCTTCGTTCTTCGTTCTGTACTGCCGCCGCAGACGACGACGACCACACATGCAGAGGAACGAGTGAAAGAGTGAATGTACATATTTGGCAATCCGCTGGCCGTTTTATTTTTACTTCTTTTTGAAGCTATTTAAAGCGTTCAAACCCCCACACATTGCTTGCTCGGTCTGGTGTTTTGATTTGCCCAACACTTGGGGATTTCCCAAGTGAAATTCCTTCCCAGTCACTGGCCGTCTTTGTGGCGGTGGCAATGCGAAACATCTGGCAGCTCTCCCCACCGTCGGACTTCGATGAAACGGCAAAGGATCGCTGCGTCTGATGTTTCCCAGCCCAGGCGGCCAGTTGAACCCTCCAAATTGTCTCCAAAGAAACACTCTCACGTCAACGCGGCGACTCAAAGCACCAGTGGAGTGGAGAGTTTTTAAAGTGCTGTCGTCCTTCACAATTCTGTGCCGTGTTGTATTCTAGAGTCAGTCGGAACAGCTTTATTCACAACCACTCCGGTGGGGCTGCGGAGAAACTCGTTTCAACCTGAATCGGCTGGCCGCACCGGATCCATCCGACTGATGCTCTGAAAACAAATTGTAATTCGTTCGAAATAATCTCAGACGTCACATGATGTTTTGACGTTTTCGCATTTTTCGCGAACAGGCATGTGTTGTGAGCGGTGTAGCTTTGTTTTTGTTTCGCAGTGCCGCGGGGCTTTATTTGCATTTGTTTATTTATTTCGTTTGGGATCGTGTTTATTTTTTCAAAATAAATTCTTTACTCCAGTGGTTGCAATTAGCGTGTCGGTGTGATACACATCCCACCTCTTCCTCCTCGGCTGTTGCTGAGGTTGGCCTGCAACAGGAACAGGCTGCTCGATCGCACTTCCGGTTGTAGTTCGCGACCTGAGGACCTCTTCCATGTGTGCCCTCAGCCGAGACGCCATTGGACGGCGAATTCAGCTGAAGGTTATTGCGCCGTGTTTTTATTTGTTCAGCCAATGATAACGTTATTGCGGGGAAATCCACTTGAAAGTTATCACAAACCTCACAACTTCTCTGCAAAAGTTGCTCTTCGTGTTTGGCTTGAAAGCGACTCTGGGATTCGCCCATGACGGATGTGTGACAGGAAATATGCGCGACTAGAAGTGGTCTGAGTGCAGAGCGCGCCAAGCACTGACCATGTGTTAATTGCGGGCTGAACTGGCAGCTGAAGCCAGTCAGATTTGATTATCAGTTCAAGGAACCACGAAAAAAACCCAGTATGTCTCTCTACCAGACGGCGAACGGAATGGAATTCATGACCTCCGTGGCGGTGGAGTGTGGTTGTGGTTAAGTGCTTCTATTGTGATTATATTTGCTGAGGCGAGACTCCGTGTGCATGGTGGATACGTTTAACAAAACGACCGCAGGAAGTCAACAGCACTTAAAAGCAAATAAAATGCTCTCTGGAAATTCGTTTTGAATTTGCATGCAGCCGGAAGAATAAATTGGGAATGCTCTTCAAATTAACGAACTGCATGCCATTTGTGTGGTTCCAAAAGTAAATTCAAATGAAACGAATTTAGAATTTTTGATTTCAATCAACTTTGTGCTTCTTTTTTAGATCTTGTCACTGTGAGTGGGGTTTCAATGCGATCCACGGGAGCTGAAGGTCGTTTTCGATGAGTTTTCACTTACATCGGCTACAATTTAACGAATATTTGTTTAGCCAGCAAGTTTTCAAGCGTGGTCTGAGGATTGTTGGTTGACATTTGGATGATCTTTGTCAGGCTAACTTATGACTAAAGCCAGACTAACTGGGAACTGGCATAATGTTCAATGAATTCGTTGGTCTTACATTTTCTCGAATATTGCTATGGCCTGCATGACTCACACAATCGAATGTTTTACTGTACTACAAGTAGTCAGTGGGAGCTTGCTTTTATTTCAGAACTTAAAGTAATCAAGCGCAGGGCATTCATAAAGGCTTGGTTTTTGTGAAAGCTCAAGTGGTATCACCTTAAATTATTCCAGATCACCGCCTAATCGATATCAGTGCTCCAGTGCAATGCTCTTTAGAAATAGACGCCGCCGCAACCAACATGCTGCTCCTTTTTTGAATCTTCTGCGCACGCATGAATAGAATTACTGGCAGGAAGGTGAAGTTTGGTCGTTTTTATCAAGAAAAGTCCTCTTAATCATGTCTGCACAGGGAGTCTGGCATAAGAAAGCTTAAGCCTATGCTCGAAGCGAACGAAGCGCGACTAGTCGTCGTCAAATTTCAAAATACCCATTTTGGAAAACGTAGAGAACGATTGACTTCCCTCAGACGTAAAGTAAACAAAAATTAACGAAACTTAACGAAACTAAGTCAGGTGCTTGGACAGAGTTCACCATTTTGGCGTATTCACTCGATGGTTTGGGTTGATTTAAATCAAACACATTCAAAACTTAGATTCCGACCCAATGTTTGTTTATTTATAATGATAACATGTATATGTAGACGAGAGAGACTGGATAGCGCCATTGGTTAAGTGCCTGCCTCTAATTAGGGGGGGGCCCTGGTTGGAATCCCAGTGAAAAGTCTATCTGGTTTTAAAATGTGGCCCATTCACCATTTGTCGTTGGGATCAAATTAACGGCACTATCACCCGATTGGTCGATCGGTAGTAGTAGTCTGTGGGTATCACAATGGACCAACATGGGCTTAGTGTGCTGGTGGATTCCCTAGCAGCCTACCCTTCCTTCCAACCTTCCTACGTGCAACATAAACTTATATATTAGCTCCTAAGCCAGAGCAATGAAGGCGTAGGTTAAAATGTTTATTTCAGTAGATTTTGCCACTGTTGGTGGGATTCCGCTGTCATCCACTGGAGTTCTCTCTCATGACTCTTTTCAACCCAATTCGGGCTATAAGTCCGCTACAACTTGACGAATATTCCGTTTAGAATCGTCAACAATGCCGAGGGTGTGTTCAGCACCGCCTTGTCTTTCACATTCGATTTGAGACCAAAATCAGTGAGTGAACGCTTGGTTAGAGTGATGAGAATTGACGTTGACGGTGTAACCACCCGACCAAATTACTCGCCATGCAGTGGCTTTTTGTTGAATGCAATGCTGTTTCGATGTTCAACTGAGTGCCGAGTGAGTCTCATCGCTGGAAGTAGGAGAATTGTGTGGAACATGGCCGTGCAAAAGCACACGGCCGAAGAGTATTCTACGCGTTCCGTCGTTACCTGGCCTTAATTGATGAGTGACAGTTTGACAGTGATGGTTACACATTGCAAGAGGTATGGATCCAGAAGGGAGTGGCTTTGTCACATGCAAAATACCTCATACTGTGTCCAAATGATGTGTTCGCCGTGATATCGGTGTATTTGGTGGATGGGCATGGTTATGCCTGAGGATGTCTGTAAGAGCCAGTCTCCTTGTCGTTCTGTTCAAATCCCTGTCAATATTCTCCTCGTAATACGCGAGCCGTTCCTATTACAATATTACTACTACTTTTGAACCACATCTGAGTTGTCAAAAATTAAACACTAAACACGATGACAGTCCGGTTTGACGTATGTAAGTGATTGACACAGGGATGTCAAATCCGCACCACAAAGTGGATGATGCCGTAAAACGTTTAAATGAACTCATCATTTTATTTAACTTTCAACACACCAATTTTTAGTTCAAAAAAGAGCGATCTCCAATCCTGGCGTTATAAATTTACTATGCAGCACTCTATGCGTATTCACGAACGCATCCCACACACTTCGTCCCACACATGATGACTCAACGTTCTCCACTCCTGGCGTTATAAATTTACTATGCAGCAACAGTATTCACGAACGCATCCCACTCATTTCGTTCCACACATGATAACTCAGCGGTCTCCACTCCTGGCGTTATAAATTGATTATGCAGCAACATTATTCACGAACGCATCCCACTCACTTTCGTTCCACACATGATGACTCAGCGATCTCCACTCCTGGCGATAACGATTCCTGGCCATCTGCACCCCTGGCGTTATAAATTTACTATGCAGCACTCTATGCGTATTCACGAACGCATCCCACTAATTTTCGTTCCACACATGATGACTCATTTAAATGTTTAAAATTTTATTGGAACCAAAAGCAAGTCGTTCCAACATTTATTGCCGCGGTTTTATGTGTTGTTTTTGAAAATCACTTACGTCAACACAATGTTACAGAAAGTTACAATTTCATGTTCACCTTCAACAGAACATCTCGTCGCCTTAGGTTGAGTCCCAATCAAGATTCAGCGGGAAGTCATCGTTATAAAGTTGTTCCACAAACGGGGTACAGTCAATTAGCGAAAGATAGACTGGATTTAGATTAGATTAAGAATCGACACATTTCCATATCGCGGACAGTTACAGTGAGCAGCTTTGTCTCTTCGAGACTCGGCTCTGGGAACATGTGTGAACAAGATGACCCATTTATTCATGAGTTACCAGAATCATTAGCTGTGTACTGTTGTGCGTTATGTGAAAATCTGCTTTGTACATAAAAATACTTAAGTAGACGAATTCACATTTGAATGTGAATATATTTGAATAAACTCGACAGTTAACTGGTCACATCTTAAACAGAAAAGAAAACCGTTTGAGATGAGAACTGCAAAGTTGATTTATGTAATGTATGAGGAAACGATGAATATTTTTAGTTCTTGTGTGCAAGTGCACGAAGTATGCAAACGTGCATTGCTTTTCCCTGCTGGCAAATTGCACAAGCTAGAGGCTTCTGGATTTCCTCAAAGTAGGCAACATTTGATGAAATGGATTGATAAGCTGTGCAAGTAGCCTGAAGACAGTTTTTTCGTGTGTGCCCTCGACCGAAACCATGTAGATTGGGCCGACAACGAATAGCTAGTTGTGCAACATCCAGGAACAACATTTTGGTGAAGGAGATGGCGTAAGGCAGGAACAACAATCTGAATGGGTCTGTGGTTGATGGAATAATACGCAGTGCATGCCTCATGCATTTGAAGTGTCGAGACGCATTCACGCAGCGGAGATGTTATTCCAAGGTGTCGTTATTGAATTGCCAATTTAAGAGGGCATGGGGGCATGAAATAGGGACGTCCCGGCCCGTTGTCATGAAATTCCCCCAGCTGCCAGCAAACAAAAAACATAATCGATCGACTAAAACATCGAAATGGAAGCTGTTGGCAAGAAGTTGTTTGTGTCCCCGCAGGAAATATGGAATTATGCGTACAATGCAGAAGGTCTCCGTGCTTTGCTCAGTGATCCAACTGTCCATGTGAACCAAGGACTGTAAGGTGCTGCTGCTCAAAAGTACATCGAACAGACAAAGGAACGACGATTTGCAAGTGTTTTTGCTTAAAAACGTATCAACTGCGACCGTTGCACACAGCGACATCTTTGCAGCCAAATAAGATGTCCTGGCAGAGTTGTTGGAGGTATGGTGACGTTAACCTCGATGTGGAGTACTTTTGAAGGACATTCTGTTTCCGCGCGTCGGACAATACACGCTGAACCGATAACTTCTTTCACAATTGAAGTGGCTACCTTGAATGAGCTGCTCACATCGTGATAGGATGCGAAGTATAAATAAAGGAACGAGACTACATCTTCTAGGGAAAGAAGTACACTTCGATTGCCAAATAATAAAGTAAGTGCAATTAAGCAATAATGTCGGACAGTCGTGCAGCTATCCCGGCACTAGAGTCCTGCATCATCAAACCCAAGTTTCTGAGGGAATGAGAAGCTTAGCACGAGTAACTCTGCTGGATACCTGGCTATGCAGGGAAATGCCCGACTCCCTCGCTAGGACAGGATCATCAGAACCATTTATAGGCCCTAAGCCATTCTCTTCTGTAGGGGATCATGTCCTCGGGAAAGAATTCAGGGAACTCGAAAGAAGGAACCGGGCAGATACCTGGAACAACGCGCATGGCATAAAGCAGGCCAAGAAACTCTTGCCTCAACACAACCGGAAGAGGTTTGAGGGATGTATCAGGATGAGCAAGAACAACCTTCGTATCGTAACAGGGTGCTGAAGACTCACGGCGTACCTAAGGAGACTAGGAGTGGCAGAAGAAGGTCTCTGTAGAATCTGCGGAGAATCGAACGTACCTAATATCAGAGTCTCTAGAACCAGCTCTCATTCTCAGATTTCTAAAAGAAACGGACTTACAGAGAACACTCTAGAATAAGTCTCTTCCACCTTCGCGCAACAGGAGTCAATAACCCTCAATGCAACTCTGACAAGAACTGCATGTGAGGGGAACTCTTAAGAAGGGGGGCACAATAAGTCTAAAGGTCGCGGTGCCATATACCCTCAACAACATCAATAATAAGTGCAAATAACCTCGTCAACCAAGTCGTACCTGCACTACCGTGCTCCGGCTTCAAGAACAAATCTTTTGAAGGATTGGATTTTTTGCCAGTGAAACAAGATGAAGAAGAAGACGACGCAGCAAAGCAAACGTTTTTCGGATATCCAGTGTTTGCCACGCAACTCAGCCTCTCCTTGACAGTTTGCTGTGTTTTCACATGGTTCTTCGTTTCGCAACCATGGCATAGCTTGCTCCATGGACAGGTGGACAGCTGGCTTACAAGAAAGCCGGCTTAGAGCCTCCTTGAATCAGGTTCATCATCATCTTCGGAGCCGCATGATTCACTAAAGGGGTCGCGTGGGTAAAGCTAGCACGATCTCTAGGCAACTTGATGCTCCGCCATCGACACTAATTCATCCGGTGTTATGCCTAAACCTATCCAGGCGAGTTTTTCTGCTTAGCGGCGGTCGCGCCTCCCTGATGGAATCTCATTCAACATTCATTCTTTGAAATTAAATTTTCCATTGTTGATGCGATCATTCACAGAGATTGGCTCATCATTCCCATTCTTAGTCGTCTCCGTCTTTCAACCCTGAGAGATGTCAGACCCCTGACAACTTAGGCCTAGCCAATCGGGGTCGTATCCGCAAGATCAGACGCGGCTACCTCATTCCCATGCAAATGAGGCTGTTCGGTTAGTTTCGAATTGTTCCCCAACATTCTTCAGCATTTCCAGAAGCACGTGCTGACGCATATCGTTCGTTTCCCACCAAAAAAGGGATTTACCAGCGATACTCCGGTCAATGGACGATATGATGCTCTGGAAGAAGCCGGCACAGATTCGTCTCTGAACAGAAACCCTGGCCCAAGCATTATCTGTATTGTTCGCCGGAATCTTGTTCAAATCATGTTCTCAAGATGAGGCGAATAAATTTGTGTAAATTGTAAAAAGCGGAGGCATGTTCCACGACCCCATATCGCACGTGTTCCAGTTTCGGTGTTGCCAATTTATGGTAATTTTGCCTCGTCTGTTGGAATCTACACGAAAACGTTGTCAAATTTATTCAGGAAGTTCTACTTCAGAATTACTTGTACTTTCTTGCAATTCAGTGAAAGTGGTACATTTTCAACGTTCATATGTCGTTTGTTAAATTTCTTTCTCAAAAAAAAAAGAAGTGGGATCACTGTTTTGTTCACTGAGATGAAATATAGCTGCTTGCAACCAGTGTAACCACACTTTGTGACGTTCCTATTTGAGAAGTCCCTTTCCAAGCATTTTCGGTCTTCTTCGATGGCGCCGAGTGGAGGCTTCTCCACTGTGACATTGCCAGTGCTTTGCTCCTTGGTTGAATTTTTGTCATCAATTCTCCCTCAACGAGTCTGTTGTTATGAATACCTCTCGCAGACAACAGCAAAAATATCCCACTTCACGGCAAGCCTGTGTGTGTAAAATTCCTTCTCAACAAAGCCTTGATCAGAGCACGACTCGCTTCCACAGGGTAACTCTGCGACGTGATCTCCAAAGCACTGAAATCCACAAGCTCAATGGCCCGCCACCGCCCTCAATCAATACGGTCGTCGTAAAATACTCCGACACAATTGCGCTGCAACAACTGGAACCACTCGGCGAAGGGAAAATGTCATCAAAATTTATCGATTGAAAAACTCACTTTTCACCTCGTAAACACACCCGAGACGCGCGTCGACTCGTCACGACAATCGAATCGAATTTTTATCGCATCAGCAAGCTGATGCATGTGCACGTGAGTAACAAGCAATAAATATGTGGATCACATAAATTGAGCTTTAATTTATTGCCATCCCCCTTTCAATTATAATGCAACCGCACTTTAATCCGCTCCCGCCAGAGCAACACACTCGCTCCCACTTAACCCTTACCGCTCCTTGGAGTCATAAATTAAGCTTGGGCAGGGTTGAGGGCCTTCGGAAAGTGAAGCGTCACCGAACGAGCCAATCCAGGCCAAGAAAATAAATCCATGGAGCACGCGATGTTTACAGGTCAAGGGACATCGCCGCAGAGCGATAAGGACTTTGCGCGAGGTGAGCATCAAATGGTGGTGGAACAAAGCCCACGTTGTGGATCATGAGTGCATCACGCGCCTTCGCACAATGTATGCGCACTCACGTCCAGGCCAAGTGGTGAAAATGCATGCGAACCGGTTGCCTGTTCGGAAAATCAAACCGAGCACCTTCAAAATTCGTACGTTTCTCGGAGTGCTCGCAATGCGACCAGAATTGTATTGCATCGACGACAAACCCAAGACTGTTTGTCCCCCGCCTCTCGGCTTCGGCCACGGCTACGAGCTGAGACTGGACTGGAGTCGAATGGATTAAGCCGCGGATTCCCTTCCTACGGACACTCTTTCGCCTTTCAATTCGATTTGTGTACATCAAACGATCGCACCGCTGCAGGGTCTCTCCGTGCGATTAAGGTCTCGTTTCGTTTTTTGTTTTCAGCTGCCCTCTCTCTTCGTGTGCCGCTCTACCGCGGTCTGCCCCTTGATTCATTTATTCAATTTAAAGCCAGCATTGTGTTGGTTAATTACAGTGTGAAAGTCTGAACAAAATTCGTGCTCAAAGAGAAGCAGAAAAATACAAAAAAAAAAAAAAAACGGCGGAAAGGTGAAGCCATGGTTCCTTTTTTCGCATTTCTTGAGAATGTGCAGATGCTTCTCTTGGGACTGTACCCCGGTCGTATTCAAAAGCAAATAGAAGTGCTTCCCGCAAGGGCATTGAGTCAAGAGGGAGAGAGAGCTGGCGTATGTATCCGTTTCTGCTTTTTTGTTCAGATTTTGTCCTCATTTTTTGAGTGAATGGGAACCACGAAAAATTATGCGTTGCGTCTCGAGAGGAAAGCAGGGACGACGACGTCGTCGTCGTGACCGAAAAACATGTTCTTTGGCAATCGCTTGACTTCGAAATATTCTCCTCTTCTTGGTTTATCTGATGGACTTTCTAATGATTCACAATGGCGATATGAAAATATCCGTCCTGAACGAGTGGTTTGAGCGCTGTTTGTCGGTGAATCTTGGGATGGCAGCCAGGGCGAGGGGGGCATTTTGATTGAAGACAAACATTCGGAGAGACTGATTACGCGGCATCCACTGACCAGTTGGAGTTGAGATTAAGAGTTGAAAAGTGCCCACAAGTTGGATGAAAGGGTCCAGGAGATCAGCAGGATCAGTGCGGTCCTGTAGAATCGTTGAATCAAGGAATGAGACTGTTTTTGATGGATTCAACAGACACAGAGGTTAGGTTGGCAAGAAGGATCAGTCTAGTAACGCGTCATCGAAACTGTAGCAACGTCCTTGTTGTTGATCTGCGACAGATGCGTACAACAGGTGGACGAGCATTGGCGTGACCGGAAAATAACCGATGCGTGTCTTTGAGCTTGTTCTCCTGGGTATGCTTCAATGCTCCATTTAATTGTTGACGGTATCGATGACTAGTTGCATCGGATTTTACCAGCTCATGGCACATCAATCCCCACAGTGTTAGCTTCTTTCCGTGGATATTGCGTACTGGTTGAGGGCTTTATGGTTCTCCTTGTCAGAAGTCAGTATACCCGTTTCAGTCAGTTGAAGTTAATGGTGCAGAGTCCTCGTAGTTTTTCTCAACCAATTCTTCGGTTCCAGTCATGGCGCAGGAAATTATTTTCCCAGGTTGCCTGCTCTCAGTGGCTGTCAAAAAGAATGACCATCTTGCTCAAATCTTGACAGTGACGCACGACTATGACCTCACTTGCCGGTGATCAGATCACAACTGCCCTGAGACAAGACTGGACATGCGCACAAGCCAACAACGATAACAGCTAAGATGCGTGTCATGGTCATTACGACTAATCGGAGAGTAGCTCCTATGCCCCCACGCTCTACCGTTGTATTGCCAATACACTACAGCACCAACTGTAGGTGGACTGATGGCACAGTAGGCCGACTCATAACGGCATCATAACGTCATTTAAGGCCTTAAGAGTGGCTGCAGAGACGGGACAGAGAAGGAAACCACTGCACACGTTCTCAGCAATTACAGCACCCTCTCCTTCCGAAGGAAGCGAGATCAGTGTCAGTCATATTCATCGCTTTGTCGACTAGACCACTGTTGCATGGTGAATAACCCACTTGAACCTAACATAACCTTTATCAGAAATCAAGCTGACTTCTTCTCATCTCAGTCCTTAACAATCGATAAATGATCAATCGATACACAAGTGTGGGCAAATATGACGCAATATTCACTGATTCGCGATTCACTGTCAAACAACTAAACGAAGTTGTGATTATCCGCCAACGCCTACGTCTGCAAAGACTCTGAGTAAGCAGTCGTCGCTGGTGCAATTCAGGCAATGTCAGATATGACATCTAAAATTCGAGAATGCAGAGAACATTCGAATAGCTGACACCCTCACACACCTCGAACGGAACTGTGGTTGGGATCTTCGCAATCTCATCTGAAATCACGACGGGTGAATCCAAACACTGTCACAATGGCGAAATACGTACGAAATAAAATACCTCCTTATTCATACCTTTTCGTTACACTTCGTCGTTATAATATTTTATTGACAACCCTGTTTCCAGGGATGTCCGCGAATGGATTCTTCGAACGGCAAACGTTAATGCCTGAAACACAATAGTGCGTTGCTGTGTTGCGTCGTCTTTCAACGCACACAATTCAATGGCCATGCACAGAATACTGCGGCGACCTACGCAAGTACAAAATGAGAGAGATGAGAGGATAGTAAAACGTAAGACAATCGTATGTCATTATCGAACATTTGGGAAATTTTTGACATATTGGTGCGATGGTAAACAGCTGACTACATTTTAACGGCGAAATCAATTTGAATTCGGACCAAGGAGGAAAAAAAGCACAATTGTTTGAGCAGAATGTTTTTTGATTTGACATTTCACAAACGAAAACAGCTGACACAATATTTTTCATCTAGTATTTGAGAGAGAGAGAGAGAGAGAGAGAGAGAGAGAGAGAGAGAGAGAGAGAGAGAGAGAGAGAGAGAGGGAGAGAGAGAGAGGGAGAGAGAGAGAGAGAGAGATGGAGAGATTTTCATTATCATTGCGGGCATTCGCCTTATGCGCTTTCATGCGTGTCAAAAGGGATTTTGAAGGAAGAACTTCCATATTCTCCCCAAAATGTTTAACATAAACCATGCGTTCTGAAGCGTCGACGAACATTTCAATCAGCATCAAGTAGGCATCGCAAAAAGGCATAACTGCGGGATTGTTGTGAGTCGACACCTCTCCCAGAAGTAACAGCAAGAGCGTGCTCTCTCTTTGTCAATGACTCCGATAGATGGCAAAATTATACGCCTTTGCATTGTCAGGTCAGCGGCCATTAAGGTTCTGGCGAAAGCGTCCACGACCTCCAGCACGGTCAAAGCAGAGTCTCGGGTGGAGATTTCGAAAAGATGCAATCTTGTCCTAGGCTGCGTGGAGGGGGCATGCCTACCACTGTATAAGGACAATCAGGAAACACCCAACCCTCCTCTTAAAAGAGTTAAAAGTTTAGTACCATCGCTCAAAGGAACAAATGCAAGTCTCTTAAAAGGCAAGGCCCGAAAATGAACATAACCAACCTCACAATAAACAGGAGAGACATAGACACAGCTCCATTATAAGCAACCACTCTATAAAACAGCGGGTACCCCTACAATGACTTCTGCAGGCGCTGTATCGACGAGGAAGAAGATCGAACAATCGATCACAAGCTCGACAGATGCCACGCGCTACTTGGCTTTATACAATTTCCCAAGTCTGGGGATCGAAAGAAGATATGCCGTGAATTCAAATTACCAGTTGGGCATTGAACTCAGACACCAGTCAACGCAAGGACAATTCATTTTTCATCTGAAGACCTGCAGCTCAGGTCTAAAGCTCGGTTTTCTTACATTTACCATGCTTGTCTCTACGAACGGCGGGAGATTTTGTTTCCTGAAAAAATTCCCCCATTTCGCCATACTTTTCAAAAACCACGAAGAAATGTGTGCAATGGAAGTAAACTTCTGAAGTTAACCTCGGGACAACGACTCCGCTCGGAGTTCCTTAAACAACCTCGTGACTTTCATCGGCAAAACTGTGTAAATTCCGCCCCACAGAGCTCACTCAATTCACGTCGCACCGCTGACTAACGAAATTATTAAAAAAAAAAAACAAACACTTTCTGCAAAAAAAATGAGGAGTACCTCCCTCCTCAGGTCTGGAGGTACATCAAGGACACGTTATATTAAAGTGGCCGCTCCATCATAAAATGGAAATTTCGTCGGCTCCACTTTCCCACCCCTCGCCAGTATCCAGAGCAAGTGAAATGCTTTCAATTCCTTTCCTAATTGCTTTCAAGGTCGTGAATGTGGAAGTCCCGTTAAAGGTCACCACACAAAGTCTTTCCCGCAGTCACACATCTCCGAACATGTACAGCCATACACACTGTGTACCGGGATGCGGATACATAATGTTCTCCTCTTTTTGCCGCGTTGTCCTTGCTGACCATGGACTGTCTGCTGCGCGGCTCTCCGCCGTCCATTCGAGCAGGACAAAGGAGTTGTGTGACGTGTGAGCGGCACTATTTATACGCAATGTGTCAGCGACCACATATGGATTCCTCTACTAATCTCGCTGATTAGTCATCGTTTGTTTTTGGAGGGAAAAGAGACGAAAACAAAAGATTTCACATTAACCCCCGACCATTCAGCAAACACAGACAAGCTCCGTAGCCCTCTAGTCTTTGAGGGTACGAGGAGGTACATAAAATTGCGCAGCTACAAAGTTCACCCAGTCCTCCTCTCCCCCACCCGCCGCTGGTGTGTAAACATGGGGCAAAATAAAATTGATATTGCCTCAATTACTACATTGGCTTCTTTGGGCAACAAAAAAAAAAAAAACGAACAATAATCCAAAGTTGTATGTACGAACACGCCCCTCCAACGTGGTGGTGAGTGTCTACGTTGCGAGTGCACACAGAGGAGAACGAGAGAACGAGTTCAGTGAAACAATTACGGTTATGAAATAATGGTTACCTCATGGACAGCCAAACGAGAGAAACTTAGAAGCGGCCTCATGACTAGCGTCGACATGCGATGAGGGGGCGGACAATATGGCCGCAAAAGAACCTTCTTCGTCTTTTGTCTCTAGTCAAGTGGAGGGGATGATGGCAGGTTATATACGAGTGTGCTTGGTCAACGGAGAGGGCAATAAACATTCGCTATCAAGGGCAAACCTGTGGGGTATTGTGGAAATCTGCAAATGCTCGCGCTCGCTTCGTGGTCGCACTCAGCCTTCAGGGTCTTACTTGGCAGAACGCTGGCACCTTATGTTTGCAACAATCCGCTTTAATTATTTGTTACTGCGTGTGCTCCATTGTCTACGGTTTCAATCTCGTAATTTGATTATGCTTTCCACCACGCCTCGAGTTGCAGCGGCGCCGCGGCTGACAGTCACCATCGTGACCATCGCGACCGTCTCGACTGTTTGTCGTTTCTGTTTATCCACGTAGGTGGGGGATACACCTTTTGTGACCTCAAATCGAGTGAGTTTTTGGATTATCTTCGTATTTCATCGAGCATATGGCAAGACGACGAACGACAGCGATATGCTTAAAGTCAAGGATTCCTTTCACTCGAAGTCTGTGCTGCAGGGCACACTCTCTTGGGCACTTGTTGGATGTGCGTGCCTGTGCGTGCCTCATCGACTTTCCTCTTTTTGAAGCATTCTTACACCTCTTCTGCTTTGATTTTTGACAGTGTGTTGTGGCTCTGTTCCCGCAATAATCAGGTTTCTCTGCAACTTTTAGGCAAAATGCATTTTTTCTTTGATCGGTTGCTGGTTCTCTCTCTCTCTCTCTCTCTCTCTCTGTGTTGCTGTTGTCACTAACAGCTACACTAGAGGCCACTCAAAAACTAAAACACGCTCGAAACTATGTCAAGTGGGCTGTTGTTGTTTATCTTTTCGACTACATCACAGAGCGACACAAGAGGATGATGTGTGTGTTTGAGAGTGGGAGAGTGCATAAAGTCGTTGAGGTGTGGCATTTCAACCAATTTGTCAGGATTTTCTGTCACTGATGCTTTTTAATGTCGAAAGTAATCGTTGCACGGTGAAGAGCGGCAGAGGCGAATTCACAATGACACCGGCATGCTACTGTGTTCGCATGTGCATACGTACTTACCCCGAATGTACGAATTTTAACGTTAAATGGAATGT
The DNA here is from genome assembly GCA_905231855.2 of Eristalis tenax. Taxonomy (NCBI): domain Eukaryota; kingdom Metazoa; phylum Arthropoda; class Insecta; order Diptera; family Syrphidae; genus Eristalis; species Eristalis tenax. The sequence goes on along the minus strand of HG993126.1, from coordinate 16,467,388 downwards.
TTAACCATTTTCTTGTTTGACTTATAAGACATTGTAAAGCAACTATCCTTGGTTGAGAGAATTAAACTTGAGGCGATATAAAAGGAGAAACAAATGCCTGTGCAGTTGAGGCGAGTCTGTGTGCATCGACGAGATATTTCGTGGCAGGGCTTAGCACTGGAAATGGTCTTTGTACTCGGTCGAAGATCCTTGTGCTTCTTTATGAAAGGGAACCCTTCGGCAGGGGTCAAGGAGTGTCGACTGGATGTTCAAATTAGATCGTCGATTTTCTTTCCTTTGACTTGATGTGCCCGGAAACTTCAACGTCTCGACTTGAAATTTGATGGAGGTTGCATTTAAGGTTTGTATCAATTAGAAAAACAAATACAAACTTAACTCCTATCTCAGCATCAGCACACATTGTTTTGAAGAGTCAAGAGTCCCCGCCTCGTACCTAGATGGCGCCACAAACGCACAAACCCCATGTTCAACAAGTACCATCGATTTGTCTCAAAATATTTTGACAATCCGAGTGTTTTTTCCCAACTTGCGAGGTTTTAAGGAGGGGACCCCTCGTTGAATTCGTGACTCAGTACTCGTCAAACTTTGAGGTCCCTGTAACCACTCTGATTACATTTTGATGCCAGTTCGTTACTTGATTGACGTTCGAATGAAGGAATCTTGCCATTGCATAAATAATGAACCACGGCTTCCTACTAGGAGGTCAAGTCTGCAACTGCTGGCCTCGGACGAAGAATTCAGGTTCATCCAGCTTTCGGTCAGACCGAGTGAAGTTGTGAACGTGGCCCTTAGCCTTAAGAGACCGAGCTAAACCACTTTCGGACAAACACCAACTGGTTCCCGTTTTAGGTGTAAGTCAATTTGCGTGATATCACAAAGGCCCTCCATAACTGTGACAGCCAACCACTCTATTAAACCCAATCGGCCTCTGTGGCAAATCTCCCGAAAAGGTTGAATGCTACTTCAGAGTGAGCCGCTTGGAATAGGATCGCCTATATTCACACAACCGACCTACACTGGTCTAACCTAACCTAACCCAGACAAGATCAAACGCATATCGGGTGTGGGGCGTAAAGTGGCAGCCGTGGCGCTGTTGGTTGGTGCGTCGACTTCTGCGCATTTGAGCCTACTTTACCCAGGTTCGATTCCCGGTAGAAGCTAAATAATTATCACTCATATCTCCAGTCACTTGTCTAATTCTATCTCTGTCGTCCTTAAAGAGAGATTACTCCACATACACTCTCACAATCATTCTCCTTCCTCTCTAGAGAGTAGTTGAGACACTCTATCTTCGGTCAAAGGTTGTCCGCACCCAGGGTATACTATGTTGAGGTGGGAGTAGGAGCGCGTTGGCAGATTCGGATTGCAGACGTATGTAAGTATGTGTTTGTACAAACCGCCCGTCGTGCATTGACAAGATAGTGCGGAGCTAATGAAATGACAAAGAAGTTCCTACGACTGTTGTCACGAGGTATGATGCCAGAAACACGAGATACGTACCGTCAAGTGCCGCAAGCTAATGGCACAGCACGAACTACTGCTCTGTTCTAGCGTGTTACGCTTGTTAGAAAATTAAATCAATAAGAGCCACTTGATCTCACGTCACAACACACTCTCTCATACAATCTGGCCTATTTGGGCTTCCGTACCTTTCCAAGCTTTCTGCCTGCACCGATGATGTGTTCAAGCAAATTAAACACAAATTAAGCTCTACATGCTAAGGACTGGGGTTCTTATTCTGGAGCTACAGTCCGGGGTAGCCCCCCAAGCTGACACAATCTTAAGCCAGCTGAACCTCCAATTTCGCAAGCCAAACTGGCTGAGGTCCCTCTCCTGCGCCATCGGTTTCGTGGACGTCCTCCGTTGTTTGGTCCCACTGTACGAGATCGAAGACTTGTGCATGTTAGGGACTTACGTTGTTCTTCTTCTGCTACAGTCCGGGGAAGCCCCTAGCCCCAGTAAACAATCCCCTCAAGCTGACACGATCTAAAGCCAGCTGAAATTCCAATTTCGCAAGCCAAACTGGCTGAAGTCCCTCTCCTGGTTTCGTGGACGTCCTCCTTTGTTTGGTCCCACTGCACGAGGTACAAGAGCAGTGTTTTCCATGCAGGACTCGAGTTAACACGTTCCCGTACATGACGATGTGTGCACGTCTTCCAAGTCTCCCTGGGGTGGTGCATGGCATCCATAGACGTCATTTAAAAAACTCACTTTTCCATTACGGCAGCTTTATGCGCACCAAATAGGAGCAACTGCTTTCGTTCCACCGCCGATTTCAACGACATCTTACCACTTTCATTTCTGTGGCGACACGAATGGTGGTTTTTCAAAAATTGGAATATTCAAAATGCATTACCGCAAGTCATCGAATAGAAACAGCGTTCTCGAGCGTGTGTCATTCATCGCGTAGAAGTCTTTGAGGCTGTATGCAAATCTGTCAAAATCTCACAACCTCTTCGCAGTGCCTCAAGGTTACATGCTAGCACCCATTCCTTTTACACATTTCTTCCAAATCTCTTACAAATTTATTAAATATGTTTTTTTTACTTCTCTTTGCAGGTAAGGCTATGCCATGTGAATGACTTCAAGGAGATCCACTTGCGTGAGATTTTTTTCGACACAAGTGAGTGCAAGCTTGTTTTATTTCACAAATTTGTTGCCGAAGTCAGGGGGTTCATTCTGGATCATCTTATATCTTGTCTCCTGGTCTGAAGGTCGAGACAAACAGCACACAACTTACGTCAAATTATTCATGTGACATTTAAATGACATCAAATATGTGACAGTGACAGGTGACACGACCAAGAGAATAAGGGTGAATGTCTGACTGGTTGATGGCATTGTAAACGTGCTGCAGCCTATGACGCAAGTGGGTTAGTGGGTCCCGACAGGTTTCTGATTTCCGAACGAGACATCGCTTCTTTGGAGTAATATGGTGACAATACAGTTCAGTTCGAGGTGCACCATGGCCTAGCTTCGAGAGGAAACCTACAAGTTCATGCCGACCCCGAACGGCGATGTTTCGAGAAGCCTTTTCTAGACATGTACACTGCTTGAGAATTGTCAGTGACTCGAAAGGGAAGGAGCCGTGAGTTATGAGAGATGTCAGAGATGGCATCAGCGTGGGAGTTTCGACATTTCTTGAATGCAATTATTTTACTTCCAAGAACCCACTTCCTAAGGCCTGCTGATTCTACGTCGTCTCTTCGAGTCCAAAGAAAGAAGACTCTCTGCATAGCGTTTCACATCGCAACGCATGAACATCCATTTACCTTGCACGTAGTCTCCTTTGAACTCGTAAACAAAATTCTCGGTAAACATCATCAGTGCGTCGTCAAGACTGCACTCACTCACAGACGCAACTCATTCTTTGTAATGTGGCTCTTTCCACGGAACTACTAAACGTCAGCTTTGCGGAGCAATTAAGACATTCTCTTGGTTTCTAGCGTTTCAAATGGCGGCCATTTGTTGAAATGATGGCATACTTGTTCAGGTGCCGAGCGAAATTGGCCATAAAAGCGACTCCCTCTGCAGCAAATTGCAAATTAAATTTACAAGGAAAGAAAACACTTCAGTGATTGTGATGGGATAGGATAGTGCGTTGTGCGTTTACAGAGAAATAATTTGCTCCCTGTTGGTTCGAAGAAATGACGCGGAAGGAAGGGCGAGCGTCTTTCGGTCCATAAAACATTCCTCACGGGCTTTCGTGGGCGTTTGGATTTCTCTGCTTTCGTCTGGGATGTGGGGCTCATGTCTCAGATATGGCGGATGGAAAATGATTGACTGAGAGGCTAAGTCAACACCTGGCGGGAATGAAACATTTAATTTATAACCGATTTGGACACGCCTCAATCAGCTGGCAGACACATTCACTGCAAGAGCTCGAGAGTGAGTGCAAGGCCTCAGTTTGCGGCGTGACTGGTTGACGCTCCCCCGGAGCCACAAGACTGCCCAAGCTCTGCCCGAGAGTGAACGAATGTGGGTTTCAATCCGTTTGTTGGCGCCCACGTTATTGTATCCAAGACAGACTCTCATTCCAAACATGAAAGCGTGCGTTGCTTAACCACTGTTCGGTCTTCGTTCGAGATTCACGTTCGAATTCATTCCGAGTGGAGAAACATCTGGGAAAAGACGCGAACAAAAGAACACGAATTGCCCCCCCAATGAGAGAACAAAACAAAAAACTGACCTTGTTCCGCAGCTCATTAGGTCTCTTCACAATCAAAAGTCACAACAAATGAGTTCTAGATACGACCACAAAATGTGGAAACCTCTGCTGATTGCAAAACGTCAATGAAAACGCAACTGCAATCTCATCATCAAGATGTGTGGCCTTAAATGTTCATTCTCCTGCTTGTAGTTGGTTATCGTGTGTATGTGTGTTTTTTTTTCCTGCCACAACACCCCGATGATGTGTGTATCTTCTAATTACTTTTGAATGTTTTCCTTCCCTCTAACCACCACCCAGCGGATGTCGCAAGCATTAGCTCTGCGGCTGTCTCTCTGTGCTGTTGTCAAGCTTATTTGCATCTATAAGCATAATTCCTGAGTAAGACCTGAGTATCTGTGCAACAGGTTAGGTCTAATGCCTTTCGAAAAGGAGTGTGTGGGCAGGCGCCACCGCGCCGTTCGGGAATTTGCATAGACCGTCTCGGGCAGATTGCCGTCTTTGGTCGTGACATTGATTGTAACCTCAAGAGACGGCGATTTCGATGTTGGAGTATTTAATCAATAAAATATGCAAATTTCTAGGTTGCGTTTGATGAAATTATCAATGATAACTGTTGAAAGAGGCAGTTCCGTCTTGGTGATCAGGTTGTATCCTGCTGTCATAGATCCAATCGAAGGCTGTCCACTGTGGCTACTGTGGCACCTGAGAAAGGGTTTTGTTACTTGTTTCTGGCGCTTATTCCCATTCATTTGTTTGGCACCTTTTATGGTGGTTCTTTAGGAATAATTGCCAACCATATTGATTCTTAATACTTTTCCGTTTTTGGCGTCGAATTCATGGGAAATCTGATGAATATGGTTTCTAGTTCTGCGACTGGTTTGGGGGGTCTTCGTTTGTCACGAAATTGAACCTCCAACTATGTAAGTGCAAGTCAAAGCTCTACAACGGGCCAACGCACTCCAATGCTTGGCGGACCTGGGCCTATGTGCTGCAGCAACCGTTGTGTGTTGTTGTCACAGCAAGTGTCGTCAATTGAGTGCGCTCTACATGGCCCACCCACATTACGCGTTGGATCCGTAGACGCCGGACTGCTTTCCAGTTCGTGGTTGAACCGTTCTCCTCCAAAAACCGTCAACGAAAACACGACCAAAGACTACACAACTTTTCTCTAGAAGAGTCCATGGTCTTCCTCATCCGCTTTTGAGATTTCGATGGCTTCTCGCCGTACAACAAGGGATGAAGGTCTTATATAACGCCCATAAAAAGAGGTTGGCAAGGGCTTCCCTGCGTTTAACCTCGTTACTGATGCCTTTACTAACTTCTTTCTTTCTTGAGGATAATACTGTGAAACTTCTCTTTACGGACACCCCTCTATCAGGGACACCTAATTACGGACATTGTGTCATGGGTCAGCTAATTTGGGTGTTCGTACTATTTAGCCTAGAAAGACGAAGTCCTTAACTAACTTGTCATTATACTGCCCATTATGACGCTTTGTCCAAGTCCCCGACATTGTATTTTCTTTCTTGAGGATAATACAGTGAAACGTCTCTCGAAGTCCTTAACTCACTTCACGTTATAACTGCCCATTATGACGCTTTGCCCAAGTGACCGACGTTGTATTTTCGTTCTTGAGGATAATACAGTGAAACTTCCCTTTACGGACACCCCTCTATCAGGGACACCTCTAATTACGGACATTGTGTCATGGGTCAGGCATGAAGGTATTCGGGTACTTCAACCCCTTCAGAACGGACACTCACAATGGTCCCACTGCTGTCCGCTTTAGAGAAGTTTCACTGTATATACTTCGTCTCTCTCTCATTCAATGCCGACCTCCTAGACGGTTCACTTTTGACCAATCGCGTCAGTGTCACCCTCTTTGCTTAACTGCTGAACGGCCTTCTGGAAGCACAAATTCTTAATGTTAATCTATTAGTTTAGCGCGGTCTTCTGCAGAAAGATGTTGAAGCAGTCAAATGGCCGCGTGTTGTCTTTTCTATATTCTGTTTTTGACATGGAAGGCCTTGTGGAATTCATTGCCAACCTGGATGGATCCACGAGAATTTCTCATCGTCATTCTGCTCTATCTGAGCAACAATCAGTCGTCTCCACTTCTTAAACCCTCACAAAAGGGTATATTCCGTAAGTTGTGACCAAAATATGTCGCATTCCCCGTCGCAAATGAACGCCATCGATTGAATCGATTGCAGGCAGTTTTACTCATTTTTTAATTCATATTCAAAAACAAATATTCCCTAAATTGCGTTTAAAATAAAATGTTGATTAATAGCCCCACACTACATTATCGACACAAACACAAGGTAGTGCGCATTTCTTTTGACAACCCATTGTATAAACACAACCAACAAGATAAACTATAAGTCAATTTGCGGAGACATTTCCAAAGATTTACGAGACTTCTAAGCCACACACACACACACAGAGAGCGAAAACTGTCCATAAATTTAAACGTTTTTCGCCCACAATGTTCGTTCTCTTCGTCTTGATTTCCTCGTCGTTTTATTAATGAGAGATCATTTCTGACGCTGGTTGCAATCCCCTTCTCTTTGACAGACGCATAGTCTTGAATTCAATCTGCTTGTGATGGGTTTTATTAACTTGTCGTGTAGTTTGCTAAACAACTTTTACAAATCGACTGCAAAGTGAGAAAACTGAGAACTTCGAGAAAGACGTGCCACCGAATACGATTTGATTTTACGACATTTGGCATGTTTCGGCAACTTGATTGTGCTCGAACATAGATAATTGATTTTCTGACAGTAAACGAGTCGGACACAAGTGAAACATTTCTTGTCAGATTTTTGCGTGTGTTTACGGGATGGTTGACTAAAATATCGCGAATATTTTGTTCGATGCCAAAACCGTGCGCCCAGATGGTGGGAATGATGGATGAGACCTAAATCCCATTTTCTGACATTTGAAATTTGGTCGCGAAGCCTTCGAATAAAGGAGATGACATGGTTTCATTAGCCATCTGGTTGTCAGAGTGAAGGGGTGCGGGTTATTTCTGCGTGAAGGTCTTCGAATCAGATCACATTGTGTTCGAGAGACTGTTGGTTTTCATGGCTATCACTTCGACTGAGGGCTGATATCGATTTAAAAGCCCGGAAAGTACCCACTTTCGGGGGCTTAAAGCATTTTTTGCGCAGCACATAGTGTGTAAGCACTTAATGGAAGAGCGTGTTACTTGTCTTGCGTTAAAATTCGAGCTCCACTCTAGAAAAATGAAGGTTGAAAATCGCCTCAAGTGTGTATTAACGCCTCACAGGGAGGTAGCACAGAATATTCTGTCATCACACGATCGCTGAAGTTCTCAGGGTGAACTTGCAAACGATGCATTTGTCTACCGAATCAATTGTACACAGCTGGCGATCCAAAAGATGGGATGTTGGATGAAATGGATGCTGAAATAAAACATTTAAAAATCTGTCCTATTGCCGAGAGTTACTTAAGACTGATCAGACTCCAATTCCAAACTTCACAAATGCACCCGTCTGAAGACCCAATTAACCTCTGATCACAGCAAGCACAACAGCTTCCAGTTGACTAAATTGAAACCATTCTTCAGTTCTACGAAACAATCCGGCAGTCCTTGTCCATCCACGTCTATTTCGGGCGAAGATGTCGCGACGGCTGGCGACGGCTAAATCAACTCAACATGTAGCATAAACCATCGAGTCCCAAACAAAGTTGAGCCTACAGAGAGAGGCCATCTCCAGTCCCACCTTGTATGCGTCGCCCCTTCTCAAGGCGGCGGCAGCGCAGCAATTCAATCAACAACAGCTGCGGGTAGCTTATTGCTTGAAACTATTTGTGTCATCATTTGTTGTGAACTCTTTCATTTGCGAGCCAGTAAAAAAAAAAAAAAAACGCCGTGAAAAACAAACCAAAAATCATCAATTTTCTTCATTTTGTCGCATGTGTCGGTTTAGACGTCATTGACATGGTCGTCGCACCTAGGTGAGGTGAACAGCGCGTTGTACTTTGCCCGTGTTGCGTTGCCTCGAAACGTCGAAGCGCTTTTATTATTATTTCTTAATTTAGTCGGCTCTGCTCTCTTTCTCTCTCGCTCTCTCCTTGTCGCATTAAAACTCATTAATAATTCAAACAACTTTATGTGCCCCCTCTCCATCTCTTTTTCTCTCTCCGTCCACTAACAACACACACCATCCGCATCCAACGAAAATAGGAGAGATTTTTGCTGCCCAAATACAACCCGTTGAACACATCCGAAACAACAACAAGAGGGGAAAGGAAAAACGCATGTCAGGGCATACAGCCCGTACCGTGCCGTACAAGCAAAAGCCCATGGGGGAAAATAAATTTCTGTTTACGCCGAAATTTTCGAATTTTTTTCCCTTTCATGTGGTTTTCTTTAACGAAGTTGTAAAGCACTTTGCGCGTATTCAAGTGCGCGTGTGTATCAATGACGGGGGCCACTGTATCTGTGTGCTTCCATCCGTGTGTTTGTTTACTGATTTTGTAATCATTTTACAGAAATGCATTGTTCGAGGGTCATTATTCTGATTTTGTGAGGGCCCACATCATCAGCGTGGCTGTTGTGTGAATTTTACACGCATTTTACACTTATTTTCAGTTCGAGTCAGCTCGACTGAGAAGCTGACGCAGACGCAGCAGATTTATCAGCTCGGGCAGGAGGTAGCCGTGTGGTTTGTCTTGTTCTCCTATTTGCCCCGTTGTCAACCGTACGGCCACAGAATAACGATATTTTGTTTTGAAATGCGAAGCATCGCTTGAACGTGAACAGTGCGACAAAGCTGATCTGTTTCGGAGAATGAGGAAACAAATTCACATTCAAATGAGGGAAACATGAGATGTCTGACTGTTGAACTGGGCAAACAAAGCGAATGTTGTGTGTCTAGAAACGAGGCACAAATGCATGCATTTCGTTGCTTTTGTACGCGTTGGCAAGACAAAGACCGCTGAACCTTTGTTTGTCAAGTTTGACATTATTGAGATTTAACTAAATGGAAATGACAGTAGACGGATCATGACCCAGTTTCGATTGTTTTGCAATTTCTGCCAAAGATTGAAATGTATACGGCACACCGCATGCCTAGAGCGTGCGGTTATCTTGGTATTCAAGTCTAGTTCCATTTCAATGGACTTGTCACTTAATCTGGAAGAGTCATCGATTTGTGTGCTTTATTTAATAAAATACCAAATGCGGTTCCATCAGGTAAGGGGGTGGTTGGACCGAGTTGAAAACCTAGCCTGGTTGCGCTTGGGCATAATTCCTGATGAGTTAGAGTCCCCGGCGGAAGATCGAGTAGCCGGGAGATCTCTCGTGGGTGGCTAACAGCCGCGACGCCTTTAGTGGATCATGCGGATCGGAGGATGGTGATGATGATTCTGACGCCATTGCAATGTCTACCATCCGACAGAGACCATTTTATTTCAAACTTCTATAAATGGGACTGGATTTAGTTTGTCAATAGCTGCAGGTATCGATCTCGTACTCCGAACCACACCAGGGATGGATGGATCGAAATTTACGAGTAAGCTCAGAACCAAAAAGGACTCTAGCAATGAATCCCTGGTCCACAGCCAGCGACACGGACAGATCGATCAAGGACTGATGAGGAAACGGGGGTAGTGGTGGTAAAGTACTACAAACGCACCGGCTTCTATCAAGGATTCTTTGCTATGGACAGATGCATTCAGATCAACATTGATAGGGACTATACCAACTGCGACATAGCGATGATTTCGGACAGTCGTAACGCTACCTTGGCGCTAGACTCTTTTATCATGTGGGAATGCTTATAGAGTAGAACAGCAGAAACAGACGGGGATCACAGGCAATGAAATGCCCGACTGGCTAGCTAGCAAGGAGCATTGGAACGCTTCACAGACCCAGACCCCTTCTGAACTGTAGGGAAGAAGGAGGGGCTGTTGGTGGATTCACGAGCCAACTTAGACCATGTTGGTCCATTGTGATTACACAGTCAGACTATTACCGCTGATTGACCAATCCAGTGCGAGTGTCGTTAAATGACTCTTGCCAATCGCTGTTTCTGAGAAGGCAATAGTAAGGCCCTCTCTCGAACAACTAAGGAGATTGGTCATCCCAGTGCTGACCCAGACATGACCCAGACTTTGCTTTCACTGAGATTCGAACCGGGGACCCCACTTACCAAGGCACTTGACCAACTGCGCCATCTAGTCATGGAGACCACGTTCTCAGGCAGGAATTCACGAAACTAGGGATAAGGTACCAGACAGAAACCTGGAACAACACTCATGGCATGAAGCTGACCGAGAATCTCTTTGGTCAATACCAGCGAAAGAGGCTTGAAACATGTATCAAGACTGAGTGAGCAAGTAAGGGAACTAGATGTATCCGAAGAATGTCCCTTCGGACTCTGTGGAGAGTCTTATGAAATTCGAGAACATTTACTTGGACCCAGTGAGGCACCAGCTCTCTGAGTCGAAGTCACTAGAACCAGAAACTGGCTTAGAGAGAAGACTTATTTGCTTGCTTAGGTGGGGCTACAGATCGGGGTGAGACTGGGCCTCAACTAAAAAGCACGGTCCTTAGCTAGCTGCCGGACGACTGGATGGCGCTCTTGGTTAGTGGGGTCATCGGTTCGAATCCCAGTGAAAGCAAAGTTAAAACGATTTTCTCTGGGTTTCATATCTGGTCCATTTCAGTCACAATCACTGGAGTGGTCGATCAGTGGTAGTAGTCTGACCGTGGGTATCATAAAGGACCAATATGGTCTAAGTGTGCTGATGAATTCACCAGCAGCCCCCTTCCCTACCCCCCTGCCTACCCTAGCTAACTGCCTCCAGTTGCGCACTCCAAGCGGGTTGAGGTCCCATTCAAATTGTGAGCGCCACTGAAGGCGAGGTCTTCCTCTACTGCGTTTTCCCTCGGGGTTAGATTCGTAGACTCTGCATTGGTGTACCTTCGCTCAACACTTAGGTCGATGTCGCTGTACAAGGGCGTACAGTTCGTCGCTGAATCTCCTCCTCCAGAGCCCGTCAATGCAGTGTAAATTTTCCAAAGAATCTTTCTCTCGACTCTGGCGTCGATATTCTCATCCGATTTTGACAGGGTCATGCTTCAGTAGGTCTGGGATTCAGTAGGATCTCCGGGGATGTTCGTTAGATGGCCTTACAACTCAGTTGCCTTCTCAGCCCAATGAAACAGCGATTGACAAGAGTACCGTATCACCTCGGCAGAGATAAAGCCAAGGAGCCCGTCAAACGACGAAATGTTGACGATATCCTCATCCCTATCCTCATCCGCTTTTGACAGGGTCATCTTCAGCGCCGTAAAGTAGGTCGGGGGTGACCAATCTCATTAGTTGTTCGGGAGAGGGCCTTACTATTGCCTTCTCAGAAACGGCGATTGGCAATAGTAATTCTTCGTTTAATCTCTGCCGAGGTGTTGGAAGAGTTTATAGCAGAGCCACGGTAGACAAAGTCACTTACTCCCTCAAAGTTGAAGCTGTCGTGACTGTCGTTCTGATTTTGTGTACCCCCTCATGTTAATGGCAGGTATTTGGTGTTGCCACCACTTGCTGCTGAACCCACTTTGACAGCTTCCGTATCGTCGACTAGTAGACGCACCAGTGACGGCCCGCTGTGTTCCTTCGCAGACTGAGCCATACATACCTATCCGACGTAGAATTTTTCCTTCGAGGGTACCAAGAATCAGCTCTGGAGCTCCAGCTTATCGTCCGGCTTTCGGCTAGGATTGGCAAAATGCTTGGCAAATAAGCATGACTCCTTCAGCACCCCAAACTTGCAGCGCTTATACATTTCCTTAAAAAAAGAAAGAAACAATATTCCTCAGGTCCAAGGTCAATAGATCTGGGCGGTGGCAGCAGAACACCATCAATTCAATGAAATTGCAACATTTTCGCAACTTTCATGCCAAGATTCAGCTAAAAACAAATCTACCGCCTTCTCGAGAAGCGATCAGACGCACAGGGCTCTGTTCGTCAGTCTGTACTTGCAGCAATCACATCCACCGTAAAAGATTGACCGTGAGTCATCCTTGAGGGGGAATAAAAACACTTGTGAAAATCCATCCAGCTAAGTATCCCTCTCATCTCATAAATGACTCTCTCATCCGTGTGGCGGCGAATATCATTCGAGAAAAAACACAACTTTATCACGTTCGCTTCGCTGACGCCAGTTGACGAAAAAATTGTCGTATTCCACAAAAAAGCCAACCCTCTCCACCCAAGCGCCCTTTGGAATCTTCAATGCCATAAAATAGTTTCCCCCCCAAAAAAGGGATGTGTTCATTTGTGCATTCGTAACTGGGGTGAGGCCCCATAAAACCCAAGCAATCTCAATATTTAAGTGACAAAAATTCACTGATTGATGGTCCTAGCCATCGCTAGCGAGGCGAACGAAACATCATATCCCGTCATTTGATACGTACACACAAATGGCTTTCAACAGTTAAACTCGCAAACGATCTGTCATTTGTCACCGGCGCTGTCACTATCTCTCCGCAGTCTCCTTTCACAGAATGTCTCCGCTTGGAATGGATAAATATTTATTCTGTTTCCATGGGCATAATTTATTTTTCCTTTTAGTGAACTATTTAAGAACAGAACAACAACTATTGACAGTCATCCAAGACCGGTTTGGCTGTGCTAAGCTAATGCGGGCACAGAGCAGCGCAGCTGGAAGAGGTGGCTGGGTGGTCAAAGAATGCTGCTGTTGTGTTGTTCAATTTTAGCCAGTGTTGCTTGACATCTTGACACATTGTGTTATTGGTCGGACGAAGTGCTCCTATAAATAGGCGAAACTATTTACACACGCATTTGAGAACACACAAAAATTAATTAAATTCATGCAAAGCCCACTGCTCGTGTGCACATCATCATCGCATCGCGGGCGCCCTCACCGGCATCGCGGCAACCGCAACGTCGTCCTTCATGGTGTCATTGCACTGCAATAACCCCACTCGTGTGAGAACCCCTTGAACAGCCTAGTTCTTGTTTTCTATTTTTTCTCTCTCTGTTTTTAAGTAGAATGCCTCGAAAGGAGGTCACATGCAACTATGTACGTTCGTGCATACACTTCAAGTCATACACAGATGTGAGAGCTTCTATACATCTGCGGGACGGAGAAACGAGTGCGCGGGCACAACGGCGGCGTGGATGTTGTTTAGTTTCTAGTTTACCCCTGCCACATGCCACACTGGTGCTCCAGATAAGTTGTCTTGTCTTATGTGCTAATATAGCCATCAACGTGAGCGCGTCAAAGAACACTTACAGCACAACGCCAACCAGTGGAGTCTCATCATCGACATCGGCGCGCAGCCCCTGATCGGCGGCGTTTCGTTCGCGAGAAACACTACTAATTTCTCTTCTTCAAAACAGCTCTTAAACTCCTCCAGCGAACTGTCAGTCAGTCATGCATGACAGGCAACGGTATGCGCGCTGTGTGTTGGAGGTGAAATGGGCATAACGCTCCAATTTTTGAGTTCATCAAATTATGAACACTCAGGTGGATTCTGCTTTCATTGTGTGGTGTGCATTCTCTCTCCTGCCGTTTGTAACGCACAATATCTTTCACACTGCAATTAGCATTCGAACATCGACGACGAATCACGGCGGCACCGACGATTGACGCCGACAATGGAGCGAAAGACAAGGCAATCTCAGATCATCTCCACGCACGGCGTATATGGAAATTTCTTTTGTCATAGAAAGCCATAAACTATTAGATCCAGCGGTGGAGATACACTATGTTTTGCTTTTTACGGTAAAGTTCACAGAGGCGGAAAAAAATAAACAAAGTTAACTCGCCGGATACAGAAACCAAAGGAGAAACACACAAAAATATACTGCATACTAAATTAGTCTCTGCTTCGGTTCATATTTTCCATAGAAACTCCCCTGTTCACTTTGGTTATTTCAATCAAAACCGAATGAGTGGAGAATGAGGGAGAAAATGTCTACACAACCGGCCGAGCGGCGAAACGTCAATCGTCAAACGTCTCTGTACATAGCAAACTTGAAACCCATTGTACATAGTACACTACACAATGTGTGTTGTTGCTTCGCTGGATACGTACTCCGAGTTGGTGCACACGTTCAGTGACTTTGATGGTCGGTCATTGGAATCGATCCAACAGGTTTCATTGAAATTTATTAGTCTGATTTTATTTGATTGAGAAAGGTATTCTTTTACTTTTAATTTGTGTTGTTTTTGCTGAATGTTGCACACTATTTGTGGGTTCTGCTGTATTCCTAGAAATGAATATGCAGACAAATGGACGGTAGATTGGGTTTTTATTTATTTTTTGACTTCGTTAATTATTCGTTTTGGCAGCTGTCTGCGAAAAGGGGAAACTGTGGAAGTAATTTGAATCCATGCGAAGGCAACATACAGTAATGGGTGATTAAAATGAACGGAGGACGAGACTGCGCCCTCTTGACTGTAATCGTTGGATCGATAAAATGCAAGAAACCTCAAATCTAGGAGCGTCACGGTCTTGTTCCAGAAGCGTCATATTTAGGTCCTACGTTATCTGATACATCAATGTCATCGAAATCGCAGCAATTTACCCCGTACGCAGTCCTAAGTCGACTTAAACAATCGAGCGAATACGTCTGACTCACGTACGCAGATTTAAGCCGACTTCAGCAATCACGCGAAACCACTGTGATCACTTTCCACAGCTTCGTTAAGTTTCGTTCAGTTTGCTTACTTCCATTAATGCAAACGAAATTAATGGCCAGACACGTAAATTGCAGTTGGACTTGGGATTTTGCAGACTTCTGACAACTTTTCGTTTGGTTCTAAAAACTAGGTTAAGTTTTCTTGAAGCGCATTCAGTTAGACCCTTGCTATCAAGACAGATAGACATTTACGAATTTCTCCCTACAGAGCGTCACTATTAAGACCGCAGTGACAGGAAGTTATGATTTACCTGTCATATGTCAACGAACATAATCTGCTTAGCCCACGTTTCCACTGAACGAAAGTAAAAAATTTCATCAAATTTCATCAAATTTCTCCAAATCTACTAGATTCCGTCATACTTTATCGGGGTTCCGCAATCATTCGATTTCATCGAAATCTAGTTAAAGCCCCCTCGAGTTTATCCGTCCGTGAGAGGTTGTCAAACCGAACCAGCCAACAGTGTGAATTTCAGTTTATTTTCGTTATTACGTTGTACATTTGAATTTTTGACGAACATAGTTGGCGTATTGGCAGACATTAATCACTTCATTTGTCAAGAATTAACTTGACATCTGTCACTTCGCCAGACGTTCGCCAGAAATGACGTTTTCGAAATCGAATTATAAAATGCTTGCAGCTGTCATTGTAGCTTGATTTGAACTTGTGTATTTGCTTGCTTGATAAATCAAACAAAAAACGAATGACAAGCGAATGTGATTCTAGCACAAACGATTGACAGCTGTCAAAGCGCAAATGATAAACGAAGCAATGAATGACATCTTTGTTTCGCAATGATAGTCTACGAGTGTTTCCGATAATAAAACGAAAAGAGAGAGTGAAAGTGAGAGGGAGAGAGAGAGATAGAAGAAGGAAATCTACGTTTTTTGACAGCAAAAATGAAATCATATCAAATTGAATGTCCGCAACTCCCATAAAACGTTTATGGACCTCCCCTTATTCATCTCCTCTATTTGACTTGAGCAGTCTAGTTTCAGAAGTGAATCCAATAAATCTTCCACTCAACTCACCCCCCGCCATCGACTTCATCACGTCACATCGCCGCTTACAGGCAAACTTTCAAGCAACACCAAAACCACGTCATTCCAGAGCAGAGAGAAGTAGGGGAGACAAAAATCTAGTTTGTGTAAAAAAAAGCCTTGACCTTGACTATCTTCTGTTTAGCAACAAGTTTTGCGAACACACGAACCTCTTGACGTGTCATTTTTATCGGCGCCACTTTAGTTCCTTTCACTCGATTCGTAGGCACAAACAATTGCAGTTATCAAATCCAATCCGAGACATGTTTGTGAGTGTACATTCAAGCGGAAAAAAAATATTGTACCAACGAAAGAACAAACACAGCTGCGGCGTTTCCCAGCGATTTTATATTTTTCCGCTCAAGGCAACCCTTCTGATAAGTTCCAGTCGCGAAAACCACATACCTTTGTATGTACGCACTCAGTTCGCAGAAGCTTAATCACTTTTTGTAAAGAGCGAGACGGAGTCGCAGAGACAGAGACCCCAATCAGATTGAATGAATTAGACAAACAGAACTCAATTAAAGAAAAATACGAATGCTGATATGGATTCAGGGGATTTTTGCCTTCCCCCTTGTTTCCGCAAGCGTCCACGTGAACGATTGCGCCATTGGATGGGTTCAGTGCCATGTGAGTTTGGTTTTGAGAGATTTCCTTGAGACAAAGGTTTTGTCCGCTGACGCGTGATGTGTCACATTCGCCTTGAAAGCACGCAAAGTTCAGTTCGAAGTTTAAATTGCGTTCTGCGACCACTGACGTAGTTTTCGACTTTGTGATCCTCAAAGGAGTCGGCATCAGTCAACTCAATTGCAAGACTCTCTTCCTCGGAACTGTTGCTTCAAAATGGACCCCGTACACAAACACCACCGCTCAATGCCCACTTCAATGCAGGAAGCACAAAACCCCAAGAACTTCGCTCGCATAATTCCATGCCCCATCGACCATGGAGAGGCAGTGAGAGAGTGAAAGGGCGCGAAGTAGGCCAGCCCTACATAATGGTGCCCTGGGTTTCTCTTCAGCAACTTTTCAATTGGTTTTTAAACCGATTCCCCTCATTAGCTTGTCATTTTGCCCAGGGAAAAGTTTTCACACCATCGAAACCACTTCATCCCCCGTGCAGAGCAACGCCTCCCCCATTCAGCCAGGGATGGCCTCGGTTAGCAAAAAATGAAAAAGAAAAAATTAAATGACTTATCAGAATACGAACTTTTCAGCATTGCCAGGCGCGCAGAGACGCTGGAAACAATAGAGTCTATTGATCCTAGCCGATTGCATCTGGAGCACGAAGTGAAATGGAGAGCGCTGGGGGAGCTTGCGGAGAGTGCATCGACATTAATAGAGCACTTCATTTTATAATTTCACCTCGCCCACCACCCCCAGTACACAGCACTTCGGGCCGGTCCTTCTCTGCACTCTTACCCATCGGAGCGGATCATGCTTTTTAGCTTCTCCCTTGTACGCCGCGCTCTTTTTCTTTCGTTCCTCTTTTGTTTTTGCATCTCGTCTGTTGACTATCGTGCCTGCCTCTGCATATGCGATTAGAGGGGGTCAATGAATTTTGCAAATTAAGAAAACGGGAACATTTCGGAATCAAACGAAGGAACGTGCGCTGATAACTGCACAAGCCCCCGCGGGGGTGAGCGGTGTTTGCTGTGGCAAGAGAAAAGGAAACGGTTGAACGTTGAAAATAGTAAGCCGCTTACTTTGCGTTGCTTGAGTGGGGGTGGGGTGGCTTGGGCTGTGTCAATGTGCTCACGATGAGTTGTTAGGTTATGTCAATGGTGGGGAGTTGCCATAGTTACACAGGATTGAACTTCTCACAAAGTTGTCGCCATAACGAGTGCAAATCGAAATCGGAAAATCAAATCAAATCTCGTTCGTGACGTGTATACCCTTGAAATGGCATTTTCCTGGCGTTGGGGTACACACCAGCGGGTTATGAGAGCAACTAGGTTGTTGTTTGGTTGGTACCAACCCCGAGGTGTTCGTGATGAGCTTAGGACATGGTGCTCGATTGCATTTGAGAAATGATGTCCAGAAGCGTTATGTCTACTCGACCACTAAGCGCTCGATTCACTTCTGTGCTGCGTTTTGTTTGTTGAAAGTGTTCAGTGGCGTTGTCGCATTGGACCGCTGCCGAGGATTTTTCAGAACGGAGCTGTAGAGTCCATTCAGTCATAGGGATGTGTAGGTGTTAATGTTCAATAAAACAAGTAGGGTCTGAGGTTTCTAACGACTCTATTTGAGAGGCATCGTTTGTGGCCCGTGTGGCTTCGCCGGGTACCATGCATACGGGAGGACCGCTTTTCCGATGACTCTGGCACCTAGATAAGTTTGAATTTGAGCGATGGCACGGATTGGATTGACTTTGAGAAGCACCGCTCCTTCGCATAGACCAGCCACATGACGAAGTGTCAACCTTGGTCGCCAGTTTACGTCGCTTCTTCGTGAGACAACCAAGTTCTCACATTGTTCTCTGAGATAGATGAGAGAGATGTCTCAACATTTGCTGTGTGGCCTGTTGGAACCCCCTGCCATTGAGTGTGTTGACTAATTGTTCACTGAACCAGAGGACTTGAATCTAGAGAAGACCTATGCGTTGAAGTACGGCCAAGGGCCCATCCTTGTCACGAGAGTGCACCCGTTTTGGTAACAAAATTGAATCATTTGCACGTGCTTATCGGCGCAGTAGCTGGCAATGGTGGCTCGTCCGTAGCCGCAATGAACTCTCGAAGGGTGCTTTCAAGAACTTAGCCAGCTGCGCAAACACCGCAGTTCACTGTTGAATTATTCAGACATAAAAAGAACTGTGCGCAGATTTGCGCGCAAATTTCCAGATAGATGCAAATTACAAAAAAAAAAAACGTAAAATACAATAAAAGCTTTTAAATGTGAATGGCGTGCGTTCACGGCCTCGTTCTGTTTTCAGGGGGACTGCCGTTGCAGAGCAGCTGCCCGAACTCAGACATTTCCCTCCAACTGCGTCGTTATTTATGATTCTTCTTCTTCAAAGCACGTGCAAACATAGTTCTTTAGGAGGTTTTATTTTTAAGCGGCACCAAATTGTTTTGCAAGCATTGACAGATGCCAAGGAGGCTAAGAAGCAATAAGTAAGGTAAGTCTATAGGTGCTGGTGCGTTTGCCCATGGGTTCATAGTGCTCTGTCCGGTGTCCAAATACTTCCTCCCCTGTTCCTTCAACAGTGCTTGATCCATTTGTGTACCATTTCACCGTATTGCTGCTCAGTCTGTGAATTATGGAGTCATTACTCCTTCTTTTTTGGAGCTGAGTGCATCGAATTGTCTCGATGTGATGCACGTATTCCTTCTTTTGCCATTCCCATGATTGTTTTATTTGCGCATTCTGCTACGACCAGTTGCAGTGGCGTTAGCTCTAATAACACCTCCATGGCGGCAGTTGGACATGTTCTCATGGCCCCTGTAATGATACAGAAGGATGCCAACCTTTGAACTTTGTTGAGTGTCTCTCTTGCCCTGATCAGGTCGGTTCTTTTGGACGTAATTTTTGGCCCAACAATAGCTGAAACGTATGTAGGTCCTTTGATGTATTCTCTTACCAGGAATTCCAGACAACAAGCAGACAACTGTGGACTTTTGTCAAAAACACAGCGTCTTCTTCCAAAAGTTGCCCAAGAATAAACTTCACAATGTCCTGTTTACTCTTCGCCATTGCCACCGCATTTATCTGAAAACATTCAGTTTTTGGGCACATTTGCAACAAGTCTTTTCTCGTGTTCATAACTCTTCGGAATGCATACAAGTGTGAGCACTGTAGTTACGCAAGTTTTTTTTGTTTTTTTTTTGTTCTTCTCGCAGAATAACGCTGAAAAGACAAAAAGAAACAGAAACATTTGGTTTAGGGAATGTGACGCAGATCGACTGCAGCGATGACAAAGAAAACAACACAATAATATTACAGTTACCAACGTCAGCTTTGTTGACATTTAGTTGTTCTTCATTTATTATTAGTTACTGGTGTCGGTGTGGACATTATCATTAACATTGCTTTGCTAGCTGTTGTTGATCAGCTTGTGGACGAACCACTCATGTCAAGTGAGCAGAGCGGGTATCCACTGATAATAACTGCTCCCCCACATGTGATGTGAGATACCGTTATGAATTATACATCACCTAAGCCGATGGAATGGAGTGCTACTCTCCTCTAGCAGTGGCCGTCACTGGTTTACTCAGCACCAAGAGCATCCTCATCACCATCATCATCATCGTCGTCGTCGTCGTCGTTGTCGTTGTCGTCTTCATCTTGTTCAGTGTGCCACCACCACCGCTGCCGCTGTGTCGTAGTGAATCCAAGTCCAAGAGAAGATAGTATTTCACAGAGTATTAAGGCCGCCTTGAGTGTAAAAACAAAACTTCACGACGCTACCTACAGACACGGCCACAACCGCCAACAAAGCGGAGGGAAAAAATATGAAACGAAAGAGATAAAAAAAAATAAAAAAATAACACAAGATGGAAAATATACGAGTCTCCGAGCGCAGATAGATAAATTGATGAAAACCATGAGAATCCACATGGATACTGCGAGTTGATGAACATACTCGTAGAGTGCCTCCTCTAACATACCCACAGCTATATGGAGATGAAATCAAGTACCGGGTGGCTTGGCTGGTTGACTGTGGAGCTCCATGGTTTGTGGGTCCATCCGTGCACAATTCGAATGTTGTGTGACGAGTGGTGGATAACGCGATGGAGAAAGATGCTGCATCCGTGAATGGGAGCGCGCACACCGAATAGTCTCGAGTATCTCGAGAAATTGGGATATAGTTTGTGGTTCGATTGCTTGTGGGTTTCTTCTTTCGTCTTGCTGTTTGTGTGTGTGTGTTTTTTCCCTTCATTGTCTTCGTTTTGTTGCCTTTCTTACTTTTGAGAGTTTTCAATACTTTGTTGATCTCGATTTGTTGTTACACTGGAACTTCAGTGAGTTACTTTTACGTTTAGCCGAAGAAGACTTTGGCGTGGCGTTGCGCTGCTCGGGTTGTGGGAGAAAGTTTAATTGATTTGGCAGAGATCGATATAAAATCGAGCTGTTGCAGAACTGAAAAGAAGAAATTACTAAGGTCGAGGGCAAATGAATGGGTGCGTCTTTAAGTGGCTAGGCTTAGTCTGCTGTGACCCACTTTTGGAACAACCCTCATGTCTGAGCACGTTTCGAATGGAAATTGTTCTAACAGGGGGATAATTCATAATTTTCCCACGCCCAAGGATGGACGGGAAGACGCTGATTAGATGGGTATCGAGATCTATCAGTGCCCGAGCAAGATAGTGCGACTTCCAATTAGTTGAAGGGTCATTAGTGGGATACGCCGAGTGACTATTTAAAGGTCCAATAGGTCCCTCATTTGCTGATGATCGGGGAAGATTTAACACCTCTTGCATGCTGTGTGCTTTCACAGTCGTTGCACAGGCATCGTTATAATTTCATTTGCATTGGTCAATTCCGATAAGAACTTTATTGCGAGTTTATGATAGAAATGGTCCGATTCCGCCCTAAAATCCTAAGGATCCGTGGACGTCGGTACAATCAGCGTCACATGCTTGTTGCACGGACCGTGTTCTGCAAGCGTGAACAGCGGAATTTCTTCCGCAAGCAGGCAGAGTGATGTTCTTCCATATTGTTAACGGCTGCTACTACAGACTCCAGACTTGTTTAAGGATTCCAATACATAACACTTGTTGTTACTCGATGAGACTACATGTACTTGGTTTTTCCTTCATTTATTCCCCAGAAGTTCTACCACCCGGTCGATCTGGATGAAGGAATTTTGCTCCTTCCAAAGATGTCGTCAATGTCGTCTGTGTAAGTCGGTAATTGGGTGGACTTTTTTTTCCATCACAGAGCACACAAGACACTACGTTCTCTAAAAATCAAAATTATCAATCCTGTTCAAGTTTGCCTCGTTGTACAGGACCTCGTTGGGATCGTACTTCTTGTACTCAGACTCGGGTATACGATACAACCGGAGACATGTCCGAAGACACTGACTCTCGACCAATCTCATCTTTTCCATCTGGGAAGGACTCACGTTGAACCACAATGGACAACCGTATGCCATACTTGGCCGGATGAGCGCCATGTAGCCGACTACCCTGGAATCAAGTTGATTACAGCAGCTTTTTAGCTTTCGTCAGAGCAATATCCATATATTTGTCAAAATACAGATATTGATCCGTCCAAATGCCAAGATATCTGACTACACTGTTCACATCTATCAGCCGTCCCTGTGGGTCCAAAATGACGAACTTACGCCAGTTTGTGCGCGTGTCCCATGATGCCATGTACAACGGGGTCCTGAAAAGGATAGCTTCACACTTCAGGAAGTTGATAATCAACTTCCATTCGTCGCAAAATCGCTCAATTTGTTCGAAGTCACGTTGCAACAAGATATTTACGAGGGGCGTTCAATATATTCTCGGTATCGATATGAAGGAAAATGCGAAATCAATTTAAATTGTAATATAATCTCCCCTAACATCAATGCATTCGTTACATCTTGAGATAAGCTTTTTTAAACCCCAAAAAAAAATAAGTTTCCTCTTTCTCTGCAAAATACCCATTTATTGCCGACTTCAGTTCTTCATCTTCCGAAAATCTTTTTCCACGAAGACATTTTTTCAAATCCAAGGCAAGGTCTGGAATATAGGGTGGGTGTTGGATTTCTTCGAATCCACAATCTCGCGCAGCAGCCTTGGAAACTCGCGCCGTGTGAACAGGAGCGTTGTCATGAAGAAGCAACACACCCGCTGCGAGCTTACCCCGTCTTTTCTTTTTAATTTCCTCCCGCAAATTATGCAAAGTGGAAGCGTAGGATGTGGCGTTGATGGTTTCAATGAGCAAGATTCCCTTTGAGTCCCACAAAACTGTGGCCATGAGCTTCCCGGCAGACGGAGTGACTTTGAACTTCTTCGGGGGGTCTGTTCCTTTTTTATGCCACTGCATGGACTCTTGTTTGCTTTCAGGGTCATAGTGGTGGAACCATGTTTCGTCACCAGTAACAATTCGATCCATAACACCGTCCGCGTTCTCACTACACATCTCCAAAAGTTCTCTACAGCATGCGGTTCTCACTTTTTTCTGAGGCACTGTGAGCATTCGTGGCACCCACCTTGCACTGACCTTTGAAAGGTTAAGATGGTCATGAAGAATGGTGTGAATGGTACCAATTGTACCTCATCCTCAAGAACAAGTTTTTCGACTTCTTTGATGCTTTCTCCCGTACAAGCAGTAGCCGGGGCGCCGGAGCCGCCGATACCGAGAATATATTGAACGCCCCTCGTACGCATTCAACGTGAAACTACATCCTCGCAAATGAAAAAAACTTGTTCCTGACGTAGTTATCGCATACACTTCAAAGATGCAATTCGGAACATGACACCCTCAAAATCGAGTAAGTGCCGCCGAATATTAAGTCGAAAACTTAGCCGAATATTAGGTATTCGCCAAAATTCCTGTCCGTGGTATCTTCTGTTATTGCGCTCACAGGATATCATTTTCCCGCATTCACTTAATCACAAATGAAGTATAATCGAGATGGTCAACCTCGCCCCTAGCCCATCGACGAATTTGAGAGGCTTTTTGACAATTATTCATGAATTGTTGACAGCTACTTACGAAATAACGTGAATGCCGTTCTCTGATTGGTCAGAATTTGGCTTCTGGAAACGATATAAAAAGTGGTTGTCAAAAACTTTAAGGGACAAGAGAGGTAGACGTTGGCTATCTCTATAACACTTCGAAGTTGACTAACGTTCATTATAGTCTCTCAGATGTAGGCTAACTTAGCCAATGACTGGAGGCGTATGATGCTACGAACTCAAGTTTGTCTCTGGCTTTGAAAAATGGAACCTCGAAGCAGAAGGCGTCGCACCAGACTATATGATGGCCATTTGAGATTTGCGCCTGATTATGAGCTCTTAAAATCCAGTGATGACTGAAATCCGTGACTGAATGCGTGGACTCATGTGAAGTTTATGACCGATGCTACTTTCATAATTGACGGCTGCGTTTCTCTAGAGTCACTGACAATTCTCAGAGAGTATATCCTTCAAGAATTGGAATCAGTCTTATTCTTCGCGCTTTTAAACGCACTAACTGGTTTGCGGAATAGGTGCCCTTAGATCCGAGTGGTAACACAATGGGCCTTCGCTTGTCTGCAGCAGTTAGCAACTTCAACATAACCTAACCTGAACATACCCGCAAAAAGAACTCCACATACCTCAGATCGCGTCCACTCGTGAATAAACAGGTCGCGTAATGGCTGTAGAATCTGGACTGAGATCTGTCTTGGGCTGAGATCTGTCTTGGACTGAGATCTGTCTTGGACTGAGATCTGTCTTGGGCTGATATCTGTCTTGGACTGATATCTGTCTTGGGCTGAGATCTGTCTTGGACTGATATCTGTCTTGGACTGATATCTGTCTTGGACTGAGATCTGTCTTGGACTGAGATCTGTCATGGGCTGAGATCTGTCTTGGACTGGAGCGCTTAACGTACAATTACATGGAATCCAATTATCAGCGAATTGATCACATATTGAGAGTAATGCTACGTTCCCACCGAACCAAAACCGCGAAGTTCGGATGAAGTTTTACTGAAGCCTCAACAGGCCGTTCCCCGAGTTTGAAGTGGTTTCGCTGTCAATTTTCAAGTCCCTCTCTCAATTTGTAAGCGCCACAGAATGGCCGCAGAAACAGCTGTCTTATAAGAGGAAATAATAGTTTGAGACCACCAAAAAATAGAGAGAGGGATAAAATGAGAATATGAATTTACGCTGTTACAACTTCTCACGGACAAATGCACTCACGTGGACGGCTTTGCGGAAAGCGCGAGGTTTAATGACGGAACCTAGCAGTTTCTTTCGGTGGGAACGCAACGTAGCATGAACCAAGACACTTTTTGTTACGTTTAAATTCGTGATCGAAACCCAGTTCCATCTCGGACTGCAAGCTAAACGACTCCCACACAGTTGCAGTGTGCAAGTTCAGTGAGACTTGAGCCATGTGACCTGTGAACAGCGAATCGCAAACTTTGACATTTCATTTGCATGGATTTTTCTCTGGCCAGGGGTAGCCGCGATTTCTCCACCGAGACACTGACACTTTCTTCCATTTAGTCGTGAATTTGTGGACTGCGACTGGTACTGTGTGGATCGTGATTTCAGTTTGAGAAGGAAACGATTGAGAAAATGTTTAAAATCTCTAATTGGGATATTTAAAATGGCTGTTTTGGGAGTCGTTGGTTGAAGGCCCAGCTGTGGTCATACCGAGCGATTGGTCTTCTACTGAATAAATACTGCGGATCCACATTGTTGACATAAACACGGCTTCACTTTTGTTTTTCTTCGAGCCACTGCCAAAGTTTCACCTGACGTCATTTCCAATTTGAACTGGCGTCTGTCCCATTCCCATCGTCCGCAGCCATGTCACTCATGACTGCTCTGTGACGAGCCCACTGAATCCCATCAGCTGCACCCCTTGCACACATCAAAGGTAATCCCAAAATGCACGTTTCAACCCACAATGGAAGTGCCCACCCTAAGCACCGACCTTAATTAAAGCCTAGACCCATTTCAGACAAAAAAAAAGAGTTGGATTAATGTGCGCAACTCCCGACATCCCCGCGACAACTTTATTAGGAGTGAAACCGGAACATTATCAGTCCATCGCATCCTGCCTCACTCCTTTTAGCCATTTAACGTGCCAGATACCTAATTCATTATTTACAGGCCGCCCGTCATTCGGCTGGATTTATTCATTCGTTTTTAATGTTCCTTTTATGTCTTTTATCATCGCTGGATTCGCTGGTGTTTATCTCTACTGACTGATTCAATTTTAAATTGCGCCCCCATTTTTCTTTTTTTGATATGCCTACCCGCCTCGGCTTACCCCCCTCCTCTGGGCCTCGTCGCATTCTCGGGGAACACATGCGAGGCATGAGAGCATCTCCCCACAGATTATGCGGTCGTGTACTCGATGAGGAACGTGTTTCCTTGAACATGTTGCATTTGTGTCTTCGGCTTATGGCAGTGTTTATTTCACTTCGATTCGTGTGGAAAAAGAAAACTCATATACACACATGAGACGAACACACGCCTTATTCGCCTCACGAGGCCCGAAGGTGGCAGACGGAGAGTGAGCGAGCGAGAGGCTGGCGTGACCTTTTTGTGGGGTTTTCTGCTTGCAGACAGATTGCTGTCGATTAATTTGAGATCTCTTCGGGTTTTGACACATGGCGGTTAATAACTGGGTTATTGAATGATGTGCGTATGTGTATTAAATTAGAAAAAATAAATCGCAACCCAGTGGCACGCATTCTCGAGGCTGGCGATGGCTGAGATCAAGATTTGCACGAGACAGACAACCAGTTCATCCCGCGACATGATCACGCCGCGTGAACTGCATGAATCTGGTCGAAATGGGGGCTGTGTTCCAAAAATATGATCGCAAGCACATTTCAAGCATTATGCTGGCTCTGTGATGGCGTGGTAGTTCGAAAATAACCAAGCCAGGGGAGAAGTATTTATGTTACCGGCCTGAAAAAAAAACAGGCATTCCTTCCTCAATGGTTTATGCCACATTTGACTGCATTGGTCTGTGGATTGTGTTAATTTCCCGCATCTTTTGCGTTTTATGAACAGAAGGAGACGGTTTGAATCTCAACGCGAAGGCGCTTGAAATCTTGTCTGCAGACAAATTGACATGACGGAAATGTGTGTTCCAAGGGAACCTCGTTTTTCTGTTGTTCCAAAGTTCATCAGCTTGTAATGCTTAGAGATGCGCTGCTGACTTATTTATTGTTCACATTTCTGTGGTGATGGTGTGAAGTCACATTTCCTGGGATTGTGTAGCAGAAAACTGCTAAATAAGAAACTGAAATGGACCTTAAGCATTAACGAACCTTACCAAATGGCCGCTGATCATATTCCCCCTTTCCTTATGAGTGTGTGGCACTAGCTCTTGTTGTGAGCAGACTGCGGGCGCAAATGCATGTACTGACGCAAAGAACATCACAAGCTAATTTTCATGGACTCAATGCATTGGTGGGGAGTACGAAGCCCTTTGCTGTGCGGTGGGATGTGTCAGCTGTTCTCATGCAACGACACATATGATCTAGGCAAATTCTACTATTCCACCCCTTTTCGAGTTGCTGACGATGAATATAACTGTCTAGAAGCTTCTCAAATTGGCCGTCGGCATAAACTGCAGGTCCCTTCCACTCGTGAGAGGAAAATAGCACGCACAACACCAGTGGTTGCTGACAAGGTAGGTCCTGGCCTTTAACGGGCTGTAGCGCTACCCATACTACCCCTCAATTGATACAAACTAAGGCAGTCACGGAGGTAGTGACAGACAACTTGTTTGTCTTTGATGGCACACGTCACATCATCATTTGGTTCTTAAGGCAATGTACCACAAGTTCTTCAATGTTGGCCGCTTTTATACGATCAAAATTCGTAGCATCGAATACTGCCATTTATGAAAACATAATCGTACTTTCACACGGTTAAGCAGAAGAATTTTAACGACTAGGTGGCGCAGTTGGTTAAGTTTCTGTCCTTCTTTAGTGCGGTCCCCGGTTCGAATCACAGTGAATAGAGTTAATCCACTTCAAATGTGATAAAGTCGTCATCTGCCGTTTCAATCAGACTTAGCAGTCGGATTGGATTTGTAGCAGTCGGATTGTGATTAACCACACATGGTCTTAGTGTGCTGGTGAATTCACTAGCAGCCCCTCCTTACCTATGACCCATACTCCACGCAGGGTGCAAAAAAATGAAGAAAACACGATTTTTGCACCCTTGCGACTCGGGAGCTCCCCTTTCTAACATAATCTGACGAAATTTGCCATTCTCTCGCAATTGACACTCACGTCCTTCGGATGAGTTCGCCTAGTCCCATGCTGGACCCACGTCCACCTCGTAGTGCAACGACTTGAAACAATATCACCGACAGTTTGAGTTACTAGCAACGCTCATAAATAATGTAAGCAAAGCAAGGTTCGCCCCGATCGACTTTGCACCCATCACATCTGGACTGATTTTAATCTAGACTGGCATTTAGAGCTGCCCTGGTAAGAAAGAAACACAAACAAGCTATGTAACAAGTCCTTAGCAACAATGCCGTGACTTGAACATGCAACCAAGAGAGTCGGATTTTTTTGTACTAATTCTAGAAGTAAATATGCATGAGATGTTGATTTCTTGATTAGACAGTACTTAGATATTTTCTGTTGCCTGTGTATGACAGCTAATCTCCGCAGGCTTGAGTAGACTCCGAGTTTAGTAATTCGTCTTTTCCGGACGTTGTTTTTATTTCCCAGTACATAGCTCCAGTACACACATCCTGAACCGGTTAAGACAAAGAATGTCCGACCTATGAACGGATCTATACGACATTTCAAAGAATGCGTCAATGAAATACGAGTGTTATGACTATTTATTGAACAAGTGCTACGATTTGATCTTACTGATACAAAAACGGCTTTAAAAACGTGTGGGCTTTATAGTATTTTGCACTCTTGCACCTCGTTTTCAATTTGGCTTTTTCATCGAGTAACTGGCAGTCACACTCGTGTTCATTAAGGTCTCTATAAAGTTCTGTAAACACTCGTCTTTTATCATGCGGCCCAAGACACCTTCTTAGAGAAATATCTGCTGCTGGGCAAGAAACTCCACTATTTTCAGACGGTCCACGTCTTCAAAACACGCGTTCTTCCGTTTGTGCAGACATCCACACCGAAGAACACGTATTATGTGTGTTGCTCTGGTGGTTAGAGCAACGCATCTTATTAAATAGTAATTATAACATGGGTGTTCCTTCCGTCCGTAGTGGGCCAGGGCCTAGCTTCTCAGCAACCACTCGTCTTGTGCTTGCTATTGTTCTCGCACGAGTGGAAGGGACCTACAATTTTATGCCGACTCCGACGGGTCAATTTAAGAAGCTTTTTCTAAACAGTTACACTCTTTGAACATCATCAGTGACTCGAAAGAGGTGCGGCAGTGAAAAGTAAGTTTGCTCGTGCCGGGAATCGAACCTGGGCTGCGTAGGTTCAAGGTGCGTAGCGGGTCGACGCACGAATCCACAACACCACGACCTTATCAGACAGACGCATGTTATTTGTCAAACTTTTAATCAAATCTAAATTGCGAAAAGATGAAGCCTGTGTGTGCTATCGTCGTCGGAAACAGATAAGGTAGAAAATCGAATTACGAAACGTGAGTATTGGGAGCACAGCAAAAGTGTGGGACTATTTTGTGAGAATTGTCTTGTGACGAATATTCAAATCTGAATCATTTGGTGTGTGGCTACATCTCCCCATGTAGTCTTTCGTCTTTCCGAAATATTCACCGACTATTGCACAGGATACCTCTCTTTACGGGCGATTTCTCATGGTTACTCTCTTTACGGACACTCCACTATAAGTGACACCTCTCTTTTCGGACGATTTTTCATGGATCCTCTCTTTACGGACACCCCTCTATAAGCGATACCTCTCCTTTCGGAGGATTTCCCATGGTTCCTCTCTTTACGGGCAACGCTCTATAAGCGACACCTCCCTTTTCGGAAGATTTCCCATGGTTCCTCTCTTTACGGGCAACCCTCTATTTCGGACGAGTTCTCATGGCTCCTCTCTTTACCGACACTCCACTATAAGTGACACCTCTCTTTTCGGACGATTTCTCATGGTTCCTCTCTTTACGGACACCCCTCTATGAGCGAAACCTCTCTTTCCGGACGATTTCTAATGGTTCCTCTCTTTACGGACACCCCTCTATAAGTGACACCTCTCTTTTCGGACGATTTCTCATGGTTCCAGCATACAGATATTCGTGCATTTCAACCCCTTCAAACGGACAGTCCTCCATAACAGGCAATCATGATGTTCCCGCTGCTGTTCACTATAGAGAAGCTTCACTGCAGAATGTTTCAGACACTAAAATGATTCACGAGTTGAAACCTTGTCATGCCTTAGGTGGTGAAATGTACATTTTCAAGGACTGTCAGACGGCCATTGTCTCTATATGGATTGTCTCAACTCAAGAGGGCCAAAGTGCAAATGGTCGGCAGGATAAGAAGCCCTTGAATGTTAGATGCATGTTGCAACTCCCCATTTCACCGGAGTGTGAATCTATAGAGTGTCATCTAAGTACTTGCGTGTTACTAGGTGAAAAGTTAAACTACATCTAATTTGTATGTGTCCAGCTATATGGACTAGTCGCTTGCGTAGTTCTTTAATGATCTCCGCGACTTTAGCGAAACCTCTGTTGGGAAGAATCTGTACCGCTCCATTGTAAGCACCAGTTTGTTTTCCAAACCTCTAGATTATTCCAGAATACAGTGTAAAGTACGCGAGTTTAGTTGCATCCGCTAAGCCGCCAGCAAACTACCGCCCTTTGTAGTCCATTCGGGAGGGAGCTCTTAGTAATTCTCGGGCGGAATATTCACTGGAACTTGTGAAGGGTCTTGTTCAACTATTTCCTCAATGGCTTTGAGTCGTATTAAGAAATTTCTCCCCCAGGAGTAAGTAGCTGGAAGGGCCTCTGGAAGGCCTCTGATGGGTCTAACATAGACCTGACAGGAACTCGTATCACTTGTGTACGCTCAATTTTCCATTGAGGAGTAGTGAAAAACAAGTAAGCACCCAGGATTTGATATCTGCTTAAGACGCTTTCTACTTTTGCATATTGATTCTACAGAAGTCGCTTTTGGTGACGCATTATCCCCTGGCGTTGTCCCCCACGGGGCAGTGTTCTTTAATGAGACTAACCAATCTGTTCATAGATAGCCGCTGCATAAAGGTTTTCTCTGTGCCAAACACGCCACGGCATGCTTGCCAGTTAGCTCGTTTTAGTTAATTCGGATGCGGTCTTATAAAGCTAGAGTTTGCCGTGAGTCCCTACAGAGTTTAGTTGAGTGTTGTGACTCATATGCGAGTACATTTTCTGCGTTAACATATCGAGTTGATCTTACCGATCTATCGTGGCGGTGATCTAGGCAGTGCCTTTCCAGCAAATGCCATGAGATCCTGAACAAGAACTATAACCGGACAGGTCTCTTGTTGTTCCAAATTCAGCTTTCGCCCAGGAAAATATCAAATATTTACACAAGTTGCCTATTCTTTGTTGGGCACTACCGACCGCAAGAAGCCAGAAGCATCGTCAAATTTCTATGTGACTATAATCGGATTTGGGAACTAACGCGAAATTCCAACACCCAATAAAACTGACATTTTTTTAAGGAGACAGTAGAAATACAACGAAACTGAACGAAAAGGTAATAACGAAACGAAGTGATTATTAAGGTGCATCATTTTGGTGTGCCTATTCGCTGCATTCCTTAAGTTGACTGAAGTTTACTTACGTCAATTTTGATTGAGCCAACAGTTGTCAGGCGGATGTGCCTAGTCCATTGGAGTGAACCGGAGAACCTCTGTATGGTTGGAGAGAGAAGTTACTGATTGAACACAACTTCCTTGACAGCATATTCATACAACTACAAAAACTCGTCTTCTTCTTTGTGAGTCTCGGCTGGACCTTGCCGTCAACCAACAATCCTCTCAACTAGCACGATCTGCGACTCCTATCCAACGAGTTGACTAATTCCCTTCTCCCCCTGTGTGCTCTTCCCAACGGCGCACCAGGCAGATGCTTCAATGCTCCAACTCGACATCACTTCAGATAAATACATTCCAGTCCGGAAATGCGACCGCTTGTGACAGGCACACCTCCTTCGAGCTGTAATTCCACTCATCGGACAGTTGTCCTCCCCAAGTGCACAGTCGCCTAATAACGAGTAGCCGAAATGGAACACAAACAAGACAAAAAAAAGCCAAACAACTGCATTTCCTACAAACGAATGGTTGTACCATCATTATAAAAAAAGTAGAACTTCGCATGTGACACACAAAATGAGATTATGCTAGTTAATTACGAACGTGAGCCTTATCGTTAGTTACTGACGGGTGGTATTATAGTACCGAGTGTGTAATTGGATTTGAATAGTAATGAGAGTACGCCCTAAGAACTGTCTCACTGTAGGTACGCTGCCAGAGTATCAGGTTATTTTTTCTCTCCGAATGATAAACTTGTGTGACTGCATACACACTCTCGACTGGAGGAGGTGGAAATAGGGTGTGAAGGCGGAATGAAGGGCCTTAATTGAATTTGTTTTCAAAAGAAACAAGTTTTGAAGAGAAACTTATAAAATTCCCAGCGAGGCAACAAGTCTGTGTTGCGACTCGACGCACTCGACACATCACGACGTCCAACTCAAGCTTCGAAACGGGCTGTGGATGGATAGTGTCAAGTGTCTCCTTGTCATCTGTCAGGGTGCGTGGGTGTGTTTTTTGACAAAATGACAATTTGTCATTAATTCAAGGGAAGGACGCTATTAAATTGTTATTTTGGAATATTTCTGGGTTTTGAAAGTCGTCCGGAATGGTCGCCCTACTAGAGAGCGGTCGTTGTGTTGTGGGTGGGGGCCTTGAGTTCGATTCCCGGTACGAGGAAAATGCTTTTCATTTCAATGACAATGCTCACAGAGTATAACTGCACAGGAAAAGCTTCTCAAAATTGACAGTTCGGACATAAAACAGAAGGTCCCTTCCATTCGTGAGAGAACAAAAGCACGCACAACACGAGTGGTCGCTGAGAAGCTAGACTCCGGTCCTCCACGGCCCCACGCCGCCACCCATATTACAATACAACCTGAATAAGCTTCTCAGCAAGTCTCCAGTCAATCCAAAGATCAAGTAACTGACGTTATCCCGTGTCTAGAGTGTTATTGTGTCGCTCAATCCGAGTGGCGTCTACATCGTACCGACTTCCAAAACACTTCTCATTCTCCTGAGCGAACCAAACGATAAACAACGCGCCTAATGGCAGGTCCAAAGAACAATGACACTTCACAAAAATTCCTCGAAAACTCAGTTAAATTGAGCTGTTTTATGGCGGTTAAGTGTTCTGTTGTCGTCTGTGATTTCATGTTTACGAGGAATTAGGGGCGCTCTACGATTTCCTATGATTCCCTAGAAAGCTGGTAATTCCCAATTGGAATGGTAAATCGATTTGAATGTTTGTATTGTTTTTCTCCAATCTCAGACCGGCATGTCGCGATACGACGTATCCCATATCGTCAAGCCTATCCGGCTTTTTTCACCATCTGCCGGACGATGAGTTGATTACCCAGCAGCCGTCACGTCTGGCTGACGGTCCATGCTCCATGGTCTATCCAGCGAATGATAGTAGGACATTAACATCGTATTTTGCCACTGCCAGGCGTCACACACAGATGCGGTACATCATCTGTCCATGTTCGCTGTTCGCGATGATTGTTTGCCGTGGTTCCGCTCTCTCCCTCTCTCCTTCTCTCTGCGAAGTGAAAATTTACAAATTCCCATTCAATTTATAGAGTTGGCGATGGCAAAAAAAACACAAACGCCTCCATTATTTCTGCGTAGCTCTCTTCAGCGGGCAACATTGTGGCACAGTGCTGCTGGTGTGTCCGCTGCACAGTTTGTACGTCCGGCGTGGCGAGGAGAAATGTGTTCCGCGGCCTACACGGCCGAACCGCATTAGTGCATTTCCATGTCGCTTGTGAACAAGTATCTATCACTGTTATTATGTTTCCTTTCCATTATTCCCGATTTATTATGCCGTGAAAATTCAGCAATAAAATCACCGCTGCCGTCGCCACCGTTGGCTAATTCTGCGCTCGCAATGTGATTTGCATCGCCAGCGAGCGCGCATACGGATGAGTGCGTTCAACTCTTTCTTGTCAAACAAAGACATGGACGACGCATGGGCTAAATGGGGAAAATCGGTTTTGTGTTAACAACTTTTCCTTCCTTGCCGGTGATGCACAGCGCCGAACGAAATTAGACTGAAAAAAAGGAGAAAATTCTGGTTGTTCAGGGAAAATGTGAAGACATTTCTGACGCACCTGAAAGGTTTTACCCCGTCAGGCAACAAAGTTGACATCTCGTCTAACGGTGCGCAGTGTCATAAGTCCAACGGCTGGATGACGCAAAGGGTTGCCAATGGACACTGATTGACTTGGGATTTATTTTTATAATCTGTCTTCAGTGTAAGACTGCCATTGAGTGCGTCATGCCTGCAGTTGTTGTTGACGATTCAAAACTGCCTTGGGGATGACGCACGCTCATTTCCTCTGCTCTGCGATGACGCATAAATCCTAGTTTGCCTGTCATGGGGGATGTTACATCGCGTATTTTGTTTGCCCCTTGACATCACAGTTTCGTGTTATTAGGCGGTTGATTTGACGTGAAATTATAGAGTTTTTTAACCATACATCTCGATTAAAGCGAATTGCCATTCCACCGACCAAGATTGATGCCTTTTCCCTTGTAATGCAATTTCTTGTATAAACAAATTCAACAGAGACGGAAAGAGAACCAGCAAAGGGAAATGTAACATCCGACGAGAAACAAGAGCCAGATGGCTAGCAACACAAAATGTGAAACAAAAGACGAAGCGAGTCGCTTGCATTTTCATATGGGTTCAGCCTGTTCAACAGGCTTAACCGGCGTTCAGAGTGTGTGTACGTTCATAAATCGAAAGACAACCCTCATGCGATGAATTAGTTTTAAATTAAATTTTCAAAACCAATTTATAGTTTCTGTTGCATGGTTTAATCGCTCGGTAAATGAAATAGGGGTGGAATTTCTTACAGTCCTTTAAACGTGGGGTGTGTTCACAAAACCACACACACACATATGTGTGTACAGTCATCGGTTTGTTGGCATTCGACGGGTTATCCTTTGTTACAAAAACCCATTGTCTGTTCTTGGTTTGAGAATTCCGTTTAAAATGAAAACATTCCTCGTTTCAGTGCTGGAGTCCTACCTGAGTCTGTGAATAATAGATGAATGATTGAAGCATGTGTTAATATTGCATGTGTCCCCATTTTTTTTTTTGCGATGTATGCGGGGTATTTCGAGCAGGCGATGTGATCGTTGAGGCCCTTCGACGATACCATTAATGTATCTAAAAGGGGTTCCAAAAATGTACTTAATTTCAATTGCTTC
The DNA here is from genome assembly GCA_905231855.2 of Eristalis tenax. Lineage (NCBI taxonomy): Eukaryota > Metazoa > Arthropoda > Insecta > Diptera > Syrphidae > Eristalis > Eristalis tenax. The sequence goes on along the minus strand of HG993126.1, from coordinate 16,432,393 downwards.
CGTTCCAGCCTGCTGAAGATCTGATACATTACGCTTTCAGTTCGTAAGTAAAGGCGCTGGTATTGAGTAGGTAGTGAGACATTGGATTATAAAGCCCTCATTTTGGTTCCTCCTTTCCAATCACATTCCAGAACTCAAGAGAAACGAAAAGCTTAAGGCCCGACCATAATTCACATAATTAAACGTAAGCATTTAGGATCGAGGTACTGACCACACATCGCTTCCTCTGTTCGTGCAGTGCTCTAACTAATCGTAGTTTACTCATAATTCACATAATTAAACGTAAGCATCCAGGATCGAGGTACAGGCCACACATCACCTCCTCTGTTCATGTAGTGCTTTAACTAATCGTAGGAACTCACTGATCGAACTGGACGACATCAGCTCTACATCAACTAAACCGCTTTGTTACGATCGCCGATTGGGTGCAAGTGTTAGTCAATCTGCCTCGTAACACAATGTGCCTATACTGGACTAAGTGTGACTATTTGCAGCCAGTCACCTTCACGTAACCTAAGCATGTGTCAGAACTGTGCGAAAAGTCGACAGAATCAATATCAAAGTGGCCGACAATTGGTTCTCTCAACGCGAGGCTTCAACAATTTTCTCAGATCCTACCAGGATCCGACAAAAATTTTTCTAATCTAGATCAAATCTCTTGGTTTTTGACAAACATAGTTGCAGCCCACCTTCAGTTCGTCCGTCCATGAGAGGTTGTCAACCCGAACAAGACTACAACGGCAAGTTCAATCCATTTTGGTGTTCACTTCACTCTTTCTTATTTCTAGTGTTATCACACGTTTATGCCAAAAGACAGCTGTCCTGGCGGCCATTTAAAAATTGAAAGCGAGTGACATTTCTTTTGGCGGGAACATATAAATTGACAGTGACTTGAAAATTGAATTGAGAACGAAACCACTTGAAACTCGGTGGGAACGGCCTGTTGAGGTTTCCATAAAAGTTCAATCAAACCTCGGGGTTTTGGTTCGGTGGGAACGTAGCATTACGCAAAATTCCATCACCATGGACGCCAACATGTGTGTACGTAGCGTTTGAGCGTTTGATTTCAGTCCATACAAATTTGAACGAACTTAACGAAACTGAACGAAGTGGTTATGTAGTTCAAAGTGTAACATTTCTGTATTTTCGCTCAATTGCTTAAGACGACGTCTAAGTCTACGTACGCCCATTGTGGTTGTCACATGGATTTGCGAGCTTCGTTGGGTTGACCAGACAAATTTCCACACTATCAGGGTTTCACCGACGAGATGCGTTTGCAGCATATGACCATGAATTAGAAAGCCGCAAAGGTTCAAGGAACTAATAATTCAACTTAACAGCCTTGAGACTATTTCCATGAGCCTACAAGTACTTATCTGTGTTGTCGCTTGATTGTGTGGAGCTACGGACCGGGGCAATCATGGACCTCAGCCAACAAGCCCCTAGCGCTAGCTTCTTCTTCTATGTTTGGCGCTACAGTCCGTCGTAGACATGGGCCTCAACCAATAAGCCTTTCCAGCCAGCACGATCTTTCGTCAGCTGCCTCCAGTTTCGCAGTTGTGTGCACCACCTCGTTCGAGGACTCCATCTTTTGCGTTGTCCCAATTACTCGGAATAGAGGTGTCCATCCCCTCTACATGACCTCATCATCTAAAGCGTTGAAGCCGAAGACTTTTAACTAGGTGCATGCCGCTGTACAGCCCGTACAGTTCGTGGTTGAATCTTCTCCTCCAGACGCCATCAACGCAAATAGGACCAAAGATCGCACGCAAAACTTTTCTCTCAAAACGACCAAGAGCTTCTTCATCCGCTTTCGATGGCGCCCATGTCTCTGCGCCATAGAGCAGGACAGGCATGAAGAAAGTGTCAGTCAAAGTCAGTTTGGTGTTTCGAGAGATGGCTCTGTTACTCAATTGCCTCTTGAGCCAAAAGACACAGCGATTGAAGCGTAAGCCTGTGCTTGATCTCGGTTCTGGTATTATTGACCCTGTTTACTGCAGAGCCGAGGTAGACACAGTCCTTGCCTACCTCAAAGTTTCAGCTGCCCATTATGGCGCTCTGTCTGAGACGTTGTTGTGCGTCCTTGATAAGAGCATGTACTTTGTCTTGCCGTGGTTTATTGACAGGCCCATTTTAGTCGCTTCAATGCCAGCAAACACCTCACTAACGGCTCGCTGTGTTCGTCAATCACGTCCAAGGCGTCCGCGTACGCACAAGCAGTTGAACGGATTTTTGAAAGATCTTGCTTCTGGTGTTGACGTTTGAATTTCGCACGATCAAGAAGAAATCACATGACAGGGTACCGCATTGTCTAAAACCTTTTGTTTTGACATTTAAGGTCTCGGTGAGTTGATGGAGCCGCGAGAGTTGTCCGCACAACTTGACGAGTTTCGTAGGAATGTCAAAACTAGACATGGCTCGCCTCTATGCACGCGCTCTACGGCCTTGAAATCGACGAATATGTGGTGGGTGACCATCTGCATCTCAAGAGTATTTCCAGAGTCTGCCGTAGTGGTCGATGGTGAACTTTCCGGCCTGAAAACGCACTGTAAAGGACCTTAAATGATTTCAGGCGTACATACAAAACGGCGGAGAGGATCTTGGCAAGGAGACTTGGCGCAGTGAAAGGGGTCTCCTTTCCTGTGGACCCTAGCTCTAGCGCGTTCTTTAAAATGCCATAACGTTATTTTCAAATTGTGCGCGATGTCTTAAATGCCCGTGTCCTTTGTTGCGTCTACCTACGGTCGAAGACAGGAGCAACCATGTTACTACACAGTCCAGTCAACTTCGGTGTGCGATCCGTAATCGCCGAGCTCAGGCTCACGGCGCTGTACAGTTTGTGGTTAAAGGTTATTCTCCAGATCCAGATTTTTTGACGTGAATTGACGTGTAAATATTAGTTTATGGGTTTTTAACCTTGCCTCTAGCTTGAAGCCAAAATAGCCCCTTCAGCAACAGTGCCTAATTTTCCACCAGCGCACAAAAGGTTAAATTGTGCTCCTCCTTCCTTCATTCAAAATTCAAAACCGAAACAGTCTAAAATTATATTCAAACATTTTAAAGAGGCAATTCATGGTATTTGTGAAATGTCAAATTCCAGCGCTGAATTAATTTGCTGAACATTAATTTCACAGTGAAATGACTCGGATACTTTTAGCAAGGACACTTACCTCAACTGTCAAATTTCCCTCGGATGGCTGGCGGTACTATTTAATGGAATTTCGTTTCAGAATTTGCATATTTTGTTTTTCGTGAAATGCCACGAAGGGGAGAGAATGGGTTTTTGTGTAGTTTAATTTCGCATGTCGGATTTAATTTGGTTTAAATGCGTGGCGAAGTCTCCACTCACACACACACACACACACACCCTGGTTATTGATGATTTTCCATAAATAAATTTATTGTTCGATTTTGTTTCGCAAAAGCGTGTGCTTTGCCGGATTGTTTACTGAAGAGGTTGTATGTATTTTAGAGACGGCGTCATGATGGTAGCCGTGCCTTTGGGCAAATATGTTCTATCCAACGTTCTGTGAGTTAAATTTCAGTTGTTTTCAAGGACGCTTGAAGAGAGAGCAGCGCCACATATTCGAGGAAAATTGTATCGAGCTGACAGTGATCCACTCGTTGGACACTGTGGATCATCGGAATGGAATCCACAGCCCTAACATCAATTATAACCAAACTCAGTTTCCACCAGAAATGAAGTATTATGGAGATGCCCAACTTCACAGCTGGTTGACCCCTAGTTCATCGACGAGTTTCAGAGAAAACGATACAAAAACTGGATGTCAAACATTTTAAGGGACGAGAGAGGCAGAAGTTGGGCATCCCTATGGAACCACGGGTAGACCCGTGGAAACCAGGAATGAAGTATGATTCCTGGTTTCCACGGGTCTGCTTTATTCTCTTCTTGTTGTAAGAACTCATTCAATTTCTGGTGCCGAAAGTAAATTGAAATGGAGCACATTTGTGTTTTAGACTTCTATCACATTTTTATTTCGTTACCCATAGTGGTTGCACTTTGCGATTGTGGATTGTATGGGAATTCTTGCACGACTCGACTAAGTCGGCTTAAATTAACTGAATATTCGGTATCTCACTTTGGATTGCGTGCAAGAACTCCATCTTGTGGCTTTTTTCACTTACTTGCGGTGGCGCTAAAGTCCGGGGTGGACTAGGCCTCAACCAACAAGCCTCTCCAGCTAATTCTATCTATAGCTAGCTGCCTCCAATTGGAGGTCCCTTTCCACTTGCGTGCGCCACCTGAGTCGCGACTTCCTCTACTGCGCCGTCCTTCTAGCGTGGATTCGAAGACTTTCCGGGTCGGAGCATTGGTTTCCATCCGCTCTACATGACCTAGCCATCTTAACCGTTGGATCTTCACTTTTCTGGCTAAGTCGGTGTCGCTGAACGTCGTAGTCGCAGTTCGTCGGTGTATCTCCTCCTTCACTCACCATCTATGCAGACGGGACCGAAAATCACCCAAAGAATTTTCCCCTCAACGCAACCAAGAGCACCTTCGTCCGCTTTTGACAAAGTCCATGCTCCTGCGCCATATGGCAGGACTGGGAAGATTAAAGTCTTTAAGAGGGTCACTTTGGTTGTTCGAAAGGGGCCTTTGTTTATCGGTGGTTGCTTTCTTAGCCCAAAGAAGCTGCGATTTGCAAGAGTTATTCTTCGTTTGATTTCAGCCCTGGTGTCGTTGACTGAATTTATAGCGGTTCCTAGGTAAACGAAGTCTTTGACTATCTCAAAGTTATACCAACGTTCTGTCCGAGTCGTCGGTGTTGGGAGTCCTTTATCGGTGACAGCATATCCTTAGTCTTGCCCTCACTTACCGTTTAACTCATTTTCGCGGCTTCCAAAGGTGCCATTGGCATCACGCTGGGTTCTTCCGATAATATCAATATCGTCGTCATATGCGAATAGTTGGACGGACTTCTGAAAGATTGTTCCTCTGGTGTTGGCGTGCGAGTTTTGAACAATTTTTCAACATCATCACATCAACACACCCCAAATTTCTACGACTTGACAGAACTAAGTATAAGCAGCATCAGTCACCTTCATCGCTTTACTAAAAGCTCCAGATGGTTCGCAGATTAGGATCTATTAGATCTTGTGGTAACACAACAGGCCTACTGTTGCCTAAGTGTGGCTACCCTTAAGGTGATCAGCCACTACAACCTAACCTACCAACAATCAGGGTTGCCTTTTTTGCCATCCCGGCGCTGCGAGAGACTATAAAACGACTTTTATTAAACATTTTTCTCCCACGAACCACGTCGTTAAGTTTCTCAAAAGCAACGTATTCAACTAAAACGCTGCTCCACTCCTGATAAAACCTTGAAATTACTAGCGATTATGGAGGATTTTTTTTTGTTCCGAGATACTTGCGACTTTACCCAATTTTCCAGCGGCAACACTGCCCACGAGACTTACTAAACTGCATCCACAACGGTGGCGTGTATCAACACCTGGGTTTAGTCTAAAGCAACACCTGGTGACCTGATCCAACGTCAGATGTAAATAATTGGGCGTAGGTGTGAAGAAATGCAATATAGCGACGGTGTACCAGTACACGTCCCTTGTGCTGTGATTTTCAAAACCAGACGCTTTTATAAAAGCCAAGTCAGAAATGATATGCATAAGGTACCACGCCCCGCCGCGCCCCTGACTGACCTTCAAGAGTGCATAACCCTCAATTTAAGGACCAGCCACAGTACCAAATTTTCGCACAAATTTAGTACAGTCCCGCACAAGATGACTGACCACTTGGCAACCCTAAAACGCATGTAAAATAAATTATACAACTGAAATCGTAAAACATGGAAAAAGAAGGAAAATAAAACTATTAATGTTACACAACTTCAGAGGCGAACCACGGTCTGCCTTGAATCTCCACGACGTTCTGGGAATAATTAAATTCACTCACCGTCCGGCTCTGCGGCTTGTCGTCGCAGCGCGCGGCTGGCGAAATTTTGTGCAGTTTGTAAATGGAGTAGTCCTACTCGCTGCTGCCTTCTGTTTTTCCCCAAATTCGCATGAATTGATCTCGAATTAATACATGACCAGAGGAACGAGACAACCAAGCCGAGCAGATACTATCGCCGAAAACCCAGCGAAATGCATAAACAACGGTTTTATAGTCGACATACCAAAACTTCAGCCGCATGAGTTAGGCTTTTTTATGTTTTTTTCCCTCATTTCCTTTCCTTTCCTTTTCGCCGCACGTTGCCCAACAAAACGCTGTTCAACCAGAACACTGTTCACTACCTTTCAAGGGAGTCTCTCGGAGCTGCGGCGGCAGAGTGCGGGCTGCCTCCAACCAAACCGGCTGAACACTTGCAATGCAAACTAAGTAAAAATAAAACGGAATTGTTAATATGCAACAATATACGCTAAAGCATTATGCGCAGCACACAGCCGAGAGGGTTCACTGGAGTTCGGTCCAATTCGGCTTGGTTTCGGGATGAAATAAATTCAGAATGTGCCCTGGACTGGCTTTGTTTTGCAGGCAAGCGACGACGGCAACTAACTCTCTGCGGTTGGATGTTGTGTGTTGGGTTGGTGTTTTTTTTATCTCCTTCACGTTGCAACGACCACGTCTTCCCAATCTATTTGTGCCTATCCATCGGTACAAGTCGTACTCCTTCTATCGCAGCCGAGCAAGCATCCCGGCAACCCTCATAATCATGAGCGTCCAACGTACAGCTTGTTCCCAGGTTTGGCGACATGACTCATTTGGAAAATCTGTCCGAATCGATAAATCCTAGCTGAGAGTCGTCGCAGGCATAGTCATAGTTATTGTCTGTGCTGGTTGGTGGTTGCTGGTGTGCTGTGCACACACACACACACACAGAGACAAAACAAACGCGGGGGGAGAGATATGGTTGCACCATCGATGCGGGCCAAAGGATGATTAACGAAACGATAACAGCAACAAACAGTCAAGAGGGCGAATCAACGAACCAACTAACCAACAATCCACCAACACCGACGACAACGACGACACACAGGCACAACTGGAGGAGAAGTTAGCCATCGTTCAGCAGACACGCCGCCCTCCCTCTCGGCTTGCTCTCGATGCGGGCGGCGGTGGTGGCGGCGTTTAAATTGCTAGTTTGCTTGGGTTTAAAATGCAACCGTACGCCATTAAGTGAGTCCGACTCTCTCATGCAATCCGGTTCATAATTCATGGCATGACTCCGTCCTCCTCCTGCTGATCATCCTCTGTGTAAATGTGTGGGTGGTAAGGGACGGGGAAGGGGACGAGGACTGGTTTATGAAGTCTCTGGCCCTCTCTGGCTGCCAACACGTCCCTCGGAAAGAAAGTTCAACCGAAGATTGCGAAATTTCACCGCGGGACTTGCACCGTTTCTCGCAAGCAGCAACTACTCCACGCGATCCGGCCAGCCAACTCGCGTGTTACAGGCAATCGATTCGGTTTTATTTCTTTCTTACCGTTGCGCTCGCGTCTCCCCCGTCATTCGTTGGCTTTCCTTGTCATTTCCATTTTCCACAGAAATGAATTAGCAACAGTTGGAGTGGAGAAGAGAGAGAGAGAGAGCGAAATTGTGCTGCTTTTTCCCCATTTAGGTTTACAAACCCACGTTGCATGGGTTTGTCCGCATTGATTGGGTTTGGCGCGCTCGTTACAACACCCTGAGCCCGCAGCCGTTGGCCTGGCCGGTATCCCTCGAACTTCCCGCCAGCACGGTGGGTGTTGCTGTAAGTGAGTTGCTGTTACATGTGCGCCCCCAATTTTTGCGCTTTTCCGTCAACATGATGTCATTCGTGGCCGGGCGGTTGAATGTGTGCGTGAGTTGAGTCGGCGGCAAACGTGGCAAGTCCATGTGCGGCTCCGGCAAATCTAGGTGATGATGGTTGTGGGCAGGGGTGGGATGTGTGGGTTTGTGCCATTCATCCTTTTCATTACTTCTAATTTGACGGGCTTGTTGCGAAAGTTGCTGATTCCTTCGTGGGGGTGGATTTCCTAGTGAGACACCGAGCATCCGCGCCGGTTGTCGTCATGTGTGGCCTAACACGTGTATCCGTTCCCTCGGGGTGTGGGTGAATGAGTGTGTTTAAATCTAAGCCGAGAATGCGTTTGCAGATTGTTAACTTTTTTCCTTTCTTCCTTTTTTTTCCAGGTAATGACAAGTGATTTCTTTCTGGAGATGGGACTCAGTGGGGTGTTTTTCGGGTAAGACGTGACAGTTAAACTTTTGAGACAAGCACGCGTCTGTTTTGCTGACAGCGAGTGAATGGATTTGAAGGGAATTCATGTCTGTTGTGTGTGGCGTTTGGCGAGGAGATGTCATTTCAGTGAGGAGTGTCAGTGATGAATGCCGGAGCATTGAGGCATCGGATAAAGTCGTTGACCACGTGAAAGGTTTTCTGATTTTGTTTGAATAAGTTGGAAACAACAGTGGTACCGGGCTACGTCGGGAGAATATGCAGGATGGGGTAACAGATCCGATCGTGTTTGAAGTTGTAGCTTCTTTTTACCGTACATGCTATTCACCTACAATACAGGCGACTTCTCCCAAGATCTAATCGTGTCTGTATCAATACACCTTCCTAATTACTGTAGCGTCTTTAAAGCTGAAACCATGACTATTAGAGAGGCCCTGTTCAGGCTTAAGAACGATGTCATTTCGCTTCAAAGACTCCCCTCAGTAGTCAACTGTCTCGAGATGTTGGGACATTGCGACATACCGCATTATTAATGAGTCGACGATAGCTGGTAAGACCTTTCCTTCTCCACCCAACATCTGTGCTTCACGCGGCACCTTAGAGTGTCCGCGGAGGGCCAGTAGGTTAGAAATAGTAACAATGTTCGTCCAACTAGTTTTAAGCATTTTTGTCTAGTATGTAAGTTTATTGGATTACCGGAATGAAAATGAATTAAAAAAAAAATGGTAGTCAGAAGGGGCAAGGTCTGGGCTATAAAACTTCCCATCCCCTGTTTTCCAAATAGTTCTTAACCGGAATAGCAACGTGGGGCCTAGCGTTGTCGTGATAGAAAGTTATTGCCTCGTGTCCGGTCACATATTCCGGGCCTTTTTCGGCTACTGCTCTCTTCAAACGGATTAATTGTGTTCGGTAACGTTGTCCATTGATGATTTCACCTGGTCTTACCAGCTCATAATACAGCACACTCTTCTGATCCCACCAAATACTGAGCATTACCTTCGCGCCATGGATATTCGGCTTTGCCGTTGATTTGGCTGGTTGGCCGTGCACACCACTCTTGGCACTCTCGCTCAGCTAGCTAGGACATGGCGTGGTGTAGCTCGTCTCTATACAAGCTGTCATATGCTGCCTTGATCGATGAATAGGTGGTGTGTGTCGATTGTAACGTAACTGAAGTCACACGACAGCGCATCGCCTTGTTTGAAGCATTTTCTGACATTGAAGGACTCGGTGAGTTCGTTACCGACTAGAGATCTCTGAGGGTCTCAAAATTTGCTATTTTGGTTATTTTCGGGTTTTGCGTGTTACGCCACTGATTGTGGGCGGCACCGATAGGAGTAGAGGTTTTGTCTGTCCACGCCTTGTTGGAATAACAAAATCTTGTGTGTTTGCCAGCCAGCCAAAGTCTGGGAAATCTCGAGACAAATGTAGGCAGTTCATTGCCACTTTGATGGCATTCGCGATTCAATGACATTCCCCGATGCCTGAGATCGCCAAGGGCACACGCTAGTTTTGCGGACAACGAACAAACCTTTGAAAAACTGAAACTGCCTGAAATTAAGATCTGTTGTCAACAGACAAATTGCTGCGAGTGCTGTCACTGAGACAGTAAATATGCTGAGGTCACTGGATCACTGATAGCAATTTAATCGCTCATGCTCTGTTTCCGTCTGCACTTCAAATTGAATCAGACTATGCGCCGATCTCCGGGGCGCAGACCGATCGTCTCGGACGATTTGGAAATTTCACCGATTGATGAACCGAATGACAGACGCAGATTCATATTCGCCGATCGATGATATAAATCGACTGAACTTTAGAAAGTCTGTGAGTCGCTTTGTTCATTTTCGAAATGCGTGTGTCTAACGATAAATCCGTGGGTAATTACTTCTTGATGAGTGAACGATTTTCGGTGCATCTCTTCCGGCCTGTCCGATGGCTCCGAGATCTTTCCACACAACTCGGAACGCCCGATTAATGGAAAAAAAACTTTCCCGTCGATGGAATAAAATTCACATTAACTGGCGATGCGAACGCAAACGAAAAAATCATCCGAGGTAGACCGGAAATTTTATGCAGTAAAATCTGAAAGGCATTACTCATCACTTTTTTTTCTTCTTCTTTGCTGCTCTGCCTTTCTTGGCATTTGGACGAGACGAGAGGTCATGCTGTAGCGTTAATGTCGACCGCTGCCTCGGTTGGTCTTCACTCAATGCCAAAGCGCCAGACAAGATCTCGCGCTCTCGTGCAATCGCCCACTGACTGGAGTTCGTTCGTCCGTTTTTTCGACTCTGATAGAGCCGGCTCGCTTGTTAGCTGCCATTGTTCTCAGCGAACGTCCACAAATCGACGAGAGGTTTCGAAACGAAAATTGAAAACAATCCTCGGTTGCAATTGTAAACTTTTCGCAAAACACTCTGCGAGTGTACGGGTATCAGAGCAAAGTTTGCCAATGACAACGACGACGGGGAGAGGAAGCGGGGACATCGCGTCGGGGGCGGCTTGAGATACCCTGACTGCCCGGGCATGAGTGATTTTATTTTGTAATTTATGTGTGTCATTTACAATTTGTTCAACACAAAACGAATGCAGTTGCAGTTCTGTTTGTTGTCGTTTTTCTTTCGCTTTAGGTTTTAAGCTTGAAGTGCAAGTGTTGGGGGAAAAATTGGCGAAACTATCGCTGGCAGTAGTTGTATGTTGGCCAATTAACCTCAAAAGTCATGCAATTTAAGCAATTACACATGAGCATGTGTATGGTTCGGTTTCAGTGATAATGATGGGGTCTCTTGTCATGCACCCTGTGGCACGAAGAATGACACAGTCGATGGGGAACGAGGAGAAAGTTGTGGCGTTTGGGCAGATTTGTGTCAAATGTCAGTCGTGATCGGAATGTCAAACGTCGCGCAACCATGTGTTTCCTTCTTGGACCTGGGCTTCAACTTGCAGGCGTCAACAAGTTATTTCCAAAGAGAGTTCACCTTTCACTTGTGATCGTCTGCTTGAACGCAGACATCCTCTGTTGGCTCGGAGTAGAAGACCCTTCGACACTGATAAAGTCTGCATTCGCCTATTGATTTGATGTGAGCGCATAATTTTGTAGTCCGATTGGTCAAAAAAAATGACTGTTAGTTTACTCCACTTAATCCCTAATAGAGACGATGTATTGTACATTGCCGAGTATTACGGTCAGGCAGCATTGTTTCAGCGACTTTTCGGAGTTGAAATATTGGCCAGTGTCCCAGCACTAGACCCTAGGAGTCTCTGGACTGCCTTGGGTCGTACCTTAGGTGCTCTATCCTACTCCTTAGGTCTATTTCCGAGCTGATGGAAAACAGCATTTGTCTATCCCGTCCCCAAAAATGGAGAATCATCGTCACCCACCTCATACCGGTCCTTAACACCCTTCTTTCTAAGGTCATGGAAACGCTGATAAATCGTCAGCTTATGAAATTGAGTAAAGCTTCTTAATGACCGGCAGTACGGTTTCCGCAGCAGCAGGTTCACTGGTGATCTGATAGCTTAGCTCACCGAAAAGTGAAACCAATCTGCGCACAATGCAGGCGAAAGCAAGATCGTCGCGCAAGATCGTCATTTGACGGAGATTGGCGACGAGCTCTCTTGTCGAAAATGCGTGCCTATGGTATCAATTAGTGGAGTTTCAAACCGAGTTAATCCGAGTTAAAATAGAAGCAGACCGAGTTGCAAACCGGGTTAACGAACTCGGTTCGATGATGAACCGAAAGCAAAAAACATGGATTATGGAATGGCAAATCGAGTTGTTTTGTCCAATTCTGTTTAGTATCTGTGTCCTATAAGTAACGTGTTGGCAAGGGAAGCGACTTCGCACGCCGTAGCCAATACCGGCTGTTTGTGTACAAATTGTCTCAATTTTTCTCTCTTCGTATTTTCTTCTACTCGCAAGTCGCAACATCTTGTGTTCGCAAAATAATGGAGGTGGCACTGGCAAGTGGCGACCCGCAAGTCGCAACGCAACTTACTTGTTTCATGCATCACACAACCCGGGTTGACACATCACTAGTATCCATTAATCTCTTCTACTATGGATTAGAAATTTCTTATCGAACCGTTCAATTCAAGTTGTTTTGGATCGGTTCAAGCCTGATATCCACGAAATATGCTGGTGTTTCCCAATGTTCTGTTCTGTCTCCGACACTCTTCCTCATTTTTATAAATGATCTCCTGTCTGCTGCTTCTAATCCAATCTATTCCTTTGGTGATGGCAGTGCCCTCAGATTTTCATATTCGTTCCAAGACACACGACACCGCTCTTCGGCCGTAGAATTGGAATGTCTGCTGCTTCTAATCCAACCCATTCCTTTGCTGATGGCAGCGCCCTCACCTTTTCATATTCGTTCCAACACTCACGACCCCGCCCGTATGTTAAGCACATTGAATTCCGATATTAACAGCAAAGAGCAACCGAGTGGAAATCAATGCTGTCTGCTGTCACTCAAGCGGACCCTTGATAGCCAGCCATTACCCATGAATGCCGCCTGTTTCGATGAAACCGAAAAACTTTCCATCCTTGGTGTATGTATCAATACAACACTTAGTTGGAACGACCACATATTAGGGTCGAAATACTTCACTCCCTCCGACTTGGCTTTAATTTATAAGGCGTATGCCCGCCCCAAGCTTGAGTACGACGCTCATATCTCGTCCAGGGTCCCCAAGACCACCCTGGACCTACAAGATAGAACCCAAAAGCGAGCGATACAACTTAATGGAGACAACAAAATTGCAGTCATTCCACTCGCTCGAACATCAACGTACCGTCTCTTCTTTGTCCGTATTTTATAGCTATTTGAACAAACGATGCTCAAGTGAGCTAGCCCACTGCATTCCTAATCCACATGAATTCACCCGCAATACCCGCCTCGCCAGGAATGCTAATCAGTTTACCCTCAAGCCTACTTTTGGACGCACAGTTAAATTTAGAGACTCGTTCTTCAGCCGCCACAGACGAATATGGAATTCTCTTCCCAGCCCAATATATTTCACACAGACTACAATCCGGAGACGCTTAAAACCAAACTCTCCCTTTCTCCCTCTATACCTTCGGCCAGTGCTGTGTCTTGACCCCGGACACTTAAGCAATCCCTTGTTCGCTCGCAAATTATTACAGCAAAGGCGAAATCCACGCCAGCGAGGGCTGAGCCAGATAAAACTTCCAAAAGGTACCAAGGGCGCTATCATTCAGAAACGTACTGTAATGTCAATTGGACAGCAGCTGCAAGGCTGATGAACGAATGGGAAAACAAACATCGCCTAGACCAGTGGACATATGGTCATGGTCTTAGGCAATTCAAACGATTAATTAGGCCTTATTCATGCGAAAACTCTCTTAGCGGACACTCCCATTAGGCAGACACCCCTCTTGCAGTATTTATTATCCTCTTGTACGTATTAAAACATTTCTTTTCTACGTTTTCCGAAACAATTTTATTTTTCTTGGATATCCTTAGTACGCGATCCCCTTAGCAACGGACGCGAGGGACAGTATTTGGTACGTACGCATGTATGTCATAAGTTGTGTGTCGCACGAAAGGTGCCACCCATTTACAAAGTGAATCTTCTTTGCTTGACTATTCATCAATCTTAAATTAAAACAAAAATGTGTATAAATCAGGCACCACTGCTCCCTTTAGGCGGACACCCCTCTCTTGAGCGGACAAAAATTGTCCCACGGTCGTTGTCCGCCTGAGAGAGTTTTGACTGTATAAGGAAATACTCCATCTGAACAGGGAAAGCATTGTTAACTAGCTTTCTTACCGACCACTGCGGCCTGAATTATCACCTTGACAAATTAATCCTGTCTCAAAATAAGGCGAATGTCCAGCACTCATCTGGTTGAGGGAACGTATTCACTAACTTCGGTGGAATTAAATAATTCCGCTACAAAGGACTTACTATCTTTCATGAGGGAAGTAGCACGTCTTATGATTAAACTCCAACCCTACGATACAATAGATTTATCCTGGTCGCTGTGTCCCTCCCTTCCCGGCATGCCATGGGTTTTACAAGAGGAAAAGAAGACTTTTCACATCCTATAAGTCACCCGTGACATATGGCTGGCCAGGTTCACCTTCGATTCTTCGAAAGTCGGTCTTTTTCTTATTTTTTGCTGAAATCGTCAAGAGAAAACCCGCCTGTACACAATGCCTTTGCTTGTCTCGGCACGTGGCGGAGGCCAAGAGCCTACCTTTGACCCTCCGCGAAGAGTCCTTGACTGCACCGTTTGTCAGTAATCACCCTTAAACCTGGCAAATCAGAAGTGATTCTGCGTATCGCCTTCGACTGACTCGTCCCGGCAAGTTTCTGATTTCAGAACACTTAATGTTCGCTTCATTCGTTTCCAATGATTCGCCTCATGGGAAAACCATGGCCCCTAGGGAATGTTAAATTTCCGGAAAACTTAGTTCTCCTAAAGTGGGTGTAGCAAATGTCGCCACCCTGCAACCATACAGTGACGCACGTCAGCTGATAAGCACTCACTTGCACAGACTTCTCTCTAGTAACGAGAGACTCCCGCAAAGAAATGCTCAACTTCTGCGAACACCCAAAATGAAATTCACTAGTTCTGAACTAATTTCTCAGCAGAATCGTTCTACTTCAGCAGCGCTCCTTGTGCTACTCCAGGCAGCTACTTTATGAATTGCATTCCGGGGCTTCTCAAAGAGCAATTATTCTCTTCTCATACTTTGTCTTAGAAGCCGTAGTGCGGGCAAACGCATTACTCTGTGAATCACCATCACCATCATCGCCATCAGCGTCTCGTACTCGTACCGCGCGAACTTTGTTTTCCATGTACAACACAGCTCGTAGCCATAAACAAGTCATAACCAAATTTGGCAACGTTCACTTACTCCGGCTCCACCATCAACCCACACATGCATGCGCGCTGGCGAAGGCGAACAAAAGGCACAAAGCCTGACATCACTGCAAATGAGTTCACCTACACACATTGTACTTAGAGTACACCTCGGCAATCTGGAGGCACAACAATTATACTCCTCGTCGTTCGGTTCGGTTCGAAGGGTTCATCGTCATCTCAGCCACGGGCCAATTGGCCTGCGCCTACAAGGAATTAAACAACATTCGCAAAGGCTATTTCTGCAGTCCGTATTAATAGGAAACTCTATGCAAGAGCTCTACAGCTGTAATTAAGGGCAAAGCCCTTAGCCACACGGAAATGCACAATCTGCTCTGTGGAAAGCGGGGAGCGCCGAAGACGGAAGACCGAGAAAAAGGGTCACACAAATTAACGCTGCAGCGACGAGAGTCACCGCCACCACTGGATGGCAACTGGCAACGACGCCAGCTAGCTCTTTATGACGGATTTTATATTCAAGCATATTGTTTTCTTTTCCGCCTCCCATCCGTCGCGCCGCACCGTGGGCCGGAGAAAGTTTTGAACGAAACGAACTGAGGTGTCGGAAAGAATCTGCCGACCCGAGCGGCATTAGCATTTCTCAGATGCGAAAGAACTAATCCATTGTGATGTGATGCGATGTGATGGGCTGTGCTTGCGTGCACGATCTCGTAGCCGGAGCCCATGCGAGCACCGCGCGGCTGCCAAAGCCGATTTCTTTGGGTGACTTGCCAAACCCAAATGGTGGAGGGATTAGCAGCATAACGCCATGGTTCACAAAGTGCTCATGTCAACCCGAAAGCATGTGGAATCGATGTCGAACTGGTGCAAGCGGCACACTCCGACCGATCACTGCCTCGGATGAGCTTACGTGTTGGTTTTGTCAATTTCGACTCGCAACTCTAATCGGCACTTAATTGCATTCATGGCATACATTCCGTGTATGGAAACCGGTGCGACAAGGGGGAGATATACTTTTGTCGTTGTTCAAATAATTAGATTACTCGCTTTGGCTTAAAATGTTTAAACTTTTGTTCGTGTCGCGCTTGTTTGTGCTTTTGCGTGAACGAAATTCTGGACACGTTCGAAAGAGTCTCTGGTCAATGCTACAGAACTGGAATGCCACTAGTTAATCACCTGACTTTACTCCCAATTTAAATGTTGTTTTGACACCCAGCTCTCTTGACCACATTTTGATTCAGTTGGACGTTGACGTTCACGCT
This sequence comes from Eristalis tenax, assembly GCA_905231855.2. Lineage (NCBI taxonomy): Eukaryota > Metazoa > Arthropoda > Insecta > Diptera > Syrphidae > Eristalis > Eristalis tenax. The sequence continues at coordinate 16,416,082 of HG993126.1, read as the reverse complement.
GACGCTGACGAATGATTTGCCGCTGAGTGAGTGTAGCCGAGTGAGCTGAATAAACAAAGTCGCCCTTTGTCGTGCTTTGGGCTTGCCTTGAAGAAAAGATCTACGATTGTTGTAGTTGACAGGGACATTTGTATTCAAGTGGATTGACTAATAATCCCAACAGAGAACTTTGTTCGGTCACAATCATTTAGATCGAATTAATCTTCAACCGGTCTGTGTACTTGCCTCCCCTCTGAATTGCCTCCAAAGAGAGACACCCATCTTTATGGTCAAGCACTTCGAGTTTACAAGTTAATGTTCAAGCAAAAAGCCGTCGCCGTCGTCCTCGTCTACTGCAGGGCGGAAATTAGAGCGCAAATGAATCGTAAATTGTGCGGGAGTCCTTAAATCACACTTGGACAGTTATTTTTATAGGCATCGTTGGGATCCAACGGTAGCCCCAAAGTAACACAATAAAACCGAAATTATGTTCGCCCAAAGTTGGGAGGAAAACTTGACTAATCCCCGTCTGGAGGCGTTCTTTATTCGATTTATTGTTTCTTTTAGGTTATTTCGATGGGGGAGTGTGAATTATTTACACTTTTTTTTTTGGGAATATTTATTCGAGATTATTTTCGGACTAGTCTTTTAAGCGGACCAGACGTAAAGGAGAATTTAAATCTCAAGGGAATGAGATGTTGGAACATTTGATTGTGATTTAAAAACGACAGCTCTGAAGTGTGTTCCATCATTACTACTGTCATTTGAAGAATAGAATTCAACGAATACATTGGGATGTGTTCATTAAGTGTACGCCAAGAACAAGGCAAATAATATATCTTGTGGAAAATCGGGCCTACATACTCACTCCGAGCTGAAAATCTTGACCAGTTCATTCACATTTATGTCACATAACGAAACCAATAATGAATCAAAATAACCGTGAGGGTCGACCTTAAGGCCTAACCACAATGGACGTTGTTAACCTTCTGTTAATGTATGTAATCGAGCGAGTACATACAAATGCAAGCTGTGATCATAATACTCACTTTGCTTAGTTTCGTTAAGATTCGTTCAATTTTGAGTACCAGACAAATAATACATATATCGTGTTGGAAATCGAGCCAATTCGTCAACATTTCCTAGAAATATTAATCCTAGCTGAAATGTTGACCAGTTCATTCACATTTATGTCACATAACGAAACCAATAATGCATCAAAATAACCGAGAGGTCGACCTTAAGGCCAAACCACATTGGACGTTGTTAACCTTCTGTTAATGTATGTAATCGAGCGAGTACATACAAATGAAAGCTTTGATCATAATAAGGACTTTGCTTTGTTTCGTTAAGATTCGTTCAGTTCTGAATCTTGTTTAAAATCGAGCCATCAACGATATACGAATCCAAGCTGAAAATCTTGACCAGTTCGTTCACATAGATTTCACTTAACGAAACCCATAATGAATCAAAATAACGGCGAGTGCAATATTAAAACCCCAACCACAATGGACGTTGTTAACCTTCTGTTAATTTTAAAACCGAGCAAATACATACAAATGATAACTGTGGTCATAATAACTACTTAGCCCAGTTTCGTTAAGTTTCGTTCAATTTTGAAAGCAAAATCAACCACGTAGGTACCTGACTGCTGATATTGAAATTTTGCCTCGGTTCCCAGAAGCAACTATGGCTCATTCGACTTTGACGACGTTTCTGGCATCCTACCAATCGTTCGGTTCTGACATAAGCTCAAACTTCCTTAAAACAATTATGGTTGGGGCCTTAACTTGAACTGATCTCATCTTCAGTGATCGCATTATCCACTAAAATGGTAGCGGGGTGAAAGCACTCCCAGGCCACTCGATCCTCCGCCATCGACTGTAATTCATCAGGCGCTATGACTAAGCGCTAGTTTTTGGACTTGTTCCAACCATCTCGGGTCTGTCATTCAAGCCACGCCTAGGAACTCGGGACGATGGGGATATTCCTGCCACGTGACCCCAACGTTGAAGCATAGCCCTCCCCGTTCGAAGAAGCAGCTGTTCAAGAAGTTCTTCCCCGACGGTCGTGTTTCTCACCCTATTCTGTCCAATAAATCCCATAAGAGCACCAAGAAATCTGTGAAATAAAGGTTTTTTGTTTTAAATTCCTGTGGCTCTGCAGTGCTTGACAGTGAGTAGTAACTTGGTGGGGAATAACAGTCAGTTTAGGCCTAAGATGTGTGCCATTTTACGCGCTTCCACTTGTTCACGAATCGTGGGAAATATGTTTATTTACACCACAAAAGTACAAATCAAACGAACTCGGTGTCCAATTCACATCACCAAAACCCGGTCCGGGATATTCTTCTGTCAGGTGTGGCACGGTATTGTCTTCCATCTTCGATTTGAGGCCAAAAATTCGGCTTTGATGAGAATTGACGGAACGCTAATATAAAGTCTGTAGATTTGATTCCTGAACACGTTCACTAATGACTGTCAAATTGTCGTCGCTATGGAAAGGCCTTAAAACCACAGCCAGTCTCTTTCAAAATGGCCAATCCCAGACTAAGGATCTGCTGACTCGGATGACCATACAGTTTGACGTGATGTGATTGAATTGGGACCAAGAATTCGTTCGGTTTCCGTTTCATGGCCAAATCATGGCCTGCAAATGAGTGAGAATGTGCTCTGCGATTGGCTCCATCTTCTTGGTACTTTCTTCGCGCGGTACTTAGCTCGCAACAGAGCGGAGATGTGCTGTTGGTGTCTGCTCCTGCAGCATGCTCTTGTTACTGCTGAACTAATGTCCTCCACACTTTCTCGCAGAACTCACCACTTTCGTAATCCTCGTGATTTTCTGTTGACTCCTCACATCGTAAAATCTCCAAGCTTACGAGATCCAACCCTGCACTCAGACAGCCCTTCCCAGCGATGCTTTAGAATGCAAACCCATTAAGCCATTAAACGCTAATAACCGGTCCCTGCTGGTTCGTGGGAAATGACTTCGACTATCTCGAAGTGATGTGATCTCATGTGCAGTTGTATTATTTGCGCACTTATGGTGAAAAACGGGCGGAAAAACAAAACAATCTTTATCTTGCGCGATAAGATTCCGAACGAGCACAGACAGCTTCTGACAGATTACTACGTGTGGCTAAAGCACTGGCGAACTTTAAGGCTTGCGAAATTGTTTGTATTTACAAAGTATCTGCGTATCTCTGTACACTCGACACACGACGGCACGTAGAGTACTTTCAAGTTGATTAATAAAAATAGATGCAATCAAGTTGATTATACAGTACCTACGCTCTCTCGCGCTGGACGTACTCGAACACACACCGAATCGAATCCACCGCTGTTGGGCGCCTCCTTATTTATGCCCTTCGACTGCGGCGTTCGCTTGGGTTTAGCACGAGTGGTTTCAACTTAATTCTTTTTCTATGTTTTTTCGTGTTTTGTTTTCTTTAATTAGCGACATTTATTTACGTGCTCTTGTTCTTATCGCCGCACGTCGGGGAAGTTTTGTTGTGTGGTTGCTGGTTCGTTTTTTTTTGTCTACTAAATACTGATTAAAGACAAGTCCTATCTTTTAGGGTGGCTGGCTGATGGTTTATGCTCATGAACTACTTCTAATTTTATTCGCATATTTCACCGCAACACTTGGAATCTACCGCCACGGCGACAGCGCTCGAGCGATTAAAATAACGACACATTCGCAGCAGAAATCGCTATTTTCAGATCGGCTACTGCCATGTGCCAATCGGTGGTGTCTGTAGAAAGCGATATTCAGCGCTCGCTCTCTCTCTGCCTTATGGTTCCCTTTTTTCGGGCTAACAAAGGTGACTTATTACGGCAATGCAAAGAAACGAAATTTACATCGAAAAATATAATAGGAATTTGCATATTTTCTCGCGCCAGCGACGACATCGTGTAGCCGACGCTACAGGCGACCACGCTACGACACCGCCGCCGCCGCCCCGACTGTGGGCGGAAGGAGGCTTCATTTGCATATTTCAAATTAGACCCCTGACGCGGAGCAGGCTGTCAGTGTACGTGAAAATAAATGATTCATATGACGAAGGGCAATCAGAAATGTTTTGAATTTGGGATTTCTGCGAAATACTTGACCTGATCTCTCGCAGAGCGACAAGTCGAAGGAAAAGAAGCCCCATCACGAAATGGGATGTTGTGACAGATGATAAACGGAAAGTGATATCTGGCAGGTAATAAATTTCATTTGACAAACTGTAATTGACAGAAAATAATCCACAAAGTGGCACGTTCATGCGAAATGTGTGCGTTTCGCCAAGCTCCTGGGCGCCTAATGAGGGTAGCTCGAGGTTTTTGTTCCATTTATCGTTCGCTGTTTCCAATGACCCTTGAGGGTGTGGTCTAGGTCGAATGCTGCCGACCTTATAGTCGGAGACGTTTTCCTCATTGACAGACTGTCATTAACCAGGCACGTGGTGTCTCGTCCTATCTCAGCTCGACTTGTTTACATACCACCAGTCGGTGAATGTCTAGTCTAGATAAGTATTTACGCGGCGTTTGTCACGAAGCCATAAAAATAACTCAAGGTTATGTGCACGTAACTTAAGATAAACTAATCACTAGATTTTATTCAATTCGACTCAATCTGTCTTAATAGAATGCCGCAACAGGTCGGAGGGTGAAAACAAATAGGAAACTCGTACTCGTCGATCATTTTGTAATAATTTACGAGCTCTTAACCTTGGCAACAGCAGTCTTGAGTACCAACCATAATTCCCGTACAATTATTTAAGGCAAATTAAGTGAGACATATGTCAAAACTGAACGAAATGTTGACATCATCAAGTCCCAAAAACATATTTATTTCGGGCAAATTTTACTAAACTGGATGTCAATTAAACGCACGTTTGTTTTGCACCTAGGGACATCATCCCTACCCCACCCTACGTTAGGTTAGGTTGAAGTGGCTGACTGCTGCGTAGAAGGACGGCAATCACACTTAGGCCAAGCATAGGCATGCGTTGCCACGCGGATCTAAGGGTACCTACTCCGCAAGCCAATTATTGATGTTTCTAATGTTGCTCAGATCAGCTAGGTTATCAGAGAAGTGGACCTCCAGAAGTCTGAATCTACGGGATGAGAGAGCACTGAAGCTGCATAGCAAGTGTTCAATAGTTTCTTCCTCGTCTCCTTTCCTGCAGCTTCTGTAAAAATCATTATAAGGAAGGCCTAGAGTTCTGATGGCCCTTTTAGAACGCTAATAAGTGATCTGAGATTCGGCCTGCTTAATCTGACCAAGCTAAGCGATCGTTTGGGATCGATCATAGGCCAGAGTTGTTTGGTAATGAGGCATCCTGTGCCTGTTGTCCAGCTGCGTTTTGTTGGAGCAAGCGTTTCAAGCTTTGGCAGGTGTTTTATAGTAGCGACAGGCTTGGAGGGTGGATCTTCACTTGGAAAGAGTACACAAGTTGTGCCCTTTCTAGGGATTTTTCTGGAATGTCACAGTGTCCCGGCACCCACATAAGATGGATTTTAAAATGCTTGACCATCTTTTTAAGAAATAGGCGGTAATGGGTAAAAGTCTTAGAGTAGAGAAAAGTCTTAGAGTTAAAAGAGAGAGAGAGAGTCCAGAGATTTTATCGCTGCGATGACGACATCTGGGCTTGATATTAAATAGTTTTTTTTAACCACGACAGAGCTCCCTTCATCGCTATAGGTTCAGCCGGAAAGACGCACTAGTGATTTGGTAAACGTAGAGAAAGCTGTATGCTCAGGTCCTTTAAATAGACACCAGCCCCCTTACCTGCAGCCATCTGTGAAGATTCCCAGTGGACCACCCAGCGTCTGGAGGTCAGATTCCCAGTAAGATCTGGGTGGTATGCTGGTTGAACCTTTTTTTTTTGCGCAGGATCGCTGAATATCTAGACCGAAGTTATTTCCGGCTTAATATGATCGCCGTACTGTCTGTCTGCTGTCTGTCTGCCAATTAGTTCTATCGGTGGCAGGTTAAGGACTATGTTAAGTGCTTCGGAGGAGGTAGTCTTTAACGCTCCGCTAGTGCATGCGCGCCATTCTCTGCAATGTAGCGAGTGGTGTGAGGTTAATGTTCTTCTCGAGTCAGGCTCCCAGTAAGATCGGGGTGGTATGTTGTTTGAACAGTGGGTGGTATACAGCAGCGACCAGTCGGAAGCACTTCTGCAAATCAGTTGGTTTTGGCTCCTCCATACAGTCACTCCTCCAGAGAGTCACTCCTCCAGACAGTCACTCCTCCAACTGGTCACTACGCAGTTTGGTCTGGCGGTAGCCCAGTAGCTGTCCAACGAGGATGCCCTGATTCAGGGAAACAACGAACCATCGACTGAGGAATCCCTGCGCAGTTGTACGACGAAGTGACAAGTGGCTCTTGGGGTGGACAAGATCACGGGTGCACCCTCCGCAGCTCAATGCAAAACACAGCAAAGCCGGTCTTCCAAAGTTAAAATCCTTCATTGGATGTATGGTCCTATCTGCGAGAAGGGAGGGCAATCTGGAAAGCAAATGAACTGGTCTCTCTTCGAATCGAAGCCTCTTGGATGGAGAAGAATGGGAAGACTGGTGTGACACAAAATGATCGTTGGCTGGGTGATCGATGAATCGAGGTAGTTTAGCTGTACCGCCAATGAGGGAAAACGGCTATCACTAAGACGGCTACCACTAAGACACAAACTAAGTAAGAAAGCACACAAAGGTATAACTCCAATCAGCAGTATTCCGCTCTAGAGTCTCTTTGAACTTGATTCTTCTCGGATCACACGACCTGATGCGAAAATCGGGAGATTCGTCTAACTGAACAGCTGGGCAATCAGTTATAATCTTCTGAAAACCTTTTCATCACGTTCCCTGTTCCCATGCATCCCATGACGACACCCACATGCGATATCACGTGCTCTTAACAAGCTGTTACCGATTTTATTCACATTTCAACCAAACAAAGTCGAAAGAATATCAAACAATTATTGTCCGTCACAATCAATCAACTTCCTGCAGCTCTGGCTTGTGATTTAACTAAAACGCCACGCGAATTATGCTTGCAAATTGATTGGTGTGCATTTTTATTGATTTTGACAACAATCAAAAGAAGGCTGACGGGGAGACTGTTCAAGTGCCACAGCTGACTTGACTGTTTCCCATAAATATTAATCATTTCTCCGTTCGCGAGAACTCCCAGCAAATGCTCGTGTTTTCTGATGTACTCATGCGATGTATGTACGTAAGAGCAATTAAACACGAATTCCTAGTCGATATAGAGTCCCCTGTTTTGTTTTATTTTTATAACCCTCGACTAACATGATGGGAATACCGATCGCAGGCGAAATTATCGTTAATTATCTCAGGGATTTCATGCGCACTCAACCGGGGGCACGGTCTTCTCACTATTTTTGATGTGTCGTCGAATATCATTCGAATTTATTAAGAGAAAATTGGTGAACGAAGACGAGGGAATATCTTATGTTGACGCATCGAGAACATCTTTTATTTAGTAAGAGAACCAATTCAGATGGCGTTCAATCTTTTTTCTATCGTATGAATTATTTCCACTGACTAGTCATCATTTGTTTGGCACTCATTTAAAGTGACAGCAATGTTGCCACGTATTGACAGGACGTTTGAGCTTGAACATCGACCCGGAGAATAGAGACTCCCAAAGACTTCCGATATTCAACGACAAAAGAAAGTAATATAATTTAGCCAAGACTGCCCGAAAACGTGGGCTGTGTTGAGAACTGAATGAAGAAGCTTTGTCGCCACGGGCACGAGTACGGTAACATTGGCACCAGGAAACGTTAACGGTATTTTGTAGAGGCCGTAGCTTTCAAAATTGGTATAGCACTTCATTGTAAGTGTTACCCCTTGTTCTTTCATATTTTTTCCTTAAATTGTCCCTAATTTAAAAACGCGGCGAGATAGGCCATCCCACAGTAAATTATACTAGTTTTTAACTCCTCTTCAAAATACCGTTAACATTTCCTAGCGCCAAACTTATTTGCAATGTTCATAACTACGGCTACTAAAAACGGGGTAGCACTAAAGACTGGAACCAGATCAGTGACCAAAGAGCAATGACAGTTGTCATGTGACAGTTGCTGTCAAAGCAAGAAATGACATCCAACTGTCAAAATATTCAGTAAGATGTGTCCTTTCATCATGCGTTGTTTCGCGTTTGTTGTAAATACGCAACGCGAGCGTGAGTTCCGTCGTAAGCATGGGCTCAGTGTGCCGGAAATTCATTGCGCTGTGGAAAAATATTTGCATGAGTGCACTCTTGTCGACCATAAGCCACTAACCAGGCAGGAGATTGTCGTGAAATGAAGAAAACATAGCCACGGTAGCGGCCAGTACCGAGGATGACTCAGAAGTGTCGAGGGATCATTAACCGGGCTTAGTTGGATTTGGGCTCAGATTCGTATAAGATTTTGTAAAGCCGGACGACAAATGTCATGAGTTCGTTACTTGGGTGCTGAAAATGCTTTCCGGGGATGCGGATTTCAGACAAAAATCTTTTTCTCGGATGGCTCAGGGGCTTTGTCACAAAATTGACAGCACATGAGCAAACCAAGCATCAATGCCCTCACCAAAGACTGACTATTTGGTGTGGTTTAAGGCATGGCGGCTTATTTTCTGGAGCTTTTTTTCTTCGACATGAGAAAAAGGACGCCGCTGGTCTTAGGTATAGAGCGACTTTCGGAGCCCTCGACAACATCGATATACCAGGCCTGTGGTACAAACAAGGCGCCAGATGTCATCCAATCGACTTGAAGTTGTGAAGGAGACGTTTTATTATTCTTTTTACTTCATTTCATGCAAGCTTTTATTAACTAATGAGATTAACATGACGTATTTAAGAACACTCTCTTGTCGAATTACAAGTGACGAGAGTTCGAGAGCACCGCGATCATGCGACAATTTTGTCTGTGTCCTTAGACGATAACTAGCCAATCACTTTGGATGGGTTATAGGACAACATTCGAGACCGATCTATCACAAAATGGACCTACCACTTGAAGCACACCCAGCGAAGCCATTTGAACGATGTGCCATTCCATAAATAATGGCATGAGTGTAGCCAAGGCCAAAACCAATTCTATATCTCACACCGTTGTTGCTCAATTTAATTTCCTTTTCCCATCGGTCTTCTCTGGTCACTTTACATTTTCACATAAACCTCAAAAAGCATCCCCTCCAAGTCGCGTTCCTCTTCAAACTCTCACCGAATCGACCTGAAATTGACTACTTCCCATTCCACCGGCGTCGTTACACGAACCAAAAATCAAGTCTTAAGACAGAAACCACAAACAAGCAGCCATAATCAAGCATCAAGATTCATAAAAAATGTCTGCTAAAAGCATATAATTTATCGCATGCTTCTCAAAAACAAGTCATCCTGGTCGGTTTTCAACGAAATCTCGTAAAAAAAACCCCCCGAATTAGGACATAAGATCTGTGTTCATCTCCTCTCAACCAGAAACAATGCAGACTCAAGATAAGACCAATTTTCAACCCCCTTTCCGTTGGTTGTTCCTCTTGTTTTTTCGACACAGCCACTTCGCATTTCGTTCACCTTAGAGCACACATACACACGCGCGCGCAGACGTCTGTAGATGTACGCACGTTCAGTCCCGAAATCCGGTTGGGTCCCTTTCCTCCTGAGAAACTGAAAAACAAGTCACCGTCAGGAAGCACAAGACAACAAAATGTCAAGAGTTTTTTTTTAAGACACCCGATCTCTGCCCAGCCGATGCAGGAAGCAGCAACAGCTAAATTATGCAAATGTAATCAATGTAAAACATGACCATATTCGGATGCGAAAGAAATAAACGAAGTCCATGTCCTCAAACAGCACTCAGCACTCACTTATCTGATGGGAAACACCCCAAATTCGGTAAATAACACTATAAATCATCGCCAGCAGTCGACTTCATTAGTGACTTTGACGAAACTCACGTAGACTCTACGCCTGCCTGCTAGCCGATAAATTTATTTATGCATTTCGACTCATTCACAGATAAAACCACAGAAGTGCGGTATAGTTTGGATACGAATAAAAAACAAACACACACACACAGGCACAAAATGTATCGCATCAAGGCTTCTTTTGAATGTGAATTAAGTTTCACATCAGACAGAGTCAGTCGAGGTTGGCTTAAGCTAAAATCTAATGAACGTCAGCATTCGGCGAACGTGCTTGAGGTTATAATTAATTATTTGACGAACTGAAGTAACGGTATGCTAATGACATGAAATGTGGTTGTTTGTGGGCGCGTTCACACTGTCGGACTGTCAGAGGGGTTTGTTATAGAAAAAAGACGCAAATGCAAAAATCAGGAATGAAGTATTATAGAGATGCCCAACTTCACAGCTGATTGGCTCTTAATCCATCGACGATTTCAGAGGCTTTTTGACAGTTATGCATGCATTTTTGACAGTTATTCACGAAATAAATTCAATGCTGTTCTCTGATTGGGCGAATTGGCTTTAAAAATATTATAAAAAATGGTTGCCAAAAATTTTAAGGGGCAAGACAAAAACCCTGACATTTTTGTCCTAGAAAGTGACAGGATCACTGGGATGTAAGTTTCTCCCTGAATTCGGTTGAGTTTGAGACTGCATTAAACGAGAAATGTAGATCTCGGGTTTTCCCAATTAAACGTCTATTCATTTGTTGCCAACAAGAAACCACAGGCATTCGCATAAAAAACGACGTTTTCGAAAAACTTGGAGTCGCATGCGATGTAGTACATTCGAGATTTGAACATTTTCGTGTCGAGTGTGTTCGCAAAGTCCGACTTATGGAATAAGAAAATTTTAAAACAGTCACATGAGGTTACAAAATACGAGTTACAGCTCTGTTGATATGCCTAACCGTGGTGGTGGTCTGTAGAGTGATCGTTATGGTCGTTAATATAATTCAAATAACATTGGTGACGCTACAGCCCGTCGAGGGTCAGGCCCTAGCTTCTCAGCAACCACTCGTGTTGTGCGTGCTATTGTTCCCTCACGAGTGGAAGGGATCGACTCCGAACACCCAATTTGTGGTTTATGTGCCTCTTTATTTTCTTGCGACTTTTGTACGTACACTTTTCAGAATTAAAAGAAGTTTTTGAAAAAATGCGTGAGTGTTGGCACTTGACATTTTCAAAGTGTGTTAGATCCCGAAGAAAAGTACAGGCAACCCTTGAGTTACAATTTTTCGAGTCAATTCATTTCGATTTACGACGTTGAAAAAATTTAGAAAGCTAACTTCGACGTACGTCATTTATATTTCGAATAATTGGGTCCATAACTTAATGCGTGTGGTTTTTTTTTTGTCTGGTCGCATATTCCGAGCGTTTTTCGGCTACTGTTCTCTTCAATTGTGTTCGGTAGAGTGGTGCATTCATGGTTTCGCCCGGTTTTAGCAGCTCATAATACAGCACACCCTTCTGAACCCACCAAATGCAGAGCATTACCTTCGCGCCATGGATGTTCGGCTTGCCGTTGATTTGGCTGTTCGTTGACTTTTGGCACGTTCGCTCAGCTAGCGCATGTTCACCATAAACTTGCACCAAAATACGATGACTTTCGGCAGCAGTTTTCATCATATTAAAGTAATGAAGAAGAACTCCCCGCAAAAAGACTTTTTCATTCACAAAGTTCGACATATTTGAGTGAAAAAAAAAAAATTGTTGTCTACGCTTCAAATGAATGAAATATACTGAAATGACACAGTAGCTTTCCAACGCATGTTCCAATGGAATAATACAAGTTACGCCATCTCTTGGCAAACCGCAATATGTTCAAATTCCTTAAATGTTTTCGCTTGAATAAGTGGGCATTAAAACATGTTCGCTCTAAACTAGCCCAAAACCCACATTGGTCCACTGTAGTACCTCCTGCGTTGCAATTAAAATCGACACTTTCGCTGTTGTCAAGCGGAGGGTTCAACGAGGGTCAAAACGGGATTTATTTTATTCCAGTTTGTATTATTTTAAAAAACACGTTTAATGACAATTTTTCGGATGACGTTTCGATTAGTTAAATTCGAATGATCAAGATGTATGATCTCAAATTACGTTAACATTTATACTTTCACGTGCCATCATCATCATCCCAACACACGATATTCGATAACGATTTACTCGTCCACGAATGCGATGTTTCGACCCCTGAATTATGTTGACAAAGCTTCCTGGAAATTAGTTGAAGAATTGTATTTTAGAATACAGCATTTAAACAAATCAACAAACTGAAAAAGCTGTTGTTTCCGCCTTTAAATTTCTGACATTAAAGTTCCAACAATGGGGCCTCTGTAGAACTGTCAAGCGCACCTTATTATCCTTCCACCTTGATTTTGAACAATCGAGCACTTCACTCGAATTCTCCAAAATTATTAAATTTGAATCTCAAGCCGTCTTTTGGCACCTTTTTTGTGTGATATTTTCAACCTCTGCGGGAAGTGCCACGGGGTTCTGTCACATCAATCGTCTCGAGATTTCAGACTTTATCTGCAATGTCCTGTTAGGGATCCTGTATAGCACGAAGATTGTCCTTGCTTGTCTCAAACCTCTTTCGGCTACATTGACCCAGGAGATTCTTGTCACGAGCGTCGTCTGGTTCCTTCTTTCTAGTTCCCTGAACTCCTCTCGGAGAACATGGGCTCCTACAGCGCAGAACGGTCCGGGATTTATGAAAAGGTTCCTCTCCTAGGTCCTCTCTTAGGGAGTCGGCCTTCTACGCCTGTATGGCCAGGTAGAGTCGTCCAGCAGAGTTTTACTCTGTTCAGTAGGCATTCTCAGACAAGCTTAGTCCTCTCCTAGGGAGTCGTCCTTCTATCCAGCAGAGTTTTACTCTGTTCCTCTTGCTCAACTCTTTTGGGTTTCTGTAGGGATTCTCACACTAGCTTAGATTAGTCCTTGCCTTGCCATAGGCTATAGTTCCTGTCCTAAACCTCAAATCTAATCCAGACTATACGGAGAAGAGTTCTCAGCCGTTTTGTTTTGTCCGTCCTTGGTGAAGGTGGGCGTTCTACCTACGACATCCGCGCCAGTGTTCAAGGAGTCATTATTTCTTCCCAGGGTGACACTGACTTAAGGCCTTGACCCCTTTGCCTTGTTCATTGTTCGGTATAGAGATTTCTCGACGTTCCTCTACGACGTAGAAACAAACACATAGGCCGTTCCCATGTCTGGGACCCGATCAGAGTCTATCATTAATTTAAAATCACTTAGATAATGGTTTCTCAGAGTGAAAACATCGAAGCACCCCTTTAACCCTCTCTCTGCACACACACGCACACACCGCCACCACATCGCATCGCCACTGCCGATCCGATTAAGAGCCGTGTCGCCCTGTGCCTCTAAAAATATTCCCTCCATTAACATTTGTAAATATTTGCCGGTCTCCTCCTCCTCCTCCTCCGTTTTTTCTCTTTTCGAATGAAAATGTAATTATTTAGCGCTGCTGCATCCTTCGGCAAACCGATGTAGTTTCGGGGGTTTGCAAGAGGACGGCCTGCCTAGGACGGGCGGGAGCTTCATTTTATGCCATTATCATTCAATCTCCACTCCTACCTGTCTGTTGACCACGTTGCTAACTCACTTAAGAAAATTCCACCTTTGAAACCAGCCAGCGACCTCTAGTGTGTTCTATATTTGTGGTCGGTTGTCGCTGCGTGCATACATTCCTGTCGGCTGGTCTCGTCAGCGTAATGTTTCTCTCGCTCGGAAAAGAAAAATAAAAATAAATAAATTGGAAGCAAAACCCATTAAGTTATGCAACCTTATACGCTGCTGTACGCTGCACTTTGTTAGTGACAGCGGTTTTTAAAATGTATCTTCACCCATAAATACCGGAGCAGGCGGGGCAGGGCACGGGACAGACTGTACTCGTTGTTGACGTTGTTTTATTTAGTGTTTTGTTCTCCACTGTGACACAATCAAAGAGAAACTAGCAGAAGCAACTGCCACTGATGGAGGCACGCAACGCAACGGAAGGGCCTCTGTTTGGGGCCCATCGCGAGACAAACACAAAGTACAGAATATTCTTGTTTACTCGTGTTTTTTATTTGTGCGCGAGTAAAGCTTCTACACGTATAGACGCGTGCATATGCATAAAGCAGTCGTTTTGTGTTTGCGCCTTCTCCTTGTGTTCTCTGCTCCCCCCTTTCAAGTTGTTTTGTGTTTTGTTGTTTCTTGCTTTATTTGCTGCTACACTCCATATGGCGCACATTTTGCGTTCGTTGACATCTAAAGAAACTCAGAAGAAGCAGTGGACTGCGTCAAAATCCTACCGAGCAGCAGGTGAACAGGTATTTGCGAAAACATTAGCACGGCTACCCGCTGCGCCCGAGCAATGTGGCTGAGTTAACATTATTGACCAATAACCAGCACTTGACAAATTTGGATCAGAGAATATCGACAAGTTTGTCGTGCGCGCTTTTGGTGAGAGCTGTGCGTTACGCCGCCTGAACGCTGCGAACGACAGTTGGCCAAGTGCTGATGACCACAGCGAGGAGTGGGGCTTATTAAAATGTTATAATTCGTATCGGGTGGCGATATCAAATTACTATTAGATTAAATGAACGCTCCTGATGCTGTACAAGCGGTCGCCTCTTTTTGTCCACAATGAGTCACGGCTTGGGGAAACTACTTCTCTGTAGCGGGAAGCGGAGATGCAATTTGGTTTGTGTTAGATTAAAGGCTCCCCCGGGGAAACCTGCTGCTGTCGGGCCATGCAAACGCTGCGGTTCGGGTGGAGGTGGCTCAGGGTGGACACTGGGGAGAGATGTGTAGCTACAGTCTGGCCATTACATCCTTCTCGTGTACTTATAGACGACTCGTTTTGCACATCAAGTGTCAGTGGGAAGTTGAAGAAGTGGTGGAGTAATTAGCCAAGAATCTGAGGAGACTATAACGAACATCCGTCGGAAGAGATAAAAAGAGCGGATCTAGATTGAAAGGATTTGGTCTTGTAAAAAGGTCAGTTTCCGGACTACCTCTATATCTTTGGACGGGTCATAAAGTGCGCGATTGTGTCTACTCCTCCATTCACCTCACGCTCAGAGATGGGCTACACATATATTCGACACAGGATGCTTCCTTCCGAAGGCACGAGGAATCAGCTCTTCTGCTCGGCGTGTCGTTCAGCTCCCGGCTGCTTGATTTCCGTCATCTTGACCCAAGTTGTTCGCAACGATCGTTAATGGCAGGTTCTACATAGGATCTCCACTGAGGCCTCATTTGTGACGTCCCGAGGTAAACAGACTTCATTCCTCCCTCAAAACAGTCAAGCTTGTAATAGGTTGCTCGACAGCATATATTTAGCTTTGTCGGCTTTTACTCCAAGACCAGTTTGTTTCGCATGTTCTTGAGTCGCCGTAAAAGCGTATACCACTGCACGGCGGTCACGAGCAGCGATTGAATGTCATCCACGCAACCCAACAGTTGGACTAATTTGTGGAAGATAATGCATTTCTATTCTATAGTGTCTAGAACCAGATTGAAGAAGTCACACAGTGCAGGCGCAGGTTTCAAACGGCTCGAAATCCTTGAAGAGAACTGCGAGTTTCATCGTGCTTCAATAGAGCCCATATCACACTCAGAGGTTGAACCGACCAAAGGCTTCAAATCGACGATGCCGCACATCGTGATAATTCCGATGTCCTGAAATGCAGCCCAACTTATCGTAATCGGTTGACACACGAAAACATCACCAAAGGTGTACAGAAGTCATAGTTTGGTCTAATAGGGCCGATGATTCCTGGTATCCTGATTAATGGCATTCATTTTGATGAATGCTGTCGAAAGCTCTCACAAAAAATTCACACATCTGAGTTCATCCTCTGATCCAGAAGTTTTGTTGATCTACGTAACCATTCAACCACGAGTGGATTTGACAGGCGCTAAACAAGATTTTGTTGTGAAGTTGCAAGGAGCATGATTTTCTAAGTAAATACTGTCAATCTCCTAGTGTTACCCAAAAATATGGGTCCATTCATGGTGGAATTGCAAATAATGCTGCCAACAAATTCCACTCAGTTGTCAAATCAGGAGAAGTGCTGCCAAGTTAGGTTTCGTGATTTGTTATAACCAAGATGGTATTACCATCTTCTGCCGAATAGAGGAACCCCTTTCGAGTGGATTTCTACTTTTCTTTGTCACTTCACGCTCCTGGTTGTAGAGCCCGAAAAAAAGTTATCAAGGCCAACAGCTTTTCGCTGACAAATGACAGCTCAGTGACTTCGCTTATATCGCAGTCAGAAATGATGGCTTATAGGGATAGACCCCTAGCCCATCGATGAATTTGAGAGGCTTTTTGTTATTCGTGTATTTTTGACAGTTATTCATGTGTTTTGACAGCTATTCATGTGTTTTGACAGTTATACGAAATAACGTGAATGCCGCTCTCTGATTGGTCAACTTGACATGGGAAAACGATTAAAAAAAAACAGCTATCAATAAATTTAAGGGGCAAGAGAGGTAGAAGTTGACTATCTCTATATTAGCACTTAATTTCTGATCCCATTCGTCTCAAATTAATCTCCTGACACGTCTCCGCTCAAATCAAATCAAACCGATTATGTGGAAAACGACGAAAAAAAAAACAATCGATTCTCAAATTATCGAGTTCCAATTTGTTCTCGTTTAAACCTCGTAAAAGCTCATGTATGTGACATGTTACACAAGCCTAGTGACGGCTTCCAACGGAGAGGGGTAAATCGCTTCCATAACACAAAACACAAGCCCCCATCACTTTATTTCTATTTAATTAAGCGTTTTCTTTGTCACACTTAAAACCTCGTTAAATGCAATAGTATAGGCTTATGACGGGCGGTCGCGATGCACTCGCATATGGGCTGAAATGCAGGCTGCTCGGTCAGTCGGATACATTTGTATCCAGCTGCTGTCGACTGGCTGTTGCCGGGTCTGGTGTATTATAGGGTGGCGCGTTCTGCTCTCGATTACACGCTCTTCATCAGCAAGCACTACAAAACAGCAACGAAATAGACTCAATTAATTACAAAGCAAACCAAGTTTATTGCCTTCGAGATAGGAGAACACCAGCCCGAGCATAGCAATGCGACGCGACGCGACTGCAACAACGCCAACGACGTGAAATGTAAACGCGCCGCAAACTTTGTAGATGTGCCCGTTTCCCCGCACCATCATCGCTCGCACACCGCTCATCAGTCCTAGTGCGCGTCACAATGTATCAACGCCGGCACTGAGGGTGGGGGGTTCCATGGACTTATCGCGGTCGCCAGTGTGTACATTTGTAATCCACACATAGGAGCGCGATGTGCATACGCCATTAAATAGATGAATGCACCGCACATAGAACTAGTAATGCACATTTCAATTTAATGTAATTTAATGCCAACAATGGCAACGAACTGCCTGTGGAGGGTTGGCCGAGCGATGTGGGTTACTGCGGAGGGGCGCGGGGCGCAGGGAAATTCGAGAGTGGAAAAATCACTCCAATTCTTGCTCCACTTTGATTACTGGCTTTACAGCCGAGGACAAATGTGTACAATGTGCACCGTGCCGGGGTTGCGGTCGGGAGAGATTCAACTTTTTTTTTTATTGATTTGTGGATACCATTTTATAACGCGCGGGAAAAACCCCAGATGGCTTTCATTTCGGACAAGGGGATGTCATGCGATGATCCCTTCCATGCGGCGCGCGCGGAGGGTGTGCGCTTTGTGCAACGAGGCCCTTTGTTCTTGAAAAGGGGATAGCCAATGTTCGGTGAGTTAGAAGTGGAAAATTAAACACTCGCTCGTGTGTATTACAACGCAACAGGCTATCTTGAGGCTCCACACACACTAGTGACGCATGGTGGCAGCTTTCACTGCAGCTTGTGAGGACACTACATCCAATGGCCTGGCCATTCAGCTCGTTTGAAATCAATTGGAAACTGGTTCGCAATTGCTTTCAATTGGCCATTTGCTGTTGTGGAGCACACACATGCTGCTTCGCCGTTGTGGGTGTCAACGACCATGGAAGGACTAAACTGGCTCGAGAGTAAAATGAATCTCAAGTAATACTCGGTACTGTCGGCGCCTCGATCTGAGTGAACATGTAGATGATGGAAGTTAGGATTATTCGTTCGAATGATCCATATACGCTTCAATGTTCGCTTTCTAAATAAAAAGACTCGATGTTGACTTCACGGTATTTTTGGAATGTCTCGGTGTAAGTCTAATCAGACCGGCATACTGGGCGTAAAAGGACTTAAGTAAATTTAAGTCATAACGCCCATGTGCCCATAATAGCCACTTCGTTCAGTTTCGTTGGGTTTGTTCACTTTTACTTACTAATGTGGGAGCGAAGTCTGTGGCTTTCTAAGGATGTAAGTGGCAAAGGCAATTGTGGACATTTTGATATTTCGGCGTTCAGCTCGTTTGAAACTCGCTGGCAATTGCTTTGTGTGGTTCTCTTTTTTCGTATGCACAATATGTTCGTCCAGTCTGGTCGGCCAATTCACGAAATAATGCAGGATTTTAAAGAGTTTTGTCGTCTTACCTCAAGTCACGAAGCAGGCAAATGAGAGACGACTGTAAAAACAAACGAATGTGAAGGATTTCGGTTTCCTCGTTCTTTATTTCATTAATTCTGGCTGAATAACAAAAAAATCACTCGCATTTCTCCACCCCTCAGGAAAGTGCTGTCACAAGTAGCACAGCTCCGGCTTCATAACAGTTGTTCTAGCCAACGTCCACACGATGGCCGAGGAGTTGTCACAAGCCAGATAAGGATTAGTCTTGCTGACTTCGTAGATATCAAAGGAGCCTTTAATGACATCGATCCCAAGGTGATCGCCTCAGTACTTGACAGGCTTGGGACCGAAAGTCCAACTGAAAAGGGTAAACCGCAGGGAGGTGTACACTCTCCGCAAAATCCTCCACGGATTTGTTTTCCTGCAAGACTTTCAATGCTCCGTCCAGTCTCTGATTTTCCGCCTGCTTTTCGGATCAGTAGTCAGACAACGCACGTTGTTCCTGTTTGCGCTGATTCGATCAGGAGGAGAAGATCCAACTACGATTAGTCGTGACACTAGCCAGGCGTCAACGGATCCGACGCCTAGGAGGGCTGGGCCATGTAGAGTGTACGGACAGCTTAACTCCGAACCTGTGGGACAACAAAGCGAACGACGCCCGCGCTCAAACCAATTGCCAACAAGTAAAGAAGGGCCTCAATCATCTTTGTGTGCGCAACAGCGAATGCTGCAAGCCAAAATCAATCATCCTGGTGTCGAATGCTGCATGCCAGAAATCTCCACCTCGGATCGCCACCCCGAACTGAGAATAGAAGAATAAGACGGCAGGTAGTGGTTCGACTGAGGGGAGACTGCATATGTGCCGGAACTCCCTTCTAGACACTCGATCATTCTTGACAGACTTACATTTGCACACAGAGACAACGACCTAAGGTAGCTCCTACCTCCTCGCGCCCATTCTGGACACACACGAAATGGTCCTCTGCGAATCTTCACAGGCGAATTGAGGATGAACGAGGAGTCGGGTTAAAACCGTAGGTCCCTCGTAGTGGAACAATAATCTTGACCTAATTCCACACCAGATTGTCGCGACACCCAGATTATTAGTATAAGATGGGTCTGTCTTGGTTTATGCACAATGTGTTAGCAAATAATATGTTCTGACATGTGAGATGGCTGAGTACTTTAGCATCCACCTGCCGTACCTACCTGTCGCTTCTTCTAAGCACCTTTTAATGCTTGAAACGATTAAAAACCACTAATTGTAGATGGTCTGGTGACACCATACGCCTCATTATGAGACAATTACAGCCTACTCCCTACTCTCTGATCCGATCAGGCTGACCAGGTTCACAGGGTAGATTCTAAATGAGATGACTAAATGACTATGCTGACACAAGTGTGACTACTGTAACCTGTCAGACGCTCAGATGAAGCTCTTTGTTCTTCCTTTCGAATTCTACCCGATTTCTCAGATCAACACAACGCATCTCCTTTTAATTCATTCTCAAAACAAAAACTTGAATTCGTTCAACCTGCTAATCGCTGATCCACTTTACCCACTCGCATGCTCATATGCACGCGTGTCGTAGGAAACGTGGTTACAAAAAAGTTGTATCATTAGAAAATCCGTTACATAGCGGTAAAAGTGTATGTCGACTCCGTCAATCTGGTGTTCATTCAGCCATGAATCGAGCCTCGCTAAACTCCTTCACATCTGATAAACTCATTAGAGTCATTAACAGTCACTTAGGCTGGCGGCGATAGCCATTTTCGTGGGGTGCATCCAACAGCCAGCAGCCAGTCTAACACGCATGATGGTCATATTGCAAACATTCCATGCAACATCTACTAGATGCGTAGACATCTCGCATATGCGGCGGCTGCACAGATAGATTGCCAGGAAGAGACTCGGTCATTGTTCCGCACGAACGATAATCACTGCGTTTAACACAATTTATATTTTAATGAGAAAATGCACCGATTAAACGAACGTGAATACTCATCTGACCGGCCTGTTGGCCTGGTCTAGAGCGCAGCTGACGGCAGCACCTCACCCGGTAGAGCTGGTCGTCAACGTGGTTTTCTGTTTTTAATGGCCTGGGCTTGTGCTGGGCTCGTCTTATAAATCCCATCCAGTCGTTCATTCTGGAAATAATCAATCACAGAACGTGTGCATGAACACAATTTAGACCAGAATCGACTCTGCCTCTGGAATGCACTGCTCACTGATGGCTGACATGATAGTTCATACCAGGAAGCGGTTGATTATGAATGGAAACCCATCGCCGTCTCTCTGGGCTGGATACGAATGGAAAAAAGGAAATAAATGCGAAGACGAGTCATTGGAAAACTAGGAAAATCCAGTTTCTTTTTTTATCGCAATAACTGCGGAAATCGCTCGCGTGGCTTTCCCCGATTACCACAGAAGACAAAGAAATTACTACTATCCCCGCCCGACCATCAAATGTCACATTTTGTCGTAACGCAAAAGTAAGAGTAATAAAAGGCGACAGTCCGTGTGGGCCACTGTGCTCCGGTTTTGTAGCTTTATTGATTTGCCATAAACACAATGAATTATTATTTTGCTCTGTCCCCGAAAAAAGTCATAAACTTAATTCATCCAGATACACATACCTGTTAAAATGGATGCGCCAGCGGTGGAGCGAGGTATGAGAGTGTGTGAAGCTGCCCCATTCCATTTTTAGTGCGTTGAAGCGTCGACGAAGCGCGCCGCGAAATTGAAAATATTTATGCCACCCCTGGCGCAATGAGGAAGATTTTCAGCAAAATAGAAAATTTATGTGCTGCTGCCATCATCAACTCGCAAGATTCTATTTTCGCTCTGGTCAGGAGGAGTAGGCTTTTATTTTCTTTCATTTCGACGCATCGGTCGACGACGACGACGTGCGCGCCGAACATTCTGTGGCAGTCGCTGTCATTTTGGCGCAGTTGATCATGCTTTCGGGTAGGGAATTCGAAGCGAGGCACAAAAATAATTGGTGTAGCCTTACAGATTCATAGGAATAATTAAAATTACACGGATAATTCGGATACTTAAGTGACGTAAATGTGAACGTTGGAATTTATTTCGAAACTCAGGCTGAGTTGCGTTGCGATAGAAATGTTGGGAATTTTGAACTATGAATAGATCGAATGGATTTGAGAGGTGGGCATCACATTACTTGGTGTTTATATTTTAAAATGCATGTAAACCGATACCACTCCAAAGGAGAAGAGGTTTTCAAAAGAATCTGTTGACTTATAATCTTTTTTTTTAAATTGAAAATTTAATCGTTCTTTGGTTGGGAAAGGTATCTGCGTAGTCAAATTTTACGTTTTCCAAAAGCTAACACTGGTTCAATGACAACGCCTTGAAATTCAATGAGAAACGTCACAAGGTTCTGTCACGATTGTCAAAACTGAACCGACAAGAATAGTTTTATCGGGTTTTCAACACCAACTATCATTTATGAACGCCGTTACCGAATGATTTCACTCTCAATTAAGCAAGCAAAAGTGAACGAAACTGACCGAACTGCTTCTTTTGTATAACTTTGCATCGAAGCATCGTAAAACTTCAAGCACACTTGTTTGTGATAAATTTTTGTTATAAAATTAATAATTTCGTCGAAAACGATTCAGTCTCACAAGCAAGAAAAATTGAACGAAACTTAACGAAAAAAAAAAAAAATAGGAGTAACCAACTGTGCAAAACCATAATGTTAATATCTTCATGGCACTGCTTACACCAATATGCTCGTTCGTCCCCATTCAGCTCATTGAATTGTATAATTTTCCAGTCGTACACATGCAGCTGCAGATATTTAACTTTCGCCAGTTTCCATTTCTAGCAACTACTTCTCGGGCTGGTAAAGCTACGATCAGCATTTGTCAATATACACTTCTGTGATACCTTAGAGAAATGTATGCATGCAATAAAATTTTCTAATAGAGACATCAGCAACGTCCACATGTGCAATTCAGTGACTAACGTGATTTGCCATTTAAATTCTTGCAACTGCAAGTTCTGAAATCGAAAGAAAACTGAAGTAAAAATTACATGACAGGACATGAAATTACTCAGCTACTTGCAGTTTGTTCTCGCAACAGGGATGTGATCAGAGGGGTAGTTGTTTGCGTTACATTCAGCAGACAAGGCTGCACAACATGCTTCTCTAAATAAAAGACGTCAAGTGAAAGAGAACAACGCCTCACTATCTTGTGCTGGGCTGAACACACTCTCTTTTAAGGCAGTGTGTGAACTTCGTTACAAATTATATCCATCGTATAATTACGTCAAACATTATACGATGGATATAATTTTTAACGAAGTTGCAACAAGAATATAATTTCTAAATATTCACGTCACACGTCATTGCCGTTGACACTGGCAATAAATATTTTTTGTAAGAGTGACGTCAGAAAAAGATGTGTGTTATAACAAAATTAGAGAAAAAATCATGTAATTACTTCCTTCGAATTTTCTGCACACTCTATGCTTTATTTTTATACAATTCAACAAGGTTACAATAGTTGACCACATTAAAAAGTGATTCGCATGAATTTTCAGTTTGAATGATAATATTTTTCATCTGGCAATGCTGTGGTCATTAGTAAATGATCGCGTCAAGCATAGCATATTATGTGTGACATTAGTTGTCATTTTGTTTTGTTATTGTGTGCTTTAATGCTGGAATCATATTGATCAGCACGTATAATCAAAAAATGTGAGTTAATTACAAGCGATAACAACAAACAAAATTCAGTTGTTTTGCTATTCGTATTTCTGCTGTAAGCTGGTGTGGTATTTGTGAATACTCAAGGCATTCTCTCCTGTGTTGTGAAAACCTTTGGCGGAAAAAGGAAAAAGAGGAAAGGATTAAAGCGCGCGTTGCTCATACGCGGTAAGTACTTTAGTAATCTTCTCTGAGTTTCAACCAGAAATACAATGTCCTTGCAAATCACTTATGTACATTCTTTTCACTTTAAGACGTAGGTATGACTTTGTTTTGAAGAAGTTCCGAGCGTTCTCACAAAACACTTCACCTCCCCGTGACTAAACGCAAATAATCGAAATCAAAGTGATAAATTGTAGATATTTCATTAATTTTACCTCTCACAAAGTATTCGGAAGGCGAGCATTTTTATTTTGGAATCGTGAGTTGTTCGTAAAATCTCGTATCATTCCAATATCAGCCCACAGCATAGTTTCAAAGAGAAAGTTGATAAACGTCAAGGCAGAAAACTCGCTCCACCTTTGGAAAATGAACAATATAAACTAATTTATTCTCTATATCATCAGGGCGTTTAAAAATAAAACAGAAACCCACTCGATGTGGTTTAAGGGTTACTCAGTTTCGCTTGGGAACCATGTAGACAATTAGCTGTGGTTTGTGCCTCTGTAGTGAAACAAGTTTTAGCGATGTGTATGGAAAGTTGAAGGCCATTTTAACGAAAACAGAATTAATGCTAGTATCATTTATATAACGTGCTTTGTGTGCTTACTTTAATCTTCGCTCAAATCTTTGTCATATGACTTGTAGCAATAATCATTGAAAAGACAAAGGAGATATGTGTGTAATTACAATGGCATGGCTTCATGTTTGTGGTTACTTTTTCACATAGCACAGCATTCCGCTTCTTACAAACAGAGCATCAAGCTGCTTGATGTGTGTTTGTTTTGTCAGTGAGTACAGGAAAGTACAACGGCTCGACACCCACCGTAGAAATCAACGCATACTATGGCCACCGAGCACGCCGAATAACATCAATTTAAATACTCGTACACGAAACAAACCAACAAGCGTGCAGTATCACCAAATTGATATAAGAATGCCCTTCGAAACTTCCGCAATAAAATCATGACACCAGCTTCGGCATTGTTAGCAGCCAATCCCACGAAATGTGTGCATGCGAAGACTGTTTTGCGAATAGAATGACTTCGTAGGCGACAGTTCCCAAAAGAAACCAATGATTCGTTTGTTAGCTTGTGCATGCTCATGGTGACACCATTTGCACACTCTGACATTGAATTGTAACCAAATAGTGTTTTGTTGAGCTGGAATTGATAGGTGGGTGGTGCTCAGTTGAGTCAAGGAATTACAGTTTTGAATTTCCATCAGACAACGTGACACGACAAACGAGCTGCTCTCAGTACCTTATGTGCACTGAAATACGAGGCTGTACCATTCTCTCATTTGCGATAATTCAAATTTCCCATTGATTGACATTAAATTTCATCTAATAAGGGCAATTACGACTTAATAAGGTTCGCGCTCCTTCGACATTGTTTCAAAATAATTAGATCAACAACGCATTAATCATAATGTAATTAACTTTGGCTCTCTCTGTCTCGCTCAGTTCCCGTGTGCAGGAGCACGGAGACGTAACAAAAGACAAACAGACCCTGACAATGTGAAACATAATCCTTTTCCTCACACATACAACACTCGCACCGCCCAGCACCCCACCGAAGCAGTGGCCGAATGTTGCGGAGGTTGTGAGGATTATCCTTCAAACATGTGCACATGCATGTGACGATGAGCTAAGGAGACAATTCCATTTATGTATATATTTCATTATAATCACAAAACTTAATGAATTCTTGGTAGCCATAACTGACGTGCCATCCTCCCACGACGCGCTGCTGGTCTGACATTGAGCAAACATCGTCACCGGGGTGGCGTTTCTATCCGGGTTTAGTTCGGCTTTGATATCTTGTCGGATTAGGTTTCAATCGATTTCTTACGTTTAAACTTGATAATTAATTAATTGGATTCGATTTTTCTTTCTATTTCAGACTGTGATTGTGGTTGTATCGATACAGCGTCCGGTGGTGGTGTAATCAGCACGACGGCACCCTCAACGGCAAACACGACAAACACCAGCAACAGCTCCAAGACGGCGCACACGAAAGTTGCGACCTCTGGGGGGCATGCTAATACGCAGCCCCCCAGTAAACGGTCAAGTAGTGGTGCTGATGGCGACTATCAATTGGTACAACATGAAGTTCTATATTCACTCTTGGCAGAATATGAAGTATGTCCATTGTCAATTTGTACGTTTCTTTGCACTCCATGTCATGTCTCTGTCATCTCTGTCTCTTTAGGTTTTGGAATTTTTGGGACGCGGCACATTTGGACAAGTGGTAAAATGCTGGAAGCGTGGCACTTCGGAAATTGTTGCTATAAAGATTTTAAAAAATCATCCATCATATGCACGACAAGGTCAAATAGAAGTCTCTATTCTGTCCATCCTCAGTCAGGAGAATGCGGATGAATTCAATTTTGTTCGAGCTTTCGAATGCTTCCAGCACAAGAATCACACTTGCTTGGTCTTCGAGATGCTCGAACAGAATCTATATGACTTCCTTAAGCAGAATAAATTCTCACCACTTCCGTTGAAGTTTATTCGACCAATTCTGGAGCAGGTAAGAGAAATGAATGCATTTTAACGCAGTTTAGCTTATTTTTTTGGTATGCAAGCCAAATGTGAACACAATTGAGAGGAGTGGCTCTGTCTTGTGAGTGGCAGGTTGCCCTTCTGGCAGCAGTTGCATATTCAGTCAATAGCTGAGCTGAGCATTTGCACGCATAGTTCACGTACAGGCAAGCGTAACAAATATCACAAGGCTGAATCTGTGTCCAATTGGCAGTCGTTTTGTAACCTACCTTATCTCCGTCTGCTGATGGAGTCTCAATCTGTTCAGCAACGAGACAAAAACACGAGCACGTCCTCATCGTTTGAGATAACACGGCGCTGTTGACAACAGCCCAGAATGGATTATATTAATAATTAATAAATATCTAAGAGTTAACCTATTTATGCAAATTAAAATAGGCATTTCTCAACACGCCTTTGTGCGAACACATTTGTCTCGCAGATAAACGTAGTCTACGTGTTATTTGCTAGAATTTTAATGGACTTAATCAAAGACGAAAGAGGCTATCGTTTGGAAAGCACACTGCCCTCGACAAGAGTTAACGGGGGAGAAACGCTCGTCCCAGCGGTGATCAAGAGATGTTAATGAGTTAACGAACAAGAGGATCAAATACATTCCACTCCCTGGGTCTTAGTTTGAAGTACAAAACGACGCCGAACTGACTTCTGGACTGTCTTACGAGAGTAACCTTTTTTCCACAAGCTCTATTGGTGGATGGTATCTACGTATCTACATCAGATCCGTACTGTTTATTGTGTTCACCTCTTTGAGCGGCATATTTTTTTGTCCAAATCCGAATTAGTCTTGATTGCATATTCAAATCCCTTCTCTCTCTCTCAACCTCTCAAAAGGTGTTAACGGCGTTGTTGAAATTGAAACAACTCAAATTAATTCATGCTGACTTGAAACCAGAGAACATCATGTTGGTTGATCCAGTCCGTCAACCATACAGGTAAGTTCAGCCCCCTCCCACTTGTTGGGTGACGAGCCAAACCTAACCAAGAAATCTGTTTAATCTCCCTTCCCCTCATTACAGAGTAAAAGTGATTGATTTTGGGAGTGCATCACAGGTGAGCAAGACCGTATGCAATACATACTTACAATCGCGCTACTATCGTGCACCTGAGATCATACTGGGTCTGCCATTCTGTGAAGCAATCGACATGTGGTCATTGGGATGTGTGGTAGCGGAGCTATTTTTGGGTTGGCCCTTGTATCCGGGATCGTCTGAATTTGATCAAATAAGGTAGGCATTCATCAAAACTGCACCACTTTCACACAATCGTTCAATGCATCCCCGTTTGCGTTTAGGTACATATCACAGACACAAGGTCTGCCCACCGAGCACATGCTGAATAGCGCATCGAAGACCTCGAAATTTTTCTATCGTGACGTCGATTCAACCTACCCATTCTGGAGACTGAAAACAACTGAAGAGCACGAGGCTGAAACGAACATTAAGAGCAAAGAGGCTCGCAAATATATTTTCAACTGTTTGGACGATATTGGTCAAGTAAATGTACCCACAGACTTGGAAGGTGGTCAATTGCTTGCGGAGAAAACCGATCGACGAGAGTTCATCGATTTGCTAAAGCGCATGCTTACAATTGATCAAGAACGGAGACTAACACCCGCCGAAGCAC
Organism: Eristalis tenax; assembly: GCA_905231855.2. NCBI lineage: Eukaryota > Metazoa > Arthropoda > Insecta > Diptera > Syrphidae > Eristalis > Eristalis tenax. Next base: position 16,388,528 of record HG993126.1, on the reverse strand, counting down.
TTAATCATTCATTTGTGCGGCTAACACATCTGGTTGATTATGTGTATTGCAACAATGTCAAGGCCTCCGTGCAGATGATGGAGGTCTGTCGGCGTGGCGATTTCCATACGTACGTAGTTGCAAACTCAAAACGTGTGAAATCTTCTCACCCATTATTGTTTTCACCATTTAGGGTCCAACCAACGTCGACATTGGTGACGAATTTCGTTCCAAATACCACAGAGAACATGACGTTCGCGATAAACAATCAGCTTACAAGTCAGGTACAGCGGTTGGTTCGCGATCGACCCATACCCTATGAAGGTCTCTATCAGATCTATGGCGGCCGCAATGTTGGCCGTCAGTATGCTCAAGGTCGAACGGACACGTTCCAACATCAATTGGTTTCGAATATTCTTTGTCCGCCGTCCTATCAAACGATGCAGAGTCCCACCAAGCATGTGGTTGTTGGCAGTGCCGCAATGCAGCCTCCTCTACAAGTATGTCTAAGTAGATTAATCAATTCCGAATGGCTATCTAATAACTGTGTACAGGTTCCTCCCCAACAGTATGTAAATGTACCCGTTCCAGTGTCAATGGTTGAGCCAACATCTGGGCAGAGAATGCTTCTCACAAATCGTGTGCAAGCGAGTGGCGTTGCATGGCCAAATACCGGCCGGCAAATGGCCCTTGTGCCATCGTGGCCGCAGCAAGCACCACCGCACTCGCTGATTGTCGATCCGGCGCCCTTCTTGAACGTGGAGGAGATCTATCCCAAGCATCATCTCAACATACCGCGCACCGAACTCAAAAAGGAGTCTCCAGTACACCATTTAGTGTAAGTCTTAGATTTAGTTGAATTAGTCATACTTTTGTAGCTAGTGTCCAAGAGATCTTCAGCCAGGCAGTAATTCACATTCCAATTTTTCACGCATCCTTTCTAAAGTAAAGGAAATTCTTACAGAGTTCCGCGGCACGAGAAGAAGGAAGCCAACCAGCTGTCGCCGGTTAAGAAGCGGGTCAAGGAGAGCTCCCCGCCCCATCAGCAGCGTTACAATCGTGCACACGTTTCGCCGCAGTATCACAATCACGGTTCGCACAACTGTAACTATTACAGTGGCAGTGGTGCCGCGATCGTTGCCGGAGGATCATCGTCCAACAGTATGTCGTTAAAATGCACATTTCTTGGGGCATTCCGAATTCGAAATATCTCTCCTTGCGTTCTTGCAGATATTATCAGCGGACATCATCATCATGGTGGCAGTAGCAGCAACAACGGTGGCAATGTCCAGCTCATTGCAGGTCACCAATCAACATCCTCGTACGGATCGACAAACAACGGTGGTGGGCATCACGTGGTGTCGTGCGGCAACGGTGTCGGCAATCCAATGGGTCACAGTGCGATTGTAAAGCAACAGACGATTACAATTCACGATACACCGTCGCCAACGGCGGTCATCACAATCTCTGACAGCGAGGATGAGTCGCCCGATGTCCCGTCGACAATGCATAGCGGTCATCACAAGACGACGACCCAGCGTGCTCATGCACAATCACAAACAACTTCGTCTATGCTCCAGACATCGGCATCATCGTCGTCGTTGTCCTGCCGCAATAACAACGGTGCTGTAATGCCAACCAACAATCAGCCCGCCCACCAGGGCTCATCATCGTCATCAAATATTGTGCAGCACCACTCACAGCACCAACCGATTCATCAACAACAACAACAACAGCAGCAGCAACACACGCAATCGCAACAGCACCAACAACACCAGCACCAATCGCACCAACAACAACAGCACCAGCAGCATCAACAGCAGCACCAACAGCAACAACAACACCAATCGCACCACCAGCAGCAGCAAGTCCAGCAACAGCAAAACCAGCACCACCAACAACAGTCGCAGCAGCAACAATCCCACCACCACCACCAGCAGCAACAGCAGCAGCAACAACAGCAACAGCAGCAGCAACAACAACAACAACAGCAGCAGCAGCAGCATAACGTAGCTAGTAGCACAAGTTACCATAACGGTAATACTCAAAATTTAAATCATGTACCTCATGTAGCAAGTTCACAGCAACAACAACAAATGCTGCAGCACCAACATAATTCTGGCAATAACAGTAGTAGTAGTTTAAGTAGTCATTGCTCCTCATCTGGAGGCGTCGGCATCGCGCATCACGTGAATGCCACGAATCCAGGTGGTGTCCCACATCACAATTCCTCATCTTCATCATCATCATCAGTTGCATCAACTAAACATCGCAAAAATGTAATATCGTGCGTAACCGTAGGTGACAGCGACAATGAGGACCATAGACGCGGCGCTGGCAGCAGCCCCAAGTATCAGCACGCGAACATCAAGTACGAGCCTGGACAATCGCAGAAAAAACGCATCCTCGCCATGGCACAGAACGAGTGTTTCCTATCATCGACAAGTGGCTCGGCTCCATCCTCGTCGAGCTCGGCTGCAGTGGTGTCAAGTTCTTCGACCAGTCAACAGCAGCAGCAGCAGCAACAACAACAGCAGCAGCAGCAGCAAATGCAACAACAACAACCACTTCAACAGCAACAACTTCACATACCGAAGCAGGAACCAGTTGAATTTTTTGAATATCCCCAAGTGGATAAGCGATCATCCTGGGCACCGCCAGCACATCATAATACGCATCATAAACGTGAGACATCGTCGTCGTACATGGTCGCTCAGCAGGCAGCACCACCACCAATGGCGCACTCAAAGAACTCAGCGCCAACAGCGGTAGTGGCAGCTGCCAATCCCGCCTCAGCTGCACCGCCACAATCATGGGGTGCACCCATTTACTGCCAACAACATCAGTCGAACACGCCAATTGGCGGTTCACCAGCTGCGATTCTACAGCAGGAGATCTACGCCCAAGGAGACATGTACCGAAGACCAACCGTGTTTGTGTCACAGGCACCATATCAGAACTACAATCGGGTGGTTCCGCCACCGGCACACAATGCATCCAACAGACAGGTAAGTTAATCAAAAACACATGTGGTGTGCAATTAAAATTGATTTGAAATTAAACATCGGCTTGTTATTTACTTGTGCTGGGGATGTTGTGGGTCAGAGGAATAGATCCGCGGAGGTGTGATGTCTGGTTTCATGCGAGTGACAGAGGTATTCAGGTGTCAATGTGTCGGTTTGTGCGATCTGTTGTTGTTTACTCTGTGTGTCCGGGGAGCGTCTTAAGTTAGTTCGATGGTCATGGGGTGTGAATTATCTCTACACTCTCCACACATTCCTTTCAAGGACATGCGCCATGTCTGTTGGGTGGGCTGACTTTCACTTTTTTTTTTGTTACCTCACTTGTAAGAACTAGTGTGCAGCTTATTCAGGCATTTTATGGGACTGGACCTTTTCAAATTCATGTTTGAATCTGGTGCTTGCTTCGTTTGATGAATTCACATTCGAGCCAGGACCTTCTGAGTACGCATCCGTGACTGTCACTCTTGTAAGCGTACCCACTTAGCCGAAGGAAGGGCCATTCGCACAGCTTTACTTTCACCACTGAACACACAGAATACTGCGTTCCTTTCGTTTTTTGGTAAACTTTCAACCAAGCGTCAAATTTCTCCCATAATCTCCGCAAACAATTTTTCCCGGAACATTGTACGAGGGACTATATGTTGCGGAAGAGTTTCCGTTTCGAGCACTTGGACAGATTACCTTGATTTTGTAGGGCGCCTTCCTTCTGGCCATAGTCAACCGAATCATTTTTTCCTCGTGGAACACGTACGGGATCTAGTTACTCGTGCAGTTTCATCGAGGAATCTACTCAACGCTTGTCATTTTGCTCTCATGCAGTCATTAGCTTTTATTTAAATTTCTTGAAACTCAAAGAAGTTGTTTTGCCTCGCTGATCAGAGTTGGCACGTGTCATAAGTCTGAGAGCATTGAGACACCATCATGTCTTGTTGAATGTGCCCATTGAATTGAATTAAAGAACATGGAGTGTGTCATGGAAACACAAGTATTGCAACCATAAAAGTCTATTGTACCCCCTTTTGGAAATTCGACAACTTTCCTAGATGGGGTTTCTTGAAAGTCTCTCCCTGTTCCGGATGTTCTGTTTATCATTTTGAACCTTTCTAAAGAACGGCTTGAGCAGTCGATTAACAGAAGTTGCATGGTTTCCTTCACCTGGCCGCAGTGCCTATAAATCCATGTACAGATCCATTTCTATGGAGATGGTAGTTATATGCTCCGTGGTCCTTATAGCAACTCCGTGGTTCTTTCAGCTTTATTGGTCCATTTGGGATAGTAGTTCTGTTCCATGAACGTCCTAGAGTGTCTAATACCCACCCGGTAGTTTCAAAACTGGACCATTGTTTAATGATCTGTTTGTGTGGATGAAGATTTGTGTCCATGTTGTTGAAATACGGGAGGATGGGTATCTTTGGCTTGTACTTTCATTACCGTCATGGCCTTCATGTCCGGGCACCCAGATTAACTTTAGTTTTGTGCTTTACTCCGTTCAGAATCTCTAGATGTCCTGCAATGTTTCCTTCTTCGGAATTGTAGGTTCTCCGTAAGTTTAGGCATGTTTTGCTGTTCCAGCCTGCAGTGTGTAATTGTGGGATGTTCAGTATTGCTTCCATCGCTGTAGTCGGCGTCGATCGTCTCATTGCACACAGTTATACAAATAAACCTTAGCCTTTTATGATGACGAATGAATGCAGTCAGTTCTATGTTATTTGCCAATTATTAATGGATAAGGTTTCATCTGAGTACCTCACCACCTGTTCGTGACTCGACAGGGATGGTGCTGTGTTCGATGCACACCTACGCATTTCGACCGCACTGCCCACTAAGTTAAAAGACATGAACCACACCTGTCACGTTCGATTATTTTCCGCTTCGTGTACAATAAACTTTCCACTCAAGCATATTTTATCAATTTTCTAGGTACTCCCAGCACATCCCCTACCAGCTCACATTCAGTTTCCAACTCAGTACAGTCAATTTGGTCCATTGAGTCCAGCACAGGTTGCAAGCAAGCATGGCCATTACGCACCTGCGAACATATGGTATGGAGAATAAATTGACACACAACCGAGTGAGTTAACACCGCATTAGGCGTTCACGCTAAACGCTTAAGAATCGAATCAAATCAACACGATCTTCAATATCTGTTCTGTTTCATTTTCTCCCTCCTCGTCTAGATCGTTTCTGAATGATTCAAGAAATTTTGATCAGTTCCTGTATCGTAAGCAACACCAACAACAACAACAGCATCAACCAGACCAACAGGAAGAACATCAAACAAATTTGCATATAACGCAATGGTGGTTTACGTTGTTGCAGCAGAAAATCAATTTGAGAAGTCAACAACAAAACATTAAATCAACCATAACAACGCGTCGGAAACGAATGAAAACAACCGCAGCAAAATGAGGAACGCTAACACACAGAAATGACTGAAACGGAGGCGGTGGAAATCGGCAAATGGAAATCAAAGCGACAAAGGATTATGAGAAATTATTATTAACATTAATTAATCGTTGTGTTATTGAGTAGCACTAGGAAGGTTATATTTTTCTAACTCTCTTTTTTTTTAGTTTCTTAGTTTTATACGTGGGCTTTTAGTGCGTTCGTATGTGTATAGTTTGTACACACGTTTTAAGCTTGTAGGGGGAAATACCATTGAAACAGTTATCTCCCTCCCCCCCCCCACTGCTCCAACAGATGTGGACTGAGGTGGTGGGTTCACATAGTCTTTGGAGTCAATCAGCAATCATTCAAATACAAATATCGTATAGACACACAAACATACATATATTATTCGTGAATATATTCTACATAGATGCGTATATATTTATATATACATATATAATGTGCGAGGCAGTAGTGAGGTGTTCTTTGTTCTCATTCATTTTTTATTAAATTGTAAAATATTAATTTTAGTTCAATATTATAATTACTCTTATCTCTATCGCCTTAAGTTTAAATTGTATATTTCAATTAATCAGAACGGAATCCGTTATATCACTACTGGATAAATGAATATTGTAGTGCATTAGAGTACAGATTTATTTGGTCGGGCATCGACTGGTATAGAGTTCGTGTGCATTCGAGGAAGGAAGATATCACAATTTCTCGATTAATACTCCCTTCAGTTTCTGTGGATGCAACTGCTCACATCTGGACTTCATGGATGTTCATGCTAAGATCGATCGCACTTTTATGTGTTGGCATTGTTCATGATCTGCCAACTTTCGAAGTTCCCAAGAATTCTGGTTCATGCATGCCGAGAGGGGAGAGTCTTTTGCGCATGGCATGGAATCGTTGTCGACGTTCATTTTTCCAAACAGTATCACAAGACGCACTTTGATTGCGACGAATTGTGCGAAATGAGTCTTGTTTCAATGAACTTGAACCTATTTTCGAGAAACCATGAAATCGAAAATTAAAGTTTTACCCGACAACGAACAGGATTATCTTTTTCATTTTGTCTCTAACCACGATGATGATGAGAGTTCACAGGCATTCGCGAGTCATTCGAAAGTTTTTTTTTATAGTTTTCCCATTTCTGGGCGCAGTCAAACTATTGTCCACCCAGCAGGTCTTCGTTGAAAAGCACACAAAGCTCCTCCTGGTCAGCTCGAAACTAGTTCTGTTTTAGTTCGCATGATTAAACAAACAAAATATAAATATCTTTGTAACAAAATACGATACACATTTCGTAGAGCACAACACGGGCTAATGGGAAGAAACATGCTCTTTATTTCTGTATAACAATTACGTACACAAATATGTACACATAGAATGATATGATATGATATATATATATTTATAACAATTTCAAAATACACCCTAGATGTATGGTAAGGATTTTTCGTGAATTAAAGACCAGCGCACCTTATACTGGCTTATACTTAGTGTGAAAAGGGGAAGAAATTACCTAATCAATGAGGAGGCGAAACGGCATAGAATGAAACAAAACAATTTAGTTAAGTGAAAAAAGACGCAAGGAATGGTTTTGGATAAGAAGTGTTGACTTGTTTTATTACTAAATATACGTAGCTAGCTTTTTATCGTGGTGAACATGTATGAATTAATCCAATTTTATTACGGAGTGAAACGAATTGCTTTTAACTATTTTTTTAACACACGAAAAAGAGGAGAAGAAACCACCCACACTACCCAAACATAACCAAGTAAAACTTAGAAATTAATTCATTTTCGATTGTAATTAAATATAAATTATTATTTCCTTCAAACTAAAAATCTAACGTCTAGAATTGTATTTGTCTTGAACAAACTAGAATTTTATTATTGTAGAAACAGAAAAAGATGGTAGGAAATACGTTAAAACAAAATAACAACAATTATACGTTGGAAATAAATATTAAACTAAAATAACTATTATGGATATATATTAATGTGATGTAGTTTTATAATGATCGTCTAAATAACACTTATTATTATATACAAAGAAAATATATATATATATAGTATATTTAGTGGTAGACATAGATTAAAGGAAACAACAAACAGGAGAAGAGAAATTATGGAAAATGCAAAACATAACAAAACAAACAAACAATGAACGTTGTGTTAAGAACATTTATACAAGACATTAAGTAAATAGTAGCGAAGAACTTTATATGTATGAACTTAATCTGTTTAGTAGAGTTACTCAGATAAATGAGATTTTATTGGGTGCACACAGATGAGAGGCAAGACGATGACGTTTTTGTTTGTGGGGGAGTTAGTGAAACAAAAATAAGTACGTAGTAGCTTTTCTCTAGAAAACTGCGCGGATGGTGAGTTAAGTGTGTCTGATGAAACGAGGTCTTCTCTTGTCAACCGCACTGACTGTGTCGTGCATGTCTCATTGCTTGTGTGGATTTCTTAGAATGCTTGTTAAGCACATGGGGCGTGACTGAAAGGAGTAATCACATTCACTGCATAATCAATTCGCTTGTTACTGCTGCTGCAAATAAACGCAAGTCGAGCACGTTTGCATCGTATCTCTTGTGAAATGAGCGGTGGGAAATGGTTTTGATGCACAAAAATCTTTAAATTCACATTAATTGTTCTTTATTTGAAACTCAATTCACTTGTTACTGCTGCTGCAAATCAACGCAAGTCGAGCGGTGGGCAATTGTATAGACTTGGGGAGTGTTTTGATAGGTCTTGGCAGAAAACATAACAATTCAGAGTTGTGATGACTTGCATCATACATCCGTACAATTATGATATAACAGACAGGAGTCAAAACGAGTACCAGAAGGAAACTCCTTCAAATTACGGAGTGTTAACCTCCTATCTTTGTTTTGATGCACAAAAATCTTTAAATTGAATTTAAAGAGTCTCTCTTTATTTGAAGCTCCAACAAACCTGTAAAGTATAATTTTAGTCATTTGTCCCGCATTCGTATATGTTTCAAATCATTTGCAGATGGTAACGCTCTGTAGGTCCAAACTGCTTTTATTTAATTACCCTAATCAGTGTCTGAATTCTAGTTTGTTCGAAGTTTTGTAAAAGACCACCGATCATCAGTTCAGTTTCCTTCTAAAGTTACACAATACCTGCTTAGTCGCATTAGTCATCAAACCGTTCTCCCTGCATTTAGCACAACAACCTTTCGATTACCCCCTCTCTGATCTGGATTGTTTGAATCTGGTTGGACGAGCTTAAATCAAGCATCAATGTCTTTTCCCATTCTCTTTGAAGTCGAACTTCATGTTCGAAAATTGAACATCTGATGGTTTTTTTAAATACTCACAAAGTCTGCGCAAAATTAACGTCAACAAACTTTTTGCAGGCTGCCTTCATTCTTCTGACATATTCATCATGTCGAATAGCTTGTCCTAAGTTAGTTGTCAGTTTAAATTTTAGGAACGTACGGAAATCATTTGATTTCAAGTGAGCTTTGAAAAATGTACTGTCTGTCTGGTGTGTTTGCTTTTATTTGAGGGATAGTCAGCACTTTCACAACGGAGATGCTTTTCTTTATTCAAAAGAAGGAGCGTTTAAATTTTAGTTACGTACTTAGGCTTAGGAAATCATTTGATTTCGAGTGAGCTTTGAAAAATGTACTGTCAGTCTGGTGTGTTTGCTTTTATTTGAGGGATAGTCAGCACCTTCACAATGGAGATGCATTTCTTTATTCCCTTAAACGAATCTTCCAAATTCATTTTAGCAAAGAAAAATCAAACTCACGTCTTGTTCTTTGTTACTTAGTTAGACTTAGAGTGCATAACATCGTATAGAGAGAGAGGGAGAGGTTTTTAAGAGATCACTAATCTGCTGCTACAGTTCAATCAAGCTTATGGATCACTCTCTGTCATAGGTACCAGCCACGTTTAACGATAAGTTAGCTCAAATAGCTTCAGTTTGCTTTTACGCTTCTGGGAATGTTAATATTTTTAGGTTCCCATTTCGATGAAAACTGCAGCAATCGTGGACTAGCTCGCGTGACTTGCAAAATCAAATATGTGTATAATCAAAATAATGTCTTAAGTAGAAGTAGAGTAGAAATATTCAACGGCAATCGCCACTTCACCTCTCGAATGAACAGCCAGACATGTACAAAACTGAATAGTTGTTGTATTTATTGAAAACACAACTTGTGCCCAATGTGCGTAACTAAAACGTCTCCGAAACTCACCGAGCATAGCATAGTTCTGACAAGACCATTTACAACTTCCTCGCTCCTTCTCAAAAGATCAACCAGTCACCACCATCCAGCGAGACAAAAAAAAAACAGAAGAAAACAAACAAAAAATTCATTCGAAAACGAATAGCAAAAACAATTTGTCTATCTTTCAAATCGGAACATTAGAGGGTTTCATGGACCACATATGAATATAATATAGTATATATATAACATAACTATAGGATTGACAATTATTTGTTTCCCTTCTTTAGTGAAGTATTTTTTTATATTTTAAAGAACAAAACAAAAATATTTATATAGATATACACGTAAATGATAAAAACAAAAAACAAAAAAAAAACTGACTTTTTAAAATAATACAAATAATAATATTCGCCGTAGCTTAAGTTACAAAACAAAGGCAAAATTAAATTACATACAAATTGCATCTGTATTCTACGTTTAGAAATAATTATTGTTTTTATTACTAACCAAGCTGATGCGAAATGAGAAAAGTTAGTTACTTTCGTTTTGATTAGATTCTCAAAATTCAATTCGTCTGTCTTTTTTTCCGGTTCGGTTTGTGAAATGAACTATTTTTTTGCACATTTTTTTAGACGAAAAAAGAAAGCATAAAAGTTAACCTACACAGTAATTGTTACTATCCGCACTTGTGTTGTTGTGAGATGTCCGCAACAAATCAATTATTGCTTTACATACACGCAACAGAGAAAACCTAATAATCTTTAAATAACTTTAGGCAGAGAAAATGTCTCTAATCAATACAATTTTCAAAACACCGAGCGTTATTATTTTAGACTCATACTCAACCATAAGGAAAACTATTTGTTTCGTACTAGTTAGTGAGAAAGAAAACAAACATTGAGATATGTAAAATAAAGAACAAATGATTACTATTTTGTGACTTTTGATGTAGGCCTTAGTAGAGGGTTCAACAACTAACACATGTAATAACATATTAATTATATTTAAAGGGTACACACTGATTTTATTATTGAGCTTAATACGAGAAAGGTAAACCTTTTTTTTGTTTTTTTTGATTATCTTAATTATGCAAACGAGATTCAACTGATTTCTATTTGTATTTGTATTTCCTCTTATTTTTCATACTTACACTAAACTATAGAGTATACGCAGGTCATTATTGTGTTAGTACCAATCTATTATGATTTAGGCAAACAAACAAAAAAGAAAAAAAAAAAAACTATCAAAGGGATTTGTATACTGTTTTATTATTATTAATACACCGTGGAGAAACTAAAATTACAATTAATTACAAAGTATATATATAAATACATTAACTATTAGTTTTGCATGTACTGAAACATTTATAAGAAGTTAGGAAACAAAACAAAACAAAACAAAAAAGGCAAGAAACAATTATACATACTATACATAAAATAATTTTACGCATACAAATATGAATACAGTTTTAAAGAGAATCATTTTTATCTTAACTACAATACATCTAAACAAATACAAAGTACTATTATTTCATTAACTATGAATATATAAATAAATATCTTTTTTTTTTTTTTGGTTAGTTGCTTTACGCTTTACTCTAAATATAAATTACTATACAAGTACATATACATATTATACACGTGAAAACGAAGTTATTATATTATTTTATCATTTCTTTTATTATTTTTCTGTTCTCTTTGGATTACTATGGATTATTGTTTAAATATACAAGAAAAAAAAAACGAAAAAAAAAATTAACTAAAAACAAAAAAGAACACTTTAATAAATTTTAAGCATGATTATTGAAAAAAAAAGAGAACATCGTTTTTCCTTGTTTCATTTTGAGTTTATTTTCCTTTTTTATTAATTTTTTCCAGTTCGGTTTTTATTTGAGATCGTTGAATTGATGCTCGAACACAAGCATCGATCAGAGTGTGAAATTGCTAGGACTGATTTCACAACATCTAGAGTGGATGTCTTGTGGACGGGCGATGGAATTTATTTCGTACGATCCAACTCAGATTGCACGCATGCACATGATCAGGGACTTGATTATTTGTATTGATGCAATTTGGACTCAGTTCACGTTGCAAATCATTTAGTTTTTGCTTTCGTTTTGATTTGTGTTTGGCTTTGTATGATGTTTCTCTGTGAGGTACGTTAAACAATTTGGTAACTAGCCGGGAATATAAAATAAGTACGTTTTTTTTTCTTAGTTCCTGTGATGTTAACAATCGCAAGAGCATAGGATTCACAAGTTTAGCTTAGGAGGCGAAAATTATTCAATGCATTCTCTAAAAGCAATCCCAGACAACGAGCTATTTACGGAAGAGGACCAGTTTTAAAGACTGCCACTAGCCGGTAGGCCTAGATTCCCTGAATTGTGATCTAGGTTATCATTTCAATAAATCAAAACTTTTGCCATTAGAATCTTAAGTAATTGAATGCTTCATTCTGTTGATGTCAGACTCCATTTATATGCAGTCACCCTTATTCTGAGACTCGTGTTTTGCACTCGGATGCGACTATACTCGAACTTGCTTATCCCGTAAGCCGCACTTAATTGTGAAGTCTCGACAGTGATGCATCGCTTACGACTCGTGCATCGGGAAAAGGGGCATTTTACTGGGTTCTCACTGGTTTCAAATGAGTTTCCTCTCAAATTTGGAATAGCTGAGATTCTCTTCACTCGCTTTTCGGTCCCCTGTCCGGGCGGTTATTTCGAAATTATCGAAAAGTCAAGAGTTCGAGTTCGATGAATTCTCGAATAATTCTACTGTGCTCAGGCTCTGATTGCCTCTGATTCTATTGCGTCGGCTATTGTCGTTGTTTAATTTAACATTCGAGAAAATGTTAAATTATGCAACGACAATATCCGACGCAATTGATCAATTTGGCCGATTGCCAGCCTTTTCTAACGCTTTACCATCAGAGCGTAAGCCTGAGAGCAGTCGAATTATTCCAGACTTCATCGAACTCGAACTCTTGACTTAGACCCCATTACGGTTGGCGAGTCGAACGACTAAACGTGTGAGTGAAAGCAAAAACTTCGACTCAAATGTCAAACATTTTTCGAAATGTAAGAGATTACTCGAATTCTAAGGTTCGCCAACCGTACTGTGTCGAATGGGTTAGTTCGCCAATGGGAACATCTCACATCGCACGTTCGACTCGACAGCCTTAATATGGGGCTAAGTCAAGAGACTTGGTCAATGTTCGATGAATTCTGGAATAATTCTACTGCACTTCCAACGGACACGATCTTTAGCCAGCTGCCTACAATTTCACACGCCAAGTTAGCTGGGGTCTTCCTACACTTGCATGCGATCAACGCAAACAACGTACGCTCTGGTTGTAAAGCGTTTAAAACGCTTGCAGTCGACCAACTTGATCTATTTCGTTGGCTCAAGTGGCTGGGTCGGCTTTCTGCTGTCAAGCTACGTCCGCGGTGGACTCCCAACCAACAAGTCTTACCAACGGACACGATCTTTAGCCAGCTGCCTACAATTTCACACGCCAAGTTAGCTGAGGTCTTCCTTCACTTGCATGCGATCAACGCACGCAACATACTAGTGGGAAAGAAATTTAATCAGACCATCTTAGGTCTTGATTTCAAGTCGCAATTGAGCACAGAATTTTGTAGAATTTCATGCTATCGATTCTGTCATGTCGCTACAAATGAATAGGAGCTTGATTTTAGTCTACGCTTGCTATGCTCCATATTCAGTGTCATCCGTAAATTTTTGAAAACAGAAATATATCGAAAAAGTCCAAAGAAAGTCATTAAATCCTGTTGTAGGCTTTGAACGTCTCAGTGATTTCGTTACGAAACTTCATGGATGAGCGAGAGTTAAGACAAGATCTTGTGATGCGAGGCCTACTACCCAGTCGCGTTCTAGTTTCTATACAACACTGAGATTCCACTCATCGAGGAACGCGTACAAATGAGCTGGTGTGCTTGCTCCCGACAAGATCATTTTCAGTTTCTGTAACGAACAGTACGACGCGGTCGGTACCAGAGTTGCTACGACTTCCAAAGTGGAACGGAATTCACATCGATCCCACTCCGAATTTAGTGGTCGTCGTCTCAATTTAACAGTGCGCAGAATTGACTCTTCCAAATGACCCACCCTGATCCCGGCAGACTTCTGTCCGAATGAAATGTCGACATTCTCAAATCTCCAGCTGGAGGAAACTCGTTTGTCTCTAATCCCCGTCTTCACAGTGCGAGCCTTTGTAAGTGTCGGTCCAACTAAACTCAGAATCAACTTCACAGTGCGAGCCTTTGTAAGTGTCGGTCCAACTAAACTCAGAATCAGCTTCACAGTGCGAGCCTTTGTAAGTGTCGGTCCAACTAAACTCAGAATCAATACAAATTTTGTTGTCACAGAGGAGGTGGGAGTGTCTCTTTACATAACCTGTCGAAGCACACTCAATTGGTACTACAGATACAAACAATTTCTCAAACATCTTAAAGGCAGCGCACCTATCAGTTGAATGAAGTAATCGGCAGTTTAAGTTAAATTAAAAGCGACTATTTCCCATGACTGATTAAACAACACCCATACTCCACACACATTTGCACACATAGCGCCGACGCCGCTAGCCTTTGAATATGTAAAGAGCCCACTTTCCATCCAGCATCCAGTTTCAGAATCGTCTTCAATCTGCGAGTAGCTCAACGTAAATGCACGTCCTTATTCTTCAAGTTCTCCGCGAGTTGATTGTGATTGTCACAAAACTAAATGCGCTTCGCCATCAATGATTATCCACACATTCATTTTCTCATTAAGATTATTCACTTTCTGTACAAAATAAATAAATAATAAACTTCTCTTATATCGCATAAGTGTTAAATTTGAACTCTACAAAACTTCTTGACATATCTCTAAATCAAAACCAAAAATACTTACTAAACAAACAAACTTAACACCAAACCAACATTTCTCAATCAAATCTTCTGTTGTTCCTTCTCCTATCGTTTCTAAATGTCAATGTAACGTGTAATAAGTGTTGTAGATCAAAAAAAACAAATTATATACAATACAATGCTGATGTAGAAACTAAACAAAAAAGTTATATAGTAGAAGTACATTCTAGCAATGATACATTTACAAATGCCTTAATCTCATAAATTTAAAAGAAAAAAAAAATGTCAAAACGAGTTCAAACAAATTTATTACCTTACTAAGTTAAATGCATAAATGAATATTAAATAATAGCGTTTAGGGTGTTCCATCTTCATGTGGTTCGTTAAAGTAAAAAAAAAAATGATTACATGTGATTTTTAAATATAAATAATCTAACTTTACACAAAGGAAACGTAAGAAAAAATAATTATATTATATATGCATATTGCCAGAGGACAAACACAAATAGTTGATAAAATTTTACATTTAACAAAGCTATATATACATTCATATAAACAAAAGAAAAACTTACGCAAATTTCTCATGATATACGCAAGGGCAGGCTATTGATGTTAAATTAAACAAAACATAACGATTCTTAGTTTAGCTGGGTTTTGTCGTTTCTTGCTGTGACACTGTTTGTTTTATCCTTAAATCAAGTACACAAGTTCTCACATACAAATGGGTTCCTGTTCCTGTTCCTGTTCCTGTTCCTCGTCTTCTCTTTCCTTGTGTCCAACAAAGGGCATTCCATGTGACAAAAATTACAAATCATACATTAGAATTTGCCTAGTTAAGTGGAGACAGCAAAACTGTGAACACCAAAGCCAGGTTCCACTGGACACGTTCTTTTGATTTCTCCTTGCTACATAACGTAGAACCTGCAAACTTGATATCTCGTAGAGATAACTGGTTTTTTACTCGGAATTCCGTTTCAATTCTGTGTACAGACATGTAAATATATTGCATTAGTGCGTTAACGAGTGTGACTCTAGTCAAATCGAGTCTGGGCTGAGGAAGGTTATTCTTGCAGACAGCCCAACTTGTATTCATAATTGTATAGAATTTTACTCATTGTGTAGTGCGTGTTGTGAGGATTTAGCTATTTGCATCTCAGAGCTTTGAAGAAGGGTCGAGTTGCAATCAAATGATTTTTTATTCACATGCAACTCATTTAATCGGGTGTCAGTTTTAATTTAGAAGGAAGCGTGTGTTTTGTTTTTTATTCCGGACGTGATCTAACAGCTACAACGATTGTCTTTATGTCAGTTCCACTCAGTGGCGGCCGTGGCGTCGGGGGTCTGTGCGTCGACCACAAACAGAATTTCCACGGCTCCTCCTCCTCTTTCCAGTTCTATGACAATGCTCAACGAGTCTGTCTACCAGGAATGAAATATGATAGAGATGTCCAACTTCTACCACCCTTGCCCCCTTAAAGTTTTGACAACCATCTTTCACATCGTTTTCTAAAGCGAGAGAACGGCATTTACGTTATTTCGTGAATAACTGTCAAACATTCAATTAGAACTGTCAAAAAGCCTCTCAAATTCGTCGATGGACTAGGGGTCAATCAGCTGTGAAGTTGTGCGTCTCTACAGTACTTCATTTCTGCTGTCTACTGTCTACAAAAATCTTCTCAATTTGTCCGTTCCGAGTCGGCATAAGACTGTCCTTCCACTCGTGAGCGAACAATAGCATGCACAACACGAGTGGTTGCTGCAGAGCCTAGGCCCTGTCGAGAGATAATGGTGAAAGAGATATTCGTCTTTCCAGTGGAAACCCCCCAGTCCATCGCAGTTCACCTCAGCTTTTGACGGTTGTGCTCTCATACTACTTTATTTCCACGCACACTTGTTAGGTGTATAGAGCTACGCAATGGTGTTAGGCGGGAGTAATCAGCTGGGCTTAGCTCACATGTATTCACAGACGCCTGTCTGTGAAAAGGTTATAAAAAAACGCTGTCAGATGAATCTGAGGGGCACGAGAGGTAGAAGTGCAACATCTCTTCCTCCATTATCTCTAGCCCTGTCCCTGTAAGGGCAGTTGCGCCACCATCTATAACTTACTGGTGCCCTGGGGAAAACTTTGAAACTTTTGGTCCTCACCATACTCGTTGGTCGGTCGTTGGCATACTGTCCAACTTGTTAACCATTGTACTTGCTTACTTATTGGGCCTCCGGCCCATAAGGGACTTCATCTGAGTCTTGGACAGGCTGCTTCCAGTCATCACGCCCAAGCTGCGTCTGCGGTTACTTGGTCTTCACACCGGAAACTGGGTCTTCCTCTCTTTCTCGAACCACGGTCTCGAATTCGAAGACCCACTCAACTCGAAAATTGGTGTTCATGCGTTCGATGTGGTCGAACTAGTGCTTTCGACGGATTTTTGCCTTTCGGACTAAAGCCACATCTTGATACAGCTCGTAGAGTTTCGCAATTGAGTCTTCTCCTCCATTCATCTTCCCAGCAGGCAGAATCATATATCAGATGTAACATTTTTCTCTCGAATCCACTTTTTTGCTGAACTGGCAAAATGATTGTTTTCTAGAGTCCAATTTTTGTTAGGAGATCTGAGCGCACTTATTTCGACAGTAGCAAGGCTACCACGGGTGATCCTACTTCGAGTCTCCACTAAGATGTCTTTTGTTCGATCATCTCGTCTGCCCCGAAGTAGACAAACTCCTTTCTACATAAACATTGTAGCTGTCGACTGTGATGTTTTGCCCCAGGTGTTGGACGACGGAAGGGTACTTGCTTAAGGTCAACTTGTTTCGCATGTTTTACAATCGCCGCGATATCATCCACAACGCCACGTTGACAGTGTTTATGTCACGCAACATTTGCACTGATTTGTAGAAGATAGTGTAGTTGCCCGGCACATTATCTTCCCCAGTACTAGATTGACGAAATCACACGACAGCGCAGCTCCATGCCGAAAGCCGTATCAGGTTTCAAACGGCTCGGAAGTCCTTGAACCAGAGTGCAGGCGTGTTATAGCGTGTGTGTCAGAGTGTTGCAACACAATCTGATCGATTTTACCGGGATCCCAAATTCAGCCATCGCATCGAATAGTTTCTCGCGATGAATGCCGTCGCAGAGTATCGATCTGAGACTCTTGCTAAACTTTTCCCAGATTTGTCGACATTAGTTGATCTTGTATCTAAGGGTCGACGCGCCAACCCACTACGCCACGGCCGCCAATATCATAAAAGCAATTGATTAACTAATGTCATGTGCTTAATATGCTCTTGTCAAGACATACTTATGGGCTCATAGGTGCTGACTTCAATGCAACACGCCGTATGTGGCAAGGCACAGACTCAGACTCAAGCCATCGTCAAATGGCTGGAGAAAAATGAGGACAGTCACTCCCTGGTCGTGATTTCCCCGCCCAAGAACACCATCGACACTGGTGTTGGAGAAGTTCCAGGCACATCTTAGTCCACCCTGTATTGCCGCCTTGTTATTAGTCGACACTGGTACTTGCCAATTGGTGCGGTCAAAAAGGCGATAGACGTTCACACAATTCGCAGGACAGGGTGTTGCAGACGACGTTGAGCGGGGATATTCCTCTATGAATTTCCTATTCGTCTTTTTCCGATTGATATTCCAGTCATTGGGTAGGTTTAGTGATTTGGTGCTTGATCCCTCATCAATCGAGATGTTTTCGACAGAAAATTCTCCTTTCCTACGCGCAGCCTTTTTTACGTGGAATGAGTTTACACAAAGGGATTTTTTCCCGACAGTTTCCATCATTGAGACTGTCACACTGTGGATCTGCTCTTCAAAAAATGAGAAACTGCTTCGATCGTGGAGTTCTGTCATATATGCATATTTGATGAAGTCCTAAATCGCTGTCGGCATCGAGATCGAAATATTCTCTCAATTCTCTCAAGAATACAGCTTTGTTCCGAAAAGAGTTTCAACTTAGTGGTTGAGTTCGCATTGCAGTAACCCGCCATATTGTTCTGTGAATCTTGAATTCGGAATATAATATAATATTGGGGGCGTTACAGCCCGTAGAGGGCCAGTTCCTAGCTTCTCAGCAACCACTCGTGTTGTGCGTACTAATGTTCTCTCACAGGTTCTCTCAAGTACAGTTTTATACCGACTCCGAGCGGCCAATTTGAAAAGACAGTACTTTGGCAGTGACTCGAAAGAGGTGACCGTGAAAATTATTTTGCTTGTACCGGGAATAGAACCTGGGCTGCGTAGGTTCAAGTGTGTAGGAGTCGACGCACCAATCCACAATGCCACGGCCGCCATGTTCGGACCGTCATGTTCGGAATCGAATGTAGTTTAACCGTCGGTCTGGATAGTACTCTCAATTAAAAAAATTAAATTCATCTACATTTACTAGAAATGCTTATAGGCGGGTACCACCAACGTGAAGGTCTAAACTTGCAGGTGTAGGGGCCAGATTTGGGCCCTACACCTCGATTATCCGTTTTATTTCTCAACACTGCCATTGAAGGTCGTGTATTTATAAAAATTGATTTGACGTTATCCGTCCGTGGAGACTTCAGGTCGTTCACTCGATCAGCTGGTGGCTTTTTCCAAATATTAGATCACAGCTGGCAAACTTGCATCATAGTGCACTATGTCGGGCAAGTAAGATACCGCTTAACATTTACTCTTCTACACAGAAATGTTAAATTTGCACATATTTCTTACCGTAACTGGTCCTGGTACAACAAGCCGGCTTGAATCATATCGTTATGTCAAAAGCAAAAATTAGACAGAAGCATTTATTATCAGATTAAATTTCAAAATGTCCATAATTGCTTCTGGTGACTTAAGGAAAACATTAAAAACTAGGACTTGCAAGTGCATACGTAGAAAGCGACTCATTCGCTCCCACTTATGGTCAGGAAATAAAGTGAACGAAACTTAACGAAACAGAGTGAAGTAGTGGACAAAGGCTCGGTAGTCGAAGTTTGTTTTTCTTTCGCCGCCACTCAAGCGTAGCTGACAACGTTTTTGACAGCACCCAATTTCTGTACGTAAATTCCTCCAGCAGCATAGTTTACCAATCGAAAGTAATTTTGGTTGGTTCCTCTAGTCAGAGACCATTGTTCCCTTAATAGAGTATTTTTACTACGACACAGTGCTTATTCCTACAACCCTCCAAATCGGTATTTGAATCTCAAGAGGTTTTTCAACCGCATTTAAGTCGTCCAAGTGTATAAGTTGTTTCCCAGGAACTGTCTACTTTTCATTGCAAGGGCCAGGCATTCATAGAGCAGACATTGGACAGATTGTGTTTCTTTCTCGTCTCTGTAGCCGCAATGCGTCTATGTCTATAGGGACAGTGTCCGAGAAGGATTCCCATTCCATGCGAGTACAATCGTGACTATTGACAACGATCTGTCCTTGAGCAACGTCGGCCATAGGTCCCTCACTGGCAGGCCAATGTCTAGATTTATCAATCGATTTCTGGCCGTATCCAGAGCTTAGTCTTCTAGTTTTTTTTCCTTATGGAGCTTAGCGGCGTGTATGCAAGGGGGATTGAAAGAGACTTCCCCAATTCATCCCTCTTTCGCAAGGCTGATTGTTTCCTTGGATGCCAAGTACCTAGCATTGTGTCACCGTTTTTACATAACAAACTCAGTTTCAATGACAGAATGTCCGATTCTACGTCGTTGGGTGCCGCTTGGCTTTCGGAGGATGTGGTAATGGATTGCCTGTTTTACTGTGCTCCGTCAGCCCACGTGTTGTCTCGCGTTTCGCATGCGAGTCTTTCGAATAATACCATGATTCTACCAAGATTTCATCAGATTTCTCCATATCTCCTAGATTTCGCCATACATTATCGGGGTTTCGAAAGCTCTCGATTTTGTTGAAATCTAGTTGAAACCCCCTCGAGATCATCCGCCCGTGGGTGGTTGACAAACCAAACAAGCCTACAGAGTGCACCTGAGTTTATTTTGGTCATGTTGGTGTTCATTTACACATTTTATCTCTCTCTGTCTATTTTCTGGTATTCTCACACTAATATTTCCTGTGGTGGCGGCCACTTATAAATTGCGAGCTAATGACATTTGTTTTGGCGGCCACTTATAAATTGAGAGCTAATGACATTTGCATGACATTCTCGTCAAATCGGTGCGAACGGCCTAGTGAAGTTTCGGTAAGAATTCATCCAAATCACGCGATTTTGGTTCACATTTGTAAATCATGTCAAATCGGTACGAAGGACCTATTGAAGTTTCGGTAAGAATTCATCCAAATCACGCGATTTTGGTTCACATTTGTAAATTATAAAGTTTCGGTAAGAATTCATCCAAATCACGAGATTTTGGTTCACATTTGTAAATCATAACAAATCGGTACGAAGGACCTATTGAAGTTTCGGTAAGAATTCATCCAAATCACGCGATTTCGATTCGATGGGAACATGTTAGACGACTGGATGACGCAGTTGGTTAAGTGGACATTAGAGGAGTCCCCGGTTCGAATCCCAGTGAAATCAAGGTAAAAACGCTTGTATTGGGTTTTCAAATCCTGTCCAGTCACCATTAGCCGTTGGGACCAAATTAAGGGCACTCTTAATGGAGTGGTCGATCAGTGGTAGTAGTCTGACCGGGGGCTCCTGCCTGGCAGTACCATGGACACAGTCGTTATGTCTGAGTGCTCCAGTATGGTGTGACAAAAAACAAGGAATATGTTTTCAACTGTCAATATCTGTTTGAAGTCTTCGGAGAAAAAACGATCGCTTTCACATCTCACAAATGTTTGAGAATTAATTCAAAATGATTTTAAAGAATTTATTCCAAATGAAGCGCAGCTCGAGATGCAAAGGGCAGCTTAAATTCCCACACAGCACAAGCCTTGTATATGATGTATATTCAGTATGTTATTATATCTTAAGGAAATGTACATTTTTCAGTCTCGTGTAAGGGCGAAACGATGGAATGAAGTAGCAATTAATGAGGAAAACAACAATCAATCTCTTGTAGTGGCAAAAAACGCAAAGCTCACAGAACAAAAACAAAATAAGTCCCAAATCCAATTTAGTACGTATTTTTTGCACGAATTTATAAACCCAACAAGAGAGCCCATTGCTAGTTCAGAAAATGAAATCCTAAGAAAATAAACCTAAGAATGAAAAAATAAATAAAACAAAAACCCTAAGAATTTAATTTATTCAAGCGATACGTTCTTTGAAAGAAAAAAAAAACAAAAATACAATATGTTGGAAGGGAAAGATAAACAGTTTTATAATTCAAATCGATTCGCTTTAATGATCAACATATTCACATATAAGCAAATAAGAGAGGAGGAAATCAACAAAATAGTGTATGCAGTAGAAATGTCAAAATAATAATAAATTATATATATATATATATACATACATATACACATATAGTATATAAAGTAATTAACTAATAAATACACTGGTTATCATTGCTTCAGGATGTCTAAGCATAGGTTATTATATACATGCATACATACATATACAGTGACAATGTAGGCACGATAAGAGTTTATATACATATAGAATTTCGTATATCAATTTCCATGAATAATGTACCTTACGATAGTTTTTATGAGAATCACCAAAAAACAAAAAAAAAAACAAAAAACAAATACCAAACTAAGCAACAGACGTAGTTTTTTGAAAATGCAAAAATTAAGAAAGTGAATTAAAAGTAAAATAATATTTTCCCACCTACGAATAGAATTAAATAAGTAGAAGATACAAAACGTATTTGGAAGTGTTTAATTCCACTAACATTAGCAAACAAATATTTACATATATTATACATACATACATACATTTAGATTAAAACAGTTTAATGAAGTAGAAGTTAAATGTTTAAATGTAAAGGGACATGAGTTTGTGCATATATTTGTTGTATTTCATTTGTTTACAGTGATTTTTCCTTATAAGCATTCGCTTAACCTTGTTTTTTTCTTTTCCAAGGGGACACGGACATTGCCAGAGGCGCACATGGTTGAATTTAAAAAAGACATTCTTTCAAAGGTGGACTTGAGAGAAAATTCCGTGCTAAGGCTCGATACACTCTTCTTGAGCAGCATATTCGTTTCAATATTCGACATTCAAATTAAAGCAAAGTGCTTGAGTCCTGTTGAATAAGAGGAGTATATTTGGTGCACGACTGAGAGCACATGCATCCGTCCTATCCAACAAGCTGAGACGTGCAACCCTAAATGTGTCCCGTGTTCTTCCTCTGCCGTGAAGCTACCTCACTTTGCCTCATGCAAGAACAGTTGGGCAAAGGAGCTTATCCTACAAGCCACAAAACTCAAACTTAGCTCCTTCACAACTCGATAAGAGTTTATATACATGTATCTGAACCCTTTTCTACAGAGGCACTCAACCAATTCCCCAGTGACTCTAATACACAGAACGGCGTGAGTTCGACAAGCCCACTATACGTACCATCGTGTCAACTACATTATCCAGACATCTGTCTTCACCACTTCCTTGCCACAGTCTTCAGAGTCAGAAGTTCCACTCAAGACTGCTGCTTACAAAAACTGTAGCTATCCCAAGCATTTTGTCTTTAGACTCTGTACTATGGACATTGTCCCCTTATCCACCGACGATTTTGACTGATTACTTTCTTGTCACTAGCAACAGCTGCCTTGCATCCCAAATGGTCCTGATCACGCTGCTTCCAGAAATTGAGACCAAGTTGTCTTCAGTTCGCGAGTACTTTCTCTGTTTCCCGCACTTTCGGTCTACCTCTCCTTCTCCAATCCGGAGATATGACAGTCTCCTAAGAGCCTACCAGCTGAAAAACATTGGTGTCCATGTGCTCGATGTGGCCAAGCCCGTGCAGTCGATAGATTTTTGCCTTCCGAACTACATCCACGTCTGGGCACAATTCGTAGAGTTTCGCAATTGAGTCGTCTCCTTCATTCGCCTTCCTTGTCCGAATTTGATTTTTTCTTCGAAGGCGCCGAAAAACAAAACTCAATGCTGAGCAGAAGCTCCTTCGACCGGAAAGGGCTTTGCTTTGATGGTTTGGTCAAGTGGCACGAATGTCCCCGAGGCGGGCGTAGAAAGCATTTCCATTCGCTTGGCAGACCTTGGTTGGACCAAGTCCAAGAGCGCTTGTGCATAACTCTTGATGAGTTAGAGAAGATGGCGGAGAATCGACTTCCTTATTGAGCTCTCGTGTGTGCCTCACCCTCACGACCCTTTTTTCTGGATGATGCAGGTCAGAAGTTGATGATGATGATGACAAAGGGCTCAAAGGTAGTACTTACCTCTGCAGTGTTTTGAAATATCATCAAAATTACACCAAACCAAGGAAAATGTCATAAAAACAAATACCGCAATGGGCAAATTCTGATTGTGTTAATTCTGGCGCAGATGCGTGTTGGGTGTGCACCTCTATGCGATATTTTCGTCTGCATTCAGTCACTACTGTAAGGGCATGACGCAACCAGTTGTCGAGTTGTTCTACTTTTCCTCAACTTCTTGTCATTGAGGACACTCGTATATTGTGGGAAGTATTTTGAACCGTTATGGTTTGGTATGCATTCGCCCGTTGGGGTTTTACAACATAGTCTGCCATTATCGCCTCGGGTTTTCAATTTGGTCCACTTTCGAGTACATGATCTCTCGAAGAGACTGTTCTGCAGTCGTCTCCTAAGGCCCCACAAATATACAAATGGGTGCTATGAATTCTGCAAACTTGTTTGTAGAGAATAATTGTGCATGGAATATGGACAATTTAAAGTTATTGGTTGAAATGAACCCAGAAACTGCTTAAAACAAACGTTTTCCTCAAGAAATGAACCCCCGCTGAGGACACAAAAATAAATCCTTTTCCTCATGATAATTTGATCATGATTGTCTGCGACTTTTCCATCTTGTCGGCAAGGGAGGTGAGACAAAAGGTATAACTGAAAGGAAACACGTTGAAAGAATCTTGCTCAAAAAGTTTCCAGTGTGAAAGCAGCCTAACCATCGTTGAGATCACAAGAAAAAATCAGTCCAACACAACAAGAATTAGCGAAAGTTCTCTCAAAAGCTGATACGATCTCTGATGCACTCAGAAAAATAACGAAAGCTCTCTCGAAAGCTGGTACATTTTCCGCAGTTATGCGACGCAGGAGCTACACATACCTTTCACTTCTCTTGCCCTTCTGTTCGGATATAGTGGCTGGCTGCAGAAGCCCCATTGTAGGACCATTGTGATACCACGCGGATTGATTCCCCCCTAACAATTAAAGCCAGTTGGCGCTTGTGACAAAGCGAATTAGCTGGCTAATACTGACGCTTTTTAGCTCATTGAGGTTGTTGAAGTAGTGGCCCCTAGGTGCATGTATCTACGACCTGCCACCACGCTACACAAGCAGTGTAGGTGATCCGTGGTCCTTTTCATCCATACAGCTTCTACAGAAGTCATTATAGGGGATTCCCAACCTACGGGCATGGCTGCCAATTGTGCAGTGCCCTGATGAGTGTTCTGAGTGAAGATCTGCTGAGGCTAAGCAGGTTCAGTGATCATATAATATTAAGCGATGGCCATATTTCCTAGTGGTACCTTCTAGCCATTTACGATTAGTGATGTTGATTGTGTGCATTTTTAGTAGATGGTGAGCTGAAGCGATTGGCATGGAAGGTGGAACACCTCCAATTGTTTGGGTGGACGATGTGCCACACCTAGCGAGTTCGTCGGCTTTGCAATTGCCCGGTAATTCACAGTGTCCCCGCACCCACGTGAGGTGTGTGTTAAAATGCTCAGCCATCTCTGCAATTGAGAGATGTTTTCGAATTAAACACGACATTGTCCAGGGACTTGATTGCGGCCTGACTCTCCGAACAGATGGTGATATCTCTTTTGGATATTACGCTGTTGAGCCAGGTTTCTGCCTGGAATACGCTACAGTGATCAGGGAGCTTCAGGGAGGTGGCTACGTTAAGGTCTTGAGAATAGACAGTACCTACATCCTCATCTGTCTTTGACCCATCGGTGAAGATGAGTAGGAGATCAGCCAGCGTCTGATTACCAGATATCCAGTCCAGTCTGGAGGGGATGCTGGTGGAGAATTGATGCGTTGAAATTGAACCAAATGTAACCGCCTTACGCGGTGTTCGTAAATATTTCCTACTGAAACAGTCAAATACCGATCGAATTATTGCCATTTGGTTACGTCAATAGATCGCTGATATGGCAGAGATGGAGAAATGTACCATCAATTTAAACTGACTTAAGATTTCTCCTTGCAATTGCCCTCGGGCGTCATATTCTTTATCCATAATGCCACGTACTCATGTAATTTGAAGTCTTTCACTCGTAAATCAGGGCCACAGTTGAATTGAAATGATTTGGAAAAATGTTGACGCATACTCAACTGAATAACTGATTGCTGCCAAATCCCAATTGTCCATTCAGCCATTCAGCTTAGGGGAGACTTTAAAGTGTTTGATTTTCTTAGCAAATGGAATTTTCAAAGGGGCCAACTATATACGCGCGAGCTAGTTTCAAATAAGAACGCAATGTTGCGTCATGTTTGCACAAAACACATGAATAGCCATAATGAACATATGCGTGTATAGTCATCTTCACAGATTCAGTTCGAGTGTTATATGCAGACGTTTGTGGACACGAATTCAAATAGCAGCTGATTTGCCTCTTTCTTCATATTTTGCTTAATTTGTCAAACACTCATACTCCGCGCTGCGGTTCAAATCGCTAAGCGAAAGTCGGGGACTTGATTATAGTCAGCCTCATCAAGGTGTGTGTATTCGCTCACTCATCCAAGTGAGCCAACAATGCCTACCAAAGTTGGCGCTTAAGTTTTGACAAATAACTCCCTCGATGTCTCATTGTCATTGTTATTTGTCGAAACTTAAGTGCCAACTTTGATAGGCATTAGCGTGTATGGTATGAGACATTGTTCTTTTAGGGACACCGACAGAATCGATCGAAAGGGGTACACTTCAAGAAACAGATTTACGACCATGTAGTGACAAATGCTTGGCTTTGCAAATGTGTCTCCCGACTCACCGACGCACCTCGAGTGACTCAAGCCCACATAGTCTAGCAAAGTCTTAAGAAAATCACTATAAACAGCCTTAAGAAAATCACTATAAACAAGGAAGGTATAATCAAATTAATTACATACAACAAATCCAGGCTCATAACGCTTTCACTCGAACAAAAAACCAAATAAGCTGCAAAAAATTTAAATTATTTGATATATAAACAATAAATGCCGCACTCTTCTTACACCCTATTCAATTACTCCCTGTTTGTATTTGAAATCGTAAACATAAAGCTGTTCACTTTTTGACCGTCGTCACTCATGTATCTTTCTTCCAATCTCTCTCAATACTAACCTCAAGCAAAAACCACTGAAATCAAACACAAAGAAACGTTTTAAGCTAAATAAAAACTAGAACATATTTGCAAAGAATACAAGACCAACAATGCAATCAAGAGCTTCAGAATATATTAACTGCATGTATTTTCTACTTCTTCGCAAAATATTTTCTTACTTCATGTTTTGCCAGAAAGACAAGAAAAAAAAAGAAAAACAAAATAAAATTCTTAATTATTTTTCTAATTCCTACACACTATACTGACACTTTTTTAGCAAACAAAACGAAAAAGAAAACAAAAAATATTAACTTACCAAAAATTAAAGACGAAAAAAGAAATATATATGAAAAATATCTAAAGCAACATAAACAAGATTGAAAAACCCGTCCAATATGTACTAGAAATTATGTAATGAAATTTTACGGAGATACGCATTAAATGTGAAAAAATAAATAAATAAATAAAATGTCCAAACTTTCTAAAACGAATATAGCAGACAAAAAATATTAAAGGTGGTTCTTCAGTAGACTTACACGACTTAGAGATAAATGACATGCATTCAAAAAAGTAATAAAAATAAAAATAAAAAAAAAACTAGGCGGAACCAAAGTAAAATAAAGTGAAATAGTTTTATGAAGTTTAAATATATAGGCAATATAACAGCAACAAAAGAATCTTTATCACGATAAAACGCGCCACCAAACTGTGAAAACAAATACGGTAATCTCTTCAGTCTTTCTACTGTAAATACGTAGGCGTCTCATTCGTTTTTTATCCACAATGTGTTTTGGACATGAACCGAGAACAAACAATGTACAATTAAATTAAATAATAACAAATTGATACCACAGCAACAGCAACAAACGTAATAAATGTACTGAACAATTTTATATACGCAACTTTCCCCCCTCATCGTTTTACATAATATCGTAGTGGACTCGTGTAACTGCTAGAAAGCAAAACATTTTTTTCCAAATATCAATGTGTTACTTAAAATTTGCATCTAAAAAAAAGAAAAACCAAAAATCAACCGATCGATGTAGTGCAAAAAAAAAAAAACAAAAAACAAATAATTATATTAACAAACTAGACTCTGTATATAGTTGAAACTTATAGCTTTTGTTTGTAAATTGTGAGAAAAGAAAGAGAAAATATGAGGTAAAATAATACAACAATAAATATTTTTTATGTAGTGCGTTAAGTATATAAATGAATAAAGTGTAAATTGATAAATATTTTTATATTGCAAATACCTATACAAGTTAATAAGAATTTTTTAGTATACCTATACATTAATTACACACAATATGAAAAAGAAACAAATCACATTAGAATTGTTAATAAATAATGAATAAAATATGAAAACAAAAAAAGAAAAAAACAAAAACAAAATATTTGGTACCTACTTACATATACAAATGAAGGAATGAATTAATACACATTTAAACGTGCATACATACATATATTTATTGAATAACAAAAACAAAAACTATCGTCTTTTTGTGTACGGGTGGGCAAGGATATTAAATCAGATGTTCTCCGAACATGGCTCTATTTGTTAATCAAATTTTGAGGAAGAAAAAAACAAAACAACAAATGATTATTATTGTAAACACACATACACACTCACTCATTCACGCATACAATTCAATGTCTTATACAAAATCAATTGGAATTTAATTGTTAAATTAAAATACAAACTTAAACAAACAAAAATTAAGAAAGCTATGTGTTTCTAAATTTCAAGGAATTTTTCTCTTCGTGTAATTGAATAAAAAAAAGCAAACTTACTCTAACTACATGCATTCATGTGTAATAATTGTGTTGATTTTTAAAGTGAAATATTAACATTGTCTACATGTGTCTAAATATTTGCTATATATCTCTTATTAATTGTAAACTTTTTAAAACTAAAACAAAAAAAAAAAAAGAAACAAAAAACAAAATATAAAAGCAGTAATCAATGCAAAAACGTACATACTTCAATTTTTATATATCACACATAGATTTTTGATTATCCCAGCAAACAGGTACCCATCACATTTATCTGAAGTTCATTAATTCAGTTGTCAAACATTTCACTTTGATTTTTTGAACTAAGAGTCGATACTTACAAGAAATATATGTATTCTAGAAGGCATAGTACATAATTAAGATTTCGAATTAACAAGCGGATATTTACATACCACGCATATTTAGTTTCCTTAGCGGATAACAAAGAATAACCCAACAAATTATATTAACAAAAGAAAAACAAAAAAATCACCAACAAACAAATATTTCCGTACCTTTAAATGTATTGTGTGTTTTTAGACTTTAATAATGTATAACTAACAAATATGTATTTAACTTATGGCTGTTTAAACAATTTTAGTGTATTTTAAATGAAATCAATGATATACCAACACATCTGAATTTGTATAAAAAAAAACAACAAATGGGGACATAAATATATATAAAACTGTATTGTAGAGACTTTAAGCGCAATAGATGAGATTATATGGGAATACCACCATCAGAGAGGAGACAACAAACAAACAAACAATTTATAAAATAGACGTGCAACACAAAGCTAAAGATTATCAATCTATTTCTCGAATCTCGAAAAACACTGAAAAAGAAACAACACATGAAACATGTAAAATTAAATAACAATTTGATGCTGTGTCCAATAAATAAATTAACAAAATATTATAGATGAAGTTGATTTGTTTCCTTTTTTAGTCTGGATCAAAGCGATAAGCGAGCCGTGTCCCTTTACTTTAATGACTTGAATGCCGGCATATATAAAGTCAGCCGCAAAAGTGTGGATACAGCACACGGGTGTTCCATCGCGTGTAGATCAAGAATGGCGGCTGTTTTCAACAGCTGTCATTGCCTCTGCACGGGATGCTTGTGGAGTGAAGCGGCTTGGAGTGGTGGCTGGTGGTGAGGAAAGAACTGCATGGTTTAAAATGCCCGGAGTTCAAGAAGCTATCAGAGAGAAGAAGAAGACCTACAGAGACTGGATTCTCTTGCGGAACACTGTTTCTCGTGACCTGCATACTGAAGCGCGAAGTACTTGCAAATTGACTGTGCGAACAGCAAAGCCCCAGTCTTGGAAGGAGTTCGGCGAGATGTTGGAAAGCGACCATGGATCTGCGAAAAAGGTGTTCTCCGAGGAAATAAATTCAACGTCATCGAAGAAGTCAAATCCAAAGATGTTGTGAAGCTTCCAATGATTTGGACATCTTACGCTGTTTCGGAGCTGCTCCATCCCGAACTGGCCACTGAGGATGACTGACCCGTTGTCTTGAGTGGGGCGGAGAGTAGTCCGAAGTCATTTTGGCAATTGAATCGCTAAAAGTTGGCAAATCCGCCGGTGTGGATGAAATCCGGCCAGAAATGCTTAAGGCAATGGGTAAAGAGGGAGTTTTATGACTCTCTCGTGTCATTAAAGTGGCCTGGAACGTGGTGAGACACTCGGCGATTGGCAAACTGAGGTGATGTCCCACTTTTCAAGAAGGGGGGCAAAAAAGATTGCTCTTTCTACAGGGGCATGTCTCTTTTAAGCCTCCCCGGGAAAGTCTACCCTAAGATGTTGGCAGCGCGTTCTAGAGCTGTGGTCGAGCCTATGATGTGGAATTAACAGTGCGGCTTTCGTCTCGGCAGAAGTACAAGCGACCAGCTTTTCACACTAAGAATGGCACTTGAGAAGGCTTGTTAGGAAAAGGCATATGACTGAGTCCCTCGAGGTAAACTGTGGAGTTTTCTGCGGGAGTATGGAATTGATGGTCCTCTTTTGAGGGTCTCTGTAGCAGCTGTGTTCGGGTTCATCATCATCATCATCATCTTCTGACCCGCATGCTCCACTAAAGGGGTTGCTGGCGTAACCACGATCCCCAGGCAACTCGATCCTCCGCCATCGACCCTAACTCATCAGGATGTATGGCCAAGCATAACCAGGCGAGTTTTTAGATTCCGTCTAACCACCTAGTCCTGGGTCTGCCAAGCGGTCGCCTACCTGATGAAATCGTGTTGATGAAATGTTCCGGCTAACGGTGCTAAATCAACAACTTGCACCGTGGGCGTTGGACTTCGCCAAGGGTGCGTCTTGTCACCGCTCATTTTCATTATTTATATGGACTAGATGTTGCACCTCAGCCGAGGTGAGAAATGTTTTACATTGGGAGAGTTGAGGGTACGTCACATTCTTTTTGCAGATGACTTAGTTATCCTCACATCTTCCCAGAGCTTGATTTTCTTCGGCTTGTTGGTCTCTCTGAGCAATTCTGACCTCTGATGGTCCTCTGAGGTCCTCAGCCTGCGTGATGCGCTGCTCATTGCGCGACTCTTGGAGTTTGGCTGCTGCCCGTGCGATTTCGACTCCCATTGTCTCCATTACTTTTAAAATTGTGACAAAACCTTCGTTAAATATTTAAATACTTTAACAGCATGATTCGTCATGTTTGCAAAAAACACAGCCATAATGAGCGTATGCGCGCTCATTATGGCTGGCAAGAAATTCTTTCCGTGTTTGTTTGCTTTATTTTTTGTGAAAAAGAAAATTTCTCATATTTTCAGTTCACTTATAAAGGGTGATTTTTTAAAAGCTATAGGAACGTTTTTAAAAAAAAAAAAAAAAAAACACATAAAATTCAGAAAAATGCATGAAATCTATATTTGAATCGATAGTCTTCTTCTTCTTTGTTTGGCGCTACAGTCCGGGGTGGACCTGGGCCTCAAACAACAAGCCTCTCCAGCCAGCACGATCTTTCGCCAGCTGCCTCCAGTTGTGCACACCAAGTTGGTTGAGGTCCTTCTCCACTTGTGTGCGCCATCTTGTTCTAGGACGACCTCTTATGCGTTGTCCCAAAGGCTCGGAATCGAAGACTCTTCGGGCCGGAGCTGTGGTGTCAGTCCGCTCTACGTGACCTAGCCATCTTAAGCGTTGGATCCGAAGACGCTTAACTAGGTGCATGCCGCCGTACTGAATCGATAGTACGGTCCATATAATTTAATGTTTGAAGATTATTTCATGCAAATGTTGACCTTGACTGCCCCTCAAACGGTCCATCCGCTTAGTCCAATTTTGGCATACTCTTCCGAAATTTCGGCCGGTATCTCACGAATAAATGCTTCATGTCTTCCAATGCGTCGGTTGAAGCGTGCTTGTCTGTCTAGACATGAGCTTTAACATAGCCCCACAAAAAATAGTTTAAAGGCGTTAAATCGCACGATCTAGGCGGCCAATTGACCGGTCCCGAACGTGAAATAAAATGTTCACCGAACTCGCCTCTCAATAAGTCCATTGTGTGGCATGTGGCACCGTCTTTTTGAAACCACATGTCATGCAAGTCAAGCTCTTGCATTTTAGGCAACAAAAAAGTTGGATATCATCCTACGGTAGCGCTCACCATTCACAGTTACGTCACGATTCGCATCATCTTTGAAGATGAACGGTCCAATGATGCCACCAGCCCATAAACCGCACCAAACTGTGACTTTTTCTGGATGCATTGGTTGCTCTTGCAATGCTTCTGGCTGATATTCACTCCAAAATCGACAATTCTGCTTATTTACGAGGGGCGTTCAATATATTCTCGGTATCGGGGTGAAGCTGTGGTTGTATATATAAATTGACTTATTTATCAAGTAATACTATTATTTTAGTGCATTCATGTAAAATTTCATATAAATGTGATTATTAATTCGCGTTTTATCTCTAGTTAAACAGAATCATAATGGCAACTGAGACGATGATGGTGAAAATTGAGCATCGCGCTGTAATTAAATTTCTCACTAAGCAAGGAAAAAGTCAAAAAACTATTCATGAAGAGATGGTGGCTGTTTACCAGGGTTCCGCACCTTCATTATTAACTGTGAGTTCAAGAGAGGCAGAGAGATCATTGAAGACGACCCCCGCTCTGGAGAAAGTATCAAAGAAGTCGAAAAACTTGTTCTTGAGGATGCCCGAATAAAGGTGAAAACGATGGCAGAGATCACCAAGCCTTCAATTGGTACCATTCACACCATTCTTCATGACCATCTTCACCTTTCAAAGGTCAGTGCAAGGTGGGTGCTACGAATGCTCACAGCGCCTCAGAAAAAAGTGAGAATCGCATGCTGTAGAGAGCTTTTGGAGATGTGTAGTGAGAACGCGGGCGGTGTTATGGATCGAATTGTTACTGGTGACGAAACATGAGTCCACCACTATGACCCTGAAAGCAAACAAGAGTCCATGCAGTGGCATAAAAAAGGAACAGACCCCCCGAAGAAGTTCAAAGTCACTCCGTCTGCCGGGAAGCTCATGGCCACAGTTTTGTGGGACTCAAAGGGAATCTTGCTCATTGAGTACAAGAAAAAGGTGAAACCATCAACGCCACATCCTACGCTTCCCCTTTGCATAATTTGCGGGAGGAAATTAAAAAGAAAAGACGGTGTAAACTCGCAGCGGGTGTGTTGCTTCTTCATGACAACGCTCCCGTTCACACGGCGCGAGTTTCCAAGGCTGCTGCGCGAGATTGTGGATTCGAAGAAATCCAACACCCACCCTATAGTCCAGACCTTGCCCCTAGTGACTATTTCCTGTTTCCGGATTTGAAAAAATGTCTTCTTGGAAAAAGATTTTCGGATGACGAAGAACTCAAGTCGGCAATAAATGGGTATTTCGCAGAGAAAGAGGAAATTTATTTTTTGGGGGGTTTAAAAAAGCTTATCTCAAGATGTAACAAATGCATTGATGTTAGGGGAGATTATATTGAAAAATAAAAACAATTTAAATTGAATTCGCATTTTCCTTCATATCGATACCGAGAATATATTGAACGCCCCTCGTATATCCAACTTGAAACCCAAGCCTCTTTCGTCTTTCTTGTTGAATTGAACGTCACCGTTACACTCCTTGCATTTTATCATTTGCTGAAATTGCATGAATAGTAAGAACTGCACAATAACTAAAATTAGGATCGACACTTGGTTGAAAATTAGGTGCTTTAGAAAGTTTTTCAGTGGATGTGCTCGCATAACTTTGGTCAAGCTCATGCGGGTGAGCTGTTTCCAAAGAACCTCCGTCTACGACCCACACTGGGCCTAGACGGAGACATGTTTACCATGTTTCCTATCCATTTTCTATAGCGTATTTTTGAATATGCTACTCTTGAGACTGAGCATGCCAACGTATTCTATATCTCTGTCCTGCTTGCCGAGACCTTATATCTCACGTAGCTGTGCATTCTCTTTCCTACTCTTTAATGCGGCAAGTAGGGGCGACTAGAAGCAGATGTTTCAAGCCAAATATGCCGAAGGGGAGCCCATGAAGGACAGGGGCACTAGTGAGAGCTTGGTACCTGCGAGGTGGCACATGCTGCACGCGCAAGTTATGTAATGCTCCGGGACGATCACAAATAAAACAAATTAAAACTTTTGTACGGAAATTATATTTATTAAGTAAATAAAGAAAAACTAAATAGTTCCGACACAGTCGGAGGTCTTTCGTAGCCTCCCTCCCGTTAATCTCTTACTTACACGAAAACAAACATGAGGTCACAAAATATGAAAAGGACGCTACTGGTCTCAACACGTAAGCATGTGGAAGAATGAAGGAATAGGAAAAGGACGTAAACAAAGGGAAGGTGCAACAAATTGACAAGGATTATGTATATATACATTGTTGCCTGTTGCGGCACGTAACTCGCGCTCTCGCCGTCGCCTGACGCTGACCACCATTAATCGGCTATATCTTCAAGAGTTTTTGAAATTTTCACTTAAAATTTAAAAAGAACATTTTTGAAAAGTTATTGGAATTAAATAAAAAAATAAACAAATCGATCAAATCAAACGAACAGAGAATGGGGGTCCCCTTAAAAGAAAAATAACAGCCCCAAATTTGAGGGGCCTGTGCCACTGATGAAAATCTCTCGTGCGGGCTTTACCTGCGGGGCCCCTTTAACGGTTCATGCTGCTCAGAATATGATGATGACATTTTCCTACCCATGTTATCTTTCACTAAGAAAACCGAGATTAATGGCCCTATTCTCGCATACCTCTGTGATGTGTCACAAGTCACAACTGCCTCAGGAAAGCTTGGTGAGTCACAAATTGTGAGGTTTTCGTCAAGAACATCACAACTTGTGAGCATCACAGGACCTGTCAAAGTGGTAGTGTTCTCTTGAGTACATCCACGGAGAAAATAGAGACAAATGTAATAATTTCAGGGTCAGAATATTTTTCAGACTGTATCATAAAGGAAGCCGGATTTCAGACTGTATCATAAAGGAAGCCGGATACTTCCTGAATATCCGTCACATCTCCAATAATGACTGCTCAGTAAAAAAAAGCCAAATTTGAAATTTAACTTTACATATTGTTTTCCTCAATCTCTCCCAACCTTAGTCGAAGTGGCTGACCGCTGCGCAGAAGGACAGCAAACAGACTGAGGCCAAGCATAGGCCCATTGTGTTACCACGCGGATCTAAGGGTACCTAGTGCTGTTTCTAATGTTGTTTAGATCAGCCAGGTTATCAAAGAAGTCCGAATTTTCGGGATGAGAGAGCGAGGATGAGAATTTACGAGAGAGAAGAGGTTCCTTCCTCATCCTCGCTCGTGCAGCTTCATTATCACGAATCCCTGACATTGCAGATCATTTCGCCAACACCCTGGACCTGTTTCTCACCTCTCATCCTGACAAATATTCTATTGACATTCTGTCACCTCTAGGCTCGTCT
This sequence comes from Eristalis tenax, assembly GCA_905231855.2. Lineage (NCBI taxonomy): Eukaryota > Metazoa > Arthropoda > Insecta > Diptera > Syrphidae > Eristalis > Eristalis tenax. The sequence continues at coordinate 16,353,002 of HG993126.1, read as the reverse complement.
GACCATTGTGTCGTATCAGCTAATTTCTCATTTAGAGAACAAATTCCTAAAAGAACAGTATGGCTATACGAGAAAGCCGATTGGAGCGGTCTAAACAACTTCTTTAGGAATTTTAACTGGTCACTATGCTTCCTCGACACTATCTTCTGCTGGGCATGAGCTCCTTCATTCCTCACAGAGTGAAGAGTATCACGCCCAAAGCAAACGCATGGTATGACTCGAGCTGTAGAGAGGCTATCAGGTTGAGAGAGTTGAATTTCCGGATAAACAAAGCAAGCCCTACTGAGGAAAACCGGAATAAGCTTAAACGGGCCAGAAATGACTGTGATGCAATTATAAGACGTGTGAAATTCTCGTGTGAGCAAAAGTTGAGGCAAAAAGTGCTACAATGTCCCAAGGGTAGCAAAAACTTTTGGTCATTTGTGAAAAACGTAAAGAATTCCGCCTTGTCTTCAATTCCCACGTTCATTTACAATGGCATCCCAGCTGTCAGCTCTTTAGACAAAGCGACTCTGCTTGCGGCGCATTTTGCAGCCAGCTCAACGCTGCCAGATTCTAGTATGTCGCCACCTGTACTTGAGAGCGTTGATTTCACCATGGAACAAGTCCACTTTCAGATCTCGACTTGCACAAATCCGCTGGCCCGGATGGTATTTTTCTGAAGAGGTGTTCTTCTGCGCTGGCAAAACCACTGCGTAAGCTTTTTCATCTATCCTACTCTTGAGGTCGCTTTCCGAGCAAAAAACAGCATTTGTCCAGCCCATCCTCGTACCGACCCATAGCACTTACGTCCCTTCTTTGTAAGGTCATGGAAACACTGGCAAATCGTCAGCTTGTGAAATATCTCGAATCGCGGAAGCTTTATTAGTATGGTTTCCGCAGCAACAGGTCCACTGGTTATCTCGCCGAAAAGTGGGACCAATCATTGCACAATGCAGGCGAAAGCAGGATCGTTGCGCTTGATATTTCGAAGGCATTCGACTGAGTCAAGCTCTCTTGTGGAAAATGCGTGCCTTTGGTGTCGATGAATCTCTTCTTCAATGGATTAGAAATTACCTTTCAAGTCTGATATCCACCAAATAAATTCTGGTGTTCCCCAAGGCTCTGTTTTTCTCTCACTTCTGATCCAATCCATTCCTTCGCTGATGACAGCACCCTCAGCTTTTCATATTTGTTCCAAGACTCACGAGCTGGAACGACTGCTTATGTTAAGCACATTGAATTCCGATCCTGCCACAACAACCGAGTAGAATTCAATGCTTCAAAAACTCAATGCTGCCTGCTGTCACTCAAGCGAACCCTTGTTAATCAGCCATTATCCATGAATGGCACCTGTGTCGATGAAACCGGAAAGCTTTCCATCCTTGGTGCGTGTATCAACACAACACTTAGTTGGAACCATCACATACTTCACCCTTCTGATCTGGCTTTGATTCATAAGGCGTATATACGCCCCAAACTTGAGTACAACGCTCATATCTGGTCTGGTGCCCCCAAAACCCTGCACCTACTAGATAGAATCCAAAATCGAGCGATAAAACTTATAGGAGACAACAATATTGCAGAGTCACTAGACTCACTCGAACATCGACGTACCGTCTCGCCTCTATCCGTACTTTATCGCTATTTTAACAAACGATGCTCAAGTGAGCTTGCCAACTGCATTCCTCCTCCCGATGAATTCACCCGCAATACCCGTCTCGCCAGGAATGCTCATCAGTTTACCCCTACGCCTACTTTCGGACGCACAGTTGTGCGTGCTCTTGCCAGCCCAATATTTCCCCCAGAATGCAATCCGCAGACTTCACTTCTGTACATTAGCCTAGCCAGCGTTAATGGATGAAACGCTAAAGGTGGTCGGGTCATGTTTAAGGCATGAATGGTCTTCTACTCCGAACTTGTCTGACAGTGTAACAGAGACACCCACGTCTAATGTGGCGCACCCAAGCGGAGGGGAGTCTCAACCAGCTTGGCAGGCAAAGCTGGCTTGTTGGTTGCGTCCCAGGTCCCCTCCCGACTCTAGCGCCTCACAAGGAAGAAGTAGCACATCTGTTCACTCGACGGTTTGAGTTGAGTTAAGTCTGCTTACGTCCATTGTGGACGTACGGCCGTCCGCAATCACATCTTTGAAAGTACAAGAATATCGGTGAGTCCCAATTCTGATGAAATCTGAGTCACTCTTGCAACCCTCATTACAAAAAAACAACTCACACTTTCAGCATAAGTGGCATCCATCCTCATTGCCTTCTGATTCAGCATCGATGCGAGGAGCTCAATCAGTTTACTTGCCCGGTCCAGAGACTCCGATCGGAACATTTCATCCATCAGACTGAACAAGGCAGAGATGCTGAAAAACCAGAACCAGTCACAACAAAACATATTTGACATATTTGACATCATCGAGAAATAGAACCGAATGGCGGCCACGGCGAATTCATTCGAGATCTGATAGTCATCGGCAATCAAAGTGCTCCTGGCCAATGGTTCCGAATTGATTTCCGCTGCGACAGTCTGTCCCAACGCAACCGGCAGCCATTCGTTGAAGACGATCCCCCGATAAGTGTCGACATTCATGCCCTTAGCCGCATTGAAAATCGCTTCGTCAGTCCAGTCGGAGTTTTTGAACTTGATTTGCTCAGCCAAGTTGTTGTGCAATCGCAAGAAGAGGGTGTACAAGATAATCGAGTACGGATTGCTGCCTCTCCCTTTCTCCCTCTACAGCTTCGTCCCGTGCTGTGTCTTGAACCCGGACACTTAAGGGTATTAACAATCCATTGTGCGCGCGCAAATCATAAAAAAAATATAAGGGGGGCCTAGTCTAGAGGCGTGAGTTCCGATGGCACCTTAGAATGCCCTGTTAGAACGTCAATAAGAGATCTGATAGTCGGCCTGCTTCATCTGATCATGTCAAGCGATCGTTTAGGATCGACCACAGGCCAGAGTTGTTTGGTAATGAGGCATCCTGTGCCCGATGTCCATCCGCGGTTTGCTTGAACAAGCGGTTCCAGCGTAGCAGATGTTTAATAGTAGCGATAGGCGTGGAGAGTGGGTCTCCACAAAGAAAGAGTACAAAATTTGTGCCGTTTCTAGCGATTTTTCTGGAATGTGTGTCCCAACAGTGTCCCGGCACTCACATAAGATGGGTGTTAAGATACTTGGCCATCTCGTTATGAGATCGGCAGCAATTGAGGGTCGTCTCAGAGTTGAAAGTGACAGAGTCCAGAGATTTGATCGCTGGCTGGCTAACGGAACGGCTCCCAACTTATGGGTAACCCGAGTAAACGTGTGCCGCAGGGGGACGTCGGAGAGAAGGTCTGCGAGAGAAGATCGGGCAAGCAAGTCAACGCACCGGCCTTAAATGCGAATACCAATTTGAAAAGTAGTTTATCTCGGGAAACAGTGCTCATTCATTTTATTATTATTTTATTTGTACAATTAATCCACTTACAAGTACGATATTACTTGGCATTTAAATCTATGGCAGTACCGCTCAGCATGCGCGATTACGTCAAGAAGAAAGAAAAAATTAAATAGACTACACGATGGAAAAAAAAAATAATAAGAAAAATGTAACAATCCTCTCTGAGTGCGTTACCCAGGTGCCAGGAATGACGGTGCGCCACGATAGCTCATGGTTAGCAATTAACTTAACGAGTAGCAGACGCGTCTTGTGGCTTCTAGCATTTGCCGTTGGTTGGCTTCTTCGGTCTGCATATTTTGCTGGGTCCATTCTGTCCATAGACGATGTTGCAGGAGAACGTGAAGTAGCCGCAGGTCGAGGACTTAGTGTAGAACGTCGACTGGAAGTTCTTGTTCTCAACGGGCGGGTTCTTGCTGTTGTCCATGCTGCCCGTGATGGACTTGGTGACGGTCACATAGCTATCCGGATGTGGTAGTTTCTTGCGAGGGGATTTCTCGTCGGTTTTTGTGTCCTCTTTGCTGCTGCCGAGAGCTTTGGTGTGGACCTTCTTCTCGATGTTGACCGTGCCACGGAATCCACTGGGAATGGATTCAGTTGTCGCCCTGGGCGTGTAGTTGACGGTGTTCCCGTTTTGTTTTTGCACGAGGGAGTATTTTGCCTTGGGATCGGCGACAGCCGCTTGCTGAGCTTGTGAGGGGGACGTCTGAGAGAAGGTCTGCGGGAGAGCTTCGGGCTTATCTGTGCCGGCTGGGGGCGAGGTCTTGCTCGACTTTTGTTCCATTTTGCCGGGATTCTCGTTGTAGTCTTCTTCTTCCGCCTCCTCCTCGTAGTCTTCTTCGTACTCCTCGTCTTCGCCGTCGGGGAGATCATCCGAGTCCTTGCTGGGTGAGCTTGGTTTTTCGGGTTTTTCTGAAAGGGGGACATGAAAGCTTCGTCAAGAGCACGGGAGCGTGGGGCTTACCGTCGCTGGTTTTTGAGGAACGAAGTTGCATATCCGACCCTGCGTCCTGCGGGCCATACGCACTGTCAACCTTGTCGATAATACTGCTGGAGAAGGGGGCTCTTAATAAACACTGACCTCACGCCTCGAAGGCTTCAAACTCACCTGTCAGAGTTTCCGAAATCGGAGATGGTTTGGAAAAGCTGGCGATTCTGCTCGCGGTACGTAGCCACCTGTTCCTTTGTGCCAGATGCCGACTGCGCGGCGCCGTGGTATGAGACGCCGTACCTGAGGTAGACACGGTCAAGCAAACTGTTTCCATGTCAGATGGGCAGTGGCTTACCTGGATTTTCCTTGAATTTGAGATTGTGACTGTCCCGAGAAACTGGATGACTGAGCAGAAGCCTGACCGCCGCCTTGGGATGGCGAGTCGTCGCCGACGTTGTCTTTGGGTCTGAATCCGATTTGAGCCTGGGAAGACGTCTGGCCTGGACCACTGGATTGGGCGTCAGCCAAGCCTCCCTTGTCGTTTGCTTGAACCTGTGGTGTTTGATATGAAGTCGTAGCGATGGCAGGATATCGTCAAGACCTTACCTCGCTCTGGCTTTGGTGGACAAATCCGCCACTTTGTGATGAAGCCTTTGTGCCGCCAGTCTTGGCATTCACTTGAACCTGTGACTGCGACTGGGCCGCACCGCCTTGGCCTTGCGCTTGGGTTAGGGTTCCCTCACTGCTGCCACTTACTTGCGCGTTTGCAGATCGGTCTGCGTCGGAAGTCAACGCACTTGCGCTGAAGGTACCTGATGACGTGTATGTTCCAGAAACTTGCGTCTTTGCTGTGCCACCATTCTTCTTTCCCATGGCACTGGCGGCAGCTTGGCCATTGTTAACTGAGGTCTCCGATTGAGAGAAGGCGTCATCTACTCCAGAAACTCCAGAGCCTCCTGCACCACCTGCGCTTACCCCACCAACTCCGCTAATTCCACCAACTCCACTAACTCCACCAACTCCGCCAACTCCACCAACACCACCGGCTCCTGATGGGATGCCAGTCGTTAGGCTCGACGGTCCTATGGAAAAACGTTTAGAAACACAAATTGGATAAGGAAAAAATATATTACCGCCAATGCTCGTTCTACCAGTTGTGGGGTCATAGATTCCACCAGCACCTGGCCTCGTGCGGTCGTATACAGCACCTCCTGCACCGGCTCCTCTATCTACGCCAATTCCTGGGCCATATACCCCACCGTCTGGACCATATACACCTCCTGCTCCCGGTCTTGTTCCATCCACTACCCCAGCACCTGGCCCATACACATCATAAGCGCCTCCTGCTCCTGGTCTAGTGCCATCTACTCTTCCAGCGCCAGGACCGTAAGCATCTCCAGCTCCTGGTCGGGTGCCATCCAAGCCTCCTGCTCCTGGACCATATACTCCTCCAGCTCCTGGACCATATACACCTCCTGGACTGGTTCCATCTACGCGACCACCCCCAGGGATATATACACCTCCTGTTCCTGGTCTGGTACCATCCAATCCAGTACCTCCTGGACCATACACATCGTAGACGCCTCCTGCTCCTGGTCTAGTGCCATCTACTCTTCCAGCGCCTGGACCATATATACCTCCAGCTCCTGGTCGTGTTACAGCGCCTGGACCATATACTCCTCCAGCTCCTGGCCGTGTGACATCCAAGCCTCCAGCCCCTGGACCATATACACCTCCAGCTCCTGGTCGTGTGGCATCGAATCCTCCAGCTCCTGGACCATATACTCCTCCAGTTCCTGGTCTTGTAGTATCTAATCCTCCAGCCCCTGGACCATATACACCTTCAGCGCCTGGTCTCGTAGTATCCAATCCTCCTGCTCCTGGCCCATATACTCCTCCAGCTCCTGGCCGTGTGGCATCAAAGCCTCCAGCTAGTGGTCGTGTGGCATCAAAGCCTCCAGCTCCTGGACCATACACTCCTTCAGCTCCTGGCCGTGTGGCATCAAAGCCTCCAGCTCCTGGACCATATACTCCTCCTGCTCCTGGTCGTGTGGCAGCGCCTGGACCATATACACCTCCAGCTCCAGGCCGTGTGGCATCCAAGCCTCCAGCTCCTGGACCATATACTCCTCCAGCTCCTGGTTGTGTGGCATCAAAGCCTCCAGCTCCTGGACCATATACTCCTCCAGCTCCTGGTCGTGTGGCATCAAAGCCTCCAGCTCCTGGACCATATACTCCTCCAGCTCCCGGTCGTGTGGCATCCAAGCCTCCAGCTCCTGGACCATATACTCCTCCAACTCCCGGTCGTGTGGCATCCAAGCCTCCAGCTCCTGGACCATATACTCCTCCAGCTCCTGGTCGTGTGGCATCCAAGCCTCCAGCTCCTGGACCATATACTCCTCCAGCTCCCGGTCGTGTGGCATCCAAGCCTCCAGCTCCTGGACCATATACTCCTCCAGCTCCTGGTCTCATGCCATCCACTCCACCAGTTCCTGGACCGTACCAATCAGTCACTCTTCCGCCGACTGAACCAGTTGTTCCTGGACGATATAGTCCCCCATCTTCTGGTCTTCTGCCATCTAGTCCACCATCACCCGGGACGTACACACCATCGTCCCCGGCCCCTGGTCGTGTGCCATCGACTCTACCTGCTCCTGGACGGTACGTTCCTCCTACTCCAGCTTCCGGCCGTGTGCCGTCCAATCCTCCCACACCTGTGCCTGCACCCCAGGGCCCGAGACCGTCTCTTGTGCCATATCCTCGTCCTCCTTTAACAGAGTCATTGAAAAAAAGGCATTTTGATCGTATGCTGATGTTATACCTGGTAAGTCAGCTCCACCTGCACCTGTCCCTGGTCGATAGTCTCCTACACCTCCAGTTCCAGGAACCGACACGGAATCTCCTGGCCTAAGTCCAGGACGATACCCAGCACCTGTCCCATCTCCTCCCGTTGTGAGCTGTCCACCTGGAAATCTGTCGGTTGTTCCGGGCCGTCTACCTAGAAAGAACAATATTATAAAAATCAGTTGACCACATAAACAAAAGCATGAAGGACGGCTGTATTCGAAATTTACCTGATTGGTCGTACATACCTCCTGCGCCTGGTCGGGCGCCATCTCCACCGGGTAGTAATCCACCCGGTCTAAGATCACCTCCGGGCTGTCCAGGTCTTGGAGCAAAATCACCTCCTGGACCATATCCATCACCGCTCATTCCTCCCGGACGAACACCACCAGGGCCAACTTGTCCAGCATCAGCGCCAGGAGCCCTCACACCACCAGGACGGAGGACACCATCAGGACCGACACCTCCAGCTCCGGTAGGGCTGCCGTCTCCACCACCTATGCCTCCAGGTCTATCGCCAGGCCTGTAGCCACCCATGTCAACGCCGCCAGGTCTTAAACCTCCTGGAGCGACTCCACCGGGGCCCAGTACTCCGCCACTTATGCCTCCAGGTCTGTCGCCAGGTCTGTAGCCACCCATGTCAATGCCTCCAGGTCTCAGGCCTCCTGGAGCTACTCCACCAGGACCCAGTACTCCGGCACTTATGCCTCCGGGTCTGTCGCCAGGTCTGTAGCCACCCATGTCAACGCCTCCAGGTCTTAAGCCTCCTGGAGCTACTCCACCGGGGCCCAGTTCTCCGCCACTTATGCCTCCAGGTCTGTAACCACCCATGTCAACGCCTCCAGGTCTCAGGCCTCCTGGAGCTACTCCACCTGGGCCCAGTACTCCGCCACTTATGCCTCCGGGTCTGTCGCCAGGTCTGTAGCCACCCATGTCAACGCCTCCAGGTCTCAGGCCTCCTGGAGCTACTCCACCGGGGCCCAGTACTCCGCCACTTATGCCTCCGGGTCTGTCGCCAGGTCTGTAGCCACCCATGTCAACACCTCCAGGTCTTAAGCCTACTGGAGCTACTCCACCGGGGCCCAGTTCTCCGCCACTTATGCCTCCGGGTCTGTCGCCAGGTCTATAGCCGCCCATGTCAACGCCGCTAGGTCTTAAGCCTCCTGGAGATACTCCGCCGGGGCCCACACCGCCGCCACTTATGCCTCCGGGTCTGTCGCCAGGTCTATAGCCGCCCATGTCAACGCCGCCAGGTCCTAAGCCTCCTGGAGATACTCCGCCGGGACCAACACCGCCGCCACTTATGCCTCCGGGTCTGTCGCCAGGTCTGTAGCCACCCATGTCAACGCCGCCAGGTCTTAATCCACCTGGAGCTACTCCACCGGGGCCCAGTACTCCGCCACTTACACCTCCGGGTCTGTCGCCAGGTCTGTAGCCACCCATGTCAACGCCGCCAGGTCTTAATCCACCTGGAGCTACTCCACCGGGGCCCAGTACTCCGCCACTTACACCTCCGGGTCTTTCGCCAGGTCTGTAGCCACCCATGTCAACGCCGCCAGGTCTTAATCCACCTGGAGCTACTCCACCGGGGCCCAGTACTCCGCCACTTATGCCTCCGGGTCTGTCGCCAGGTCTATAACCACCCATGTCAACGCCTCCAGGCCTCAAGCCACCTCTTCCAACAGCGCCGCCAGGGCTAACTCCATCAGGACCGATCCCACCAGGTCTTCTACCAGTGTCAAGACCGACAGCACCTGGCCTCGTTGAGCCCGCTGGTGCTCCTGGCTGACCATCAACAAGTGCACCGGGACCAGGTCTTACCAGCTTACCTATTCCATCACCCGACAGCCTGTATGGATCCGGTGAGTATTCTGTCAAAGATCAAGATGATAGCGACGTCTTTGCAAAACGACTAGGGCGCATAGTTACCATAGGTCCCAGTCGGTGTGCAGTCTCCACAGTCTCCGAACGAAAACTGACTCTGTGCCTGTCCCATTCCATGTGAGCCCGCTTAAAATAAAAGTCATTTCGTCAGTCACCACTGGCACAACTGCTGGATTGAACTACCTGCTTACCCACGGTCGATCTTGATCCAGTCTCGGTGGCTTCCGCTTCGGCTTTGCCATCCTGCTCCGGCTTTCCGAAGTTCAAGTACTGCGACTGCGTCTGCCCTCGGCCACTAAAATGCAAGAATCGTTAAACGGCTTGCGGTGAATGCTCGTTCGTTTACTCACTAGCCTCTGCTCCTCTTCGAACGCCTGTGAAGGTTGTTCACCGCTTGGATGTATTCTATGCTCCCAACAACAGCATTCTCATCGACCAAGTCCTGCTTCTGAAATACAAATGTCACTTTAGATGGCTGACAAGTTCCGTTTGAAAGAATGATGGCTGTTGGGCTGCGTTCACAAAATATCCTCTAGTTCATCAAGTGGATTTCTTAAAATAGTTTTAATGAAGACACTTAATCTAACCCGGCACGATTCCTGACCGAAAAGTTTGCTCACATAAAATGTGGACGCAGTATTTAATAAAACAGAGGAAGTCGGGAATAAAAAGCGAATGCGATCTTTATCGAGTTACAGGCCGCTTCCTGCGTTTGCTTGCGCCCATAAACCTCCCAAAATAAAGTTGTGAAGAAGAGCAATGACTATGAGACGCTCGTATCTGAAGCTTTGAAAGCAATATTTCAGACACACGAATAAATGGTTTTAGAGCGTTAATAAATTACTTCCGGGATGGCCTTTTTTTACGCTGGCAAACCACTTTCCCGTTCTGATTATCCAATTCTGTAGCGGAAAACAAGAACAGGCTCGGTTTTTATTAGTTTACTATATCGAGCGTCTAGATATAGGGAACTAATAAAAACCGAGCCTGTTCACTATAACGAGTTTGTTCACTGTAACGAGAGTGCACTCCTTGAAGTAAATTTCACCAAAATGTGTTCGTTTTTACGTACAATTCATGAAAAATAGAATGTACATACATAGTTAAGACGTTTCTTTGCAATTACTAACGTACATAACTTAATTCGTGCGGTTTGCTAAGAGATGGCGTAACTTGTATTATTCCATTGGAACATGCGTTGGAAAGCTACTGTCATTGTACGTCATTTCAGTATATGTCATTCATTTGAAGCGGAAACAACAATAATTTTATTTTACTCAATTATGTCGAACTTTGTGGCTGTTTGCGGGGAGTTCTTCTTCAGTCAGTCGTCGTATTTTGGTGGAAGTTGATGGTGAACATGCGCTAGCTGATTGAAAGTGCCAAAAGTGGTTATTTTGGCTTGGCCAACCAGCCAAATCAACGGCAAAGCCGAATATCCATGGCGCGAAGATAATGCTCTGCATTTGGTGGGATCAGAAGGGTGTGCGATATTATGAGCTGCTAAAACCGGGTGAAACCATCAATGGACAACGCTACCGAACACAATTAATTCGTTTGAAGAGAGCAGTAGCCGAAAAACGCCCGGAATATGTGACCAGACACGAGGCAATAACTTTCTATCACGGCAACGCTAGGCTATTCCGGTTAAGTGGGAAGTTTTAACCCACCCGCCTTATAGCCCAGACCTTGCCCCTCCTGACTACCGGTCGATGCAGAACGCCCTCACTGAAATACGATTCACATCAGAGCAGAATATCAAAAATTGGCTTGATTCATTCTTGGCGGCCAAGCCGGCGCGGTTCTTTTGGGATGGGATCCAAAAATTGCCCGAAAGATGGGAAAAGGTCATAGCTTCAGATGGACAATACTTTGAATAATACTATTGTACAAGTTTTTTTTTTTTTAATAAACGTTAAAATTTTGTAAAAACAAACCAGACGAATTAAGTTGTAGACTCAATAAAAAAGAATATTGTATCATCAAGGAAGACAACACATCCTACAAAAATAATACATTCCATGGACTTAAGAAACAAGCATGCAACCAATTGACGGGAATATCCCCACTTGGGATTTTAAGAAAATCAATTGTTTTGTATTTTCTAGAAGAAGGATATTTCAGAAAGAAAATTTTAGCCTGATGGCACTCTTTTTTATGGAGGTAAATGACTTTGAGTGAAACCATCTCTGAAAAGTTTGCTCACATAAAACATGGACGCAGAATTTAATAAAAGAGAGGAAGTCGGGAATAAAAAGCGAATCTTTATCGAGTTACAAGCCGCTTCCGTGTTTTCGAAGTCGGTGGTCACTGTAACTTAATAAGAGCTTTACCGATCAGTGGAAATTCTTATCACTTGTGCTATATTGTATTGTTTATAGCCGAATATGTGAGAGAATCTTGGGAAATAAAATTTCGACAGCAGCTCTAGAACACACTGAACTATTCGGCCTTCGTTTTTTTTTTCTTCTTCAATATATGAATATACATGAAGTTCGTTCCAGTTGTTGAAGCCGGTATCTGTGTAAGTAGTATTTCATCTTCATCCTGAAAATCGTCTTTCGGGTCTTCGTCAAACGGTTAGTCTTTTTTCCTGTCTGCTGTCAAGTTGAAAACAGCAAAAATCATGACAAGGTTAAAAGACATTATAAAAACATGCGTTCAATATAGCGAGATTTTGTTTGTTCACTATTTATAATTCCCTGTATAAAATAGTGGGTGTTCACTATAGCGAGCGTCTACTGTAATTCTACAACTTTTGTAAAACCTACATACCGTATGTGGTTACCGATAGGGGGCGTTTAGTCCACGCCATCCATCCTCCTCATGGATTCAAACGTGCCTAACTTAAAGACCTCTGGACCGATTTTGTTCAAATCTTCTTGTCTTAAGAAGATACAGTAGAACATTAATTTATGCCAAAAAAATCATCGACTTGAACATTTAGTTCGTTCATCGTTCTTGAACATTTTAGTTCGTCAAACCAGCTAACTATGCATTTTAAATGCTTTTATTATTTATCAAGAAGACAAGAAAATAGTTCGAAAGAAGCCCAAATAATAAATCCCACAAAGAAGTGAAGTGAAACTCAAAAATGTCCATAGGAAAACATCCCAAAATAATAAATAAACAGAAATAAAGTTCTATAGAGATGGCCAACATTACAGCTAACCCATCAACGAATGTGTAAGGCTTTTGACAGTAATTCATTAATTTTTGACGGTTATTCACGAAATAATAGAAAAGCCTTTCTCTGATTGGTCAATTTGATTTGAGAAAACGGCATAAAAAATGGCTGTCAAAAATGTTAACGGGTACGAGAGGTAATTTCTGGTAATAAACTCAGTTTTCTATTCGTATGGAATCATTTGAGCGAAACCTGCAAAAATAAATTCTGTTCCTTTTCGCTCAGACGATTCCATATGAACCGTGAACTGACATTTTTGAGTGCTTGTGCGAGAAATTATAGAGCTTGTCCTATGTCTATTTGTATGGCAGGTGAGTACATTTTAATAAAATAAAACGCATTGCAACTGTGTGGTAGCCTAGCCCTGGGTAATCTACAAACGCTTTATGCTACAAACAATTAACAAGGGGCGCCAAAGGTAGGCCTTTCACAGGGCGCTCATTTGGCTTGGGCCAGCCCTGGCTATGGGTCTGTTGGAGGCAATAGCACTCTGAAACAAAAGTTCTTACGTCTTTCTTCATTTTAAAAGTAAGGTAAGCTTCTGAACGAAGAAAGTGCAGAACTGGTAAAACTTCTTTTTCTGGTCTATATTTGTACCATATTTTGCGGTTCTAAAATGGGAGTTAAAAAGAGCAATTTTAAGTTTCCGGTCAGTTGGCAATGATGTCTTAGGATCTGCGTATAAAACTAAATTTGGTTTTTCTTTTGCAGTTGGCAGTTCTGTAGGAGCAATTTTGTTGCCCTGTCAAATTCGCATGTCACCAGTTTACGAACAAAATGTACTGGGAGCGGTTATGTCAATTTTTTGTTTTCGACTCCAACACACTGTCTTTGCACGAAAAAGAGCGGGCAAATTTGACGTCTGAGAAAGAGGCATAACGTGCTTAATTTTAGGCTCAGTTTGGAAATGAGCAATAATAAGTTGGCTGATGCCGAAAAATGGGTTGTTGGAGCAATGGTATGGATCACATCAGTCCTGTTCTATGGCGCAGACGTCATTGGACTTTTTGAGAGACCTATTCGGCTTGCGATCTGATGTCATGTTTGCGTTGAAGGCATCAGGATCGAGTAGTCCGCAAACTGCGACATGAGTGGAGGTAGTATGATCCGACGCCTAAAAAAGCTAGGCCATGTAGACGGCATGGAAAACTTCGCTTCGCCCGAACACCTTTCGACTTCGTCTGTGGAACAATGCAGCTGAGAACAGGACTTTTGTGACAGACAAGTGGAGAAGAACGATTTGGAGCGCAACTGGAGTCAGCTAGCCGAAGGTAGCGCCCTCTATTCTGTCTGAAGTTAATTAATGTTCATGAATGACCCAAACTCGAATGTCAACAAATTGGACGCTGTGGCTATTAGGTTAGGTTAGGTGCGTGGGTTGACACGGTGGAGCAGCACCACACTTAGATCCTGTTGTGGTTTATTTTTGTATTTATTTGTGCAAAGCTTCTTGTGTCTACCAAGCTTCCTAAGAAAGGTGTATATTCGTGGATAGCTGACTATTCTAAAAAATTTACGTACGACGGAGTTAGTGTTATATTGTCGAGCGCGAGAAAAAAATATTTCGTGCACAAAACAATTTTCCAATAGATCAACATGTCAAGACAAGCCTTCATATTGCAGGACTGCGAAAGAAATGCCCCCGTCAACAACTAAGCAGTGACACCACTTCCAAAGACAAACAACAAAACAACTTTAGCACGGACTTGTGTGAAGCTATTGCTAGCAAGTAATATGCTTTGTTACAAACTTGCAAGTCCTACCTTCAAGGCTTTTCTGCGAAAATATTCAATTCAAGGATAGCATTATTTGGATTTCAGCTAACGAAACTACTAACGAATTTAATTGACGGTGTATAAAAGCTAGACCCCTCTGCTTACTTTTTGGTGGCCTGCAAAGAACTCGAAAAGACAAATCATTCTATGATCGCCAGACTTGAGAGTATCAAAAAATGGTTCCTGAATCTTCTGCAGATGAAAGAGTGCTTATATTCCTCTCAGACGCTACCCCCTATATGATCAACGCAGCTAAGGCCCAAAAATTCTATCCCAACTTTGTCCAAGTGACGTGCCTTGCTCACGGAGTACATCGACTCGCTGAAGAAGTAAGATTAATCATCAGGAATGCAAATAAACTGAATACATCACCAAAGAAAGTGTAACTTAAAGCGCCTGCTCGCATTAGAGCCTCTAAACTCCTAAACCAGTGGTAACTCTATGGGGAACGTGGATTGAAGGTGTAGGCCGAGTTCATAATTCAAACATTGTAGCCCCTGAAACATTGTGGCACAAAATATTCTGTCAACACATTTATGAACACGAGTACTGCCGCAAGGTTTGCAGCAGGTCAGCATTGTAAAAAAGAAGTATTCATAAGTGCACCCTAAGTAGGTGATACAAATCAATCTTCGTGTTACCAAGCCGCCCAAATATCCCCTCATCTCGTAAATGAACAATAGCAAGCTCAACCAGGCTTGTCAGTTTTGAAATTAGTGGTGTGCCAACGTGAAAATTACGCCAATGCCGGCTGTTTGTGTGCAAATTGTCTCGATTTTTCTCTCTTCGTATTTTCTTCTACTCGCAAGTCGTAGCATCTTGTGTTCGCAAAATGCTGGAGGTGGCACTGGCAAGTGACAAAACGCAAGTTGCAACGCAACTTACTTGTTTCATACATCACACAAAAAAGAGAGAATTTAAGTATACACACAAAACACAGAATACGCCAAAAGCTACCGAAATTCTGCAGCCTGCGGTGGTGGCTACAGGTCAGGTGCCCCGAACCAATATGGAATGGAGCAAATCGATTTGTATTGTCTAATTCGGTTCGGCATCATATGCTCACACCGGGTTGTACCGTCTACAGTTTTGTATGATTCGGTTCGTTTCATCAGTTTCGCCAATTCGGTTTGAAATAAATGTTACTCGGTTTAGGTGTAACCCGGGTTAACTCGATTTTTTAACCCGAGTTGACACCACGGCAAATTTTCATATTTTCGACGACAAAATGTTTAACCGTAGACCTACTTTTAAAAATTGACTTCTAACGTTGGTGGGTCATTTTCGATCCTCTATAAATGTTTCAAAGAAATACAGCCAAAAACTAACACTTTTAAGAAATGAATTGTTTTTGTAGAATTCATTGAAATATTTAATTTAAAATGACTGTAAGCAATACTTCTTCTCCTTTATCCGGTCTCGGTGAGTTCCTTTTCGACCGGAATTGGGCAATTTGACAGTTCTCCCTTGTCAACGCGACCAGTTTGGCAAGAATGTCAAAAATAGACTTAGCGTTGAATAGCTCGTCTCTTTGCACGCCTTGTCATATGCAGTCTTGAAATCAAATATCTGTGGTGGGTGTCGATTTGAACTTCTTGGGTCTAGTGTCTACTGTTTTTTGATACAAAAAGTGGATCGCTGAATCTACAGACCACCATTTTCGACTTCTGGAACAAAATTATCGTCACTTCCCGACGAGAATTCTTCATCATTTGACATTTCCAAAAATAAAATTGTCCCCTCGATTTATTCCTGTTTGGCACGCGTGTCAACGGGTCGAAAACGGCCAAGAGTGGTTAAAAAACCAATTCCGAAATTCAAAGAAGCATGGGAGTAAACAGATGTGTGAGATAACTGATATATCCCGATATGGCCATTCTTCCCGATTTTTGTGTCGCCAAATGAAATTTGAAATCGCCACATCTGACAAGCCTGCGCACAACCCGAGTCAGTTGCTGCAGATGTGAGGTCGAAGTCAACATCCACAGTAAAATACAAGCACAAGCCGAAGATGTATCATTTATTTCCATTTGAAAACCATAGACGTACATTTTAATTGATCTGCCACTGTCAGCACGCTTAATTTACTGCATAAATTACATCGTTATCTCACTCCACCATTCATTTGTACATTTATAGATTTTCAAATGTGCACTTAAGCGATATGGGTGCTCACTGCTCATCCGTTGTCGTTTTATTTTTTCCATTGATACCACTCCAGACGCACGCACGCACGAATGTGAAAATCTTTGATTGAGCTCAAGGATGAGAACTATCAAGCTCGTTGTGGCACTGTGGCTCATGACGAATCAACAAGCGATTAGTGCGATTTGTGTCATAAATTAAAATTGGAACAGAGTTCAATTCTAAAGTCAGCCCTATCAACAATCGCAAATCGGTTCAGATTCGTTTAATGCTCTTTGCTGCTGCTGGTACCCGACTGAGTATCAAGCATCTCCTACCGCAGTCACTAGTTCAGATCAGAGTTTCATTCCTTTCCTGGCAATCAGCACTCGTGATGATTTTTAATCCACCACAACATAAAAGCTTCCGGACAGTTATGTTGACCTTGTCATTGTGACATGCTTTTCTGAATCGGAAAAAATGTGTCTTATCAAAGTCTGAAAATATGTGGCTACGACTGTGTTCATGCTGATTGAGAGCGGCACCTTGTCCGGTCTAGATATGATTCTGATTTAGGTGATGATTCCATTCCCGGGTGTGTTGAACCTATTTTCTGGTGTGCGGGGCACAAAGAGCACTCGTGCTTTTCAGAATTCGCAAAATTTATTGGTTTCCCAAGCATTTGAGCGATTAAAACCTGACACACTCGGGTTGTTAAAATTTGTGATGCAATGAAAATAAATGTAATAAATAACAGGGCATCTGTTACATCAGTTAGTATGCAACGCTTTGAGGGGATTGAAGAAAGATTTTACAAAAATATTCCGTTGTCGGAATAAATTATCCAGCAGGAGTGCTGAAAATGTATACCTGCCACCGGACTCTTTGATCGAACATCAAAGGAAAATCGATGGCAAATAAAAGAAAAGAAATACTGCCCGTAAAATAATCACAGGGCGTTTGAATTGAGTGCCCACTGTTTCATTTGTTCCATGTAACTCTGAGAGATTTGTAAATCGGATTTCAATGAAAGTTCTTCGTCTTTCTCGAACATTGGAATTTTTCTTCAATCACATTTTTTTCACTCGCCCACTCGCAGACGAGTACTCTAGTAAATTCTAAATGGACTAAAGTGAAAAGAATCAAGAATGTCGTAATTTTGTCTGATTTTCATTTGAAATTGTTAACAACACCACACGTAGCCAGCAGCCATAAAAACGCTCAGTTTTTGGGGAACAACATATTCAAAGTTGTACAATGAAGGAGGTGCATTTACACACATTCAAAAGCGTGACCTCATCTCTAGCACCGCCATTGTTGAAGAATCGATTTATTTAATGTTGGACCAATGAGTCCAATACTTCAGGGTAACTATTAGTTTTTAAATGTTTATTGTGAACAAAATGTTCTCCGGAATTTTATAAAAAAAAATCGCAAAGTAAGCCTAGGAAACAGTACCCGCTTTTGAGAAGTATAAAGTTCGGTAGAATTTCAACTAAGGGTACCCAGATGTACTCATACATCTGATTTTAGTCAGTCGTGGCGTTGTGAAATCGTGCCAAACGCCAAATGGAACAATTTGGTACAACAACGCTTTTGAAAGTATCACTATCCCGAATATTAACATTTGGCATAACGTCGCTTATGTAAAGCAGAGGGCCAAATGTCACTTTCATATTGTTCCATCATATTGCTTATACAAAGGTATGGAGGCCGCACGCCTCCAGTTTTAAAATTATAATTAACTTAGATAAAAGCGCCTGCCTGGCAGTTGTTGAAATATCCCTAACGGAGCGACGAAGTAGAAAAAATGGTTAAAATCGTGTTCAAGTTCGCCAGACTTTCTTACAGGCTCAATTTGAAATTCGGCATAATTTCCAACCGTAATAACAATTTTTTCAGGCAGGCGCATGAAGCTAAACTGCATAGTTATAAATTTGAAACTTGTAAGGCGATTGTAATGATTGCGGACTGATGGACCCTACACCCTGTACCCTGTGGACCCTGCACCAAATTTGGCACAATATCGCAAACTAGTTTGGCCCCATGACACTTTTGAAAGCGACAGTTTGCCAAATGTTAATTTTTAATGACACTTTCAAAAGCATCACTGTACCGATTTGGCGTAATGTGCGTTGAACTTCGCTTCCACGACTTAAATAATTTTCACGGCCCCACCTCTTTTGTGGCACTGGCAATGCTCAAAAAGTGTAACTGCCTAGTCAAAATGTCTCAAACTTGGCCGTTCGGAGTCAGCAAAAAACTTCCTCTCGTGAAAGATCAATAGCACGCACAACACGAGTTGTTGCTGAGAAGCTAGGTCCTGGCGCTCTACTGGCTAAATATGATTATTATTTATTTTATATTATTTATATATTTTATATTTAGTATATTTAGAGTTTTTTAGAACTTCTCTAACCACCAGTGTACCACAAATAATAAACATTCTTGGGGATAATAATACTTATTAGTGGACTGCATTTTGACACACGTCGCAGTCTTTATGATTCGGTACAACTGTTTTTTTTTTTTTCTAAACTTTCTAAAATTGAGTTTTTTAATGAACGGGTTGGATGTTTGAAAGATGAGAGGAAGAAGGTGTTCCACCTTCCATGCCAATCGCTACAGCTCACCATCTATAAAAAATACACACAATCAACATCACTAATCGTAAAAGCCTAGAAGGTAGCACTTGTCTTAAGACAAAGGAAATATGGCCATCGCAAACGATCACTATATCTGCTTAGGCTCAGCATTTCACTCAGGACGCTCACCGGCGTCATATCAGGGCACTGCACAATTGGCAGCCATGCCCGTAGGTTGGGGGTCCCCTATAATGACTTCTGTAGAAGCTGCATGGGTGAAGAGGAGGTTGGGCCACTACTTCATCAGCCAATCCCAACAGAAAATTGGAATTATTAATTAATTTAAGTTTAAGTTGACTTAATTTAAATTAAAAGTTGCAATATTAATTTAATTTTGCATATAATTTAATTTGCAATAAACATTAAAATTCAATTTTGTCCTTTTTTTACGATTTCTCAAATTAAACTCCTTTTCATCAACCACTTTCTAAGTGTGGAGTGGTTTTATTTAATTTAGCATTTATTACTGTGTCGCCTCTACTACACCGATTTAAAATAATCCTAACATTTTAAAGAACACAGACTGAGGTGGATGAGTGCTGGCACTGTAACGCTCCCATCAATCCTGTATTTCGCAGGATTACCATATTTTCTCATGGCAAAGTATCAATTCTGAATTTGCCTACGAAAATTCTGTAGTTCAATGCAGGCATCATTTCAACTCTGATCTCCCCAGTCAAAGTTTACAGAGTTTAATTATTTTATGTTCATCTGCTTAACATTGCCATTACACCTTAAACTCACTGTTGAGGATATTATGACACATTAGACTGACGTTAGAGAGCAAACAAAAAAATCGTTTCAAATCCTCTCAGAACAAAGCATTTTGTTACATCAGAAATGATTGCTCAGCAACTGAAATTACAAAATGGAAAGGAGAAAATGCACCAATAACAAGGCGATAGATTGAAGTTTTCAACCATTTGGACACTGAAAATTGTGAATATTAGAAAATGGCGACTATTATTGAGTTTGTGTTATGCCCTCTGTGTTCGAGTGCTTCTGATGAAAGAGTTTTTTTCAGCAATGAATAAAATTTGGACGTAGGCGAAAACACATCTTAACATTAAAACAGTGAAAGCTAATCTTACTACCAAACATTAAAATGTGTTGTTTGGAATTTACTGACCAGAAATGCTTAAAAAAGTGCAATCAAGCTTAAGTTTAAAAAATAATAATTATAAAATTAAAACAAGATAAAATACAATATGCATATCCTGCATTAATGCTGTTTTTTTTTTTTTCTTTCTCTAATTTAGATATTTTCCAATTTATCCTGTCTTTCAGCGAACAAAATAAAGGAAAGTTAGTTTAACCTATTAAACACTAGTTGGGACCAACTGGAGCTGATTATGAAACCGGGCAAGTATGCGGTGGGTACCCAGGAGTTTGTTTGATCGCTTACCTATTATACATGTAGTTTCTGCAGAAAGCAATTTCGATGCCCGCTCATTTCCTGGCATAATCGCCCTGCAATGGCACCAAATTAAAAGGGAGTAGTTGTTGAGAGCGATCTCAACTCTGTCTGGGCCTCTGTCTGATGCTCGTAAGCCATCTCGTGCGGATTACTTCGTTTGCTGTCCTTCGTAGCAAAAGTTTACGGCGAGGAGTTTCCCTATTGAGCTTATTTTAGTGGAATGTGGAATATATCTTGCCACCCACTGGACTGAATGGCGCAGTTGGTTAAGTGCCTGCCCCTGGTTAGTGGGGTCCCCAGTTCGAGTCCCAGTGAAAGCTAAGTTAATACGATTTCTTCTAGTTTTAAAATCAATGTAATTAACGGCACGGTGGGTATCACAATGTATGGTCTAACTGTGCTGGTGAATTCACTAGTAGCCCCCTTCCCTACGCTATCCTCCTGCCACCACCCAGCAGTGTGATTATATTATGTCATTTCGGTAAGAAGTTGGGTTCGATTACTCAATAGCTGAATAGCTTGTCGGTTATGCATGCTTATAGTCGATTTGATTAGGCACCGAGTTATTTTCTTGTATATATCATTTAAAAGAAGAAAATTGATATTCTTGAAGACACAAAATCCGGACGAAAAGCTTCAGGTTTTAGAACAGCTCTCACAGTCACCCGCGAGAGGAGCTATAAAGTTTAAGGGACTTGTTTTTTTCGTTCCAGAAGAACGGCACTCCATCTTGACGAACAAATGCCAAGGCGGCTTAAGTTAAAATTAATAAAATATTTGCCAAATTTGAGTATATTACTTGGTAAATTCTTGTCGATATTTTATTTTAAATCCTTTCAGTTTTATTTTAGAATCTGAAAGTTATATGCTTGATATGAATTATTTTCATTTTGATTGCGGACATTTTGATCACAGCTGTTAACAATGAAGAAACATTTGAATGTTCCACGCGGAGGTGTTTCTGTTTGTTTGTAGTGTGTTAGGATTTAGCTTTTTTCCTTGTAAGTTTAGCACAAGATTATGTACTTTTTCGTATGTCAAATGTGGCGCATTTTAAACGACGTCGATTGGGGTAAATTGGGCCAGTTTTAAAAATTTCTTAGAGTTTACATTTTTCTGAAAATGAAAATGTATTGAATTTAGTCTTTTTTTGGAAATTGATGTTATGTTATAAAGTGCCAGTTATTGTACTAATAATGTCCAAATTAAGTTACGAACCCAAATGTGATTTAGGGTAGTGTTTACACTCACCCCATGGGCTTTTAAAATACTGCGGTAGATGTGATGGCCATCTAACTTAAGTCTCCTAAGTATTAGGAGTTCGCGTATGGGGTTGGCATGATTTTCACTTTCTGATTGAAATTATTTTCACTGCTAAAATGTCCAACGAAATCCGAAAGTGATTTGCAAGAGATTACGTGCACGGGTGACATTTCATATTAGGATTTTTTATTTGTCTGGTATGTCGAAAGTTTTTCTAAAATGTGGAAATAACAGCCGTTTACATTCACCCTAACTGACACCTATTGACTTTTCTTATCGAGAAAACTCTCAACAAAAATTAAGTTAAATATTCTATTTGCTGATTATTTCTCCACGAATTCATCAAGAGAACGCCATTCACGAGGAGGCAGAAGCCGTCCATAGGACTAAAAATGCGAATTCGATTCAATTAGATGGGAAAACAGGGGTTTTAAGATTAGAGAGCTTTGAAAACAGTGCCTCATACGTTGAGTGCATTGCCAAATTATTCCTTGGTACACCAATACTCAGATTTGATCGGAAAAAATATGACGCAAATTGAAACGCTTATTTAACATAACTTAAAAACATTCGCAATTCGGAGTACATTGAAATGTTGTTTAACAAAATTTGTAAACACACATTATGTGCCTTTTTCGATGCATTTTCCAGACTTTTCTGATCTTGAAATGAATTCAATTGAATACGAAAAGTATTGAAGGTGAAACTATGACTTATTGAAAATCAAAACCAGAAATGAAGTATGATAGAGGAGCCCATAATATAATTTGCAGGGCCTAGCTTCTCAACAACCACTCGTGTTCCTGCTTTGTTCACCCACGAGTGGAAGGGAGAGTTTTATGCCGACTCCGAATCAGAAATAACGTATTCAACTTCACAGCTGATTGACCCCTTTTCTGACAGTTATTCATGAATTCTTGACATTATTCATTAACGTGAATGCCGTTCTCTGATTTGTCAATTTGGCTTCAAAAAAAGCTTTAAAAAATGATTGTCAAAAATTTTAAGGGACAAAAGAGGTAGAAGTTTGACGTCTCTATCATACTTCATTTCTGATCAAAACAAAAATTTTCGTTAATTTTTTTCCGACGTCCAATCATCCTATTTTTTTTTTTTTTGAGGAAGGGTCAAGGCCCAAACCCATGGAATCCGTTGAGTGCATTGCGTAATGTCACAAAATGAGAGTGATGAGAGGGAGACAGCAAAGTCGGCCTACAAGTGGAATACATCGCGCCGGATGATATTGGTCAACTTTTAACTTTTTGTGCGGTTGACAGATGTTTCCATGGAAATTCATTCGGGTGCTGATTAGTCGGTTGTCTCTATGGTATTTTATGAATGAATGAATGAATACTTTTTTTGTTCAAAAAACTTAATTTAGTCACATACTTCGTAATTTCGAATTTCTTAGATTTATGCAAACGCTAAGTTGGTCGACTGGTACACTGACAGTTTCTTCCGATGGATTTCGGACGTTTTTCAACGTACGTATTTCATTGGGCACCTCGTTGCAATCCGGCAATTACGATTCTTGTGGATTATAAACGCAACGGATTCTATGGGTTTGGGCCTTGACCCTTCCTCTAAAAAATACGATGTTGGGACGTCGGCAATGAAATTGGAAAAATTACTTGCAGTACCCTAGTTTTTTAAAGTCTGCGTAATACACTTCCGTTATATGAAACATTTTTTCGACTTTGATTGAATTGCTTTATTTCCCATGCGACAATATGCAACATAATCACGCTGAGATCACTTCTGCCGTTTGCTCAGCATTTTTTTTTTAGAAAAGGATAAGGCGTTACCTCCGCTGCAGGTCCTGACTAAATTATTGAAATGACTAACATTTTGAAAGAATTTGATGTTTTTTCGTTTAGCGTTTTTGTTTCTCTAAGAACCTTATTATTTTTGTAATATATAAAATGGGCCCGTAGTGGGCCAGGGCCTATCTTCTCAGCGTGGTATTGTTCTCTCACGAGTGGAAGGGACCTACTTCGAACGGCCAAGAGTTGAGCATTGTCAGTGACTCGTAAGAGGTGGGACAGTGAAAATTATATTTTTTATTTGTTTTGTCGTACCGGGAATCGAACCCAGACAGCGAGGTTCAATTGCGTAGGAATCGAAGCACATACCAACAACGTCACATTATGTTTGTAAGCTTCATCAAAATAATGTCTTGTATTCAAGTTACGTTGAGGCAGTCAAGGACTTCGTCTACCTCGGCTCTGCAGTAAAAAGGGACAATAACACAGGTGCCGAGATCAAGCGCAGTATTACTCTTGCCAATCGCTGTTTCTTTGGGGTCAAGAGGCAATTGAGTAACAGAGTCATCTCTCGAAACATCAAGCTGACTTTGTATAACACTCTGATCATCTCTGTCCTGCTCTATAGCACAGAGACCTGGACGCTACGAAAAGAGATGGATCGTCCTGTTTGCGCTGATGGTGTCTGGAGGAGAAGATTCAACCATGGATGTGCAGCGACATGCGTCGAGTTAAGCGTCCCCGGCTTAAGATGGCTAGGTCATGCAGAGCAGATGGACACCACGGCTCTGGCCGCTGAGTCTTCGATTACAAGCCATTCGTACAAAGCAACAGAGGACGTTCTCGAACGAGAGGGCGCACACAAGTGGAGAAGGACCTCAACCAACTTGGTGTGCGCAACTGGAGGCAGCTGGGGAAGATTGTGCTGCCTGGAGAGGCTTATTCCACCCCGGACTGTAGCGTCAAACAAAGAAGATTCAAGTTTGATATATTCTAGTATTCAACGACAAAACAAATGTCCGAACACTATTAAGTTATTTTTCTTTCAAGCACTTTATCCACAGTTCGCCGGAATTTTGCAAAATGGGTCACTTTCTCATGGCATTTCAATATTTTTGCAAACACTGTAATCGTAATGCTGCTCAATGACAGCTTCAGCAGTGGAAGAGATTCAGCCATATCACCGAATCCATTCGTAGCAGATCTACGAATCGAAGTCTGTACTACGAGGAAATGCTATCACACAATCCGAACCAGAAATTAAGTGTAATGGAGACGCCCAACTTCCACCACTCTTGCCCCTTAAAATTTTGGATAACCATTTTTTATATCGTTTTCAAAAGCAAGAGAACGGCATTTACGTTTTTTCGTGAAAAGCTGCCAAAAAGGCGTCGATGGACTAGGGGACAATCAGCTGTGAAATTAGGCATCCCTATAATACTTCATTTCTAATCCGAACGGAATCGTAATTCCAACGTGAATTCCTTGTAAAAAAAATGTTGCATTTCATCCAGTATCCAGTGATGCCAACTTTCACGAACTTCGAAATTCGCAGCAAATTTTTCACTCCGTTTTCGCACTAGTTCGGAGCACATTTACCATTAAGACGGAATTTGTGGTAGGGCTGACTGTGTTCCAATGTTTGCAGATTTTAAAAGAAAACACAGGCAATTAGTTCTTTGAGTTGAAATTCAATATGGCTGACGATTACGATAGAGAAAGGACAAACAGAATAGCATAGGAACAAGCAGTAATCGTTTTGGAGAATGTTTGGCAACAAATATCCATAGAAGGACAACGAAAAAACTCCCAATTTTTATGAAAAATAGCGCAGAAAGCCCAAGGAAAACAAACAAAATTTTATTATTATTATTTTTTTTTTTTTTTTGAATAAATTAACTTAAATGTAAAAAATAATTAAAATATTTCAGGATTTAATGTCGTGTAAAGTATTTGTATTAAATGTAGTGGGCGGATAATTTGTTGTGCCTAAAAGCGGAGATATTTTGGATTTATTTGCATTTTCCTTCAGGCCTAAAAATGCATATTTTGTTTTTGTGAATATATTTCCCTCTAACACCAGAGGGCAGATTTTAGACCGGCTGACTTCTAATGTTGAAGCTAATTGTTAGCAAATTGTTTCACAATTGTGATTGCGATCAGAGTAGGTACATGTATTATTTTTAGTCACTTCAGATGTTTTCTTAAATGCAAGGACTCAAAAGAATGAGTTTAGAAATATTTTCTATTTTTCTTATATTCTTATAGTGCTTCTCCTGGTTGGTGGTAAGGTTTTAGATTTTTTTTGAAGCAAAGTTAGACTTTGGAATATTTTTTTTACGCAATAAAATCCGAAAAATTACTTCTAGTATGTATCTCTACCTAGTTTCTCAAATCTGCGAACTTATGTAAAATATATAAAACACTTTTTCGACGTTCCTAAATATTTTTGATGGAATTGCTTTATTTTCCAAGCGTCAGTATTCAATATAATTACGCTGATATCACTACAGCCCATTGCGTAGCATTTTTTTCAGACACAATGCGTTACCTCCCAACAGACATTGTCTTCAAAAATCGCATGCAAACAAATTTTTTTCATTTAAAATTTTTAAAAATTTCTTCCACAACCTGAATGATGTAATTTTGAATTCTAATCAACTGTTAATTTTTTTTTTTTTAATTTGTTCAAAAATTCCGACATACCTAACAGTGAAAGAAAAAAAAAATGAAATCTTGTCTTTACCGGATTTTCAATTCCATTAACAGCGGCAATCACCAACACGAGCCCCAAGAATGCCGCCCAGCGTAGTGGCAACATTGTCCTCTTCTATCTCGTTGCGCAGATGCGGATGCCGACGAAAATCCACCACTGATCTGAAGCAATCCTCTGAAAAACTAAATCCTAACCTAAGCTCAAGTAACGATGTGTAGGTCGAGATACAAGCATCAACCGTTCCCTTTATCGGGTCGAAAGGCGAACAAAAGATCGCGTTATCGCGCACAAAATTTCAAAATTCCTCGTTGAACTTTATCACTCACTCTTTCGATTTGAAATTCGTTTTCGTTTCGGTTTTCGTGCACAAAGAGATTTTTTTTATTTTTTTTTTTAAATTTCCACAATCATCATCACTTTTTCAATCACTATTAGCGTATGTTTCACTGGCACAGAGAACAAGAAGAACTGAAGCTACGCACAGCTTGATGGCGAGTTGAAACAATAGTGAGTGTCGTTGTCTCCTCAAGGAAGATGATAACAAGATGAATTTTCAATCATCTGCATCTTTGAGTGGGATAACCCCAAGCACTGCTAACTGATTGGACCAGGACGCACGGTCTGGTTGGTGTGGTGTGGTGTAGTGAGACGCGTTCCTGCTTCCGATCGCGACAACTGCTGGATTGCGAATAAATGAGTCTATCGAGTGACTCGGAAGAGCTGAGCGGGCCGTTGTCCGCGCAAGAATGACAAGAAACTGAGACCCTCTTATTTATAAAACGAAGCAGAAGACTTTTGACCCATTTTGAGGAAATGTTGGGGCCGGCACGATGTACTGCGAGAGCACACACTGATAGTATCACTCTGGGACCCCTATATGCCGCGGCCGCCTTATGTCGATTTAATAGGGATGTGTGCTCTATAGACAGTCGATCGTTACAATGACTTGACTTCATTTGGAATCGCATCGCATCGCTTGCTTGCGTGTACGACAGCGGTGCCGGTCGTCGCGTCGACAACAACGACAGCGACTGCCTACGCCTGTATGGGAGAGAGCAACAGTCGCTGGTGTATCATCCTCGACTAGGGTGGTATTGAGTGTAATTATCACAACGTCTACTCCTTCGGTTGCGGTCTTGGAGGAGTTGTTAGTTGTTACACAATTTGCGCGCTTTGTCGACGCATATTTTTTAATTTATTTCGTTTTTTTTTTTTGGTTTTTTTGTGCGTTTTTGACAGGCACTTAGGGTTTTCGATGTCACACGGAATATGATGGCTAATTGATGGCATGAGACAACTAGGCGGTTCCTAGTCTTACCCACTTTCGGTTTTTCTGTTTCGTGTTCAATTTGAGCAAGAAATGCAGGTCATCAATTGTGAATGAATTGATCAGTTTGCATGGGGCGCAGTTAGATTGAGAAATTGCGTTCGGGGTGATCGATGATGATGTAGAACGTTTCAGTGGATAGACTGGCTGATCAAGGGCCTTTGTGTCTAGCCGATTAATGTACGCAGTGGTCTCTGGGTGTGGAATAAGGGCCGGCTCTTCTCAACGAGAGCGGGATTCGGGGTCGGACTGACTTCGATGAGACTGGCTCAAATCAACAGATGTCTCGGATTCATCTATTCAAGTTTGTTACGGCGTTATATGATCAAATATCCAGTCAGTCTACCGAAAAATCGCTATTGGGCCAAGAGCGAATATCAAGCTTCGATTAAAGTTAAAAAAAAAGTAAAAAAAAAAAAAAACTGTTCAAGAACCATTCCTGTCCCTGCGAAATAATTCCGCGGAGTTTCTAGATTTCGTGATGGTTGGGCCTTGACGCTCGCCCAAAACAAGGATCTCGTGAAATCCGGAAAAATTCAGTGCTCTGAACGTTGTGGGTTCGCGTGACTTATTGAGGAGATCACTGGCACTCAAAAGAGAAATATATGCTCGCGATTTGTATCACATTCTCTCACAAAAGACCAAACAAAGACATGGGCGTCACTGTTCAAATGTAGAATCTGTTTATGTTTCGTAATATGAACCAGTCACCAAGAGGCAGAACGCGACTTGGAACTCAACCGAAGGGCCGATAGAGGAGAAGTGGAGGATGTAGAAGTGTCTAGTAGAGACCAAGCTGACTAGTCTTCGATTCCGAGGGCATTATCCCGCAGAAATTGCGTTCGACAAGATCAGGTCAGACTGAAAGATTATTTGGGTATTCTAGAGACAATCCCGTTCGACTGGAGTAGAGGAAAGCTGGCAGTTTTTTTGCATGACAATGCACCGTCACACAAAGCCTTAATTACATCACCAGTTGGACGAAGGGAATAAACCCATCTGATTTTGCTTTTGGGAAAACGCAAAAACCTGAATCACTTTTGTAGGGTAGGGAATAGGACTGCTAGCGAGAACCAGCACACTTAGACCATGTTGGTCCTTTGTGATACCCACAGTCGGACTATTACCACCGATCGACCACTCCAGTGATAGAGCCGTTAATTTGGTCCTAACGGCAAATGTTGACTGGACCAGATTTGAAAACCAGATAAAAGCGTATTAACTTTGCTTTCAGTGGGATTCGAAGCGGGGACCCCACTAACTAAGGGCATTCACTTAACCAACTGCGCCATCCAGTCGTCTGGATCTGTTGATTTGGAGTGATTTGGAGTCTTCTATGGGATTTGTTTCCTTCTTCCCAGTTTATGGGTTCTAGAGCCAATATGGTTTTCAGAAAAACAAGGATACCGGACAGTTACCTGGCGAATATACGAATTGTGTAAATGAGAGTTTACATAAAGGACACCATATCTTAGCACTGTACATGGATTTCAGTACGGCTCTCAATACATAAAATCACACACTGACTAGCTCACTGATTACCTTCAAAATAAATCATTTTGTGTTCAGATCAACGATGATGTTAGCGATAAAAAGATGATGAAATTCGGAGTTCCACAGGGATCAAAATTAGGGCCTATTCTGTTCATATTGTATACCAATGAGTTAGTACGACTTTTCAAACAAAGCATACCATTCGCTTTCGCCATAGAACTCTGGATACGGCAGAAAGGTTGATGCAAGACGAATTTAATGCTGCTGTGAGATGGTGCCACGATAATGGGTTAGTTATAAACTAATAGAAAACGATGCGCATTACTGGGTCTATAACTTAATTCGTGCGGTTTTTTCTTTCAAAATTTGAATGTTTATTTAAGAACAACATGTAAAGTAGTATTATTTAAAGCATTGCCCATCTGAAACTATGACTATTTCCCATCTTTCGGGCAATTTTTGGATCCCATCCCAAAAGATCTGCGCTGTCTGACAGCCAAGGATGAATCAAGCCAATTTTTGATATTCTGCTCTGATATGAACCGTATTTCAGTGAGGGCGTTCCGCATCGACCGGAACAAATGGTAGTCAGGAGGGGCAAGGTCTGGCCTATAAGGCGGGTGGGGTAAAACTTCCCACTTAATCGGAATAGAAACGTGGGGCCGAGCGTTGTCGTGATAGAAAGCTATAGCATCGTGTCTGGTCGCATATTCCGGGCGTTTTTCGACTACTGCTCTCTTCAAACAGATTAATTGTGTTCGGTAGCGTTGTCCATTGATCATTTCACCCGGTTTTAGCAGCTCATAATACAGCACACCCTTCTGATCCCACTAAATGCAGAGCATTACCTTCGCGCCATGGATATTCGGCCTTGCCGTTGAGTTGGCTGATTGGCCAAGTCAAAATCACCACCTTTAAATTACGCAAACCGTTTGACAATACAACTCCATTTAGCCCATTCCACAATCCATATTGGTTGCTTTCGGTTCATCATCATCGGCTTCTAGTAGGCTTAACTCGGTTTATAAAAGTTTAGGGCTGGCACACCACTGAATTATGACTAGTTTATTCAGCCTAACAAGAGAGGGCAGCAAGTGTCTTGAACAGATTCATTGCAAAACTACGTTTCGTTAATCTGACAAGAGTATATTCCAGTTGTACGAATCCAGTCAATGCGTAGCCTCTTTTGAATTTTTTAAAAAGTTCAGCGGGCATTCCGGGCATGACGAACAAGGATGAAGTCATTATTGCGGAATTCAGGCACATGATGTTTGAGATTAAGCCTGTCCGGAGTGGTTTTGCTAAAGATAGCTCTGTAGTTCCACGCATTGAAGGAATGGGGACTTTCCACGAATGCGCCAGTCTCAAAAATAAAACACTGACTGTGAATAAGTTGTGAACAGCAAACAAAGTGAGACTGTACTCATAACCAGCCGCAAGAAGGTGGAATAATTGCGCATGATAAAGGGCTTCTAAAGTACGCTACCAAGAAAGTATTTCTGATGAAAATCGCAATGTCTGGAATAAATCGTTCGGCTTGGATTCCACAGCAGAATCGAGTAGTCAGCCTGGTCGTCGTGTACACTGCTCTATTTCGCGAGGGAGCACAGAAATAAGTTGACTTCAGTGTAGAGGTCCCTTGCAATCAAACCAGTTAGGAAATTCAAGACTATTCGCGACACACCAGCGTGCATTGTTGTTCATTAACATCCTGGAAAACGGAGACGGTTCCGTAGGCGAACTAAAGAAGTCATGACTCCTGTGGCTTGTTAAACCGAAAAACTTCACAAAAAGCAGATCAGACTGTAAGTAAAGTCGTTCTCCTCATTGAGACCCGAACATCGAGGCCGATGGGGAGCAGCAATTACCATTTCACGCAGTTCATGGTCTCGAAGCATGATGGGCAAGTATTTTCGAAAATATAGAGACTCTATGTTGACTCAGAAACAGAGCTGTCATATTTCACAAACTGCTTGGTGCCAGACTATGCTTAGCTCGGTCTTCTTCGGGAGGAGAGATCACTGGTCTTACAGAGAAGGTGTGCGGTAGTTGCTCACTGCTCGTCTCTGCAGGTTCTGCAGACCTCATTGCAGGGTAGTCCCAATCCCAAACCAATGGCGCAAGAGTTTTGAATTTCAGCTTACTCTGATCAGGCTGTGTGATCGTCTCGGATGGAGAGTGGGTCATAATTGTTTAGTAGTAAAGCCTCCTGTGCCAGGGGATCAGCTATGATTTGTGTTTCGTTTCAAGTTCCATGGATGACAGATCTCTGTCCGGCAAGAGTACCGAACTGATGCACGGGTGATGAATCGGTCAGCTTCGCAATTTTCTGGAATGTCACATAGTAACGACACCCACATAACTTGGATGGAAATGATCATGAAATTGTGTATGGTGTCCCTTGGTCCATATATTGCTTCGTTTCTTCATCTAAACGCATTGACGCCAGTGCATTCGACTGAATTGTGGGGTCTCTTATCAGATGATGCCGAAGTTTAACCTTTATCCTGATCCAACAAGTCGCTGTCGGTCAGATCCCACAGTTCTTCAACTGAAGCTGTGAAGATGATACGATTTACATATCCCGACACTGACAGTTCTTGGGCCGTTGATTGGGGGCAAGTTCACCTCCCACCTGATCTGGGTCCTCTCATACTTCTGAGTTGTGTGGGATTTTGTACCGAGCCTGCGTTCCTGCAGGCTGAGCACTTTTCAACGAACAATCCGCGACAGAAGTTGGAAATCTGAAAAAAAAAATCTCAACTTTATAGTCACCGAATGACTCCGACCAAGTGTGAGCTGTCTTCACAAAAAAAAAAAAAAAACACTCTTGATCAGATCACATCAGAAACCACACAAAGAAGTCGAAGCAACTCGCATGTAGAACTTCAAAGGCGTCAGGCCATATGGCAAATGCATAGCACTTCAATTCGTTGAAGTCATCTCACTCATCCAGAGATAACTAAATTACAAATTGCTCTCACCACAACGCTTGCCACAGCAAGTACTCAAATGCATTTCATAAAACAACATCGCACCCCATTCACCCATTAGGACTATCCGTCCGCCCTATCGCTGGCAGGGATCTAAAATTGGATCATTCGCTGTGTCTCATTCCGACAAGCGAGCACGATCGGCGGCTTCAGCACACCCCGCATTGCCTAATAGAATCAATTTCTCATCATCTGCCATCTTCACAGAGCACTAATATTAATTATCGATTTCCATCTATGCGAGCACTGCAGCGTGCGGATGTAGGTTACTTCATAATTGATCCTGCAGACAACATCCATCCATTTGGCATTACACAACGCGCGAACGATAAAAACAAACCACAGTCATTTATAATTCTTCCATCTTTCGTACGACTCTAAAAATTAAATTGAATGAAGACGGAAAATAAATAAATAAGCCAAAATTAATTATTGTTCTCGTTGCGAACGGAAAAAAAGGGGGAAAAGCAATCGGCCGTGCGGTATCTCTTGCAAGGGTCAAAAGATTCCGATTAGCCATTCGCGTCCGTCCGCGCGTCGCTTGCGTCGTCCCACAACACACTTGTGCCTTGGACTACGGATTTTTTGTTGCGCCCATCTTTTCAGGGAACCACAGGCGAGGCACAAACAATGCGAAACAGAAACAAAATGAAACTATCTTTCGCTTGATTTTCTCTTAATCAGTGTATTTTAT
The DNA here is from genome assembly GCA_905231855.2 of Eristalis tenax. Lineage (NCBI taxonomy): Eukaryota > Metazoa > Arthropoda > Insecta > Diptera > Syrphidae > Eristalis > Eristalis tenax. The sequence goes on along the minus strand of HG993126.1, from coordinate 16,320,527 downwards.
ATTAGTGTATATACTTTCTCTTATCTCCCTTATGACACAAGTATCTAAAAATAAATGATTTTTGTTTTAAATTAAAAATCCACAACGAAAGTGTCGTCCGATCTTAAAAATATAACTCTAATCTTTGGTTTACTAGCCGTACTTAAACAAAAAAATAAAATAAAATACAGAAACGAAATCAAAAAAGAATAAGCAGAACGAATGTACAAAATGCTGCGATTCCTACTAAAAGCCTTACAAAAATGAGAAGAATTACAAATTAAATCCTATCTAATACAAGCATGTACAATTACAAAACCATTTGTTTTTCCCTTTTTTTTCTTACATTCAAAACTTAACAAATTAATAATTATTGCACCAAGTTCGGCCACGTTGATTTGACTGTCAGGTGGTTCTGGACAAGCCCCATCCCGACGTAATGTTCCAAAAACAACAAAACGAAAAACAATTCCACGTTGGAATATGCTGAAAAAGTAAATTTAAAGACTAGACTATCTCGTCCATTGCGTGTGAGGAGCATACCGCTGGCGCGCATCTCCCCTTACAAATTTGCTCGGCGAACACGTGCATGTTCGCACTTAAATGTAAACTAAAAATATGTTTATAAAGTAAATAACGATTTTATACAATACTGAATGGAGTTTTTTTTTTTGCTATTCTTATTTTTTTTTTTTTTCGAAAAAAGAAGTCTCTAAATGTATAATTAAATGAATGTTTGCATAAAAATTGTGTTTTTTTTTTTTTTTGTATTAAACTTATAAAATGAAAAAAAAGTGTATCCTAAAATCTAAGCAGTGCAGTTTTGTATTTGGAAACTATTCACTAATCCTGTATCACAATATATATTTTTATATGATTTTTTTCTCATTAATTATTGAATAAAATTGAAAAAAAGTTTAATATTGAATTTTGTATGTACACGAAAATAAAAGAGAACTTAAATGAAAAGTAAAACTTTGGCTGGGCTATGGGGAAACTAAAGCAAAGGGAAACTAAACCAGTCCAGATGTGTTCAAATGCTTTACACACATTTTGTTTATTTTTCTTTTCATAATTGGAGACTACGAACAGAATTAAAGACCATTTAGTACAGAAAACCAAAAACGAAACGAAAGTAGAAAACAATCGAAGAAGCGTGTTTCTGTGAACTATTTGCCCATTAAACATGAACAAGACGTGGCTATATGGTAGAACGTCGATATAACGAGCCTGAAGGGAATTAGAGTATATTCGTGATATGAATTCAAACACCAGTTGGAGGAAGGGAATAAGTCCCAAAAACGACGTTTTCTCGCAAATGCCATCTCTAGACGTAGACTCGTCCGTTAGGTCGAAGAAAGAAGGAAACAAATCCCGTAGAAGACTTCCAACCAAATGAAGAAGTCATTCAGTTTTTTGCGTTTTCCCAAAAGTAAGGTCAGATGGATTTATTCCCTTCCTCCGACTGGTGATTCAATTATTTCGTTACAATGAGGTTCGTTATATAGAGGTAAAGATTAGTTTTAACAACTCCACATAGGCACTCATCTGCTCACCCCATCGTAGCTAACGACGTCCACCAATAAATGAAAACACTTTTTAATGAAGAAACAAACTGCTGTGTTTACGTTACTACCCATCACACAAACAGTGATTGTCTTGCGAAAAATTGTTCATGTCCCAACATGATGAGAGATGAATTATTGTCGAGTTGAGTGTAATATAATATAATCGATAAGATTCGTTATATTGAGATGAACCTTTACATTCTGCCATTTCTGATTTAAAATTCGTTATAAAGAGGTTTTTGAGAAATGCAGCCGTTATATGACGGTATGTTTTGCATTAGCTGTGACGGTTTTTGGGGGATTTCGAAAATTTCGTTAAATCGAGGAAACCGTTGTATTGATGTCCGATGCATCAAGGTTGCATTGTACATACTTGTCCAGTAAATATTCACCCCCGTCAACCTGCTTACATTTATTTCCTTGCAATTCTTGTACAAGGTTAGTTCTAATAAGGAACAACAACCAATATGACATGCTGTTGTGCATAAGCAGGTAATGAAAAAAGTCTGGTACCTGCCTCGGCCGACTCCGCTCCCCAAAACAGGGCGGTTCAAGTGTTGCTTTGGAGCAAAATGCCAAACAAGGCATTTCTCTACGTCCCTCAATTTACACCCCAATGATTCTTTATATGGGAACCTCAACAATATTTGTTAAGCCAACTTAACAACAACGATCTCTTAAAACAGCTCAGTGCCTTGCAGCATACAATCGAAGACGGGTGTTTATTTTTTTAAGTTTGTTTTTTTTAAACCAACTTAACAACGGCGATCTTTTATAAGATCTAAGTGCCTTGTGCCTTGTGCCTTGCAGCATACCTATTATTAAATCTGAATATCCAAATAAATGACAATGATCTAGGCCAGGGTCGGGGAGTGAGTAGAATGGGAAAAATAAATCAACTTTCGAACAGCGGCTCTAAAGTTGGCCACCTTCCTTTAAACGGAATCAGAAAGAAACTCGCCTTTCGTTGACAAAGGATTGTTCGAAGAACGGTCTACATTTGGAAAAAAAAACGAACTCTTAGCTGAACGAGAGGAGTTGTTGACAAACACTTTTCGTTTCGCATTAGTAGTTACTTAGTTGCCTCTAGCAGAATAAGACTCGTATTGCCCTTAACTCGCCTTGGCTCACAAAAGATCAACGTGCTTAGTAACGGCAAAACAAGGCAGTTTCTGGCGTCGGACCGCAACTCGATGTGTGTGCTCATCGGAGTGATCAGAAGACTCTACCCCATTAGAGTAATGCTCCGGAAATTTACCGAGACGATCGAACATATGCGATGAGGACCCAAATAGTACAAAGACCTAGCCATGGAAGGATACCAAAACCGAGACTAAAACCAACAAAGTTGCTGGTACGGATAAGGATCTAAAAGCGACTGGGAGGATCTGTTGGGCTCAAGCACCGGCTCTTGTGTAACAAATGCTCGTAGAATACCCGACGAATGAACTCAAGTTTTCACAAAAAGAGATATCGGAAGATAAGTCTCTCTAGGGCTTTGCCCGCTGAAACCGCTTGCCAACAAACTAATGGGTTTAATCAGGGTGGCTTCAGGCCAGAGGAGGCCACAATATACCAGATTTTCAAACTGCGGCAGATGCTGGAATATACACCGACACTAGCTACATGTTTGTCGAGTTTTGGAAGACAACGTTCATTGCATGCCAAATTCGTCGAACTTTTGGATGGCAATGGAGAATTCTCGCTCGGTAACCCACTCACCGAGTCCTTCAATGTCAAAATAGGCTGTTGTCAAAGAGACGCACTGTCATTTCATCATCGTTCTTCAGAAAGTCTATTAAGACTCCAAGGCCAACACTAGAGGCACGATCTTCCAGCTGTTGGCACACGTGGATAAGATTGATGTGCTTGGCCGAACACAGTGAGCTGTCAATGGGGGTTGCTAGCATTGAGTCGGAAGTTGCTTAAATGGTTCTGGCACTAAACGAGGGAGAGACGACGCACATGCTAGCATTGAGTCGGAAGTGTCTTAAGTGACTCTGGCGTTCAACGAGAGGAAGACGAAGTCCAAGCTGTCCTCGTAAGACATCGGCGTCTATGTAAGACTATCATAGTGGGCAGCTAAAACTTCGATGTTTTCCGGGACTATGACTATGTTGGATCCGCTGCGAACAATGTCTACAACATAAAAACATCAGGACAGTCAACGCGGTGTTGACGCAGTATAACACGCTCACGCAGTCAAAATGATTTTGTGATTTAGGGCACAGAAGGAAATTGAGTAATAGACCACTTTCTCGAAAAATCAGCCTGATTATAGAATGTACCAATACTGGACTAGGCAATTTCAGAAGCTGATGAAGAACTCTTCGAGAGAAAAGGTTCGGCAGTGCTGTACAGCGATGTGACTAGAAGCAGAGTGGATGTGACGATCGAGTATGACAAGCAACATTCGCAGACACTCAGATCCTCCATGGGCTTGAGATGTAGAGTAAATTACTCCTTAATTTAACTGATCCTATATACGTCAATGGCTAGTGAAGGAGTGGAGAAGTTTACCCAAGCGTTTACGGACCCAACGTCTATGGTGACCAGGGTATGTAGAGCGCATGAACCACTTCTTTCCGGTCCTAAGAGTCTTCAAAACCTAACAACGCTGCAGAAGACACCTGCTGTAAGGTCGTGCACACAATTGGACTTCAATCAACTTCTTGTGTCAGTTTGGACACCGGTGGCAAGTTCAGTGAGGCCGAGGTTCACTCTTGAGAGAACAAATTCCACACAATTGGCGACCTAACGAGAATAAACAAAGTAGGTAATGACTGAGAAGAAGCTTTCACGGGTGTTAAGGCGCAGTCCTCTTAAGAAATTTCAGCTTTTCAACGCTTTCTTAAAAGTGTGAACAGCAGTACTGGAGAATGACGTATTAACACTTTCGAAGGATTGAGTTGTTATTCCTTCAAATCTCAAATTTTTAATCAACCGATCTGAATTTCGAATCTGTACGTCAATGAATGATCAAAGACATCAAAGTCAAGCCATAAAAGACGTAAGCGGACTTAAGTTAACATAAACAATCGATCGAATACACAGAAGTTATACACATTAACCATTTAGCCGCTTCGTTCAGTTTCGTTAAATTTTTCCTTGCGAAACGAAGTCAAACCCTCCACGCACGTAAATCACATTCCACAAGCAATAATGGACACTTCTGGCAAGCTTCTTAAGATTGCTTAAGACTTAAGGGGCCTTAAGTCAACCTAAACAATCGATCGAATACGCAGACCTTAGAAACTATGACCCTTTAACCCGCTTCGTTCAGTTTCGTTAAATTTTACCTTGCGAAACGAAATCAAACTCTCCACGCACGTAAATGACATTCCACAAGCAATAATGGACACTTTGAAATTTTCCGACGCTTCTGGCAACCTTTCCTACAGTTCTGACTTAAGCTTAAGACTGCTAAAGTCAGTCACGGTTGGTCCCTCAGCAAAGGCAAAATTAAAATTCGTCTAAAAGACTCCGCTTTCAAAAATTTTGAAAGTCGTGCAGAAAAGCGAACTAGATTTCGTAGTCTACTTCAATCATTTCCAGACTCCTGAGTTTAAATAGTCCCAAATCTGATTGAGATTCGTGTGAAAAGCTCCTTGACATGACAACCAGCTTTAGTTTCCGTCAACTACCCTCAAACATTGCACCTCCCGCATCAGGGGCGATGGAAAAACACAAAATGAACACGTGTACACACAAAAATCGGTTCAATCATTTATGCAACAATCGCATAGTTTCCTGTCAACTCGAACGGACTGGTCTTCGTCGAATGTGTGAAGTTGTTCTTCGGCGAGAAGTCCACAGGCGTCTCTTGGTAGAAGTTCATCTGCATGGGCGGCGTGACATCGGTGAAGCTTGCGCTCGTCGCTGGTGGCGGCCGGATCACGCTAATCCGCTTGAAACGATCGTAGTCCTCCTGCGTCATGGAATTCGTCAGTGTTGTGTATGATTTCTCCGATTTGTCATCCAGTTCCAGGGACGCCAGATTCATGGTGTTGCTGGCGGCAGCCGCTTCCTTTTGGAGGATTTTCGACGCCAGCGTGGACTTGGTGGAGTCGAACTTGGACGACTTGCTCAGGCGGTCCTTGTCGGTCTTCGGGTGGTGGTTCTTCATGCAGGAGGACTCCTCGTGCTTGTAGAGGTACGACTTGAGGGCGAACGACTTGCCACAACGCGCGCACGAGTGTGGCTTGGTGTTTGAATGGGTTTGAATGTGCGCCCTCAGGTTCGACTTGTCCGCGAAGGCCTTTGTGCACACAGTGCACTTGAAGGGCTTCTCACCTGAAATGAGAGAGAGAGAGACGCTGTGGTCAAGCGACTGGTGGGTGGTTGGGTGGGGTTTGTGGCTCGTACCTGTATGCGTTCTGATGTGTCCCTGCAGGAGCCAAGGTCTGGAGAAGCATTTTCCGCAGTACTGGCACTCGCATCCCTGATTGTGGGTGCGCACGTGCATGGAGAATGCCGGCATCGACACGTAGACCTTCTCGCAGTAGGGACACCGTCGGGCCTTCTTGTCCAGGATTGATCTAGGCGGAGGACTACATTGAAAACTTCATAGCTTGGTTGGGACTGGGCCGAGGGCTTACCTGTGAGTCTGACGGTGTCGCGCCAGATTGGAAGACGTTGAATACTTTTTGCCGCACTCCGGGCAGACGTGGTCATCGTCGCCGCTCATGGAGTTCTCGGAAATCTTACTGGAATGTCCCAATCCGGAATAGTGTTCGTCGCCACTGCTGGGCAGACTACTGCACGACAACTCGTCGTAGCGGGACTGTTCTGAGATCGTCGACCGTCGGGATTTCTTCCGGTCGAATATCTTGTGGCTGTAGTAGTTCGAGTCGTCGTCGGAGGACGAGAAGAAGTTGTTGCTCTGCTGCTGTTGCAGGTGCGGCGGCACTGTCGCCTGGGGCTGATGCATCTCCCGAAAGATTCCAGTCGCATCCTCCACACAGTCCACCTCGTCTTTGTGCCGGCCCTTGTTTATGTAATCCGTGATCTCGTTGATGTTGGTCGTGCTGAGGCGTCCCGCAGCAAGTGTCACTTCCGCCAACTGCGTCAGATTGTAGAGCTCCTCGGGAATTGTGCCCGTGGGGGTTGTGGTGTGTTCCTTAGTCATGTTTACTGTCACGACAGCACTAATCTGGAAGTAAAATGACATGGGTAAGTGGAAATAGTTTCGCTTCGGGTCAGCGTTGACCCACGCTGATCTCGAGCATTAAGTGGAGCGTCGTGGCGCGCAGTGCAAATAGCCGGATAATTGTGTAGTCCAATTAAAGCCGGATCGCAGTGGTTCAATGTCGGCTGTGTGTGTTGTTAGAAACCACGCCAGAATCGAATTAGAATACGAATCATGTTCTGCTCAGAATCGGGGCAGGGCACCAAGGAAGCGCTCGATGTTATTCGAATTCCGAAGGCAAAGCATAATGTAAACAAACTGAACCTTGACGTGGAATGTATGTACAGAGGTGTTCGGACATCAATCAGATTCAGAAAGCCAGAGGAAAGGTGCTCCAGTTGCAAAATAACTTATGTAAAATAAATTCAGCTGACTGTGTGTGTTTTGGTTTGTCTATTTTTATTCGGAGTCCGAAACTGTGCCTTGGAGCGGGTGTGCCTGAGCAGTCGTGGTGTGGGCATGGGAATTAAATTAAATATAAATTGTTTCAGTGCACAGTTTAAGGCCAAGTGAGCGGAAGTCGCGAGTGGGAACTCGTGTGTTTGCTGTTTAACGGCCAATAAAGTACGAACAAATATTCTAGAATTGTAAATTAATTAGCGATGTGATTGCGTAAAATGCAGGGACTGCGAGACACACAAGCTAAGGGAATTTCATGCCGGCGTCTGATTGGTAATTTGGGAATTTCCAAATGTTTTCGTTCGAAGTCAATTAAGACCACGAGAGAAATTAGTGCTTCTTGCATAATGTCATTTCCCTCAGGACGGTTTAAGTTGGCATTTATTTTTGGTTTTTTTTTTTTTACTTCTTCTTGCGATATTTACAAAATGGCACAAATGAAGTTATGGGAGGAATTTAACTCCAAGGCGGGATGCGATTTGTATGTGCGTCGGAAAATCAAAATTTTAATCAACCGATCTGAATTTCGAATCTGTATGTCAATGAATGATCAAAGACATCAAAGTCAAGCCATAAAAGACGTAAGCGGACTTAAGTTAACATAAACAATCGATCGAATACGCAGAAGTTAGACCCTATGTCCCTTTAACCCGCTTCGTTCAGTTTCGTTAAATTTTACCTTGCGAAGCGAAATCAATCCCTCTTTACGTACTTAAGTGAATTTAACTCCAAGGCGGGATGCGATTTGTATGTGCGTCGGAAAATCGGATTCAAAGAATGTTGCTGATGCACCCCACACGGATCACGGGTACCAACCTACACAAAGCTCGATTTTACCGAACTTCACGAATTTGGGCTGTCAAGTTGCATCGCCATGCGGTGGTTTCGCCCCTTTTTTACTTGGGCCGCCCAGCGAGACACTTCTTGTTAATTGTTCCTAGAGCAATCAGTTGAATATTATCTACTTATACTTTATTAGTAGATTAAAATTTTTGTTACGAAACACGTTAGATGCCTAGTGCGAATACTGTGAAAGATGCTGCAACATTGACCACAGAGGTCTAAGACCCTGATGACGACTAATGTTAGCATTCTATTCAGATAATTCTCCTCAATCCAGATAAATTGCCTTTCCAAGTTTAATATGTAGATTTTGTTTACTTTCGTCAAGTTTTCTTGTGACACCCATTAATGGCAATAAGGGTGTATCGCACAGTAGACGTAAGGACGCTTAATTCAGCACAAGTACCCTGCAATCATATTCACCACTTCGCCCAGATTCGTCAAGTTTCGTTCACTTTTTAAAGCCATGTGACAGTTGTGTCAAATACTTGAACACAGAATTATTTTTGACGTTTTCCAGCGGAATACAATTATTCCAATTGAATATGAGATTCCAATAGTCGAAATCGTTCGTCCTTGATCAACCCTAATTTTCCCAAAAAATAGTAATGGTATACATTTTACACAGCTGAAGATCGGGTTAAATTTTTAACAACTCAACGCTTAAGTCAATTTTGTAACAACACATCTTTAGGAAGAAGTGAGGAAAGGGGCAGAAAAGTCGCGATTCAAACAAAACGTTGTCTTCTGGCAAATCTTACATCGAATGCACGAAAACCACAGCGTCACATTTTTTTCGTGACGGATAATATTTGGTCTTATGGTGCATCGGAAGAACCAAATATTGACACTACAGACAGTGGCTGTTGTAGAAAGCATGGACAACTTGGATCCGGCCAGAAGAGTCTTCGACAACCTGTAAGACAACGGAGAAGTTGGCGCACACAATTGGAGGAGAACCTCCAATAACTGGAGAGAGAATGGCTCTTTGGTTAAGGCTCATGTCAAGCCTGAACTGTAGCGGCCCACAGAGAAAGTGGGAGTGTTTTCAAAATTAAATGTGTGTCGGACTGAATTTGTTGGATTGAATGTTGAGTCGGATGATTGTTGAGCACGGTTGAGTTCCCCAGGCTGGGGAATCTGATTCTGCGATCGTTTTTCAGCAGCTTCCTTCATCCTCTTCTCATTTCCTCTGCTTCTTTGCAACCTGGTTCTGAGCTAATTTTACTGCGCATCGAGTTATTAAAATCAAACGGTTGAATTTGTGATCACTTGATGTGCGAGATGTGTACGCTTCCTCTTCTCTTGTTCAAATCAAGAGGCTATCCGTTCATTACTGTGAAACATTGGAGGTGGTGTCCAAGTTGGTTTAGAGTTTCTTCGCACTATTATCTCTGATTGGACTAAATTTTCTTTCTGTCGAAATCATTAGCAAGAATCAGACTTGTCCTCATTTAGTTTTCGGGTGCCCACAGATGTATATCAGATGTACATTTTTATAGAGCACGAGTGTTGGTCCATCTGGCAGTGATTGCCAATGATCATTGTGCATGCGGTTAACTAAAAGAAATTAAAACAACGGAATGACGTCGCTCCGTTGTCCAGCAACATCTTTCCGACTTGGCGACCACAAGATGAAATGGAATATTTATATTTTTTGTAGGTCGCTCAATTGCTCGTCGCTCATTGGCTTATCGTTCAATCGGTCGTCCTTCAATTGCACAGCCACTGGACGTTCAATAAGTGACTTAGGGGACACGTTTCCTTGGCGTTCGTCACAGCTGTGAACCTTTTCCGATCAAAAGAGTTCACATTAGACGAAGTACTCGTAACAGACACTGGACAAGTTTCACAAGGAGAAAACTTGGCAATCTGCTTAGGGCCTGGCGGATGGAGTAGTGGGTGCGTTGACTAGGATTGGTGTCTAGGTTCTATTTCCGACACGAACATCTTCCATTTTCCACCGCTCCACCTCCCGAGTCACAAAAGCATGGAAAGTATAAGAAGTGGTTGATTCTCAAATATTAATTGAAAACTTATGCTCCAACCGCATTTTTCAACACACTTTTGCCTCTTCTGAGCATTACTCGATGCAGCACGGTCTTAAGTGCCCCATACACAGCACCGTGCATCGGCGCAAGTGTCGCTTTTCGCCACTTAATTCCACAAATTCGTACACTTTACTTCTTCATTGGACTTTGACGACGTAGGATCAGCGTTATGAACAGCAAGGGTGCAAGTTTCATGATCTAGCTTCAAACGTATTGTCCAGAAACATGTAAATCGCTCAAATCGCAAAGCTAGTCACTCTCCAACGATCTGAATGCAGCTGTATGAAAGTGCGCGGACTAAGCCACACACATCGCACTTTGAACAACACCAACATTTTGCTTAAACAGTGTGGCACACCGAGAAATCCGTGCTCAGGCTAGCCGACGCATTTTTACACACCGACACAAGTCGCTTTACGAAACAGCACCTTAATTCTAACGAAGAAGTGAGGGATTTGTCTGATAAATGGTGAGCCAAGCTGCCCATGCACTCTGCTGTGTGCTTCGATGTCGCAACCCTCGTCACAAAAAAAATAAAAATGAAAACATTTTCGTTTTACTCACACAGTGTGGCGCTCTAAAAATCGCTAACCCGCCACACACAGGACACACGTCATTGCATCGACGAATGTTTGCTCACAAGTACGCTGTGTGTGGGCAGCTTTAAAATGCACGCAGTTTCCAATTTCGGGAAAGATGTGGAAAAGTCTGTCAAAATATTTGCCCAAAACTCGCCGTAAGCACGATCAGTTGGAACGATTTAGGCGGCCAACCAATGCCTGCCTCACGCTGAAGCCAACAAAAGGAATAACTGCAATATTCATCATCCCTTTGTAAAACTGCACTGCCAAGATGTTCTCCTTCAGAGAGCACCACTCGCACTTAGTTTTGACTATCGTCAGTCAATTAGCGTTCGCACATTTACGATCGCCAGATTTTTTTTTGTTTTTTTTTCGGCGTCAGTTTCCTTGCCCACAACGAATTATCATCGACAAATGGCTTCCCATTGAAACTGCGTGTCGAGATTTCACAAGAAATACACTCTTTCCCCCTGGCATTCAGACTGACCTAGAAACACATATCTCTATCGCGAGGCATGTGCACAGAAATTAAAGGAAAGAAAACGCACAAAATTTATGTTGATAGCTTTATTGCCAATTCGTTGACGTAAAAATTGAAATCTCTCTTGAGCCCACATCGCAGACAATTCTCTGGCGATGCCATATGACTCGAGAGTGTTTTCCACGGAAACCTGTATCGGGTGCGGTTTTCATTGCTTTCCTGAGAAAGAAGCAAAAAATCTGCACAAGGTGGTCGCGGTGTTTCAATAAATTTTCCCACAACCGGAACTCTGTCGGAAAAGAAAAGCAAAACCACCACATCCCATGAATTGCGGAGAAAGAACAAGAGAAAAACAAAAACAAAGAATGACTTCTAAAAATATTCTCGAGAAAGAGAGAAAAAAAAAATAAATAAAATTGAATTTTCCAAACGGGGTGGACGCACTGAACGGAACGGAAGCGTGCCATCAGTGATCGTTTTATGTTTTCTCATTTCTCTCGACTTCATTCCATTCCCCTGAATAATGTGATGGATATTCTTGTGAAACAGTGCAGGCGCTCCTTGTCAAAATGTAAATCCTCGACTGAAGAAGGGAACCACCACCACCGCCAGCAGTGTCAGTGCCTATGGATAATTCATTTGAAAAGGAAAGTGTTTACGTTACTGACCGGCCGCGCACAGTGTGCCGTGCATGCCGCACCGCTGCCTGCATAGGGACGGTCTATATTTACGAGATCGTACAAACAAACTGCTGGATACTGAAAAACATCAATCGATTCCATTCGATTCACCACGATCGTTCGATCGTTGTTTACACAAGTCGTCTCTGTTCGGTCGAAATGTACTCGTTGTTCCTGTCGAGAGCAACAGGCGTTTACGGACTAGGTGAGATCACTTGCACACAGGATACCTTGTAACTCGCATCCTTCAATGCGATTCTGGTTGTGAGCTGTAAATATTTACATGATGCACTTGTTGTCTCTTCCGGTGGCAGAGGGGAGGAGGTGCGTCGACGATTATTTGGAAAATTATAAGTCTGTCAACAGGCCACTGCCTCCCCGATTTGGCTGCTTCGCCGAATGCCAGAGGTGAACACACGACCAACGTGCAATTAGCTTATGTAAGGCAGCACTTCGGCCGGATGGCAATTTCGCAATCACTCTGCAGATGCACGTCTGATTCTGCGATAGGCCCGAGTGCCGGTCATGTCCCTGCTCAAAAGGGACTAGCTTCCCGTCATTAGTCCGGCCAATTAATGCCGCGTAATCAATCAAGTGTCGCCGCCTCCCACGACCATCCCACAGAGGGAAGCTCGTGTGTACAGAGAACAGCGTCTATTTAAAAATCACTTTACACAAATCATTCGGCATGTTCTGAGGGGGATTCGATTGGCCCCAATTCGAAGAATGACGCACTCGGCCGGTCGGGCGGTGCACACACTCGCGTTCGGGCAGCAGGTTGCCTTCAGTTCAGAAAACAAGCGGATAATTAGGAATTACAGGCCTCACGTCGTACAAGTGTCTTCTATGCACTCGTGTGTGTCGGTCAAGACAAGGGGTGGCAGGAGCGAATAAAAGTGTATCCACGCCACCACTGAGGGGGTGGTTTGTTCTGGCGTGTCGGCCGGCTTCCAACAACAAGTGGGTGGACTTTCACCTCGCCAGCGTGTAGGTGTTGCTCTTTTTTCGAAATTTCATATTTATTTTTTTCCAATTAGCATACACACGCTATAATTTGAAATCCAAACTGAATACCCTGCGTCTCGGCGAGAAATACCTTACGAATGATTTCACCACTCAAAAGTTGCCGGCAGACACTTGCTCTTCGACAAGACATATTATTTGAGCTTGGGCAAGTTTTTCTTCGCTCGGGGCTGTCTTTCCTATAAATAGGTTTGTGTTTTCCTATTTTTTCCGCCTTTCCTTTTTTGCAAACGAATGGCGTGTCCATCAGCCAGAAGTCAATTTATTTGAGTTGCTTATTGGATTAGCGAGTCTGGCGCAAGAAATGTTGACTAAGTGAGAAGACCTCCAACCCTGAGGCGGCGTTCGATTTATGAACTTTTGCCAGCCACTGCGCCGGTTGTTTATTTGGCAAGGTCTCTCCGAGAAATCAGCAGGAGTTGAGTTTTGCATGAAGAGCTTGTCTTCCACTGGAAAGAAATACTCCACGAAACGTGGTTCTCAGAATCTCACAGCTTGAGATAAGCAGCGAAGAAGTCGATGGATTCTAAGAAGGTGATCTTTGAATCCTTTTTCAGAGATGAGCAGAAGAAGTGCTGACAACCTGCAGAAATGGCATCGAAGACGATGCTGCAATGAATTCGTTTAAATGTGAACTGCTTCTGTGTACGTCCAGAATATTGCAGCGCAAAGTGCAGTCATTCCACGGAGACTGGGTGGAAAAGTGCACAGTTGGAGAGTCTCTTTTTTCCAACCGAAGCAGAACGGGAAAGAGGATGTGTACAGGCATGATTTTGGTTTCAGATGCTGATGAAAAACGAAAGACAATACCTACAGTGAAACTTTTCTAGAGCGGACATCTGCGGGACCTTCCTGATTGTCCCTTTGTAGGGGCGTCCGTTCTAGAGGGGTTGAAATGCAGGAATATCTTTATGCCGGGACCATGACGAATTGTATGTAAATAGTGGTCCCTTACACGTAGTCTCCACTGTACATGAACCAAGTCCGGTTCATGAACATGATGTGAAAAAATCTAGCGGAGACACAAAAATCCATGTCCCAGCCTACATCGTGTCGGAGAATCTCGATTTTACGACATGGCATGAGGTTCAAAATTTGGACATGGGATTTGACGTTTTCCTACATGTGCACGATTTTGTTTGAATGGAGTGGTAAATAATGAGAGTTATTGTGAAGCGTTAGTGAATGCGAATTTTTGACGGTTGGTTGCCCGCTTCTTGATGTTGTCTCTCTCGTAGCCAACGTTTAAGTGAAGCGACATGGCATATCTTGCGCACGATAGAAAAGAGCGTGGAAGGCTGTTCAGATTCTGGCTGTGATGCTGGGCAGAAATATGTCTAGTGGAGACGGTGTGTTATAGAGAGCTGTACTTTAAATAGGAAAGAGGGGACGGCATTCTCATTCAGAATCCCCTTGAGTCTCTGGACTGTACAGACTCCCGGATTTTTTGTACAGTCTTCAGTCCGCGGTGAACCTGAACGCCAACCAACATGCCTCACCAGCTAGTCTCCCGTTGTCTGCCTTTAAGTGCATGCACAAATTTGCTTAGAGTCATTCACTTCACTTCTTTTTTTGGCGTCTGACTTTGTAGATGCGACCATCGTTTGCTCGGATGGTCGAGGACTGCAGCGTTCTACATATATGAAGCAAGCACTTTAGGCTTTGGACCCGTATACACACTCCTTGCTAACCACATGTCGCTGTAGTGTAGCTCCCATCCACATGTCATCGACGCAAACAGGAGCAATTCGATTGCTTGCCCTTGTCAACAAAGCTCCAATTGTTCTCTGATGATTTCTGTTCGAATTTCGCGCACCTAAAGCAGTCCGAGGCGGACCTGGTTCTAGCTTCTACAGCAAGCCCTCTTGTTGGGCGTGTTATTGTTCATTCACGAGTGGATGGTGACAACTCCGAACGTCAAGCTTTGCGAAGCTTTGGGTTTGGACAGGCATATAGGTACTCTTTGAGCATTGTTAGTGACTCGAAAGAGGTGAAACCGTCGGGGATCGAACCTGGCACCCGAACCCTAGGAGTCGACGCACGACAATACCACGGTTACGCACAATCTAGTCCTCGACACTTTTGGTGCGAAGATGAGATGATGTCGATGGAACAATGATGTGTTTCCGAGTCCTGCCCCTCGTCTGTCTGACAAGTGTCTCCATTTGTTGGTAAATGCAGCCTTTCCTAATAAGTTTGAAGTCCCATTTCATCGACTTGGCCAAAAAAGGCACTTATGCCATTTTCTAACTTTCACGAAGATAATCTAGCGAGGAAAATTTCACTTCGAAAAACTAGCGGTTTGCGTCCATTCTTACTTACTAACGTTTTGTAAGAACTACTTGGGAATCTTGGTTTAAAATTAGGGATCTGCCATACAGTCGAACTTCCCTTGTCGAATTTCAAGGGACCAGAAAACAAGTTCGAAATAGAAACTTCGAGTTAAAGAAGATACGCAAAATGTACGGGAATAGAATCAATCGCACGAATGTAGAAATCCTTTTCTACAGACAATTGCCACTGCGTGACACGCATGAATATGGAATTTCAATAACAACACCGACGGTTAAGTGCCTGCCCTTGGTCAGTTGGGGCCCCGGTTGGAGTCACAGTGAAAGCAAGGTTAAAACGCTTTTAGCTGGTTTTCAAATCTGGTCCAGTCACTGGAATCAAATTAATAGTGCCTATCACCGGAGTGGTCAAAGAGTGGCAGTCGTCTGACTGTGTATAGATCGCCACTGTCGGTGAATCTACTGGAAGTCCCACTTGTTTGTGTATAAAATTGGCAGTTCTTTCGTCCACCCCGTAGGAGAGGCCATAAACCGCCACAAATAGTTGATAACTGGAACCTTATAGCAGCGAATCAAATGTGTCCTGGAGTGAACCAACACTAAGAGTAGTTTGAAAAGACAAAGGGACTCAACATACTCTACTACTAGTCCACTATCTTATGGGAAATTAAACAAGAAAGTACCGTCTAGCGAGTTGAAAGAAAAGGAGACGACTCTGCATTACATCGCCATCTGCCCAGCACTTGCAAGAGCTAGGCAAGGAACGTCAAATTAATATTCGTTCAAGCCTAGAGTCTACAGGGGATGTAAAAATGCAGGGCAAGCTAAAATTCAGGACGATCCACTAAGTGCCTTCAACATCAAATGGAAACTACAATCAACGCATTACATCAATGAATGCCGGGCAATGGTAATCGAGTGGATAAGAATTCATTCAGATGAAAGTCTGTCCACTCCACTTAGTCTCATTCAGGAACGCAACTTATCCATGTGATATCCATAAAATTTGCAAGATGTACTGTCAATTAGTGCATCAAATAAGATAGAACAAAAGACAACATATATAAATCGAATACATTTGAGAAACGCATAAATTCTTCGTCAACCACTCAGTGCACTGCTGGACGCTCATCTAGACCCTGGGTGGGATCGTGTATTGAAAGAAGAGAATGTCCCCTGCGTAGCATAGTACAGTCCAGAAGTTACACAAATCTCGACCAAGCAGGAGTCCAGTGGCATTTATTAGAGTTAAATGGATTTGATTCTTGGAACAGAGAGCCTTTAAACATCTCTGAATTCTTGTGTAGAGAGGATATACGTGGATTTTTAGAAGAAACTCGAAGATCAATGTACGCAATCGTCGTTTCATAAAGCCTGAGATTTCCAAGTTAAATGACACAAAATAAAGGAATTCAAAATATTCGTATAGATTCGTCACAAATGTGATGGAGACCGAATTAATAGAACATTACTTTTGATCGAGTTCATCCCGTTGATCACTGCACACGATGCTGAACTCATGCACATAAAACCAGAAGAAAGAAGAAAAAGAAAAACACAATCACCGCGTGTGACCGGGGAGGGTGACTCGTAAAAGACAGTCGTAAACTATTTAAAGAGACACGCAGTGCACAGCCTGCCGAGGGAACAATGCAATTTTCAAAGCTGATTCCAAACAGGCACTGATCGTGGTAAAATAGCAACGCTGGTTTCTCTAGGGATGATTAACGACACAGGAGTTTCGAGTTACTCTGTGGAAGCATTGTCAGCGATTCTCGGCTGTCAAATGAAAGTAGAAAGCTTTGCGTAGGAATCAACGCTTGCTATCGGAATATCTTGTGACAAATCTTTCCAAGAAGATGACTGAGCAAGGTAATAATAATAACATAGGTGGCGCTACAGATCCAAGGTGGGACAGGGCCTAGCTTCTACAACAACCACTCGTGCTGTGCGTGCTTGTGTTCCTGCAGATTTATGCCGACTGCGCACCAGAAGAAATCCAGTCGCTTTGGAGATGGGCAAGTACACAACTTATAGTCCCGTTGTCCGCCCACGAATTTGAGGGACTTAAAGTAAAGCTTCTCCTTCTCCTAAAGCTTCAACTCCTTCTTACATAATATCAAAAACCCCTGGCAATTGAACAGATGCATTAAAAATATGTAAAAAGTGTTTTTTCAAGAGCGGAAAATGCACACATAATCCCATTCTCCTCAATCGAGGACGCTTTGATATATTTAAGAATTTTTAAATAAAAAATCATTGTTTTTCGAAATATTTTCAATAGCTTGTGTCAGGTCCAAAAGGGTTAATCGCGAAAAAAAACGCTGCCAAGAAATAGGCGCAACCAATGTAATTGTTATATTTGTGGAACTTGATTTCGGTTGCAAGCGACAGAGTTTGAGAAAATTGTTCTAAACAGTCTAAGCATGTGTTAAGACTGGAGTAAGGCGAGAATTACGAACAAAGTGACACTTATCCCATATTCCCACTGTCCACACGGCACAGCAACATTTTCGAAATGTGTCCAAGTCACCTCAAACGTGATGTGCTCCAACAGATTCCAACCTTTCAGTCCAAAGTTAAAATAAACAAATTTCACCGAATACTCATCGATCATGTGTTCGAAAAAATTTAAAGAATCGGCAAAGGCGCCAACCATCCGTGGCCCCCTGAAGGGATTGTGCCGAAATCTAAAAAAAAGCGATGACTACTCATAGGACTCATAGGCCAGAGATTTTGTTCCACTGGTATAACCCAGGCCAAGCATCTGCAACATTACTCATGGATGAGTCCCCGTCCGCAATTTAACCACATCTGAACCAAGAACTGACAAGACAACAAATTTGAGAAGCTGAATAAATCATGATTGAAAGGTGCTCTTTGACGGATGTTGTTCTACGTTTTCTGACACAATGAGTGCTGTCAGCGAATTTACGACCGTCGTTCATCCTCATCTTCGAAACACTGCTATCCACAGACAAAGGGTTGACGGTCGGTGGCACACAGTGACTCAGAGAACTTCAAACGAATTAAATAAATAATTTCAAAATCTTTGAAGAGCGTTTTTTTTTCTTCAAAAAACATCAATCTCGATGCCAAACACAATTTTCGAATAAATCCAAGTGACAGTTGCCGACAAATAAATTAACGGTTTCGATAATTTCAACGTCAAAATCTACACGAAGACATCGAAAAGTGGTCTAAAAGCACGTCAGTTTCTGACGCTAATTAGAAGTTTAATCGGGTGAATTGCAAACAGTGTTGCGAAACGTCACGAGCAGCGAACGCTTTGACAGATCGATCGGCTGCCCATTCCCAATTGACGTCACTGCCCTGCAATATTCTCACAATATTCTATTGCGATGTTTGCGTGATTAATTTTCAAAATCGACTCACCACTATAAATCGCCAATAATAATAGACCGCTGATTCAGCAATCGCTTGATTTTGCACCAGAACTTGATATGCACTCAAATATGATAGGTTTCTTTGAAAAATCACACTTCAACTAAAGTTCCATGTCCACGGTGTTTTGCTTGAGTCTTCTCCGGTGGATCACTTGTAAATTGTTCTAATCATTGCACAAAAACTGAGAAAACTGATTGAAATGAGAAAACACAAGATCTTTATTTTCAAAACCGGACAGCCATATGGAGAGATTCGAGAACGAAAATGCGTACGTTTTACCACTTGAAGATCTCGTAAAGGACTGATCCGTTTTTTGAATGTAAGATTTACATTTTAATGTGCGCTCCGCTCCAATATCCCACCGCGCAAGTGTACTTAAAAATAAGTCACTACCACCTCAGAGAAAACAGACGAATTTTTTTTTTTTGAGGTTCTGTTTCTGAGCACTCCTGTGCTCAGCATTGGCAGTAGCCGATATGTGTGTTTTTGAACGAAAAGGAATTGTTATTCCCTCACACAGAGCGGCACAACACAACGGCAAGATCAGCCCCATGCCGATCATCGCAATCAGTAGTCGGTCGCGCACTTGGTTTCATCCACACAATGTTTTTGAAAAACAACAACATTCAAGCATCCCGTATCCCTACGGGTGGAGAAGAGGCATCTCTATATTTAAAACACGTCGATCGTGCGCAAGATCACACATCGCGCTGCTCTCCTCCTGTCGTCAGCAGCAGCCACAGCCACAGCACAGCGGCACCGAGTCAGAGTCAGTCAGAAGAGGAATTCTGAGATTCTAACACACACATAGCTTGCCACTGCTGCCGTCACGCTATTAATAGAATCCTAAAAATGATCAATTCGACGAGTGGAGGCACTGCCGTGCTGATCACTGCTGTGGCAACTCACACAAAGCAAAACGCACAACAAGTGACTGCCGAAGTCCTTGCCTCTTCTAGCGCGAAAGAGAGTGATCTCTCGCAAAGTCGAGCGTGACAGCTAGAGGGCCATTGATCTATTTTCGTCCTTATTGGACACGATCGCCACGATCGCTATGATCTCTCCCATCAATTGATGGATTCTGACGCTTGGCTGTTTGTCTTCTAGCAAAATCCCGATGCCACGCCGCTTGCGTGAAAAAATAAGCACGATATTTGAAAATTTGCTCTCAAACTGTCCAGGAAACGAGACTGATGGATGTCTTGAATCACTATCCGAAAACTAAACGCCCGGCGCGGTGGTCGCTTGGCGCGCGGACATTGAACCCGACCGAGTTTTCTGACATCTCGCCGCACTACAGGTGGAGCAGCGAGTGCTGGTGGTTCTTTTGAAAATCGTTTCTCGGATTTTGAAAATCCAAAAGCAAAAGCATCGTTTTTAATGGACGTGTTCCTGCATCTGCAATGCGGGACCCCATTAGGAAAACTACGGTTTTACGACGAAAAAGTTCTCGAAATGGGGGCCGCATGGTCGTTGAACTCAACCACTTTTGGGATTCCATTTCGTGCAGGTGTGTTGCAAACACAGGGTGGGGATATTTTTGAAAAGAAAAACACACGCATGTTCGCGTGTTTGAAAGAGCTTTCCCATAGGGGGAAAGCTAGTGGCGCGCAGTTGGCAAATGCGTTTTGTATTTCGAACGTGCGGGCGTGAGGCCTCAATGTGCATGGAGTGAGTCAGTGGGTTTTCTTGTTATAAATACACCGTCGTTGCGACTTCTAAGAAGTTTTCGAAAACTAGAGAACACAAAAAAACACCTCACTTGAAAGAGATTTCCTGCTGTTGAGATGTTTGTAACGATTTCAACATAATTTGGTGACATTTTGGAAGACATGATGATGATGACTAACGGAACTGAGTCAAACGACTTGTGTCCTCGTAGAATTTCACGAATTCCGAGATGTTTTCCGAATCGACTTGCTCTGGAATCGTCAGACTTTTAAGGCGAACAGGTGACTAAACAGCACTTAAATTTTATTGGCTAATGAATAGAATCTAAATTGACAAACAAAAGAAATGAGTTCCAAGGCATGTGGCGTTTGTTGTGGGTGGGTGTGGTTTGCCGTGCATGTGCGTGTGTGTTTTGGCCTTCGTGACATAGCTGTCGTTTGAGTCTAGATAATGCCGCTGAATAGTTTTTCTATGCTGGTGGTCTCGGAAGCCCTTGGAACAAGTCATAAAAAATCTAGTGCTTGCGAAGTAGAGCGGAATTTATACCAATTGAAGTTCAGTGTGATGTTGGTTTGCAAGCCAATCCAACTGCTCATAGTCAGGAAACCAGCTGAAGTTGGCTATTTAGCCAAGAGGGCGATCTGTGGAATGTCCTTCAGATCGCTTAGGTCATCAAGGAAGGGGGTCGAAGTCGTCGCGCCATCCAGACGGCGTGTGGGGAGATAAGAGTTCTCCAAATCGACCATTGGCCAGATCATCCTTGAAGTACTGCACGAGATGCCTGTTTTGCCATCAAGTATTCGTGGGTGGGTGGAAATCTCCTTAATTCGTGACTTAGGGGTATACCTGTCATACTGCATGGCTGTTGATAATCTAGCATGTGGGTCCACTTCAGGGTTTCCAGAAAATGTTCAGTACACCGCTATCCAACACAGGGGAAGTCTAAGGTACGCAGTCATCTCCTCTAGACATGTCGGAAGCAGATTTGGAATTTATCGAAACCTCCGCCAAAGCAGCAGCCGTTAAGGCTTCCGCTGCAAAGCCAGCTGCCAGCTGAAAAGCCGCACTAGCAGCCGGCACCCGCAAGAAAGTCCCAGCTAAGAAGCCAGCTGCTGCTAAGAAGGCTGCACCATCCATGCGGGTTGAAGTTAAGACCGCCACTAAGCCAAAGTCTTAGGATGACCAAGAAGATTGCCGGCAGACCACAATCGGTGGCAGCGCAATTGGCTACCAAGGCCAGGGCAGAGGCCTTGGCGTCCAAGAAGGCAAAACCAGATCTTAATGTTTAGAAGGGTATAGCCAAGGAGAAGGCTGTTGCTTTGCTGAAAGCGAAGGAGGTTCAAGGGAACTTTTGGAACTCGCACCAGGAAGATACACACTAGTGTACATTTCCACAAGCCCAAGACACTGCATTACCCCGCAATCCAAAATATCCAAGGAAGTCGGTCCCCACGAGGAATCGCATGGATTTCATTGATGCCTACAACATCATTGAGTACCTCTTCGCAAATGAACAACAGTACACTGGTGTTCTCGGCCCGTCTGAAGACGAGTACGAATTCGAGCTGTTGTCCGTAAGTTGTACGACATCAAGGTCGCCAAGGTGAATACCCTTGGCAGACAATACAGAAGGCGCAATACTCGCGTTTGGCTAGGACCTATGTTACACATTACAAAACAACTGTGCTGCCTAGTCCTTGCTTTGTTTTCCAATCGTCTAGTATTCTGCGCAGGCATGCACTCAGTCACTAAAGGATGTGCGGTCATGGGTCCCGAATTCATGTTCTATGTTTCGAAAAGCGAAGTTTTTGTTCAAGAAGCTGACGGGTGACGACATTCAGCGTGTCCGAAGATGTAGATCGAACGAAATAAATCTCTCTACGCTTCTACATTAACTCTCATTATTTACCACTCATCATTATCATCATCATCTTCTGACCCGCATGCTGTACTGAAGGGGTCGCTGGGGTAAACCACGCACGAGAGACCTCCAGGCAACCCGATCCTCCGCCAACGATTCTAACTCATCAGGAATTATGCCCAAGCGCAATCAGGCGAATTTTCGAACTTGGTCCAACCATCTCGTCCTGGGTCTGCCAAGCGGTCGCCTACCTGATGGAATTACATTCAACGCCAATTCGATGCCGTTGCAATTGTTGGCTTTTGCTCCAAGTACGCACTGGTGTGTGCATTGCGTGACTTCCACCCCACCCCCAAAGCGGCTCACGAGGCCACTGCTGGGTTGCTCGTAGTTCCTTCGGGCTAAGCCCGACCGGCAGTCGACAAACCGGCCACCAGAGGCTCGTATACTGCCACCATCCAGCCCTGGCAGTATCCGAGGCCCATAGTTTTCTTCTTGTCATTAGGGGGATTGCGCTTCGTTAGCCATGCTTGGGATGCATGAAAAGAAACCCCTACACCCTAATAATGAAGTTAAACCACGATGTTGTAGCTGTGCTAAACAATGACGAGGTCATCGTCGCCTGCTTCCTGCTTTCGCTTTCGATACGGTCTGGATTGAGGGACTCATCTACAAGCTGAACCAGATGGGATTCCCCTCCAACCTTATCAGAATAATTTAAAGCTTTCTGCATTCCAGAAGATTCTACGTCTCAGTTGAAGGCAGCAGTCAACAGAGCGGAGCACCAAGGCGGGAGTTGCACAAGGATCAAAGCTGCGCCCGTGGCTTTTCATCATCTACACGGCAGATCAACCACATCCAACTGACACAGTGAACTGCTGTCTATTTGCAAATGACTCGCTGACATATGCCAGCTCGACATCACCACAGATAGCCGCGTGAAGGATCGAAATCCAAACAGCGAACCAATTTGACTGCTACACCCAATGGGGTATTCGTATCAATGCTGGGAAATCGGCTCTTATGTGCTTAAGGAGACCATCCAGAGCTGGATCCAGATCAGCAGCCAAATGTCGAAGCCTAAAGGTAGTGCGACCTAACCGTACAGAAATACCAACAAACGAGAAGGTCAAGTATCTTGGCGTTAACTTCACGGAAAGGTTGAAGTTCAACAGTCATGCGAAAGTGACTCTTAAGAAGGCCAACCTAGGCTTACATCGCATCCCTTGATGCGCAAGCAAAATGGATTAAGCCGGAGGACAAAACTGCTGCTCTAAAAGCAGCTTGTACGCAACAATAGCCTTTACGACCAAGCACGCATCATCTCCCTGCAACAGTAGATGCTGACACTGTTCAAAAAGGAAGCTACTAGAAATCAACAACCGTTCTAACGAGGAAATCAGGAACCTGAAAAACAAAATCCCCGGACAACGCTACCTCAACGCGTTTAATCTTCTTAACGAACAGAACTTTCCAGCGACGTCGAACAACGAGCTGCAAGGATTCTACCAGAGCAGCGGTAGCAATCACCATCGAGGCTAACTCGGCTAACACATCACCACCCCATCCCAAAAGGACCACCATGGACACACGGACCACGCACCAGCCATTGTACGACATAAAAAAATAAACAATAAACCAACAATAATAATAAACATTAAATTAGACAAAGTACATCAGTTGGGCCCCTATAGTTGAGCCAACACCCTAACCTTTAGTTTGTAAGTCGAGTTGTAGACTCAATTGTAGAAATAATTCCGTTCAAATAAATTTTTAAATCGCTCGCTATGAATAGTAGTGTAATGCCCCTATTCTGGTTGCGGTAAGAACTCACAATTGTCTGTGATGCTTCGCTTGTGAAGTTTTTCCAATTTGTTATTTAACTTCCTCATACCATGGTGTGGTGAATTTGTTTTCATGTTAAAACCTTTGTTTCGCTCTCTTTTCACATTGTCCTCTCAATGTCTCTGCATTCGGAAGAATTTGATGAAACATGTTTTCTCCAATGCGAAGGGAGAATTACTTTTTCGTAAATTCGTTTGAATATTTGTACCAGAAATGAAGTACGATAAAGACGCCCAACTTCTACCTCTCTTGCCTACTAAAATGTTAGATAACAATTTTTTATCGTTTTCTATAGCCGAACAGAACGGCATTTAGGTTATTTCGTGAATAACCGTCCAAAATTCATCAATGACTGTCACAAGGTCTTTGAAATTCCTCGATGGACTAGGGGTCAATCAGCTGTGAAGTTGGGTATCTCTATAATTCCTCATTTCTGATATTGAGTCAGCCATAAATTTCACATGTCTGAACTAGCACCTACGTATGTTCATCTTTAACACTAAAATCGTCCAACAAATTCTGACACTAGCTGTCATTTGGAATGTTGTTGTTCCAGTGGGAACGCAATAATAGGTCTGTTCAAGTCCCCAAAATAAACAACACAAAAGAGTATAAAACAACACAAATTCTACGAAGGTCTGTTCCCGTACTCCAAAAATTTGGGTTTTATGTCAAATGAGCGCTCTCTCGAGAGAGTTAAAAATGTCCCCACCTTGCCCATTTTAACACAAGAAATTTCTCTGGGCAGTTTGTTGGTCTTCTGTCAAATCAGTTGATGTGTCAAATACTTAGATTTGTTTTCCAGTGCTTGTGAAACAGATGATAATGAAAGATCAAAACGGTCGGCGAGATCTCTGAAACTACATGCTTAATGACCAGCAAGTGCTTATGAGCCCTGCAACTTTAATTGGGCCGTAGATCAGCATAAAAGTGCGATGTTTCAAATCTTTCCGAAAGGCTTTCAAATAAAGATCTTTTAATACGGAAATGTGTTTGGAGTGTGGTAGAGTGGAACAGTCGTTTCGAAATAACCCCTCACACACTTTCTGTTTGACTTAGATGAAGACTTTTCAGTTTCGGTTCATTAATAATTAGTTCCATGACGTCGTCGTCGTCAGTTATCATGTCCAAAAATAACTTTTTAGCAGAATTTTTTTAAGTTTCCATTTTTTACACAGCACTTGGAAATCACAAATGTAATTTAATTCAAACCAGTATGTGCCATTTCTTTTTTGACATTTCACAAATGACATAATTTACACATTTGGTAAAACTGCGTTCTTGAGATTTTGCTTCTCTCTGAGAGATTTTTACCCCACTCCTTAAAAAATTACAGTCTTCACAATTTTGTGCAGAAAGTACGGGAACAGACTTAATGTGCGGTGCAAACGTCCCATAACAGAGATATGTGTCAATGAGGACGAACATGACACTCTCTAGTAGATTGTGGCAGTGTAAAAACGTTAAGAGAACACTTCAAATAATAAACTCTAATTGCCGTATTGTTAAACTCCAAATAGCGACGAATTAGTACTAAAACATGTGTTAACTCGTAATCCTTTCGCTTTCACTGACATGTGTTAACGAGCGGATAACTGAATACATCGAATTCAAAGTGTAAAAAGCAGAAAACTATTTATGGCAGGGAGTTGGTTGTCAAAATTGACGGCTGGATTTGGTTTACCAACTGTGTTTGTTTTATACCTTAAAAGCTGTCAAGGAATTCACAAAAGGTCCTCAAGTTTTATCGATTTCCTAAATCTAATGGGTAGTCTCACTGATGCTGAAATCATCACAAAAAATACCGCTTTTCAAAAGCCAACATGCATAAATTGATAGGTCTTGTAAGGCATGATTAAGAAGGCGACAAAAGCGGTGGTCACATTCCAGTCAATAGCCAAGTGATGGCTGCAATACGTTATTGCGGTCATACTGAGGTAAGGACGCAACAAATCATATTCCATTCCATTTCCATTTTCACAAACAACGTAAACGAATTTCGTCCAAATCAGTGTCTGCTGTGCAATATGACAGATGTACTAGAATGTTTAGTACAATTTGGTGAAGTGTTGCCGTGCCGTTATTTTTATTATGTTATTAAGAGCAAAAGTTATCAAACCAATAACTTCACTATCCGTGTGCTAGCAAAAACATATTTCAAAGAGAGGATGGCGTTTTTTATTAATGCCGTTGTAACAGAACAGTTGGTTTGATTTTAATTAGTTACATAAACATATTCACCATTTCTTTCAACTTATAAGAACTTAGCTCATGAACTACTCTTCTAAACTCTTTCGCTGAAAACGCCAATTCGAAGCATGTTTCGACCCGGAAACTATGGTTAATTTTAGAACTAGTTTTATCAATCGAGGAACGCTTTTGTTGTCGTCGCGTGATAGACATGGTCACTGCCCTTGTTGCATTTTTAGTGCTTTAACAGACTCTCAATAACACATCGAACGCGAACACAGCATTTGTACCGTTGTTTGAATCGGTTTGCTGTAAAATAAAAATCATAACCGATTACTTTACCAGCAATACCGATAAGGTAGTTTTTGATGTTAGCTTGTGCAGATTTCATGTGAACTTCGATCGCCTTGTCTTGAGGTTTCAGTTCGTGAACTAGGATAAATAGAACTTGACGTTGCAGATCGTGTGTCGTCACAAGTCTATGCGAAAACCCTTCTTGATGCATGCCTGAGTCTTCTATGAACGAAGTATTTTAGATAAACAGTCTCTCTTGACACTGTCCTATTCTTCTCTGAAATGCACTTGTCGAACATACTCTGCACATTATCCACACGGTTTGGTCAATAGTGACACTGCTTTAGAATATGTTTTTAAATACTCAAAGTTTTCCACCTCCGAGTTAATTAGTAAAGGCGATTCGAAGAATGTCATCTCGGACAAGTTTTTTGGTTTGTAGTCACTTGTCCACCTGTTGTCAAATCACCCACCGGCGCATGACAAAAGAACAAATCGCCCCGTATCCCAGTTACATAAGCACACCCAACATTCTCTAAATTAACCCGTGGACAGGTGAAAATCAAATTAATTAACCAAACGAGTTAAGAGAGAACATTTTACGCTCAGTCGCACATAACCGCTTGACACGACACAAGCGCTAATGATGACAGCCGACACAAAAAGGGCGAACCACTCAAGCACACTGCCAAAATGCATACAGACACAAAGACATTTTGAAAAGACGAAAAACCAACAAAAAAAAAATAACCAATAGACACATGGTAGGAATCATCATGTTTCTGCCACACAGCAGCAGGCAGTGGTTCTCGAGACTGCACATAAATAAGCCCAATTCCAATTCCCTTAACCTTGTCGCCGAACACAATGAAAGTGCAACCCCATAAATACACAGCATTCTTGTCATCCGACTTCTGTCAGGGATCCTTTGTGTGGTGGAGCAGCAGCGATACTGTCTTAACAAAGCACACATTTATTTACTGACGTGCCGCTCCTGTCAACAGCTGTTGGGGCGATGACGGCAGATCTAGTCAACAGCGGAGAGTTACACGACCTATAAATAGCGGTCTCTATTCGGATGTTGCAAGCACGCCATAGGAAGTCAAGTGTTCCTACGCAAACGAACACCGCAATCTGCCACTTTGCCACTTTGCCATTTTGCCACGTTGTGACCGATGTACCTCTGAGATTGCGGTGTAAGCTGTCAAATGAAAAATAGGCACATGGAGTGCACGCCGAACGCAGGTGATGGCTATTTCCGTCGCTAGGTAAACATCCTGTTTGCAGAACGAAACGCTGCCGCACCGCGCCGCCATGGCAACGATCGCAATCAGTGTTGATTAGACTGATCTTAATACGTGGGCACTTGTAGGCGTTCACATGCTAGCGGTAATGATCTGAGGGGGAGATGTTGTGATATTTTTGAATTTGATTGAAAAAAAATAATTGTTTTGCGTAAATTAGTGCCGGGTGGCGATGTTGGCTGTGCAAAATGCCGAATGTTGATGTGGGAGGGTGACTCTTAACTCGGGCAACAATCGATGCAGCCAAGTCATGCCCTGGGTGTCGGTATTTGAGAAAGATTGCCGCGTTCTGCTCGTGGGTCGAATGTTTACCATTTCAAATGTTGTTTGGATGAGAACAATGATGGGACTTGGAGGAGAACTGCTGGCAATATTTTATTCGACTTAATGAACTGTAATTTATTTAATTTAACTTGTAAACTTTCGCCGGAGAAACGCTTGAGATTAAATTGGCGTGAGTTCAATGTTCAGCAAAGGCAGCAAAAAAAATTCGGGTGAGGAACCACTTGTTTGAGTTGGCAATACTGGCCACAAAAATAGGGGAATTTCCATCAAAATGACTCTTAAGTGCGTCGAATCTCGTTATTTCAGGCAGAATACTGCAACTTGTCTGAAGACTGATTCAAATTGACCGTCGGGGGTTCCTTTTTCGATCTGTTTGTACAAGACAATCAGACAGGCAGACAAGCCATGCGAGCAACTTGAAAAAATTGTCAGCCTTTTTCGACATCAAATGGTCCTGCCTCCAAGGATGGTAACAGACTGTAACAGACACACCGAACGCTTGGACACCAATGCTCCACAGCTAAGTGGGTTTTCGAATTCTAAGTGCCTGACTGAAAGGACTATATCGTAAGACAGCTTGGTATTTATGACTGCAAGCAGCGTGACCAGCCCGATCAAACAGGGAAGGCTTCTATTGCTCAGACTTAGTCCTTCCATGGGTCAGGGAAGGCTTCTATTTCTCAGTCCTTCCATGGGTCACAGGCTTGACATGTAACCAAATAAACCTGCATAACGACAGCTTCACTTGCGGCTTACATCCAACTTGGGATGCATTCGGTGTCTCTGTGACTGGCAGCAACTTCCTACGTTCAAAATAGAAATGGCACCGTGCTGGGGTTGTTCTAGAGAATGAGCTAACTTTTTCGAACTGTTAAATTCTGTGTTCGACATGTTTTAAGCTGAATGAACTTGTATGATTCCGCGCTGGGATCTGAAGCACTGTCGTTTGCGTTGCATCTAATCTATTGGTTTTGTAAAGTTTGTAAAACGATCTGTGACCTATTTCACCAACTGACAAATTTGTATTTACAATTGTTTTTTTTTTTCACCAAAAATTGTGACCTTTTGTTTTGTCGTTCCATCAAATTCTTACGAATTGTTTGCATGCATGAATATTCCACAAAAAAGTGTTATTTCTGCTACAAGTGTTGCTTTTTTTTTTTTTGTATTCAGATTTTGAATTTCAAAATAATATCGACGGCTTAGTAGATAGTAGTGGATAGTGAGCGTAATGATTGTGTGACAATTTATATCGACCGCGAATAAACTATGCGATTCCAAGACAGATGAGATTCTCGAAATAATTGGACCACATATTCCACCACCCATTCGACTGAAAACAAAGCGTTGCATTAACTCTAAGGCAACAGTTTCGCAAGGCTTTACATTGGTCTGGGAGTAGAGGACACCACCATGGGTGGGATAACTGATGAATTTTCAAAATTGACCGTGTGCAGATGTGTCAGAAAGCTTGTACAACGATTGGCCATTTACTTTTTGAAAAAGTTGTATGCTGGTCTAATGAACACGTAAGCGATATAACGCTTCGGTCTAAGAAGTCTTGCCAATCAGGTTTTTCCGAATTCTCCTTCCATGCAAGGATCGGTTCAATATCTGGATCTTCCGGCTGCGCTTTTCGAATTTCTTCTCCCCTCCATCCGATAACAGGTTCGGCTCGTAGTCTTGATGCGGAAACTGTCTGGGCAATTTGTTTGGAGATTTTCTAAGACTCGAATTAAATATTTATGTGTAGGGTAAAGGCACTTGTAACTTTGTTAACTTTGACTTGTTCTTATTTTGGAACTATTAAAGCTCCAGTAAAAAGGTTTGGATGCATAAATAATGTAGATAATTCTTCAAAAGATAGTAAAACCATTCATACATATTATTTATTGCTGACAATTGTTTTTTCAACTCTTAAAAAAAAATTCTGTTTGCGCTAGTACCCGGACAGTGAGTTCAGTTTCCGGACGTTTTAGTTTAGGAAGCCGGGCACCAACATTTTGTATAAGCTCCTGACGTTTTCTTTTGGATTAATGAAACATTTAATTTAGTCTTACACGAAAACATAAAATTGATTCACATGCTTGTCAACTAATTATTCACATAGGAATAGAGTACAAGAGTACACAACAATAAATGTGTAATATTGGGTCTATAACTTATTATTCGTGCCGTTTTTTTTGCAAAAATTTAGCGTTTATTTAAGAAAAACATGTACAAAAGTATTATTCAAAGTATTGCCCATAGCTATGACTTTTCCCCATCTTTCGGGCAATTTTTGGATCCCATCCCAAAAGAACTGCGCCGTCTTGGCAGCTAAGAATGAATCAAGCCAATTTTTGATATTCTGCTCTGATATGAACCGTATTTCACAGAGAGCGTTCCGCATCGACCGGAACAAATGGTAGTCAGAAGGGGCAAGGTCTGGGCTATAAGGCGGGTGGGGTAAAACTTCCCATCCACTGTTTTCCAAATAGTTCTTAACCGGAATAGCGGGAGCATTGTCATGATAGAAAATTATTGCCTCGTGTCTGGTCGCATATTCCGGGCGTTTTTCGGCTACTGCTCTCTTCAAACGGATTAATTGTGTTCGGTAGCGTTGTCTATTGATGGTTTCTCCCGTTCTGGTTCTGATCCCACCAAATACAGAGCATTACCTTCGCCCCATGGATATTCGGTTTTGCTATTGATTTGGCTGGTTGGCCAAGCCAAAATCACCACATTTAAATCGTGCAAGCCACTTTTGGTACGTTCGCTCAGCTAGCGCATGTTCACCATAAACTTTCGGTAGCAGTTTTCTTCATATTAAAGTAATGAAGAAGAACTCGCCGCAAAAACACTTTTTCAGGCACAAAGTTCGACATATTTGAGTGAAAAAAAAGTATTGTTGTTTACGCTTCAAATGAATGACATATACTGATATGAAGTACAGTGACAGTAGCTTTCCAACGCATGTTCCAATGGAATAATACAAGTTACGCCATCTCTTAGCAAACCGCACGAATTATAAATATATGGATCTATGTACTCTTTAACAAAACATTCCACAGACGCATCCAACCGCTCTCGCTTTTCCCTAGTAATTAGCCTTTAAATATTAGTCGGTCATGAAGAGTTGATCGGCAAACACCATATGTGCCAGCTACTATTAAACTCACATTATTTGTCCAAACATCTTCTAAAGCTGGAGTTAAACTGCTTTCCTCCATTCTAAACATTTTTAACATTTTACATATTTTAATAAGCCAAATTTTTCAATACCCGGTCAGCCAGTATCTTAGCTAAGACCTGGATTATTTAAAAAAAAAAAACACTGTCCGGAAACTAAAATTAGGGTAAACACCAAACAACACACCAAATAATTTGCGTAAAATTTAACATTTTTCTATTTTTTTATTGAACACACAAGTCATTTATATTGAATTAATAATAAACCGACTTTGAAGTGTAAATGCAATAAATAATGTTTAAAATACTAACATTTTGAAAATAGCTCCACTATTATTTTTTTTTAGAAAAAACGCACTTGGCTGCTCTCTTGGCGACTCCCAGTCATCGCATCTATTGCAAACTTCGTGTTTGTATAAAAGAAACATAGATGGTTGTTTTTCTATTCCTCTCATTATTTGACAATAAACGACCAAGTGTCCGGCTACCAGCACCGTCCGACTACTAGTGCCTTTACCTTCTACTCACTTTCTCATCAGAAATGACATGTGTTTATGAAAGTGTTTCGACGGCACTTTAATAAACATAGACGGTGTCATAGGATTTGAATCTGTCAATAGGCATGGAGAGTCACACTCTAATATGGTACCACGTAGACCTGACCAAATGTAGCTTCAGCTCTAGTTTACTACACTTTACAAAAAATGAATTTGCACAAGTTATTTACCGTTGTCTCACAAGTGTTTTTGAGCTTGATTTTTACCCTTCATTCATCGCTCATGCATGGAAACCACAAGAGAAACGCTGCAGGGTTGTAGACTGTCGTGAACATGTTGCGATCTTTGCATGTCACACTTTTTGTCTACAACCACACGCTGCTTTTCCTGTGGTGTCCATGTATGATTGAAATTATCAGCATGTGTCCAGAAGCATGTTAGGAACATTGTGGAGCCTTTTATTTTGGAGATTTTGCATGAAAAGGACAATTCCAAAAATACATCACGTCGAGAAAAACGTTGGTTGGAAAATTTGTAGAAATTGTAAGCGTTTCCAACTTGGGACTTTGGGCTTCCTTTCCGAATTTGTCGGCTGATTCGGAGAGCAGCTTTGGATCAGAACTGTTCAAAAATATTTAACAGGCTTGTACAAACATCCATTAAAACGATTTCAAGACTTGACAGTTAGTTGTGGAGGTCTGTAGCGCTAGTTTCTCTCCGTTTTTTCATAATATTTGCTAAGGAATGAAGCAAGGCTAATTTTATAAGAAAAAAATATTCTAAAGCTAAGGATTTACCGTAAAGTAATTCTATCTATATCGTTTGTTTCTAATTGTATATCCAAAACATATGATTTTACTCATACCAGCTTGTTCGGCAAAATCTCAATTTATGGACCTATTTCACCGATCAATGAAGGGTAAGAAAAAAGATCAAGGGCACTTGTGAGACATCTGTAAATTATTTGGGCCGTTTTATTGTGTGTAGGTTGCCTTAAAATAGCGCTGCAAAAAGGCTATTCTAACTTGTACACAGTTTCTAATTAGCGCTCCGCCACTGTACGTAAAATGAAGGGTTGCGGAGAAGTGCCCTTTTTTAAATTGAAAAATTTATTCAGTCCTTATGCAATTTTAGATATCCGCCATTGGATTGGTTAATTACACCGGTTCTAAGTACAATAGAGCGCAAAAATCGACTTGAAAAATATAAGAAAATGAAATATCAAAACGTTCCCGGCCGATTGAATTGAAATTTTGACGCAACACTCCTCTGAGGCTTCTAGGGTTCCTCAGCGATTGACTTGAAATTTTGACGCAACACTCCCAGAGTCCCGCAAGTGTTTTAGTCCATATAAGCGTGAACCTCATAAAAATCCGCATCAATTCGTGACCATCTGTCTAATCTGTGTCCATGCCAGAACATAGGACACAGGTGAGGATAGCAAAGATGATTTCTATGATCTCCTAGAAAGAACATGCGATCAATGCCCCAGCAACGACGCCAAGATCGTTCTAGGAGATTTTAAGGCTGGCTCTTTGCTAGAGTCACAGGCATAAAGGCATGACACGACGTCCGAAAATGGACGTAGGTTGCTGGACCTTGTTACGGGGTGGAACCTCTTTGTAGCTAGCACGCTGTTCCGACACCTCCTTTTTCATAAAGGGACCTGGCGGTCACCCTTCAAGCAAATTGATCACCTTGCGACAGACACTCCTTCGGTATTATATCCAGTATTCGCTTTCGGGCCGCAGCTAAGTTTCGCACAGCAAGGCGACTGAGGTCTACTCCGACTTGTGTGCGTGTGTATATGGACGCCCTCTGTTGCGTTGTCTCTGACAGGCTCAGAGTCCAATATTCTTCTGGCCGAAATTATCCATTCGCTCTACATTGCGCTGGAACCATAGGCTCCTGGCAAGGCTGCTGTTGCTGTACAGCCCATACAACTCGTGGTTGAAGCTTCTTCTTCAAATGTCATCAACGCAAACAGAAGCAAAGACCGCGCGAAAAGACAAAGAGAATCTTCATCCGCTTTGAATATACTCCATGCCTCTGCGCCGTACAGCAGGAATAGGATGGTCAAGGGCTTATACAGAGTCAACTTGGTCTTCCGAGAAAGGGTTTTATTCCTCAATTGCCTCTTGAGCCCCAAAAAACAGCAGTTGCTATTCTACGTCGGGTCTCCACTACAAAGTCATTTGTGGAGTTCACGTTTCACATTTTGGCTGAATAAAACAAAGTCCTTGACCAAGAGGTTCTTCGTCATTATAAACTTTAAGATTGAATCAAACATTCGTCTGCCAGTGTAATTCACCAGGCGCCAATAAACGTCTATGCCCACACACAGCGACACTTTAAGTCGAAATTTCTAAACTGTCCCAATTGCTCCAATTTCACACTCGTATTCCTCAACGTTTGACCTATTTCGAGATGCTTGATATTTCCGAAAAAGCGATTTGTACACATTTTCGACAGCATCACTTCCGATGTTATAGGCCGTAAATTAAAAGCGTTGCCCTCAATTTCTGTAAACTGAAGAAGAACTCTATTTTCAAAGTTCCTTCCTAGAGTGAATGCAGCGCTCTTAATGCACTCGGGTGCATTTTCATCAGCACCTCGGAACACAACACACAACAGGGCAAAGCACCCACAACACAATAATCTCTCAAATCGGACACATGTTGAACACGCCCAGTGTGCGCAGCGAAACTTTCCACGAATTCCAGTTTTACACCGTTTTTACGTTTTCAAAGCAGGGCAGAAATAGAACATGCTTAATGTGAATCTGAATCGGCTGACGGCTTCCTTCGTTTAATTGCTCCTTCAGCTGTGCTCTGCGGTGCTGTCTCTCCGCCGTCCGGCGGCCGTAAGGTGGGTGGTGGATCTCGGCGAACTGCATTTACATACACTCGGAGCGTTCATCTTTGGAAACCCGTCTTGTCGAACATTTATTTCAAAGATCTCCTTCGTGTGTAAGTCGGGTGTCTTGTTTGTTTTTTGTAAGTTTGCGCTCGTGAGGAATTATGGTCTTACGCCGAGAAATACATCACGAAGGGGATCACCCCTCAATGAAAATGTAAAAGTGGATATTAAATACTTAATTGCCGACGGGAAGGAAGCCATGTACACAGGCAGCACATACAGCACGTGCCACTTGTAGCTGTGCGCACCCCAATTGATTTGTTCGCCTCCTTTTTGAGAATTCAATGAGCGATTGAATCATATGGCGAGCATATGGCTCGTGTGATGGCAACTTGTCGCATCCCGTGCCAGAATATCCAGAACGGATATTCGTGCAAATGTGGTTGACGACGTGGAATTCTCGTTTTGTTTTACACGAGATGAGCTTTGTTGAGGCGGCATTTGACAGGGATGAAGGGTTTTCGATTTCTAGTGAAATATAGTGAAAATCAGCTGCAAATGGGATGGATTCACATTCATTTGTCATTTTTAATGGATTTTTATTTTTTAATTGTATAAAATCGCACGCACTAGATACTAAATATCATGAGCTAGTGACAAACGCGCACGAGTGAGGGAGCGAATACACCCAGCCACATGCACCCAACTATACTCTAGGGAGTGAACGATTGCGAACGGTTTCGTGAAGCCCATGCGAATTTGACAGATGACATACACACGGGCAAGTAAACAAAGTCAATGTTCACCATAAACTCCCAAAATACGATGACTTTCGGCAGCAGTTTTCTTCATATTAAAGTAATGATGACGAACCCCGCAAAAACACTTTTCAGGCAAAATGTTCGACATATTTGAGTGAAAAAAAATTGTTGTTTACGCTTCAAATGAATGACATATACTGGAATGAAGTACAGTGGCAGTAGCTTTCCAACGCATGTTCCAATGGAATAATACAAGTTACGCCATCTCTTAGCAAACCGCACGTATTAAGTTATAGACCCAATAACAAAACGGCACGTGCACAATTTGGACAACTCCACCAATTCGACGATAACATCCGGAATCACCCTTGTCTCTATGACGGAGAAACTCGTTGTAGTACAACACATTTAGCTCCCCGTAGCGACGAGTACATTTCATGTGAACCCTCGGCAGAAGAACTTCCTCCGGAGTGATCATTTTATCACGATTTTCTTGACTTAATCAAGATTTTTTCAGATTGGTTGCCTTAGTACATGAACTAAATGCAAGCTCCTGTACCAGATTTTATACATCTCTCTTGCCAATCAAACTTATAGCCAAAAGGAGGTTTGAGGATTAAGAAGACACCATGCAACTACAACATTATCGAGATTCTACTGTATCTTCTTGTGTGTGAATTGTTTTGTTGTATAAACAGATGAAATGAGAAAATTGTTTATTTATTAAGTCTCCAGGATGCGCCCAGAGAGCTTGGCGCCCTGTGCACTTGTACATCCTGCACATATGGTGTGTCCGGCCCTGACCACGGCATTCCTGAAACATACGAAATTCTACATAAATGATTCGTTTCATTTTCGTCTCTTCAATGCATCCCCAACGCGTGAGTGTAACAATGGTGTAATGGGCCGTTTTTGCGATCTATAATTAGACATCCAGATCTTCCGATTTAACGCCAATGGACTTTGGGGTTTTTTTTTGAGTCAAAGGTTCATTCAAACAAGTCCACGACCAGCGACCGACGCATTGAAAGAATAAAATGGGAGATGGAATTCAGGCAGATTTATGCGAAACGGTCATAGAAAATTTGAATAAAATAGAACGTGAGTGCCAGCAAAGGTGTAGCCATGGCGGCCATTTATCTGTCATCTGTATCATACATCCACTCTAAGTTATACTGATACTTCAACCAAGGCTTAGGACACAGTGAACTTTGTTTTACTTCACCTTCTCCTCCAGCGCTACTGTCCGGGGTGGAGCTGGGCACCTACTTCACCTACTCCTCCTTTATTTGGCGCTACTGTCCGGGGTGGACCTGGGCCACAACCGACAGCCATCACCAGTGTATCGCAAGCCAAGTTGGTTGAGATCCCTCCACCACCTTGTACGCGGGTGTCCTCTGTTGCGTTGACCCACAAGTTCGGAATCTAAGTCCAGAGCTGAGATGCAGGTGTCCTCTGTTGCGTTGACCCACAAGTTCGGAATCTAAGTCCAGAGCTGAGATGCGGGTGTCCTCTGTGGCGTTGACCCACAGTTCCGGAATCTAAGACTCTTCAGTCCAGAGCTGAGTTGTCCATGTTCTCTTTAAATATTGGGTAGACGTCTAACTAAGCTCATGCCGCTGTTTAGAACATACAGTTGGTGGTTGAATCGTCTCCTCCAAAAACCAACGCAAGCAGGACGAAAACTTGCTCGCAGAACTTTCGGTTTTTCACCTACTGCGATAAACTATATACACGGGCATCATGTTGCAGTGGAATCAAGACAAGTGTGCCTTCAGGCCAAGTTGGCTCACTACATTGACTCCAATTGGAGTCACCGAATCTTCCGGCTGGAGCAATGTTGTCCATGCACTCGACAAGGCTGGGCTCATGTGGTTGAATCTTTTACGCCAAACATGACCAAAGAATGATTAGACGCTCTGGGTCATAAGTGTTGCACGAGTTCCATTAGTGTCAGCAACCAGAATTTTTGTTGTGCGGAACCAGTGGTCTATGAGACGCACGTTGCTTTCGTAGTTCAGTATACACAGTAGAACGAGCAATGTGGTAAAGAGCGCCGGCAATCCTGACTCTCGTTTAGATCCTGCCCTTGCGTAAATAAAGTCCTTGTGTCGTACTCATTTATCCCGCAGTGAGAGCTGGTTATTGGCCAAGTTCTTAGCTTTTGTTGAATGACGTCGAACAGCTTCAGTAGTCTGTCCGTGTTGCACAGTACCTTGTTGGAATGTAATCTTAGAATCTGTAACGTCTTGAGACAGACAATCTTAAATGTGTACATCCTTTGATCTCACATTGAACTTGGTCCAACCCTTGTGGATTGACGTCAGCTTAGATTGTGGACATAGCCGCAGAGCCAAAAAAGGATCTCGTCCAAGGAGATGATTGCTTGGCCAAAATCCAGATCTCCTGCAAACAGCGCCCAACTAGCGAAGTCACGGCGTTTTCTGTCGTCGTCCGGCTTCAATTCTTAGGTCTACGCAATCTTATACGGATGTAGGCCCAAATTCAACCGCAAAATAGCCCGGATCCTAACTGCAAGTAATCGGTGCCGAATCGACATTTTTGGGTCTTCTTTTATACCGCTACAGTGGCTATGTTTCTTCATTGTTCATTAAAATCTCTGTCTGTTTGGTGGCTTGATGAAAGAGTGTACTCACGCTTAAGCCTTTCCACGGTGTGGCTTGCACGGAAGCCATGGTGACGACCGACCTCAGGACGAAATTCACTCTGACCTGGAAGTTGTATATCTTTTTATAATTCTGAATAGTTTGACAGCCGGCTGTCATTGATAACTTTGACAGGTGCTGAAACATCGCTGTTGACAGAACTCTCTTTGCTATCTGGTCAATCTTTACATAAAATTATGGCTCTTTAACTTCTCTCCTACAGCTTCACCTTCGCATCAAGTTAGCTATTGTAAAACTGACTCTTTGTACAAGCACCTCGAATTCTGGCAAGAACAGCTTACATTCTTGTTGAAATTTGGATAATGATCAATCCACAGCGTCTCTAACTATAATTCCGGGCTGTCCAACATCTGAGAACTTTTGCCAATTTGTTCTGGTATCCGCCGAGGCCTTATGCATTATGCAACATGATTCTGATCAGAATGATTTTCGACTTCTCAAACTACAATAAATTGGCACCGCCCTCTATCCTTGGACCCGATCTCTACACTATCAAGCTATCTGCGCACGGAAACTCATGATAAATAGGCTCTGAGATTACAGAGCTCTGACTGACTGACTTACAAAGTTATCAACATCGATTGACAAAGAATGCCCCCGTCTCAATCCCACTCATCACGCGCCTTGCCGTGAACTCTTACGACCGCGACGTACCTCTGCCAGATGACTATGAAATATCTCGACCACCTGACCTTTCAGTTTGATTAACCATATCCTGTTGATCCGCTGCCGCTGCAAGGTCGATGTATCCGACGGCATAAATAATGGCGCACATTCGAGGCCCGACCTCTTCTGTTTCCTGCGCGGAAGAGCTCTAGCACAAAGCGATCGCGCCGTCGACGCGCGATTGTTCGTCTCGCAATTGTTCGTCCCGCGTCTGATCATGATCACCGAACAACAGGTGATCATCACTTGTCGGCATTTCATGTCGAGCTTTCCTTTCAATTTTTTCCCCTTTTTGTTGGCAAATCATAATCATGTCGTCATTTCCCAACCGAATGGGGGGGTCTATATTTAGAGCCCCCAACCATCCACCACTTGCGCCCACTTGTGCGAGTTCGCCGAGTCATGCGGAGGCGGGGCCGCAGTGACTGCCCGATGAGTGGCTGCGAGATGCCGGAGATGTGTCACTTGTCACCCGGAAGCCGGCCAAATGAATTAGGGCCATTTGCGTCCACCTTCGGGCCGCTGTCCCATGTCGTCGAGAAGGAGGAAAATCTCTTAAACAGGTCCGCATTCTGGAGAAGTGAAAATATTAATTATCGACTGCGACTCCAACGGCATGTGTGTAGGCGTGATGGACAATATTGCTTGGAAAAACCACACGACGACAACGATCGAGGCGAGGATGAAGATCGCATTTTATTTGTTTTCGAATGGATCAACGGAATGGCACGCGCTAGAGATTTCTTTTTTTTATTTGCACGCTTCCACTTCTCGAGCGTGAAAACATCTGTCGCGATCATGGAGCGACGTCGTATGTATTCCTAAATTGTTGATGTCGTCTGCGAGAACTTTGTTGTCGTTTTTCGTCGTTGCCACAAGGAATGCCGAGATGCAGGCACGCGCATGTTCATGCGTTGAAAGTGGGATTTCAGTTTTGGACCGAACGCCGGAGTTGGACGATTTCAAGTGGCGCCACTTTAATTCTTCTCAATTAGAGCATTCTCCACTTGGACGTTTTGGTGTGGAAGAGTGCTTTGTTTTGGAGACGATTCGAAGACAGGGAAATGAACTTCGGGAAACTTGATCGCATTCGCGGGTTTTCGGTGTTTTTCAAATGCTTGTCTTTGTCGCGTTAATAAATTAAAGATGCTTGGAAAAAAGACTCATTCAACGGAAGACTAG
Source organism: Eristalis tenax (assembly GCA_905231855.2). NCBI lineage: Eukaryota > Metazoa > Arthropoda > Insecta > Diptera > Syrphidae > Eristalis > Eristalis tenax. Next base: position 16,280,762 of record HG993126.1, on the reverse strand, counting down.
AAAGGGTTAAGACTAGGAAAGAATGAGAATTCAGGGTTATGAGCGCCCCAAGTTGGAACACAGCAATTTTATTTTTCATCCAACTGCATGTGGATTATGGCACCAATCAGTAAACTTAACTGATGTCAAAGCCGAAAAAAAAAAATCAGAGCAAAAAGAGCATCGTCAAATTCCAAAGTGCCTTCAATTGTCTCTGCGAACTTACCAAAAATTCCAACATTAATTGTCATGTCCCAGAGGAAGCGATATGTGAATGAACAAAACTTAACGAAACTTAACGATACTGATAGATGGACAATGTGTATCATTTCTCCTCATGTCTGTGTTATATTGCTTGATTGTTGATAGTAATAATAGGGATGACGCAACAGCCCGTGGAGGGCCAGGGAGTAGCTTCTAAAGCAACCACTCGTGTCGTGCGTGCTATTGTTCTCTCACTGCCTACGCCGAACGGCCAAGTTTGAGAAGCTTTCCCTATGCAGTAGTACTCTTGGAGAATTGTCTATGACCGGAGAGAAGTGGGGCCGTGAAAATTGTTGTCGTACAGGGAATCAAACAGACACCAAAGGTTCAAGTGCGTTTGAGTCGACGAACATACCCACTGCGCCTCGGCGAATACACCTTATGTCAGAGATGAATTAGGCAAAAGCATCGCCAAATTTCAGAGTGCTCTTAATTGGCTCTGAGGACACTAATTTTCGATTAATCACTTAGAGAGGGAGCGACTTACAAGTAAGCAAAAATTTAACGAAACCTAACGAAAGGGATCGTTGCTCTTATAGTGGTAAAAGTTTCATTTCCGCCTATTCACTCGATTGTTTAAGTTGACTTTAGTCCCTTTACATCCGTTATCGTTGGAATCACATTTGTTCAGTTTACTGCAGTGCTGCCAAATCGTGTTGAATGTATTGCTCCTTGGTGACAGGAACGTACAAGGAAAGACTTATTTCTTTTGATGGACGCGGCAACAATTCGGACTGCCTTAGATAGAACTCAAGTGTTATTTATTTATTTATTTATTTAGAAAGCTAACATATAATTATTAAAATTAGAAATTAGTTGTTAAGCCAGAGCGATGAAGCCTTAGGCTAAAGAACTCAAGTGTTATTTTTTTCGAAATTGATGAGATTGTCTTTTATTGATGCCGCAGTCCGGGATAACCGTCAACAACAAACCTCTTGTTGGCACAATCCTTTACTTACTCCCACAGAGCATATTAAGCTCATTGCTAATTATTGACGTACCACATTCTTTATGAAAGATAGTAAGTCCTTTTTTAGTGGAATTCTTCAATTCCACTGAAGTTAGCATCTCCCTCTGTAAGATCCGTCTCCTTAACCAGATTAGTGCCGTACATTTACACAAAATGTGCTGGACTGGGTCATCCTCTTCGAGACAAAGCCTACGTACCTTGTCTTGACAGGGGTTTATGTTGTTAAGATGGTAATTACGGTGGTAGTGGCCAGTGAGAAAGCTCGTTACCAACCTTATGCCATCACTGGTCCATTGGTCTAGGCCAAGTTTGCCTTTTCATTTGTTAAACAGCTGCTGTCCAATTGACATCACAGTACAGTTCGGGACGTATGAACGAAGATTCCGAGCCAGACTTCGCGAGCTTATCTGCGGACTCGTTGTTTATAATCCCCCTGTGATCAGGGATCCAGCCGAGCTTCACTTTGTTGTGTTTGGCAACGGATTGTAGTGCTTTGTAGGCAACATTTGGCCGTTTTGAAGTCCAATAGGTTGGTCGACAGTAACCTAAGTGATGCCTGACTGTCTGAAAAGATTGAAATTCGAATTAGTACCTTTGAGGAGATTGTGTCTGGCGCTGATCACGATAGCGTGCGTGTCAACTTGGAACACGGTAGGACTCCACGCCATAGGAACGGAGATCGTGGTGTTTGGTCCAAAGGCTCCAGCTCCAACTTTGACTCGTCTGTGAACCAAACCAGACTTCTCTCGTGTCGGAACACTATTTGTCGAGTTTCCTCGATCCACTCTATCAACCTCAAAAAGAAAAGCTTGCCGAAACAAGGCTGCCTGTCCTTATATCCAGCATTGTACAAAACAAAGCTCTATTTGGGATTGAGTTGGACATACTAAGCTGACCCCGAAGAGTCGTCAGAGGTCAGAGGTGTAACAACAAAACAAAGCTCTATTGCTGACCTAAGGCTCGTCGGAGGTCTGTTAAGGGAGTTGTACTGAGGGAGTTAGTCCGACATTGTGGGGCAGATGCGCACGACACCTGTTATTAGTTGTAACTTCTGTATCGCATTTGTCGTTGCATGTTGAAGGGTTATATTCCAATGATGGCCGCAAACGGGTCCCGTCATCAGTTTATACAACCAATGCACAATTTTGGGAGAATGCCAGCAAGTCTTGCCGTATAGACATCCCACAGTGCAGTAGTAGCACGCAATGTGGCGGACTTGATATGTGAATTCCCTTTAAGGCGGTTGTTCAGGTTGAAGTTGCTTAGCTGCATCACTTGGCGAGCCGAGGAGTAAAAAGAAAAGCGGCACCAAGCTATATCCAGGCAGGTTCAAGTCCGACAATTCAGAATTCTCACTCAGCGCTAAGACAGCTGGTTTGTACCGGAATAGGCGGACATGCACAGCGAAATAAGGTTATCCAGTCCTGCGTAAGGACCAGCGTACGGGGGCTTCAGTGCTCTCTGAGTGCTGTCGATGCCAACATATATGTGCACGTCAAATCGTATCGAGGTCCGGTGGAACAAAAATTGGTTTAGTCTGATGTTTGGCGAAAGTAGGTGAAGTTGTCTGAATTGCCCCCCTCAGCTCTTGCAGAAAAGATGGGCTCTTGTACTTTGCTGGGTTCTGAAAACAGGTCTCCTGGGAGTCGAAGTTCAGCGTCGTATACCAATGGAGACGGAGAGGTACCCGATTCGTTCATGGAATTTTTTGGTAATTTTTACTTCACTCGGTAACATTTTTTCCAATTTTGGTAGTAAATTTTGTTCAGAAGTGGCAACCATGTTCACACTTCTAAAATCCGCTACGTCAGATTCTACGCCCTCTCAGTCATTGCCTCAGACCGCCTGATGGAATCAAACGGGAGTTGCGACCGAGAATGCGCAGCAGTGGCTTGTGAAGGAAAGGTTTGAGAGGGAGCGGACCGAACGCACTCAAGACTGAAACACTTCATTGCAGTGAACTTGGTTTTTTGATTTTTTTGTGGGTCACTCACTACATTTTTGTGGGTGAGGCACCGCTGGGTAACACGCGTAATGCACTGACGGAGACAAGTGGACAGGGGTTCGATCTTTTCGTCCAATCCCTAACTCAATATTGAAGTCTCGAAATGAAAATGATCTCTTCATTCGCATTCGATATTGTTAAGACGTCGCTGTCGTAGAACACTCATCACATCACATTTACACGATGCACTCGTAGCCCTTCTCCAAATCAATTGAGGAGATGGTCAGTCAATGTAATAAAATGCAGTTTTCTTGCTTTATCCAGTTCCTAGCATTGACGTACGTGTATACTTACAATCGCATCCAAGCTCTGGAATATTACAGCAACCACACTGATTGGAGCACTGAAGCTAACCTTTGACAGCTGTGTTCCCTTCCGTAGTACGTGGCCCATAATGAAGCACTTGAGATTTCTAAATCCACCATCAAATTCGGTTTCAATTGCCACACGCTTCAACATCATCGCCCCACTGCTGAACATAGCGCCTCAAAAGCAGACTTATTTGAAGGATGAGGCGCACACCACGACGTCAGAATGAACTAGACTCACTTGTGGCTGATTTGATTTATAGCGAGCCACTAGAAGCTTTTTTGCGTTTTTCTCACAAAGAGCTTGGAATTTTGACGTGCGACCACATCAAGCACATTGCTTGGTACCTGCCTCCTGGACGGCGTCATTCCTTTCTAATGCCAACCTGTGTCTTCCCGCTGAGTTCTTCGGAGGATCGTTTAATTTTTACAGACGAGAAAACGTAAATATATCGACCAGCATAAACATTGTCTCTTCGGTGATCTATAAAAATAAACCGAGACCGATCGGACCATAAAAAACGTCCATGGCACCATTCATTTTACTCAGGATTGCGTAATGCCATTGAATACTGCTTGAACTAAAATCTGACACGTGCAAATTGGACAAAACGAAATAAGAAGATTAGATCTCACTTAGGAGACATAACCTGCAAATGTTATAGGTGCAGAGTACAGTAGTGGATGCCGTGGATTGGGTTCGGTTCCAGGTTGGTACGGCCAAGAATAATTTTCACGGCCCCACCGAGTTCGAGTCACTGACAATTCTCAAGAGTAATAACTGTCTGTCAAACTTGGCCGTTGGGCATAACACTGTAGGTCCCTTCTACGAGTACGCACAACACGAGTGGTTGCTGGGAAGCTAGGTCCTGCCCCTCTACGGCCGAAGAAATTGCGGGAATTATTCAACGTAGCCCAACGAGGAAAGCAGCCGGGACTGACAATATTTCGAATTCCGCCCTGAAGCGAATGCCACAACCGGTGATTATACTTCTCACAATCATCATGAACAATTGCATCAACAATTGCTACTTTCTAAGCAAGTGGAAAATAGCAAAAATTGTCCCAATATCAAAAAGGGGGACGCTGTTTCGGGATACAGGCCTATGTCGCTCTTGAGCAATATAAGGATGATCCTGGAGGACCTGGTGGTCCGAAAGGTGAAGCGATGGTCTACCGACCTAAATATCGTTCCGGATTTCGGGAAAAACATTCAACGCTACATCTTCTAATGAAGTTCAACCACGACGTTGTAGCTGCACTGAACAATAACGAGGTCACCGTCGCCTGCTTCCTGGACGTAGAAAAGGCATTCGATACGGTCTGGATTGAGGGACTCATCTAAAAGCTGAACCAGGTGGGATATATTTAAAGCTTTCTGCATTCCAGAAGATTCTAGGTCTCAGTTGAAGGCAGCAAGTCAACAGAGCGGAGCACCAAGGCGGGAGTTGCACAAGGATCAAAGCTGCGCCCGTGGCTTTTCATTATCTACACGGCAGATCAACCACATCCAGCTGACACAGTGAACTGCTGCCTATTTGCAGTTGACTCGCTGACATATGCTAGCTCGACGTCACCACAGATAGCCGCGTGAAGGGTCGAAATCCAAACAGCGAACCAATTTGACTACCAAATGGGGTATTCGTATCAATGCTGGGAAATCGGCTCTTATGTGCTTAAGGAGACCATCAAGAGCTGGATCCAGATCAGCAGCCAATTGTCGAAGCCCAAAGGTAGTGCGACCTAACCGTACAGAAATACCAACAAACGAGAAGGTCAAGTATCTTGGCGTTTACTTCACGGAAAAGTTGAAGTTCAACAGTCATGCGAAAGTGACCCTTAAGAAGGCCAACCTAGGCTTACATCGCATCCCTTGATGCGCAAGCAAAGTGAATGAAGCCAGAGGACAAAACTGGCCTATCTTAACGTTCGGCATCCCAATATGGCACACCATCTCTAAGACCAGCATGACGAAGCTCGCAATTTTCGAAAGAAAAATACTGCAGATACGTACCGGACTGACCTTCGACAGGGACCGTCAAAGGCACCACAGCAACAATAGGCTTTACGACCAAGCACGCATCATCATCCCCCTGCAACAGTACATGGTGACACTGTTCAGAAAGCAGCTACTAAACATCAACAACCATCCTAACGAGGGAATCAGGAACCTGAGAAACAAAATCCCCGGACAACGCTAACTCAACGCGTTAAATCTGCTAAATGAGCATAACTTTCCATTGACGTCGAACAACGAGCTGCAAGGATTCTACCAGAGCAGCGGTAGCAATCACCATCGAGGCTAACTCGGCTAACACATCACCACCCCATCCCAAAAGGACCACCATGGACACACGGACCACGCACCAGCCATTGTAGGACATAAAAAAAATAAACAATAAACATTAAATTAGGCAAAGTACCACTGTTGGGCCCCTATTGTTGGGCCAACACCCTAACCTTTAGTTTTGTAAGTCTAGTTGTAAACTCAATTGCCAGAAATAAACGGCTCTGTCTGGGCATGGAGGCTAATGTGGAGCAAGGGGAGATCATCATCAGAATTCAGTTTGCTCAAGCATGGTGAAAGGAGATACCATTTTCTGATACCCCTTATTTCCATAGGCGCTCCCTGAGTCTGCAGTGCCATGTTAGGAAGCCTTTAAGGATACGGAGGTTGCCGTTGATCATATTAAAATATGCATCAAACCACGTTCCGTTAAACTAATCTAAGAGTTTCTAGGTCCCATGTAAGGGCACTGTGGCATAGGAACACTTGCTTCGCGACTGAATAAAAGTTGTGCTAAACAGTTCCCACAATGGAACGGACATGGAACGATTCTTTTCGCAGTCGGGTCTGGTCCCCGGAGACATGTCCGCGGAACTATGTAATTTCGGTGTCTGCGGAAGTTTTTGGAGAAATAACATAAGTCCACCGATCTAGATATGTAGCTCATGTTCCGGCTGAAATCAAATGTCAATAAATACATATCCATGACCGCACTTTGTTGTGTGGTTCTATGCGTGAGCTTGTGTGTGCCATGTGTCAGCTTGCAATGTGTGGCATGTTTCTCTTCCTTCGTTTCTTCATGACTCTGTAAATTCGGAACTATATGGAGCACGGAAATGGACATGTTTAGGATAAGTACATAGTTCCGGGAACTATACGTCTCCGGAACGACACAGCTCTAGTGCACAGTGACTTTTGCAGAAACAGCAAAGACGAGCAAGAAATAGAATCCCTCCAATATCTGCTCTGCGTATTCGCGGACCTGGCAAAGAAAAGATGACAGTTCCTTGGATACCACGTACAGTCAAAACCTCCTAATTGAGACACTCTGTGATTGGGGCTCAATTGCATGCATACGCTCGCTTCTCTCATATAAGTGAACAAACTTCATAAAACTTTTCGTTGCCGTTGCAATCTCAAAATTGAGACAAAAAGCAAAGTGAGGTGAAACTACAAGATGGTGTGGAAGTACACATCTACGTATGCACATGCCATGATGCAAGAAATATGCGATTTCCTCGGAATGTCGAAAATGCGTTCGAGTGTTGTTCCCACAAAGCACTCATTTATTTTAGTAGTGTCCACAATTTGTTACATTTCAGAGGTATGTGTAATTGGGACATTGCACACATATACCGACCTTCTTCTTCTTCTGTCGACTTGGGCCTCAACCAACAAGCCTCTCCAGCTGGCACGATCTTTAAGCCACCTGCCTCCAGTCTCGCACGCCAAGTTGGTAGAGGTCCGTCTCTATTTGCGTGCCCCATCGGTTTAGTGAACGGTCCTCTGTTGCTTTGCCCACTGGTTCGGAGTCGAACGCGATGTAGACTGTCCACTTCTTGGAATAAACTGAAATGAGCAGGTGTGTGGAAAACCTGAGAGCTCTGTTGATGTGGCGCAGTTTTGGAACCGTCGGTGTACATTTCCGCACCAGTTGATCATTATCCAACTTTCTCTTCTTCGAAGGGAACGAGACACTCTTTGCGTTATAAAGTTAGTTCGAGTGTCGTACGCCGAAGGATCGGCAATCGAATTCTGATCAAAAAAAAACCCTACACGTCCCCTCCATTCGTGAAAGACAGTCCCCACAACACGGGTGGTTGCTGGGCTACGCCCCTGTCCCTCGCGGAATGTAGCGCCACCCAAAGAACAAGATCTGGTTACGTTTGTTTCAGCTAAAGACCCATTCTCAAGCCGCACGACGCACGAAACAATCACTTCTCATTCTGGCATTTTTTTTTTTGCCAGAAGGCTTGAAATTGACTTCTCTGTGAAATATTTCAAGTAAAAAATGTTCGAGACCGCTCGAAGCATCTTCTGTCGCCTGATGGAACGACTGATCTAGATCGAACTCCTTGCTGAGAGATTTCAGGAATTCCTCGGGCATATCTGGGACTTCAAGAAGAAAAGAAGACCTACTCCACATACCCAGCGAAGCGTCTATTTCCAACGCAATCCAATCCACATTCCTCGCGCATTGATCGCTTACGCCAGTGACAATGACAACTCCGCTCCAAGACAGAGACTAGCTCAACGCATAACAGAACAAGAATCGAATCGATTCTGCAAATTACATCGAGCGATAAATCCATCAACTGGCGACGATATGCCCCAGGAAGGCAGAAAAGCAAACAAAAACACATCACAAGCGTCCCCGACAAGAGGACACCAGCGCGCTTAATCTGCTCGCTCGCCCCTCTGTGCGGCCCTGTCGAGCCGTGGACGCGGCAGCACAGCATCTCCTGGAGGTAATGAACTCGCCGCCATGCAAGAACTCTATAAAAAGACACGACGAATCTATGGTATCCGCTGGCAAGACGACCGACGCAGACTTACAACAAAACAAAGAAGAAGAAGACGACGGCGGCGGGGGGGTTGATGAGGGAATGAGAAGCCGCAGGGTGGGCACATCTCCACTGTTTAGCCCCGACGTGATGAGGCAAAATAAAATTATTTTTGGCTCCGGTTCATTGCTGACGACTGACGTGCATTCCTCTTCTCCTAGAAAGATTCACCAAATGCCTACGTAGCGAGCCGCCAATGATGATGGTCTCGTATGGTGGTGGTGAATTGATGCCGGGACTCTCCCTCCTGCTGCTGACGACTTGTTCGCTCGCGCAGACCGCTAGTGGTTGCAATCGTTCGCGCGCTCCCGGTGGTGGTTGAATTGACATTGGGAACCGATGTGACTGGCTATGGGAACTATTTTTAGAATTTTGTGGCCGTGGGTTGGAAACGTGTACGCCACTCGAAAATGCTGAAACCTCGGCCAGTTTTAATCGCTTTCGGACAAATGATCCAATGGCCTTTGCAGTAATGCGATTTCGTTGACTTGTGACTTCTTGGAATGCGTTGCATGCAAAATCTTCAAGGCGCTTCTCAGGTGGAGAACTCAGAGTCTGAGAACTGTCTTTGTTTACTGAGCCGTGGATTTACCGGAAGTTATGGCAAAAATGTGCTCTAAACACCGTTTATATGAATCAAAAAACATCCATTGCATATTTATAAATTAATTCCTGACGTATTTTTGTACGAATATTTAAATTCACTGAATTATTGTTAAAAATGTTCAATAAATTGTCATTAATGACAATATCATCGAACACACAAATCACGAAACACACATTACCCTACACACCGAACTGCCATACCGACAACGAAAGCACAATTTCACCCATGAACACACACCACACGAATGCAGAATTGTACAGCTACTGTCACTGTCAGTGCCCAAGTCAAATCGATGCCGCCGTAAAAGTGCGATGCAGTCAAGTGAATTTTTCAATTTCAAAATAAATTGCAAATGCACGTGAAAAAAATGAAAATAAATTGAATTTCTTTTATATTTTTTTCTTTCGAATACAAAACTCATTTCATTGGTTCTCACACAAAGCGTAGAAATAAAAATTTACAAAAATTGATTCGAGTGCGTGCGTGAGTGAAAATCTCGCAAAGAAAATGGCACCACAGCCACTGGAGGGTATGCAAGGCCCGATGGCTGGATTCATGCCACCTGGTCAAGAGGGTGGCTCCTGTAGGAATACGATTTCTCTAGCAGTGCTAATAGATTTTATAATTCAACGGACATATCATGATCTCACCGTGTTGGCTGAATTGTAAGTGCTCCCGCGATCGGATTGCCAAGGGATTATCAGTAACTAGAGGGGTTTCTCTTTACAGGCTCCCACGAAAGACGGACATGGAGAGGAAAAAGGAAATATACAATTTCTCCGCAAGAACTAGACAGTTATTCATTCGACTGATTGCATTGGTCAAGTGGGCGAATTCGGTGTCCAAAGTGGACAAGTCGGCCGTAAGTATCCGCCACAGCATATGTGTGACTGGGACTCGTTGACGTTGACTGCTATCTTTGTTTGCAGCATATAATGAGTATTTTGGACAAGCAGAACATGCTTTTCGTGGAGACCGCCGACATGTTGGCCCGCATGTCGCGAGAAACCCTGGTGAGGGCGAGGTTGCCAAACTTTCACATCCCAGCAGCCGTGGAGATCTTGACCACGGGTAATTACAATCGATTGCCTGCGTGCATTAGGGAGCGCATCGTGCCGCCAGATCCGATAACACCGCTCGAAAAGAAACAAACGCTTCTGCGACTCAATCAAGTCATTCAACATCGCTTGGTGACTGGCAAGTTGTTGCCGCAAATGAGAGACTTTAAGGTTTGCCTTTGCTTTGTTCGTCGAGATTTTATGCGTGCTAAATTGGGGACTTTTTCTTAGATCAAACATGGACGAGTCACTTTCGAAGTGAAGCACGAGTTTAATGTGTCACTCACTGTGATGGGAGATGGACCGACTGTGCCCTGGCGTCTATTGGACATTGACGTTCTTGTGGAGGACAAGGAGACTGGTGGTAAGTCTTTGAGTTGCACGATGGAGGACTAGATGTCGGTTGGATTGGGCTTGTTGTTGACACGGACAACTCTCTAGTTCTGGATACATTTCCATTAAGAATTAACTGAGGCCAGGACAGAAACTCGTCCCCGTTGTCGAAATAAAGGACACCAGGTAGTAGTCGACCCTCAATTTTGACTGTTTTTTTGTCACACATGACTTACCGGAAGCTAAAATCGTCTCAGAACACATTGACCAACCAATTCCTTTGTTTTTGGCTCCCAACAGAAGGATGAACTAAAGCTAACCTCATTAACCTCGTTTTCCAGATGGCAAGTCCCTCGTTCACTCTCTGCAAGTGAACTACATCCACCAACTGATCCAAGCTCGTCTCGTCGAGAACCCGAATGCGCTGAGTGAAGTCTACAACTGCCTTCACTACTTCTGCCAGTCGCTGCAGCTGGAGGTCCTCTACACGCAGACATTGCGACTAAGTTACGAACGGCTTGACGATAACATTGCTGTGGAGGAGTATGTGCCTGGCATCAAAGTGACCGTCTCGTATTGGCGCGAATTGACCAAAATGGATCCGAAATCTGAGCTCGGCTATCGTCTGACGGTGCAAAGTGATCCAAATGAAATCGGGCGACCCCTCGCTGTGGTGCATGTTCCATCGCTTGGTGCTAAAGAATCATCGGAAGTTGCCGACCGCGCCGTTCGCACTGACCACTTGTCCATGGAGAGGCTGATCGTGCACACGGTCTACATCCGTTCCGTGTCCCGTTTGAGCGATCTTAAGCTGGAGTTCCAGTCGTTCTTGAAGGATGTCGACTGTAAGTTTTGGGCAACACTTAAATTTGTGGATTTTCGTAAACACTGCCCCATCCCTTTAGTTAATTTGCAAGGAACCCCTGCAATCTTGACGGTACCTGTACTGAATCCCTGCCTAAGAGCTGAGCAAGTCCACATCACCATCGATACCCACACCGGCATGCTGAAGTGCCACGTGCCAAAGCACTTGGACTGTCCCATAATGAACGACCTGCAGACTACGCTGAACGGCGACCGCAGCAAGTTGCAGCAACTGATCTCGGAACTGAGGTATGCCGACGAGGAGGCTTTGAGGAATCCGTCTGAAATGAGAGGTTTCTTTCTTCTAGGTTCTGGATCACTCACCGACGCTGCGAGAAGACCTTGCAGCATCTGCCGGCATCGGCCACGGAAACCCTTCCCTTCTTGAGCGTTCCAGAAAATCCCCTCTTGCAGTCGGGTCGACACAAGATCTTCGTCAAGCTCAATCGGCATCCAAGTGTCATTCTGGTGAGTCGATGTGCATTCCGTTGGGATGAATCCAAACTAATCATTTGCCCATCTCACAGGTGGTTCAGCTGAAGGAAAAGCCGTCGGCCCCAAGTGAGATGGAGTACACATTCCACTTGGGCTTCGTGAATCACCTAGCCGTCGAGAGCGAGAACCCCGAAGACCAGCCACCCACGGATGTCCCAAAAATGTACACAAAACTCTTGCGACTCATTGAATTCGATACGTTTGTGGCCACGCACGGTCCGGGAACGCATGTAGACGGTAAGGAGCAAGTGTATACCAACCAATTGCGATGTCAACTCCTATCTCCCTCCATATGCAAGCAGAAACCACATTTTTCGCCCATAGCCCCGGCTAATTGAAGCTTTTCTTTCAGATGTTCCCCCGCATAAGCGCAAGTCATCAACGGAAATGGGTGGACCGCCGTCGAAGCAACAGAAGACTATATTCCCGGCGTACTTCATACCCGAATTGGCGCACGTAGTGGCCATGTGTGACGAGAAGATCCCCTTCCTTAACCTCGCGCAGGCGTTCTCTAAGCATAACATACCGCACAGTGGCCTGCAAGTGGAGTCGAATGCTACCTCGCTGGTACTTAAGCTCTTGGCGCTTCCAATGCCAAACTCTTCAGCCGACAGCAATCCAAAGGTAAGGTGTCGAGCTTGTCTTGCAGACCAGGTCTGATGGGTTTCTTGTTCGCAGGCCATCACAGTGTACCCCGTCATTGAGAAGCACGTCTGGAATGACCTGCTCAAGCGGCTGCTCTCCGTGTCCATCCGATCGCAGATGAGCAAGCACAACCAGAGCCGGGCCTGGGTGGTGGAGTTCGTTTTCTACAGTACCCCACTGCAAAGCACACACCAAAAGGAGCAGGGCAACCGCCGCACCGTGTACTTGACGTACGAGCAGTCGCACAGCGACTTCGGCAAAACAGTCGACGACCTGCTGAAGGACTGGTCCAAGATAGTCTACTTGTACACCCTGGTGTACAATTTCTCCGAACATTTCAAATCAGGTAAGACCTCTGGAGCCCCACACGCGAGGGATCTCAAACCAAGCTGCGTTTGCTTACAGAGAAATACAACCTGCACACCATGGTGAGCGTGAAGTCGTACAGCTACGTGAACCTTCTCTTGGGGTACGGGCCGAACAAGGAGGTCACCTGCAGTGTGGCGTGGTCGGCTCAGCAAAAGAGTTTCCGGATGGTGTTCGTCGGCGGGTTGTCTGCCATCAATGCGCACTCCATGATGCGGGAACAGTTGCAATCGCATCTCAACAGGCATCAGGACCTCACGCACATCGTGCACATCCTCCACGAGACCTACCAGCCGCTGAGCTCGATTTCGAAGCTCCCCATCATTCCTCAGCTGGGTATTCCCGTAAGATGTAAACGCCTTCGTTGCTGCGACTCAAAAATAACTCCCTCCACACATCTCTGCTCGTTTCAGCGCCCTCAAGTGCCAGTTCTGTCGTTCTGCATCATCCCCCAATCGCCGACGCTGCTTCGCCTGGCCTACCAAGCCATGTACTGCTTGGATATCCGCTTCAGAGCGGGCGGATTGGTGTCTATTCGTGATGGTGCCTACAGTCGGTTCGACCGCAGTAACGTTATCGATGAGTTCACACCCACACAGGGACTCAAGGTAAGCAACCTCCAGATCAAGAGAATCGGGAGCCACCAACTGACGACCATTTTTTCAGGGTTTCCTGTCGAAATACGTCGACGAGAACGCCGTCTACCGGCGTCGATCCCAAAGCGAGGACGACAATCCACCCTCACCGATTGCAATGGAGGACACCCATGGCCCTGGAGCGGGTGGATCATCTCCGTTCCTCAGCAGCGGCATGCGTGGCCCCCAGAGTCCACGCGATGCTGGACTTCGCTTCGCTCCGCCGATCACACCGCCGTCGAGCTCCAATCCACACACGCCGGCAAGTCCGCATCCTATTGGAGGCCAGAATCATCCGAACTTCAGCATGACGTCACCGCCTGCTCCACACATGCCGCACCCGTCGCCCAGTGGCCTGATGCCGTCGTCGCCCCTCAACCCACAGCCTAGTCCAATGGCGCACTCTCCTGGCCCAAACATGTACATGCAGAGTCACACTGATGGCAGCCCATTCACCGCAATGTCGCCGGCTACGTCCAACTGGCCCGGTTCACCGAGCATGCCCAGACCATCACCCAGGCCGGGACAAAGTCCAGAACACAAGTCGCAATCAGTCGCCACCACCCATCTGTCAAGGGTTCTACCGAACCGCTCATGGGCAGGTGCAGTGCCTACTCTACTGACGCATGAAGCTCTCGAAACCCTGTGCCGACCGTGTCCGCATCCGAATAAGGACATCGGCGGACCTGAGGTCTGTCCATTGGAGCGATTCCTGGGTTGTGTCTATATGCGAAGGCAGTTGCAGCGCAACATTCAAGCCGAGGAGTCGCTGACGGCCTTGAATTCGAACGAACCAGGCGTCGTGCTCTTCAAGGTTGACGGCCTGCAGTGCCAAGTTGTTCTGAATCAGCTTCACATGCAGTCGCTCCATCTGAAGGTGACTCAGATACCGGTTCCGCCTTCGCCTGATGGAAAGTCCGCATTTCAGTGGAACCCCGATGACCTGCAGGTCATCGAGCAATTCTTCGAGACCCGCATCGCCGTTCCGCCTTACAGACCGAACGCACTTCACGGTTTCTGTCGTGCCTTGAACTGCCCCATCCAAGTGCTCAAGGATTTCATTCAGATCATGCGGCTGGAAATGATGCCCGAACTCTCGCAGGGCAGTCTCAAGTGGGCGGTGCAGCTGTGCATGCGTGTGCCTCCCTCAGCTCCACCAATTGTGCCCATCGGCAGCGCCGGTGTGCTCATATGCCGTCTGAAAATTCTGTTTTTCGTAAGTCTGCATTTCTGTTTCCTTTGCATCCCTCTCAATCCATCCTCACTTGTTTCAGCTTCAAATCACAAGGATTCAATATCCGGGCATGGACCGGAGCAACAGCCCCTCGTTGGTGCTCCCGATGATCTACGATCTGAACTCAAACATCACACAGCTTGCGGAGAGAAGGGAACAAGTACCATCACAAGCGGCCAACACAGCTGGCACCCTCCTAAGACGCTTCGCCGATTATGGCTGCCAGCAAGGTGAATGTTCACTGTTCCCCGCCGTACGGGACCTGCTCACAAACCTCACACTGCCGAGTGATGTGCCGCCGCCAAATGTTCAAATGCCTGGCGGGCAGACAATTGTCCCATCTCCGGTACAGGTCGGCTCTAGTCCGGGTCCCATGATGCACTCGCCCATGCAGCAAATGGGGCAAGTTGGACCACCGCCTCAGGGCTATCCGATGGGCCCGAATCAGGGGCCCAACTGATAGCTAATGTAAAGCCAAACAACAAGCAAAAGGCTGGCTAACTGGTTTCTCTATACAACGTGGGCGTGGCTATGTCGCCAAAGGTGTAGCACTGTTTTTCTTTTATTTCTTTTCTCCCTAGATGTAAATGTAATTAATGTAAAATGTATAAGTAATCGAACGTGTTATTAAAATTGAGTTTATTTAACATTTATTTACCCCCAACTCAAGCTTTTAGCTGTTTCCATGTGGAATTAGGGACTCCGTCGCTGCCGATGTGGTAGGTGTCCTCTTGTCGATGACTAAGCAGCAGCCATGGCAAAGACAATAGATATATGTTGCAGCAGGCCAGTCAGTTTCGGCGAGGAGACACATGTCCACAAACATTCACCAAGGGCGGTAGCATCATGCCGGCTGACATGAGGCGTGGGCCCGGTGTCGGGCTGGCCTAGGTACAAAGATTTAAGTTTTTTTTTTCAAACTTAGGATAGCAGGTTAGTCGCCCTAGCTCCGCGAGTCCTCTCCTGGCCTCTTTTGGTGGAAAACAGACAGGTTTTGACGACATCTCCCTTTGTCATCTCTCCTGTCTCTTCTACACTTGAGTAGTTCTGCATCGGTAGCATGTTACGATAGCTATGGGATCGCTAAAGATCGTCTTTATTTTTCTCTTTTCTTTCATCTTAGCTTTTTTTCTAAGCTACTCGTATTACTTCGACCTTCGGACCTGACCTGTACGCCACTAAATCGTCGGCGTACGAAATTAAGTGCGGCATTGAACCCATAAGATCTGCAGTGAATTTTGGAAACAAGATCGGCGAACCAACCGCTCCCTGTTGCAGACCGTTTTTGATGCCAAAGACCGGGAAAGAAGTTACATCGCCACTTTTCACGACGAACTTTCTACCTGTTATCTAAACAGATCATGTGTAGCAATGGTTTACTTATGCCCAGCCTGACCAGCTTGAGGAAGAGGCCCTCCAACCAAACGGTGTCGAACGCTTTCTCCAAGTCAATCAGGCAAGCACCCGCGCATTGTGTTTTGTCTTTATTCCATTGAATGTCGGACACCAGTTTAGACGCGGCATGTATGGATTCATGCCCATCCGAAATCACAGCCCATTGTTTCAGAACTCGAATGGCATTCTTTTCAAGAACCTTGCTTATGCAAGGAAGAAGACCGATCGACCAAAGGTTCGTTAAACAATGTTGTGAAAATCTGCACAGCTTCGGTGGGAGGATATTAGGTATACCATCGGTTCCCACTGACTTTTTCTTCTTCAGCGAGCTAAAGATACCCTGGAGATCTTCTTGAGAAATCCAGATGTGATTTCCGTCATTGGCGACGCCATTATTTGCCATGTAATCGGCATTGAACCTGGTGAAACCTGGGTTCTCATGGTGAAACCTGTCTTATCTCATTACGAAGATTGCTGTTGTTCAGAAGGGCTTCGTTCTACACTCACTGGAAGACAGCACCGATTGCTGAGGATCTTCAACCACGAAGAAGTCATTGTCTGGCACTGTCCCATCTGGATCTATGCCAACTGAAGTCAGTAACTGTTCGTTATTTGTCGTCCTAGGGAGTCTAGCGGTCTGAATGTCGTTTTGATCTTCCGTCCGAAATATTTTAGCTCTCTAGTCCATTGTGCTTGCACCATTCCACTAGTGCATCGATATCCAATTGGACACTACTTCAATCAGTTAAACTATTTAAAGATAAACACAATTTAAAGTCCTCTGCGAATGTTAACATTTTACAACATCTGAAAATTTCGTGAAAATCGCTTATGAACAAAAGAAAGAGTAATGGCCCCACATGGCTACCTTGTGGCACGCCCGATGGAACATTTATTACTCGAGATCTAAAACTATCGATCTTTACCAATTGCTTCCTGTCCTTTGAGTAATTGGAAAACCACTCTTACATTGACGAATGGAATCCCAAAAACTCGAGCTTGTTTAA
Source organism: Eristalis tenax (assembly GCA_905231855.2). NCBI lineage: Eukaryota > Metazoa > Arthropoda > Insecta > Diptera > Syrphidae > Eristalis > Eristalis tenax. The sequence goes on along the minus strand of HG993126.1, from coordinate 16,263,746 downwards.
AAGCAAAGTGTGATGCACTTTGGCTTTCGAGAAATCGGTGTAAAGTACATCAACTTGTAATTGATGCATAAAGCCAAGCTGGTTATTAGAAATAATTTCTTTTACAATACCTTCAAATAACTTTGGTATCGATGAGAGCTTTGGTATTGGTCGATAGTTTTCTACTTTTTGCTTAAGCCGCTTTTATATATAGGCGTCAGAAAAGAATACTTACATTCATTTAAAAATTCACCCATTTTTAGGGATTAACTAAAGATAATTTTTAGTGGACGATAAAGCGAATTCCAACTTTTTTTTAAAATACCAGCCAGGGCCCCATCGTTGCCTGGGCTGTAATTTATTTATGGTATTCACTAGTGGTAAAACGTCTAAGTAAATACTAGTATTACTAGTATAAGTTTATATTTTAACAATTTACTAGACTTGGTATGGGTACACGTGAGTTTAGACTTGCCAGCAAATAGTTCTAGTAAATACTGAATTCATTCAAGTAGATACTACTAATTCATCAAACAGCTGCTAGTACAGTAGACGGTCGATATAGTGAACTTATAAAAATCAGGCCTGTTCACTATAACGAGATTGTTCACTGTAACGAGCGTGCACTCCTGGAAGTAAATTTCACCAAAATGTGTTCGGCTTTACGTACAATTAATGAAAAATATAATGTACATACAAAATTACGATGTTTCTTTGCAATTGCTAAAAGACAAAATAATATTTAAAAAAAAATATTATAAAGGGTGATTTTTTAAAAGCTATAGGAAAGCTTTCCAAAAAAAAACGCAACATTCAGAAAACTGCATGAAATCTTTATTTGAATCGATAGTACGGTCCATATAATTTAATGTTTGAAGATTATTTCATGCAAATGTTTACCTTGACTGCGCCTCAAATGGTCCATCCGCTTAGTCCAATTTTGGCGTACTCTTTCCAACTTTTCGGCCGGTGTCTCACTAATAAATGCTTCAATGTTGTCTTCCAATGCGTCAATTGAAGCGGGCTTGTCTGTCATGTATAAGCTTTCACATAGCCCCAAACAATAAATAGTCTAAAGGCGTTAAATCGCACGATCTAGGCGGCCAATTGACCGGTCTCGAACGTGAAATAAAATGTCCACCGAACTCGCCTCTCAATAAGTCCGTTGTTGAGCGTGCTGTGTGGCATGTAGCATGTGGCACCGTCTTGTTGAAACCACATGTCATGCAAGTCAAGCTCTTGCATTTTGGGCAAAAGAAAGTTGGATATCATCTCACGGTAGCGCTCACCATTCACAGTTACGTTTCGATTCGCATCATCTTTGAAGAAGTGCGGTCCAATGATGCCACCAGCCCATAAACCGCACCAAACTGTGACTTTTTCTGCATGCATTGGTAGCTCTTGCAATGCTTCTGGCTGATATTCACTCCAAAATCGACAATTCTGCTTATTTACGTACCCATTGAGTCAAAAATGAGCTTCGTCGATGAACACAATTGAACGCGATGAACTTTCTTAACCGAGCACTCATTTTGATAATAAAATTTTGATAAATAATTTGCAAGCGTTGTTCGTTTGTAAGACGATTCATGGTTAAATTATAGACCAAACTGCAGATGTTTGACAATGAAACAAAACACGAAACGTGCGTCAGCTGTTTAAACCAGTGTTGCCAAAAAGATAATAGCTAAAAAATCACCCTTTAGAAGAAGTTCTTGGTCTCTTCGAGAAACAAGTTCTGTAAGATCGTTTGTCGTTTGTAATGCCATCTCGCGGAGAAGATCAGGAACTGTGCGGCTCGTACGTCGACATGAGTCTGACTGAGCATGTGGGACAATGCTGCAGAGGATATTCACGTGCTCCCAGTTCAATCACAACAGCACTGTCAATCTTAAACTCAGAAGCCATTCGTGTGCAATAACTAGAGCCAAACGCATTTGAGCTCTCCATATCTGCAAAGCGACTGATCGAACGAACAAGTGTAGCGAAAAAGAAAACCAGTTCAATGCCCGAAAATAAAACATCTGTATACGCAATGTATTTCCTCACATAAAAGTATAAACTTGTTCATAAACATAATAATAAAACAAATGCCAAGACTACTTAGTAACTGATACAGCGACTTAACCTACTGCATCCCGCATCCGCGTCCACTTACACTTTCAACTTGGAGACAGCGTTCTGCAGGACCTGGAACTCGCAGCTGATGATGCTCATGAGGTTCGAGATCTGTGGCCGTGAGTCTAGGACCTCGACACTCTGCGTGTACGGATTGTATCGGACTCCGAATGGGCGGGGGATTGAGTTGGCGAATTTGCTGAAACACAAAAGTGACAATGGTGAAGTCAAGTCCAGCTTCAAGCCGCACAGCTACTCACATTGTTTTCTCCTTGGCGTTCTCGAAGCTGTCCGCCACGTAGTAGAGCTCCTGGAACTTGGTGATGGGGTACTTGGTCACCCCGGTCACAGAGGGATCGAAGTCCTTCAACTGCGGCTTGTCCGTCAGGCAGTACTCCAGCTCGGCGTAGGAGGACAGGAGTCCAGCGCCATAAGCCTTGATCTCGTTCTCCTGCCGGCACAGGCCATACTCAACGGTGAACCAGAAGATCTGAGGAATTCAAAGTTCATATGTGCATTGTCTCTGAAGCCGTGCGAGTTCTTACTGTTGCCAACTTTTCGATGTAGTCATCGGGGGCGCCCAAGGATGCTAAGCCAATTTCCTGACTGAACTGGGCGAAGGCTGGGTCGGCGAAGAGGGGCGCATGTCCCAGAAGCTCGTGGCAGACATCTGGCTCGGGGGTGTACATCGGCTTGCTGGGATGACGGATGTACTGAGTCGAGTGGAACACGCGGAACGCAAGGCCAGCAAGGAAATCCCGCGAAGACAGCAATCCCGCCACGGGTCGGAGACTGAATCCAGTGCAATCTGCGGAAAGAGAATGCTTTGAGTTGCATGTTCAGCGGGCAATCTCTGCACTTGAAGTCTACCTCTTAAGAAGTTTGAAACGTCCTCCAGCTGGGGGATGTTGTCTTCTCTGTACCCGCAGTTGTCCACAAGGAGTGGAAACACGTGATTGTACTCCCGGCACGCATGGGTCTTGTAGAGCTTGGTCAGATTCCTGAAAATCACACCCCAGGTCTCGATCTCCTCCTTGGTGTAGTCGACTTTCGGCAAGGGCTCTCCATGCCTGTAGTTGTAAGCGATGTCGGCAAAGTATTTCCTGGAAGAGAAAAACAAGTCATGTCACCTGAATTCGCTGATGAGCAGAATTCTTGACCCACCTTCTGGCACGGTAGACGGGATCGGTGAATCCGGGATGATCGGCGTCCAGCTCCGATCCGTAGGACAAGATTTGATTGGCAAAACGATCCAGATCACGGATTCTTCTTGGGAACCATGGCACCGCCGACGTATTGTCCTTGTAGTCCCTGGAGATCACATTGAAATAACTGCACTTCTCGAGGACGTCTTCGATGGCCTTGCCCAAGGCACCAGCGAGTCCGTCGCATTCGACGAAGAATTCATAACCAGGCACGCGGGTCGATGATCGGGACTCGATGTGCAGCAGGTTGACGTTGTGAACCTTGAAGATTTTCAAGATTTTTGCCAATGCCCCACTGGCCTCGGTTTTGGGCGAGAAGAGCAAGCAAGTGGTGCGCGCCTCCTGGCCATCGATTCCTTCGGCGATGTACGAGGAACCCTGAACGCGAGTTGGCTGGAAGGACAAAAAGAACGGGGTGTCAGAAGTGAAATCGATTGTGTGAGAGGCGACATTTTAAACTAGGCTGTGGCTGTGGAATTCCTAATCCTAAGTCAATGCAATTCCTTGCAGAGTCGGTAAGGAGGAATAACTCGTTGCACACCTCCTCCGCTCCGGTGCCACATTTTCCTGCTTACTTATCAGACTTGCGACCCAGGAAAGGTTTGAGCCTGAGTGGTTGTTGCCTTGCATCTTCGAGGGTACCCTGCTTTCAGTGTCTGATCACTTGATCCTCACGGCGGAGATTCCGTCTTCCTCTCCAGGATGCTGGGATTCGAAGGAATTCTGAGCTGGCATAGGTGCCCATGCACCTGAGTAGCAACGGTCAAAGATCATTCTGGCTCAGAACATTACAAGCCTATAGAGAGTCGCAGGCCTGAGAAATAAGCGACTTTCCACGGCACGTTGCTTCCAGTCTGCAAGACCTGGCTTCCGCGATGACTTCGTCTTTACTAACTGATGCTACCATAGTATGTTGGGAAGGGGCGACGGTGTCAATGTTGTAACCAAAGGTTGAAGGTAGTGCCATCAGTGTTTGAAGCCAGATTGAAAAAGTCCCACAACAGGACATTCTCTTGCTAGGACTCGATGCAGGTTTCGAACGGTTCGGAAGTTCTTGTACCTATGTGAGCATTTAGCGACCCAACCAAAAGATGGTCTACTGGCACTCGGCGCCTACATACTTGCAAGTATGGCCTACACTCGTTTCAAAACTCTCACGAGACCTGATTAGGATGAATAGGCCGGATCTCAGAACCCTTATTGGTGTTACAACCGGGCACTTCGGTATTCACACAATCGGAACTCACGCTTCCAGACTAGGTATCCCCTGGGATAGGTATGAACAGCTGCTACCCTAGAACGACTTCTGTAGAAGAGGAAGGGTAAACCATAGTAATCCTTCTCTGCAACTACAGTGCCCTCTCCTCTCGTAGATTTAGTCACTTAGACGCCGTATACTTCACCGACTACGTGTTTGTTACCTCCTTCGTTTCATTAAACACTCTAAATGGTTGCCGGAATAGGATCAACCGGATCCTCGTGGTAGCAAGACTGACCCAATCTGGCCAAAGTGTGACTGCTACTCATAGCAGTCAGCCACCCTAACCTCACCTAACCTAGCATGCAGTGTCTCAACCGCATGATGGGCCCAAATGAAAGTTCTCCCACAACCAGCTCAATGATATCGATAGAGTCTAGTAACAATGAAAAAACACGAGCGTTTTATAAAAGCAAGTTGTGATGACAGTCTCGTAATTGCTCGCAGCGAATAATGGATGCATTAAAGCAAGACTTTGAACGGAGCTGCTTCCCGGGCATGAAATCCCAAGTCTAGCCGTTGAAGCTGCCGACGAGCATCATCTGAGCAGCTTTCAAAAAGAAAATCAAACCCGCAGGCTTAAATCGTTTACCATCAAAGCTCCGCAAGGGAGTTGACCATGCTCAGGAAGCGAGCCTGTTTTCGGGCGCCCGTTAAGGGAAGTTGAATAACTTAAAACTTCCCAGCTCACAATCCGCAGAAATTTAAGGCCAATGCGTGTGAATACCTCCTCTAGTCTGTTGACAAAAACGCGGTAAAGCGTGCGAGCGTGGCAGTCGTTCTTCGTGCATGTTGAATCTTGTTTCAGGGTTGTTGTGATCCGAGCACCGACATGAGCTGGTGAGGCGACACTACACCTACTCTCCTTGTCTTGACTGGTTATACTTAAGCACATTGGAAAAAAATGTATTTTTCCATTTCATGGTTCGATCCCGGACCAGGGCTGGACCCACCATATGTGCAGCATGTGCAAATGCCCAGGGCGCCAAGCTCTCCCGGGCGCATTGTTATTTCTGCGTGCTTCGCTTAAATCAGTTTATTGTGTCCTATGGACATTTCAGAGTGCTTGCGCGAGATATCGTCGTGCAGATAAGTGGAAATAAATTCTGCGCGTTTCGCTCATATGATTCCATGTGAACCGAAATGGTTGCGCAGTGTGAGTAGAGGATTCCATTTTTTTGAGATGGTGAATATTGTCACATTTATGTGTGACATTATACGCATTGAATGTCCACCTCTTGTATAATCTGGAAACGACTTAAGCTAAAAAATATATACAAAGGGGCGCCAAACGTGGGGCGCTCATTTGACTCGGGCCGGCCCTGCCCCGGAAACACCAACTTCCACGCACCCCGTCTGTCGAGTCGTTGACAACGCTCAGAGTGTAAAATCATTATCAACTACAACTCAAGCTCCACCAATCCGAGTCCCATCCACTGGTGAAAGGACAACAACACGCTGGTTCCTGCGTGACTGTCGCAGTCTCCCCACCGAGCGGCGAAATATCCGTCAGATCGAGGACAAACCAAACAAACATGTCGAGAATGTGCATGTGAATGATTGAGAACAAAGTTTTCTATGTCATAGTCTAAACTCCAGGCCGAAGACACTCTGAACTCTTGTATTATTTAGCTAATCGCTCAATTCACGGATAGGTCGTTGCTCCTTAATTTGTCATTCCTCATTTTATTATCACTTAACATTATTTCTTTTTAATTGGTTCCAGCTATCTGCGTGCTAGCCTCGGGAATACGAAACGAGCAGATAAGTGCTCCTCGTGCTGTCGAGTCACTTCGCGAAGTGAGTGACAGATCTTGATACCGCGCGATGACAGATTTCACAGCCAAACAGGAAGCGGATGCTCATAAATCTGAAAAGCACAATCTGATGGGGTTTCTTCTTCCCACCTAGAGAGACTCCTGTGCGGCTGTAAGTGATTGGAGATGCTGAGGACTGTTATGCCAAGCAAGTGAAATTATTATCGCACTTAACCTCGAGGCTATCATTTGGGATCAGTCGCAGTCGAGAACGACCTTTGAATCAGTCGCAAATAATGTTACGTGCATTATAAATCGGATCGTAAAATCTTGTCGTTTTCAATCAAATGAAGTACTTAAATGAATAAATGATGCAGAGTTGGCTCGCAAGGGGGCGAAGGGAAGAAGGAACTAATGCGCACTGGTTGTGGTTGCCGGTGGATTGCATTTGACTGGAAAAGCATCTCGTATTCGTGTGGACCGGTTAATAAACAGGTCTTAAAACGAAAACAGGTAACCTGATGTGATTGCCTGACAAGGCGAATATTGCAGTCGTTGGAAAACGATGTAAGAGTGAGTGGTAGGAGACATTACGACAGTGGTGCAACGGGTCGGGAGAATCGGGAATACTACTGATTCCTAAAGGCTGGGGCGACCTACTTAGGAGTGTAGAAGGGTATCTAGAGACATGGACTTTGGACAGATCATATTCTTATATTCAGCCGCGTGTGCCATCTCTTAACAATGACAGCCTCCAGTTATCCACACGAACACACACGTCCCCTGTAGGCCTGTCCAACGTATGGTTTTTTTCGGCAGGAGGCAAGTTATTCATGAGCCGGTGGTTACCAATGGTGATTCATCCGAGCACTTGCCACTGAGCTGCCTTTTCATAAACACACGAGACGTTCAAACAATTGTTCGCTAGAATCCACCACTAAGCAGGACGATCAGGATGATCATGGTAGACCCCCAAATAGAGTTACATGTGGTCGTCCAAAGTTCTACGTCTCTTCAGCCATAGCGGCGCAAACCCCAAAGCCCAACCCTAATGGATGTGAGTAGAACTAATTCAACTTAAATAATCAAGCGACAGAGAGGCCACCTTCATTCAGGGGGCGTATGTGTGATACGTGGCGGCCGTGGCGTTGTGAGCTGGTCCGTCGATCCCCCGGGCCCACTTCCGATTCCAGGTACAAGCCTCTTTCGAGTCACTGACAATGCTCAGAGTGCAACTGTGTATAAAACGCTTCTCAAATTGGCCGTTCGGTGCCGGCATAACACTGTAGGTCCCTTCCACTCATGTGCAAGCACGACACGAGTGGTTGGACACGAGTGGCTAGGCTCTGGTCCTTTACGGGCTGTAGCGCCACCCATATTCTTATTATTACATATGATATGAAAGTTAATTACTGTCGGTTTTGGAATTTTGCGTAAATATGTTTATGCCAACGATTTGCTCTTATGAGTCAAGGTGTTCACTCTGAACGGCGAAGTTGGATAAACTGTTCAATGACAGCTCTATTCTTGGGCATCGTCCATGACTCGTGGGAGGTGTCTCTCGAAAAATGGAAGTTGGTGCCTGAAGGATCAGACAGTGGACCCTCAGTGTAGAGTTCATGTTGTATAAATAATGGATAATAAGGGTGGCGCGACAGTCCGAAATGGACCTGGGCCTAGCTTCTACAGCAACCACTGGTGTTGTGCGTGGTCTTCCACTGCCGACTCCCAAGTTTGAGAGGCTTTTTCTTGATAAAAGTGGGCATAATGACTCGAAAGAAGTGGAATTATGAAAGTTGGTAAATTCGGGGATCGAACCTTGCTCTCCCAGGAGTCGAGGCACCACGGCGAATATGTATGAAAGAAACAAATGTAGCCAGAAATATGATTACATTTCAAAGTGTCCACGCAAAATGCCAATACTTCCGTTAATTCCGATTCTAAAACGACAGGATGGCGCAGTTGGTTAAGTGCCCGCCCCTGGTTAGTGGGGTCCCCGGTTCGAATCCTAGTGAAAGCAAAGTAAACGATCATCACTGGAGTGGTCGATCAGTGGTAGTAGTCTGACTGTGGGTATATCGCGATGGACCAACATGGTCTAGGAGCCCCTTTCCCTACCCTACCCTACCCTAATTCCGAATTATTAAGCAAAACTGAACGAACCCAACGAAACTGAGCAAAGTGCTCAAAGTATAACACGCTCAAGTGTGGCTGAGTTTGTAAACGTAAAAAAATGCGCATCGCGAAAGCAGTACTGCATTTGTGTTTCAATGCAATGATTCTTTAATGTTGCGAAGCATTATGATGCTTTAATTTTGTTGACGTTTTTGAACGACTCGTTAGCTTGTCTGTTAATCGGAAATCAAAAAAAATATGTTAAAAAAATTAGTAGCGATGATTCCTTTAAATAATTTGTTTGCTTACTACTTCAGGCAAAATGAAGAATATTAATTATATGTAATAACTCAATATTGCAATATTGAGCGAAATCATCTTGTATTTCGGCAACAATTGCGATGCATCATCTAACGGTCCTTCTGTATAAGAGGCTAAGTGCTGCACACATTAGCCACGATCTGCGAATCTGGGCCCACTGAACGTTGCAAATTTCAGTTTCAGCAGATTTTCATTCCATTTCCATGCAATATTCGAAGCGGAGGTGCGGAAGTGATTTTAGCAAGACGGCAACACCTTTTACGCAACACCACCCGCCTTGGCAGGAAAAGGAGCTTATTGCGAGAATCTATTCCCAATAGAACTAGTCGAATAGAATTAAAATCTATTGACGGTATTGCGAATAGAATTAATTTCGACTAAGAATAAAAAAAAAACAGTCAGACAATCAGAAAATTACTGTAAAATTTTTAAATTCCTTGAAATTCGATAAAGTTCCATGAAATGGAAAACAACGAAAATAAGTAAGAAATAGATGAGTACATATATTGAATTGAACATACAAATTGTTATACAAAATATGAGACAACATACGAACGAGCGGCAGATGGAGAAATGCCTAGTGGAAAAAATGCACCAATTGCAAAAGGCATTTACAATAGGTAAGCTGATGCTTACCAGGCCTATAGTGCCAGGAAATCCTCGCCAAAAAACTCTCCAGTTTCCTCCCGTGAGCAGTGAATCTTAATCCAGTTAGGACAACCATGTTCTTCCATACACTGTACTTAAGAGCTGCCTAAGGCAATTGAAACTGTTGACTGACCAAGTGCGAGGTTGTAATCTTTACCAACACAGTTTTGGTAACTCCCTTACGCTTGCGCCCTCAATACACAAGCCAGTTTCAATCGGTTGGGTATTGATGGCCAAGACAACTCCTAAACTTAGGCTCAATGTCTTGTAGATTTGTACGAATATTTTTCGTCAATCTAAAGTTATTTTTAAACCTAAATAATACAACTATTAAAATTACTTTTTTTCTAGCCTAAGGCTTCATTGCTCTGGGTTAGCAGCTTATATATAATTTTACATTACATGTTAGCATTTTTAAATAAATCCTTTTTTTCACGGGATATGTATTTCCGTAAATATTTTCATCCATGTCCAGCGGAGTAGAATGCACTCGTACAACTGCAGCACGATGAGCCTCGTCTAGTTCGTCCTCCAAGTGATCAAACCAAGTAATCATTTCGTCAATTCTTTGCAAGACAATACAAAATTTAATTTAAGTTGATTTGACATTTGAGTTGAAAGCTCACCGCGATGGCTTTTTATTTTCTAATTTAATCAACTCCATTGGGATACAACGAGTTTGTTTAAAAGAAACGAGTAGACTCGTGATAGGCCCCGACATTTCCTGCACTACTTATTTTTGCTGTTTGAAAAACAAATAATAACTTTTGTTCAATTGTGTATGTTTTAAAGTGTCATCGAAGGTTGTCGCTTCATCCTTGCCGGTCTCGAACTGCAGTCTGGACAAGTGCGATATATGAAATTGAAGATTAACACGGAGCACGGAGTAAAAATATTAGAATCTCTTCGAATTTATTTTCCAGAGGTTTGGATGAACTTTTACTGAAACCTCAAAAGGCCGTTCGGAGTGCTTTCAAAAGTCACCAGCTGTCAACTTTGAAGTGGCCGGCAAAACAGCAGTTTGTTCACAAGAGAGTAGAGAACCCAAGGAACTAGAGAGAGAAAATGAGAACATGAACACCAATACTACCGAAATAAACTGGAGTTCACTTCGGTTTGACAACTTCTCACGCACGGATGAACTCAAGGGGGTTTCAAACTGTTTTCGCCAAAAGTGGAAGGTTTCGAAACCTTGGAGGTTTCAATGAAAAAATGAGAAATTCAATGAAACCTTGAGAATTCTTCGTGCGATTAATGTTTGAGCGAACAACAAAATACGACCTCAGGCAGATTTTTTTTATCTGTCCTGTGAAGATGCGCATGTTAGTCGCACAACTAGTTGAATGGGAAATATTTGGCGAGTCTGAAATTACAAAATGGTGACCCATGCTGGGGAACCTTAATTTATTTCGATCGAAACTTGCAGCATGAGTGAACGAATTTTCAGAATTAACAATTTCGAGGCGAGGACGAATAAATGGTTCTGATTTCTCGCTCTGATTTCTTTTGATAAAAACTTGAGAGAAGAGGATAACGGCCTATGATGACACCAGCTGATGGCTCGACTTCAACATGAGCGACGAAAAACAAAACAAGAAAAACTTTATGACTTCGAAGTTCGAACAAATCGAATATAGATTAAAACCACAATGTTGTCATCAATTTTGCATTTTTGTCAAACTGACAAAGATCCCTGCATCGTTTAACATTTCGCCGAACACTCGCGGTTTCGGTTTTAAGTGGTTTATACTCGATCAACCAATTATGCAACCACCGTTAGTCAGCAAGATTCTTCGGCTTGATATGCCGTGTTCATTAAAACAAAAATCGAACAACTAATGAGCGACAAGCTTATTTCCCATTTGAATAAATTCAAATTTAAAACAAACCGGTCTTGGTGGCGCCTGTGCACGGTCTCGGTGGCACCTGCGCCGGTGATGAAATACCCCAACATTCCGATGCAATCGAAGTGCAAGTCAAAGCTGATGCCAGGACCCTTACCATACACTTTGGAAGGGCTTCGCGGGGCACAACTCACCTTCTCAAACGATGTCTGCCTTTCGTACATCATATTTTTTTTTTCGAATTCAGCAAAAAATATTCAAGTCTTTCAAACTAGTCAAGGCACTCAATGGATTTTAACACAAAACTAAAGCAACACTATCTCGCAGCTCGACAAGACACACAAGTACGGATATTCAACGATGCCTCAGCAGCAGACCATAAATTAAAGACTAAAAGAATCAAACGAGACCACTCGCACTTAAATAGATTCGACCAAAAGCCAAGCTCGAGACTCTCTGAGATAATCGCTCCCCCTTAGGTTATCTCGGCTGGTACGAGTTATCGCCATCCCGACGAGGTGGTGGCCACTACAACAGTAGCACCAGGCACGCCAGCCACACCATCGCCAATCTGTGTGTTGGTTTCTGGTAAAAACAAAAAAAAAAAACAAAAAACAACAAGCAACAACCAACAACCAATATCTCTTGTATTGTTATTATTACACTTTAAACTGTCATAAAACAACTCAATATTGGTCGTACCCACACAGTGAGGTATGCACTACATGTAGTCTCCGAGTGAGTGACGTGTCGGCGAGTGTTGTCATTCGATGATAATGCAGACTCACGTGTTTTAGAGTGAATTGGATTTCCAGTGCGATTTGCAATTACAGCCGCAGACTCATTAAAAGCGACACGATAATGAAAGGAGAATGAATTTTTAATGGGTTGACTAAAGAAACCGGCTTAACAGGAGGATGTCTTGAAGTGGGTATGCTTCCCGCGTCTTTTGTTGAAGTGTAAGCCAGTGCTTAAATTAAATTAATTAAATGCCCGTGATTGATGGGCAAACGCCTTGCCAAGATCGAATTCTTTTCTTTTCCCTCGACTTTTGCGACGTAATTTGGATTTTCCCCCACACTTATATATTTAGTGATGCAATGCGAATATTAATTGCTCGTATGTCTTTTCAATTTGGCCCTGGCCTATGGATCGCACGTGTGTCCTCGTCCAGAGCAAGGGTTGTCCGCTTGTGTGTTTTGTGGGAAAAAAACGAAAAACGAAATGTGTTACGTAATGCCCTGCGTGTTGAGATGTCGTTGCATGTCCGCGATGGCCTTCGGAGTCAGTCAAAAAAAAAAAAAAAAACGCTTGCGCTGCCGAAACTTGTTCTAACAATAAAGTCTCAGTATTTATTTTTGTCGCTTCCGACTATACACGTAGTTGGGGGTACTGAAGGGGATAATGCCAAATCGAAAGAGCAATCATCATTAATTGTATTTTTTTTGGCTTAAAACTGGTATCTTTAGATTGAGGAGCCTTGGAGGGGCTTGGAAGAAATCACTCCGAGATGAGTTCTCTTTCATTCGCGACAACTGGGCATGAAGACAAAAGCGGATGTAGTTGGATGAAAGACAAAAAATGCTGAAGGAAGCAAAGAAAATACGGCAGAAGTTCGAAAGCGGCAGAACATCAAAAACAGGCCTGATTTTCATCATAAGTGTCTTAACACTTCGGTGTGCCGGGAATTTGTCAATCTAATCCTATATTCCCACGGAACGAAATCGCGAGATTTCTTCAAACATCTCTAAGCCTCAAAGGTTTCGAAATCCCTCGCTTTTGGCGAAAATTGATTGAAAACCACTTGAGTTCATCCGTCCGTGAGGTGTGTCAAACCGAAGTGAACTCCAGATTATTTGGGTCATTTTGGTGTTCATGTTCTCATTTTCTCTCTCTATTTTCTTCTGCTCTCTACACTCTTGTCAACAAACAGCTGTTTTGCCGGCCGCTTAAAAAGTTGACAGCTAATGACATTTGAAAACACTCAGAACGGCCTATTGAGGTTTCAGTCAAAGTCCATTCAAGCGATTTCGGTTCTGTGGGAACATAGAATTATTTATTTCTTTGAGATTATTGGAAATATCTGGTGAATTCACTAACGCATGACTGCATCATTCATGCCGCACGACCCTTGCATCAGGTTCAAAAACGCAAATATTCAGGTCATTGCAAGCGCCAAACGTTCATTTAACCATCACCCGCGCATCAGATGTTCAAACGTTAAATATGTAAGCATCGTTGAATTTCCTGATGCGCTGTTGACAGTGGTTGACAGGATATGCGGAATTCCAAAAATTTTTACAGAAAGTGTTGGATAAGATAAATGAGCGTCCTAAATGACATCAATAGGATATTTTTCAATTGCGATTGTATAAACCATAATTTTCGGAATTTCTCTTCTTTTAATTTTCATCATCTTGCGCATCCACCTTAAGAACATTTTTCTTCTTTCCAAACTGTTCCACAAAAACCAAATCATTTCGGATTACTGCTACTAGGATAACTTTCCGAAATGGTTAACTATGCCAAAGCGTTTCAGAACCGCCAACAAGCAGTTCAATCAGCTTGATGCGAATGTGGCTTACACACGCTAAATATGTCCTTGAGTTCCATTGTGTAACACCTTTTGTCTCAACTCGCTTACCTAAAAAATTGAAAAAAAAAAATACTGTGTCCAATTTCGGGTGTGTAAAAGAGAGAAGCGGTAAGAAGCCGTGATACCGCTTTAATGCGCAACGTTTTGGGGTTTCCGAATTCCACCCGGAATGCATGCACGAGTTGTCCATTGACGTTTCATTGTTTGGGAGGGCCGGCTGCAACGGGTAAATGGAAACAACTTGATGTGACCCGTGGTATTCTACAATCGGAAGCTATCCGCAGACGAAAGGAATGACTTCGAACCAGCACGAAGGCTAAGCTATTTCCCCGAGTGGGGCGGTGGTGGTGACTCAAGCTGCAAAGGTACGACTGCTAGATGGTTCACCAGCTAGGGAGGAGAACGGCTCACGTTGATACAATCAGTCGGCAGTCAGCGGATGATGAACGAGAGGTAGAGGAAGTCCGCCTAGATCCTGAAAGTGAACATCCCGGATGCAACTGTGCAGCGACTGCAGAATTCAGGCCCGCCTCCTAGAGGCCAACAACCTGAGACATCACAGTCTCGCGATCCTACATCACTTAGGCATCATACATCTTCTTTCCACTAGGAGGCCGGGTGTATACAATACACGCTATTACTTATTTATCCGGACGGCCTCTCATGGAGGGTCCGGGATACCTTCCATCAGACCTGAGCCATCAAGACCAAGCTGTCAGCGATTACTTGGTATCGAGATTCGATCTCCCTCTCCTTCTCGAACCAGGAATCGATCGGAAGCACTTTTAGCTGGAGCATTGGTGTACATTTGCTCGATGTGGCCGAGCCACTGCAGTCGACGGATGTTTGCCTTCTGGACTACATCCACATACTCTAGCCTAAAGCATTCGATCTGTCTACATCCTGGAGCGTCATGCCACCTCCGATTGTGTTCTCAAGAGGCCCAGCCCTCGATGGAAGCTCTAATCAAGAACGCAGGTAGACCCAATGCTCCTCAGATCCTTGTCTAGCAAGTTCAACGGCGATCTCATTTCTAGCGATCTCGTGGTGACCCGGGGCCCAGACAAGTCTTAGTGAATTATGACTGCCGATCATATTCAGAGAGGACTTGCATTCCTGAAGTGAGTACAGCTCGGTTGTTACTACAGGCATACATACTTTTCTCCTGTTCTTCACGATATAGTGGCCATTAGGATCGCATCGGTTTGCGCTTGGAAAACCGAAGCAATGAGGTATGCAGTCTAATGTTGTCGTCCTCCACGAAGGCCATTCATTGGTTTTGGAGCCATCCTGGCTCAGATTCTGGCCGCAGTCAGTTCTGAGTGTAGGCGAAGTCAACTTTGTAAGTGCGCCGCAAATGAAGTAGTGGTGTCCCTGCGTCAGACGGCATATCTATAAGATTGAGGTCAAATGAAGTGCGGTTCTCGAAACTCCAGTGCGTGTTACACCAAAGACCACTTCTTCATAGACGTAAGATGGTCTTGAGAGTGCATCCCATGATGTGAATACCAAGGGAGGAGATTCAGCAGTGCGTCAAGAGTAGAGCCAGGCCTTGGTCCCTAAGAAGCCGGGAACGCGCCTATGCAACCGAGGCAGACCTTTCTTTGAAGCTAAGTGAAAGCGTCAGTTACGTATTTATGTTAAGTATATAACGTGGTGCTACACAACCGGATCAATTCTCCTGGAATCCTGAATTAGCCCATCGCATCGGTGTACTCACTGTCCAGTCTTATCGACACAAGCGGCATTCATTGCTGACTATCAAGGGTCCGCTTGAGTGACAGCAGACAGCATTGAGTTTTTGGAGCATTCGTTGTTCTTTGCTGTCAAGATCGGAGTTCAATGCGCTTAATATACGCTGCCATTCCAATTCTACGGCCGAAGGGCGGGGTCGTAAGTCTTGGAACGAACATGAAAAGCTGAGGGTGCTGTCATTGGCGAAGGAATGTATTGGATTAGAAGTAGCAGACAAGATATCATTTATAAAAATGGGAAAGAGTGTCGGACACAGAACAGAGCCTTGGGGAACACCAGCATTTATTAGGTGGATATCAGACTTGAACCCATCCAAAAACAACTTGAATTGAACGGTTCGAAAGGTAATTTCTAATCCATTGAAGAAGGGATTCAAGACAAGAGAGCTTGATGCTAAACTCTGTCAAATGCCTTAGAAACATCAAGCGCAACGATCTTGCTTTCGTCTGAATTCTGCAAAGATTGGTTCCGCTTTTCGGTAGGACTAGCTAGTGAACTTGTTGCGTACTGGCTACTGGCTTAAAGAAGCTTCCGCGATTCAGGATATTTCATAAGCTGACTATTTATCAGCGATTCCATGACCTCATGAAGACGGGACGTAGGTGCTATGGGTCGGTATGAGGTGGGTGTCGAAGAGTCGCCCTTTTTAGGGACGAGCAGGACAAGTGCTGTTTTCCATCTGCTCGGGAGGATCGCTAAAGAGAACGAGCAGAAGAACACCTCGCCAGAAGTATAAGGGGACTACCATCCCGGCCAGCGGATTTGTACACGTCGAGATCTTGAAGTGCTCGTGCAACTGTACGAGCGCAGCTAAAGAGCACACTTTTGTTTTTATACAATTTGAGCGAGCACAAGGGATTGTTAATACCCTTGTTCTTGTTCAACGGGCCGAAGGTGTAGAGGGAGAAAGGTAGAGGAGGTACCTGTGCGGATTGTATTCTGGGGGAAATAGTGGGCTGGGAAGAGTAGTGGCAGTGTTGAGCTGGCTGCAAAGTGCGCCGCAAGCTTTGTCTAATGAGCTGACAGCTGGCATGTCACTGTAAAGTGTGTCTATCATGTGCGTACAATAAGAGCATATTATTTTATATTTCCGAAATCTGCAAGAGTTAAACTCCTATATTTAAGCCCGCACCCAATTCTCAGTTTCTGTGCGGTGTTTGTAAACATTCGGGCTGAATATTCTTCGAACAACAATATAAATCTTCGGCGCAAAGCAAAGAAGAACCTGTTTAAGTGCACGTGTGTCCACTTACCTCTTCTCTTTCCATCAAAACAATTTTTTGTTGACTTCACTGGCCAGACGATAGTCCCGGCTCTTGTTGTTGGCAAACTCTGGCTGTGTGTCTTCATTAAATGCGGATATTTACCACTTCAAGCACCTTATAATTAACATTTAACTTGTCAGCAGACCACACTCCCCACACAAACGCGCACTCATTCGATGCTGTAAGTCCCCACATCCACGAATCAAAGAGCATTGATTTTTTCTAATATTTCCCTGTTCTCGGCTCTCAACATTCGAGTACCGTCCACTCGATAGACACGAAATAAAACGTCCATGGGTGTCTTGTTACTGCCGTCGTCGATACGACTCACAGGGGGGTGGCACCAAGCACGGCACACGTCAACTGGACCAAATGTCGAAAGTCAACACAACTTGTTGCACAATTTCTGTAATTGATTCAATTAAACCAAAATACGACCCAAAGTCTCGAATTCTGATGAAAATCTTTGCCCACTTAAGTCATTCGCCGTCTGGACTTATTGTATTCGTAAAACTACAAAACTTTTGCATCACTCAGTTGTAAGTTTTCAGTTGCCCCCTCTATCCACCCCCCGCCAACATTGTTGTTAGTTAACACATGTTGTTGGACTGTTTGTTTATGCGGAACAGTATGTCTCAATTAATTTGTTGAACAGATTACTAAACCAGATGATCTGGTTGCGAGAAGTCATTAAATGCATTCGTCGGCTGGTAGTCGCTTCTGCATCGATTAAGAATTGGTGATGTAGTGGACCCCGCTGCATTTATGACAGATAATCTAGAAATGCCGTGCGCACTTTATTCACTCGCGGTGGGGTTTTGTTTTTGTTTATTTGTGGACCCAATTTTTATGCGAAGACGTCATCTTTGAAAGGTTGTTGATCGAATGTGTTGTTCTTGTGTTTTCTGATTACACGCTTGTTCGTAGACTTGTTGACAGAGCCTTCAATGGCGAATTCGCAACTCATTTGACGTAGTTCAGCCCTTTATCTATTGCTGGATTATTTTTTATTTTGATTTTATTCCCAAGCCGTGACGACAAGCTTGAGGAGAAGTGCGCAGTGAAGAGTTTTAAGCTAATCTTGTTCACGCTTCAGTACAGCGGCTGCTATATTTGTAGTAAAGCGGAATCCATTGTTGTGCACAGCGCATGAGAAGGCAAACCGTAGAAGAAGGGGCTGGGAGCTGAAAGAATCTCTGGCAATCCTGTACGCACACACACTGCTCAGCTCCATCAAGTTAGGAGACCAAGGACGGAGCCAGTACCCGCTGGGTTATGCTGACCCAATTTTCTCCTAACTGGTAGGTTGCCGCTAAACATTGTCGGGGTCTGGAAACCTCGCGGTTTCCGACAAACTAGTTGAAGCCACCTTGAATTCATCCGTCCATGGGAGGTTGTCAAACCGAACAAGCCAACAGCGTGAATATGGTAATTTTGGTTTCTTTTTTTTTCTGGTGTTCTCATACTGTTTTTTCTTGCAAACAGACACGGCCATTTAAAAATTGAGACCGAGAGATGCTTGGTTTGGTGGGCGCTTGTACACCCCAATCGGGAATTCCTTCTTCCCTGAACTTACCTATCGTGAATCTCCAGCGGAATCTTTTCCCAAATTTGAGAGGAATTTTGACAGTCTACATCGTCTACATCGGCTCTGCAGTAAATAGTACGAACACCATCAGTATCGATATCAAATGCACCAGAAACGAAGTATTATAGAGATGCCCAACATCACAGCTGATTGACACCTTGTCCATCGACGAATTTCAGAGACTTTGTGACAGTTATTCATGAATTTTTGACGGTTATTCACGAAATAACGTAAATGTCGTTCTCTGATTGGTCAATTCGGCTTTAGAAAACGATATAAAAAATGGCTGTCAAAAATTTTAAGGGGAAGAGAGATAGAAGTTGGGCATCTCTATCTTACTTCATTTCTGGTTGACACATGGGAGCAGGGCTGCCGCTATGCGACTTTAGTCGCAATTTGACCCTTTTTTTGGGGACGACAAGACCATTAAATGACTTCGGCGACTATTTTGAATGAAACATTTTTTAAGTTTCTCATAAGCAATAAACTCAACACTCATTATAAGGAAATGCAACTAAATGACTGCAGTATACCTTAAAAATAGTAGCGATTTCACACAATTGCGACTTTTTCTGTTTAGAGACTCGTTTTTGTGCGACTTTCTAAATTGTTTAAGCTTCAACACTGCATGGGAGTCAAAATAAGATCTGTTTCATTTTATGTTTTCTACAAGATTTGTGTTGGCCCTGTTTTTCTTTGAAATTCAGAGTTCATTCAAACGGCTTTATAGTTTGAAATAAGATAAAAAAAAACACAATAACGTTTAGTTCAACACACAAAACTTCTTTATTTTTCTACTGAACAGTAAAAACTAGGTTCTCCTATCCTCTACTGACGATATCTACCATCTTCTCGAACTTCCTTCAGTTGTTGGGTGCTACCAACTCAGAGGATCCTTCTCGTCTTCTTCGTCGCACATAGATGGCGCGACTGTATGCTTACAGTTCGATGATTATTTTTTTTTTATTTTCAAAATTGCAATTACTTATCAGGTGAAAAAAGAGGACCTTTTCTTAAAACGTTGTTGGACGCTCCAAGAGATGACATGTCGTCCAAAAAGAGTACACATGGCAACCCTGGGTGTACTCTGCAGAAATGAAGTATTATAGAGACAACCAACTTCTACCCCGCTTACTCCTTAACATTTTCTACAACTGCGTGTCATGTCGTTTTCTCATACTAAATTCAGAACGTCATTCACGTTATTTCGTGAATAATTGTTGAAAAGCCTCTCAAATTCGTCAATGGCCAAGGGTACAAGCAGCTGTGAAGTTGGCCATCTCTACAGTACTTCATGTCTGGTACTCGTTGTAGTGTACTCTGTTTTTGTGAACACTCGTTTTCTTTGAAATTGAAATTGATTTCAAGACATTCATTGCAGAACTCAATTGCACATATTTTTACAGATTTTACCGACTTTGATAAAAGCGCGTCAGTCTTACGAACAACTTTGGATTTCTGCTGTTTTAGATTTCTCTTGCTGAAAAATGTTTGCTGTTTGCTATGTCATACAACGGTAAATACCGCTTTTAGGTATTGGGTATATAACTTATTCGTGCGGTTTGCTAAGAGATGGCGTAACTTGTATTATTCCATTGGAACATGCGTTGGAAAGTTACATTTGAAGCTTGAGCAACAATAATTTTTTTTCACTCAAATATGTCGAACTTTGTGCCTGAAAAAGTGTTGCGGGGAGTTCTTCTCCATTACTTTAATATGAAGAAAACTGCTGCCGAAAGCCATCGGAAGTTTATGGTGAACATACGCTAGCTGAGCGAAGGTGTCAAAAGTGGTTTGCACGATTTAAAAGTGCTGATTTTGTCTTGGCCAACCAGCTACATCACCAGCAAAGCAGAGTATCCATGGCGCAAAGGTAATGCTCTGTTTTTGGTGGGATCAGAAGGGTGTGCTGTATTATGAGCTGCTAAAACCGGGTGAAACCGTCAATGGACAACGCTACCGAACACATTTAATCCGTTTGAAGAGAGCAGTAGCCGAAAAACGCCCGGAATATGAGACCAGACACAAGCCAATAATTTTCATAGGAAAAAGTCATAGCTTTGGATGGGCAATACTTTGAAAATTATTGTACATGTTTTTTCTTAAATAAACGTTCACATTTAAAAAAAACGCACGAATTAAGTTCTAGACCCAATATATTCACAACTCACAATTGTCTGTGATGCGAAAATTGTGATGCTTCGCTTGTGAGGTTTTACCAAGAAAACACACCATGGTGTGGTGAATTTGTCAATCGTTTTTTTTTTCTCCGCTCTCTTCGCTTTCTTCTCATATTATCCTCTCAGTGTGGATGAAGAAAAATATGAAACAAAATAAATAATAATCGGATTTTGGAAGATTTTTGACGAAACATGTTTTCTCCAATGCGAAAATCAATTTCCAATATTTCTACGTTGCAGTCTAAAAAATGTTGATCGCCCTGAAATTGGTACATTTCTCTTTATTTTCTCCGTTTTTCCATCTTATGTGCTCAATCACTCGTCACAACTTCGGCAGTTCTAGTGATGCTCACAAGTTGTGAGGCTTTGCTCGGAATACGAAATCATCGCAATTTGTGACTCACCACCCTTTTGTGAGGCATCTGTGACGTATGACCAGGCTTGCGTAGATGTCACATTTTTGGACTTTTATACATTTATCCTATTAAAGTAAAAAAGTGTGTGACGCAAATGTTCTCCACGATTCTGCTGTAATTTTCTGGTAACAGGTGGCACATCTACGTCTATTGGCACAGGTTACATCTTCTAATCTATGTTCTGGCTCGTCCTCATGTACATGTTCATCCTCATCGGTATTAAGCAATTCTTGAACAATCTGTTCCTTGAATTGGGTTGTGGTTATTCTGTTGTTTGTTACGAGTACTTGTCTGAACGTTTTCTATGAGCGTTTACAACTGCAGTCAATAGCTGTCAATAGCTCAAATGCGAAGGCTGGTGTTATATGACTTCAGATATTCTGACATGTGTCTTATCACAGGTATGGCTTGTATTTGTTGTATTCAAGTATGTTTGTGGGCTTTAGCTTTTCTTGGCCCCTTTTCTGAGCACGTACCACCTCACCTACGTATTTTGCGCTGAGCATAAGAACATCTCTCTTGTGCTTCCATTTTTGGACGATAATGCCTTGCTTACACTCTTCAGCAATAGACTGAGGCCATTTTGTCGTTTTTTTCTCCATTAGTTGTTTTTTGTTGAATTTTCTGTTTGATCTCAACGTTCCAATATGGTGGTTTTGCGCTGTAGGAGAGATCATGCCAAACTTGAAGATGTGTAGTAGTTACCGTGCACCCTTTCTCCATCACAACCTTTGATGGTACCATTGTACCTACATACTTGAGAGTATGTACGTATAGCCATCTGTCAGACATAATTTCTTCGTTTTCTCCCGTTGGAATTCGCGGTGACACATTGGCATCATGCTGCCTCTCGGGATTTACTGCACACCTGGTGGCCGCGTGAGGCCAATGTGTCACCGCGAAAGAAAGAAAAAAGAAAGGGAGAAAAAGAAAGAAATCAAGTCTTAAAATGCAAGTATTAACAGGCAAATAAATTTATCTAAGATCATTTTCCTAAAATGTCAATAAAAAACATCTGTGTCCTGCTGATTCGGATTGTATAGTGCCACGCAACGTCTTAAAGTCAAGTGCATGGACTGTGCATGGATGCTGAGGCAGTCTATGAAAGACCGTCGACTACGTCGGAACTAAGTACTTTCAATTAATGTTTGTTTTGTTCTGAATTTAATAAATATAATTTCTTTTTGTTAAACTATTTAACGTGTTTAATTTCTGAGTGTCTCGGAACATATCACAGCTCGGGTTGGACCCGGGCGGCTGACCGAATTATACTGCTCGCCCTAAATTGTTACTCATACAAAAAATGTATACAATGCCCACGTGAAGAATTCCCAACCATATGTGAAGTGATGACTAAACATTGATGGAATCTGATCTGTCAATTTGGCACTTTCATTGCGCCTGCTTGCGTACAATGTGTCGTATGAGCAGGCATCGAGCAACAATGTGCGGTCATTACCAGGCCATATTTAACACCAAGTAGGCCATATTGATCTGTCAATTTGACACTTCTTCAATCATTCCAATCCTACACTACTCCGGCTAACAATCTCTTCGATTTTAAATCTTCTCGTTCGAGGAAAGGGACCGTGGGACCGTCAAGTCAAGAGTGGAAGGCATCGTACGTACGGCAATCAGCTCAGCCTGAAAGAACAAAAGATCGAAACAAAATATCCACACTTTCTATAAAATATATTTTATTTATTTCAATAAGTATAAAATATTTCCCCAACGTTTGACAACACAACACTAAACCACAATGCTTGCAGCACTCTCATGCACATGCTCTCAGAAAGAAGAAAGCATGCCTTAGAAGCTTGTAAACGGTGTCCATCGGTGGGTGATCAGCCTCCTTCGCGTGTACTGTCGAATAGGAGCGACTCGAATATTTTTCACATAACAATTCGGCGGCAGATTGATCTGAAAGTAAACAACAAAACACAACACATTCGTTTGTCAGGTCAATGAAATAAAAATGCAAATTCACTGAACGCCACAAAACATAAAAATGAAACCACAATTTCTTATCGATTAATGCAATTAATTTTATGTGAGCAGATGGCTGACACAAAGCCTGACCGGTTCTTGTTTGTTTTTGTTTATTTCAATTAAGTGTGAAACAAGTTCGCCAGTTGGCCGGTGTGGATGTGACACACCCTCCAGCAGAGAATTTTCCATTCAGAAAGTGTGGCTTGTTGTTTCGATGCGGGTTATCAGTTTATGTTTTAAAAATAAATTGTTTAGATCTCTGATGTCGTGATCTGCTGTGGACTCTCTCTCCCTCTCTCCCTCTCTCTCTCTTTCTCTGCTGGAGTCTACTCGTGTCTATTTATGCAATATTTTAAAAATAATTTGTTTTCAATTCATGGCGGTTTTAATGGGCTGACAATGACTTGTGCATTTGGAAAACAATACGTAATCACTAATTCGACTTCTTTTTTATCTGATGAGCGTAGCATTGGGTCTGGCACATTTGTGTGAGTATGGCTTTGGTGGATCATGTATTTGCTGATTGGGGCTGACTGCGGGACACTGAGTACTTGAGAGATTAAGAGTCGGCCATGGTTCTTGCGAGTGTTGCAATCTGATCAGACAACTGCCTGAGCATTGCTCGGAAAACGTGGACATGTGAAGAAAGCGATGCAGCCAGAAACACTTGCGACCATCAATGCAGTCAGGCCTAAGCTGTCTGTGAAGGTCTGAAAACAACATCGCCATGTGATTGGAGTATCAATATATGAAGGTACCGATTAACAACTCATTCAAGAGAGCTTAAAAACCAATCTATTCGGTTGAGATGACGGATGAAGATTGATTCCGGAACGAATTCACCGACAACATCAATGACAAAAAAGGGTTTAGACAACGCGATGCACTGTCATTTAACTTCTTCAACATCATCCCGAAGAAGATCGTGCACGTCACACGCCAACACTAGGCACACAGTCTTCCAGAAGTTCGAGCAACTGTTAGCATACGCGGATGACATTGACGTCACTTGCAGAACACAGCAAGACGTCAATGAGGCATTTGCCGGCATTGAGATGTTAAACGAGTGCAAAACGAAGCATATGCTGTCCTCAAGAAAGGACATACAACATCACCGTCTTGGACAGAGCGCCACAATGGGCAGCTGTAACTTCGAGGCAGTCAAGGACTTCGTCTACATCGGCTCTGCAGTAAATGGTACGAACAACATCAGTATCGATATCAAGTGCTTCAGAAATGAAGTATTATAGAGATGCCCAACATCACAGCTGATTGACACCTAGTCCATCGACGGATTTCAGAGACTTTTTGACAGTGGAATTCACTATTAACGAAATAACAACGCTAGGCGCTTGGAGAGTCATGTCATTTTGCAGTCGATTAAAAAGTTTCAGTCAGAGGTGAAGTATGATAGAGATGCCCAACTTCACAGCTGATTGACCCCTAGTCCACTTTTGACAATTATTCATGAATTTTTGACGATTTCACGAAATAACATAAATGCCGTTCTCTGATTGGTCAAATGGGCTTTAGAAAACGACATAGAAAATGGTTGTCAAAAATGTTAAGGGGCAGAAGCAGGAGGAGGGTTCACTCATATCTGAATAATAGATCACAGAGAGTAAGCTTGAATGAGACTAGAAGTGAAGTGCAATTAATCAGACTTGGGATACCACAAGGTTCAGCCCTAGGTCCCATTCTGTTTTTAATGTATATCAACTCACTCTTCCTACAGCTTTTGCTGACGATGTTGGGTTATCGTATGGCGTCAACAGTCCCTTAGATCTCAATGCTGACATAAATTGCGATGTACATACTCTAAAACAATGGTTCGCTGACAACTCACAAACTTCTAATAAGCCCTCAGACCATCTCATCTCACGCTAATCTCATGCTAAATAATATATACTTCTTCATCTCCGGCATTGAAGAAGCATATATTACCACAACCCTTAGGCATTTCTTTTACCTTCGTAATACATGTTCCACTAATTGATTATGGCCTCTTTAATTCTAAGCTTCAATACGGTATAAATTGTTGACTAGGTGGCTACCAAAGCTAAACTCAGCCATCATTAATCTAGCAAAAGAATGTTTTCCGAAAGATTTGTTGTAAACCTGGCTAGCACCCTAGTTTTCCTTTATTTTGTCAATTAGGAATGCTTCCTGTTCGTCACTTATGCTGTTTTAAGGTTCTAAAAGCATTCATTATGAAGTCTGGTAACCGAAAATTTCGTATAATCTCAAACTATAACCTTCGTAAAAACTCGCTTAATATGTTACAAGTACCAAACTATCGAACCACTGCATATAGAAATTCTTATTCAGTTATATGCAATCGTTTATTTAATGTCCTCCCGGAAGAAATCAGATGTGTTCACATGTCCAAATGTTTTCTAAAGCCCGTACAAAAATTGCCTGTTTTCTCATGATTATTATAGTTTAGACACTCTTACTTCTAATATTTTGATCTAACTCTTGTTCCAACTGTGTGATTCTTGCATCCTTAAAAATTGATAACAAATTGATGACATGTAAAATGAGTTAAATTACAGAAAATAGTTGCTTGTCCTCCATCTTATTGCATTGTTCCTTTTGAAGTGGCATTCAACACTATTTTGAACTCAATCAGTATAAAATATCGAATGCCACCAGTTTGTTTTTCTTACTTTACATTGTAAACCTAATCGTACTGAATTTCCATCTGGATTTGTTTTTATATTATCTTTATAAGTAATTTAAGAGAAATAAATACACAAATGCAAAAAAAAAAGAAGTTGGGCATGTCTACCATACTCCATTCCAGCCGAGCATTGCAAAAAAAATTCTGATTAATTATTCTGAAACTTGAGGGAAGTGAATTCGAAATTAGTGTGGGTAAGTTTTTTCGATGGCACTCCTTACGTCCCAGTTCCTTAAAATTTTGTTGGACCAATAAATTGCTTGATGTTTTTGCTCATTTTCTCCTTGCTGAAACTGGGAAGGCATGTCTATGCCCGTGTATACACCGGAAACAGTTTTACCATTGATGCCTGGACCGATCTCTCATTCATTCACATTCGCACACATTTTACAATTTGTTGAGTGCGTGCATACATGGCGGAGTAGAGTAATCTTTGTGTGCTGCAGCGAAACGGAAGGCAACAACGATTTACAACGATTACCACACTTAAAATGTGTGTTGCTGCACACTGGCGGATAGTGGCCTACGCAGCTTAAAATGGCTTGATACCAACCATTGGCTTGCAACTTGCAACATTTTTGCATTTGTAAAATAACCCAATTTTGAACACGTGCTTACCAATGTTCCAGTCCATCGATTGGCAAAACGTGTGCACATTTACGCGTAATTACCTTTCGAATGGTGTAAGTATCATGCCATCCGGTTGAGTATAACGGTCTATAAGCGCACGACAAAAATTTATAAGCACGTACAGTTAACGCAACTCGTCGATTTTCGCACCAGCTAAATTGGAGTTTTTAGCATTATTGACGCAGTAATCGCAAATTTTCATATTGACAGCAACTCGATGAATGCAACTAACTGCCAACTGGGGCAGGTCTATTAGTCTATTAGTTGCCATAATCGAGAATACACTGTACTGATATATATGTAATTAGTCGATCTCGGAGAAGGCCTAAATGTCAATCATAAATGAAGTACTTTAGAGATGGCCAACTTCACAGTTGATTGAAATGTCCCTTACCCTTCGACTAATTTGAGTGACTTTTGACAGTTATTTGTGAATGACGAACTAATGTGAATGCTGATTGGTCAATCGATATAAAAAACGGTTGTCAAACATTCCAAGCGGCAAGAGTAGCCAACACACGTCCTGCGTTATTGGCGGGGACTTCAATGCCAGACACACTCTCTGGCAGGATGACATAATTAGTGCGCAAGGGACGCACATGCAGAGGTGGATGGATGACAACAATCAACTGCACTCACTTGTGAACATCTCGCAGCCGATCAAATCATATCCCAGGACACCATCAATGCTGGACTTCTTCCAGGCCTCATTGAACTTGGGCAATATCCTACCAGATTTTCAGATGCTATTGAACTAAGGACACGACTCAGTCAGCGGGTTCGCTTACATCGTCCTGTTCCTGAGTTGTATACTGACTGCAAACGGATGAACTGGCCGAGATTTGAATCCGAGGTAGCGGAGGAACTTCAACTGCCAAGAGATCACATTAATCTGCACAATGCAGAAATCGATAGTACGATTCATCACTTTTGGACAGCGGTGAATGGAGTCATAAACAGACGAAGGGGACCATAGGCCAAGCAAGGTCAAATACGGACACCTCCCGGAATACATCCAAACAATCTACGCTCATCGAGAACGGCTTCGCAAGCGCCGCCAATGGATAGTCCGGCCGACATGGAACACGGAAAACGATGAATACAGAGCCATACAGTCGCAGCTGAAATGTACTAGCGTCATGTTCCAGCGCAGTTCTTTTGGGATGGGATCCACCAATTGCCAGAAAGATGGGAAAAAGTCATACCTTCAGATGGGCAATACTTTGAATAATACTATTGTGCATGTTTTTCCTAAATAAACGTTCAAATTTTGACAAGAAAACCACACGAATTAAAATATTTACCCAATAAATAAATATCAAATCTAGCCAGTCCCACGTCAAATGGTAAATAAAGGCGCAATCTTGTTGTCTGTCATTCTGCATGTCATGGGTGTTATGACGCACTTCCTACGCTCTACCGTAGTGTTGCCAATACACTACACGGACTGTAGTGAACAAGAGTACACTACAGACAACTACAGACGTACTGCAGGACAGCTCAACGCAGTTGCACAACGATAATGACGGTTCGCGTAGTTCAGTAATGAATACCACCTTTAAGAGAAATTTATGAAGAGTCGACTGGTTGTCATGGCGGATAACCCCATGCTCTGCGTTATTACCCGCACCGGTGTTTTTAAATTCTGATACGAACCACTTGGGGTTCGTTTTTAAAGCTAAGAACTTCGAAAAGGAACGGAACATCCTTAAATATGTCGTTAATGTTTCCCACTGCCAGCGATGTCGCAGATTACATTCGTAAAGAAACAGGTACCGGCGACCCAGCAATATTGCAGCTGTGTTGTGTGCAGAAGATGCTAATGAATGCAAACAATTTAACCCCGTTGTTCCCATGCTTAAACATGTCAACCGTCGAACACACTCCCTTGGAGTTCGAAGCATCAATTCACGCACATCCCTGGCAACAAGGCATTCATAAAAACGATATGTAACGAAAGACACAGTTGAGTGCGAACGGTTTCTCAATTCGGGCGCATTTCGCCATTGTGGCAAGCATTTTATAATACAATAAACATTTGCGAACGCTCAGCAAGCGAATAGGGGTTTCGGCTTTAGGGAGCCATGCATAACATTTCTGCTCCTCGTATAAACTAATCAAGATCAGTGCTCTACCGAGACACCCAACAAATCAAAATGAGATCCATTTGACCCCAAACTCTGCGAAATAATTCAAAGTTAGTACAAGCCACACAAAAAAAAAAAACACAAATCAAACAAACAAAATCTCTTTATTGCATAAAATACTTAAAGCAACCACGGCAACACACAAAACGCGTTACATTGTGTGGGCAAACATTCTGAACACCCAATATGGAATACTCACGGGCTTGTTGCCATACAGCTTGACTGGCGCTTGTCCCGCGCAGATGATGTAGGAGTCGTGGTTGACCAGAAGTTTGGCACTTCGGTCCTGTCCTTGTGGATAGCTGTAGTACGGCAGTGATGGCCCGGCAGCAGCTGGACAAAAAACGAGTTGCAGTTGAGAGGAGTCTGCGAACTGAAATGTGGTGGCCCACTTACCTTTGACGACGATGTTGAACTCGCATCTGGCTGTCAAGCCGTCGGAATCGACTGCTTCGTACGCGACTCGGTGGACACCTTCAGCAAACAGTTGACCGGGCATCTGGAAGGAAAGAACGACCTCGTAAATCATTCAACTCACAGACAGACATCACTTACATTCGACTTGTGGATTGTCTTTATGTTATTCAAACCCTGGAACTGGGGCTCCTGCCAGGAGACGGGCCGTTTGTCCTGGTTGCTGGCCAGAATCACTTCGAAGGATGTCGGGCAGAAGGTCACCTTCGGCGGTTCGGTTCGCTTCACCGTGATGACAGTGCGACAGGCTGCCCCGCGACGAGAGCTCGGGTCCCTTCCGCGGAATGTGATGACGTGCACTCCGGCGCCGAGGTGGGCTTGCAAATTCCTCGACCACTCGGGGAAGGATTCCACATAGCGGTAGTCCATGTTGGTCTTCGGCTTCTGCAGGATAATGTGTGCGGTCGTGTGTCCAGCCGGAAGAAGGACGGTTGTGTTGCGGGGGCACTTGATGAATGGTCGAACGCCGTCCATCCGCTGGACGGGGCCAGTCCCCAGGCGACGATTGCCGGCTTGCCCCAGACGCGACACACTGTAGCTGCGTCCGGTCCCAATGGGGACGCAATCAAATGTTGAATTGCTCGACCAGGCCTGGTCGGCAGTGCAGACGGTGGTCGCCTTGCCGATTGGCATGTAGCCAGGATGGCAGTGCAACAAGCAGCGTTCGCCCACGTAGGCCTTGCCCAGCAAGCAGTTGCCTGGCAATATACTTCCATGTGCAGGCGCAGGTAGTCGGGGGCACACAGCAGCTGAAAAGTTTCAAGTAATGAATGCGTTCGTTGGCCTCACCGCGAATTTGATGTCTACTTACGAACGCAGTGATTCTCAAAGTCGTCCCACTGTCCGCTGGCGTTACAGTGCCTTATTGCCGGCCCCTCGAGCTTGTAGCCGGGCACGCACCACACGGAGCACTTGGTCTTGTAGTAGAACTGGGCCTTATGCCGCAGCCTTGTGCAGTGGATCTCTCCGTACTTCGGCGGGCGGAAGGGTTCGCAATGGTCCTTGACCTCGACGCACGACTTCCTGTCGCTACCGAGTCGCAGCCCGCGAGGGCACTTGCACTCGAAGCTGCCGGCCAGGTTGACACACTCCCCTGGGCAGCCGCCGTTCTGATACTCACACTCGTTAATGTCCACGCACTGTCCCATGAGGTTGCGCGAATAACCCGCCGGGCAGATGCATTCGTACCCCCCGGGGGTGTTGGTGCAGGTCTGCTGAGGGCAGACGTTCTCCATCTGGCACTCGTCGATGTCGACGCACGTGGAGTTGTCCACTCTGGACAAGGTGAACCCTGGTCGGCAGTCGCACTTTACGCTGGGTCCAGACGCTTCGCACAGCTGTTCGCAGCCACCATTGTTGCGACGGCAGGGGTCGCTCTCAGCGCAGCTGACGCCATCGGGTTGCAGAGCGAATCCGTCGCTGCACTCGCAGGAGCGGCCGTTCGGTGTGTTGAGGCAGTAGTGGGCGCAACCTCCATTCTCGACGTCACACTCGTTGAAGTTCACACAGCTCTTGCCGTCAGCGGCGAGCTTGGCGCCTTCCGGACACAGGCAGCGGAAGGATCCCTCCACATTGGTGCAGGAGTAGGAGCAGCCGCCGTTGTTGACCACGCACTCATTGGCGTCCACACACGTGAGGGAGTCACTGCCAAGCGTGAACCCTAATGGACACCCGCACTGGAAGCCGGAGTCGATATTTTCGCAGAAATGCGAGCACTGTGGCTGCAGGCGGCTGCAGAAGTCGCCATCCACACAGGTCTTCTTGTCCCCGTCCAGCACCATGCCAGCAGGGCACTCGCAGTCGAAGGATCCCAGCGTGTTGCGGCAGATGTGACTGCAAGTGGAGGAGTCGGAGCATTCGTCCACGTCGATGCAGGTCTTCTTGTTGGGGCCCAGGACGAACCCAGACGGACACGAGCACTCGTATCCGCCGACCACGTTCACGCAGTAATGCGAGCAATCGTGGATGGACTGCTCGCACTCGTCGGTGTCGATGCAGGTCCGCAGGTCCTCCTCCAACTCGAACCCAGACTCGCAGGCGCAGGAGAACGAACCTAAAAGATTAATGCAAATATTGGTACAATTTCCGTTGTTGACGACGCACTCGTCCTCGTCGAAGCAGTCGCGGCCGTTCGCCGCAAGCGCGTATCCCGGGGGACAAGCACACGAAAAGCTGCCAACGCTATTCACACACCCGTGGGAGCACTTGGCCATGCCGGCCCTGCACTCGTCCACATCGACGCAGGTCTTCCTGTCGGCACCTAAAGCATAGCCATAGGGACAAGCACAAGTTGCAAGCATTTTGGAGGAGACGCACGTGTGCGAACAGCCGCCATTGTCAAGCAGGCAAGCGTCCACAAGTTCGCAGGTGCGGCCATCTCCCAGCAAGTCATGCCCCACTGGGCAGGAGCACTGAAAGCCGCCGCGCAAGTTTATGCATATTTCGGAGCAGTTGCCGTTGTTGACGGAGCACTCGTCGACATCGGAGCACTCCGTGGACGAGCTGGACACAAAAGCAAAGCCGGGGGGACACAGACAAGCATAGGAACCCTCGGTGTTCCGACACTCTAAGCCGGTAGCGCAGGTATGCGTGTTGGAAGCGCACTCGTTGATGTCTTGGCAGGAGCCTTGCTGCAGCAAGAAGCCCTGCCTGCACAAGCACTCATACCCACCGTCCGAGTTGACACAGATCTGCTCGCAGCCGCCGTTGTTGTCGGTGCATTCGTCGTAGTCGCGGCAGGTCTTGCCGTCGCCTTGGAGCTCGTACCCGCGCTCGCAGGAGCAGGTGCCTTCCAGCTGCCTGTTGCATATCTGGGAGCAGCCGTTGTTGGCGTTCGCACAGGGGTCCTCGTGGATGCATGTGAGTCCGTCTGGCGAAAGTTTCATCTCCGCTGGACACCCGCACTGGACCCGTCCACTGGACGACGAGCATTCGTGTGAACACCCGCCGTTGTTGTCCGCGCACAGGTACTCGCTGGCGCACCGGCCGTTTTGATCGGGTTCCTTGCCATCCTCACAGACGCAGCTGTAGCCACCCTCGGTGTTCTTGCAGACCTTGTCTCCGCAAACGTTACCGTCGGCGCACTCGTCGATGTCCTCGCATTTGCTCAAGTCTCGATTCAGTTCGCGGAAGCCAATGGGGCACGAGCACACAAACGATCCTTGGTTGTTGAAGCAAATGTGGGAGCAGTTGTGTGTGCCCTCTGCGCACTCGTCGATGTCCTCGCAGAAGTAGCCCCTGTCATTGAACCCAGCCGGGCAGTTGCACTTGTAGGTGTCTCCCTCGAGGTTGACGCAGCTGCCCGGGAAGCAGCGTTCACTTCCTCCCCTCTCCTGGCAGGCGTCGCTGTAGCTCGGCACACAGGTGGCCTTGTCCACATCCAGCTCGAAAGTCGCCGGGCACTTGCAGACCGGCCCGTCCGCGCTGTCCTCGCAGTAGTACGAGCAGCGGGGCTTGTTGGACTCAGGTTCATTGCGGTACGCACACGTGTCTAGTACACACGTTCTCTGATCATCGCCGAGATGGAGGTTGGGCCCGCAGCGGCAGACAAAGGACCCGGCAGTGTTCTCGCACTCGTGCGAGCACAGCCTAGGCCCTCCTTCCCCCTCCTCGTTTGCGTAGGCTTCGCACTCGTTGATATCCACGCAGGAGACCTCATCGTCGGACAGCTCATAGCCCGCTGGACAAACGCAGTCGTAGCTGCCGTGGGTGTTGCGGCAATTCTCACAGCGCGCCACCCCTTCTGTGCACTCGTCGATGTCCACGCAGCTGCCGTCGGGTCCTTGGCGGAATCCTTCTTCGCATTGGACACTCTTGTGCTGGGGCTGAACTTCCGTCTGAGATTCGACTTCGTCGTGTCGGGGTTCTTCGCCAGGTTGCGGGCGACAGACGTAGGATCCGTGAGTGTTCTCGCAGCCGCCTGGGCAGCGCTGTGCTATTTCTGGCGATTCACATTCGTCGATGTCTGTGGAGGAGAAGAAAATTTGTTGATGAGAGTGGTTGTAGTGCAGAAGGGGTGTACAGGAAGTGATCTATCGGATGCGAGTGAAACGACGACGGCAGATGAATGGAGTTCCGTCTCCCTACCTCTGGATGGGACGCTTTGAAATTCAGTCCATTCAGTATTAGTTCTCCTTGGTTACAAGCACGAGCAGCTAAAATGTAGGGACACTTAAGGTACGACAAAAATCTCCCGATTGAAAATCACCGGCTTTTGACTAAAACGGGGTTCAAATAGGCACTGGCTCACAACGTGGGACTGCCGGGAAAATGTTTTTAGATCGGATTTGGAAGTGAATTGAAGTTGCCGACGATGCGTACTTCAGAGACAAGAACACATCAATTGTTGGAGGCTGCCAGAGGCTGTCAACTGAAATCGAATATTGCATAGAAGCGGTGACAACAGTCCGCCTTGTGGGATCCCTCTCTGATTCAGAGCATCACAAAGCCAAGAGCCTACAATCAACAAGTGAGTTTATTCACAGGACGTGCCTAGATTCCAAGTTTAATTGACGCTTCAAGAGTTACGATTCATCTTAATCATGAAAACTGAATTAATGTGAATGAAATGGAACTGCGATACTGCGATCCCATGTTAGTTGAGGCCATGGTCCACCCCGGACTGTAGATCCATTAGAAGAAGAAGAATAAGATCCGATCTTTCATCTAGGCCTTAAGTGAAATTTTTAGAAATTCCAGAACCTCTGGATGGGATGCTTTGAAATTCCTTCCATTCAGTATTAAGTCTCCTTGGTTACAAGCAGTGATAATGGACGACAGAGACCTCGGCCATTTTTACGTCTAGTCCATGTCGGCATGGAGCCGTAAAGAGTAAGAGTGGAGTGAAATTCCCTCGCATTTCACACATTCCCTTACAAAGTCCCCGTCTCCACCACGTACTGTAGCATCGTGTAGAAAACGCTGACAGATGAAATCAAGGGGCAAGGGAGATAGAAGTTGGATATCTCCTTTGTCCATTATCTCTGGTTACAAGCTTCTCTGGTCCCCTATGCCTGGTCACAGTGTTTGCATTTATCTGTCCTGTTTAGCAGGGCCGGCCCGAGTCACATGAGCGCCCAATGTTTGGCGCCCCCTTCTTAATTTTGTGTGGCCCAAGTCGCTTATTCATTCACGATTATCACACCAATGGAAGCTGGGGTAGTTGCAATTATCGAGTTTCTGTCTACAGGAGTTGCGATTACTGCGTCAATAATGATAGAAAATTAGCTATTGCGAATATTTTTAAGTCAATAAACCCAGCTCTATATTCATATGGAATCATTTGAGCGAACATCGTTGATTCCAAACGAATAGAGAACAGAGTACATCATCTTGTGATGTTTTCCTATGGACATTTTTTGAGCGACACGCGCAGATTTTTTCCTTAGCGTTTCACTCGACTCCTTTGTGGGATTTTTTATTCCGGCTCTTTTCGAACTAGATGTTTGTGTTTGAATGGTTTTTTGTGGGAACAGATGAAATAATGAAAGCGTTTAAAAACCTATAGGTTGAGCGAACTTAAATTTGAAGAATGGGAGTAAATCGATGATGAATGAATTTTTATCCAGGCTTCAGAATGCGCCCCTAAGAGCTTGGCGCCCTATGCGTTTGCACACCCCGCACATACGGTGGGCCCGGCCTAGGCATGAGGAGGAGCCAGTGAGTGAGTGCTCCACATAGAAGCCTCAGATCTTGCACGAATTTATCCAACTTATGCAGAAACTCTATGCTGCGTTGGTGTTAAGCTCATCTCTTAATTCAAGCAACACAGGCAATGCCCAAAATACTGCGATTGTTAAAAATCGCATACTCTTTCGCGGTTCCGTGACATTCTGGCAAACGACATTATGTCAAATGGACACTTCTGAAAGTGCCAGCATAAAGTCGCTTAGGGAAAGTGTCATATGGCCAATTTGGCACTATGTCACTTGGGGCATTGGAATTTGTATTGTTTACTACACTGTTACAATAAACAGTGAAAAAGGTATGAGGGCATGGGTGAGGTTTTGTGCATACAAGTTCCTTTTTAGATTACCAGTCTGGTGTGTTTAAAGTACGGGGAGGGTGACTCCACTCGCCAACAGGATTTTAACCCTTTGTTCCGCAGAGCTTAACCTGCTCACGCGATTTCGTCGCTCCGCTAAAGGCATGTCAAGAACTGTCAGGCAGGCGCCTTGAGTTCAATTAATTAAAATAATAAGGTACGACCCTGCACCAAATTTAGCACAATGTCGCAAACTAGTGTGGCCCTATGAAGCTTTTGAAAGCGAGATTGTGCCAACTATATTCGGCACAATGACACTTTTAAAAGCTTAATAGTACCAATTAGGTGCAATGTCACGGCACACTCTCTCGCAAAAAATGTTGACATATTGAACAATTTTGGTCCGGAGCTGTGTTCAGCTGACACTTCCCTTACTAATTAAGAGTTGCAGAACCAGTTTAAAGAAATATTTGGCTGATTTAATCTATTTCGGTTAAATTTACCAATTCACTACGAACTTCAGGGTGCTCGAAAAAATTTTAAGTAACTGTAAACACTGATGCCGCTCTTTAGGTTTTCAAGTTTCTCAGATTGTTAGACATACTTTGGTTGCGTGGGTTGAAACGAAGGAGAGCGGAGATAAAGTAACTCAATTTCGACCTTAATACAAAGGACGACACATCCCCCTTGAAGTGCATTGGCAACAGGGAGCGTGGGAGGTGCATATTAGTGCCTATGTATGTATAGCATGTCCAATCTTGTCTCAGGCAGTGATCAATGTTGTTGCTTCAAATTTTCAAAGTGTGGTAAATCCGGAAGAGAGTGAATGGCAGATTCTAGATGCTAGATGCTAGATGCTGGGATACTCTATTTCTAAGAAATTTCACATACTGCGTTAAAGCTTTCATAAAAAGCTCCTTAGCCTCCCATGTGTTCAGATTTTTGAAACACAGTCGTGACTAATAACACTCCTTTGCAATTTTTTGCACATAATTTCCTTTGCAAGAGTTTGTTTGGGAAAAGTTTCAGAAACAAAAAATTCTAGAAATGACATGAAAAAGAAGAATTACAATGTGTGGTAGATTTCGCACTCTCGGTGGTAGCTGTTGGAGATTTTATCATTTCCCAAAATAGTGGTAGATCTACCAATACTCATCACCGTCTGGTGGGTCTTTGAAATTTGCTGCACGTAAACTGATAATTTGATAGACCTACAGTGTGTATAAAATTTCAATCGCAAATGTAGAAGCAATGAAAGTCTGACAGACAAGCGGGCGGATACATAACTGCCGATGGAACAAGCCTACGTGGTGGCTTTCCAGTTATTCTTTCATCTCATTCAAGAATTTCTGATCCTCTTTTTTGAGGATTGCACTCGTCGATTGATCGAGTCTAAAAGTGTGTCCGATCATGGCAATGTTTCGAATCACATAACAATCGTACAGAATGATCATTTGCAAGTGATCCTAAGACTATGCAATGTTGTTGGAACTGTTCAAATGAATGCCATATGATTGATTGTTAGTCGTCTTTGCTAAACTTGGTGCAAATCATTCCCCCTTATTTTCTCAGTCGTGTCACCCCAAAATATGTGTCACTTTGACAAAATTTGTATTCTCTTAGTCACTTTATGTGACATTTGTCACTCGCACGACGATCGTGGGAATCCCCGTAGTCACATTTCATGAGAAAGTGAGATGAGAGAGATTTTTTCGCTGGCATTTTTGTGGGTGACGCCGTGTTAAAATAACAATAAATCAAACATTTGAGTGCCTGATAGCTTTAATGGAGGATAATTCCAATCACACCCTGAAATCCATTTTTAAGAAAACGAAACGCTTGCGTTGTCCTTTTTCTTGCGCTGCCTTTGAAATGTAATCCATCACATATCCCAAATGGGGTATTCTTATCAATGCTGGGAAATCGGTAATTATGTGCTTAAGGAGACCATCCAGAGGTGGATGCAGATCAGCGGCCAAATGCCGAAGCATAAAAGTAGTGCTCCCTAACGATACAGAAGTATCAACAAACGAAAAGGTCAAGTATCTTGGCATTAACTTCACGGAAAGGTTGAAGTTCAACAGTCTTTCGAAACAGACCTTTAAGAAGGCCAACCTAGGCTTCCATCGCCTTGATGCACAAACAAAATGGACTAAGCCAGAGGACAAAACTGCTGCTATACAAGCAGCTTATACGGCCGATCTAAACGTACGGCTTCCCAATCTGGCACACCATCTCTAAGACCAGCATGACGAAGCTCGCAATTTTCGAAAGAAAAATACTGTGAATGTGTACCGGACTCACCTTCGACAGGGACCGTCAAATGCACCACAGCAACAATAGGCTTTACGATCATCAACAGTACATTGTGACATGAACAGTGTCAAGCAGCTACTAGAAATCAACAACCATCCTAACGAGGAAATCAGGAACTTGAGAAACACAATCCCTGGACAACGCTACCTCAACGCGTTACATATGCTAAACGAGCAGAACTTTCGACGCAGAACAAAGACGTCGAACAACGAGAGCAGCGGTAGCAATCATCATCGAGATAAAGTCGGCTAACACATCACCACCCCATCCCAAAAGGACCACCATGGACACACGGACTTGAACAACCCGATGTAAGCACCAGCCATTGTAGGACATAAAACATAGACAATAAACCGACAATAATAAGAAACATTAAATTATACAAAGTACATCAGTTGGGCCCCGATTGTTGAGCCAACACCCTAACCCTTAGTTTGTAAGTCGAGTTGTAAGCTCAATTGTAAAAAATAATTCGGTTCAAAAAAATTTAAATCGCTTTTTAAATCCTTCCCATATGCGCGCCAATATATTCGATTTGAACCAAAGGCATCCAAGACAACCAAAAAGGAAATTGTTCCCACTTCAAAACACAATCCGCAGCATGTGCTGCCAGCTTTTTTGAATTAATTTGGAGCAAGAATTTGAATGGTTTTTTGTCACCTCACTTGAATTCAAGATTACAGCTTTTGATGTGACAGAGAAATGTGAGGCGAGCATTTCTCAGCTCGTCTAAGAGAATGAGGGGGGTTATGTTAGAGAGTCAAGCAAAAGTTTGAAGATATTCCAATTGCCAGTGAATGGACTGTACATAATATGTAAGCAACAGTTGAGTTCCTTTACAAAACCATCGTCAAAGTTTTAAGCACCCACTCTACGTCTGGAAGGAAAATGTTCCACTCTGCCCTTCAATTGAACGAATATTTCTCCCCGAAAGTTTGGAACCCAGATTTGTCCATCAATCGTTATTAGATAAAGAAATAGAAAAAATACGTGTTCCTGCAAAAACCAAACCAGCATTCGTGTCAGCAACCAGCATTTCGAAGCCCAACAATATCCAATCAGATGCGGTGCTACAAACTCCTTCTTCAAAACAAGGCCCCCCGCCAGTGGCCTTTCTCTGAAATTTTGTATACGACTTGATAAATTACAAACCTTGACAGTTCCTCCAATCTTTGGAGAGAACAAACCCACTCGGACACAAGCAGAATACCCGGCCCATGGTGGCTAGGCATGTGTGTGAGCATCCACCGTTATTTATGGCGCACTCCCCATCGTCCTCACAGGAGATTCCATCTGCACTTAATCTAGTCCCTGGCAGGCCATCGCACGAGCACGTGTAGCTGCCCCGTGTGTTGTGGCAAGTGTCCTGGCAGGGGCCGTGTCCGTTACGGAGTAAACATTCGTTTACATCTGCATGAATGACGGGTTTAATTGGACAATGAATGTGAGACAATCTGAGACAGTTTAAGAGGAGAACAAACCCAAGTTAGGGACTACCAAACACCAAGGACATGCAGTGACAGAGGGAGGAGAAGTCTGAAGGAACTTTGTACAAAAGAGCGACGGAAATTAGTTCAACTTCTACCGGATTAGCATGAAAACTTCACTGCCCACGAGAACTTACCGACGCAAGTGTTGCCGGTGGCTGTTTCGATCTGCAGGCCCTCGTTGCACGCACACTCGTACGATCCCGGGGTGTTCTTGCACACCTGCTCGCAGCCGCCGTTGTTGATGTCGCACTCGTCGTTATCTACCGGGAGTAATTGCATCAGTCTGTGGAGTCTTGGAAGTCACCCTTGCTCTACTTACCATGGCACCTTTTAAAATCGTAGGGATCCAGGGTGAAGCCGGAGTAGCAGCTGCACACCATCCTCGGTTCATGCTCCCCAGGGTACAGGACCACGTCGCATTTGTGCTCGCATCCCGCCTTCTCCGGGCCACAGCTCTGATCCAGGACTCTCGGTGCATATGGGTCCCTGGTTGGCTGCACAACAGTATTGATATCCGTAGCCGACTCCGGAGTGGACTCGCTGGCATCCTCAGCACTCACTTTCACAGTGTACTCGACCTCAGTGGACGCGGTGGCTTGCGGTGGTGGCAGAACCACAGTCGGTTTCGTCTCCTCCTCCTCATCATCATATGATTCATCGTACTCTACGGCGGTTTAAGAGGTTGCTGAACGGAAAGTTAAAGTTTATTTCAATTTGCCTACCGTCCTCCTCGTCGTACTCAGCGAGGGCAATGCAATTTGGCAGCTGGCCAACCCATTCCTTTTTGCTGCAATATATGGCATTACGTTCGGCATCCTCGAGCTCAAAGTTATCGTTGCACGAGTAGAATGCCACGATGAAAACGTGCTCGCCCTTGCGCCTCCTATCACATGTACATGGCGGTGGGGGGGTAAATGAGTGATGGAGTTATGATGGGGTGAGGCGGACTTACCTATCGTATTTCTGCACAAATCCGTTGCGGATTTCTGGAGCCTTTACTTTGGCACTGACGCAAGACATGTCCAAGCTCTCCGCGTAATCAGACGACACCAGTGGGTCCTCCTGAATGTTGTGGAACTTCTTTTTCTTTTGACTAGCAGCTGATTGTTCGCTGGCGTCACCTTCGTCTTCGTCTTCAGATTGGACTAGAATTGAAAGACAAAATTGGAATGTTGTAGTTCATGTAATGCCAGTAATTCAAGGTTCAAGCTGATCAAGGGCTACATGAACCGTGGACAACCTTGAACGCGTCAAAATTGAAAGGCGTCGAAGGAAGTTGCTTGAGTTGGCATTCCTTAAGCCGTGAGGGTCCTAACGAATTCGGACGCGTCGACTGTAAGCTAGTATCGGAGGCGTTAGCAACGGCATACGATGCTTTCCATCGTCATCCATCGCAATCGGACGGCATATCGTAACATGTTCCTGAAGAGGGTCACCAGCTAAAACTATGGTTGCCAATCCCGCTATAGTGAACGCATGTGTTCGTGTTGTCTTTGAACTTGTCAGGGAACGCGTTTTTGCTGTTTTCAACTTGACAGCAGCATGGGAAATGTCTTTCCGTTTGAAGAAGACCCGAAAGACGAGTTTGAGGATGAAGATGAAATACGACTGATACCGATTTAAACAATTGAAACGAACGGATATTGAAGAAGGGAAGAAAACGAAGACAAAAATTCGTGCAGTGCAGTGTCTTCTGCCGCCATTTTTCGACAGCATCTCGCCCTTAGTTCACATTAGGGACAATCTTAACTATAAAGCAGAAAGTTTGTGTGTCTCACCGACAAAGGCTCCGAAACTACCCGTAGCAGAGCTCGGAAATTTGCATCATTCTAAAATTTAGATGCTGAATGTGACAATTTTTAGGTCGGCACGACATACGGTTCGGAAGTTACGAGCACTTTTTAAACGGGAATAAAATTCTCAAAATAAGGGTGGTTGCATCAATCCGGTATGAAACCATTTCAAGTTGCGTAGTCGTGGATATCAACCATCCCCCAGTGCGCTGTAACTTCCATATTTACGAGTACACACACATTTTTCATATTTTGCTTTGGTGCAACCATTCATTTCGTCTCAATCGAACATATACGAACGACTGCCTGAGTCACCAAACGAAAGGGAAACAATAAACATGTTCGCACTTTTCTTATTTTGTCACACAGCTACACACAAATCATTCAATTTTGCTGAAATTGCGAATTTAGAACTTCTGAACGGTTTAGCCGATTTAGATAAAATTTCAGAGCTAGACTATTTTTTTCATGGTTCATGATGTTTGTCTTCAGTTTGGACAACAAGTGAACATCGCGCGCAGGTACATAGATGGGATTTCCAAGAACTTTTTTTCTATTTTCTTTTTTTTTTTGTAATTTTGTTTTTATTGTGTTAAATGTAACTTACATGCTAGACAAAAGAACTTAAAACTAGCTTAACTAACTTAACAATTAATGAATTGTTCTTAATACTAACCTACTGACCCTATGCGGGTACTCTTTTTTTTAGTCTTTCCTGACAAACTTGATTCATTTATTATGTGCCAAGAAAACTTATAAAAAAAACTTGGCTAAACTTACACTAAAACTACTTAACCTACCTTATACTAACTTACCCGAACATAAAACTTAGGACTATCTTAATTATGTCCGTAACAGTACGGACGCGTGCACCAGGGCGTATATGTTATGTATATGCTTAACATATATAATTTATACGCCGTGCTGCACCTTTTTTTTTGTTTTTGTTTTATATATATTTTTTTTTTTTTTTTTTCTTCTTCTTCTTCTTATTAACTACCTTAATACCTATGTAAGCTGGCCACCATGGTCAACTCCCGGGTCGTTTAAAAAGGTCAGCGGTGGCGGAGACTGGTTTTGGTGTA
This sequence comes from Eristalis tenax, assembly GCA_905231855.2. Classification (NCBI taxonomy): domain Eukaryota; kingdom Metazoa; phylum Arthropoda; class Insecta; order Diptera; family Syrphidae; genus Eristalis; species Eristalis tenax. The sequence continues at coordinate 16,222,111 of HG993126.1, read as the reverse complement.
ACCAGTAAAATTGCCGATCTTTGGCAGACTGCTTTCTATCTCGAGCGGGGATTGCTCGACTGAACCGAAGAAGATCCTCGTGGGTGCGAGCGACATCCGGTTCGTATTGGAGTCGCCTGTCCACTGTTCGGCGTACGACATGGAAGATTACAGGGCATCCGTCTGTATCCTGTATTAGGCCAGCAACTTTTTTTTTTTTATGAATCGCTTAATATTCCTCTCCGTTGTGAAAAATGGTTGAGAAAAAACCGTAATTTCCGTCCGTTTTGCTGCAGCACACATTGATAATTCAAACTTCAACATTTGTGCACACAGTCAACGAATTGTACTCATTATGAGTAGGATGTGAATGAGAGATTGGGATAGGCATCAATGAGCAGTCTTATTATTGTTTTAAATTAAAAAGTGCGGAGTAAACATTCATCCAAAATCGTCTTCAGTGCATCTACAACGGAACACTTTTCTCCACATTTGTCTGTATAATCACATTACCGCAAAAATGCCGAGGAAAAGGAAAGCTGTTTTGATCCTCAGCAAGCATGTGTGAAAAGACGGCGACTTCTAAGATCTGCACAATCTCAAGAAGCAACAGTCCAAGTTCGTGAAAATGACAAAATTGCACAGGCTGTCAGAAGAAGTAATGGAACACAGTGTGAAAGAGAACAACGGAACGCAAGGAATGGATTGGCTCGACGCATCCGCTTACTGATTGAGACTTCTCAAGTTCGCAGTGTTAGACTCCAGCAGCAGAGAACTAGACAAGGTAAGTTACGCTCTAACAATTGGCTGTATATGAAAGAAGAAGCATTCAACTATGACCCATCGTTGGAATACTTCAACTTTCCACTAATCTCTATTGGTCGCATGTCGTGAAAGTGTAATTTTTGCCAAGCAATGAAGTTTGAGGGAGAGACTCCCAGCTTGTGTTGTGCCGCAGGAAAAGTCTACTTACCGAACTTCCAAAAAAGCCTCTGCAAAGTTTGATGAATAATTACCACATTAGGTCAAAAGAATTTCTTAGCATAATCCGTAAATATAATTCCAAAGTCCAGAAGTCAAATGACTTCATTAGGTACTTCAGTGCCAACAAACTTCATGCCAACGTTTAGGATTCAGGGTCAAACTACAAAAAATTTAGTCTACAAACAAGTTTTATAATAAAAAATAATAGAAAGTTTAATTTTCTTGGCGTTTTACTATTTTAAACACATTTCTTCAGGATATTTTGAAAAAAATATAATTTGAACTTAGCCTAAGGCCCCTTGATGCTCTGGCTACTATTCAATAAATAAACAAATAAATAAATAAATATTTTCACTACAGGTAAAGTACCGGTTGAAGAAACAAACCCGGGCAAAGCCGGGTACGAAATCTAGTACAATCTAGAACAAGTAATAACAATTTTCACAGATCAGTAAAGCTCTTCTCAAGTTACAGTGACCACCGACTTCGAAAACACGGTTTCGAGAAAAAGCATTAGCATGCATACAGAGATGATCATCTCCATCTCCATAGAAAATAGTGCGATCTGGTTAAAATTCCTTTTCTGAAAAATCTTTCCTTTAGAAAATGCAAAAAATATATTTTCCAACAACTGGGTACCCCCTTTAGTTAGTTGCAGGTTTGCTTCTTAAGTCCATGGAATGTTTTATTTTTGTTGGATTAATTGGTGATAGAGGGTGATTTGTTAACTATTATCTTTTTGGCAACACTGGTTTAAACAGCTGACGCACGTTTCGTGTTTTGTTTCACTGTCAAACATCTGCAGTTTGGTCTATAATTTAATCATGAATCGTCTTACAAACGAACAACGCTTGCAAATTATTTATCAACATTTTATTAAATGCGTGCTCTGTTAAGAATGTTCATCGGGACATCACATGTGTTCAGCGACGAAGCTCATTTTTGGCTCAATGGGTACGTAAATAAGCAGAATTGTCGATTTTGGAGTGAATATCAGCCAGAAGCATTGCAAGAGCTACCAGTGCATCCAGAAAAAGTCAAAGTTTGGTGCGGTTTATGGGCTGGTGGCATCATTGGACCGTACTTCTTCAAAATGATGCGAATCGTAACTTAACTGTGAATGGTGAGCGCTACCGTAAGATGATATCCAACTTTTTTTTGCCCAAAATGCAAGAGCTTGACTTGCATGACATGTGGTTTCAACAAGACGGTGCCACATGCCACACAGCACGCGCAACTATGGACTTATTGAGAGGCGAGTTCGGTGAACATTTTATTTCACGTTCGGGACCGGTCAATTGGCCGCCTAGATCGTGCGATTTAACGCCTTTAGACTATTTATTGTTTGGGGCTATGTGAAAGCTTATACATGACAGACAAGCCCGCTTCAATTGACGCATTGGAAGACAACCTTGAAGCATTTATTCTTGAAATACCGGCCGAAATGTTGGAAAGAGTATGCCAAAATTGGACTAAGCGGATGGACCATTTGAGGCGCAGTCAAGGTCAAAATTTGCATGAAATAATCTTCAAACATTAAATTATATGGACCGTACTATCGATTCAAATAAAGATTTCATGCATTTTTCTGAATTTTGCGTTTTTTTTTTGAAAAGCTTTCCTATAGCTTTTAAAAAATCACCCTTTATAATATTTTTTTTTAAATATTATTTTGTCTTTTAGCAATTGCAAAGAAACATCGTAATTTTGTTTGTACATTATATTTTTCATTAATTGTACGTAAAGCCGAACACATTTTGGTGAAATTTACTTCCAGGAGTGCATGCTCGTTGCAGTGAACAATCTCGTTATAGTGAACAGGCCTGGTTTTTATAAGTTCACTATATCGAGCGTCTACTGTACTAGCAGCTGTTTGATGAATTAGTAGTATCTACTTGAATGAATTCAGTATTTACTAGAACTATTTGCTGGCAAGTCAAAACTCATGTGTACCCATACCAAGTCTAGTAAATTGTTAAAATATAAGCTTATACTAGTAATACTAGTATTTACTTAGACGTTTTACCACTAGTGAATACCATAAATAAATTACAGCCCAGGCAACGATGGGGCCCTGGCTGGTATTTAAAAAAAAAGTTGGAATTCGCTTTATCGTCCACTAAAAATTATCTTTAGTTAATCACTAAAAATGGGTGAATTTTTAAATGAATGGAAGTATTCTTTTCTGACGCCTATATATAAAAGCGGCTTAAGGCAAAAAGTAGAAAACTATCGACCAATACCAAAGCTCTCATCGATACCAAAGTTATTTGAAGGTATTGTAAAAGAAATTATTTCTAATAACCAGCTTGGCTTTATGCATCAATTACAAGTTGATGTACTTTACACCGATTTCTCGAAGCCTTCGATAAAGTGCATCACACTTTGCTTTTAAACAAGCTCAAGTCTTTGGGATTCCATTCGTCAATGTAAGAGTGGTTTTCCAATTGCTTAAAGTACAGGAAGCAATTGGTAAAGATCGGTAGTTTTTGATCTCGAGTAATAAAAGTTCCATCGGGCGTGCCACAAGGTAGCCATGTGGGGCCATTACTCTTTCTTTTGTTCATAAACGATGTTCACGAAATTTTCAGACGTTATCGAAATTGGAAACGTTTATCGAATTACATCCCCAATTGTTTATGATTATTTCATAAATGATCATAGACTTAGTCGCCTAGAAGAGGTTAAAGGTCTAGGTGTACTTTTTGAAACTTAATTACATTTTGCACTACATTAAGATTATACAATTGCTAAGTCTAACGCTATGTTAGGTTTTCTGAAAAGAAATAGTAGAGACTTTCGGGATATAACTAGTCTTAAGTCCATCTATTGTTCGTTAGTCAGACCGTATTTAGAATATTCTTCCATCATTTGGGATTCCCCGAATTCACTTTTTTTTTAAAGGGTAACCAGATAGGAATGGTAGTTGTTCCAATTGTTGTGTTTCAGCAAGTGGCATCCAGCTGTCAAAATATTAAGCAAGGATTGCCATTTTATAGTTTTACGCTAGAACGAGTTACATAAAGCAGAACCTCACGTGATCACTGATCGCGCGAGAAATTCTGCGCAGTCATCACGTGTCCTGTCACTGGATCGATTGGCAGCAGTCACAAACGTGTTGACTGGAGAGCGACATCACCAACAAGATGGTGTCAGTCTCTACAGAATTAGTTGTTAAGTTAGTGTTAGTTTTTGATAGTAACGCGCAGTCATAAAATTGGAATTCTGGTTATTAAGACGTATTTGAACATTTTCAAAATAAAAGTTTTTGTTTCCGTTCGTAACTGCCGCACGGTTGGCAAACTTTTAATTCGGAATATCATTGAAATTCCTTGTCAGTTGTAAATAGGCAGAGTGAATTTCGTCGTGAGTCATCAACATGGCTTCAGTCAATTCGTAGCGCCGCCGTGGTAAAGATTAAGCGTGTGTACAACTTTTTTGAGCTTAAGCTACCAACCAGACAGAGATTGGTTCGAAATGGAGGAATCATAGCCATAGAAAAAGACCCAGAAATGTCGATTAGGCACCGATCAGCTAAAATGGGCTTCGCCAGAGTTGTAGACCTACATCCATATAAGGGTGATCCCGTGCCATGAGTCACAGTATGTTCGACCAAGCATCACTGCATCCAGAAATCGCTCAACTATTAGGAGCGGTTTGGGCGTGGCAGCGTCGTCCGACCGTATTTCCTACGAAATGAAGAAGGAGACACCGTTACCGTCAATGGTCTCAAGTGAAAGGTCCCAGGAACGTCAATGGTCTTAGGTATACCACTTTCTACGGACAAAGTTCGAGACTGAGCAGTGGTTCCAAAATAGCGGCGGCGTTACATGCCATATATGCGATGATGTGAAGGATAAATTTGTCGATTTGGTCATCGGGCCAAGCATTGAGACTTGATTATCTTCAAGGCGGCCACTTCAAGACCTACTCGACGACGGAGAGGCTCCCACAATTTCATAAGGTGTCGCCCTCCAGTCCTTGGCTGCTTCAAGAGAAATGTTCTGTGTGATCTTTGATCTTGCGGGAATAGATTCAACAACTAGCTCTGCGGGCTGAACTACATTGTGTCTGTGAACAGGCGTCGATAGCTGGATCAGCTAGAGTATACGAACAAGTATATATTCTTCCACACCGACGCTATTGTACAACGAAGCTGAGGATGTCTTATAAGTGGGCAAGGACCTCAGACCGCGAACCAGTGATCGCGGTAGCTGCAGAGGCTTGTTGGTTGAGACCGCACGAAGAAGAAACAAGATTTGTTACTGTGTCGATAACGGTGTAGTAAGGAGGTTGTGTACATTTGGTGCCTAGTTTGTACTACTTCCAAAATCGTTATTATTTTACTCGCTTCTTTGACTGCTTCTTGGACCTGCCTCTTTGGGAAGGGTCAAGCAGTAGGCAGGAAGTCTGACTAAGCGGGGGACACTTAACCTTACGGCGAAAATGCCCCTGGATGTGCCTGTTATATTCTTCTGACTTCTGATCATGACTGATGATCGTTCTGGAACTCTGGCAGTTTTTGCCTTTGAAAATTTCTTGGAAAATGCCTGCCATGCTTCCATTATTATGCTCACGAGGATCAGCCCGTCATATCCGTGGCCAATTGCTGGTCGATTGTGGGCTGAGGTTGTTGTCAAAGGCTTGATTATAAAATGGCTTTAAGAAGAGGAAAATTCAGAAAAGTTCCATAAGCCATGCGACACAAGTTCGAATGCGAAGTGGTGATACTTCTGGCGAAGATGTCGTAACATAAAATCGCCTCTAATTGGAGAATATTAAACCCCTTTGAGAGCAGAACTTCAAAAGATCCAAGCAACAACTCAATTTTAATTAGAAAGGCCAGTGTCCAAAAGCAAATCATTTCTAATTTCTTTCCTAATAGCTGTCGACACGAACGATTCAGCAAAACCACCCCCAGTTCACTCAGAGTCACGCAATTTTCACAAAAAACACACACTCGTCAGTGCAAATGATATCATCGCTTTCTAAAAGCAAACGAATGCTCCGTCCATAAATCTCTTCGCACATAACATTCATTGCTTACTTTTGACACACGTTGGCGGGTCAGTGTTCCACTCGTCCGTGTCCAGATCGCATATGAGTTCCGTTTCGCCCTCCAAAGTGTAGCCACTGTGACAGGCGTAGATCGCCCGCACTCTGTCGTTCTCATCCTCAATGCGGACCGTTGCAAAATTCACCTTCGGCGGCACTTCGCAATCCTCGTGCCTGGCCAGTGCTCCTCCTGCGAAAAAACAAAAAACTATAAAATAAACATAAAACTAAATGAATTTTGAAGAAAAAAAATCACACACTCAAAATCTCGAACGGCAATAAATTATGGCCGGGGAATTAGTAGCACGCAACAAATTTTCACCTCAGTGACACTTGGGATTTCGAAAGGATCCCAGTAGGTGGCTGTTAAACATTTATGGCCCGCCATCGGGTGATCGTAAACGGAGATCTCAAAAATGAACCATTTAATGACGAGGTCTTGCTTTTAATTGGAATTTAATTAATCCTGCCCTCCTCGGGGGCTTTATTGGCAGGCTGGTGTCAACATCGCACGCACAACTCATCGGAAGCTGTGCAGTGCACCATCAGAACTTCTCAAATCAAACAGGAAGTGACGAAGAAAGGAAAGGGAAGAGATAAAGGAACAGAATTAGAACAGAGATGTGGATGTCGTGTGTCGTGGACTTGCTGAAGTGGCCGCCGGATGAGTTGGTTTTTGCTTTGACACAGTTCGGGGCGGAATCTTGAGACATTCTGAGGAAGACTGAAAGTGATTCAATTTAAAATGCAAGTGGCACAGGCAGACAAAGTGCCTCATTATAAGCACAACCGTCAGTCACTTGACAAGTCCAGGCGTCTGAAGTGTGTCAAGGGTCCTTCTCAAACCTTAGGTAAACGGAGTGCCAGCGGGTAAATTGCTCTGGGAACTACCAAAGAACTCCTCTGCGCTTCTTCTTAGTTTATGTTAAGTGTCGTTGATTCATGTGCTAGTGGAGATACTTTGAGTGTATGACCATCTGAGAGGAAGAAAGAATGGGAAATGGGACGCAGTTATTGTGGGACAATGCTTGGAGTGCCCCGAAGCGTATGTGTCAACTTTTGATAGTGACTTGCAAGTAGGCAGTGATATTCATGAAAATAAAGCCAAATTTCGATGTTCGGCCTTTATTTGCTTATAAATGCGACTCACATTGCCTGGGACAAATTTGTTCCTTCAGCCCATCGCTGAGTCAGAAATCCTAAAACATTTCGGTCGCTTTCTTAATTGCACTTACTGGCTTAGATCCAGCGGGTACCACAAGGCTGGGGCGTTGTGCGTAGGTGTGTCGATCCCTACCTACCTTCACGGCCCCACCTCTTTCGATTCACTGCCAATGTTCAAAGAGTGCAACTGTCTAGATAAAGCTGTGCAAACTGCCCGTTCGGAGTCGGCATAGAACGGTAAGACCTTTCCACTCGTGAGAGAACAGCAGCACGCACAACACGAGTGGTTGCTGAGAATCTAGGCCATGGCCACTCTACGGGCTGTAGCGCCATCCATTATATATTTGACGTCCCCTTTAACCTGTGCGCGCCACTTAAGGCGAGGTTTTCCTCGATCGCCTTTTCCCTCCGGGTAAGATTCGAAGACTCTGTGGGCCGGAGCATTGGTTTCCGTCCGCTCCACATGTCCTAGGCATCTTAAGCGACTGATGCGCAGTTTGTTGATCAGGTCTATGTCGCTATACAGCTCGTACAGTTCGTCGCTGAATATTTTCCGAACAATTTTTCTCTCGAAACGCCCGACGATATCCTCATCCGCTTTTGACAGAGTCCATGATTCAGCGTCGTAAAGTAGGACTGGGATGATCAAGGTCTTATATAGGGTCTCCTTAGTTGTTCGGGATAGCGCCTTACTAATCAATTGCCTTCCCCACCCCAAGAAACAGCGATGGTAAGAGTAATTCTTCGTTTTATCTCTGGTGTTGTTACAAGAGTTTATAGCAGAGCCAAGGTAGACGAAGTCCCTTACTGCCTCCAAGTTAAAGCTGTCGATTGTGACCTACTGTCCAATACGTCGATGTTGTGTATCTTCTTGGTGACAGCAAGTACTTGGTTTTGCCCTCATTTACTTCTAAATCCATTTTTCCAGCTTCCGTTTCGATACAAGCGAACGCACTAGTGACAGCCCGCTAGTTGCACCGACTTTTGAAAGATTGTGTCGTTTGAGTTTGGCACAACTCCCTCAAACACGATGTTAAAGAAGTCAGATGACAGTTCGTCACCTTGTGTAAGTCCCCTTTTAACATTAAAGGTCTCGGAGAGGTCGTTACCGGCCTTGATAGAGTAGCGAGTGTTCCCCATAGTCATCCTGGTTAATCTGAGGAGCTTGGCAGGGATGTCAAAACTAGACATGGCTCTATACAGCTCATCTCTATACACGCTATCATACGCGGCTTTAAAATCGATGAACAGATGGTGGGTATCTATTTGGACTTCTTGGGTTTTCTCCAGGATCTGACGGAGTGCGAACATTTTATCGACCGTTGCTTTCCTGGCCTGAATCCACACTGATATGGGCCTATCAGGATGTTGACGAAGGGTTTCAGGCGTTCACACAACATGGCAGATAAGAGCTTACAACCGACGTTCAGGAGACTGATGCCTCTGTAGTTGGCGTAGTTGAGGGGGTCTCCCTTCTTGTGGATTTTCTTTGTGTTTCAGCCCAAGGGACCAACAAATTCATGCCAAACGTTGTTTTTTGGAGTTTGTTTCAAAATCAGTTTGTTCCAGTGTGAATCTATTCATGACGAATTGCCCAACGAGACTATGTCAAATCAGGTGCTTTCAAGCTCTCCACCAATAAAAGACTTTAAGATTTCTCACGGCGCTCAAAAATGCCAGTGAAAACTAAAGTTACCACCCAGCCATTCTTTGCGTTTGAAAATTGGAAACAGTCGTACCGGCAGGATGGGGTACCAGTTCGTACTTAAATTTATGGATTTTTGCAACTCCTTTGAAGGGGTCACGTACTTGCGCTTATGGTCAAGTGTGAGCAATTGCGGCATGTACAAAATTGTGTACCTTTGTTCAGTTGAGATGCCTACAGCCTCAGTCACCTCACGTACTTTAAAACTCCCATCGCTTGTCTTTACTAGAACCAGAACTCCACAACGAAACTCTGTAATCCAGTTCGTAACCCTTGAAATTGATGGTTTGCCTTGCAGTGTCGAAGTGATGGTTTACTTATGCAAAAAGGAATGCTTAATCAACACAAGCAATTCACGCCTTGTCCGCCTTCAATGGCTCTTAAAAACACAAATCAAACACAGTTTGGTCAAAACTTGGCGGTAGTCTATTAGTAGATGTCATTCGACGGAAGCAGCCGTGCACTCAAACTTGTTGCTGGGGAAATGTAATATTTTACTGACTTATCAATCAGGCTGACATATATGAGGCTAGCAGTGCAAAAGTGGCGTAACACACAAAAATCTAAATTATGTTGATCGTCACTATACACCTCTGAGGGCCTCAAAAATTGTTATTTGGGTGAACTTCGGGCTTTGTGGGCTATGCCACGTTTGCCCTCATGACCACAAATGAAACAGACAGCTTTCTTTGTGTAGAGTAACTTATGAAGTGACTTGGGGCTATTTTAAACAGAACGGCGTAGCGCCTAAAAGTATGTTGTATTTGGATTCATTGAAACGCTTGAGTTCAAGAAGCCATCAGGGAGAAGAAGCAAACCTACAGAGACTGGATTCTCTTGGGGGACTGTGCTTTTCGTTTCCGGTGCACTGAGACACGAAGAATTTGCTGTGCTGCTTAACAGCAGTCTTTTAAGAAGTTCGGCGAGAAGTTGGAAAGGAACCATAAATCTGCGACAAAGGTGCTCTGGCAAACCATTCGCCGACTCAGATGAAGGGAATTCAACATCGAAGGAGTCAAATCCAAAAATGGTGTGTTGCGTCCAATGAGGTGGACATTTACGAGCGAGTGGCATGGCAATGAGGATGGCAGACATGTACCTAGTCTTGAGTAGGGCGGAGAATAGTCCAACGGTGGAGGAAGTCATTTTGGCGATTGAAACGCTAAATGTTGGCAAAGTCGCTGGTGCGGATGAAATTCGACCAGAAATGCTTAAGGCAATGCCATTTTTTGTCATTAAATTGGCCTGGCAACGTGGTGGTACACCTGGCGATTGAAAAACTGGGGTGTTTGTCCCAGTTTCTATGAAGAGCGACAAAAGAGATTGCTCTGCCTACACGGGCATGTCTCTTTAAGTCTCCCGGGGAAAGTCTACGCTAAGGTGTTGGAAGCGCATTCTAGGGCTATGGTCGAGCCCAGGATGGGTGATGAACAGTGCGGCTTTCGTCCCGGCAGAAGTACAACCGACCAGCTTTTCACTCAAAGCATAGCACTTGAGAAGGCTTGGCAGAATGCCTAACCCATCCACAGTTGTTTTGTATATTTAGGAAAGGCATAGGGCCGACTTCCTAGAGGAGTGTTCTGCAGGAGGGCCATTCATTCCCTATACACTAACTGTAGCGGCTGTCCTAAATCAACACCTTTCATCGGGGGCGTTGGACTTCGCCAAGGGTGCGTCTTGTCACATCTTCTTTTCATGTGTATATGGACTGGATGTTGCAGCGCAGCCGAGGTGAGGAATGTTCACATTGGGAGAGTTGAGGGTAAGTCATCTTCTTTTTGCAGATGACTTGGTTATCCTCACATCTTCCCAGAGGGAACTCCAGCGCGCAGTCGACAGGTTTGTGGCCGTACGTGGTAAAGCTGGAATGAAGGTCAACGTGGACAAATCGGAGGTTATGGTAATTTCCAGAACGTCTGTTCAATGGACTCTACAGGTTAGAGGAGTCCCATTGAAGCAGATGGAGAAGTTTAAGTATCGCGGGGTTTCTTTCACGAGTGACGGGAGGAGTAATGCTGAACTTTCCTGCAGGACTGGCCAATTTTGAAACAGCTTGGGAAATCTGTAATCAGGAAGGCCATGCTTGGTGCCAAAGTCAAGTAAGTGGTATTCAACTCAAATTCGGGTACTGATCGAAGGAATAAGATCGCGAATACAAGCTGCTGAGATGCGGTTTCTTTTTTGCTGTTGTGGGAATTATTCGCCGAGATGGGGTTATAAACACGGCAGTGAGCGGAGAACTCAACGTTGCTTCATCGAACGGAAATGGCGATGCTTCAATGGTTTGGTGGCACGAATGTGCTCTTCATCAGGTGCTGTGGATGCGATTCCATCAGGTAGGCGACAGCTTGGCAGTACGAGGTGGTTGGACAAAGTCAAAAAACTCGCCTGGTTTGGGCAAAACTTCTGAGGAATTAGAGTCGATGGCTGAGGATCGAGTTGCCTGGAAATCTATCGTGCGTTCGGTGCCCCCGTGACTACGTTAGCGCATCATGCGTGTCAGAAAATTATGATTGATGATCTTGCTCAAGCTCCAACAGTCAATGACCAGAATATTGATATTTTCTGAAAGTAGGTACATTGACAGATTAGAAAGAAAAGATGGCGCAGATGCTACCAAGGAAGCACCGAACTAATCAGATCGCGTGTAATATTCAATCGATTCTTCAATCGAAATGAGGAAAAATTCAACGGAGTTCAAATATGAACAGACTGTGGCGTCGGAGGGGGAGGCGGCTGATGTAGCACATACGGAACAAGCTTTTTCTGTTCTTTGGCACCTTCGCCTGGGACCGTCGTATCTTTTTGCAAATAAAACATCACCGGCAGCTTTCAGTGCACCGGCTGACCTTCTGTCACAGGAATCTTTTGGCTCCAGAGGGGTCTCTTGAAGCGGGTGTTGCTGTCGGGGCAGAACGAGACTCCCGTGTTGATCTATTTTAAGGTCTCCATGTGGACGCTAGTGAATAGAGAATGTGGGCAACACTTGAAACAGTCACTTAAGCATGAAATGTACGTTGTTGGTGTTAGTGTGTTACTGGACCCTGCTTGCAAGTAGGTAAGAAGTCCACAGGTAAGGAGGAGGTCGTAAGCATCTCACATCGCTCATCGTCGCTCAGCTTAACGCTGATAGGAGTCCTCGCTTTGTAACAAAAGTAAGTACGTCTTCGTCAATACGATCTAGTTTTCCACCACTCGGGTTTCGGATTAATTAGAGCGATGCAGCGTGGTGTCACACCACTGCCTACTCATCAAACTGAACATTAAATAATGTGTAACCTCTTGCCAGAATTAGACGGCCGGTCGTCGGGTCTATATCTAGCTCTTGACTGATTGTGAGACACGACACACATGACACACTCGACTGACTTACTACTCAAAGTGTCATTTCACATATAATCAAGTCATGTCTTCAAGAACATACAATCGAATGGGAGTTTCTCGTTGCTGATAAATCACACCACAAAAATGTCCCCACACTTGTCCCACTTTCGCCAGGTGCATGGAACAATGACCCACATTCATGCGCTTCCTTCCCTGCCCACGAAATTCCCCGCAACATCATTACTTTCGGATCGTAAAATCGGAAATGAAGTGTAAAATATGTCAAGAGGACGCAGAGGCAACTCCTTTCCCATTCATTCACGGCTCAGGCTGCTCTCACCATCATCATTAGATGCATGCGAAATATCATAAATATCTCGGTCTCATAAAGTACTTCCAGCAGTGTCTTCATTAAAATCGAATTATGTATTCGTCGTCAACCCAAACGCCCACTGACTCGTGAATACACGGAAAAATAACACATCTCTGTCGTCGTTATGGCCTCACTGCACATGTGTGGCATATTGTGTCTCGAAAGTAACAATTTATTGGCATCGTCCTGACGGCGAATAGTATCCGCCTCGCGGAACTTCTTCATCCGCTGGGGAATTATTATTAAAAAATGAATGAGCCACTTAATACAAAAAGGTGTTTTCTGATTTATTCAACACTCGAACAGCATGGATTCGGATAAATTTAGAACACCTAGTTTTTTTTCTCTTGTGTTGCTTCAGCCAGTGCGTACGACAGCCGGTGGCACGGAGGAAGAGGCGATGGCCAGAGTGTTGAGAAAGGCGTTTGTTTTTCTATTTGTGGTGAAGGGGATCACTTCGGAAAAAGACGAAAATATGGATTCTCTAAAAGAAACTGATTCCGAGAAGTTCACGGGACGAGGAGAAGGTCAATAGACTCTAACTTTGGGCACAGTTTCTAAACAATTTTGTGAGACGTGGCACGAGTTGCAGTGGGGGACTATTTGAAAATGACTTCATTCTCCAAGCATCCGCTGTGCAATAATTTTCGAAAAATTGCAAATTGCACTGTTTGCTTTTGATGGGCTCTTAGTTGTCTATTTTTAAACGGAAAAGCGAACACTCAGAGACTGAAATAAGAAGATGACGTTCTACGTGATGGATGACTTTGTAGGCGCAATCTTCAACGAACGTACATTCCTTAAATTGATGACTGCAGGGTCGTGTCAGTATCTCTTCAGGGGATTACATTTTAGGGCATTTGAGCTAATCTAAAAAAAAACTCAATTTATCAGCTGAACAATGACGTCGACCAAGTACATTTTAGAAGCTCCAAATGCGAGTAACACGAGAAGATCAAGTTCGCAGTGGATAAACAACTGACGTCAAGATGTACATTTTACATGAACTCGTTTCATCATGCGTTGATTGAATAAAATGAGACTCAATCCTAGACACAATATTTCAAAAAAACTGTGGATGTCATGCGGGTTGAGTTCGGTGATCTTGGACTCTAGAATGGGTTTACAAAGCAGCGACACTAGGTGACTGCCAGAAGGGCCTCATGAAGCGGGTGTTGCTATCGGGGCAGGACGAGACTCTCGTGATTATCTATTTCAACGTCTCCATGTGGACGCTAGTGAGAAGAGAATGTGGGCAACACTTAAAACAGTCACTTAAGCATTAAATTTCTGAAATGGCGACGCAAACTAACCGCCTTTTCGTCTTCCATACCTGCGCAACCCGAATCTTGTACACTTTGAAGCCAAGATCTTTGCGTACAATTGTTCTTAAAGTAGACTCTGCTTGTACGATCAATTTTGGATCTTCATCTACACTCGCGTGAAACAGTAAGCTTTTCCGTGTGTAGCACCCTTCTAATGCGTCGCGGAGTAACTGCATCTTGCATTTTCAAACGTTGAACAGTGCGGCGAATACCCATTTCAGTTGATCGAGTATTTCGAGATCGAGTATCTCGGCGCGGAGAAACATAGTACAGTCGACTCTCGATAATTCGAAACTCAAGGGACATAATAAATAAATATAATAAATTCGAATAAACGAAAAATTGTCGAGTTGAGCGAAGGACCAAAAAGAAAAATACCGGGCATTCACGATCATCGCAACTAATAGAAACTCGCATAGTTGCTATCATCGAGTTTCTGTCTATGAAAGTTACGATTACTGCGTCTATAATGGTAAATAATTAACTATTGCGTGAATCGAGAACGTACTGTACAAAAACACGTGTTTTTTTTGTGTTCATAAATACGACTGATTATTGTGGAAATATAAACGGTCCATCGCATCGCCAAAGGAGCATGCAAACCGCATTCAAAAAGAGCAGGAATAATAATCAGCGGGTTATTGGCATCAGCTTATATGTCTTACGATGCGGAAACTACCCCCGGACCAAATTACCAAATTAAGAAAATTGGGGTTTCCCCACTGGGGTCACAACAGTTTTATTAGTGGTAGTTCAAAATCAGTAGCTGGATTCCTTACAGTAATTCGTTCTCTGTTCTTTGCCCAGATGGGTATGTACATGCCTTCAAAGTTTCGATCCCGCTAGATTGCGATCTATGCGAGTAAGCAATGGTTCGCTCCTTTAGCGATGCGATGCACCCTCGACCGATCAGTCGTATTTATGAGCACAAAAAACAAGTGTTTTCGAGCTTCTGTGGACTCCAAACGCACGCATGCAACGAGTTCCATGGGCTGGAGCCTTAATTCGGTAAAGGAAGATAAACGAGACTTTAAAAAGGGTTCCGACCTGATTTATTGCCTCACATGCTACAATGGAACGTAAAATACTGCCAGTATTCACATTTCTTCGGCTAGTTGGCAATTGCATAAAGGCGCATTCATGTGAGCTCACTACGAATTGCGAACTTCGCAAGCTCTGACATATGGGGTTGTCGCATTCGCAGGGAGCAATGGGTACAGAGAAACACTTCATCGCGAATCGTTTGGTCGTGAGTCTGTACTCAGCTCAGTATTTCTTGTACGAACATTAGAAAACACATTTGACAAAAAATTAAATGTGTGTATACTGACATGAAAATAAGGGCACGCACCAACTTTTTACACAAAAAAAAAAAATGAGAAAAAAAGAGCGTTTTATTGAGGATCAGTGCTGAGCTGAGTACTGAGTTGTCAATAAAGCACGCCTATAAGCAAAGTAAACATACAGCATGTAAACAACAAATGCAGAAAAACATAAAAAACGTAAAGTAAGAAAGTCTAACAACCCTGCCGTCGAGAAGGAACTGTTTCGGGTGATATTTCGATGCAGCTGTTAAAGCTAGACTTAATTTCATTTTCCCATAAGATTACATCCTTTGTTCAGAATCAATGCATCTCTTAGTCTTTTATGTTATGTGCTCAGAAAAATATCTCTGCAGATTCTGTGCAGAATCTAATGAAATTTCAGACTTTTTGAGCCACTAACACACAAACGACAAAGATATCTATGCATGAGGGTAAGAAATGAAGGCACTACAACCATCTTTTGTAATCAGATCAGGCTTGAAGAGAACACTGTAGAATAAGCCTCTTTCATCAATGCGCAAGTGGGGGTTGGTAACCCGCAATACAATTCCAAAACTGTATTTGAGGGGAACCCGTAAGAGAGCAAAGGTATCCATAGGTCCAAAGGTCGCGGTGCGATATACCCTCTACAATAATAATAACAGTCTGCTAAGCCCCCTTTGTCTTTAAGGCTTGCCTTATGTAAGAATGTACTCGATTTTGTAAAAAATTTATCTGTCCTTTGTGGCAATTCGTCAAGTTTGCAAGAAGTCGGCAGTCTCCTGTCTTCAGGAAGTCACCCCTATTCCGATTGTCGTTTAACGCCATGTCACTAAACGACTGTGTGAGTTCGGTATTCCGTTTAAGTAGTCGTTTTACGTCACTTAGCGGCAATAGTGATTTTAGTTCTGAGGAACGCAATTTTTCTCCTTCTCATGCCATGATTCGGTACTGCAGAGTGTCACAATACTACTACTTAAACGACAGAATCAGGTGACTCCAAGTGAGCATTACCTCAAAATGTAAGTTTTGTTTGCCGCTTTTTACATTATTTAACTATTTTACTAATTTTAAAAGAGTGTGACGCAGCATGAGGGCTAGTAAAGCAAAAATTCCAGCGAAAAAACAGCGAATTCGACAAAGCCCTTCAGAAAAAGCGTTCGGCTGCAATCAAGATGATCCAGATGCCATCCTCGGGTTGTATCAACATCAAGTGCCAGTAATGCACTTGTGAACAGCACAGATGAAAGCATGGTCTGTTCTGGAGACAAAGTCATTGGTGTAGATATCGCCAGAAAGGATCAAACAAGAACAGAACACATATTTATTTAAAATTTTTGCTGAATAAATAAAACCATCGTAAATGTGTACAATTACAATTTTATTTGAATTAAGCCGTTAGGACAAGTGTCTTGCTTTATGTCCAGCCCAAAGTCCTTGCTAGCTTGTTGTCATAACAAACATTCAATTTTGTATTAGCTTTTGGTATGGAATGTATTACTCCCATGAATGAGTCGTTTAAGGCTTGTAATACTGAAACCATAAAAGATGTATGATGGAGATGCCCAACTTCGGTCTCTCTTGCCGCTTAAAATGTGTGACAACCATTTTTTGCATCGTTTTCTAAAGCCAAATTTACCAATCAGAGAACGACATTGACGTTATTTCGTGAATAGCCGTCAAAAATTCATGAATAACTTTCAAAAAGCTCATCAAATTCGTCGATGGACTAAGGGGCAATTAGCTGTGAAGTTAGGCACCTCGATCATACATCGTTTCTGACTTAAACTTAATAAAAAAAAAATAATTACTAAAACGACAAGTGGACACGGATAGAAAAGCTCTTAACCAGATACTGTCGAACTTCCATAAAGGAACTCCCACAATTAATGAAAAAAAAATACGAGAAACTTCGAAAAACCAAAAATTTTACTATTTTATTTTTAAGATAATTTGAAGAGAAAAATATTGTTAAGGGGACACCCCCCATTCTCGGCTTCAAAAAACCTATAACTATTCAAGAATGTTCCTTTAAAATTTCAAGTGAAAATTTCAAAAACTCTTGAAGATAAAGCCGATTTATGGTGGAAGCTTCAGGCGACCCTAGACCCCTCAGACCGGCCAGAATTGTTCGGAGAGACCAACGAGCCGAAGAAAATCAAGCCTATGAAGAAACAGAAGGAATTTTATATATGGCATAGGATATGGCATAGCTGATTGAACGTAGGTAGGTTTTATACCCAAGAATTTGCTTCTCGAAACAGTGTTTTTACGACTGGCGCATGGGGTTACTCAAAAACTATTAATCCAATCGGCTTAATACGTTATTCTATTCATATATAGCTGTGGTATGAACTAGGATAAATCAAATCGGTGAGGGTCTTCTTTACTTTTTAACTTGAAAGGCGATTTTCAAAAAGAAATTTCAAAGGTCCGCCATTTTGTTAATTTTTGTGTGAAATTAATAATCCTAGTTCCTACCAGAGCCAAACATGTACTCTTTCTAATCCCGTTGGAATTTTTGGTTTCAGATGTTGCAGTGAGCGGAAAACACAAGCGCCGTAGAAAAGAAAGGCTTTTGTTTGATCACAAAAAAAATTATGTAAAATTTGTTTCTTCTTTATTAAGTCTGCAAATAAATGTATGCAAAGTTACAAGCCTAAAAAATAATTTATGTTCATTTACCAGCCCATTTCAAATCGTCAAAATTTGAAATCGAGAATGGGGGGCCCCCTTAAACTTAAACTTTGACATTTTTTCATTAAATTTTGTTTTGAAAAAACGTTTAACGCGTTATGTTTCCAATTAAGACTTATAAAGTCTGCGCATAAAAACACGCACAAAACTGAGCTTCAGAGACATTCGAGTTATAGAGGAAAAAACTCATGAAAATTGTGTTGAAAATGCAAAATTCCGAAAAACCCGAGTGGCAGAGAAATATGCCAAAACCAGCCTCAGATTCTCAAGATTGAGTTTAAAGCTAAATATTTCAAAAAATTTAATGAAATAAATGGATTTCTTTTTTCTAAAACTTACCCCATAGCAACGACAGTGCAACAATCCAAAATATTCGATGTGTCATTGTATCCTTCCAGAAAAAGAAAGAATATGTTCGAATATCAAATTTAGATTTTATACAAACAAAAAATAAAACTTTTCACTTAACACCCAAAAAACTAATTTCAGCCACAAGACACCAGAGATTCATTAAGATTTAGATTTGCAAAGCAGAAAAAAAAATAGTGAAACCGTCACAGAGCCAATGTCATTCTCATAAAGAACTAGATTTATGGTGCATATTTATGACAAATATATTCATTTCTTAAGTTGAAAACTCTAAAAGATATAAATAAGCGCGGCACTTCAAGTTTTTGCTTTATTGTAAAACTTCATCACCGCATAAATGTGTCACAGAAATTTATCAAAACGCCCTACGAAATCCACTTAATGGCCAATAGATCATGCGATCTTAGCCAATAACTGAAGCTGAAGTTGCAGTTCGGGTGAAAATTTGAAGTAAGCACTACCTGGACTTATCCATCCAACGGACAACTGAATACTAAATAGTTTTCCACTTGAAAATGTTCACAGTCTTCGAGGAAAGTGTCTCCAAGAAAAATGAAAAAAAAAGCTCGAATCGCCTTCACGATAATCTAATGAGGAAAAAGATGTGTCAGAGAACATTCAGGAGCACAGATGAGCGACTACAACATCATAAAGACACGCATAGGTGGTGCAGATACACCGCTAAAGCGGAAGACCGTGGCAGTCGGCAGTCGGTAGTCGGCATGGATCCCAAACGATCGCAGAAGTTCACACCAGTCACTGATCCGGTGAAGTTGTCGACGCCGATCATGCCATCATGGTGCCGATGAAAGAACCATTTCATTATATTCAGATTCACATTCTGTTTCTGTCGGTCTCAGTGCAAGATGTCGCGCCGTGTTCGTGAGAGACTCTCTAGAGAGAGATCCGACGCACGCACTAAATATAGACCGAAAGAGTTTTTCTTTTGTTTTCCTTTCATTCCTCTGGCCCAAGGGGCGCGTATTCATGGGCATAAGGGATTCTTTATTCCGATTATTCATATGGTCGTAAAAATGTATTTTATGTGACTTAACGCCGCTCAGTGTCAGCTCCCTGGGATGGGAGCGGTAGCAATGCACTGTGCCCTGGCCTGGGGGAGCCGGGCACACGAGCAAGATGTTCCACAGTCAAATAAAATTTCGATATCGGCGACAAATTATGACGGAACATATCGAAAGTGGCGGCGGTATT
Source organism: Eristalis tenax (assembly GCA_905231855.2). Taxonomy (NCBI): domain Eukaryota; kingdom Metazoa; phylum Arthropoda; class Insecta; order Diptera; family Syrphidae; genus Eristalis; species Eristalis tenax. The sequence goes on along the minus strand of HG993126.1, from coordinate 16,202,620 downwards.
GTTGACAAAAATTAAAGAGTTCACGCCGTTGAGCAATGCACTTCATAAATACGCCCGACGAATATTATTTAATTTATCGACAGACAGACGGCGGATGGGTGGGAGGGTCTTCCATGAATTCGGCTGGGCAGTGAGCAATTCACGGGATGTCATGCTTGAGACTAAACCTCACCGACACTTGACGTAATGGGCCTGTCGGAGATATATTGGTGATAAATTTGACACCGAAACTGCGTGTAATGCGATGGGGACTTCGAGGGATCTTCGTTCGAACGTGCTGATTCCTCGTTCTGCACTGATCGAGGCAGGATTCTTCAGATTCCCTGAATTTGAGTGGACTGAAATGGGGAGTGGGCCATCATGTGTTGTAGAAATCGTAGTCCACTTTTCATCGAGTGAGGTGAGTAGTGATCCCCACCTCAAGTGACCGAGCTTGCAATCGCCTTGTTCGTCACTCCTTTGGTTAGAGAATAAGGAAAGGTCTTGTATTGACCGTACGTGACCTTGTGTTGAACGTACGCTTTGTATTAAAAACTTGAACGATGGTTTGTTAGATCCACATGATGTCCGCTTTTGCGTCAATGTGGATCACAAAACAGGAACAACAAATCAACAAAATTGTACTTTGTCATCAGCAAAGCGTAGGAAAAAAATCGAAAAATCTCATGGGGCTGCATTAAGAGAAGTAATAAATTTCGGCGAGACCACATTGATGCGGAATATTTAGAAGCCCATTTGTCTCAGATGGGATTAGAAAAATAATAACGAATGACACGCCGGAAGCACCTACGAATTTGACAGCGTCAGCTTTTGGGGCTTGACAGGGCTTGACGAACAATCTTTTTAATTAGACTGAGTCCGTCCTCACAGTAAACCACCTCTGATCAGGGGGAAAACAAATGCTCGGCAGATACTGGAGAAGCAGTCAAGATTTATCGATGTCGCACGTCATTTAATTATGGACGGACAATACGGAGAATAAATCAGGATTGTGTCAAGGGGCACGGCAACGATGTGAATCCTTTTGTCGATGTCTGAGGCTAAAGGTGCAACCGTAATGGAGGCAATCAAAACTCATGGGATCGAGCGAAAGCACGGAATTGATAAACTGCGACAGTAATGACTATTCACTTGGGTTTACTTGAGCTAGAGCAAATTATACTCTACCTCTCTCTCAGTAAGTAAATGCAGTTTCCTGAGCAAATTGTGTCAAATGGAAATTCAACAATGCTTCTGGATGCCTTTTGTTCGGTTCTGACACAAGCGTGTGCTTACTTCAGGCAATGATTTATTTTCCATTTGAGAAAAATGCCATAAGGAGGCCTGTTGGCGTTGACCATCCCCGTGTGCCCGGCTCTCTATGCATGCTTTCGGATCATACCTACTAAATCCCCTCCCAACCGTGAGGCTTCTGACAAAACCCCCTAGATCCGCTCTTCGCATGACTTCAAGGGGCTGTGATCCTTAACCCTTTCGGGCTCACGTACTTTCCCAGTATTCTTCGGTTTCTGTTTTCTTCTGCTCACAATATCTTCCACAAAGTGGCAAATTTAGGTCAGTCTTCAGCATCATCTGGGTTGAAGGCGCTAATGCTGTTTTTCAGGGCTGTGCGTTGGACTTCCTCGGCAGGCAAAAACCGCGGGATGTGCATCGTCTGTTGGGGAGTCTTCGTATTGGCAGGCAAAACGGATATCCCAGTTTTGCCGATCCTATGTGAAAATGCGTTGAATTTTCCGCGTCCGGTGAGAAACTGGGTGACAAAATAGTTAGCCTCACCGTGTTTCTGGTCGTTCCACTCAGCCACATCACTTATCGGCCTCGCTGTCCACCTCCCTCCGATCTCCAGCCCGCTTGCCACGTCGGTATCGATTGCTGCCCAGCTTTGTCGATTGCCGCTTCCAATCCGATTTTCACCCTGTTATCGTGTACGTACTTCGTTTGTGCAGCTCAGAGATCGATGGGAGTCACTCCTGCGACTAGGCACGAGTAGAGCTGCACGTCTGCATCTCCTTCCTGTACTTTTCCACGGTCCACAGTCAGTCAGCCCCAGATGATCTCTGTGTCTTGAGAATTTGGGTTTATGATTGAAATAATACGTATACGCCAAAGCGTCTAGATTCGTCCAGTCATCGATTGAGCGATTTCCACACCCTGCATTCGGGCCCAATTTGGAACAATAATACATAACAACTTAGCTTCTAAGAAACTCTCTTTGAAGCAGGTTCCGAACGGCGAAGTTTAATAAATTTTGTCTAGCCTGGAGCATCGTCAGTAACTCGAAAGATGTGGAACCTTGTTTGTGTCCAGAAGTTAACCGAAACGCCGGTCGTACGAGACGATGCGCCTTCCAAATACTGCACGACACACTGTGAAATCCATCCGATGTGTCTCATGTCATGCGACATAGCGCTGTGCTGCGGTCTCTTATATCTTGCATTGATTTCTAGAACGACGGCACTTTCTCCGACTACAACACGCGTACACTTGTGACTTCAAAGGGGATGCTCAGCGGTTGGTTAGCTTGATCTACATTTCATCTCGGACACTTATCAGCTCTCAAGCCACCAGCCACAGTCGAAGCATCATTTGTACTCCTCAATTAATTCCTTTTCGTAACTCGAGAACGAAGAAGGTATTCTTTCGAAGAAGACCTCAAATGCCACGAAAAGCAAACGAATTATGGTCTGAAAGCTAGGAAAAAAATGTTCACACTTTCCAGTTTAGCTCGGAAAACGACTCGCGCTCTTGTCAAATATTTCACCGCCTCGCAGCCCCACAGCGACGACACACGCCGCGCACCTCTCCGGTGGAACGTCCTATTTGTGTGCTCATTTTCAAAATTAGTCCAAAATGGTTTGCATTTCAGATTTATCTTCGAAAAGAAAACCCCCTCGGCCGCCACTCGCTCATCGAACAAATGAACCTATCATCAATTACAAACACTCATATCTCAAATGGAGTCCTAATCCCCGGCCACACTTAGCCGCCAATATATCAAAACGAGCCACGCATCGAAAAGACAAAAAACAAATCAGTCCCTCGTTCGAAAATGCTTGCCGTCTCACTTCACTCAGCTCTCGGTTCGTCGTTCGTTGCAATAAATCAATCCGCCAGCAAAGCGTTTTCCAATCCGTAAACACAGAAGGAGAATCCACTCCACACAATAGCCGACCAATTAAGCGCTAAAAATAGCTCAAAACGAAGCAATTTTCGTGCCTATTTCCATTCATGTAAATCATTTATTTAATTTAAGAACATTCCATGGACAAAACCCAATCACGAGCCCGTGCGAAGGCCTGCGTAGCGTGAGCGCCCCACAATCCCCACAATGCACTCTGCAGTCGTCGTCATCGTATTTTACTCAAAACTATTTTCGAATTCGATTGGAAGCGCTTTCCGATTCATTTCATGGGAATCTGTGACTCGCTCTTCAATAGAATCAATTGAAGAATGCCCCCATCCTCAGGCAGCATTGTGACGGCGGACCCTTCAAAGATCTGTGTTCGCTTTTGAAGCCCGCTGCCTGGGTGTGTTTGTTTACAAAGTAACCTACATCCACGCACGCGGTTCGTCGATTATCTAATAGATTTGCATGTGCTAAGCCACCCCAGCTGGAGCTCACATTCGCGGCGTAAAGTGGCTTTACACTCCCGGCTGCGACGCCATCCGACATCGACAAACATCGAGAACATCGAGAACATCGCAATTAATCCGTCACTCAACCATAAATGTTCATTCGCAATTGAACATTCTTCTTCCTAAAATGGGGGCGCACAGAGTGCCTCACTTGGTAACCCCACCCACGTGGGTTGCTGTGGCTCGATGTGTGCTTTTCGACTTACGGGCATCGCACAACTACAAGGACGGCCGGGCTCAGATTCCATGTGAATGACTTGAGCCCCATTGATTGTGCCGCAAATACTTGTTTCTATGGTTTTTGATAAATAATGCAATTTTCAATGTCAATGCCAATTTGTAACGCCAATTGGTTGCGACTGATACAAAACGATAGTCAGTCAGTCAGTGACTGTTTCGGTGTTGTTTTGCTTGAAATTGTCGTGGGATCGTGTGGGTTCTTATACACGTGGCACTTTGAGTTGCATGCGAAAGCGTTTCATGTTGTTCCCGTGGACATGTTCGCGGTTCTAATGAGTCCCATGGGGACGCACGGGGACTGTTGCTGCTTCCGATCGAATGTATGAACGTTTATTTTGCAGTCTTACTCCCTTTCTCGAGCAATGATCTGCTGATGGCAAATGACGAAAGAGGCAGGACTGACAAAAATAAGAAACCCGGTATATGCGAGATCAAAAATGAAGCACGGCTGAGTTGTTATAGTGGCCAGTCTGCCACAGAGGGAAAGTGCAGCCAGGCCGTAGAGTTCGCTGTTGTATCTTCTCCTCCACTCAGTAGTGGTGTGCCAAGTCGAAAGTTTTACAAACCGAGTTAACCCGGGTTAGAATGGAAGCAGGCCCAGTTGTAACCCGGGTTGACGGACTCGGTTTGATGATGAACCGAAGGCAAAGAATATGGATTATGGAATGGAGCCAGTCGAGTTGTTTTGTCAAATTCCATTCTGTTTCGGGTTGGTTTCGGTTCGGCATCAAAAGTTCACACCGAGTTGAACCGTCTTTCTTTTTTGTATGTATTCGATTCGTTTCAGTGGTGTTGCCAATTCGGTTTGATATAAATGTAACTCGGTTTGACCCGGGTTAACTCGGCTTTCTAACCCGAGTTGCACACCACACAATACATCAAACTCAGATCTGCTTATCGGCCAGCTTTCAGCTCCATGTGGCAGGCAAAATGAGAGTTTGGACTTTCGTGTCAGAAGGTTTTATATAAATGTAACTCGGTTTGACCCGGGTTAGCTCGGCTTTCTAACCCGAGTTGCACACCACACAATACATCAGCTTTCAGCTCCATGTGTCAGGCAAAATGAGAGTTTGGACTTTCGTGTCAGAAGGTTTGATATAAATGTAACTCGGTTTGACCCGGGTTAGCTCGGCTTTCTAACCCGAGTTGCACACCACACAATACATCAAACTCAGATCTGCTTATCGGCCAGCTTTCAGCTCCATGTGGCAGGCAAAATGAGAGTTTGGACTTTCGTGTCAGAAGTTTTGAGGCCAGATGTTTCGACAAGACAAAGTCAGGCCGGTTGCCAAGGGCGATTCTACGTCAGATCTCAACTAAGATGCCCATGTTAGCCTCAAGGACCGATGTAGAAATGTTCCTTTCTTTGGCTGGCGCTAAATCCGGGTGTACCTGAGCCTCAGCCAACATGCCTCTCTGTCTTGCCTGTTGTCTTGTCTGTCTTGTGCTAGTTGCTTTCAGCCGCGCACGATCAACTGATGGTGGTCCTTTCCAGCTGCGTACGACACCGGAGGCGTGGTCTTCCTTAAGCTTTCCCTTAAGACAAGTTCCTTTAGTACCTCAAGCACCAACGAGTCTAGGCGGCTTATATTTAGTTTTGCCTCATTTACCTTAAGACCAGCTCGTCTTCAGGTGAGTCTTCAATGTTTCAAATTCATATTCACCGGGACTCCGAATTCGACCATCATAGAGCGAATCACAATCGACATGCTCGGCCGGAACCCGCACTGGCACGTGCTGCGGTCCAAAACGACCTTAGACGTTCGCACAGTACGATGGGATCTTATAGGCGAAGTGGCAGTAAGAAAGTAGATTCACACATTCATTGCTTCTGAAACACTTGTTCGACTATTTTGTTGATTAATAAAACCCCGTGAAAGGGGATATACGCTGTCATCGAGAAAGGACACACAACATGGACGACTCGCGCAGAACGTCACCATAGACATACTTTCGAGGTAGTTAAGGATATCGACTAGTGCGAATGCCGCCAGTAGCTCCAGTACCAGGATCTTGTCAATCGCTGTTCCTTTGGGCTCAAGAGGCAATTGTGTAGTAAGGGCCTCTCTCGAACAAAGCTAACATTATATGGCGCGGCAACATGGACAATCACAAGAGCTGAAGAAGCAGTTGGTCTTCTTTCGAGAAATGTTCTGCGTTCAATATTTGCTCCTGTTTGCGTGAATGGTTTCTGGAGAAGAAGATGCAACCACGAACTGTAAGGGCTGTACAGCAATACAAGCCTAACCAAGCGTCTACGGATCCAACGCCTAATGTCAGCCACCTTGGCCATATAGAACGAATGGACAATTCAGCTCCGGCTGAAATCCCGAACCAACGCGACAAAAGACGCCAGCGCTTAAGGTGGCGCACACAGGTGGAGAAGGACCTCAAACAACTTGGCGTGCGAAACCGAAGACCCGAACCTGTGTTACAACGCGACAGAAGAGGGAGAAGGTGGCGCACCTAGGTGGAGAAGGACCTCAAACAACATGAAGACCCGAACCTGTGTTACAACGCGACAGAAGAGGGAGAAGGTGGCGCACCCAAGTGGAGAAGGACCTCAAACAACTTGGCGTGCGAAACCGAACACCCGAACCTGTGTTACAACGCGACAGAAGAGGGAGAAGGTGGCGCACCTAGGTGGAGAAGGACCTCAAACAACATGAAGACCCGAACCTGTGTTACAACGCGACAGAAGAGGGAGAAGGTGGCGCATCCAGGTGGAGAATTACCTCAAACAACATGGCCTGTGAAACCGAAGACAGCTTGTTGGTTGAGGCCCATGTCCAGTCGGCCTGTAAACATTAATTAGTGGGCTAAGACATTCAATATTGGGCACATGTATGTCTTACGGGTTCGTATTGATAATTCACGCGCATAGGCGCCCGCAGACAGAGGGTTGTAGTAGGAAATTAATACAAAATATTTGTGGGATCCTGGAGCCAGGGGCAAGTGAGGGGTCTCTCATCCACCCCCATCCACCCCTCCCCTCTACCGTCTTGTTCACGCATCCAGTCCTTTTGAATCCAACAACTAAAGCCTCTGACTGCAAATCAGCCTCATCGCTCAAAATCATTGCGGCATGTCTACTAAACACAAAAGTCAACCAACCGCGTTTTTCCTTAAAACAATAAACATCTGCCTGAAGTATGGTCGAAGAGCACTCCCCCTCCGTCTTCCATCCCAACAAATAATTCGCATAACTGCCAAGCGCCAGTGTATGGAATATCTCCAGCCAACATAGTCTCCGTTGAATTCTGGGCCATATGCCATTTGGATCTATTTTAAACTAACTAGACGACTCTTTCATCTGTGCACTCAAAAATGTCGCAACGCTGACCACCAACAGCTTCAATCTGAAATCCACATTCAGAATGATTTCCCACAAAAATGTTCGATTCCTCGTGGAATCCGAGGCATGTCGAGCTTTGGTTTCACAAGGAGACCGTCGCACACACCCGACGACAGTATTTATTTCTGGTAAATGCCAAGCACGAGACGCACGCAAGATCCTTCCAAACTCCTTCCAGTCAGCCGTTCTCGGTATTTATATCCTTCCCAGTGAGTGTGCCTCGTAAACGTCAGCATTGTCAACATCCACGTGTCAGTCATTCTATTAACGAGCGGAAAGGAGCGTGAGTGAGCCATCCAGAGGTGACATCCCTCATAAAAGCCCGCATCCGCGAGTTCCCAAAAATAACCCACGACATGCTTCCGCCTCTTTCAAACCGGACGGACGGCGAAGGAGCCAACTGCTGCCGTGCCCACCGACGATGCAGCAAATAAAACGTAAACGATTACGACGATCATTTCGTTTCGTGTCGAACGTGTCGTCTGTGCGACCCCCACCGCACGGCCCCATAAAACGCCCATAAATGCCTTTTTATTCGATTCTCGTAATCCCAGGGCACAATTAATTAATTAATCAGAGACCCAACTGCCTTTTTATGGCCACAATCATCTGGGAGCACGCGCAAAATGGCAAACACTAACCGACGCACTGGTTCTGTTGCCTGTCGCCCGCAACACGTCGCGTCGTTCTGCATCAGATACACGAGCTCATCCAAGCGAAGTTCGCGGCCTACAGCAATTATGTATCGGTTGTCGTTTCACGTTCGTCGATTGACTGATGTCGTCATAGCTTCCGTGGGCGGGCCGATTTCGCACGCCAGTTCTTACACGCTGCAGATTCAACAAGAGAGAGACCCCAATACGCAAATGGACATCCGGCAACGTCTATGGCGTCAGTTCAAAGCCCAGCTGCGGAAATCCTCCTCCCCCGGCCGAGCCATTGTAGTCAACACACACATACTCGCGCTCACCCCTCTTACGATGATTTGCGACAGCTTAAGTGGGCTATAAAAGCAAACGCGCCGACCTTTCTCAAGTTTATTTGTGCTCCGGGCAACATTCCGCGCCGTGAACCACTCTCGCTGTCGTGTCAAGAAAACGTTGAAAAGCTCATGCAAGGATGGCTGTCGTTCCAGCCTACAACACCGACTACGATTTATGGGACTACCGACGGCGGATGTGGAGAGACTGGGACTTAATCGATTGGGACCTACCCTCGTGGTCGCGCATATCGAGGATGAGATCGATGCCGGATTTGAGTCGAGTCACAGTGGGCAAGGATGGCTTCGAGGCGAACATCGATGTGCACCAGTTCAAGCCGTACGAGGTGACGGTGAAGACCCTCGGCGACACGGTTGTCGTTGAGGCGAAGCACGAGAAACGTCGTGATGGCGACAACTTAGTTGGCCGTCACCTCGTCAAGCGATTTGTCCTGCCACGGGGATACTATCCAAACGACGTGTCCTCGTCCCTCTCGTCGGATGGCATCCTCACGATCAAAGCACCACCGCCGGCCGCTCACGAACGGATCGTCTACGTCCGACAGACTGGCCCCTCCTACTTGAGCATCAAGAATTGACACTAACCGCTACGGACACGGATACTAACTCTCGGTGGACTCGCAGGAAGCGGAGCTGACCCGTTAAGGACTAATATCACATTGATAGTGTTGTTGTGCATGGACTCGATTGCTTGGCGTTCATCTTGTTCAATAGTTTTTTGTTAATATTTAACACATTTTCACAAAATAATAATAAAAATGCGATTGATTCTGGAACAAATTTTGTGTTTGTGACGCAAGTTGTCCTCTGGTGCTGCGTGTTGCATGTTCCGTGCCCGAGGGCAGTTAATTCCCGCGACGTTGTGAATGGGACTTCAAGGCTGTGACGTCGCGGGGGTTTGTTTCGATGAAGTGAGATCTCCTTCTACGGGGAGAACACAAAATACAACCCCTCCCACACGGCCGCCCTGACTCGCTGTCGGATTTAGAATTGGATCAGAGTCTGTGGAGGAGCAGACATTTGTACTCAAGTCAGAGCTTTGAAAAGTGGTTTTTCGGAAGCACGTCGCTGTGGGTGTGGTGTGGTGTTGCGCTGTGTTTTGGCCATTTGTGGATGTGATCGGAAACAAGTTGGGGAGTTAATGCGTGTTGTGAAATGAAAAGATGAATGGTGGTCAAGTCGTGTTCTGTGGGAATTACGTCGCAAATTGGGAATGAACAAAATAGTTATCATTTTGAGCTTCCGTTTGTCAAGTTTACGACGACTGATGACACGGCATGTGGACACTCGTGCCACGTGACCAAACCATCGAAGCATAGCCATTTCCGTTCGATGAAGCAACGTTGAGTTCCTCGCGCACTGCCGTGTTTATAACCCCATCTCGGCGAGTAATTCCCACAACAGCACGGAGAAATCTCATCCCATCAAAATGTACTCGCGATCTTATTCTTTCGGTCAGTACCCAAACTTCATGACCATAGGTGAGAGATGGAAGAAATACTGTGTTGAATACCGCTTACCTGGCCTTGGCACCAAGCTCGGCCTCTCTGTTTACAGATCTTACAAGCTGTTTCAAAATTGACCCAGCTTAACCTACAGGAAAGTTCAGAATTACTCGTGAAAAAGACCCCGAGACACTTCAACTTCTGCACCTGCTTCAATGGAACTCTACTTGCAAGTAGAGTGTACTGAACAGAAGTTCTGGAAATTACCATAAGCTCTGATTTGTTCACGTGTACCTCCATCCCAGCTTCAGTCCATACCAACGAGTGCGCGCTGGAGTTCCCTCTGGGAAGGTGTGAGGATAACTGAGTCATCTGCAGAAAGAAGATGACTTACCCTCACCTCTCCCAAAAACGTAAAACAGAACAAGAATAACAATCCCACTTCTAAGTCCCGTAAAAAGCCAATTCTGTCTACAACATCTTAGATAACTATTCTTCAATATTGAACAACATTTCGACAAGGAGGTTTTGATATGTGGTTCATTCGACGGATTCCACAATAGGGTTGAACTGCGGATGACGATCGGATGAAGCCTACTGCCTACTAGGCCCAATATGTGCTGCGTCCGACAATACTTAATCATGGCTCTATACTAACTTCGCCTAGTCTAGCATCCCGAATGTTTTCCTCGAAGTCCAAGAAAAAATAATCGTGAGGTGTCGAGGGTGCACTCATGTTTAGTGAACACTTGTGGATTGCGTTCGTTCCAACAACGGCATTTTTGATTGTTGCCATAGTCGCTGAGCCAAAAATTAGCCTCGTCGGAAAAGATGAGTGTTTGGCAAAAAACCGGCTCTGCGGCCGGCTCTGGACTCACAGCATTGTCCAGTGTTGCCGCTGAACATTTTTAGAAAGTCGCACAAAAAAGTGTCTCGGGACAAAAAGAGTCCGAAATCGCTACTAATTTAAAGCTTTTATCAAGATTAGGAGTGGTGCAGTCATTTAGTTGCATTTTTTGTAATAATTAGTTTTGAATTTATTGCTTATGAGAAAGTTAAAACGTGTTCCGTGAAAGAAATATTTTTCATATAAAATAGTTCAAGTCCGTGGGTCCATGGTGGTCCTTTTGGGATGGGGTGGTGATGTGCTCGCAGCTCCTTGTTCGACGTTGTTGGGAAGTTCTGAAGATGTTCTGCCATTTTGGGAAGCGGTACGTTAAGAGAAGGGATTGTTAATACCCTTAAGTGTCCGGGGTATTGATGGAGAAAGGGAGAGAAGGTACCTGTGCACATTGGTTTTAAATATCTGCGGATTGTATTCTGGGGGAAATATTAGGCTGGGATATTCGTTTCCATATTCGTGTGGTGTGGCTGAAGTACGAGTCTCTTAATTGAAGTATGTGTCCGAAAGTAGGCTTGAGGGTGAACTGATGAGCATTCCTGGCGAGACAGAAATTGCGGCTGAATTCCTGGAGAGGAGGGATGGAGTTGGCTAGCTCACTTGAGCATCGTTAGAGAGACAATGTACGCCGATGTTCGAGCGAGTCGAATGACTCTGCAATATTAATGTCTCCTACAAGTTTTACCGCTCGCTTTTGGATTCTATCTAGTGGATTAGGCTTGGGGCAGTAGCAAGCTTGGGGCGGATAAACGCCTTATAAATTAAAGCCAAATCAGAGGAGGTGAAGTATTGTTCTTGCATCAACATTTTGCAGCATTTTTGGCGATCAAATTGTGTCCCCAATGCTTTGTAATGTTAATAATATTTTGATTTATAGGCTGCAGGTTTACCTTTGCGTTTGTGCACGCAAGGAATGTTACTCTTTCCTTGCTTACTGACTTGGCGCATACGATTCATTAACATTGGCAACATCCGGTGTAACGCCTTTTCCATCTGTGGATATTCATAAGCCTTAAGTGTAACGCGTTTTCCAGGTCCACATTCAGCTCGCGCCACAAATTGTCTAAGACTGCTTCCCTTTTGCTTTTATCCGGCTTATTGTTGACTTGTGCACATTATATTTGTTTCACAAAGTGGCTTCACTGGAACACACTCATCAACTTCGGATAAAATTTTTAGTAATATTTCTTGTAACACCCATCCTGAACGAATTCGAATTTCTAGACCCACACGAAACTAAATTACTGTAAAATAACGCCAGACGAAACCAACCAAAAGGAGAGCATGCAAATAAATAACAGATTGACAAGCTGCACTGATCAAGGTAACCTTTTTGAAAAGTTGCACTTATAGAGTCAATACGTGCGAAGATCGAGGAGTTGCGCGAATCGAGGGTTGCGTTAACCGATAAATTTTGCAATAAATCTTAATATTTCAATAGGAGCTATTGCTTCAAAGGAAAAACTACTACATTGACTATATTGCCTCAAGGATTCCACATATAGACGGACAGAGGGAACAAGTCGGTTGTAGAGAACAAGGTTGCATGCCGACGGAAATAAAATAGCTGTTAGAAGCACCAGCTATTGTAAGACTATCAGATATACAGCGACCATCAGTTAGTTTCATCATTTTGTATATTTCCTCCTTAGCACCGATTTACATTCTATTCTCAGCTTGTTTTCCCATGCAACTTTATTTGATAAGTATCCAGCTATCCAGGGTTTAACTAACTTATAAGAGGTTAAGAGCAACAACTAGAAATATGTTGACTGAGCAGCCAATAAAAATATCACAGGCACTAGATGTATCGCTAGAATCATAAACATTTTCCCAAAAGACATAAAAAAGACAATTTTTAAGCTTATTGAAGTTTATTTCGTTTCTCGTTCCAGTCTTCTTCTTCTTCTTATCTGCCTTTTCCCTTTTAAATGGGGTCGGCTCTCCTTGTACGGAGCCTCCAGATCCTTTGGTCCTGATGCGTACGGTATACACCATGGCATTTGAATTACCTTGGTCAGGTAGTCCATCACTGTATTAAAAGGATTAGAAGCAGCAGACAGGAGATCATTTATAAAAATGAGAAAGAGTGTTGGACGCAGAACAGAGCCTTGCGGAACACCAGCGTTTATTTGGTGGATATCAGACTTGAATCCATCTAAATCGACTTGAATTGAACGGTTCGAAAGGTAATTTATAATCCATTGAAGACGAGATTCATCGACACCATAGGCAATTTTTAATTACATCCTCAGATGATCCACTGGCAATTCATATCAGTTATCAGAGTCGAGATTTGCAGGACTGCACTCGACATCAACTGCAGACTGCTCGATATTCTAACTAAAGACTAGACTTCTAGCTAAAGACAACTCCCTCCGTAGCTCTGAACATACGGCTTAGTGCTTAATCTCCCACCGATAGACTAGCAGCTATCACGGCAACATTGAATTCACTGCATATGGGGAAAGCAGTCTGTTTTGAACACTCTACTATCCTCATCAGATTCAGATACGTACCCGAAGACGACACCGATCTCATGACACCTAAGCTCGTCTTTGAGAAGTATTACTTAACCAGTATCCCCCTCGATCATGCTGGAAGTCTGAACACCAAGCGCTGGATTGTCGTGAGATAATTGTGGATAACGAGTGGGAGCGGGCGTCTCCTCTCTCAAAAGGATATTAATAATCAATTGTTATTCCAACTACCGAATCACTTCAGTGTCTTTTAGGCAGAAACTATAGCGATGAAGGAATCTCTGTTCTGGCTAAAGCCAACATCAAGTACAGATATCATCTGGCACGCATTTTCGACAAGAGAGCCTGATGCCAAACTCTGTCAAATGCCTACGAAATATCAAGCACAACGATCTTGCTTTCGCCTGAATTGTGCACAGATTGGTTTCAGAGCTTGATGCCAAACTCTGTCAAATGCCTTCGAAATATCAAGCGCAACGATCTTGTTTTCGCCTGAATTGTGCAAAGATTGGTTCCGCTTTTCGGTGAGACAAGTTATCAGATCCCTAGTGGACCTGTTGCTGCGTACTGGCGGTCATTAAGAAGCTTTCGTGATTCGAGATATTTCATAAGTTGACGATTTATCAGCGTCAGATATAAACCCATCCAAAACAACTTCGAACGGTTGTAACAACTAGAGACAATGTAATTAAGAGACTGTCCGTCGTTCGTTAAATTTTCGCTGTCTTTTGAGTGCACGGCAACTGCAGTACGATCCACTTAAAGCTACGAAAACTGTGAATGCAAATTCAGCCATGGACAAGAATTGTTTTTATTTTTGTCTAAGTAAATAATGCTTGAGCAATAAAACACTGCTGAATCCTTCCTGTTGACATAGGGACGTTGCATCTCTTATTCTTGTGTTAAAACCTCGGCCTGGATGATGGTGGTGGTCCACTCCAATCCCCCAACTACATCAACTGTCCTTTTTACGATAGAATGTCGTGTCGAAACGACTTAGGTGATAGATGAGGAAATGGTATAAATCAGCGACTGCAGTCGACAGCTGCGGTGTGTGCGTGACAAGAACACCGATTGCGTTCTGTCCTGTCTGTGTTTGTTGTAGGGAAGCAGGATGAACACCAACTTTGTGAGAACAATGGATTGTATAAAGCCACTGCATATAGTCATTATTGAGTAGAACCGTGGAACGATTTCAGATTTTCGGACATTCCGGGGATTTTTTCAGTTTCATTGATGGAGTTAAGGGTGTTTGTGCTGCCAAACTAAATCATAACAAGTCTTTCCCAGAATCGAAGAACCAGCGCATTGTCAAATGTCCCACAGTCAAGAGACGATGAGGAACAGAGAAGAACAATTATGAAGGTTGTTCCGTGTCTTTTGCAAATTGCTTGAAAGCCACTCAAGCGGATCGGCTTTGTTCACTCGTTCTCCGACGCAAAACACCCTCCATTCTGAGGGAGACGCTTTCACGCATCATGCGCTCCAAACAAAACGTCAGTCTAATCGCCGAATCGATTAAATGAGCAGTCACAGACGAAACGCTTAGTCATCACAAACATCACATCTCAACTGACCCACGAAACGCGCCCAGCAGAAAACAACGAGCACGTGACAGAGAATCGTGGTCGTTTGCAGCACACGCCCCGCTTCGGTTCGCCCCCACACACACACGCGTCCCGTCAAGGCCATCAACAAAAGCAACTAAATCCTTTCTTTTCCGATGGTCCGCACAAGAACCGTCCTCGCCATGCTCGTCTTCCTTATTGCTTTGACCATCGTCCCCCGCGTCCCCCGCGTCCCCCGCGTCCGCGGGACAAGCAAACAGACGGAAAAAAGCCCCTACACACAAAACACAGGGTGATTCATATATTGTTGTATTTAATGCAAAAGAACCTTTTTATTGAATTCGTTTTCACTTGTAATTCTCGGATTATTTTTTGTCTTCTTTTGTTTTTATCGGTATTTCTTCGTTTTTTTTTTTTTTTTTTTTCTTTGTGTACAAACAACAATCAAAATTTCATCTACTTTATCATGTATAATATCCTTGCCCTCATTCTGCATTGCAGACGCGATTATGTTTATTCAATTTCGTTGTGTCTTCTTATTATTCACTGCCTCCCCGCTTGTGCCTTCTGCCTAGCCGCCATTAGCCGCATGAAGTCTGCCTAGCTGCCTGCTTCGTCCTCGTCGTCCTCTCGGTAATCTGGTGCTTGTGCAACGTAGTTTCCCATGCATGAGCACACATTGCATGGGAATGTGTGCTGTGATGTGCGATGAGCGAGCGAGAGAGAGAGAGAGAGTGAGAGGGAGAATATGTGTTGAAGTTAATATGCCCAGGGTGTGGGGTATGTACACATCGACGTACATTCACAGATTGTGTCCATTGTTGTCCTGAATTTTAAGCACACGCCACACAATAATGGCGAATGAGCCACAGAGTGTGTGAGAGAGCGATAGGGAGAGGGAGGGATGAGATGGGAATGAGAGAGAGTGTGAGAGCGCTCATTCAGCACACAAGTTATTTTGGTTGTGTGTCCCCATTCCGGACCGGTCTTGTTCTGTGGTCGCGTATTAAAAATGTACAAATCCTTGAGGAGTTTCCTTCATAATTTGATGGCATCCTTATAGCAATTAATTCTCCCCTTCCCTCCCACACACACACTCACACACACAGGCACAAGCGCCAGGTGATGGAAAGCGGCAGCAGTAGCAGCACTCACTTGTTCTTGTTTTGGTGCGAAATAAGTACTGTTTGTGCATTTTTTTTGTCTGTTTTGAGGTTAGAATTCGGTGCAAGGACGTTCCGCTGGGTGGGGTGGAGTGGGTGAGGGGGAAGGGGGGGATGAGAGAATCTGGTGGAGAGTGAGATTGTACTCAATAGATTTAGGCAAATTGATACTAGCTACTCGGGTCTAAAGAAACTGTGGGTTGGTGGATGGGGTTAGGACCTAGGTCCTAGGGCGCCTCCCTCTTGTGCAAATGGCACAAGGTTGCGCTGCAGCCCTTGCAAGGGGTTTTTGGGTGAGCGAAAGACTGGAAGGAAGAAGGGAAATTCCCTATGATTTCTTCTGTTGGCCATTGCCGTTGTTGTTGCTGGCACTGCTGCTGCACTTGGGCGTTTTATTCTTCTTCACTGGAAAGCAAGTCAAGAACTCAATGGATGCCAGGGACGAGAGTGTCGATGTCTTCTGAAGACTCTCATCCGATGATGAAATCGCTGTCGTTAATCCAAGTGGCGATGGCAAGGATGGACACTGCGACGAAGATGGGGAGGATTTGCTCGCTTTAGTGTGCGATGCTGATGCTGCGGTAGCTGCTGCTGCTCCATGATTGTATTTGCGGCATTTCTTCGACAGGTTGTACATGTTCACAGAGTTGTCGATGTTGTCCTGGTCACTGGGACGATTTGAGGTGTGGTTATTGCTGGCGCTGGTACTGGTGCTGGTGCCGGTGGCCGTGCTTGTGATGTTCTCATCTGCGGTGTCATCGTCGCACACATTCTGTGATTCATCGACGAACTTATGACTGCGACATCGCTGCTTCTCCTCAATCCAATCGGTGCTGGCTGGCAGCGACAGCTGAATCGAGTGGTTCGGATTGCGGTAGTAATGCCGATGCGGATGGAATCCCAGACCGAAGTCGTCCATGTACGTCTGCGAATTCAAATTGTCCAGCTCGTCGGCCACACTCAGCAGGAAGGGCAGAGTGGACATGCTTTTGAATGGATTTCGTATGCGTTCGTGCGTCGTCGGTCAGAAACTATTTCATCAGAACTCCGAACGAAGGGATAAAAACACTGTTCACCGGTGGCGCGCACACGAGGCAGAGCGAATGCAACTATTCGGTTTGAACGGCTTCGAATGACTGAAAATGGGAAAACTCCGCTATGCTGTATAGTTTTCCATCGACAACGCAAACGACAGAGACTACGACAACGACGACGGCAATGGCGATGGCGATGGCGATGTCAGCGCGAGAAAGCTTTCTCATTTCCAGTGCACCCAACTTAAACTCCTTGTGCATGGGGGCGGAGAAGTTCAGTTGACTCACTGCATATCCTCAAAAACTTGTCCGCCGCAACACCCGTTCGCACCCAAACCGGGTTGAGGGCGAGCCACCCCTCTGCTCGGTGCCGTGTCGTGTGCGCTATGCATTTGTTTTGATTTTGGGGCTAGGTTGGGAGAGCAGTGTTTAGTTTGGCAGAGAGCGCACTTGTGTGTATCTGTATGTGGAGCGGCTCTCTTCTCTGCGCTCGTTGCTGGTGAGACATAAAACTTTCCCTCAGCAAGGATACACACCGGGTGCTCGTGTGAGTGTGTTGTGGGAGATTGCGTGATAGTTGCGGATGGGATCAGCAGCCACACCGCACCCCCACACCCCCACCCCCCTCGGCAACACAAATCGCGCACTTGATTCGAGAAAGTCCGGACAGGAGTAAGAGCAGCTGAATGTGTTGGGTACATCGTATATGATGTGTGCGGCGCCCCTCCTCTAGAGACACGAGGATGATTCAGGAACGAAGTCCCTTGCTCGAGTTTGAAAATGGAAAAAAAGTCAATCGCATAAAATATGCCCCCCCTCTGGGGGGGGGGCAAAGATTATTATGCAGTCATGAGTGTCCATCATACTTCCTCTTTCGCTGGGGGCACGTTCGTTGGGTGGGTGGTTAAAAATAATCACCCCGGTCTAGTTTTTCCTTGAAAATGCAAAAAAAAAAAAAAACCGAAAGTACATTGGCTTGACACATTTTCCTGGCATTCATTGCCTTCACTTTTATTGGTTAAGTGGAAGTGGGTGGCTGCAGGCAGCTAGTGACAGTAGGGTCGGTAGGATTTTGCCGGCCCTCTCGTTGTGCTTTAAATTGTTTCGAACGGACAGGCAGGCATCTTGTGGCTTCTGGGTATCAAAGAGAATTGCACAAGTAACACAAGCATCCTTGAGGGTGCAGCTGAATTGGACGTGTCAGAAGTGAGACGAGCGATTCAAATGTTTACATTTCGTTAGTTGTGCTGACAGCTGTGACGAGAGTGGACAAGAGAAGCGATTTTATATTTCACGAACAATTAATGTCAAGGTTTCTGGCAATGTTGTGTCAGCAATTAAAGCGACCGAGACAGGGGGAAGCAGGCGATGCGCCTTACTACGACACATCGGAGCGGCGGCTTCGTGTGGACCTGCCGGGCACGGCTGCAGCTAGAACGTGATGAATTCATAGAATCTGTCGTCGTCATGCTCGGTGTAAAGTAGTTGTAATTATTTGCCATTTTTTCTGCAGTTCCCCTGATGTGACAAGATGCTGGCAATTAAATACAGTTTTGCACTTCGCACAGACCACTGCTGGCCATGTTTCAAAAGGAAGGTATTTAGTCAGTTGGTTTTTGTGTTGTCCCTTGAGAAACTCTTCCCAGCCAAGGTGAAGCGGATGTCTTACGTCTACGTTTCAGCAATTCAATGCGAAGACCTTGTGTGGTTCTGCTTGCGGATTCTGCCTAAATTGGCCATGTGACATTGCATGTTTTTGACACGCTTCGGGGTTTTAATAATTTATATAATGTTGCATACTTTTGGCTGCGGCAGTCGATTCAATCAAAGGGAAGTATCAAAACTCGTTGCATACTCTTGGACTGGCGGAAATAGAAACAATGCGGCGAGTTAAATGTTTTTATGGTGTATGATGGGAAATGGTATAAAAACAAGGTTTGCGCATTGGGTGAACGTTGTGTGGTGAAGATCGCTAATTTTTCATGACTCAACATTTTTAGGATGGATGTGGGCTGGTTTTTTAATTATGTCCGGGAATACCAAGTGCTTTGGATCGTTCCTTAGGATTCCTGGAATTTTGTCTACACCATGTTTTCATCGGATGAGAAGGTCTTCGCACTGCCTTGTGGCCAGAGAAGTAACGTTGATAGGGACTATCTTTGTGTTGTCCTTCGAAGGCTGCTACAGAATAGTTGGCAGAATAGTTGGCAGAGTAGTTGACTACCCCAAGCCCCTTTACATAATTGTAGACGTCATAGCTTCATTAAAAACAGAACAAAACTAGAGAGCCGATTCGTCAAACTCAACGAGCAGGAAAATTCCTTAACATCAACTTCTCCAAGTGGCTAGGGAAAGAGTGCAGGGATGGAAAAAGGCGACTGTGATGATCGTCAGTTTTGAGAAGACGTTTTAAAAATGTATGGAAGGTGATTGTCAGATCGAAGAACCTACAAGAAGTGCCCGGCGAACTTAGATTTGCTCGAAATGGGGATTGCTGCACTCAGCGATCGCCCAATGCGAGATAGTTTTTGATCAACATTTGAAGACCAAAGAGATTAAGCAGTTTCAGCAGTCCGTCTTACTTTACCATATTGTAAGACGGATAAGCCTCTATCGTAGTTTTGCATCGCTGTATAGCGGAGCAACTCAGTTTCGGCCATGTTCTCTGTTAAATACATTAATTAGAGGCACGCTTGGGACAGTCATTATGAAACATGTCGCTTACCTTCTTCTTGATGAGTAACGTCCGTCCCTACAAAAGTTGTACGTTCAAATTGAATGGCTTCCTATGACAATTATTGGACAATAATTCCAACACGGTCTTCGTTTTGATGAGATTTAAGTCAAACTTCAGTTCGTGTATAACATGAATGGAATATAAAGTCATTCAAATGTCATGCATGGGAGATCTTGTAAGGCTCTCGGATCTGAGAGAGTCTTACCGACACAAATCGAACGACAACTCGGCCATAACTTGCATCAAGAGTTTCGTGTGGATTGCGAACATGAGAACTGCCTTTCCATGAAATCCAACGGCGACCTTGTTGGTAAGTCGGCCACGACATTTTTCTAGCAATCATGCCA
This sequence comes from Eristalis tenax, assembly GCA_905231855.2. Lineage (NCBI taxonomy): Eukaryota > Metazoa > Arthropoda > Insecta > Diptera > Syrphidae > Eristalis > Eristalis tenax. The sequence continues at coordinate 16,182,714 of HG993126.1, read as the reverse complement.
AGACGGATTGTGCTGTGTGAGACCTCTGGCACCCTCTTGTTAAAACCACATGCCCTCCGCATTCATATCATCCAACTTTTTGAGTCCAGAATAATTTAGTTTATGTTTGGCTATAGCGATGAGGACGGGAAGAGTAAGATAACTTTGGCACCTGTTATCTTGTAGAGGGGCTTAAAAGTAGAAAGGGGGGGCTTTAAAATTTGGTATACTACATTATAGTAAGTGTTGCCGTTGCTTTTTTAAATAAATTGTTTCCCTTTTATGTCATTATTTTTATTTTTGCCCCTACGAGTATCTTCTAAACGGAGCAAGATGGACTCCCCTCCTATAGAAAAAAGTTTTAGTTTTGAACCCCTCTTCAAAATACCGTTATCAATTCTTTGCGCCAAAGTTATCGTACTCGTGCCATGAGAACTGACGATCACTGTGCCGCCGTCTTATGTCGATGATGAACAGGTCTTGAGATCCTTGAGAGACTTTTTGACTAAAGTCCTTTCAAAAAGACATTTATGTCGATCATAATCTGCTCGCAATGGGTGACACTTACCTACGTACTATCAATTAATTAGCCATCCAACTTTAAACTAAACACGCTCAGTTTCGGTCTCGAATGAGAGTGGGGTTCGACGTGTGTATGTGTTCGGATTACAACCACAAATTGGATGGCCCAATATTCGAATACACGATTCGCGGTTATGAGCTTTATACAGCTCCTAATTTGTTTCCTATTTGTCAACTATGCAACGACTATCGGCTAATTATTATCGGAGCACCCTCATTTGAATAATCACTGCTTCAATTATGCGTGGACAACCCCCATTGGGTCCGTGGTTACAGGTAATTGTCCACATCTCCAACGAACATTAAGTATTCAAATTGGATTTATTCATGTCAGTGAAACAGTGACTCTGTTGTTCAGCAGGAAAGGCGAACGAACGAGGAGAGAAGCTGGTTTTGGTATTGGGGAGGTTTTTTTGCAGAGTTGTCTAGGTAGCAATGATGACATTGCTCGTGAGTGGCTTAGGCTGCAGAAGTAAAGATTGGTTGGTAGGTGTATGGGCACTTTACTGGCTTTCTGCTGCGACCATCATGTCCTCCAGAAGTGCAGGCAACTTTGAGCGTTATGCGCATGCTGATTATATCTACGTTTGCATTAATAGTTTGAAGTGTATGGACACCTTTATACCAAGGAGGCGAAATAGGGATTAACACAGAACGTAGAATATATAACTTTAGTTTACTAGCGCCCAATACTGGGAATATTGTAAGGTTGTACGTAAGAGTGAAATGTTATTGATACGTTCCAATATTGATAAAGGATTTGTTTATCAACGCTGGATTTGAATTTGCCGCCATTTGGGCAGTAAACTGTTAGCAATACTGAACAAATTCTGGTAGATTTTGCATTGGTACTTCGAGCCATTAAATCCTCATTCATTGTACACAGACTCATACAAGACGTAATCATTGGGTTTTCTGCTGTTAGAGTGGTGCTAAAATCGTCCAGCAGTATATCGACTAGTGTACTACTCCGGACTACTCCGGCACTTGTCAATCAACCTAAGGCACCCTATGATTTCATCACCCTGACATCCGTTGACAAAGTTAATATACAATAATGATACTCTTCACGGAGTAGTAAAGTTGACAATGTTCATAAACTTTCGCACTTCTCTTGACGAGATATCCGAACAGTTTCATATTCGCCTGTGTTGGGTACCAGGCCATAGAGATGATGAAACCTCTTGTGACATAGGTACTTCTGTAGCTGCCTTTAAGTCACACCTCAATGATGAAAATTATCTAAATATCAATGCCAGATGGAATACTCGCAACACTTGCCAAATCACCAAGCAAATCTGGCCCCGTCTTGACCCAAAAAGATCTAATTGTTTGATCTCCCTAAAAAGATCCTAAATCAGCACCGCAGTGGGGATAATCACTGGACGCTGCCTATTTGGTCTACACGCGTAAAGACTAAGACAATTCTCTGATGATTTTTGCAGCAACTGTCTAGATGAAGAAGAGGAGGAAAGTGTGTAACACCTTCTCTGCAGCTGCCCTCCACTCGCCCTAGATAGGAAACCCACTCTGGGCTCCTACTTCTTTGACAATCGTTTTAGAGAAATCGCGACTGGAGTTCATTAAAAAATCCAGCTGGATATCGTAGTAATCAACCAACCCCCTTCTTTGTGTAAATACACGTGGCAGTAAAATGTCCCTCCTCGGGCGTAAGTGCTCCAAAACCACTTACTACTAAAGTTGACACTGAATCATATTCGGAAAATTTGTTGGATCATTTGTGGAACCAACACTGTAAAGGGCATTCTTAATCAATCGTGCTTATTATGAATGCCGCTGGAATTTCTTGTTCCCTTCCTTTGCCTCCGCGGGAAAAAATCCCTGCTACTTTAAATCTCCGTCGGAATGTTTTTCCCAATTCGATTCGAAAATGTGTTCGAAATAATTGATGGTTGTATTTGCTAAAATTTGAAGATGTACATTCCAACATGTGGAAAGGTTTTTTGATGTATTTTCTGTAAAATCTTAGAAAGAAATTTAATTGGAATTGGAGCGTGTCTTGGCTGTGATTGCTCTCCTTGTGCATACGTTGTTAATAATTAAGTGTTTAATGCTGTTCTCAGTGAGGTGAACTGCACGAACATTATGTTTCGGAGCGCGGTACAAACGCACAACAACATACAGCTGTAGAATAGGCTCCGCAAGATACAGCCAGGATCCGACACATTCCGACAAATCCACCAAATCACCGGTAAGAGGAAGAAGCTGCCACAAACACTGACGACAAGCAAAAGCCTTTTCATCCTTTTTCGAAGGCAACTTTCAACCATCACCGCCCGATGACCCGGAATTTGTCACAGAAGTCAGCAGCTACGTCAATGCACTTGAGACTTCACGCGCACCAGACATCATCTTCAACGAAACCAACCCAGCGGTCGACCCGACAGGAAACGATGACCTCACAACGGCCGAAGAAATTGCGGGAATTATTCAACGCAGTCCAACGAGGAAAGCAGCCGAGGCTGACAATATTTCGAATTTCGTCCTGAAGTGAATACCACAAACGGTCACTTCTCACAATCATCATGAACAATTGCATCAAAAATTGCTACTTTCCTAGTAGAAAATAGAAAAAATTGTCGCAATACCAAAAAAAGGGAACGCTGCCAGTGTTTCAGGATACAGGCCTAGATCGCTCTTGAGCAATATAAGCAAGATCCTGGAGGACCTGGTAGTGCAAAAACGAAAGCGATGGTCTACCTACGTAAACATCATGCCGGATATTCAGCGCGGATTTCGGGAAAAACATTCAACGCTACATCCTCTAATGAAGTTGCACCACATACTATACTATGAACAATAACGAGGTCACCGCCTGCTTCCTAGACGTAGAAAAGGCCTTCGATGCGGTCTGGATTGAGGGACTCATCTAATGCCATGCTGAACCAGATGATGAGAATCCCCTCCAAACTCATCACAATAATTTATAGATTTCTGCATTCCAGAAGATTCTACGTCTCAGTTGAAGGCAGCAAGTCAACAGAGCGGATCACCAAGGCGGGAGTTGCACAGGGATCAAAGCATCCACATCCAACTGACACAGTGAACAGCTGTCTATTTACAGATGACTCGCTGACATATGCCAGCTCGACGTCACCACAGATTACCGCGCAAAGGGTCGAAATACAAACAACGAACAAATGGATGACTACTATTCCAAATGGGGTATTCGTATCAATGCTGGGAAATCGGCACTTATGTGCTTAAGGAGACCATCCAGAGGTGGATGCAGATCAGCAGCCAAATGCCGAAACATAAAGGTAGTGCTACCTAACGAAAATATCAACAAACGAAAAGGTTACCTATCTTGGCATTAACTTCACGGAAAGGTTGAAGTTCAACAGTCACTTGAAACTGACCCATAAAAAGGCCAACCTAGTCTTCCATTGCATCTATCCCTTGAAGCGTACGCAAAATGGATTAAGCCAGAGGACAAGACTGCTGCTATACAAGCAGCTTGTACGGACTATCTTACCGTACGGCTTCCCAATATGGCACACCCTCTCAAAGACCAGCATGACAAAGCGAAAAATACTGCGAATATGTGCCGATCTGACCTTCGATAGGGACCGTCAAGGGCACCACAGCAACAATAGGCTCTATGACCAAGCACGCATATCCCCTTGCAACAGTACATGGTGACACTGTTCAGAAAGCAGCTACTAAACATCAGCAACCATCCTAACGAGGAAATCAGGAACTTGAGAAACAAACGCTATCTCAACGCGATAAAGCTGCTAAACGACCAGAACTTTCCTAACGACGTCGAACAAATAGCTGCATGGATTCTACCCGAGCAGCGACAGCAATCACCGTCTAGGCTAAGTAGGCATCACCACCCCATCCCAAAAAGGACCACCATGGACACACGGGCTTGAACAACCCGATGTAAGCACCAGCCATTGTGGGACATAAAAAAATAAACAATAAACCGACAATAATAAGAAAGACTAAATTAAACAAAGTACATCAGTTGGGCCCCTATTGTTGAGCCCTTAGCTTGTAAGTCTAGTTGTAAACTCAATTGTAGAAATAATTCCATTCAAATACATTTTAAATCGACCAACGACGCAATCAGAACGCACAAATGGCAGATGCTTTTGTTCGTAGGTGAAATACGAAGGAATAATGGGACATGAGGCGACATGCAAGACACCACAGGATTCTAATTGCCTACACGACCAAACTATCTTTTATAATCCCTGTGTTCGGAGAAAACCCAAGTAAACCCTGTACGAACAACCCTTTCTGATGATCACCGGGCACTGATGTGTATAGTTTCTAGTTTTTAATCCACCGTCAAGCGGTTACCAGAGATAATGGAGGTATAGAGATATCCATCTTCTACTTCTCTTGCCCCTTGATTTCATCTGACAGCGTTTTTATACGATTTTTGTCCCCTGTCTGTGAATACGTGTGAGCTCCTGAAAACAGCTGGCGAACAGCTGGTACCCTTCCCCAACCTAGTAGAGGGGTGAAATAGAGTTCTTATTTGAAAATTCGCTCGTTGGGCGTTTGCTAGTTGGGCGTTATTTAAAATGTTGCTGTTAAATTTTCAACACAGTATGGAGAGGTAAACGAACGAACAAAGCGTATGTTCATGAAGTCGATTCATTAAGCTCCCATTTGAGGAAGTTATAGTGAGATACTAGGTTATTGATGCATTCACACGAATCATGCGTACAGAATAATAATAACAATATTGCTGAAACGTTTGCATGAATCACTTGAAAAAAAGGTTCTTGGCTCAGTTTTTGCAAAAATATTGACATAAGCATTGGCATGACATTGCTTATAATTGCAATATCTTGTCATTGTTGTTATCAAAATGTAATTTGAGTGCACGAGTTTTCAGAATTCATCAATTAAGGGTATTTAGCGGAACAAACTTTTGGGACAGTTTGTCAGATAGGCTGTAGGTAATCTAAGAATTAAATTGATGTCAAATAGTGCCAGTTCAGTGGGCATTGCATTGCATATGTATTCACGAAATTCCATATAATTCCATATGCTCTCAAGAATACGAGTCAATTTTTGAACACACTCCGCACAGCAATACATGGATCATGGGCAAATTCGGTAATCTGTCGCCATTTTTCCCCACTAAAATCCACGAATCCGCGACATTCCTACTAAAATCCAAGAATCGGCCGCCATTGCGTGATGGATCCATGGTTTGTGTAGAAGTATGTGCGAAATACAAGGGAACACCACCACATCCCCCGTGTGGACTAGGGGCAAAAATGGCCAAAGCTGGATATCTCTATCCCTTCATTATCTCTGCGGTTACGATGCCTGGTTACGATCATGTTTATGTGGCATAACTTGATTTATACTCCACAGATTAGATTAGGCAGGCTTTTAGCTTTTTTTTTATAAAATGCCATATTTTTGTCTTAGACTCTTCGACATCTTTGAGCTGGGAGACATGTTATTCCCGCGTAGACGCTTTTTCTCCTCCCGTCTTCTAGCCCGGCACTCCTATTGCGCTACTTTAGATTTTCGTTGCAGAGCCTTTTGGGATGCCTCTTTGGGTGCACGTTTCTTTTGTTGACTCCCGCCATAGCTAGGCAGGTAGCCTAAAGTGGTTTCAGCCACCTCTTCGATGGTCTAGCAGTAGTGCAACCACATATCGTTGGCGTTTATGTTCGCGTTCATGCTTACAAATTTCAATTTCAAAAACAGCTGAAGCCTAATGACCCGCAGAGACAGTCCGTTGATGGAATTATTGAATTTTGGCATATCCTTTATTTAAACCTCCATTTCCAGATGGATCGAATGCTGGTGGAGAAATGTTTCCCAGAGAGATTGAATTCGTTGAGAATGCTTGAGTGATACGAAGGTAGGTCCATGATCGAAGTGCCTTCAGTATAACTACTGACTTTGTTGATGCAGAAGCAACAGAGGATTCTCCACCGCCCCAGTCTCTGCCATTGGGAGAACACTTCTTCCAAAGCCTGCATGAACTAACAGGAATCCCACGAACATCCGTTTTTCAGGCTCATTAGGATTTCAGCATGCCTGGACAACACAGGGGCGACAACATGGCGATCACAAGGAAGAAGGGTATGAAATAACTTTGGAGGTTATTTTGTTGCCCTCATGGACATCACAGTGGGTGCAACATAACCTATGTGGGACGGGGACTACGCACGTTTACCCACGCACCTAACCTAGCACAGTAGTATCTAACTGAATTCCAAATAGAACCAACGGCCGAATGTGAGCTTGTTCAGAGTGATGGACGGAGTACTGTCACTCCACAAATGAACTAGTAAAACACGCTTCCATCGATTATGAAAATTAGATCGCAATCTTCCTAGAACCGTAGAGCAGAAAGGAGAACCGAAGAAGCTGTAGTCGTAATTGATAAAAACAAACATTAAAGGCCACGGAGTCTGCCCAACGAATTTCCCCACTCCTTGTGCCCAACAGAGAGCTGAAATTCCCCAATCAGGTGTTTCGCAAAAGCTAACCATTCCAACTTCCCAAATTCCCATTCAAACGCAACGCGGTATACCATTTGAATGAATACATTTCAGTTGACCTTATCCAAAGATTTTCAACTGATTATTACGAGCGGTCTCCTTCCGTCATTCCGACTTCGGAATCTAAACCGCGGTTTGCTTTTGTTTCATCGACCACCTGGCTTCTTTGATGGAAATTGAACAAAACTTCCCCCGAAACACTGGCGGGGCACAACTCATAAATATTCGTCCATGCAAATGCGCTAAGTTTTGCAGTTGCTTGACCCCAGAGGTGAACTCGGTTATTCCACATTTTGTGTCCCTCCCATAGTTGGCATGCAATCATACAAATTGATTGCTATAGGCGAGCCGACCGGCTCGAAGCAGGAAGAAAGAAGAAAGCGGAAAAATGAAGCGAAACGGAAGTAAAAATGTCAGGTCGTCACATGAAATGTGATAGGGATCGTCGCGGTCGGTGTGCTGCCTTACTAAGCCCATTTTCCTTGGCAGCCGTGGGGGTAGATTCGATTGTTGTCCGGTGAATTCGTTTGTATAAAGTTTCAGTTTTTTTCTTCTTTCTCAGGATGGGAGGTTGGGTGGAAAGATTTGATAAATGAAAATGTTTCGTGACAAGATGGAGCAGACTTAGGGGGTGCACATCATGTTACTGTCATTTCCAGCACCAATTAGACTGCCGTCACTTTTCTGCTGCTGCACTGATCAATTGGCGTTCTTTTGACAACAAGCGAGAGGACGGAAAACGTGGGAAATGAGGGATAACACAGGGACTACAGAACATACAGACTTGCTGCTCTTCAATTTGTTATCAGTGGCGACAGATGGCAGCTCCTCTTGGAGGAATGCTTTGACTTTTAAAAGAAGCTACAAAATCTGGCGACAATCATGACCGGGTCATGATGGCTCTCATCAGACTTCATTCCTATGAAACACAATGGCAACTGACCCCGTTTGTATGAACACAGGCTTAAATCAGTAACAAGAAGTCCCAATCGAAAAACCTGCTGCACAGTTCTGGACTTGATACGGGCATTAAGTCGACGTAAAGGTCTGGCCAGTTATATACACTGTCGAAGCTGCATAGAATGCACTTTTTGTGCAGATGCTTAAGGCTCGCAAGGACCAGGCGGTGTGTCCAGCAAGAATGTGTCCGAGAAAAGAACCTAAAAGCATCAGCCGTCTATCGTTCATTTAGACGACTGGATGGCGCAGCTAGTTAAGTGCCTGCCCTTGGTTAGTGGTTAGTCCGGTCCGGTTCGAATCCCAGTGAAAGCAAAGTAAATACGCTTTTATCGGGTTTCCAAATCTGGTCCAGTCAACATTTGCCGATGGGATCAAATTAACACTGGAGTGGTCGATCGGTGGTAGTCTGGCTGTGGGTACCACAGTGGAACAAGATGGTCTAAATGTGCTGGCGAATTCACTAGAAGCCTCCTCCCTTAAACATTGCAGCAGTCCGAGAGGCATTCCTATATTCTAAGGCTCCTCATTAAGCTGTGTGTCTGTGGATTTATGAGGAGTTCACCCACTTACCGCGAGTCGCTTAGTTGGTACGTGCGTCGACTCAGTTCCTGATGCGAACGTCTTTTATAGTTCATGGCCCAACGTCCCTCGACTCAGTCTTTCATGTTCAGAGAGTGTAAAAATGAAGGAAAAACTTCTCACGCTAGTCTTTCAGTTTACATGACCCACTCGCGAAATAAGCAAGTACGTTAGTCAGGGTATACTGTACTTAGACTTACATGGTCCGTTGTCATGTCCACTTGGACTGTTCTTTTTTTCTTTGTGATCGGAATAGATCACTGCGGGGAATCCAATTGGAGCTGAGGATAAAGGTAATGGTAAAGGTAATGGTATTGCTCAGATCGGTGGCGTCTTTGAGTACCCAAGAATTTGCATTTGCGAGACATCAGCACCGGGGAGGAGTAGAAAATTGTTGCATATTTTCTGTATTTTCTTCGCTTCCTCCTCCGGATTCTGCGGTTGCGATGAATCCGTGTCTGCATGATCTCCTAAAGCCAGCAATCATATCACTTACGAATGATCTGTCAAGTTAGGTGTGTGGGTTACAACGATTGAGTATACATTCCCTTGTAGCCTTACCTTAAAGGTCGAAAGAGGTATGCCTACTTGGTCATGATCAGTACAGTGAGTGGGGCAAGTTTTTAGAACCTCTCTGTCCTGTCCAGTCCTGTTCCAGTTCAGGCATATATTATACTGCTCAGCTATCCCATCTAGATAAATGCTACAATTTCATACGACTTTTGGGTTTGGGGAGGTTTTATTATGTCAGATTTCGTTCACCTTAAATACCGCAGATAGTCTTGGATTCAATTTCGGATTACCGAAGGGTATTGAATCACGGACGCCAAAGTCAGCATAGCAATGGATGACCCTTTTTATTACTGGTAGCAAGTGGCGGCCGTGGCTTTGTGGTTTGGTGCATCGAACCCTACGCACTTGAGCCTACGCAGCGCAGGTTCCTCTCCCGGTGCAACAAATGTTTAGGGCCCCAACTCTTTCGAGTCACTGACAATTCTTAAAGAGTATAACTGTCTAGAAATAGCTTCTCAAATTGGCCGTTCGGAGTCGGCGTTAAACTGTAGGTCCCTCCCACACGTCGAAGAACAGTAGTAAGCACAACACGAGTGGTTACTCAGAGGCTAGGCCCAAGCCCTCTTAGCCCCTCAGAAGCTCAGACTTTTTTCCATCTTTCTGGCAATTTGTGGATCCCATTCCAAAAGAACAGCGCTGGCTTGGAAGCCAAGAATGAATCAAGCCAATTTTTGATATTCTGCTCTGATGTGAACCTTTTCAGTGGGGGGGTTCTGCATCGACCGCAACAAATGGTAGTCAGAAGGGGTAAGGTCTGGGCTATGGTGGAAAATTATTGCCTCGTGTCTGGTCGCATATTCCGGGCATTGTTCGGCTACTGCTCTTTTCAAACAGATAATTGTGTTCGCCCAGTGTTAGCAGCTCATAATACAGCACACCCTTCTGATCCCACCAAATACAGAGCATTACCTTCGCGCCTTGGATATTCGGCTTTTCCGTTGATTTGGCTGGTTGGTCAAGCCAAAATCACCACTTTTAAATCGTGCAAACCACTTTTGGTACGTTCGCTCAGCTAGCGCATGTTCACCACAAAATTCCACCAAAATACGATGACTTTCGGCAGCAGTTTTCCTCATATTAAAGTAATGAAGAAGAACTGCCCGCAAAAACACTTTTTCAGGCACAAAGTTCGACATATTTGGGTGTCGAACGCTTCAAATGAATGACATATAGTGAAATGACGTACCATGACCGTAGCTTTCCAACGCATGTTCCAATGGAATAATACAAGTTACGCCATCTCATAGAAAACCCCAGGAATTAATAAGTTACAGACCCAATAAATATAAAAAAAATATAACTTTAGGTTCCAAAGTTCCTAGTTTTAGGAAATATGCCATTACAAATTTGCTTAAAAACCTTTAGTCCCACAATTGAGTTAACAAGGCAAAAGTGATTATGAAAAGTCAACAAAATGTTGGCTTTCTAGGTTCTCGTATTTTTGGATTAGAAAAAATAATACCATTTGGCCGAGAAAAATATGTCAATTCAGTTATTTTTTTTTCCACTTCAAGACTACTGTGTGGCCCCTTAACCTTTCAACAACCTCTCTCCCTAGCTCTGTGTTGTATAGAGTCACAGGCATTTTGAAAATCGGTTCAACGAGTACATTTTCGTCTTAATTATGCCACTTTTGTGCGATCAGATTTCGTCGCATCAAATACCGGCCTTTATCGAAAGTAATCGCAGCATGTTTTCACACGATCAAATCATCAGATTTCTATAGCATGCGATTTTTTTCTTCTCTCCCTCCCTCTCTCCCTACACACGCGTTATGTACATGCTTCCGGTGCTGCAACGCTGAGCATAAAAATATATAGATGACATGAAAAGTGCGAAAACTGATGCGGTTTCTGCATGCGACACTGGAGGTTACCGCACCATTCACTTCTTTGCCAACAAACCTCACAGTTTATGCGAAAATTTGATGAAATTTGACCGCGTAAATGCGGCCTAAGACGTCGTCGATGTGAAAAAGTCTCTACTTCTTCATCGCTCTGATACGCACTTCTATCTTGTGGGTCTTCGCTTCGGACTTTATAGAGATTCTCACAACATCTGCTACCCTTGAGCAAAAACTCATGCAATTAGAAGGTCTTCTGAAGAAAATCATGCTTTTCTTGTCGGAAAAGTGTCCTTGCTGTTAGAACTCAAGCTCCTTAATGTGACACAAAAACTCAGACAAATAAAACAAAAAGTTAAGATTACTTTCTTGGCATGTCTCCACTGTATATCCAATTTTCTGCTTCTCAACTGACTCTAGTTTTTCCACTCTTTTAGGATTTTAACTTTTCGTTGACCTTTCTTTTGGTTTTGTTGTCGGCCCTAAAGATTATCTACTCTAAAGTACCCCTAATCTGACGACGAAATCTGTGTATTCCCGATCTTTCAAAAACTTTATTGCTGGTCTAAGTCAGTAGTCGTTCTTTTCTGACTCTCCATTCGTATGACTTGACAAATGACTGAGACCCTTATTTGTAAACTCGAAACATAGCCTATGCTTAGTGCGATGATGTACATTGTACTACAAAAACACCCGCATGGGCAGTTTTCCCATCCTCATGGAGAAACAATCAGTGACAATCTTTGCTCCCCGGGGAAATTTACCAACGAATGGAATCAAAACTATCACCGCCAAGATCCGCATGCCACTGGGAGCTGTTTGGATCCGGTTAGACTCCTAGACGCCATGCGATTTCAGTTTCATTCGATAACTTTAATTATTCATGAGCTGATTTTCTCAGAAACTAGATCTGTTTTCGAAATGCTGTGATTTGAATTTTTGACACTGAATCTTTAATCAGGATAGACCAGAACATGCACACGTTCTAGTCGTAAACGCTTGCCAATCGTGTCTCCCCAAATCGATCGATCAAAGCATTTGGGATCAATAAAAATGCCTAATGGCTTCCTAATGGTCAGTTTAATCAAACCAGAAAATCAATCTACGAATTCTTGAAATATGCGATATTTTCGTGTATTCTAAAAATTCCGCCGACATTTCTTGGACTTCGTCTGCGACGGATTCAATAAACCGGTCAAATGAACCATCACCGTCCTTGTAGTCGTGATCATTCTTTGTTTAATTGAAACGGTGTTGAGCATTAAAGCTGAGAGATATTCATCTCCTTTTGTTTCGTATCCAAAACAGAACGTAAAAGTTCTCTGCTCGTTGAAAGCGTTGCACATTAATCAGACTTGAGCGGGGCCGTAAAATGTTTATGGGCAATTTGTTGCTGATCGTGTCGGACGATCTGTTGATCCATGTGACATTTTAAATTGTTGTGTGCAAGTGCGTGACGATAATTCACTTCCTCAAAGTATGAAAAACTTGTTTTCCATTATTCGTCTTCTACTTAGCAGCACTAGGGTGGAGCTGGGTCCTCTCAGCCAAAGAGCCTGTCCAGCGGGCACGATCTTTAGCCAAGATCGTTGGGATCCTTCTAGACCTGTGTGCGCCATCGATTTCCTGAACATACTCTATAGCGGTGTCCCACTGGTTGGGAGTCGAAGTTATTTCTAGGATTATTATTACAAGGTGGCGCCACAGTCCGAGGTGGACCCTAGCCAAGCTTTTACAGAAACCACTCGTTCTGGGCGTGCTATTGATGACACGAGAGTGGAGGGGATCTACACTTCTGTACCGATTTCGAAAGAAGTTTGTAAACATTTAGTTGTCAATTATACTCCCCGGGTATTGTCATTGACTATGAAAGCTGGAGGAGCTGACTCGCCATCTGTATCCACTTGTGGTGCAGTCACTTGTTTAACATCACATGTGACGATCACTTGAGTTCATAATGAATTAAATAACGTCGATTATCACGACGTTAGTAAGCATTTTACGAAGTGAATCACAATGTAACGTCACGTCACTCGTAGTCACAGAAATGTCGAATGGTGATGCGGCACAATGTGACGTCTGCATACGGGGCACAGTGGAACCCAACAAACGCTTAGCGCTTGAGTATTGTGACGCGAAGTGTGAGAACATGACGAAAATTAAGAGACGAAAGTTTATGCAGAAAATAATGTCGGGATACTGAAGTCTGAATGAATATGGAGCACAGCGGAATGACAATGACAATGTGTCTAAAGTCGACATCACAAAACAAAGCAAAACGACAACAGTCAACCCTGCCGCTTTGACTCTATGCGTTATAATTCGAAGAACCCTGTAAATTTAGTAATTCTGTTAAGTCCTTAGAAATGACATCGTGATCATAAAAACTACTTCAATCAGTTTCGTTAAGTTTCTTTCAATTTCACACACTTCAGCATTCCTTTGCGAAACACAATTGCGCAACGACGCCCTTGGGGAAAGACAGTAAGCCAGTTCAAGCTGACAAAAAAGTCCAATCATAATGGACGTAGCGGGTATGTTCGTCGACTTTTACGCTTCTGAATCGATGGTGTCTAGGTTCAATTTCAGGTACGATGACAAATATCCACGTCCCCACTTCGTTGGAATCAGTGACAATGCTCAAAGAGTCTGAAAAATCGAGAATAACCACTTCACTTAGTTTCGTTAAGTTTCGTTCAGTTTTGCGAATGACTGTTAATTTTGGAATTTTGTTGATTTTCGATTTCCAGAAGCAATTATGAGTTTTGAGAAAGCGATTTGACGTGAGAGCTAATTTGAATGTGAATTTGATAGAAAAGTGACGGCCGTGGCGCTGTGGGTTGGTACGTCGACCCCTACGCACATGGGCCTACTTAACCTAGGTTTGATTCCCGGTACGAAAATAACATTCACGACCCCACCTCTTTCGAGTCACTGAAAATGCTCAAAGAGTATAAGTGTCTATTAAAACCTTCCCAAACTTGCCCGTTCGGAGTCGGCATAACTGTAGGTCCCTTTCCTCGACACAAGTGGTTGCTGAGAAGCCAGGCCCTGGCCCTCAACGGACTGAAGCGCCACCCATAATATATATTATATCCCAAGCCAATCGCGATTAGTCAATTTCAACCCAAACCGGTATATTTCAGTGAACACCAAACCTTGAGGGGCCTTGAAAGCGCACATTTTTGGGAATTTCGCATCAAAACATTTGATCGAAGAGCAAAAATAAAAAACCCACAACTTACAAACTCATTTCCAAATGTCTCATCCAAAATTGTCATCACGATTGTGTAATCATTCGACGCACGGTTTGTATGCCAAGGTAGAAGAGCTTCACCTTTTGGTCGAGAATTTTCGACAGACCGCGTGTGTTCAATCAACTGAGATCCATACTAAACTCATTTTGAAATACTCACTACAATCTATTAATTTGAAGATTTCTGATAAAAACGTGACCAACAATCTAATGCATCACTAATTTGTACCCACCCACAGCCACGGTGCGTCGTCTCGATATGGTCACAAGTAATTAAGTACACTCATCAAGGGTGCACTGAATGCGGCTTAGAGAGATGACCCCGCTGGCGTCGCAAACTCCCCCGGGCCAGCGTGGTGTTCGGCTTACATGCTCGAGTTCTCACCGCAATAGTTGACGTAAACATGCATTCCGCGCAGCGGTACAACGCTCAAAGCTCTGTCCTCCCCTCTCGCGACGATACGTTGCAATCCCTCGCGATCGTCACATGCTTGTCGATTCACAGAAAAGACGAATAAAAACAAAAAACAGAAGAAAAAAAAAAACGCGCAACCTTACATGCCTCTCTCGGTGGTTTGGTGAACTTTGCCAACGCCACCACGGGGACGAACGCTTGACGGTAGTCTGTGGCACAGCAGGGCACCGCTAGTGTCGAACCTATAGCCACGAAGTGAGGTGTCGTTACCGTTCGCGCTGTTTGCTTCATTATTTCCACGATCTATTCGTGATCTAATGTGTCTGCACTGCAGTCCATCCGTTTGTTCGTTTCAATTAAATTCAATTCAATATCCTTGGGGGCTACTAGAGCTGAGTCTATCTGACGTGACATCGGATATTAGTCGTCGTGCATCGCATCGCTTTAATGTCGTGTAAATTACCCTCACAGATAGTTTGCAGCTGATACCGCGAGTCCAAAGTGGGGCGCCAGTTCCCTGTTGAAAGAACATTTCGTGTGAATCCATTGCCGGACATACGGATACGGATATGTAACCAGTTTGATTTGTTGTGCCTTTTTTGCTTGTTTGCCGGGAGGATAATTATACCATCCGTGATAAGTATCAACGTATCCATACCGTCGTTGGTTGCAGTGACACGAGCTCAATCGTAATCCAATCTCACATGGGATGAGATCGGAGAGTCGCTCTTGCGTTTGCGTTTGCGTTTCCGTCCGTCCGCGGCTGTGTGTGCGTGTGTAGGGTGAATTCAAAGCTCTGAACCGAATCACTGTTAGATTCACTTTCACTTTGCCTCTTGAACGCTGGTCAATCGGAACTGGTTTTGTTTTGTGTTTCTTCTGCGCCAAAGGAAAATAAAAAAAAAAACACCATCGGCGTCGTCACTTTTTGTTTTGTTGTTATGTATCTGTTAACCTTAAAATTTTGCAAGAGTTTCGTGTAGAGCAGAGTGAAGTAAAACGAACGAGTGCCAGTGAAATACACAAAATCGCACAGTGTTACAAGGGGAAGTTCAGAGTGCGAGCTTCTTGCCCAACGTTGGTGGCCATAAGTGGGAGATAGTTGCCAAAAAAAATCCAAGATACTCTCTGAGTATAGAGAGACATTCTGAAAATAGATACAGTGCTTGAAAAGCAGATTTCTGGCATTTACATTGTGTGCAGTTCGAAGATGTTGTTCCAAGGGGGCAACATGGTTCATTGGTCTCTGATCGTGTGCACCATTGGTGTGCTGGTGACCGCTGGTGGTGCATTTCTAGGATGGTACTTCTTCCCGTCCGTGGTTCATAGGAAAGTCGCAGAGGTGAGTAGTACGTTTTTCTATGTGTGAGTGTGTGTGGGATGTAAACAAACTTCGCGATGAGATGTCGTTCTCTCTCTATGCAGCTTCTCTTGAGATCATTATCCGAGCGTCTGTCGGTGTTGGATTGTTTATCTTTTGTGGTTAGACTTGAATTTTAAATAACGACAGTTTCTATTGATGACAGATTCGCGCTCGCTTTTGCCGTGACACATAAATGTTGGTGCGCTGCTGGAGGGTTTGTCGACTCCGGCGAATGAACTGGATTTCAATGAATTGCACTGTTATACAGGGCTTTGTTTATTGCAAAAAATTGCACACACTCAGTGATGTATGAGATCAGTTGCGAGTGAAGCTTACACGAATCTCTCAAACTGGATATGTTTTTTTTTTTTTTTCTTAAGTCTTGTGTTGGTGATTGCCAATGACTTTGAAACCGAAATGGATGGCGGCGGCAAGGAAGGAGGAGGAGGAGAAAGGAGAATGACAAACCTGATGTTGGGCGCATGACCTTTAATAGGAATATGCACATGGGGACAGTGATCAGTTGTCATTAATGAGGTCAAAAACTAGACATCTAGCTCAAAACTAAGCCTCCTTAGACTCCTCGTTCTATTGCATGAGATTGTAGAGGCAAAGCAATTCAATTCTGAAGTTCCCAAAACAAACTTTCTAAAATAGACATGCGATTATATGACATCTTCCAAGATCGTGCAAAATCCACTTCACCAACAAAAGAGGCGCGATCATTCAGAAGTCTGTTCAACTGTCATGTTATAGCCAGCGTTGTGCTAGGTAGACTACAAATGTAGACCACACGATGGTCTACGTGCAAACAAATCACCGCAGACAGTTTAAAATTGTTGACACGTGCCTGTCAGCAATGAGGGCACTGCAGATGTATTATGAACTAGACTATACCTTTTTAACTTTACCTAATAAAAATTTAACTATCAATTTAAATAAAAAACAAGTTCTGTGTTTAAACTTTAAATAATTTATTTATTTTGAATACCAATTTTGAACAATTTATTATTATTTATTATTTTCAAAATTTGAACGTTTATTAAAGAAAAATATGTACAATAGTATTATTCAAAGTATTGCCCATCTGAAGCTATGACATCTTTCTGGCAATTTGTGGAACACATCCCAAAAGAACTGCGCCCTCTTGGCAGCCAAGATTGAATCAAGCCAATTTTTGATATTCTGCTCTTATGTGAACCGTATTTCAGTGAGGGCGTTCTGGATCGACCGCAACAAATGGTAGTCAAAAGGGGCAAGGTCTGGGCTATAAGGCGGGTGGGGTAAAACTTCCCATCCACTGTCTTCGAAATAGTTCTTAACCAGAATAGCAACGTGGGGCCTAGCGTTGTCATGGTGGAAAATTATTGCCTCGTGTCTAGTCGCATATTCCGGGCATTTTTCGGTAGCATTGTCCATTGATGGTTTCACCCGGTTTTAACAGCTCATAATACAGCACACCCTTCTGATCCCACCAAATACAGAGCATTACCTTCGCGCGATGGATATTCGGCTTTGCCGTTGATTTGGCTGGTTGGCCAAGCCAAATTCACCACTTTTGGCACATTCGCTCAGCTAGCGCATGTTCACCATAAACTTCCACCAAAATACGATGACTTTCGTCAGCAGTTTTCCTCATATTAAAGTAATGAAGAAGAACTCCCCGCAAAAACACTTTTTCAGGCACAAAGTTCGACATATTTGGGTGTCGAACGCTTCAAATGAATGACATATAGTGAAATGACGTACCATGACAGTAGCTTTCCAACGCATGTTCCAATGGAATAATACAAGTCACGCCATCTCTTAGCAAACCGCACGAATTAAGTTATAGACCCAATAAATAAAAAACAAGTTCTGTGTTTAAACTCTAAATAAAGTATTAATTTTGAAAAACAATTTTGAAGCAAAACAATTTCCGAATTATATTCAAATGTTGAAATTATTCAAATTCATCTTCATCCGAATAATCACCTTGGCCACCCTCTATTCGAAGTGAATAATATGAATTGAGAAGTTTCTTAAATCGCTCGAATTTCAGACGGTTTCTTGGCGCAGAATGTACAAGCGACCAACTTGAACAAAACTTTCTCGATTTGAGCTGACGAAGCAGGAATTGGGACCAGCTTTTTTTTAGCTAGATTTGCTGAATACAGGTGTTTAATTGCAGCCATGTTAAAAAAAACTATCGGCTTTTTTATGCCCTTTTCAGAAAGCATTTTGAAAAAGTCAATTTTTCTATTGAATCCCAGTGATCTCAAAGAAGTATCATATCTTGAATTGAATTTATCTGGTAGTGTCAAGTTCAACCAGAGATTAACTGCTTCTCCTGCAGAACCATTGACTGCTGAACATGTATTTACCAATTTCTAAACTCGATCAAAAAGCTCTTAACATCATCGATACATTGTTCATCAAAAATAAATGACGCCAATTCTTATTTGTTTTTACTCTTGATTCGGCTGCCACGAATTTCACATATTCATGATTTTTTATTAAGCATGCAAATTCTGCATGCAGAGCAGCGCTGCAGTCAGTCTCTATTTCTAATTTCGCTGCGCAGAGAACATACTACCCCAACACAAAAAAATACAAATTTGCATTTTGCCATCTGTCGTTTGGCATTTGTTTATTATTTCTCCTAAGCAACGAATGCAGGATATTACAATGGAAGAAACATAAATAGATTTTGTACGCTCATTAAATTCTTCACTTGTGTTTCGTGTGCAGATATGTTTGCAGTGCTGCCAGCAGAAATTCTGCACATCTGCTTCAAACATAATAATCACGGTATGACCATTATTTATGTCGATTATATCTTTTGCCAATAAATTCCCAATGTGACTACTACAGGTGCTGTGCCAAATAAAATGTTCCCAGATGTTTCCCATTTTCTTGATAGTACTGGCAGACACAATAGCACAGTGCCAGGATGTCTGAGAGTCTCAGAATCTCCATTTAGAACCCTCCCAAACCTTTAGAAATGCTTGCTCTCCTTCAACATTGTGGATCATTGAGACCACTGTTTCACCGTTGCTTGAAGAATTCTTCCAGTCCTCTTCCAGCACACTAGCACTGGAACAATTATGTGAAATCATTAAGAATGTCGAAAACAGCGCTTGTGGGAAAACACTAGCTCGAGACTATGATGTTTCTTGTCCTGTACTCGTTAATCCGAATAACTTGATAATTCGAATACCTGTCTGCAATAATTGTTTCGGATTAGCAAGACATTGGTTGAGTTAATAATTGCAACATGGTTGCCCCTGCACTGCACAAAATATTCTCTAATACATTTATGAACACACATAAGTTTGCGGCAGATTAGCAGGTGAAGTGGGCGACTCAAAGTCGGCATCATGTCTAAAAAGAGTATGATGCTGGGTTTGATTTTTAATAAATATAATAAACTGATCAACTTTCAAATATGAATAATGAAACCGTAGCAAAATACGCAGCAAAAGAAGAATTGGAAGTGAAAACATGTCCCAAATAACAGATATTCTTTAAAAAAAATAAGAGAATTTCCGTGTGATGTTCTTAGGCACCATTTTCGCAAGAAAAAGTCCATTCTTCGGTTTCCCTGCAATCCTGCAACAAAACAAAAATCACTGCCAATTTGATCGCAGTTTGACTGCCACATTGCTTTTATGAACGCATTTGCCGACTGCTCTTATGCACAGTCACTGCAGTTTATTTACATTTATGAACGCAAATCTTGCAGGGCTGCCGCAGTGTGACGTTTATGAACTCGGCCATTACTCTATCTTGAATAGAGTTCCGGAGGACTCTATCTGACTGATCGGTCAAAAGGAAAACTGTGAACGCTCTAATAGGCAGTTGAAGCAAAACCCTTGCCGATGGTTGGAGACGATTGTGTTCTGAAATATCTGAGAACTTCATCGAATGGCGAACCGCGTAGAGCTGAGTGACCAATAAGACTTGCAGGACGAATTATCTGCAGTCTTAAAATAATTACTTCTAAACTCTGTAGAATTTAAGAACTGACACACCAGCACACCACGGCAAGTTATTGATAAAAACCGCTCCACATCGAGTCGTTTAATTTTTGCATTTTTTACGCCTCGATCAGTTGTTCTCACATTTCCATTCCATGTGAAACCGGATTCAAGCAAATGTGCTCGTTTGTTGGTGTTTGAAAAGTGACATAAGTTTTGTTCTATTTCCATTTCGCATGTCTACTGGTTCATTTCGCTTCACCCAACTTACCCGCTGAATCGTTTAAGAGTTCATGCACACTGCTAAACAGCGGGTAATAAGAATGCTTTTGCTCGAGGTTCTCTCACGTGGAATGAGTCGACAATGTTTTAATTTAGCTCAAAGTTGGCGTCTGTCGCGGATGAATTGATAGAGAGAGAATCGACATCAATGCAATTCACTACACTGAGAAAAATGATTTATTTTGCTGTGTGGTTACAGCAATTTGATCTCGATCCAAGTGGTTTTGGGTTATAGAATATTCCCACTACACGCGAAATTGCATAATTTGGGCATCTGTGTTCACACTACGATTGAAACAAGGTGGTTTGACAGCGAACTGCCATAAGTAACTGAGCTGTATTTATTTACTTTTTTTTTTCAAATATAAGAAAGAATGAGAACACAATCTGTCAGAAATCTGCAAGTTAACTAGCATAATGGTTTAGAAATCTGCTAGTATTGTTGGCATGACTACACGGAAATTGTCATAATTTGTTATAATACCTAATTTCATTGAAATTGAGGTCCATAATTGAGGCAATTTTTAATCTGGTTCGTTGTATGGGAAATTTGGAGTTTTATTTGTTTCTGGGGAATTTCGATCCTTATTTCGAGGGAAATTGCCGAAATTACTCAATTTCGTAGTGAGGGATTAAATTGGTAAATATTGTTATAAAAGCGATTGAAAAATTGAGATTACAACTTACAAACTAGAGGTTAGGGTGT
The DNA here is from genome assembly GCA_905231855.2 of Eristalis tenax. Taxonomy (NCBI): domain Eukaryota; kingdom Metazoa; phylum Arthropoda; class Insecta; order Diptera; family Syrphidae; genus Eristalis; species Eristalis tenax. Next base: position 16,161,708 of record HG993126.1, on the reverse strand, counting down.
TGGCTCAACAATAGGGGCCCCACTGATGTACTTTGTTTAATTTAGTCTTTCTTATTATTGTCGGTTTATTGTTTATTTTTTATGTCCCACAATGGCTGGTGCTTACATCGGGTTGTTCAAGTCCGTGTGTCCATGGTGGTCCTTTTTGGGATGGGGTGGTGATGCCGACTTAGCCTAAACGGTGATTGCTATCGCTGCTCGGGTAGAATCTATGCAGCTCTTTGTTCGACGTCGTTAGGAAAGTTCTGGTCGTTTAGCAGCTTTATCGCGTTGAGATAGCGTTTGTTTCTCAAGTTCCTGATTTCCTCGTTAGGATGGTTTTTGATGTTTAGTATCTGCTTTCTGAGTAGTGCCAGCATGTACTGTTGCAGGGGAATGATGCGTGCTTGATCGTAAAGCCTATTGTTGCTGTGGTGCCTTTGGCGGTCCCTGTCGAAGGTGAGTCCGTTACATATTCTCAGTATTTTTGTTTCGAAAATTCCGAGCTTCGTCATGCTGGGCTTAGAGATGGTATGCCATATTGGGAAGCCGTACGTTATGATCGGCCGCACAAGTTGCTTGAATAGCACCAGTTTTGTCCTCTGGCTTAATCCATTTGGCTTGCGCATCAAGGGATAGATGCGATGGAAGCCTAGGTTGGCCTACTTAAGGGTCAGTTCCAAACGACTGTTGAACTTCAACCTTTCCGTGAAGTTAATGCCAAGATACTTGACCTTTTCGTTTGTTGATATTTCTGTATCGTTAGGGAGCAGTATCTTTATGCTTCGACATTTGGCTGCTGATCTGCATCCATCTCTGGATGGTCTCCTTAAGCACATAAGTACCGATTTCCCAACACTGATACGAGTACCCCCTTCGGCATAGTAGTCAAATTTGTTCGCTGTTTGGATCTGTCGTGACCTCGAGCTGGCATAAGTCAGTGAGTGGGAATTATTGTTCTTGCACAGTTTTATGCTTACTCCGAACGGCCAATTTGAGAAGTTTTTTCCAGACAATTATACTCTACCGGGAATAGCTTCTACCGGGAATCGAACCTGGGTAAAGTAGGCTCAAGTGCGCAGAAGTTGACGCATCAACCAACAGCACCACGGCCGCCACGTAAGGCCACACACCCAATATGCATTTGATCTTGTCTAGGTTAGGGTAGGTTGGACCAGTGTAAGTCGGTTGCTTGAATATAGGCGATCCTATTCTGCAATCGCCTCATTCTAAAGTAGCATTCGACCTTTTCGGGAGATTTGCCACCGAGACCGAGGGGATAAGAGTTGGCTGTCACACTTATGCAGACCCTTTGTGATGACACGCGAATTGACGTTCTGGAAATAGAGTGTGTGTTCTACGGCTAGCTGGACCACTGCATGAGGAGTGCCTCTCCACGCTCCGCTAATACACACGCAAGCCAGTCTTTGTAATGCGTTGAGTTCATTCAATTTGACAGCGGTGTTTAGTCTGCTATCGACAAAACTCACACTCCGTACCTTAGTGTTGGTCTGAGATTCGAGATGAATATTCAGTTCATACTGGGTGGCTGCAGCCAAGCAACTAGTGGTGTTCTTTCAGCTGTACAGGACAGAAGACGCCTTCCAGACCCTTGTTGAGTTTTCATCTTAGTTTTTCTATCGATGACGGAACCCACAGCAGCACAATGCCATGTTCTCGTGAATTCGATCGTATAGAATCGGCAGCTATAATTTTGAGCTAGTCAGGACTACAAGACATTGATCATCCCAGACCTGCTCCGTGTGGCAGAGGCTTGGACAAATTCAGAAGCGGATGAAGAAGTGATCAGGAGCTTCCACCGCTGTACCGTTCGGTCCATAAAAGAACACGAGTCTAGTCAGAAGTCTACGAGTTGAACACTTAAGGTGCATGGACCATGTAGAGCGAAAGCACATTGTATAACTTGATTCCGGGCGAAGAAGTCTTCGCTTCCGAGTCTATGGGACAAGGCATAAGATGACGTGCGAGTCTAAGTTGGCGCACACAAGAAGGGCCTCTGCTAACTTCATATTCGTAACTAGATGCAGACAGATAGAAGCCTCGGTATCTGCAGGGTCTTGTTAGTTGCGGTCAGTCAGCTCGCACTGCCACCGAAGACAAGGCGGAAAAGGGGGGATTTAGTTTGTAGACATATAACAATAAAACTTCTTTAACGAGATCGACCCTCAAAAGTGGGAGCTTCTCCTAAATGCTACTGTCAAGTCCCCCGAATGCGTAGGAAATATAAAACTTAACGAAGTGACGTTCAGTGTAAAGCTGGCCGGACGGATTCAGGCTGGGTTTATATCCCGCATACAATTGTGGACGCTTCTTCTAGATACGACCATCAAGTCCCCCGAACTCATGAGTAATTTAAAACTTAACAAAGTGTCGTTCAGTATAAAGCTATGTATGGATTCATGCTGGGTTATGTCCCACATACACTTCTGAAAACCATAAAACCGTGAAGTTAGAATCGATGACATTTTGTTTCGTACGAGTCGTCTTTCCACTCAAGGCATGCGAGATGTTCGTAACCAAAATCATATGAAAACATCGCATTTCATCAATTAATTTGAAGCACGATTTGACTAAGCTCTTGCTGTGCATCATGTCACACGAGGATCGTGTCGTGCGCAACCCTCTAACTGTAGGCTCGCTTCAACTTTTCGAAACATTCGTTATTGACTTAGGTTTCGTCTAAAGCCTTGACACTTTTGGATATCGATCGCTCTTGACTTATTATCGTTTCCATCCTAAAATGCTTCACAAGTCGTAATTAAAGCAAAACTCTGCTGCGTTTATCCAGTGTTTGGACTTCATCGAAGCCGTCTTATAGTTCAAGTTATGACAAGCGTCTGAAGTGCTTTCAAAACTGAAACAAAGATCAAGGCAAACGCCATCACACTATTCTCTCGATTTGGCAGTAAACAAAAATGCAATTTCATCTTAATTTCAAGCACTTTGCACCAGTTAACACTCCCCCTTCAAACTTTTCGCAATATTTTTCTGACATCTCAGCCGAGCGGAAATACCCGACAAATGTCTGGCAAGACACAAAAACCTGTTCGCTGTACCGCACGCCGTCGTTATGTGACATCTGCATAGACGAAGAGATCAGAGGCTGGTATGCAGTCAACGCTGACTCACTCACATGCCGTCTGAGTGAATTCTTAAACGACTCCCGTCCCCGTGGCAGTTAACAGTCGCGAGTGCCCTGCCCCTGCCACTCTACTGTACTTTAAACATTAAATGACCTGAAAACCTAGGAGATTGACTCGAATTCCGTCAAGCGTGCACTAAGGTCGGTTGCAAAACTCTCCAATTTTCTCTTCATCTCCGCTCAGTGTCTTGATAATTCGTCTGCGCCAGCGTGCGTCGTCTCGGTTTCGTTCCCCATCAAAGTGCAGGTGTTACAAAACCCGCCGATCGCCTAATCTTCCCCATCGCAAGACCCCCAAAAACAAAGCTTTCGATCCCCGTCAAAACAAAGCCGCCGACGAAGAGGGAAGCAGAGAGACTGCGATAAACAAAGCGAGAAAAGACGCAAATGCAGGGCATGGCTTGTACCCTAACAAAGCGATTCGATTTGGCTCTGCCGCTGCTTGCCGCCGCCGTATAAATCAAAAGCGGCTTAAAGTCTGCCGGTGGAGTGTGGTAACATTTATTTTCGACGCCAAAGAGGCAATTAATCGTTTGAAGTGGCAATTCCGATGAAGAAGGTCTACCCCCTCCCCCTCGGTGCGCGCTATCAGTCATCGAAAAACAATTTCAGGGTTTGAACTTGAGCCCCAAAGCCAAGTGACCATAAGTCTAACAATGAGCGCTGTTGAGCAACCAGCCACGCCAATGAATTTCAACGAAGAGAGGAGAAAAAAAACGGACCCAATTGCAGTCCAAGATCACCGGACAAGAAGCCGGATGACGGAGTTCCCCGCTCCCACTACTGACTACTTGCTTTGGGCGTTGGGGTGCCCGAGAGCGCGCGCGCGTACGCCTAATGAAATCTAATTGCTTCGACGTACGCTAAGACAAGACACATTTCGGTCACGTCGCAAACACATCAGCAAAGAAGGCTCTGCACGGGTCACAGAAAATATTGTTTCTTTCGCAATTACACAGTCTGATCCATTCATATAAATGTCGGCCAGTGTCGCTGGCGATGCGTGCCGATGTCGCTTTGTTTTCGTTCGTCGCACAAAACAATGCACGAAGCCTCTGTGCTTTGGCCTTGTTGGCCTAGGCTGCTTGCCCGATGACTGATGAGCTTAATCGAATATTTATATTCTGATTGACTTTTAATCTTGACTGTGTTGTGCTGTGTGGCTCCGTGTGTGTCTGTGGACTGAAGGCTGCACGGCGATCACGTGAAGGAGTTGATGTGCCTTGGACGCAATTCAAATCGAAACCATTCTATTGGATGACACATTCCGCGTGGATAATCTACATTGCGAGCGAATGCATTTTAGATTGTCCAGCTGTAGCCAATTACGTGAGCGCGACCGACGATTTACGTGTCACACGAAGGACTTCTGTGGAGATGGATATCTATGATAGGCTCTTAATTACTGAATTTCATAATTAAGCTTAATTTAGTTCGTGTCAGTTAATCCTGGACAAATCAATGAAAGACTGTAAGCTAAACGTTTCTTGAAGATAAAATATTTATTTGGAACTAGGAATGATATATCCACAACAGACGCCCTTTGGTCTACTACCACGGACGTCCTCCCAATCTGGACTTCGCATCACGTACCGAGGCAGTCTTACCCTCTTGGGAATTCATTAAGAAGAGCATTGAAGGAGGCTGAATATACACTAACAGCTCTTAAGATATCCACCTCTTTCAGACTTCCAGAGTATGCTAGTTTATTTGGAACTAGGAATGAGCCCGCAGTATCCACAACAGACGCCCTTTGGTCTACTACCACGGACGTCCTCCCAATCTGGACTTCGCATCACGTACCAAGGCAGTCTTACCCTCTTGGGAATTCATTAAGAAGAGCATTGAAGGAGGCTGAATATACACTAACAGCTCTTAAGATATCCACCTCTTTCAGACTTCCAGACTATGCTAGTGTTTTCCTAGTGAAAATCGTCCCTATTCGAGAGCTCTGTGTCGTATCATACGTTCACGTTCAGAGCCCTACGCCAGCACATGGCTTAGTTATATATGTTGACAGTCAATCTGCAATTAGGGCTATTGAGTCGGCGTCCTCAAAGGCAGCCAGGGAATGCCGCTATGAGCTGGTTTCGCAGAAGGAGCAGTGCAGCGTCATCATAGGTTAGGCTAGGTTCTTGGGTGGACGGGGGCTAAGCTACGTCTGACTTAGGTCCTGATAGATGGCTATAATATAACCTCTGAGCTCCTACCTCGTACACTCCATGATTTGTTGCTCAGCCATCCTGGTGTCCCTATAAATTTGAAAAGACGGATATTTGTTAGACCTTATTGGTCTTGGAAGAAATGCTCTCCAGTGTTCTACATCTCACATCTGGTAGAGACTGGGGCAGTGACACTGTTAGTGAGGAGTATGCTCTTGTTCGTCTACGTAGCCGCCGACCCCGCATAGAATAGAAATTCGTTGGCTAGTCCCATTTTCATTTATTTTTACTTCATGACTTAAACTTTTTGTCCAGTTAAGGAGTGCTGTACTCGTATGTGTGTGAAATTGCGCCACTAACGCATCCTTGAGTCTTCCCTACGATCGACAAAATGTTGGCTTGCAGAACATTGGGCGGTACCTTTCAGCAACCTCTGAGCGTAGATGTGAGTCTTAGACGTATCCAATTTGTACACAGTCACTGCTTCATCGATGGCTTTGGTTCACGTCAGCACTGGGAAATTGTCGTCACCTCCACCTCTCTGAACGATGTGTAAGTTTGCGGTACTTGCACCTGATCATTGAGCTCTGCCAGTCGCCTTCACATTTTCTCGCCACCAGTGACCGCAATATATTCAATTGTCGGTTACAAAACGTGGTCTGTTTCAGCTTCTGCCGTCCTATTTGATTGGTGCACCATTGACTTCAGGGAACAAGTCATCGTCCTGCGCCGATGTGTCTTTTGTTTTATTGCCTCCAGAAGTCTATATTTTGCAACTTTCTTAGTGCTCGTAGTCTCCAAATAAAGATGTACACATTTTGCCTTGATCTGCGGCACGCTTGCACTTTTCAAAAACACTGAAATGCGGTTGCTCATATTGGCATACGGATAACGCTAATGTGTTTGGACATTTCATCCCTTTTCTCCCAGTATCTCTGTTTGAAAACCAAATGCAGACAGACCACGGTACTTATATTACACATATGCATGTACCTTGCACACAAACAGTGCACGATCCTTCGCAATATAATTGCTGTCTCTTTCCAAAAAAAGACTTGTTGTCTCTTCTATAAATATCCGATTCTCTTAGTCGTGTCACCCAAAAATATGTGTCACTTTGACAAGTTTGCATTCTCTTGGTAATTTTAGGTGACATTTGTCACTTGCACGACTATTGAGTGTATTCACTTAGTCACATTTCTTGAGAAAGTGAGACAGAATGAGAGAGATTTTGTCGCTTACATTTTCGTGGCTAACATGAAACGACGTAGGATAAATTTGTACGACTTAACCCAAATTTTGTTGTTGATAGGAATAAAAGTTGATTAATATGTTCACGTTTAGTGTTAAAATAACAATAAATCTACAACTTGAGTGCCTGGTCTCTTTAATTGAGGATAATTCCAAGACCCCAAGAAATCCATTTTTTTGTAAAAACGGAAACGTTTGCATTGTCCTTTTTATTGGACCGTCATTGAAATGTAATCCACAAGAAAAACCGATTTAAAAATTTATTTGAACAGAATTCTTTTTACAATTCAGATTACAACTAGACTTACAAACTAAGGGTTAGGGTGTTGGCCCAACAATAGGGGCCCTACTGATGTACTTTGTTTAATTTAATCTTTCTTATTATTGTCGGTTTATTGTTTTTTTATGTCCCACAATGGCTGGTGCTTACATCGGGTTGTTCAAGTCCGTGTGTCCATGGTGGTCCTTTTGGGATGGCGTGGTGATGTGGTAGCCGACTTTGTCTCGATGGTGATTGCTATCGCTGCTCGGGTAGAATCCATGCAGCTCTTTGTTCGACGTCGTTGGAAAGTTCTGCTCGTTTAGCATATTTAACGCGTTGCGGTAGCGTTGTCCGGGGATTGTGTTTCTCAGGTTCCTGACTTCCTCGTCAGGATGGTTGTTGATGTTTAGTGGCTGCCATATAAGCTTTAGATCGGCCATATAAGCTGCTTGTATAACAGCAGTTTTGACCTCTGGCTTAATCCATTTTGCTTGCGCATCAAGAGATAGATGCGAAGGAGTTGTCTTGGGCCGTCAGTGAAATGTAATCCACACATACGCGCAAAATCCACAGCATATCCGTGTTCTAAACCAAAGGCATCCAAGAATTATACAAGTTATCAAATGCAAGCACCGAATTGAAATTGATCCCATTAGAAGACACAAATCTGCAGCATTCTAGTTGAATTTTTGGGAAGGGAAGAGACTTTATTTGGTTTTTTGTCAACTCACTCGAATTCAAGAATGCAGATTCTGATGTGAGGTGACAGCAATATTCGAGGCGAGAATTTGTCACCTCGTCTAAGAGAATAAGGGGGAATATATTAAAAAAACGTTGTGTCATATGGGCATGCATTTGTAAGTGTGTGTGTGGATTACAGTTTCGTAACAATGGCGTGATTTAACGGATTTCAGTGACAGTGTTCAAACAAGTACAGCGCATGTATACGAGTTTGTTTTCTCACTCCTACAGGAGTCGGTTTTTTCATTGTTCAACTTGGGCCAGGGCTGTTCGAGTGGTCTGACAGTTGGTTAGAGAGTTCCACCGTTTACTAGCTTCCTCTATGATCGTACCTGGGAGTTCATCACTTTCTTCTTTGCCGGTTATGTCCCGGGACCTGGGCGTATGAGTCAATCCAGAGAGGGCATAATTGCCTTTTGTGTATTCAAATAATGTCAACCACAAAGTATATAGCTCACAAACTGACATAAGCAACCAAATATTTGGTCTGACAATGTCGCTGTGGGAACAGAAGGCACAACAATTTACAGATGCACACATATTATAACGGTATCTTTACATGCATGAACATTCCATTGTTGAGATGGTGTGTTCTCTTTTCCTCTCTCTCACAACCACTATTAGTTTCATGGTTCACATCAGTGTTGCCGCTAAAGAAGCTCGAGGCGAAAAAAAAGTCGGAATTGACCGAAGTTGCTGCTAATTTTAATGCACATCCATTGTCACTGAAAAATTCACACTTCTCAAAATTGATTGTCTCTACTCCCCCCCAGTCTGCATCTCCACAAAATGGACATGATACTTTGTTGTGATACATGCCATTTGCATGTTCTCCTAGCAAAGCATCTACATTCATTTATTAGGCAATTAAAACCCCGACCGCCATAAAATCGAGCCATTTCCACAAGTTGAGTTGTCATTGCCCCTTCCAAGGAATGCCCTAAGTGATAAGCGGTATATTGCGGCGCTAATGAGACGCGAATATACTTGTTTGGGCAAAAAATTTAAATAAAAATTCAATGCGATAAATCATCACCCCGATGGAGTGGAACTCGTTTCTTGACGCACCACCATTAAGATGCATTAAGGTGCACAAGACAGTACATGTTCGTAGATGTTCACACAGACAGGCTCTAACTTTGTGGTTAAATGTCTGTATTTATTGCTAGCGGGTGTCAGTGACCAGACGGTATTTCGAAAATACGATTATTCTAACCGTCCACGCGGGGGTGACATGATTGGGTGAAGGACTTTCGAGGTGCACGTACTGTTTTCTGTGATCTCGATTCTCACAAGGTGTTCAAGATAACGATCAACATTTTTAACGATTTATTTAATGCATCTGATTTTTGTCACTGACAAGAGTTAGACGGGATTGCATGCAAAGGAGAGACTTTTGCTCGGTGTTTCTCCGCGTTTCTCTTTTGGTTGCTTTTTCCTATGCAACCCTGCACACAGAGTCCCTTTGGTGTTGACGGTGAGTGCATGTTGTGCACTGTGTTGGGCTGAATGCAGAAGATATCCCTCATTGCTGGAGTTTGTCACTGGACAGTGTTACAAGGCTTGTCAAACTGAAGGGTTAAATTTTCTGCTGCGAAATGCGGAACGCCTCAGAGGACAGCTTCAACGACCTCATCTTTTAGTTGCAAATGGGTCAGAAGCAGCAAGCTCTTCTTCGGAAATGTTATCAATGATCGCTTCAAGACCTCATTCGTTTAACCACATCACCTATAGTCGAGCTGACACGTTCCAAGTAAGTAGACAAGGTTTTCTTCAGCTCTGGTAGTCCAATTTCGCATATTATGCAATATAGAAGCCAGAGCCTGACTGTTCAGACGAAAGTTGGAGCAATGCGTTCTTCAAGTTCCGATCATTGACTCTAAACTTTACTCGATCTGACAGGACGACGTAAGCTGAGGTCAGTCACACTCCCTTTGACTAGAAATCGGTCATATAGAGATTTTGAATCTTCTTCTTCTTTATTTGGCGCTACAGGCCGGGGTGGACCTGGGTCTCAACCAAGAAGCAACTTTAACTGGCACGGTCTCTGGCTGGCTACCTTCAGTATCGCACGCCAAGTTGGTTGAGGTCCTCCTCCACCTGGATGAGCCACCTTAAACGCGGCCATACTTTGTTGCGTTGTCTCACTTGTTCGGAGACAAAAACTCCTAAGGCCGGCGCTGAGTTGGTCCTTAAATAATCTCCCTCAAAACCGAATTAGACTGCCATCACATATTAGCCGCGGAAGCTATCACCTTGGAACCTTTAGTGAAGGACTTAGTGACTCCATAGAAGAGAGGATAGAACACTACCAAGAAGATACCAGACTCCCGCAGAAATTTTTCCAGTGGGGGGTCTTATACTTTAGCAAGCCATTGGACATAAATGAGGTCTTCAACTTCTTATACGGCGCCATCCTTAAACTGGCCATACTTAGTGCTAGCCCATACTGAAGGGAGGTACAGAGTCAAGTCTGCACTCGCATCAGTAGAGCCCTTAGAACTACTCCCACTGATGCGCTAGAAATCCTCTTGACCCCACTTCCCGATTAAATATTTTGATAAGCAAACAACAACCACTTTCAAAAGCTTGCTCTTAATGAACATGGCAAAATCCTGTACCAAATCTTAACTCAATGCACTTAGACTACAGTCTACACCTCGCGATGACAACTTCGAAACCCTGATTCCGGACAAAGACCTGTGGTAATGCGGAACCATACCCCTTGGTAAAGCCATACACTTTTATAGAAATGGATCCGAGACGGAAGATGAAGTAGGAAGTGGCGTTTTCTCAGAGTGTCTGAACCTGAACAAATCCGTTCGTCTTCCCAATCACTGCAGCGCCTTCCAAGCGAAAATAATGGCGATTAGCAAAGCCCTGTCCTGGCGAAGGTGGAACGTGAAGTCCGTCCTCGATATTTATATCTTTACGGGTAGCTAAGCAGCAATTAAATCTCTGGCATCGTTCTCTATAAGCTCTACAATAGCAATCGGCTGCCGCGCATCTCCTAACGAGATATCCGAGCAGTTCAACATTCGAATGTGCTCCTTGCCAGGCCATAGAGAACTTCTGGGAAACTGCAGAGCTGAACGCCAGGTGATGGAATCTCTCGCTCACTCATTCTCTCTCTCTCGCCCTATCTCTATATCCTAAGAGAGAACGACATCTCTTTCTCTCCTCTCTCTCTCCCTCTCTCTATCGTCAAGATACAGCTCATAAACACCTACCCACAGGAAATCAATGTGGCTGGCATCACTGGTCTAGCCTCAAAACAATGCTGGCCTCATCTCGATCTTAAAAAAATCAAGCAGCCTTATCTCCCCAACGAGATCTAAAATGACCACTGAAGGGCTATTCTCCAACGATTTCTGTACAAAACTGAGGAAGGAAGCACACCCTGCACCTTCTCTGCGACTGTCCTGCTCTTGCCTCAACTACAAAACTTTAGAACTCCTCCTCCTGATAGCCTAAGCGACCTAAGTAAAATACTGTTCAAAGCAGTAGTAAAATTTGTTGACAAAAGTGTTTTATGCCACTACCGACCTTCCTACCATCTGCACGAGTTTAGAAAGAGCAAATTAACACATTCATGCAGATCTCCAATGAGACAACCCACTCTTCCTTCTTCGCCTGGCAATGTGTTGACAAGGTTTCTCGTAACTCTTCCAAGCAGAGACTACAATTCCCTGGTGCATGACATAAGGCCATATGCGTAGGTTTATTATTAGCTGCCAGAAAATTCGTTCTCAGTCAAATCATCTATGGACGAAGGGTGTCTGCTAGGAACTTAACCTTCCCGTTGGAATGCTGATCTCTGCTTTGGACATTGACAGATCATACAAAAGTTTCCGGAGAGCTACAATCCGACATGAATCAGGGGCTAGATTCTTCAGCAACCACTCGTGTTGTGTTGTCTCTCACGAGTGGATGTAGTATGTTCCTATAGTATAGACTCCGAACAATGAAGTTTCGCTTTTTTTTACAAGAACACCCTTGGTATACTGTCCATACGATGTAAGAGCTGTGAATTATGAAAGTTGCTCGTGTCGGGGAATGAAAGCAGAACCCTGAGCTTTGCAGTCTGCATCAACCCACAGAACGCCCAAATCCATAGAATATGTTGCGTGCGTTGCGTTTATAATCCACAAAAATCGTAATTGCTGGAGGTGCCCAATAATATACGTACGTTGCGTCCGATATCCATCGGAAGGAACTGTCAGTGTACCATTCGATCGAGTTCACTTTTGCATAAATCTAAGAAATTCGAAATTTGGAAGTTCCAATATTATTAGGAATTGGTAAAAAAATCGTTCATCATTTCATTCATTCATAAATTGTGTAAAAACTCAGAAAGGGCGTCTCCAGGGTGTTCGATAGTTCAATGGAAAGGAGATGAACACAACACAAAACAGAATTTGAAACACGGAATACTGATTTTGCTGGTTTATTTAAGTTTTCTCTGTTGCACAATGTGGACTGTCTTGCACGACGTTCTGATCTAGAGTGATGTTGTACTGCTGCCCGCCCTGCGTGTACGGTTTCGTTTTCCCCTTTCCTTTGTTCAACGAACTGCCGCTATTCGCATGTGCGTCCAGTCTACGCAAAACATTTAGCGGCGGTTTGGAACACAGGGAACCATCTGTTAACCGCACAATATTAGTATTCCACTTGTGGGCCGCATTTGCTGTGTCTCTCCCTCTGACTGATGCTTATGAGTTGTCAATTTTGTGACATTACGCAACTATTAGACACGCTGCGGTTGTGGTGTTGTATTGAAATAAAAATTGGTATGTCCCTATTGGAAAATACCTCCTAGTACGTTGTAGGGCTTTGTTGAATTCCACTTCTTGTCCTGAACTGCGAGATGATCAGTTTTCCGTAAAACACAGCACAAACTTGTCCGTATTCAGTTTGTCTGTGAGTAAACAAAACGATGCTCGATCGAGACTTTTTTGTCCAAGTAAGGACTTCCTCTTCAACTTTCATCTTTCAATCCACTTCAGGTGTTGTCTTTACCTCTCTGGATCTGTCCTTCAACTGAAAGAGGTCTGAGGTCGAACCATTGTGCGCCACGCCAGCCACTCTTCCACAAGCGTTGATAAGACAAACTAGTCATTTCTCCAATATTTGAATTTTGTCGTTTCTTCTTCTTGTTCTCATCCCACGTCCTATTCCCCGACAAGAGGCCATCAAGTCACGTTCAAGAAGCTTACCCACGGACAGCTTGAAACAAGTTTCGCACGAATGACTTCACATCTCTGTCTCCCTCGGCTCTTATCTCTCGTCGCCATCGCAATGACAAATGTCAACTGATGGCTGCAATAACGCATCCCTGGGAAGCATAACCTCACAATTTGTTAAGTCAATTAGTCAACGACAGTCAAGCATGCCCATTAGTTTCTGACACATTGCGGTGCCACTTAGCAGTCGCTGATCGATGGTTTCGCTTAATTATGTGCAAATCTGATAATTGAATGCTACAGGCTCGCGGAACGTCTCTATCTCAAGTTTCTCTCGTCGCACATGACTTCCTGAAGCACATCTCGATGCACAGCCGCTGCTGCCTGCATTTACGTATCTCAATGTTTACTTTGACTCTATGCACACGTTCATTCGATTTGTTTTGTTTTCTTTCAGGGAATCGTTATATCGGACGGCAGTGAACAGTATCAGCGTTTCGTTAAAGTCCCCCAACCCCTCTCGTTCAAAGTGTACATCTTCAACGTGACAAATGCCAACAAGGTCCAGCAGGGCGCCATACCGATTGTCCAGGAAGTCGGCCCATACGTCTACAAGTATGCACACACGACCGCGACGGCGTCATGAATGCAGCTTCTGATGAGTTTACCCGTTTCTTTGACAGGCAATACCGAAGCAAACGAGTGAAACAGTTCTCCCGCGACGGATCGAAGGTGACTTACGTCCAGGACTACCGTTTCGAGTTCGACGAGGAGGCATCGGCGCCCCACTCCCAATCGGACACAATCGTCGCCCTAAACATGCACATGAACGTAAGTAATCCGTGTCCGTTCAGAGTTTATTAATGTTACGATTGGATTTTGAAAAACGACTGTTTTCAGGCATTTTTGCAAGTTTTCGAAAGAGAAATAACAGATATTTTGAAAAGTGTTGCAAATAGATTCAATCGAACGCTGAATCGAACGCCCGGCGTTCGGTTGCTTAAACGACTGATGGAACGAATCCGAGGGAAACGTAAAGTAATTTTATCATATCCAAATATTTTAGAATGCTGGTGACTAAATTTGTATTAAAGTTCTAAACTAATTCTGTTTGCTCGCCTGAGACAGGGGCGCTTTCGGCCTTCGCCTTCGCCTCATTTCCTTGCATGGCTAATTTAAGCATTTTAAGTGGGGATTGCTTGCTCGCTAGACTAATTCATAAATCCTAGAATAATCTGTATCGGATGGACCGGACGGACATCATAAAAGTGGAAAACTTGCGGCTACCGATGACACTGAGTGGTTCTTAATTAATTTCGGAATCATTCTCCTTCTCGCGCTGAACCTGTTCGCGTATCTGAGTAAATAACATTCCGTTTCGTTTCTTCTGTCGGTTGCATGAATTATTTATTCCGTATTCGTAAATGGATGCCATAAATCTCGCCTTAAGCTTGTGCCTTGCGGAAAACTATGCGGCAGTTTGTGTGTAGTTCCTGGTGTGATTGCTAGAGAAGTGATATTCGATTCGATTGTGGGGGTGATTTGTGGATATTGATAAATCTTCCGTCTTAATATGATTCTAATCTTTTGATTTATTGATAGCAACGTGCCTTCGGCACTGACTAGACTTCAATTCTTTTGTTTGTTGTCATCAACTTGAGATATTTAATCAGTATCCGAAGGTGTATGGTTTCTCGTGGGTCGCCGGGCCGTTGCGTTCTCCTACGCAGAGGGTGCCAGGTTCGATTTGCGAATCTAACTTTCATAGTTCAGGGCTCCACCCTTCCGAGTCACTGGCAATGCTTAAAGAGTATTCCTGTCTAGACTTTAGGCATCCTCTCAGACTTCGCCGTGTGGAGTCGGCTGTAGGTCCCATCCACTCGTGAAAGATCAATAGCAGGTTGCTGTATTGGCTAGACCCAGGTCCGCCACGGACTGGCGCGCCACCTATAATATTAAAAATAAATATGTTTTCTCGGGTCATTCAATTCGGATCTTCACAATTTAGGCAATTATTGAGATTGCGAAAGATAGTTCTCTGTTTTTTCATTTCATTTCGTTTATTGATATTTATCTCCGTACATTAAGAACATTATGTTCTTTACTAAAGGGTGGTTTTTTAGCTATTATCTTCTTGGCAACACTGGTTTAAACAGCTGTTTGTTTCACTGTCAAACATCTGCAGTTTGCTCTATAATTTAACCATGAATCGTCTTACAAACGCACAACGCTTGCAGTTTATTGAATTTTATTATCAAAATGCGTGCTCTGTTAAGAAAGTTCATCGCGCGCTTCTTCCATTTTATGGCCAGTTTAGACGAAGCTCATTTTTGGCTCAATTGGTAAGTAAATAAGCAGAATTGTAGATTTTGGAGTGAATATCAGCCAGAAGCATTGCAAGAGCTACCAATGCATCCAGAAAAAGTCTCAGTTTGGTGCGGTTTATGGGCTGGTGGCATCATTGGACCGCACTTCTTCAAAGATGATGCGATTCGTAACGTAACTGTGAATGGTGAGCGCTACCGTGAGATGATATCCAACTTTTTTTTGCCCAAAATGCAAGAGCTTGACTTGCATGACATGTGGTTTCAACAAGACGGTGCCGCATGCCACATGCAACACAGCACGCGCAACAATGGACTTATTGAGAGGCGAGTTCGGTGAACATTTTATTTCACGTTCGGGACCGGTCAATTGGCCGCCTAGATCGTGCGATTTAACTCCATTCTGTGGGGCTATGTTAAAGCTCATGTCTATAGAGACAAACCCGCTTCAATTGACGCATTGGAAGACAAAATTGAAGCATTTATTCGTGAGATACCGGCCGAAATGTTGGAAAGAGTATGCCAAAATTGGACTAAGCGGATGGACCATTTGAGGCGCAGTCAAGGTCAATATTTGCATGAAATAATCTTGAAACATTAAATTATATGGTCCGTACTATCGATTCAAATAAAGATTTCATGCATTTTTCTGAATTTTATGCCTTTTTTTTTTTTTGTAAAAACTTTCCTATAGCTTTTAAAAAATCACCCTTTAGTACAGGAGGTATATAAATAATATACAATTTGAAGTGACATGCTTGAATTAGAGTGATACCGAGAGAAGGAGAAACAAGCGGTACAAAATTGTCTGTACTCGGTCTTAGACCGTACCTGTGAAGGTAGGTGGTTCCAGAGATGAACAGCATCAATGAAGAAGTGCCTGCGTGACATTAGGGTCTTCAGTTAATATTACGACTCGATCGACAGAAGGTGATCTCTTCATATAAATAATTTGGCTGTTTCTTGTGAATAATTTTGAAGAGTAATATGCACGATCTATAACCTAGAAGTGCTTCCAATTGGCTAAGAGATTCCGACGTTGTTCCGAGACATGGTCAAATCTGCGAAGATTTTAATCTGCACCGTGCAGCCGCTTTGAATGCTTTCGTCAACTTTTGCGAAGAAGAATAATCACAGTCAGCGAACAACTCTGATCCATTTGTCAAGATTGGCACTGTGAGTGCTTTGGCAAGTTTTAATTTAACGTTGATGGGAAGAACATATTTGCTGATTGACAAGCCTCTTAGGGATGTTACGCTATCAATGTGGTCAGTTTTTTTTTACACATGTAACATATTCAATTGCGGTCGAGTTAAGTTCAATTGGCGGATTAGGAATTTCATGTTCAATTGGATAGGGAAGGCGGTTGTTTCGAGAACGGGATGGATTTGGTTTTGTCTGGACTGAGCATTGGGCCATTTTTTGTAGCTCAATTGGCGATAGAGCCTAAATCCTTGTTTATTTTAGCAACTAAGTCTTCAACCATACCAAGAGGGAAACTTCAGTAAATCTGAACATCGTCTGCATAGATATGGAACTTACAGTAGGACAAAACCATTGGAAGGTCATTGATAAACATTGAAAATAATAACGGACTGTTGCCTACCAAAATAAATCTGATAGAATGCCTGCCATCCAGTGCGACCAAGTGATATTGAAAATGCCTGACATTGACAGTCGCTCAATATGTGTGACCCTTCTAAAGGCCTCTTATGCTGGACATGCAATAAAGCTAGAAACTCAATATCCAGGAACGCGTCAAAAAGGTTTCTACTGCTCTAAGCTGGGGACTACATCTATGGGAGCTGGAGATGTAGTCCATCTCCACATGGTCGACTGGCTACTTATAAAAGTTGTCGGAACCACAGTGCTGAATGGAGTCGGTGAACTGTTTGACAAGAGCATCAACTGAAAGCCTGATAGAGTGCATAGGATGACATACGTAATGTATTAGCGGAGCGTTAAGGACAACTCCCTCTCTGAACATAATCAATCTCAGACAGCGGCCAGTGTGACAGTCAGGCTGAAATCGCTGCTTATGTGGAATGAGCTATTTTCTGGACATTTCTCTATCATAGACAGAGATAAATACATACCCATGAGACCTAAACTCCTCCTCAACCGGCATCCCCCAGACCAATTTGAACACCCTCTTTGAGAATCTTCAAGAATGGAAGTCCACTCTAAGCACCTAAATATTCAATTTCGTTTACCGAATCACTGTAGCGTCCTTCTGGCAGAAACTATAACGACGAAGCTTTGTCTTGGTTAAAAACCAATGTACAGTCAGTCGCAAAAGTGTGAATACAGCATGTCGGTTGTGTGCATTCTCAGTAAAAACTTAATTCAAACGACATGTCAAAGAAGAAACTCTTAAATGTAGTTTTAAAAAGCAATTAAAAGCTATGAGCACGGAGGATCAAAAGCCACAAAAATTGAGCAAAATTCACATCACAAGAGTAAGCATACAGCATGAAAATTACATAAGGAAATCTGCCCTCATAAGGATTTTTCAGGTTTCGTGGTAAACTAGAGTTTTTTCTTTTAGTTACATTTGTAAAAAACTTTACATTAAGTTTTCTAACGCGTGGTTTATTAAAAAAAAAAAGACCACCATCTAGAACTCATTCTAAAAAGGATGCTTACAATTATTTATAGGCAAATTAATGTCTGCAAAGTGTTGGCTCGGCATTTCTGCAGGTGCTGCGGGTGCTACTAGAGTGGGGTGCTTCTAGGAAGATGATCTGCGGATTGGATAGTTTGCGTGGATTGGCTTGGTTGCGTTCTTGGAATGTGAGCAGCGAATGCTGGTTTTTGGCTTCTGGGAATTGCTGCCGGGATCTGCTTGGAGTTCATCTTTTGGACTGTTTATGCTAGTGCTTGCAGAATGTTGACATTTGTGAAGTTAAGAATAAATTGATCGAAAGCATCCAGCGTATGTGTCGCTAATAATATGGATTCAGCGTATTTGTCGCTAACTTATATACTCAGTCTCAGAAGTGAGTCACATTTGTCATTGTTTTTTGTTGAGAACGAAGGCACCTTTATGCTGTGACTCACTTTTGAGACTGAGTATATCGAGTACTGATATAGTCAATTTTCAAGTTCTCCGCGCCTCAGTGTACCGAGAAACAGATTCCCCCCAAAGAATCCAGTCTTTGTAGGTCTTCTTCTTCTCTCAGATGGCTCCTTGAACTCCGGGCGTTTTAAACCACGCAATTCTTTTCTCACCACCAGCCGCAACTCAAAGCCGCTTCACTCCATAAACACCCCGTCCAGAGGCAATGACAGCTGCTGAAAACAGTCGCCATTCTTCCTCTACACGCGACGGAACAGTTAGAAGTCGCTCAAACCTTTCAGATATATATAGTTTCTCCCACCGTATGCGTGTAACCACTTTTGGTTTCTTTGTGAGGTACAGAGTACAGAACACCTAGTGATGATCAGTTGACAGTTCAGCCTCTCTGATCACACGAACATCACAAACCATCCGTTTCACACACGATGTTACCACAAAGTGATCGTAAGACACGGCACCATGTGTATTTAGGGATGCCTTTGTGTGGAAAGAAGGTGTTCATTATGGACATGCCATTTGCACAGCAAAAGTCCAACAACTTCTCAGGTGAGGATTACCGTTCCTCCCAATCGCACTCCCTCATGTCGTTACGTCCACACCCACGTGAGCATTGAAATCACCCATCGGGATATAGGAATCCATTTTCACTTCATCCAGGAAAGCCGCCTACTCTGACTCTAGATTTGATGCATACACCTGCACTAGAGCCAAAGTGGTCCTTTCAAACTTGAGCTTAAAAATACCGACTCTCCCTCTTAATGGTATCCACTCCAGTACCCTGTCTGCCAACCTGGGACTTATGAGTATCCCCACTCCCGCCTTTGCAGACATTTGAGGTTCAACTCCCGACAGGAAGAGTTTCTACCCGTCCAAAAGGTCCACAGTTCTAGATCCTCTTTGCTTCGTCGAGGAGATAACCACGATATCTAACAATACCTTGCAGCCTCCTCAACTGGCTCGAGACGCTCCGTGTGACTACCCCAAGTTGATGACGTTGTCCGTTGCCTTAAGCTCCCCGTACGCACTGGTTTGTGCATGGCGTGACTTCGCCCCCACCCCCATAGCGGGTCATGAGGCCACAGCTGGGTTGCTAGTAGTTCGACCGTCTGCCGAGCGGGATAGACCGGCCACCAGACGCTCGCATACTGCCGTCATTCAGGCCTGGCTCCAAATGGGGCCCTGGCACACCAGGCTAGGCAATATCCGAGGCCAATCGTGTTCTTCTTGTCAGTTTGGGGTTTGCGCTTCGTTAGCCAGGCTTGGGATGTATGAAAAAAAACCTGTTGGACGCCCCCCACCACTAGAAGGTCAGCTGCCGGGGGGCGGAAATGAACGCCAAATGAACACAGTAACCTGAAAGTCATGCTGTAGGCTTGTTCGATTTGACAACCTCTCACGGACAGATGAATTCAAGGGGGTTGCAACTAGGTTGATCAGAAACCGCGACTCAGAAAATGTATGGCGGAACCTGGTGGGTTCGGAGAAAATGTATGAAAACTCGCGGTTTCGTTCGGTGGGAACGTAGCATTTACAAAATCGAAGAAATGCTTCTGAAGGATGACTCTATAACACCTGCTTTGGTTGAAGCTTTATTTGGACAAGCAGTGTCCGACATTTACTTTTCGAATGTTATTTCCGGCCCAGGGTCCAATTTAGGACCACTGCTTCCAGTTTTGACCAATTACGTGAGAAAAGTTCGTCCTGGATGGTATCGGTTCGTCCTGGCTTATCGGACGGGATTGTGGTCTATTCGATGAAAACATTTTTTAGAGGACGCTGATTTCACTATACACCTCAGTATTTGAAAGACGGTGACGAAATCCTCGTTCCAAAATCGCCTGTAGGTCAAAATCCCCTGTTTTGAAAGTAAAAGAAGATCTTAAACTTATTCATACTTTATTCATATCATGTATTATACAGAAATCAAAACATAAAATATTTTCAAAATATAATATAATGTATCCATTTTTATAAAGTTTTATGCGATGTTGTGCGCAATGAACCTTAGAAAGTCTAGTTTTGGGGTCGATTCCCTCTTCTCAATTATCTGTCTTAACATTTTGCGCTTTGCCTCTACTGATCGGTTCTTTTTTATCCCTTGCTCAGAACGCATTTGTTCGATATTATTTTAACAATAATATGTTCCAGGGTAAGCTCTTCATCGATTTTGTACACCCCAATATGGGGCTTACCAATTAAAACTTGAAGACGTCTATGCCAAGCTTCAACATTATTTTGCATCCTCGGAGAGTTTTGAGAATTCGCAATGGACCAAAACTCCGGAGCATATTGTGGCTTTCATATTCGTCGGCACATTTTTTTACCGCTAATATAATTTACACGAAACCATTCACCGATGCGTTTGGAATTCGTGTCAAAAATGTTTGATAGCTCCTCGTAGTAGCTAGGAACAAAAGCCAAACTTTTTATCATCCGAATGTGCATGCTGAATATTTCGTCAATGCCATATTTTCTTGCGAGGCAACTTCCTTGAATTTTCCGCCAAATAATTTGCCCAAAGTAAAAGAGGCAACCCTTAAAAGTTGCCGTTGGGAAACACTCTTTCGCAGCAGACACACTTGCTTTTTCAAAGTCGGATATAATTCGAATTGGATTTAATGGAATATCCCATTGACAAGCAATACTTTTTGCACTCATCAAAACGAAAAAGAGCGGCACAATTTGGTCATTCAATTGTCCATGGATGGTAAATAATTGCCTTACTACATGAGGTACAACGTTAAAGGTTCCATCCATAAGCCAACATGTTGATTCGCTTAAGAGTTTTAATTGGTTCCCATTAATATAACTCTTTCGCCGTCGAATTGCTTGTCGAGAGTACGAAAAGTTCACCTTGTCTCAGATGTTCTGGTATATCGATCTCGTCAAGACTTACGGGTTCTAGTTGCGAATTGCTTCTGACTCTGGAAAATGTTGGAGATATTGGAAAAGCACATTTCATACCCAACCCGGTGTGAGTCTTGCCTTTGGTGATTTGTCAAGCAGTAATGAATGAGAATAACACAACGCCATGATGTCAGTTACGCGTGATCTCTCAGAAAATCTCATGGAAAAAACAAGTCAACATTAATCAGCCGCTAGAATAGTTAAGAAAATACTCCCCTTCCTCTTCTTGAAGAAGTCAAATTCAGTGGAAAAAATCACACACATCACACACAAAATCTTCTCACCTCTTCCGCCATTGATCGCATCTCTTACTCATCTCATTAAGCATGATGACCTCATGTGCTTGCCATCATCACTTACAACGCGTCACAAAACTAATTGGTTTGCTTGAAGGGTTTTCGGATTACTGGCTAGCTAAACGCATGTCTAACGCTTTTACTGATCTCTTGCCTTAACTCTTACCCACACATTAAGGGCAATTCATTTTATCTAGCCACATATTTGCAGTCCCTCCTCGAGATCACCGAAAACGATCCGGGACTCTCGCTGCTGCTCATGCACTTGAACCTGAACCTCAAGGGTGTGTTTAATGATCCGCGGTCCATGTTCGTTACGACGACAGTGCGGCAGTATCTCTTCGATGGAGTTCGCTTCTGCATAAATCCCATCGGTCTGGCACGAGCAATATGCAAGCAAATCAAGGAACAAGGATCGAAGACAATCCGCACTCTGGCGGATGGAAGCCTGGCGTTTTCATTCTTCAATCACGTACGTAACCACGGCACACCCACAACAGAAGTCTGTGCTTCTTACTTGGCTTTCATTTCACAGAAAAACCGAACGGGTGAGGAGGTCTACGAGGTGCACACGGGTCGGGGCGATGCAATGAAATTGATGGAAATACAAAAGCTCGACGAGGCCAGCACGCTGCAGGTCTGGCTGAATAGTAGTGACAGCGAAACATCGATTTGCAATTTAATAAATGGCACTGACGCTTCCGCGTATCCGCCGTTCAGGAAGCGCGGCGAATCGATGTACATTTTCAGTGCGGACATCTGCCGATCGGTGGAGCTGTTCTATCAGAGCGATGTGCAGTACAAGGGCATTCCGGGCTTTCGGTATTCAATCGGGGACAACTTTGTGAATGACATCGGGCCGGAGTTCTCGAACGAGTGCTTCTGCGTGGACAAGCTGGCCAATGTGATGAAACGCAAGAACGGATGCCTTCATTCGGGCGCTATGGACTTGACTACCTGCTTGGGTGAGTGTCGATGAATTGCATGTTTCTTCTTTCAGGTCAATGTGCAGCGGGTGAGTTTTTCACTGGGGCCTTGAAAATATCTGTGGTAAGTTGTCGACTGGGCTGGCGACGGTGTTGATTCCAGTGAGCACGCAACCACGGGATTGGTAGTAACTGTCAACCTGAAGTGGGTACAAGGCCGTGTTTAAGTGCAGGTGTGAATGAAACAAATAGCTGGCTATCCCTTGAGATCAACGCTTATAGAGGGGCACACAGTGATGTAGATCGATGCGGGAGGGAACTTAGCCAGAGAACCAGATCTGATTCTTGACTGATCCAATCTTAGTATCCTATGTGATGAATTGAGTTATAACCCCAACATGCCTTGAATATTTCTAGCCGTTCTCGTGTTCATGTTCTAGCCAAGCAGTCGATGGTACTCCCAAAAAAAGAGGCGTTCACCTTGAAAATGCTCAATGCCAGCAAATGAAATTTTCATCGTTTTATTGATACTGAATTGAAAAATGAGTAAATGACAGGTTTGCTTGGTAGTTTACTTCTATTTGGAGCATGTGCTTTTTGGTACGTTCCCGCCAAGAATTTGGTGGATAAGTTCACGACGGAGATCGGATGCTTCAGTTCAGCTCAATTCAGAAACAATGATTGATAGTATGTTTGTCTTTTGATACTGAGTTAGCATTAATTGAAAATGAACGTTTTCTATGTCGAGTAAAGGCAGGTAGGTTGAAGTGGCTGACTGCAGCGCAAAGGACCACAGATACACTGAGGCCAAGTATAGGCCCATTGTGCTACCAAGCGCATCTTGGGTACCTATTCCGCAAACCAATTAGCGCTTTCAATAAAGCGAAGAAGAAGGCTGATTCCAACATTGCTCAGTTCAGCCGGATTATCGAAAAAGTGGGCCGCAAGAAGTCTGAATCTACAGGACGAGAGAGAGCACTGCAGCTGCATAGCAATGGTTTCTTCTTCTTCCTCGATCCTGCAGTTTCTTGAAAAGTCATTGTAAGGAACGCCTAATCTAGAGGCGTGAGTTCCGATGGTACAATTCCCTGTTGGAACGCCAATAAGAGATCTGAGATCTGGCCTGCTTAATATGATCAAGCTAAGTGATCGTTTGAGTTCGATCATAGGCCAGAGTTGTTTGGTGATGAGGCATTCTGTGCCTGATGCCCATCCGTGGTTTGCTTGAGCAAGTGTTTCAAGCTTTGGCAGTAGTAGCGATAGACATGGAGGGTGGGTCTCCACCTGAACAGTGTCCGCTTCGCAATTCTCTTGAATGTCACACTGTCAGGGCACCCACATAAGGTGGTTTTTTAAACTACTTGGCCATCTCGTTTGGAGATAGGTGGCAATTAAGGGGAGTTGAAAGTGACAGAGTCCAGAGAGTTTATCGATGCCTGGCTGTCGGAACAGATGAAGATATCTGTGCTTGTCTTTTAGCCATGACAGAGTTTCTTAATCGCCATAATTTCAGCCTGAAAGACGCTACAGTGATTAGGTAGACGCAGGGAAAGCTGGATGATCAGATCGACAGCCGCCACACCTGCATCCATCTATGAAGACCGCCCAGCGTCTGATTATCAGACTCCCAGTAAGATCTGGGTGGTATGCTGGTTGAGAAATTTTTCTCATAGAGGAGTTTAGGTATAGTGAGGTCTGTATCTTTACTGCGTAGGATCGTTGAATGACCAGACTGAAATTCTTTCTAGCTGTTCAGCGATTTGAATGTGTTCGCCGTGCTGGCCGCTGTCTGTCTGCCAATTAATTCTATCGGTGACAGCTTAAGGAGTATGTTAAGTGCTTCGGAGGCGGTAGTCTTTAACGCTCCACTAATGCAAACGCCCGCCATCCTCTGCACTCTAGCGAGTGGTGTTATGTTGATTTTCTTATAGAGTGCGGTCCACCAAATTGCGACGCCATACATCAGTATGGGTCTGAATACTGCTGAAAATAGCCAGTGAACCTGGCTGTAATCCCCATTTGGGGCAAGTAATAAGACAAGGCAAAAACGCTTAGTTTTAAATAAAAATTGTACACGGTGACCATAATAACATCGTTCAGTTTCGTTCAGTTTGTATACGAAGTCCGTTCTATCGTTTTTAACGATATACCAAAATAACCACTTAATTAAGTTTCGTTCAGTTTCGTTAACTTTTGCTTATTTCAGTGGGAAAGAAATCATTCGATCTCTACTTACGTAGATGACTGTTGGTGGTGGCTGCAATTATGAAATTTAACAAATTTGAATTCTGTCTACTCTGCCTTCGGTTTTCGAGTCAATTCTGTCATGCAGTTTCAAAGTCCAGGTGTTTGAGAGCAACTTCTCGCAAGACAGATTGTGTTCAGATCTCGCCTTTAACTCTTACTTTCGATCTACATTGTGTTTTAATCGGCCGCTAAATTAAATCTTAATTTTTGCTAATCCGGGGTCTCATTTGGAGCTTATGATGAAAAGAAGTGGCCTTGGGATGGCTACATCACTTTATTCGTTTTTCTTCTTCTTCGTGTGGTTCTACAGCCCGGAGTAAACCGCAAGCCTCTCCAACTAGTGTGGTCTCTGGCTAGCTGCCTTCAGTTGCGCGCAACAAGATAGTAGAGATCATTCTCCACTTGGGTGCGCCAACTTTGACGCGAGCTTCCTCAGTTGCGTTCCCCTACAGTTTGGGAATGAAAAACTGAATTCTCGTCAAAGCCAAAAGCCGGGCAGTCACAAAGGAGGTATGGGATGTCTTCTAGCTCCTTCTTACTCACGCAGAAGTTGGTAGTGATGATGCCTTACCTAGCCTTCTGACATGTTCTCCTGAAGGTTTGGCAAGTTGTGTCTACCAACCACCAAGTTCTTGACGAACTTGTCAGACCACCACCTTATGTTCTACTTCTCCTCCTCCAGGTGGCGCTACAGTCCGGCCCGAACATCTTCAGCCGGAATGCCTAGTTGGATGAGGTCCTTCTACACTCGTGTGCGCCATCGGTTTCGTGGGAGTAAACCACTGTACTACTTGTAAACTGTTTTTTCAACAGAATACAACTCAAACAATTTCCAGACTATGTTACACACTCTTGATCCACATGGCTTTAAAGGCATGGTTTCTCTAAAGAGACCACAAATTGGGCCCTATACGTACACCTATCACCGGTTCTTATGTCACTTAGATAACTGATCTTGACAGCCTTCTTCTTCAGCCAACATTGCGGCCTCAACGCGATTTGTCTCCATTGATTCATAAGTGTCTTAAATGATAATGAGACACATTGAATTATAACTTTATCCTCGCCGGGACTACTCTTCGTGGGTTCCGTCTTTCCCAATCTAATGAAGGCTACTGCTGTGGAGGAACCTGTGTAGGGTTGCCGTGGCTAGCCGCCTAAGCCAGAATAGAACAAAAAGTTTTAAAATCTCGTATTTAGAGGGACATCATCTACCTTAGAAACGAGGAAAAAAATGGAAGTTTGCTACCAGGTCGACACCAAAAATTAAGTATTCTAGTGACAAACTTCTACGTCTTTTGCTCCTTAACATTTTTGACAACCGTCTTCGTCAGAGAACTTTGAAAATTGATGAATATCTATCCAAAACCCTTTAAGTTCTTCGATGGGCTAGGGGTCAATCAGCTGTGAAGTTGGCCATCTCTATAATACTTCACTTCTGGTCGACACATGGCAGTCAAAATAAGATCTGTTTCCTTTCATATTTTCTATCAGATTTGTCTTGGCTCTGTTTTTCTTTAAAATCCAGAGTTGACGAGGATTTTTCTTATTTTCAAAATTACAGTTACTGGCTAGTGGGAAAAAAGAGGACAATTTCTTAAAATTTCGTGCGACGTTAGGCGCCGTGGTAAAAAAATAGTAATTTCCTTCACAGAGAGGACGCATGGCAAACCCTAGACCTGAGCCTTGTTGCTGCAACAACTTACTAAGCCTTTTGTAAATGAGTGCGAATCAGGAGAGGTGGTCCGTCCTTTCGGGAATTGAACCTCCACACCCAGCGTAAGTGTCGGTGAACATACCCACTACACTGTTGCCGCTATAAAATCTACAAATTAGTCATAATCGTTTACTTCTCGCGTGTCTAGGTAATTTTTCATATGACGTCACTGAATACGTACTAAAATCCAAGCCACGACGGCACCAACAACAGGTTTGCCAGCTGTCAAAAGTATAATTCCCCGTCAATGTCATAATTTTGTTCCGAGACAAGGCAGTGGCTATGCAAATGCCAGCAAACATATCATAATTCGTGCTGTCACAGCTTATGTCATGATCACTAAATTATTTTTCAACTCCTGTCCGGCACGAGTCGTACTGACACGTTGGGCATCATCAACGAGCATCAGAAAATGGTTATCTGAAGGAAGTGGTGGTTGAATATAGGTTCCGTTGCAATTATGAGGGCTGCAGATATATCGATCCATGTTTGCAAAAAACAAGAAGAATATGCAATTCTCCAGCCCCAGACTTTTTGAATTAGAAAGCAAATGCCAAACGCTGGAAACCACATAATAAATAGTCCCAAGCTGACAAGCTTATTTGCATCGTTCCTGAGCGAATTCGAATCCCCCCAAAAACAAGTTGCCACGGAATGTCAACTCCCACATGTCGGCCGCATTCAGTGAACACCGAAACTCGGTGGACACTCAAGGTCGTGTCTCTGTGCACACTTGAACCTTCCACTCAATCAGTCGATCGGGAGATCTAAGATTGATCACCATTTACACTTGAGACGTAATCTTCGGCTTGGACGTCTTGGAGTTTATAAATACATATCGAATCTCGATCCTGGCCTGAGGAGAAAATTGCCGGCAAAACTTCTTTCAACACGCCGCGCCGCACGGCAGTCCATCCATCAACAAGATCGAATTATTTCGTTAAGGCGAGAATTACAACCGACTTAGGGGCTCTTAAGACTGCTTATCCGCCCGGGAGGGTGCTGAATTGCTTGCAAATGCTGTATCGGCTTGCTCGGCGCGCTTCTCTGAGATCGCCCCCACCACCGAAGGACAGCATACATTCCGTTCGCGTACATGGAACGCGATAAAATGATCAAATATTTCCATTTGTATGCAAATGCGACGCGTATTCGATAAGAATAATTTAATTTAAATCATCTCGTCTTCGGAGAACGCCGAGAATGTGAGCGAAGTGTGTTCGCTCACGGGCCAGTTATCGATTAATCGATGTTGATGTTGGGAAAATGAGGTTTTGATTGGATCGCTTGTGGTTATTGGGGATTTATGAAGTCTATGTCAAATAAATATGCTCTATGGGCCATTAGCAAGCGGTATGTGGTTGGCTTTAACGAGTTCCTTGCCCGTTGGTACTTTATTTATCTAAACGACGTTGTTTATTGTTCAACGATGGCCCTGAGCTGACGGATAGACCTTCTCTGCTCTCGCTGTAGATGGCTGTGGGAGTTGATATGAATTTTGCAGAATACTTGATCCAAACTCAAAGACCAGCCAGAGTTGTTTGATCATCAAACAATCAATTATGCAGATGGGATATGGATTTACATC
Organism: Eristalis tenax; assembly: GCA_905231855.2. Taxonomy (NCBI): domain Eukaryota; kingdom Metazoa; phylum Arthropoda; class Insecta; order Diptera; family Syrphidae; genus Eristalis; species Eristalis tenax. The sequence goes on along the minus strand of HG993126.1, from coordinate 16,133,883 downwards.
GTGATCGATGTGTGACCTTATTCGCAGTCGACCGTTAGAACTGGTTGGATCAGATCGCGTAATTTTAGCTTAAGAACTTAGGCTGGTTTTATGGATGTTTTTGGGCAATTAGGCCTTATTAGACTATGACAAGGTGTCGGAATTGATTAGCATTTCGATGGGAATTCTATTTGAGGTCTGCTTCAAATTTGTGTGAAGAATGCATGAATGAGCGTTATAATGGCGTCGTAAACAGTGCAGCGTTTGAAATGGTCTGTGCGTAAGGGATTCACCGCGCTGTTGTTAGACGCCTCTAACATTGTTCTTGAGAATATCGTGCTCAACTCACATGATGGTCCAGGAGTCCGTTGATATGGTAGCCTATGCGGTTGACATTGACGTCATTCCCCAATCGCAGGCAGTCGTCCATAAAGCGTTGACTGATCTTGAGACAGAAGCGGCTTAAATGGGTCTAGTGGGGACAAGGGAGAAGCCACATGGTAACATGGACGTCTTCGACAATGGGAAGCTATAACTTCGAGTTATTTGGTACTCCGTCTAGCTCGGAGAAACAGAAATCTGTACCGAGATGAAGCACAGAATATCTCTCGCCAACCAGTGTTTCCTCGAGCAAGCTTACGTCTAAGCTGAAGGTGCATACGCATTTGAGCTGGCATTTCTCACAGCGATTATTCCATCACAGAGTTCATCTACATTTATTTCATTCCATTTGATAGGTATTGTAAAGTTGTTGTTTTCCTACATGTTTGTACAAAGAGCGTTGACAGTTGAATTGTGACAGTTCAACAATGGCACCCACGTTTGGATATGACGTCTTGTTGAATGACCCTACAGCACTACGAAATCCTTCAACAAACGCACACGTTTTGAATCAGCCTAATCAACTTCGTCCCGTCGGCGATGGAACCGCCATGTTTTACTTGCATTTGCATAGTTCACACATGTACTCCTCGTGGGGCAACCTGTCACAGAGTTTGCCTCTCATCAGCGGACATCTCTGTTGCCTGTGACTCAGTTCCCAAAATATCTCTTCGGTTGTGCGTGCCGCGATCGATTAGTGAATCCACAGCCAACTCTTCTAAAATGAATCACTCCCAGTGTCTGTCATCGACAGAGGCTAACACTAACATTCGTACTTGATTGACAGCCGATTTTGACAAGTCTTCAACAACGCTGTGGTGTTCTTCGCAGAATTCACCAGCTCCGTGCGAAACCTTGAAAACCTAGATCTTCGATCATATCTATTTCTAGTCCACATGAGAAATACAACCGGAAGCAGATACACCCCGAATTTGCCTCTAAATAGCATCACCTTCTCGGAAATCTCAATACGGTCGTTACATATTCATGCTTGAACTTGAATAACTTGGACAGAATCACCTCAAACTGGTTCCGCCACCCAGTGCAGACCATTATCTCTTCTGACATTTCGACTTCGATTCATAAATGTCTTCGACTTCGAATCAGAAGCAATTCATTTCGAATCTTCTCTCCTGCCTTCAGCATATCAGTCTGACGTCGATCGAGGTCCCACATGACACGCATTCCAAATATAAACATCTGACGGAGTTCCCCAATTACCATATGGACCCTCCACAGAAAACCGAATGTCACCCGAAACAAGTTTGGAGATAAGAAAGCACACACGGTTAAATTCACTTTCGTTTCGTTAAACATTTATTAAACTCATGGACATGACTTAATATAAATCTATTTCTCTCTCTCTCTCTCGCTCTTCTTTCGTGTGTAAACAAATCATACAGTGCACTATAAACTAATTAAATTTATCAACAATAAACCGACACCGAGTTTATAGTTGTATGGCATTCGAATGGAATTTGGCAGGTGTCAAGGGGCGGGCAGTCGTTCCGTCGACCGTTTGTTCGAGAGCACCCTGTCGTTGGCTTATAACTAGATGTTGACCTGTTTGTTTTTTCGTTAGCGTTATCTTTTTGGTTGAGACTTGGAACCGTTGGTTGAGACGTCGTCGTTGTTGAACTGCTGACACTGACTATGAGATACGCGATGGTGCGACGTTGGCTGGGCGAGTTTTGGTTGCTGTCTGCACAGTGCTGGTCTTGGTTGGCGGATAACTTCCGTAGAGCTTGAAGTAGAAATCGTAGATGTTCAGCTTTGAGCTGAATAGAGACCCCCTGGGGATGTGGTGGGACTTTGTTGGGGCTATCAGGGCGGCGCCGATGGCCCTTGCTGGAATTGGCGACGAATGGACTGCAGTGGCTGGAGAACTGTTGGCGGGTCTGGACTGAATCGGTTTCGTGACGATTATCGAATTCGGGCGGACGATTCCAGTGGAACTGGAGGTCGCGGTAATTGACCGAGTTGATCTCGACGATCTGGCTGAGGTGGCAGTTCTGGATGGCTGAACGGGTGATGGCTTTCCATCGACGATACGTGGCTTCGCGGTGAATATCGAGGTGGGTCTTGATCTCTGAGCGAATGTCGCTGGCAAAGTTTGCGATCTCTGCGTGGTTGCAGTGGGCAATCGTGGCCCGCCGAACGCTGTTGGCTTCGGCGGACTCCTTGCAGAAGTAATGTCGTTCTTCTTGAGGGTTGGAGTTGGAACGGGTCTGGCTGGCGATGTTGGTGCCGACTTTATGGGGCTGAGGCTTGGCTTCGATGGTGTGCTGGGTTTTGGCGTTGATCTAGAGCTTGATGTGATCGCATATTTGTTCCAAGTCGAGGGTGCAGACTTTGTTCTCGTCGTCGCGGATATGATTGTTGTCGATGGTGCTGCAGGTCTTTCTGTTGTCGTGGTCGCCGGTCTAGAAGCACTAGGCTTGGACTGACTGGTGGAGGTTGATCTTGTCGAAATTGATCGCGTCGGTGTCAGGGTGTCAACTTTTCCCAACGATGGCTTGGTGGTTATTGTTTGACTTGAGCTAATTGGTCTCAGGACAACAGGAGTGAGTGCTGATCCTGCTGTAAACGCAGAAGAAGTCTTAGGAATTGGCTTAAGAGTGACTGAAGAAGGTTGCTTTACCGATTCCGTTTTACTCGAGTGAGGTTGGATTGATTCTTGCTCAACGGCGGTGCTGGGTGGCTCTTCCTCTTCGTCTGATGTCGGTGAGGAGGCTGGTTCCTGAACCGCTATCGCGGATGAGCTTTGAATCTGAGATGGATCCACTGGAGTTGGGACGATTGAGCTCGGCTGTTTCGATTCTGTCGCACTGCTTGTTTCTTCCTCCTTTGTGCTTGTGGAACTGATAGTGGAGTCTGCCAAATCAGTAAATTCTGTCTTCAGCTCGATTTGCGTGGAAGCATTCGATGTCTCAGCACTTTTGCGAGCCTCTGGCGCCTCTGTGTCCCGTTTCGATGTGAAACTCGGTGCGATGTAGAACTCACTGCTTTCCACTGGAACCGCACTGACTGCCGAGCTATACACTTGAAAGGGATTGTTGAAACCGCTAGAAGGGAGTGACTCGACGTCACTTGTTGTCTCCGTCCCTAAGACATCTGCTGTCAGCGATGGCTTGTTTGGAAGGTACTGCCCAGACCTCTGTGTCGCGGAGGCAGGGCTGTGGAACGATATGCCGACATTTCCTAGATTTGTGATCTTCACACCTGGTATCGGATTGGAAATAGAAAATGATCCCAATGATCCCTGAGCACTGGAGCCTTGGGACGATGGCGCTGTGAAGACATCGTCTTCATCGCTTAGGTACTTCGACAGGAACTGCGAGGACTGTGGCTGCGCGGTTGGATGTGTGAACGTGACGAGTGGTCTGGACGGCCTCAATGTCGTTATGGTGATCTTGGCCGTAGTCTGCTCCCGCGAGTGCAGAGTGGGTGTCGGTGTGGGATAACGCGCAAAGCTGGACACGGTTGTTCTCACGGGACTCGTTGTTGTTGGCTTCGAGATCGGCTGTGGATTGTATTTGCCCGAGTCATACCGGCCCGAGTCATATCGCCCAGAGTCATAACGTCCGGCGTCGTAGCGTCCGGGATCGTAGCGACCAGTGTCTACTCTCGGAGCTGACTGAGGAGCCCTTGTGGTGGAGACACTCAGGGGCTTGGCAGTGTTCGATGAAAACGCTGAGAAAGGCCTCAATGTGGTTACTGCCCCGACTCTCTGAGGCGTTGCTGTGCTAAACGAACTCACTGAGTATGGCCTGGACGTGGTGGTCTGCGTCGATGTGACCGCTCCACGGTTGAAAGAAAATCCACTGACACTCTGAGGAACTGCTGATGAAACCGCCGCCCGATTGAAGGACGCTCCATTGACGCTTTGCGGCTGCACAGTGCTGAACGAAGTTACGGATAATGGCCTCAATGTCGTTGTCTGAGTCGACGGGAACACGCCGCGGTTGAAGGGAGCTGCAGTGACGAGCTGCGGCCTCGTTGTGGTGAAGGAAGTCACGGAGAAGGGTCGCACAGTGTTGCTCGATGAATCTCGATTGAAGAAGAATCCGCTTGTGCCTTCCGCCAAAGCAATCGGCTTCGTGGAGCTCAAAGTGTTCAGCTGATACCACGGCAGTCGTGTTGTGGCCGGAGCCGAAGTGGTGAAAGTTGGCGAGGAACTGCTCTGGAAAGTATTCAGGTTATACGTCTGCAACCTGTTGGCTCTGGGTTGCTGGGCGCTGAGGCCCACATGTGGAAACGCCAAGGACTTGAAGGCTTCATACTTGGCCTTCTCCTCGTTCTGCGGCTGATAAGAGTTCGAGCCGATTGCCTTCGACTTCGTGGGCGTTGGCCTGATGGAGAAGCCGGCGAAAGCTGGTGCGGCTGTGGACGTCGCCGTGAATCCCGTTGAAATCGTTCTCAAGAACGGATTAAGGGTGAACGTATTCCGCGCGGGCTGCTTAGTAACGGACGCAGGGCTGGCAGATACCGACTCAATCACCTCTTCACTAGCACTGGCCGACAGCTTTTCCGAAGTCGCGGGCGAAGCTGCGATGCGCTGGGTGTCGTAATGCCTCAAGAAGGGGTTGACATTGAACTCGTGGCTGTACGTGGGCTTGTTGGCAGGAGGCTGCGTGTAACTGGGGGTGATGATGCTGCCGCTGGTCGAGTCGAAATGCTTCAGGAACGGATTTGCATTGAACCCATGTCCATACGTTGCCTTGTCGACGGCGGGTTGGGTAAATGTGGGAGCGATGACGTTGCTGTTCACAACTTCGAAGTGCTGCAGGAATGGGTTCGCTTGGAACTCATGGCTGTACACCGGTTGTTTGGAGATCTGAATCGCCCGCCCTCCCAGCTTTGGCTGCGTCTTGATCACACCTTGCTGGCTTCCGTAGCCGATTGTGTTGGCTGCCGTTGACTTGAAGCCCGGGCAGTGCCCGATCAATTCGTTGGCTCTGCCCTGGCTGCAGTGTTGGGTGTAAACTACCCACGCGTTGAAGCCATCCCCGAAGAGACGTTGGTGCTCTTGGTATATCTTCTGGATGCACTCCACATCGTCAGTGATGTCACTGTCCTCCAGATCGGCGCAGTTCAGCTCGCAGGCCTGTCCCTTGCCCGGCGGGGAGCACCAGAACTCGTCACTTATGTGGAACAGTCCGTGGACGTCACTCACCGACGACGAAGTGTTCAGTCCCGACTGATGCTGGGCGATGCACACCCAGGTGGCGATCTGCTCTCTGGGAACGCGGTGCTTGTCGCGCAGCTCATTGGCCAGCTCGCACTCCTCGTACACCTTCCCCTTTGGCTTGTTCTTCGGCACATAATCCACACTCAGAGTCCTCTGGGGCGGCGTGAAGTCCTCGTCCGATGCCTCGCCGTCGAAGCATCCGCGGATGTACTGCTCGGTTCTGTCGCTGCAGTAGGGTTCGTACACAGACCATGCGGTGAAGCCGTCTCCAGAGATCCGCGTGTGCTCTTCGTGGATTTGCTTTACGCACCTAACGTCGTCGGAGATGTCGTTGTCCAGCAGCTTGCTGCAGGGCAGTCCGCAGGCTTTTCGTTGCCCTGCCTTGTGGGAGCACCAGAACAAGTCGCTTACTTGGAAGAGTCCGTGGTCAGCACTGCCGTCGGCATTGAGCCGGCCCACAGCTGACGTGTCGAAATTCGATTCGTGATGCGCAATGCACACCCATGTGGGAATTTCGTCCATGTCCATGTCGTGCTTTTCCAGGAGCTCCTTCGCCAGTTCGCAGCGTCCGTAGACCTTCCCCGTCTTCGGCTCGTACTCCGCGATGGAATTGGGACTGGCTACCCGTGTGTAGGCTTGTGATTCTGATGCGATCGTGTGCTGATTGGGGCAGTGAGCTGTGTACTTCGCGGAGCGACCCTTGCTGCAGAATCTGGGGTAAACAGTCCACGCATTGAAGCCGTCCCCAGTCAGCTTGGTGTGTTCACGGTGTATCTTCCGAATGCACTCCACGTCGTCAGTGATGTCGCTGTCCTCCAGGTCTGCACAGGACAGGCCGCACGCCCACCCTCTGCCTGGCGGCGAGCACCAGTAGATGTCGCTGATTTGGAACAATCCGTGGTCTCCGTACCCGATGGCGGAGGTGTTGTAGCCCGATTCGTGCTTTGCTATGCACACCCAAGTGGCGATCTCGTCCTCGGGCAGGTGGTGCTTGCTCCGCAGCTCTTCCGCCAGCTCGCACGGCTGGTAGACCTTGCCGTGGGGTTTGTCGCTCTTCACTCTGGCTGGACTTGGCGCCTTTCGGTACTCCGCCGAGGGTTTCGGCGGCTCGACATCGATGCCGTCAAAGCATCCGCGCACGTAGGCCGCAGTGTTTCCGCTGCAATACGCATTGTACACCGTCCACGCAGTGAAGCCATCTCCCGATATCCTTGTGTGCTCCTTATAAATCTGCTTGACACACTTCACATCGTCGGTGATGTCCGCGTCCAAGAACTTGCTGCACGGCATGCCGCAGGCCTTCCTCCGACCACCCTTGTGGTGGCACCAGAACAGATCGCTGATCTGGAACAGGCCGTGATCCGCGCTGCCATCGACGTTCAACCGGCCCACCGCCGAGGTGTCGTAATTCGACTCGTGCTGCGCGATGCACACCCAAGTGGGAATCTCCTCCATCGGCATCTTGTGCTTCAGAAATAGCTCCTTCGCCAGCTCACACCTGCCGTACACTTTGCCGCGCTTCCGCGAGTAAACGGTGCTATCGTCCTCCTCGTCATCCTGCACGACGTTTGCCGCCACCGACTTCGAGTGTATGTACTCCCTCTCCTCGTTGCCGAAACAATCCTCGATGTACTCGTACGGGTTCTCCTGGCAGAACGTCTCGTACGCGATCCACGCATTGTAGCCATCCCCCGACAGGCGCTGATGCTCCTGGTAGATGATCTGAACGCACGCCAGATCATCGCTAATGTCGTCGTCACGCAACTTATCGCACGTCACGCCGCAGGCGACCCCCTTTCCCGGCGGCGAGCACCAATACTGATCGCTGATCTGAAAGAGGCCATGCGATCCACCGCTCCGAGCGTTGCCGCCAAACGCCGATGTGTTCAACGAACTTGAGTGTTGCGCAATGCACACCCAATTAGCGACGTCGTTCACGTCCAAGCCATGACCATACCTCAATACCTGCGCCAGTTCGCAGCGCTCGAACACCTTTCCATCGCTCACTTGGACCTGGTGGCATATGCAAACGCAAAACGCGACGATCACGACGCGAACCAATGCGAAGAAGGTTACGTTCGCCAAATACCTGCTAGCCCGGTTCATTATGCACCTCAAACAACCACGACGACGACGCGCTACATACACAACTGGACGGCACAGTCAAATATTTGGGAAAAAAAAAACAAACAAAACCACAAAAAAGAAGATACGGGCGAAAATTTGAAAATTTGAATTCAAAATGCGATCGAGACCAGCTGGAGATTGTTTCCCGGACCTGCGCTCACGTTCGCGATTAAATACTGACTGACTTTGGCTGATACTGCTCATCCGCCCAGATAGCCGGCGGTGGGGATCGGATGCTCTCTAACATTCGAAACCTCCAGCAACCGCATGGGCTGGCGGCCGGTCGGTCGGGCGGTCAGCAGCAGCCAAGTCAAGCAGGTTCTGATGAAAACAAAAAAAAAAACAGCGTCTTCTTCCTCGCTCCCTGGGCAGTGGCCGCAGGCATTACTCAAATACCTCGCATTGATGGCATTTCTAACTAAAACAAAAGTGTTTGCTGTCAAAATCAAGTGATGACTCGCCCGCCGATTAACTTTTGACGCTGATCGGATGGGCGGTGTCGGTGGCGGTGGATGCACGTTACGTCGCAGTTACATCGAAGCCCGTTGGACCGTCTAGCCAGCAGTGCAATCGTAGCCATCAATGAAACGAGCAACACATGCCTCTGGTTAGCATTGCACACACGAGTAAACAAGTTTCGCTTGCGCGATGAAGCTACCAGCGCTGGCCAGCGGATGCATTTGTGGATTTGAGATCTTTGTTCCACTGGACACAGAGTCGCAGTGTAAACAATGGAAACACGTTTCCACAGCCTCTGGCCTCTGAGGAGGACGTCGGAATGGGGATGGCTTCACTTTTTCTGTGCGCATGACCTCAACAGTGATGGGTGCTCATTTACTTTAATTGAATTGAAGCCGTGAAGTGTGCGCGGTTGACAGTTGACACTTAACTACTTTTTTATTGGTGTTACCGTAGTTTATGGATTACGATGTCTCGGCTAAGTAGCAGGCACCCCTTATGGCCGTTCCGCTTATCTGAGCAGGGTGTGGACGAACGTTCAAGGGAGAAGATCAAGGGTGGAGCTTCTTGAGGGCAGTCTCTCATCAATCAATTGGTCATTAGGCGAAGGTATGACGATGGCAATATCCGCTATTTGTGACTGTCATTCGGGGATGACAGGCAGATTACATTTTCAATTGATAGCTTCGCTAGTTGTTGACGGCTTATAGCTTTTCTAAGAGTGTGTGGCGGTCGTGTACAGAATCTTAACTGGGGAAAATATCAGAAATGTCAAGATCTCTGTACGGTTTTGTGTGACGACTTTCGCTCAGAGAGGAGGATGCCGTGATGCCACACCCATTGTTCTTGAGAAGAACAAAGAGGCTTTTTCCTGAGAGGTGATGCAGTCCAGCAAAATTCTGCGCGATCTCTAGCTTCATCCAGTTGTGCATTCCAAGTTGATGGATCGCTTGGACGCGGACGTCGAAGTCCCGATCGCCTCCAGCTGCTTCACAGATCTCAGTGGACTGTCCGTCCGCACCTTCTATCATTGTCCGGAAGTGAAGCAGGGTTTCAGGATATCATGGGAGATAAAATCGCCGATGGCCTGGATCAAGGATCAGAGGAGGCACTCTCAGAATCTGAACAGGCGCTAGGACTACCTGCGTGTGGTCAGGGCTTCCATTTATGGATGGGCTTTTCGAGAGCACAACCGGAGGTGGCATGATTCTCCAGAATGCGCATGCTCCCTAACGTGTGTTAGAAATCCCCGCCACTGTCGTTATGTCTTGACAGAAAAGACTGCAGATGGCTAACCGGCGTACTAATGGGCCACTACACAAACATCTAAGCGTAATGCTCTAAACGATTAAAACCCTGCAAAGTACTTCCTCTGTCTCTGTCCTGCCATTGCTCGGTTCAGGTGGCAGTTATTCGGTGCTGATGATGTAGGCTCCTCATCACAGAAGCGCCTGCTGCTCTGCCTCCGGAAGAACAAGAAAATCCAGCACATGTAGGTTGCCGCCTGGCAGTGGTCCAGCTTCAGTGGTTACTTCTTTGTACGGCCGTCGTCGAACTCACAGACAATTTATTGAAGACGCAATCGCGCAAATGTCCTACCAGTCCCTTGCGATTATAATTTCAGGCAGCAAACTGTGGTGTTCTTCATCGACTCCATTACTCTATCCGAGTCCTTGCCTTGGCTTTAACAAGGAAATGATCCGAGTGCACCTGGTTTGGTTATGTTCAGACATAAAGAAGACTCGAGAAGGGTCTGACTTCGCTGGTTGACGGCTTACGAATCAGGGAACAGCGTTCTATCCCCCACAGAAAGGTTCTGCTCGTATCAAAGTCCATTAATCTGAGTCTGTTTCCGTGCCAACCTCAGGCCCATTTATTTGAAACTCAGGAGAATGAAGCGGGTGCATCCGGTGTCGGTAACTTCGCTGTTTAGCTCAAGAGACATGGCTCATCCGTCATTGACGCTGTAGGATGTTCCCAATTAGTTCCCCATCTAGCCCCTACTCTCGTATCATGCGACTTGATACCACTCGATAATTATCTCTAGGGCAACGTAATGTTCTTAGTCTGCGTTTACAATTCAACTCATTTGGACAAGCTCGATAGAGGCCAACATTCGAGACCAGATTTCCCAGAATAAGGCCACACATTCTTAACCGGCTCATCAAAAATTGCACCGATCGCTTGAAGCATTGCCAGCGGTTCTGTACAAATATCCAACGACGCTAGAAGGATTTAAGCTGGAAGAAGACATACCCACCATTCGTCAGGGTCCCTGGCACTCTACGAAGACCAAGTTGTCCGGCGTTCGCATTTACATGGAAAGTTAGATTTTCTGTTCGAAAATGTTGTTGAATACCAACATTTGGTGGCTTAACTGTCATAAAATTAAGGAGACAGTTCGATAAAGGTCTTTTAAGCTGGAGCGGCTTGTTGATTAAGGCCCAGGTCAATCCCGGACGGTCATCAGAAGAAGAACTCTGTAATCAGCATCTGCATGCATCTAGATTTGCCTCCAATCTGTCAGTTTTGACTCAAAAAAGTACTAGAATGGAACATAAGTATGTACAGTAAAAGCCCTTTAATTCGGACAGACATTTTTCCGAATAAACAGAGTCTGTTTTAAATTTGTTTTGACGTAAAAATTAAATGACGCAATGATTGATCTCAAATATGTAGCAGTCCGATAAAATCATCAAAATGTCAAATGGGTGAGTCCTGCCAAGTTCACATTAAATGTGTGCTTTGTCTTCAAAAAAATAAATTGGTCGTGTTAGGTTCTTGCTCATTGTCATCATATGAACGCGTTTTAGTCCATAAAAAAAAATCTCTCATTGATTCGGGAAATTCGTTTATTCGGACTGTCCAACGGACATTCCGAATTAAGCTTCGTTAAGTTGACATTCAACGAGCACAATCAATTAAATTCGTTTTTTCTTTAGACCATCAAATTCTTCAAGCCAATATTTTATAAATAAAAAAAATGTGCTCCGAAATGACTGTGCACTCTTCTTTTTTCCACGGTGGAACGAAAAATGTCAAAGAAGCAATTTTTAGGTTTGCATCGCATAACAACATTACTTTGACATTAACACAAATGTCACCTTCTTTGTGTCTTGGGCGTGTTCGTAGTGTCAGTTGGCAATAAAAATGATATTTTGAGTACTCAAACTCCACACCCGCATGATTTATGTCAGTGGGTCACTGCCCCACGTGCAAAACATAATCATGATCAAATTAACACTGCAGGCGTGAAGACATTTATTTGATGATCACCGTAAATGATTACCTTTCCAAGAAACTTCTGGTCGTAGCTGTGAAAATTAAGACACCTCGCTTTAGAAGCGCATTTTCAAAATTAAAACAACGCAAATCTCAGTTCAGTACTGAGCACTTAAAACAAACTATTTTTAAACATCACCAGTGGTTCCAAACACATTCCAAAAAATGTATAATTCGCTTAAGCTCTGATATAAAAGCGGCTCTAACTGTCCGTGTGTCGCTCGCAGACGAAGGCCAGACGATTATTTCAGTGTCAGCTGTAGATAGTTCGTCTTTGGGGTACCGGTAGTGTGGCATGTGTGTATCACCTTCTGCTCCGTACAACTCCAAATTGAGCAGTCCAGTCACAAACCGTCTCCTCCCAGCGTCGACTACATGCGAGTCACGTTTCACGTTAGTTCGAAATAAAGGTTCACAGCACAGGAAAATTTACTTATCAGTTTAATCGGATGAAAGTCAATGTCACAGCATTGCCACCATTCACAGCAGGTGTCACCAAAGAGAGAAGGTCAGGGCTTTGGAGTTTTCGACTGGAATGGCAAACTTCGAGAGAAATACGACACACGTGGCACATATCGCACCTTAGAACAAACATCAAGCCCAGTTCCCACATTCGAGCAAAGAATCCACTTGAAAGGCGAGAAAACAAATGAAGACTGCTTCACCGATTGATGGCATTCTTCTTCCGGCTCTCGTCTGACAATTGAAATTCTATAGCAAACGTGATTGCCGCCGATGTATCAATTATTAATGGTAGTCCGGCACACAAAGCACTCCATCATCTTCACATCAAGTGCCACTTCGCTGGTAATCCACCACCTGATCTTCACAGATTTTGAAGAATATTGCTATTACATCGTGTTTTCATTTCTGCGCCCTGCCGGCGCTCCAAACTGGGAGAGCCGATATATCAGAAACAACAAATTAGCATGTTAATTGAAGACGTCTCGCTCGGTCTCGCTGGTCAAGGAATTGCAGACAAATAAAATTGAAGCATCGACAATCTCTTCTCTTGTATAGCTTCAGGCCTTTTTACCGATTTTTTTGTATTTCTTGTCAGGCGTGCATATGGACAGAAATAGAAAGAAATCGAGCAGTAGGTGAATAGTCTGTGACGGCCTTGAGCCATTTGAGAAGGAACGACCCATGGCGTTGCTGGAAACACATGACAGACGTCAATAGATGCAACTGCCCAGCCATAAACAAAACAATCGTCCGTGAAATTAAGTTTATTTTTCTTGCAGATCTATTCAATTAGCATTGATTTCCGCCTGTTAACGCGTGACAAACCTGAACACAACGGTATTTTTATTTGCTGTACGCAGCCTCAGTTATTGACTCTTCTTTGATTTTATGGTCGCTTTAATTCGACCATTGTGTGCGAATTAAGTCGTAAAAGTGGATTAATAAGACTGATAATCCGATTGAAGATATTTGCAAATAACAGGGTGCCCTACTGTGTCTGATTATAAATTCATATTCATAACCACTTGTCAATTATGTCACTAGGATGGACGATCATAATTTGAATTAATGAAATTTGTGACAGTTGACAGTAAAGTAGTGTCATTTGCTATAATCACTGACTCAAATATCGGCTGTAAATAAATTAAGATGACATCTGTCAAAAGTTCAAGTTGGTTTGCCATGTTTGGTCTAATGGCCCTTTTCTGGCAAACCTCTGTGCTGTTATAATGATAAGTCACAACTGCCTCACAAAGGGTAGTGAGTAACAAATTGAGAGGTTTTCCTAGTCTGAGCAAAACCTCACAGCTTGTGAGCATCACAAGAACTGTCAAAGTTGTGATGTGCTTGATTGAGCACATAAGATGGGAGAAAAAAAGAAAATAAAGCGGAATGTAATAATTTCAGGATAGTACATATTTTTTAGACTGCAACTGCAATTTTCCAAGGAATTTACGAAAAAGGAATTCTCCTTTCGCATTGGACAAAACATGTTTCATCAAATTCGTCGAAATTCTAATTTTTATTTTATTTGCGAGGACAATGTGGAAAGAGAGCGAAGAGAACGCAAAACCATTTTTTGACATGAAAACAAATTCCCCACACCATGGTGTGTGTTTCCTTGTGAGCTTTTTGCTAGAATCAGAAATGAAGTATGATAGAGATACCCAACTTCACAGCTGATTGACCCCTAGTCCATCGATGAATTTGACGGATAATCATGAAAATGTTGACGGTTATTCATGAATTTTTGACAGTTATTCACGAAATAACGTAAATGCTGTTCTCTGATTGGTCAATTTGGCTTAGAAATCGATATAAAAAATGGTTGTCAAAAATGTTAAGGGGCAAGAGAGGTAGAAGTTGGGCATCTCTATCATACTTCATTTCTGGCTAGAATACTAAATTGGTCAAACCTCACAAGCTATGCATCACAATTTTCGCATCGTAGGTATTTGTTAGTTGTGACCACCTCACAACCAGAATAGGGACATAAGTTTGACATCTGTGAGGCAAAATAAACTTTACTCGTAACCTACACTGTCTTTATCTTAAATGTTTGGAACATACTCATAAGAAACTTGTGTGTCTTAAGTGTCATTGATCACACTACGAATTGCGGAGTACCGATAGTTCTTTCGTTTTTCTCATTCGTGAATTAATTTTTTGAATGAATTAATTCTTGACAGTTATAAGGAGAATATAAAAAGGTCTGTTCCAATTGATGTGTGCACAGAAATTCGTAGTTGAGTAAATTGTCGGAATTGGGGAAAAAATTTATCTTTGAGAGAGAAACTGTGCAGAAACTTGCGGAATAAATTTTTGGAGAAATTTGGAGAACTCACGAAACGTCAAATAAAAAAAAATATAAAAAAACGGCTGAGCTGAAATATGAAGTATCGTTTTTTTTTTGTTTTTTGAATTTGACAGTCTTGAATTTTCTGTCCAGGGTGGGTAAATTTTGTACTCTCTCATGAGCACTTTCTTCTTCGGCTTTTGACAGTTTTTCGGTGAATTTCACAGCAATTGGAATAGAACTAAAGATTTGTATTTGGCCAGCATACAAACAGTCTCTTTGGTAATTTTTGACAGAAATTGTATTAGATTTTTCTTGAAACTTGTTAAAAATTGGGAAAAACTGCGTTCAACTTCATGTTCGACGCGTCCTAGAATTCACATGATTTGTATGAAAAGTTTTGTATTAAGATCTAACCTCAGTCTTGTAAACGGGAATTCCTCTTCTTTGATCAAGGACTACAGCGCAATATATGCAAATTTACTGACTTCTCTTCTCTTGTTTCCTTAATCTGTCCACAGTGTCTGCAATTGCACATATAGCCTATATTTATTGCCTTGGCCCATTTTGCGTACGTAGCTGAACGACTTGCCGGTTCTTGGTCAAGTTCAAGGGGTTCATTTAGGGTTCTAGATTATGAGTTTACTTGGAGGGTTTCAGACCTTCCCGGTTGTTCCTTAAATGATGTCACAGATTTGATGGACCAGTTGTTGGGATGCCGTAATAGAGCAAGATGTTTGCCCATTTCTTTTTGCTTGAGCTTCCGCCTTTACATTGTCCTCAGAGTTTTCCAGTCCGTGCACCAAGATCAGTTTCAACTTCTTATTTTTAGCCAGTATACCAGTGCGTTGTGCCAGCTTTGGAGTAAAAAATAAGGCCTCACTGGAGCTTTAAACACTGTTTGGCTGTCAGAGAATACCCAGATATTGGTATTGATTCATGTTGTGTCTATGATGCAATGTGCTTAAATATTGCGAATACTTTTCAGAGAGGAATGAGTAACTTGCTAGATGTCAAACAATGCCTGCTTCTAGATCACATCACAACCGTCAGTCCACTTTTCGGGTGTCTTCTCTCATCCAACGGGCTTGTCACTCATTCGTCTCTGTTCAGAATTATAATCATATAAGGTTACTGGAAGTCATTGAGTCAGGAAATCCCTATCTGGGAATTGCCAGGACCCGGACAGGTTACCTTCTGAAATTGTAAAGCCTTCGTAAAGTTATGAATGCCTTGTAGTTGCACCTTGCAAGGGTTGGTTTCGTATTTGTTCCATTCCCACGGCTACTGTTGCACAGAGCACTTATGCCAGCTTTTTTATTTTGTTTAGCTCAGTAATGACAAGTTTATTGCTGACATTCTGCTCGCCAGGAGATAGTTGGGTTCGTCATTTGTTTGAGAACCCATAAGCTTATTTTAGGACGAATGGTGCTTTGCTTTGTGGCCCATTGATCTCTGGTAGCTTTTTGTGCATTCCATGTCTCTCTCTTTCTTTGGTACGAAGGTACAAACCTCTGCTAAATTACTTTCCGTAAAAGAAAAAATTCAGTCCAACCCGAGTGCTGTTAACAAAGAGAAGATAATCCTTAAATCTTACTTGTATCCTACTTTTGGACAAAGGGTATTCATATCTCAGCACATTTCAGATCATTTAGGAGTATTGATTTTGGCCAGACCACTAGTCTGAAGTTTTTGAGCCGTTGGTATAAAAGTTCCTTAATCGTTTGATTCGCTCTCTGATGCTGTAGCCTAACGACAGTTCATATTCTTCGCATGTCATCCCATAGAAGTTCAGGAGCTCATCATGCCCCTGCATTTGACAGCTCAAATTGTGACAGTTTATCAATCGGTTTTACAGTCCAACTATCCAAACTGACATTTGAGCGCCACACTTTCCTCTCAAATCTTCTGAGAAGAATGTGTGAGTTGCTACCAAGAGCACTCCTTTAACCACACATCATATGCTAATTAAAATAGATTAACCCTTCCTACAGCTGTTCAAGCAATCACCTAACCACAAATTAACCACTGATTGGCGAGTCGTCATAAGTCAACATAATCACCCTGTGACCACAAAGAGGAAATGGACAGCACTCTTGCCGTTTCGGGTGTCCGCCACATGCGTTAGAAGTATAACAAATACGTGTTATGTAAACAAGAACACTGCTCGCAGATACCGATGAATTTCAATCTTGAATTGATTAGGGGACTTTTACTTTCCTGTCTGCGGTGACACATTGTCGATGCTCGATAGAAGATGATACTGTTTTTGAAGACACATTCAGAATATGCGTCTTTCCAATAATTGTTTGCCTGATCACCGGCAAATGGTAAACAATTCTGAGAAAAACAATTGCTCGCGTGGAGCGCTGCTCTGCGAGCTCTTTGACGGCGCGTGAAATCGGTTTTGTGGTCACGCAGGTGTGTATTAGAAATTCAGGAAATTCCTTTAAGATTCGAATAAGTGTGATATTTCGAAGGGAGCGTGGGACTTACTAATTAGGACATTCCTTTGGCAGGTGCTTCATGCAGATTTGTCATCCGAATCATGTTTTTATTTGGATTTAATAATTTATTTGGAAAAGATGTGACAATTCTCACAAGCTCACGACGGCGGAAGTTAAGTAATTCGGTTTCAAATTATTCGGCTTTACGTCTCCCCCCAGCTGGTCGTCCACAACCTCAACGGACACATGAACATCTTAGAGAAGTTGAGAAACTTATCCAACAACACTGTTTACATCACTCCACGGATGTTAGGACACTGGTATCAGACAAGACAAGGCTCTTACACGTGTAGTTAGAAAACGAAAACTCGAGTTGGAGATTATATTTTCTCTAAAAAAATGGATCTAGTAACCTTGTGGCACACAGTTATGGCTCACGTGGAATGCGATACCCGCGTGTGAGATTTACATCCTCACGGTCTGTCAGAGGGAGCCATAAATGCCCATTTCACAATGCTGCGTTGGTGCGTCGGCTAGTTTTTCAGCGTCGGGCTACGTTTTGAATTTTATAAGAAAAGTGAGAGCGGCGAGAGCAACCTAATCTCACGTAAGCGACGCACTTTCTCTCCAAAATGTCTTCAACATGCTGAAACATTTTGGTGGTTTTTGACATTTCCCTGCGTTATTCCTCATTTTCTTTATTGGGGAATTTTTAAGGGAAATTAACAATGGCTGAAAAAAACAGAGATTGTGGCACAAATTTATGCGTTAAAGCAAATATCGAACCAGCACGTAGTCGAGGCACGCTGCATTGTGAAACGGGCATAAGGCACTGAAATCAGTCTCTTAAATCTGTCATGGACCTGTACAGGAGATACCAGCTGGAATAGATAGCTGAGTAATTCAGCACTGTTCCAGGACACAGTGATATTCCCAGCAAATACGTAGTGATCTTGCTAGCCAGGTACGCAGAGATGTTTGCCCCTTCCCTCCATTGAACAAAACTCAAAGCCTTATTCTCAACTCCGAATTGTTGCCCACCAATGGACAATGGAGTGACTCAGGAGCACTACAATGGATAAAGGCCCAACTTTGGCAAACATACTTAATGAAGGAGGGTTATTTCGAGTACGGCTTATGAGCACATTCGGTGAATTCCGTTCCATTCCAATATCTTCTTATGGAAGAATGTCTTTTTTCAGTAAAATTCTATATTGTACATGTTTTTCCTCTAAGAATGAAGATTTTCGTTCTTTTCAATCTGTATGAGGATTATGAAATTCTGACTGAAGCTGAAACTTGGATAGCCACAGCTGCAGCCACAACCAATCCGGTTTTCACGATATAAACTAACGCGGCTTGGGTCTACCAAGTTCTTCAGTTTGAACTATAGTTTGTTGGCTGTGTTCAATCGTACACAACAAATTGTTTCAGATCACACTTTACTTCATCATAATCTCTACGCCCCGAAACGTCGTCTATCTGGCATTACTTTTTGCTTTAACCTCATCTACCACTAGATCTATTTAACCGCGGGATTTTCTTCCAGATCATGTCCTTGTCTCACAATTCCTTAGATCAACTTAAAATCGATTTGGACTACACCTAAAATTAGGTTAAATTTCATAAGACTGGGAGAGTGCAAATTATTAGTCAGTTTTTTTTTTTTTTTATTGTCTTCTTCGTCATTTTCGACTTCATTGGAAGTGATAGAGCCGAGGTGAGATTAGTTCGTTTAACGGTACAAAGTTAAACCTAAGCCACAATTCAAATTGAGCGAATAATTATAAAAAAAAATGGTGTACCTACTGCGGTCGTAATAACCACATCCCGCAGTTTCGTTAAGTATCGTTCACTTTTGCTTCTTTGAGTGGGAATGAAATGAAACTGTTTAAACTTAACGAGCGAATAGAGAAAAATGGCATACCTACTGCGATCATAATAACCACATCCCGCAGTTTCGTTAAGTATCGTCCACTTTTGCTTCTTTGAGTGGGAATGAAATGAAACTGTTTAAACTTAACGAGCGAATAGAGAAAAATGGCATACCTACTGCGATCATAATAACCACATCCCGCAGTTTTGTTAAGTATCGTTCACTTTTCCTTCTTTGAGCGAAACGAATCGGTTTTAACTTCGAATTCGAGCGAATAGAAACCATTGATAACCACTTATCGGTTGGATGATTCAGTTGGTTACGTGCCTGCCCTTGGTTAGTGGGGTTCCCTGTTCGAATCCCAGTGAAAGCCAAGTTAGTACGCATTTATCTGCTTTTCAAATCTGGTCCAGTCACTTTTTGACGTTGGGATGCAATTCATAGAACTATCACTGGAGTGGTCAATCAGTGGTAGTAGTCTGACTGGGGACATCACAATGGACCAACATGGTCTTAGTGTGCTGGTAAACTCACTAGCAGCCCCCTTCCCTACCCTAGCGAAATGAATGTGTTTTATTTCATAGCTCAAATCCTTATTCGGTCAAAATTGTTCGGCGGATATTATGTCACGGAGTAGAAAACTCCTCTCCTCTCCTCTCCCTTCAAGTCCCTAGTTGAACCCTGAAACTTGACCTGATTACCATCAAAAGCGAATTTAAAAACGTAGCACATGTTAATGTATTCTCGGGGAATGATAAATTTCTGCATGGTAATTTGCGATTTTGAGATTGGTGGAGCAGAAGCAGACGATGATGCCCTCCTCCGCCGTTTTGTCCTTCGGTGACATGATTACGTTAGACGTATGTACTTATGACATTTATCACGTCTGCGTCATGTCATTTGTTCATTTTAACTGAATTATAGAACAAAAAAAAACTGTAACTAACATTCGTTCTTAAAAAACATCCATTATCTGACTGCTGTCCCGTGCGTCGCAACAAAGATACCCGTTTCTCCTTTGGTTTCCTTCTTATCGCCCCTCGTCGTATTGTGTTCTCTTTTTTTCCTTTCGTGTGTGTTACTTCCTGTTACACTATTGTTCGTTCAGCGTGACAAGCGCCTTTCTCGTGTTGCATGCGTCAACATTTGTAAATCCATATCATCCCGTGTTCCAACAACACCCACCAATAACTCGTTTTTTATATTGCAAATGACGCTTTTCTTGGTGGACCCTATATACACCTATCCAGTGACAGTTACACATTCATTATCAGCCAGAGCCAGGTTAAAAGGAGAACATAGTTACTGTCCAGCACAACCCATAGGTAACGCCGTATTGTTCGATTTTCAAAAGGTTAACGCAATTACCCAACAAAATGTCGTGTCCTCTTTCTTTCTCTGGATTTAATAATTAAAACAAAAGCCAAACACAAACTAACCGCTTTTTTCGGTTTCGCAGATGCACCAGTGATACTGACCCTTCCCCACATGCTTGGGGCGTCGAATGAGTACACCAAAATGATACGCGGCCTGAAGCCGGACGTGAAGAAACACACCACCTACGTCGATGTCCACCATGTAAGTTGTCATACCAACAAGCGGTCAAACAAATCCACTAATTACTTAACCAACAGCTCACTGGAACCCCCCTTCAGGGTGGAAAACGTGTCCAATTCAACATGTTCCTGAAGAGCATCAACAGAATCACCCTCACAGAGAACCTCACAACAGTCCTGATGCCGGTCATTTGGATTGACGAAGTAAGTGGCACGAAATAATAAGCAGCAAATCAAGTTTGACTCGATGTGTTCCATTTCAGGGTATCCAACTCAATGCCGAATCCGTGGACTTATTCAAGTCCCAACTCCTGAACTCGCTCAATAAGCTGAAACTCATTCACTGGTCAGTGCTAAGTGCTGGAGTTGCCATCACAGTGGTGTCGGCGATATTCTACATCGCCATGCGAAAGAAACCCGACGAAGAGAACAAGGTTCTCCAATAGGGAGGTCACCATCTGTCATTCAATGATACTAGAGTAGTTTAAGTCATTTACACTGTAAGACTAGCATTTAAGGCATTCATTTTACCATTTCACTCGATGTACAGGATTGTGATTAAATATGATGTGATTTTATTTGTTTATCGCTTTTTTAAGAAATCTAATTTGTTATTTACTTGTGTAGATTGATTCTGAATAAAATCAATAAAAAAAAAAAAACATGTTCGTTGTCTTAACCAATTGAATGACTGAATGCCCTGTGTGTGGGCCTTAATGAATGTCGATAACAATTCGATAATCTAACATGCAACTGGAGCGCCATCTCTGGGTGGCTAGATATGACGTTTGTGTAAATGACACAAAAATTTTGATTTGATGGCAGCTACCCCAAAACACGACATTACCGACACGGTAGTTTGTGTGATTGCAATGCGAAGTGCGGGTCGCTGCTTCTAATTAGTAAACAAGTTTTTCACCGATTTTAACGTAAATTTCTAATTAAAATCAAATAAATCGCCCGTCAAAATGTACACAAAAGTCTCCTCTATCAATTACAAATAAAATTCTGTGCGAAAATTCACAAATTGTATAAAAAATCTCAATTGCAAATACCGAAAGTGTATTTTCCCCAATTTTTCTACTCTACACTCAGTTATATTTTTTTTTTATTCTGCGAAATTCTCAAGTGTCAAAGGAAGGAGTGAAATCGTTTTTTTATGGAATTTTTTTTCTTGGTTGATAAAAACCACAAGAGAAGTGAATTGAAAGTGCATTGCAACGCAACTACAAGTATATTTGTATCGCATTGTGCAGCGTTTTGTTAATAGAATCGCTTCAGCGGGTGGATTTTTTCATTTTACAGTAAAATCAATTCGGTGCGATGTATGTAACGCGGTAATCGCCGTCTGCCATAATGCCATCAAAGAGGGTTTTCACAAATTCTAAGGTAGAGGTCGCTTCATAATGCTGAGAGATTTATGTTTTTTTTTGTTTCGTTTCTCCTCTCTTTTTCTTGCTCTTCGACGTTTGTGTCTTGTTCGCACTTGTCGTGAATGGTGTTTTTTATCTCGGTCGCTCGGCGGGTACATACATGTGGAAATGTGTTTTTTGTATTGTGTGACTCGACTACGTTCGTGTGCATGTGTTGGTGAGTGCGTGTGACGGGACGGCGACGGCTTCATGTGTACCCCCCACTCAAGGCAGTGTGTTTGAAGGTACTAGAAGGCCGGGAAAAAAGTTTTTCCAATTTTCTTTTCGAAAAGAATGAAATTCAATGTGGAATGCTGGAGATTATCGGCAGATTGACGCACGAGATATGTTCTCACGCGGGACGTACATGTGGGATCAACTTGACATTTCCTGTTGATCTGCTGAATTGCACTTGTCGCCCGACCAGCGTCTAGTACTGTGCGAGACAGTCGCGGTGCTGCCAGAACTGAATGGAAAACGATTCGGTCCTTGACCTTATATGCTTGCACATGATGTTTGATCAAGAACAACACGTTCCATTGAATTTTGTTCAGGCCTTTCAAATGAGATCTCGGCGTTGTCATTGAGGGTTTACTCATTCTAGACAGTTTCGTCGTACTTCTATTCAGTTAGCGACATCTCTGTTATTCAGCGAGTTCAATTCGCAATTGCTGCTTAAAAAATTGCAATCGCAATTAACAAATACCGTAGTACCACAGACACATCGCTGGTTTCACTTTTCCGGGCTTTTACAAAAGAGCGGGAACACACACCGTATAGGTTAGGTTCCATTTTGACACATGTCACAATCCACTGATGCTGTCACACCGATGTTGACGAAATTTCACAATCTGTTGATCTCTCCATGCACATATCGTCGGATTTGTCCCGTTTTCGACAAATGAATCATTTTTAAAGAGTTTTTGGTCAAGTCAACAACAACTGGCAACACCACACCGTTCAACACTCCATCCATATGCCAACGAATCTTCAAACTAAAAGGAAAAAATGTAGAAAAAAATACGGTTCGCCACTGACGTTTTGTCTACTCATACGTTGGTGTGTGCGAGAGTGTGTCGTGCGTGTACCGTGATCTAGTACAAAAATGTTGAATGTGGAGTTTTTCCCCTCCATTCGTATTGTGTTGAAGTAAAAGCAAAATGGCGTCTCCTTCTGCCAATTTTGTGATAGATCAGAATCAAAATAAAGCAGTTTCTAATGGCGGGGAAACGTCTCGTGAATCTCTCAGCAATTGTGCGAATTCTTTAAACAAATCGAATACAAATGCATTTATCAATAATTGCAGAATCGCCATAGATGCAGCTCTAAAGGGTCCACAATCTTTTGTTGGCATTGAAAACGTAATTATAGCTAGCGACCCACAAATCTCATCGTCGTTGTCATCAACATCATCATCATCGTTGAGCTGTTCCTCGTCAGTGTTATCCACCGACAGTGACCTAAAAAAAAATTGTGTTTTATCCACGACGTGTGAGCTTAATAATAATAATTTAATCTTCGACAATTTAAAGAATACAAGTGAAAATTACATTGGTTGCAGTGTTGGTGTAGGCGACGTGAGAGATTATATACAACGGCAGCATTCTCAACAGGTGGACAAGAAGCAACAGAACCAGACAACATCTGGAGAAATAATACACCGAAGCATTGACATAAGCCAGCGGAATATGCCAAAGAGCAATGAACCGATTAAGATAGCTTTTTCAGCATCACATCAGCAGCAGCAACATCAAACGCAGCAGCAGCAGCAGCAGCAGCAATCACAGCAGCAGCAGCAGCAGCAGCAGCTTCATCACCATCATCAACAACAACAGCAGCAGCAACAGCAGCACACAACAACCCAATATCAAATCTCGAACAATAGTTTTATTAGAACTCAAACAGTAGGCGGCATAACAACAACCACCAAGATACCGACTACAATGAACTCCAGCAATCAGGCGACTGGCGGTAATCGTATCACGTTCACCAACCAGTCGCTGCCAAATGGTACAATAAACATCAGCTCACCCAGTCAGGCAGCATCCATACTGCAAGCCGTCTCCACTGCTCAGCTACCAAATACGACAACAATCAAAACAATAACATCGGCGGCCGGTTTGCCACAACACCATCAGCAACAGCAACAACAGCAGAATGCCCAAACAGTAGGTGCTACCACTCAAACTTTGGTAATTAAAAATCACGCAGTCTCCCTGCCGGCGGGCTTAGTCTCTAGTGCACCAGGAATCGTAACTATGACCAAAACTATCAATCAGGTATTCCATCACTTGCTAGTATATCCTTACTTGCAACACGTTGCCGTTTCGTAATGGCAGTTGTTGTTCGCCGAATTAGTAGGACACAACCGTAGTAGTGTCGTCTGTCTTCACCTCGCCTGTGTAGTTCGTTAAATTGTAGTGCATTTTGTACACCACATTGTGCCCACTTATCGTCCCTCCCTCCAAAACAAAACAAGAAAAAAATTCTTATTCAAAATTGTACTTATTGTTTGTTTCGTTTCTCGTTAGTTGATCTGTGGGAAGTGGTGCAACGTTGTGTGTTTAATTTAGCAAATCTACTCTCTTTCATTTATTCTAAGTATCATGTCTCTGTTTAATTTATTTCCATGCGATATTATGTATGTCCCCCTCACGGAGTAGTGTCGCAGACTGTGTGTAAAATTGTCAAAATTTTCGTTTCATTTCACTTTTTTTTTTGTTTCTTGTGTATGCGTATGTCCAACCGGTTGTGTCCGCAAAGTCTCTATTTCGGCCAAGCTGAATCTTATTTTACACGCGATCCACGATCAGTTTTGACGCCTTGCTTGCAACTAGCTCTTAATGCTTATTGTTGAAATAGTGAATACTTACTAAATGTTGTTAATTTTAAATCGCTTAATCGCTTTGCTTTGATTCATTATTTATTTGCGTTCTAATATGTTACACTGCTTACAGAAATGCTTAAAGCGCACTTATTTACACGTACACCCAGCAAATGCACGAGGATCCTCTTCATGGTTAGCCGATTGATGGATAGATTGCCCTTTGGATGCCTGGAGTAGTTAGAATTGAATGGAATTTGACACATGCACGAGCAGAGGGGCGCCTCTCAGGCGGCAGGGATTGTTGGCAACGGATTTGACATTTAAAAGACTGCACTGAGGTGCATGCCTTCTAGGTGCTTTCGTCGTCAAGCCCTCCTGATTAATGCAGTTTCCACTAACTTTAAACGCGAATTTAGTCCACGAAGTGTGAACTAGGACTTGAACGGCGTCCGAAAGTGTTCCTCGGTAGCCAACAGTTCAGCAGAATCTCTAGCTATATTGAACTCCTTAGACATGACGCAAATGTTTTCAACAACACCTTTTC
The DNA here is from genome assembly GCA_905231855.2 of Eristalis tenax. NCBI lineage: Eukaryota > Metazoa > Arthropoda > Insecta > Diptera > Syrphidae > Eristalis > Eristalis tenax. Next base: position 16,109,041 of record HG993126.1, on the reverse strand, counting down.
CTACACGGCTGGGCTTACTCTTCTCACCCACTTGAACATAGTTAGAGGCCCCGACTGCTGATGAAGGCACAATTGACGCAACTGTCGTCTTGTTCTATTCCATGGAAGCTGCTTATCCTATATAAATGTGCGAACCTGTCTCTAATCAGTTACACTGCTTTGATTCTCCGTGGTCTCCAAATTAATACCGCTCAGCTACACCTTTTCACTCAGTCTGTAAAATCAATCCTTTGAAATAGGTTTTCGGATTGGAATTTGTTTCCTAAGACATTGTGTTACATACTTTCTACTCTTTGCGGAACAGTGAATGAATGATCTTTGCAACGAACACACAGTCATCCTAGCCAGTCTGAATCTTTATAGTGCAATGTGTCTTCACACCTTTCCGGCGATGCCTTCAAAAGCCGTATGTGACCCACGTTGTATTTCCAATGATTCATGTCCTATTGTTCCAAAACCTTATATGATTCACGATCGGATGTTTAACAAGATCCAACCAAGCGTGTAAGAGTTATTGCCCAAGTGGCAGATCTTTCAAATTACCAACTAATGCTAAACTAGGTGCTGATCGTGACTTTTTTGTGTCTTGATCTCCTTACACAGTTTGCACACGCTTGATCGCCAAGAGCAATCCTGTTGTACGCCTACATTTCGCGTGTGTTTCCTGAGCTCGGCATTCTTTGAATTTGCTTGCGATCAGGTGAACTAAACACCTATAAAACAGCCTCTTCACACACCTATAAGTCATCTGCACAGGAGATCGAAACAAATATTGCTTCAGATTGTTACACTCGCCTCTAATTCGTGTGTACCTTGAGGATCATGCTAATCAGAGCACTCCCACCTTTGTTGTTCGGAAATGCATGACAAATACAATATTCCTAGCCTAGGGGACCTAGACTTTCTAAAGACGCTGGTGAATGTCTTTAATCATCGGTAGATCATCCTTAGTCGCGTAGCAAAGATTTGTTGTGAAAGAACAACGTCCAGTCTCTGCTCTGTACTAGAAAGAAACAGAAACGGGGGCTTTCTGTCAACTTCCAAAAAAGCTGAAAATTAACTGTTACATTCGAGATCAGATGTAAGAATGACTGTCGGAAGAAATGGTATCAGAAGTCGACACAGTCGCAAGTGTCGTTACAACAGAGTTTCAGTGAATAAGCTGCTTACTGCTCAGCAAACATCGAGCAATCCCTTGACAATAGGCCCGTGAATAATCTCTTGGTCCCTCCATTCGAAGCCAACTGTGCTTGCCTCTTCCAGTTCACCCTTTCCCTTCTTATTTTCTGTGCCCTTTTGGATAAGTGCCCACATGTTTACGTGGTGTTTGATCAGCCACGAGTTCAGCACCGTTTCCATTTGTCTTACGGCTTTCGAGCTAAGATAGACAAATAAAACTAAGCACAGCTGAATATGATCTTCGACGGTTCAAATTCAAATTCAAATTCACTCACCCATCGTCTCCACTTGAGTAGGACGGAATGCTTCTAACGAACTTCTTCATCTATGCAACGACTACTAAACCGAATCGTATATCCTCCACGCGACGTGCAAGTGCCGCCTCTAGTGTAGATGTAACCAGAGATCAATGCCATTCAAGAAAACCCACGCTATGTCATACGTAAACGTACTTTCGGCAGTAGACTAGTTTGTACTTTGAAAGCAATTCGAACTTAAGACCCACCATGTTTACGTACAAATGAAGACAAAGACCACAAGTGAATGCCATTTGTCACACAACAACAACAACAAGAACAATTATATTAATCAGTAGGAGTGCACTTTTGACTCTTTCGCTGTAGAGGTTGCAGACTGCATGTACATATAATTTAAGATTAAAAATAAAACAAAATATAAACCTTGTCCTCGCTCTATGTTTAAGCATTTCCATTTCAAAAGTTTCGCATGCAAATTTGCCGAGAAACCAAATGATTGACTAATCGACTTTCAATCCACTCAAACAGGGTAATCAACAGAATATTTTAGGAACATCAATGATTCCAGCAAGTGTTGTTGTAGGAATGCGCTCGCAGGGGCAAAATCAGCATAAAAACGTTGGTACTGGGACACTCGGACGAATGGTTATTGGGGGTCAACACATGGTGGGGACAAGACCAACCAGTCCAGCGGTAAGTTGGAGCATAAACGCCCACTCAAACATATTGCCTAATCGTTCGTGTTTTCTGCTGTTTTCAGATAACGTTAAGCACTTTAGCACCAGGCCAAACAGGACCAGCCTTAATTCTAAAAACCGAAAATGGATTTCAACTGTTGCGCGTCGGTACTGCATCATCGAATCCAGTCACTCAAACAATGGGAACGAACTCATCAAATTCCACAATACGCTTGCAAACAGTTCCAGCTGCTGTAAGTAGATTTACAGGGCCACCTTTAGCACTACGTAAAACGATTGTAAGGTCCTCAGCACAGCATCAGAAACAGAAACAAAATGTAATTCGATAAATCAAGCATTCCATTATTAGTCTCAATATCTCTGTATATCTCTCTATCTCTCTACTTTTGTCTCGTTTGAGTATTTTTTTTTATATATATATTTTTGAATACGTTTTTTTTTTCTCATTACTTTCACTCCTCTAAGGAGAGTAAATGCAACCAACTTGATATGATATGAAATGTACAATATTACTTTGCATTCGCGTCGAGATGAGTTGATGCTTATTCTTAATTTTTTGTAAAGTTTTTTGCGAACAGCCAGTGTGTCAAGTATACACACGTTTTTTTTTTTCTTTTTTCGAGAGATTTAGTTTCCATTTTTTGTCTTGGATGTCTATGCAGGGAGCTGCACATTTGGTGTTGCTCTTGTTTTGAATTGTTTCCCAGCACACTGCCGTTTGCATTGTAACTATAGTTTCGAGATCGAAAATACTTGCTTTAGTTCGGTGTGTTGATTTGTGTTTCCTTTGTAATTGCTTTCCTTCTCGCCCTGTCTCTCTCTCTCTCTGTCTCTGCAGAAGAAAGCCCGCAGATTGCATGCGAAGTCAGTATTTGTTTACGGACGGTAGTTTAAACTTAATTTATATATATTTCCGAATAATTTTCTTTGAAAAAGTTGCAGCAAAATTTTGATTAATATTCCTTGAGTTTTTTTTTTTTAGATCTTTGGTATTTCAGTTACATTTTGATTTACTGTTTCTTATACACCCGATGTAGGTAGTTTTAGTTTAAATTTAGTTATCATTATGTTGATGAATGTGTTGCCATTGTTTTTTGTTCGTTGTGTGTGTGTGGAAGGAAGATTCTTGTTGATTGCCGGTCGGATCCGTGAATTTCTAATCCACCAAGGTTTCAAGTCCATGTGTAGCATGGACTCCGGTTTATCGACGAAAATACAACTCGATGATCGTACTCTTATTCTCACATTCTCCATCTGCACCCAGTTCTCTCACAAATCTGTCACAAGCGTGGGTTCTTTATTGGCAAATTCTTTACCTACACGTTCGATTTCTTCAGAAGAAGTTCTTGCAATAAATGTGAATACGAACGTTGAGTAAAAGTGAATGCTGGCGGTTTTTTTTAAAGACAGTCTGCACTCAGACTTGGGCTCAGTAGCACTGTTCATTTTTCAGCAAATTTATTCTTGGACTAAAAAACGTAAAATGGAATGAAAGTTCTTCAATTTCAATTTCTTTTTAAGTTTAGAGCCATGCACAGCTCCAAGTCGTTCGAGTCACTGACAGTGCTCAGCCAAGGAAATATTTCTCAAACTTTAACTGTGCTTGTCTCACTTTGTGTGCACAGCCCTAGTGTGCCAGACAGCCCGGGTTCACTGTCTGGCGGTACTGTCTAAGCTGGACGTTGGTGATGAACCGAAACGCAACAATTCGCTTTTGGAGGCTATAGTGATCGTGATTGCTGCGACACGCCACTCGTGCGTGTGTGGACTGGTGTGTGCGCGCCTTTCTTCGTCGCTGCTAATGGTAGTTGCTTTAAGTGTCACCAATTCACCTCGTGATGTCCACAAGTGTGTATTACCCACCATCGCCACCAGTAAAGACATATCCAACGTCTTAGTATCTTGCCTCTTGACTTAATCGGAGAGCGGATTTTCCATTGTCAGTGCTCATATTTGAGAAACCTGAATAAAGATCGCTCGCAGAAATATTTCTCTCGAAGAACTTCTTCATCCGCTTTTGAATTGGCCATGTCTGTGATGCACATCGAGGCACCATTGGGATGGTCAATGTTCATATAAAGTCAGCTCGATTCTTCGAGAGTGGACTCGATTACTCAACCAGACTCAACCAACAAGGGTTCTACTACTATTCCAGAGGTAGACGACTTTCCTGATTACCTGGAAGTTATCGTGCCATCAGTATTTGCAATTATAATTTAAAGTATACTCACTTTGTTTAATTTTTGAGAAACATGCAAATTCATTCGTGGTTAGCAGAATATGTCCAACATCGGCTGTGAGAATGCCCAGCCTTAGCTTTGAAAAGAAGGCTAATTCTAAGAAACTCTAAACTTCTTCGCAGAGATTAAGTGGTGTTGATCTGAAATACAATACCTCTTGGGATCTGACTGGTTTTGGATCTATAAGAAGACTCACGGTAATAAACCACACCCTCGCAAGGGCTCAATGTAGGTGGACCATGGCCAACTTGTTTCAAAATAATTCCTCAATTGTTGTGCCAATAAAACAAATGTGTTCTCAGCAATGTATGACACGTCTGCCGGCGTTTTAACGCTTCCATATAAACGCGTACAAGTAAACGCAAATAGTCATTATGAAATCCGTGGACAACGGTCTAAGCTATTTGGTTACATGTCCAATATAAATGTTTCATAATTTTAATCCTCTCCAGCAACCGACTTCAGTTCTTCCACGAGAGGTGTCCAAATAAGTCCAAATGCGCCAAGCTATTGATAGCAGTTGCAATCGGAAATGAAGTACTACAGAGATGGCCGACTGATGCCTTGCACCTCGACGAAATTGAGAAGCTTTTTGACAGTCATTCATTTTTGACGGTTATACACGAAATGAAGTGAATGCCGTTCTCTGATTGGTTAATTTGCTATGCGAAAGCGGTTGTCAAATATTTCAAGGGGCAAGGGAGGTGGAAGTTGTCTGTCTCTATAATGCTTCACATCTGGTGCTTTTTTTAACGCAAATTAAACGCTATTTGTTTACCATGATTTAGTCCAGCTTTTAACCGAAATACGGTCAGGAGAATAGGCGATAGACCACTGCGTCTACAGTTACACCAGTGTGCACTTTTCAGTGTCCACCTTGACATAGAATCAAAAATTTGTCCTAGAACATCTCGAGAGCTTCTTATGAAGAGTAACATTTATTCGTTCATTCGTGTGCTCACCTTTTACTGAACTCTGTGCAGTCTTATGTTGCAACGTCGTTGGTACAGAGAGGAGATCGCCACTCGAACAAATGGAACGAGTTCAACAAGTGCTGTAAGTAGACTTTCAGAATCACCTTTAGCACGCGAAACGATTGTAATGACCTACAAAAGCGAAACAAATGGTAAGGGACACTGCAGGATTGTACCGATCAGCGTCTATTTCCACTTGACAAAGCAAATGTTCGGTGGCATTACCACTCCCGTGTCACTTGCAACGGATGCAAATTATAGGCGCTATCACGAATTCATTCATCTGGGAGTATGGACATCTTATTTGGTAGCATCAACTTATTCGTTATTCGACTAAGTTCACGCACACGCCTAATTATTCGAATCAAGATGGATGATGATCTTGCTGTTTGTTATTTCGCACAGACGCAACAGTAAAACCTCGTGTGCCTAAGTTTTCTCTCCACAACATAAATTCAATTCGAAAGAGACAAGCAAACACACCAAGCACTAACAACTGGGGGTTATCTTGCAAACACAAGATAACCCCCAGTCCACTATCTGCCAAAAGCCGAGTGTGTTTTTATACAAATGAAAATGCGCTTCACGTTCCGATATTCAATTTTAAATGTCTATGACGCACGTGAAGTGTCCTTACATCTGTTGGTCAAGTTGATTGCGCAACAAAAACCAGTGAAAACAATGCAACTTCCCCTGCCTCTGCCAGCTTGACATATTAACGCCCATTTGTGTGTGTTCTCCCTGTGTTCGAAGAGCCCTTTCTTCAAGGCATTATGTCTGGATGCATAATCGGAAGAGTCAATTCGATATCCTCTTTGTTTGTTATCACAGTAAGCCTCGCTTGATTCTCCTCTTAAAGTGCGTTCCCGCTCATCCTCGCCAATAGAGTAATTTACAAAAGCAAGTGTTTTGTTGGCAAGGAAACATCTTGTTACAAGTAGAGGACGCACGTCGAGCGAGTACTTTCTGCTTGCATATGTGTTACTTTTTCTTTCGAGCCGAATAGGCTGTGCCGCAATTTGCAAAAGTGTGAAATAACGAATAGAAGCCAGATCCGGTATTCCTTCCACACCCAACAACGAGTGAAATAAATATAAATTTGCTTATTATTTTGCAACCTATTTTATTGCTATTAAGGTGTTCATAGATTTCGTAGCTATTATTGTTTATTAAGTTAAGTGCATTTGTGAGTTAATAACCGAATTTTGTAAAACTTCAGTCCATGGCGGCGACGTCGGCCAACAATATTATTGTTAATTCAGGCTCAAATGCTGCGCAGTGTTTTACCAGCCAAGCGAATATCTCTCTACAACACCAAACATCAACCGCCTCTGTAGCTCCAATAACTGCCATTCAACACCATCAAATCCAGCAGCAACAGCATCAGCAGCAGCAGCAGCAACAACAACAGCAGCAAACCACGCAACAGCAAATAACACAAATAGTTCAACAGCAGCAGCAGCAGCAACAACAACAGCAGCAGCAACAGCAACAGACAACAATTATAAATAGTGGGTCAAACAATCAAACGACAACGCAAAACACAGTTGCTCAGGTAAGTGGAGGTCGTCCCGCTTGCGTCGGGAACTGCTTCGGCTCGGCGTTCGCACTCAATTCGTTTTTTCAACTTGCAGGGAAATACCAAAGAGAAATGTCGAAAGTTTTTAGCAAATTTAATAGAATTATCAACGAGAGAACCCAAGCCGGTGGAGAAGAATGTGAGAACCCTCATACAAGAGCTGGTCGACGCCAATGTCGAGCCAGAAGAGTTTTGTGATAGGCTAGAGCGTTTACTGAATGCAAGTCCTCAACCGTGTCTAATAGGATTTCTTAAAGTAGGTGTACATGTGTTCTTTCTCTTTCCAAATGTATTTCATTTTCTGGACTTTTGAAAATTTATAGAAAAGTCTACCGCTTCTGCGGCAATCTCTTTATGCGAAAGAACTCGTAATTGAAGGTATAAAACCGCCGCCACCACATGTCATCAGTACGATGATTGGATCGACAACGCTAACACAACAGTTACCCGTAAGCAAACCGCCGCAATTCCGCGTCGATCAAGTGCTGAAGAGAAGTTATGTTTTTCTTTGCAGAAAATTCAAGCGCAGATCCGTCCACTGAATCAGACAACAACTATAGGACAAACTCAGGTTAGAATGATATCACCGGCTGCTCCGCGACCTATTGGCCATACGACAATAACAAAACAGCAGTCCGGTGGAATTCGAATTCAAGGGCCAATTCAAACGAGTGGCCCGCGATTAGTGAACGCCCAAATACGTTCTGTGAATGCTGGGAACACAACCACCATGCAATCGAATCCACCTCAAATGCAGCCTGTTTCGCAACCCGTAAGATCCTCATTGACCCACATGATCCCCGCATACGCATATGTTGACGATTTAATGTTTTTATCCCTTTCTTAGAACATTGTTCAGATACGAACGCCTGCAGCGCATGTAAATCGTTCACCAGCCACCGTTCAAATTCGTACATCGGCACCGGTGTCGAAAACGAAAAACGCTGGCGGTGTAACGCACGTTAAGGTTGGCCAGACACAGATAAAGGCAATCGGAACGCCCCAAAGTAGTCTGCAGCACCAAGTAACGCCGTCGCTGGTATCCACAAGTATCACTACAACACCAATGTCCCAAATAAATAGTCTAGCACCATCGTCTGTAGCGAGCGGTGGTGGTAGCGCTGCCACTGCCGTATCATTATTAACTTCAACGAATTCCCATTTCACAGCAGCACCAATCTCAGCTCCCGTCGCCGTCAATGCTGGTCCTGTTGCTTTGAATTCTTCTAATTCGATAAGTTCCACGGGTGGTCATGTGACTGCTATAAGTACGAATACGCATAGTGGTGGCCTATCCACGCCGATAGTCAATTCAACAGCATCTGGCACAATTGTAGCGAATGCGACGACGAATAAAATTGTTACAGTTAAGGCACAAGTATCCCAATCGTCTAGCAAAGCGTCAAGTAAAAAGAAGCAACTGCAAGATGAGAAGGCAGCCACAACAGCGTCTTCGTTTTTTCAACAGCCCTCCATATCAATGTCATCGTCCATGTATGGAGATGATGATATCAACGATGTCGCTGCGATGGGTGGTGTGAACTTAGCCGAGGAGTCACAGCGTATTTTGGGTTCAACTGAAAATATTGGTACACAAATTCGTTCCTGCAAGGATGAGGTGTTCCTACATTTGCCCGCGTTACAAAATCGAATTCGCGCTATTGTCGCCGAACGGGGTCTCGAGGAGCCCAGTCAAGACGTGGCAGTTCTCATATCGCATGCGTGTCAAGAAAGGCTGAAAAACATCGTTGAAAAATTGGCTGTGATAGCGGAGCACAGAATTGATATTATCAAAGTGAGTCTACCCACTCTGCTCTGCTCATGGTGAGCAACGTCTTGACGGTTGTTTGTTCTTATTCTTGATTTAGCTGGATCCAAGGTATGAAGTAACTAAAGATGTACGTGGTCAAATAAAGTTCTTGGAGGAACTGGACAAGGCTGAGCAAAAACGACACGAGGAGCAGGAGAGAGAAATGCTGTTGAGAGCAGCAAAATCTCGATCGAAAATCGAGGATCCTGAGCAAGCCAAGCTTAAAGCGAAGGTAAGTCAAACAAAACAAAACTGATTCGTATTTTCATGATTTTAACACGTCACCTTCGTTGCCAGGCTAAAGAAATGCAACGAGCTGAAATGGAGGAACTACGGCAACGAGACGCTAATATGACAGCGTTACAAGCTATCGGACCAAGAAAAAAACTCAAACTCGACGGTGATGTAACATCAGTAGGAGCAGTAAGTATCACAAGCACAATCGCAATTTCACATCAACTGGAATTCAATTTTACACATATTCTTATAGCAATCGGGAAATGCAGGAATCGGTACAACTGGGTCATCGCCGGCACCGTTAAGGCCGCGAATCAAACGTGTTAATCTTAGGGACATGCTCTTCTTTATGGAACAAGAACGTGAAACGTGTAGAAGTCAAACGCTTTATAAAGCGTATCTTAAGTGATCTATAGTTTTCTTGTTAATATCATTTCCAAACAACAAACCATTTAGGGACCTTAGTTATTCGCACGCAATATTTAATTATTATTACATCTTTTTCTATTTTTTACAAACAAAGATTGATTATTTCTTTCTAACTCTGATTGTCAACTCGCCATCTTATTATTTTTTAGTGAACAAAAAAATGAAAAAAGAAAAAAGGAAACCCATCATTTTTGAATGTGTAACAGAGGACGAAGTTCACAAGGGGAACGAGCGCTTTGTTTTGTTCCTTCCTTCGAAATTTCACTATTGTCGCCCCTACACTGCGTTCGGCTGTGTGCATGCGTGTACACGGCTGTGGGCCAAATAATAGCGATATCAATAAGCGTTGCATTTCCTTTATTTTGTACCAATTTTTTGTTTTGTTTTAGACACTGCTGTAAATACATATATAAATAGTTTCAATTTTTGGAGAAATATAAAACAGGACAACACTGTTGCGGAAGGAGTTATTATGTACGTTCGAATGAAGTTGTTGTTTTTCTTCACTTCTGTGTTGCGAAAGACGCAATGGCAGTGGGGCAATTTTCGAAACAGATTCCCTCAAACGGATGGTGTGGCATCAGCTTAAGGATTTGTTTGAAGATTGCGTCTGCAAGAGGAAGTTGATTTTTCAATCCTTGCACCTCCATCTGTCTGCAATTGAAATGCAATTTCTTTTCTAATTTAAACGAAATCATAGCTTAAGTAAAACTGTTAACAGACTACCTTTGTTGGGTCTATGTTAAGCTTTAACGAATTGTATAAAGAATAAAAAGTGATTGTACATTTTCTAAAGAATTCATAATTTGTACATTTTCCCTAAGAATCCTTCCACTCATTGTCTAAGAGAATGTGAGCTTCAGATACGTTGTGCGCCAGCACAGTTCAACGGGAGAGACCAGCAACGCGAAAGGTGTGCACTTAAGAGGCATCATGACAATGACTAAGTAGTGAACGAAAATCACTGATGGAATCCTTGTCAGACTACTTCCATCAGAATTACTGACTGGCAAGATGTGGACATGTTCCCCAAATCTTTGTGTCATTTCCATCGATAGCCCTACAATGTGCCTTACCTGTGCACGTGGTTGGTCGCGGTTGTTTCTCCTAGGGTTGTAAATCTCTTACCGTGTGACTTAGGGCATCGTGAGTGGTTTTGAATAATTTAACATTTTCTCACTGATGATGAAACTAATGAAATTGTTGACAACTCCTGGAACATGGTTTGATGTTGAGCTACTCCGGTGTACCATGGTTCACATGGTACAAAGAGAGTCGCTTCATAACACTGGGGTTTTCATTTCACAGACTTTCCTTGGAAGCAACGCTAGTTTAACAGACTGACGGTGCTTTAAGTTACACAGATTCTCTCTTAAATTCGTGGCAACGTACAAATATCTGTTCAAATACTCTTGCCCTTTCCCAGCACCACCACATTGTTCGAGTTTTTTTTTTTTCTTTTCTGGAGAACAATGCAATCGTATCCTTTGAAGAAAATCAATTGTTGCTGCTATTATTTCGCCCATTTCTGTTACCGCACACACAATGCAAGGAAGTGAAATTCGAAAACAAAACATTGTGAAAATCTTGTCGACGTGTAATAACGCAAGAATGACAAGAGCCTGTACATGTATATATGTGAATATATTTTCTCTTCATTTGTGTGTTGATGAGCTAACCTAAAATGCATACGTTTGTTCTTCGCCCATGGGGATGGGCATGTCGCGCCAATAAATGTTAAGCTAAGAACAATTCTTGTTTTTTTATATATATATATATAATTTTCTTCATTTTATTATTATCTCCTGAACTGTACATTGGTTTTCCAAAAACAAAAAAAAAAAAACAGAAGAAAATAAATTAAAATCAAACGCAAACAGCACTAAGCTCTAAACGTGTGAATACTTGCGAAATATTATTTTTATATATATTAATATAATAGTAATGTATGGCCTTATAACGAAGTATTTAAATTAATTCTTATTTAATAAATTGAAGAGGAAAACAAAAAGTCTTACGAGAGGATAAAATACCGAAAAAAAAAAACAAAAGAGAGAAAACAGATTAAAAATTCGAGATTCGTTTGCGGACATTCTATTCATTTATCAAATAAAAAAGTTGTTTTAATGTTTTCTTTCCCTCTTTTTTTAATGATTTTTATTATTATTAATTTCTTATCAATACAATGTATAGGAAGTATATACTTTATAGCGTTTCAAGTGGTTTTAAACCAGAAATTCTTTATACATAAATATTAAATTAAATATATTAAAACAAATGTTATTTTCTTATTTCATTTAACGCAAATTTAATTATATATGTATACATTTAATTATCAATTGACAAACAGAATAGAATCAAAGAGGACAACAAAACAAAGTATAATTTCTAATTACACCATTAAACAAACAAAAACAAAAAAAAATAAAAAATAAACAACAATATGGGAACCGCCGATAGAGCGTTGGTTATAAGCGACGGGTGAAGCTAGGTATATAATCTGAAGGAATAACATTTTAAACAGAACACCCTGTAGTATGTAAATTATTTAAGATATTCATTACGGTTAGTTTAACAATTACACATGGAATATAAAATGAAATTAAGATTTAAAAAAAAAAAAACACAAGCAAGCGTTGTAGTAATATAAACATCCAATACCGAATAACGGACAAAATTAAAAAGTCTTAAAAATTACAATATATATATATATATGCATAGAGATATGTATGTGTAATGATAACAAAGTTTTTTGTAATTAATCGCGTAAAAAAAACAATTTTTATTAAGTTATATCAAAGAAAGAAGAAGTAACAAAACAAAAAAAGATGCAGAAAACCCTAAATTACGATTAAGAATAAACAATATAAAACAAGAAGAAGAAGTTATGAAAAACAAAAATGAATATATATATACAATTCTGAAACGAATGTGGTTTGCATAAGTTTTAATTATAAGTTATGTACAATTGTATTTCAAAAATATTAGGTAAAAATTAAAGAAAACAAAGAAGAAATCAAACAAAGCGATGGGGTTTTTTAATAAAATTTTTCTATGCTGATTGTTCGTATATGTAAACGAAGTTTTAATTGCATATGCAACTCTTTGAAACAGCAGACTGGGAAGGGGATGGATGCGGGAGATGGCGGACCTTGCTCTGTGTTGGCAAATTGGGGTCTTCTTTCAGTGTGATATTTACCGAAGTCGTGTCGACAATGGATATCTTGACCAACGCCGGACGAACAGTATGTACATACATGTAACTTAGTTCTGTAAAGTTTGTGACAATCAGCAAAGGATTCGTTTCGAGGATGTTACGCATCCTGGAGCCCGTCACGAATCCTTTCTGCTTGATCGTCTATATGTTTGCGAAGCGATTCCGGCTGGTCGCTCAACAGGGGCTTTTTCAGCGGCATTGGTGTTGAGATGAGTGCAGATCCCACATTGCTGATATGCCCATTTTATTCACCAAAATTGTGAGTGTCAAAAAAAAAAACGATAAATGATACTTATCAAAAAATTTGACAGTTGATATTGCGATTGTCAACTGTCAAAGAACGATTGATCGTTATCAATTGCTTTCAAATTACCCGTTGGCGATTTGGGTGTATATTCTCTGAGACGAGGTGATAAATTCTCGCCTCGCATTTTTCTGTCACCTCATGTCAAAATCTGTATTCTCGACTTCAAGTGAGCTGACAAAAGACCAATAAAATTCTTAATCAAAAAGAATTCAACTAGTTGGCAACACATGCTGTAGATTTGTGTCATCAAGTGGGATCCACTTTCCACTCCACTCGGTTATAAAGGGTGATTTTCTAAAAGCTATAGGAAAGTTTTTCAAAAAAAAAAAAAAAGCACATAAAATTCAGAAAAATGCATGAAATCTTTATTTGAATCGATAGTACGGTCCATATAATTTAATGTTTGAAGATTATTTCAAGCAAATGTTGACCTTGACTGCGCCTCAAATGGTCCTTCCGCTTAGTCCAATTTTGGCATACTCTTTCCAACATTTCGGCCGGTATCTCACGAATAAATGCTTCAATATTGTCTTCCAATGCGTCAATTGAAGCGGGCTTGTCTGTATAGACATGAGCTTTAACATAGCCCCAAAATAAATCGCACGATCTAGGCGGCCAATTGACCGGTCCCGAACGTGAAATAAAATGTTCACCGAACTCGCCTCTCAATAAGTCCATTGTTGGATATCATCTCACGGTAGCGCTCACCATTCACAGTTACGTTACGAATCGCATCATTTTTGAAGAAGTGCGGTCCAATGATGCCACCAGCCCATAAACCGCACCAAACTGTGACTTTTTCTGGATGCATTGGTAGCTCTTGCAATGCTTCTGGCTGATATTCACTCCAAAATCGACAATTCTGCTTATTTACGTACCCATTGAGCCAAAAATGAGCTTCGTCGCTGAACACAATTTTTCGCGCGATGAACTTTCTTAACAGAGCCCGCATTTTGATAATAAAATTCAATAATTTGCAAGCGTTGTTCGTTTGTAAGACGTGTAAGACGATAGCTAAAAAATCACCCTTTAATTGCTAATTCTTGTAATTTCAGGATGCCTTTAGTGCAGAACTCGTTTGTATTGGATCGCGTTTTTGCTATATTTCCCAGATTGACTGTATTCAATGACAGCCCAAGAATAAGCAAACGTTTCGTTTTCTTAAAAACTTGGATTTCTGATTGTGATTGGAATTGTCCTCTATTAAATTGACAAGGCACTAAAATTGCGGGTTTGTTGTGCCTGGTTGTTGTTGTAAACATATCAATCAACTTTTATTCCTATTAATACAAAATTTCGGTTAAAACTTACTTATTTATCCTACGTCGCTTGGCGTCACCCTCAAACATGCAAGCGACAAAATCTCTTTCATTCTGTTTCACTTTCTGATAAAACGTGACTAAGGGAATACACACGATAGTCGTGTGAGTGACAAATGTCACATAAAGTGACTAAGGGAACACAAATTTGTCAACACATATTTTAGGGTGACACGACTAAGAGAATAAGGGGGAATTCTCGAGTTTTTTTTTAATTTCTTTTTGTCGTGGACTTATGACGATTCAATACACGTTCGCCTTTAATAAGCAAAGGAACATTTTAGCTTGGTTTGACAGAATTACTGCAAGGAAATTTTTTCGAACATTGCGAAATTCATAAATGGATTAAGCCAGAGGACAAAACTGCTGCTCCACAAATGCGGCTTCCCACTACGTCACACCATCTCGAAGACCAGCATGAAGAAGTTCGCAATTTTCGAAAGGAAAATACTGCGATTATGTACCGTACTCACCTTCGATAGGAAGCGTCAAAGCAACAAGATGCTTTACGACCAAGCACGCATAATACCCCTACAACAGTACATGGTGACACTGTTCAGAAAGCAGCTACTAGGCATCAACAACTATCCTAATGAGGAAATCAGTAACCTGAGAAACACGCTCCCCGGACAACGCTACCTCAACACGCTAAATCTGCTAAATGAGCAGAACTTTCCAACGACGTCAAACAACGAGCTGCATGGATTCCACCAGAGCAGCGATAGCAATCACCATCGAGGCCAAATCGGCAACCACCCCATCAAAAAAGGACCACCACTGACACACGGATTTGAACAACTTTGTAAGACAAATTGTTAAATGAAACAATGTACATCAGTTGGGCCCCTATTGTTGAGCCAACACCCTAACCGTTAATTTGTAAGCCTAGTTGTAATCTCAATTGTAAAAAAATTTTTAAATCGCGAACTTCATAATTGGAGGGCAGGAAATAAGGAATAATTGCGGGAGAAATGTTGCTCGTGCGATATTCATAATAAAATTGAATGTGAGAAAGTGCTTTGCGATTCTGATCCTCATTGGCCTACTGTAAGGAAGTAGAATCGAGCGCTACTGCTGCCAATTCCGACAATGTGCTAATTTCGAATTGTAACATGAACACAGTAAATATCCAACCTCAATGTTAATTGCTTTTATTTATGAATAGTCTAGTGTTTACACACGAGCGCGACTGCCACCGCGATTTTCAGCAAATATAAAGAAAAATGTGTGCATACTTTTTGGTATGTCAAGAGTTGCACAGTTAATTATTGATTTTTTTTTATTCAGAGATTGTCTGTAAGTAAGTAAAGCTGTTAATAGCACACATACATAAGTTCCATCTGCTGGAATTGTTGTCTCAAACCACAAATGCACAGTATGTCTAAAGGGTGGTTCAATTTTAATGACCGATGTTGATTTTGAATAAAACACAGATTATTTAGGAAATTATTGTCATTTCTTTTTATTATGATAATATTGGTATGGTTCAACTAAGTATGGAACAAAATATCCGCCAAATGGCCCCCGCGACCTCGCCGGCACACCTCCATCCGATGGTCCAATTTTTCGATGACGCTGAAGCATAATTATGGTTCTATGCCGTTAATGTGCCGAATTATCTCATCCTTTAGCTCTTGAATTGTTGCTGGCTTATCGACGTACATCTTATCTTTCAAAAAAACCCTAAAGAAAAAAATCCAACGGTGTCAAATCACATGATCTTGGTGGCCAATTAACATCAGATAACACGGCGCAAAACAGCCATTGTTTCGTTAGCTGTGTGGCAAGTGGCACCGTCCTGTTGAAACCACATATCGTCCACATTCATATCTTCCAATTCGGGCCATAAAAAGTTCGTATCATTTCACGATAGCGAAAACCATTCACAGTAACTGCCGGACCGGCCTCATTTTGGAAAAAATACGACCCGATGATGCCGCCAGCCCATAAACCGCACCAAACAGTCACTCTTTGTGGGAGCATTGGTTTTTCGACAATCACTCTTGGATTATCATTTGCCCAAATGCGGCAATTCTGCTTATTGGCTAATCCACTGAGGTGAAAATGTGCCTCATGACTGAAGATGATTTTCTTCGAAAATTGATCATCCACTGTTGCCATTTCTTGCCACCATTCTGACCATTGACGACGCTTGAAATGGTCAAGAGGCTTTAGTTCTTGAGTCAATTGCACCTTGTAAGCGTGTAAATGCAAGTCTTTATGCATAATGTTCATCGACGACGAGCGTGAGAGGTGCAATTGTTGGGCACGACGACGAGTTGAGGTGGACGGCTCTTCAGCCACACTATCGCGAACAGCAGCAATATTTTCTGCAGTACGAGCTGTACGAGCATGCACTGGTGTTTTCACATCTGCTACAGACCCGGCTTGCTCAAATTGTTGCACGATTTTTCCGATTGTACGCACATTTGGACGATTAAATTGAAAAATCACGAAGTGCACGATATGCATTTCGATTTGAACGCCCATTTTCATAATAAGCCTGAATAACTTTAACGCAATGCTCGATTGTGTATCTTTCCATGGTTCAAATTGAGTAAGCCTGAAATTGAGAAATGTCAAATGAAATGCAGGAAAAAACGTGTCGTTTAGGTGTGGTTCACATTCAACTTCGGCCCTTAACCACCCTTTACCACCCCATTTATTTTTCAATTTTTTATTCCATTTATTGTTGTTTTCTCTCTCTTGCCAACTTCTGACAACACACTTGCAAAGGAAAATATGACGCCTGTGAACGCAAAGGACAGCTGTTTCACTTCGTTTATTTTCAAACCTACCACTCTTTTTCTTCCGGATCTACCACACTTTGAAAACGCCGAGTTCCACCACTGCCCCGAAATGTAATTTAAGGCATTCAGCTCGTCCTGCCAAAGTAAAACACACTTAAAATGCTTAGACTTAGACTTTCAAAATTGTATTTTCATAACAAAATTATCATTATGATAATATGTATACTAATATTTGGTAACAAATTTTTCCTTTAACAGAAAGAAAAAATCTAAAAACAAGAATAATAAATACGTTTACTCATGTTGCTTTTGTTTGCGTGTTTGTCTTTGCTTCTGTTTAAAATGTCTTCAATTCAATTAATATTATTACCTTGTGTTGTTTGCACTTAAAAATCTATTAATCTACAAGATTAACTTCAATTCATTTTCTATTTTTTATTACAAAACAGAAATTAACAATTTTCCTTGTTCTATCTTAATAATTATCGCTGCATTCTTCGATTTTTACTTTCATTTTCATTTGTTTTTCTTTTCAACTTCTAATTATTATTTTAGCATTTATATTATATCTAGTTATTATTTTAGGGCGAAAGGAATTCGTGTTTTGTTTCTTCGCGATATCGTCTTATGAAGCGTTCGTCTTCTCCTCTTCGTTTTGCTTTGCAATGCTAAAGTAAGGCGCTGCGTTGTAGTTGAAAATCTCAAAATCGTATCTAAGCGAAATGATATGAATTAGTTGTGATACTTAAAATTGAGTGTCTGGGACCTACTTGTAGTATTCATATAAGCCATCTAATTGCTTGCGAGTTAGTTGCGAATAAAATGTCTGCAGGAGGTCCAGGGTGTTTCTACCTTTGCCGGAATTACGCCATTCGGGCGCGATGATGTGCTTCAATCCGGCCTTGTCAATCAGATAGACTTGATCCCGGTCTAAGGTCTCGAATTTGATTACGATATCAAAGTTCAGCAGGCATGGTGTACAAAATTTTGAAGCAGGCACTAAATGCATATCGATGTAATTGTTGCGACGAACCTCGTCCAGCAACCAGTTAACAAATTCAGAAAATGTTGGATACTTTGTTGCGTGACGCACTACTTTCTGCAAGGAAATAAAACATAATGAGCGCAAATATATGAGAAGTAAAAAACTTTTATCAATCATTTGGTGGAGTTGGAGTCCTAGGTGGATTGGAGCTAGCTTCGACAAAACACTCCTGACGTGCGTGCTATTGACACGAGTGGATGGGACCTTCAATTGTGTGTCAAAGGGGAAGTGTTAAGGCTTTTCCAGAGGGAGGATATTCCTAGAGTACTGTCAGTGACTCAGAAGTGGTGGAAACGTGATGTAGGGACCAATGATAATGGAGGATAGAGATATCCAACTTCTACCTCCCTTGCCCCTTGATTTCATCTGACAGCGTTATTTATTCGGTGTTGCACTGAGTGGTGGAGCCGGAAAGAGTATGTGTGAAATGCAACGGGGTCAGAATGCCCGAAGTTGGATATTTTTATCTTCCATTATCTCTATTAGGGACGTTTCTAGCGTCAGACCCGTATGAGTCAGCCACTGCACCACGGTGTGCACTTTCGTCTATTATCACTGAAAAAAAAATAATATTGCTTGACATATGTCAAGTTAATTCAACTTCGAGCCGTTTTATACCTTAGGCTACTAAGAACGCTAACACATGCACGATGCACAATGCAGTACAGTTCGAGGATCTCCGAGTCGCTCGAAAACACCGAATTTCGACAACAGGATGCTCTGTCGTGTGATTTCTTCAATTTCTAGAACATAGTGAGGCGGGCCGATGCAAAAACGAGGAATGCACTGTCTTCTACATGTTAGTCCAACTATTGGGGTCGTGGCACACAACGTGCCGTTGTGGAAGCTTTTACGGCGATTAAGGAATAGGCAAAACTAGATGGTCTCAAGGCGAATGAGGACAAAACGAAATATATCCTGTCGACTAAGAAACGTTCCGTGGCACATCGCCTTGGTCAAAACATCGCCATCGTCAATTACACATTCGAGGTACTCCGAAATGTGCGTCCGAAAGAAGGCTTAAGGGCAAACTGATGAACATTCCTGGCGAGACGGGTATTGCGGGTGTATTCATGGAGAGGAGGAATGCAGTTGGCAAGCTCACTTGTGCATCGTTTGTTAAAACAGATATAAAATACGGATAGCGACGAGACGGTACGACGATGTTCGAGCGAGTCTAATGACTCTGCAATATTGTTGTCTCCTATAAGCTTTATCGCTCGCTTTTGGTGGTTTTGGGGGCACCAGACCAGATATGAGCGTTATACTCAAGCTTGGGGCGTATGAACGTCTTACAAATTAAAGCCAAATGAGAAGGGGTGAAGTATTTCTTGCATCGATTGAGGAAACCTAAACATTTCGCAGCATTTTTGGCGACCTCAAATAAGTGATCGTTCCAACTGAGTGTTGTGTTGATACACATACCAAGGATGGAAAGCTTTCCGGTTTCATCGACACAGGTTCCATTCATGGATAATGACTGATTTACAAGGGTTCGCTTGAGTGACAGCAGGCCGCATTGAGTTTGAATTCCACTCGATTGTTCTTTCCCCAGTTAATTATGCTTCAATGTGCCTAACAAAAGCTGCCGTTCCAATTCTATGGCCAAAGGGCGGGGTTGTGAGTCTTCAATCGTGAGTCTTCAATCGTGAGTCTTCAATCTGTCTAGACAAAATCGTTTCAAAATTCGCCGTTCGAACTCAGCATATAACTTTAGGTTTCGGTAACTTCAATCACTCCTTACGATGATAGACGAGAATCCGTCAACCCGACGTAGACGAGACCAGCTAGGGGATGAAATCTAACTAAAATCTATTGATGAAATCTAAATCTTGGTGCGAAAAGTGTATCTGACGTATAGTTGGTCGCACTATCATCAATCTTAGAAAGAAGGTCGGGAGAGAGTTTGTCCCACAAGAGAAAACTGAAACCACAACAGAAACTGTCGGGTCTATCCGTCTGTTTGTGAACAATTTGGTCTTTTCCAGAGAGGGTCCACAATTCAGGCAGAGCCATACTCCATCATGCCTTTTTTGACATCCCCACCCAACAAACCACTTGTGCAGACTTACGAGGCGTATCCGTGATTGCATTTGCCTAGCACAAGCGACATTGCACGAGATAGCGCCCCAAACTGCCGAATGTCAAAATTGACTCAACTAATTTGATTTTTGCCCGATTTACATCTCAATCTAATATTAACCACAAATTTGTGTCAATAAAAGGAAAAATATTTTCTAAACAAAGCCAACGTGCGTCACCGCCTATTTATAGGCAAAGTCAGAGGTTTCCTCGGCCGACGAAGTCATTAACCGCCCGGCACAAGTTCATTAGGCACCACTGTTGGTCTGGTCAGTGGGAAGATGGAGCGCGGAATGACTTAGTAAATCATTTCGTTGCTTAAACGAATATGATAATGACTCGATTTGGTGTGCATACTTACATCCTTCCTATAATTTCGAACGATTTTACTTCCTAGCTTGTCGTGAAACGAGTGAGGAATAGCGTGCATAAACTTGTCCCGGTAGGCACTGAGCAGCCTTTCGAAGGGATGTCGCGCTATTATGAATGTAATTGAATCATTTTGTGCTTCTTGTAACTGAAACGAGAAAAGAGGAAAATACAACATAAAACTGTCACATTATTGCGGGAATATAAACTTTAAAAGGACGGCGAAAAACACAACGGCTGTGCACAGCAGAACCAGCAGCAGCTTCACACGTATACTCGAACGTACCTCCCCCAGAGATACCCTGGGGTATCGTTTCCTCGCCAAAACCAATGGCACTTCATTTGTTTTCCGCAGAAACTCCGGCGTGTACCCCGCCAAGATATTGAAATTATACATCCAAGAAGATGATGCCGCCTTGAAGACATTACACCTGCAAGCAGAAGCGATTCAGCATCTCGAGACCATTCCGACCGCCTTGGAGGGCTTATATTAGGAAATACTGTGTACCTACCAAATAATGTGATGTTTACGATTGACTAAGAACTCCCACGGATTTGGTTTGTGCCACGAGTCATTACCTGGAACGCGACGGAGGTGTGAAGAAAAAAGGAAAAAAAAAAATGGAAAAATTATGTAAGAGCTTCGAACAGTACACGCAGCAGGGTGCACAGCTGCTGTTCGCTTACCTGTGGAATCTAAACCGTGCTCGGAACATTTCTCAGCCAAGTGTTTTCGTCGCTTGTCCATACGTTGCTCCACCAGCAGCATATCGTTCGGCGACAGGGTTTGTATGGAGTCATCGGGAATGATTGGGATTTTTGTATCATTTGCGAACTATGAAATGCGAAAAGAAACTGTACGCATGAAAATTACCATTCAACAGCAATTTAGTGGGCGGGATATGAAGGCAGTCTCGTGCTTATCGGGGGCGAGGACTCTGTGTATGAGGGGTGGTTTGAAAAGCTCTTACATGTGTTACATGGGGTGGATGTCTAGTGGATGTGCTGTAACGCTGATGCGGGACGAACATAAAAAAAGATAATAATGGGGGAATAAAGGGACTCGGATGAAGCATTACTAAATCATTCTCTTAAGCGCTTTATTAAGGCATCATCGTGATTTTTTTCAGCGCAATCGGAAAAATGCTGCACGTCCGACCTACATGTCTGGCTGGGCTGCTTCTTAATTGAAATGCACGTGAAATTAATGTGACCCATTTGAGAGGGGTGCTTAAAAATGATGAGGCGTGCTTTAATGGGTTACTTCCAGCAGAATGGACTTTCCTGGTTGCAAGTGCGTCGCCAGGTTAGAGGTGTTGATTATTCTGATTATTCTCCTTACACGTGCAGTGCGTGAATGCAAATTGCAAACATTTCACGGCACGGTTGCGTGACAAATGATTCCGGAGATTGTTCATTCGTTTTCTGTGTTATATGCTGCATTCGGTCTATTTGGTTTCTCGCAGCAAATGCTTTTTAATGTGCAATTTGACTGAAATGTGGATTTGACTGCAGTTCCGGATTTTGTCAACATCATTCCTGAGATGCTTGCGCACTCACGTGCCAACACAAGGGGCAGGACCATCCAAAAGTCTGACAATTGCTAGCATACGCGGACGATACTACTTAAATTGATTGGTCGAACACAACGAGCGGTCAATAAGGGCGATTGTTGTTTGTTGGCGCTGAAACGGAAGCGGCTGGAGTGGGTCTGGTGGTAAAAGAGGGCAAAACAAAGTATATGCTGGCACAACATGACAACTCGGCCAGAACGCCACTGTCACTTGGAGGAGTGAAGGACTTCGCCTACCATGGCTCCACGGTGAACAGTACTAAAATGACCAGTACCGAGGTCCAAAGCAGAATAATCCAAAGGCAAATAAGTAACAGAGCCCTCTCTCGGAAGACTGCATAAGTCCATGATACCATATTCAAAGCGGACGGGGAAGCTCTTAGTCTCTTCGAGAGAAAGATCTGTGCACGATCTTTGGTCTTGTTTGTGTTGATGGCATTTGTAAAGTGACATGAGTCTAGCCAGACTTAAGATGATTAGGCCAGGTAGAGCGTATGGACAACTTATCTCCGGAAGAAACGCAATAGAGAACTTCAACGTACAAGGAGGCACACACAATTTGAGAGGGACCTCAGCCTCAGCTTGATGTAGGAACTGGAGAGAGCTGGCAAATGATGGGCCGGCTGGGGATGCATGTTGGGTAAGGCCCAGGTCCACCTCAAACTAAGACGACGAATAAAAAGGAAGCAATTAGTAGAAGAAACCTCTTTCGGAGGAGCAAGCTAACATTTTATAACACCTTGATCATGTCTTTCCTGCTGTATGGCGCGGAAACACGGACAATCTCAAGAGCAGTTGAAGAAGTCCTTGAAAATTTCGAGAGAAAAGTTGTGCGTTGAACCTTTGGTCTTGTTCGCGTTGATGGTTTTTGGAGAAGAAGATTCCATCACGAACTTGGACTGATTACGTATATGAGCCTAGCTAGACGTCTACGGATGCAACGGTCAAGATGACTGGGCCATGTAGAGCGCACTGGCAACACTGATCCAGACCGAAGAGTCATCGACTCCAAAAGTTCGAACCTGTACACAACGCAATAGACGACGCCCACAAAACAATAGATGGCGCATACGAGTGGAGAAGGACCTCAAAGTTGAGGGCTTCCCATTTTAGAACAAAGAACCTTTAACAATCACTGAACCTGTTTAAATTGTGAGAATTCACTACAAAAATATTTATTTGTTGATACATAGTGATTTTTTTGAAAACAAAGTGCACATAATAGTTACTCTGGGAGTGTAATCTTAGGTCCATCCACCCATTAAAGAAGATCCGCCAAGATCTGCCAAATTAGAAGTAAAACCTTTTCAATCCTCCCTCAGGATTAGCAGGAACCCCATTCGTGATGGATAAGCATAGCCAAACATAAACAATTGGTGGAGCTTCATTTTCATAGTCCTTGAATAATATAGGTCGACTGACACGAACAAATTAATTGGCACGGAAGCACTGAGACCGAATCAAAAGCAATCGCTTTTAGAATCGATTGGAAACAAATGAACAGGAACAGAATGGGGGGTGCTTCGAAGACGCCAGAGGCAAGTTGCTGTCAAAATAACTTCGTTTTCGGGAATGGTTTATGGAGTGCTGGCGCGATGAGTAATGTCATCGCGGGGATTTTCATTTCAACAAAAATTTAAGAGCGGAAACAATGTCTACCCAGGCAACAGAAATGGGGCGCCTGATTTAATGTCATACATGCCTCCTGCTGCAAATGGAACACCTTCTACAACCTAGAATTTTTCTTCTGCATTTACGATGTTTACGAAGTAGGTGATGGTCGGCCTGAGTTTCTGACCACAGATACCCCAGATCCTATTTACGAAGACGACCCTACTCTACCGGAAGATCAAGGACATGTGTCTACGCCTCATCTTTAATGCCTTTGAGAAGGAAGAGAGAGCCTATTAGATTCTATCACAGATCTCGAGATGTTGTCGACGAGAAATATCGATGAGTTCTGGTAAGTGGAACATGACCAGGAGCTTTGTAATGTTGATTCATTTTAAAACTCAAGGCTTTCCAACGTTAATTAACGAATGAGTGACCTTATATCGGAAGTGAACGAAAAGTAGCCACACGCATCCTGTACTATGATTGCTTTTATTTTCAACACTTACTGTCATATGCGTATGTTGCGACTGGTCCAAACACTTTCATGCAAAAGTAAACGAAACTTAACTCAGAGTGTATCATTTCTGCTTCTTATGTTGATTTAATTCTCCTGGTGGCCGTGGAGTTGTGGGTTGGTGCGTAGACCTCTACGCTCTAGGTTGGATAAATAAATGCCACGGCCCCAGCTCTTTCGAGTCACTGACAATGGTCTTAGTTTATAATTTTCTGGAAAAAGCTTCTCAAATTGGCCGCTTGGAGTCGGCAGAAGACCGAAGGTCCCTTCGACTCGTGAAAGAATAATAGCACCCACAACACGAGTGGTCGCTGAGAATCTAAGCCCTGGACCTTTGCGGGCTGTAGCGCCACCCATATTATTATTATTATAATTCTCCTTACGTTCATTATGGCTGTGTGTTGATCAGTATGTTAGCAAAAGTGAACGAAACTCAACGAAATTGAGTGAAGTCGGTATCAGAAATGAAGTAAAAAAAAAAAAAAAACATTTTTTATATCGTTTTTTAAAGCCTAATTGACCAATCACAGAATGGCATTTACGTTATTTCCTGAATAACTGTCAAAAATTCAAGAATAACTGTCAGAAAGCCTCTCAAATTCGTCGATGGACTAGGGGTCAATCAGCCGTCAAGTTAGGCATCTCTATCATACTTCATTTCTGGTCGGCGTTATGCTCATTTTTGTGTGTTGACTCGATAACCCAAGTTGAAGTTAAATTCAACTACACACATTGGCTGCCATGGTTGTCAAATATGACAGCCACCTATAATTTCTTTCGAGGCTCTGACTTGCATAGACGTTAGCCTCTACGTTCAAGAACTATATTTAATGTCGATGCTTTGTAGTTTTTTTGTGTTGGCACCCTAAGAATTCTTTTTTTTTACAAATTTGCCTTGGCAGCCAATGTGTTAATGTAGAGACTATACATTCCACACTGAGTTCAATTTTACTAAAAAAAAACCCAATTGAACACACAGCCCATCTGACGGGCAGCTATGTTCATTTATTCTTCAATCAAATCAGCCTCCACACCTCTCAAAGGAATTTCGGCCACCAAATGCACATACATATGTGCCTTTATTGCTATTGTCATTCGATTTATCAGTATCCATAAAGATTGCTTATGATTTCATTATCGAAACCAGTCTTTCCTCGTGGTGATTGCCAATCGCCAAGGGGAATTCGCCCATGTCATTAGCCACGTCCTCCACTAGATAAACTAGTTCCACTGCATTAACCGACTTCGCTTTATTGTGTCGTGCCAGGACTTGAGCATGAATCGCTATCGTGCCGCACGACAATTTCCACTCAAACTACCATCCACCGAATTCCGCTGCCAAGGGCTGGTGTTATACATCTGATATCACAGCGACTAATTAATTTGATACCGTCACCGTGATATGCGTGATTGATAGGAACTGCGAATGCAAAACATCACTGAATGTGTGGAAGCATCACAATGACATCAGGAAAGTTTAAGGGTCTTTATTGAGGGTCTTTATTCTACTTTATTCCATTTAGCGAAACTTGCTAAAGAGCAAGGAGTTATGAAATTGAGATCTTTCAAGTGGACTGCAGGTCCTGTAGGAAAAGGAACAAAACGCACTAAGGATTTTATTTGATTCATCCTAACACATCCATTCAACAACCAAGGGCAGCTCTGTTCATTTACTTTAATGTCGGTAAAGTAGTTCATTTTCTTCCCAATAATTTATTTGTTAAAAAATCTGTATTAATTCGTTATGGTGTGTGTTCCGTCACTAAACAGAACGTAAATGGCAGAGAATGGTTTCTCTTTTAGGGATGACTAACGTACGCGTTGAAATGCAATGGAATTTTGTGAATTCTATCACAGTTGACCAAAATAGCTCAAGCAACACACAGTGGAGGCTGAAGGTCCCGGCATCCTTCCACCAGCAAGTTTCTTCTCAGTGAAAGGGTTGACATGTGGAATTTGCTCTGTTGTGTATTCAAAAACAGATTTGCATAAGCTTTTATGCCCGTCGTTCGGTTTTGCTTTTGATTGAGATAATATCTCGCACGAGACTGTCTTCATTTCGCAGTAAAATGGTTAAAAATCCCTACAAGGTGTGGATATGCTTATGATCAGCCTTGAACTTGAGTAGTTGACAGGGCGAGGACTGGCTTTTCTGGGAAATGTGGAACTAATTCAAAAGGCTGTGAAAGGAGAGGACTTGGAAATACTGACATATCTACGTTCACACATACGCATGTGTTATGAACGAGTCTTGAGTGTTCCCTGAGACTGTTTCCATTGTTTACATAGCTTTCGGTAAGTTACGCAATGTACTTGAATAATTATGACGTAATTTAGAAATGTTAACGATAGCAACTTTATCGCATTGCGCGTGTATTGTAAACGGAGAAGAAAGAGAACACATATAAAATGACTGTGCACAGCAACAAAAATTTGTATTTTACTTTTTTCACACCGCTAAATTTGCTGCCGAAGCAGTCAAGCTCTTCAATAACACCCCAGTGCCTCAAGTAACTTTCGATCTCACAAGCAAACGAAATGAAGGCAGAACTAATGACCAAGTCGAGTATACACAATTGCTTCTGCATACATACATCAAACATCATGTGCCTGGACTCTGACCATTTCTTCGCATTCTCGCAAGGTTCAGACCGCGGTTGTCCAATGATGTGACACCAAATTCCGATTACCTTAAACGGTAGCCACACTAAGGCCAAGGAAAGCCCGTTGTGTTGCCACAAAGATGTAGCAGATCCTAGTCCCCAAACCATCTGGAAATTTTAAAAAAGCGATGAAGATGATTATGGCTAGCATTGCTTAGTTCTGTTAAGTCGAAGAAATATGGGGTATCCACTGCAATTGCATAGAGAGGATCCAATACTATCTTCTTCCTCTTCATCTCTGCAACTTCAGAGGAAATCGTTGTCGGGGAGGATTGGGCCATTTTCAAGCGTCAAGTGTGTTGAAGTCAGTCTGTGTCAACTGCAACTTCGGGGTCTTCGATACTCCAGCGTAGGAAACAAAAACAATTTGGGGACCTCAGGGTAGTAATAGTGTTTCTGACGGGATGGGTCGGGTTTATGGGTTAAAAAAAAGAAGAGGTCTTGTTGGAAAGCCCGATATATTCTTTTGGTGTTTTCATGAATTCCGTACTGCATCAGATAAACATTTTTGACACTTTAATCGGCAACACCTGGTCTGGCACACAAGAGTAGACTGTAGTAGGATTTAAGAAAAAACATAGAAATCATCCTCAGTGGAGCCCAAAAATGAAAGCAAGTCAAAGCACACAATTAGTATGTGAATAGTCAACCAGTGAGCATAAACGACAGAGTTCTTGAAAGCGCCGTCATTTATGCTTGTTTTTTCCAAAGGAACAGAAAACACAACAAATGTACAGAAACGACAGAGTACTCCGCTTTTATGGGGAGTACTATGTCGTTTGTATTATGTCCTCGTGCTGCAGACACTCCGGTGGTCGGTGAGTTGACTTTAAGGACTTTTGTCTTTCTGTTTGCAGGCTGTGTCGGCCCAAGAGAAGGCAATGCGGGAGCAGGCGAAGAAGATGAACGTTAAGTCGCTCCGTTCGTCCGAGGACACAGAGAAGAGTGCCGAAGCAAAACTGGCCAAGGTAGCGCTCACAACAATCTCGCTGTGGTTTGCCGCGTGGACTCCCTATCTGGTGATATGCTACTTTGGGCTGTTCAAAATCGATGGTCTCACACCGCTCACCACTATCTGGGGAGCAACATTCGCCAAGACCAGCGCCGTCTACAATCCAATTGTTTATGGCATCAGGTAGAGTACAGCCTTGCAGAGAGACCGAGCAATTGAATCACGCGCCTATTCCAGTCATCCAAAGTATCGAGTTGTGCTGAAGGAGAAGTGTCCTTGCTGCGTTTCAAGCAATTCATTTATGCTTGTTTTTTCCAAATGGTTTGTTTCTCCTGTCTTGCGTAACTGACCTCGTGCTATCATGTTATTCCTACTCACTATTGTTTGACAAATCATCATGGAAGGACTCACGCCTTAACAGCGTCTCCAAATTATTCACCTGCATTACGAAAATCTGCACTCGGGCAACGAGCACTCCAGTGCATTGTCGACCATCTTTACCATCCACAACTGCGAGCCTTAGCGCATGTTACTGCATGGTACACAGGTACACGAACAGACTTCCTAGGATTTGGAAACCAGCCTTGCTCGAGTAACTGGAAATAGTGATCGAAAATGATCCACAATCCAAATGATCCACAATGAAGCTTTCCGACTGGACTTTGTAAAGCGTGGTCGCGGACAACACTAACAAAATGTTCATATCAGACACTGGTCTTTCGGGCCATAATAAAGCTTCTGCCATCCAAATCCATTTAAACAACAAAAATACAGGTTTTTATGGGTAACTAGTGCATGTCAAATGTTCCCCTTCCAATTCTAGTTCATCAAAGAGCCAGAGACTAAAAAAGACGTAAAAGAAAACCAAATAAATATACAACCATGCATGCACTCAACACAACTCAGAGCATTTTTTTTTTTGGGAACTTTTACCAAATTCCGTCAAGCCGTCAGGCCACACCTGAATGACATAACAAATGTCAATGTCATGTCTAATTCAATCAATTCTACACGTCCCTTCATCTGCACTCAATCAACTAACAACTCCCGCCCTGGTCTGGGGTGGGGAAAAACTGGTGAAAAAGCAACGCCCACCCTGCCCACGCCCACCGACTTATTGTTAAAATAAAATAAAAGTTAATTGCCATCGTAAATATTGAATTATTGCTACAAAGGTCAGTGTGGCTGTATGATGTGCGGCGACTACAGGGCAAACAAAACAAGCAACCAAACTCAAACAACTCACAACATAACCCACAAACAGAAACCAAACGGAATGAAAAACCAAAAAAGAAACAAATATGGTATAACTGGCAAACTCTATGAAAAGACATGGAAAACGAAACAAAACTAGAGGGATATGCACATAAGTAAACAAATGAGGTATATCGCTCTTAAATTACAATAGTTAACAATATTTACGTCTTGTTTCTTGGGGAAACGCTTCCGTGGGTTCCCGATGGTTTTCTCGCCCAGCTGCTTGATTGGCCCAATCAGCAGTAAAGGATATCGAAACGAATTGTCTGAGAAGGGTTTCTTTTTATATCCCTAAAATAGCACATACATACGTTACTCTTACTTAGTCACAAACAACAAACAACAGCAACAACAACAACATATTTAATTATTTATTAGTGCAGTTTGAGCGCGCAAGAGAGTGTGAAGATGAGGTAAACAATATACATTTTTTTTTTGTTTTATTTTCGGCATTTTTATGTGCGATGTCTCGAAATAGACAGACGCTCCCTAGTCCCACCGCCACCATCCCCGGGGTGAGATTGTTTACACTGCGGTTCATGTTTGGAAATTGAACTTCAAAAAGCGGCAAAGCGTCGTGCTCGTCGTCGTGTGTATTCCTGGGACGGGTGGTCAGTGAGCAAAGACTGATGTCGGAGGCAAAGTTTGTCGAAGTTTAGAATTTTGAATCGGTAATGTTTACAAATCCCAACATCCAGGTGGGGAGTGTTTGCCTGCTGAACCTTGACATTATAGACGGAAAAACAAACATCAATATTCTGCCTGCGAAATGAAGGGAGTTCCAGGTGAATTCATGAATATCTTCCGAGTTTCTTAATCAGCAGAAATTAGGGATAAACAGGTAGTTCCGAGCAAACACGTCAAGCAGATTCCTTTCCATGAGCAAACACTGTCAACAGCGGGTTGGGCGAATGGGAAATGGAATAATGGGCGAACATTGCTGAGGAGGCTTGTTGAAATTGTGTAAAATCCTGCAAAATATCTTAACTGACCTTTTGAATACTTCTTCGGCGTTTTATCGGTTCGGTGAGTTGCCGTTTTCTTCCTTGTGACGGTGGATGTGAGTTCGGCGAAACAGCAACAGATGCGAAAAGGAGACGGGGGCTTATAATTAAAATTCAACGAACAAATTACAAATCTTCCCAAAATCCCTTGCGAATGGGAGTTTCTTTAGGGATATGCCCCACGCCAGTCGATTGAGGTCAGCGAAAGAATGCCTTGGAGTGACAGAGTCGACCCGCTGACCTTCTGTCAGTCTATGACTCATCAACTAACTTCTCCCCCGATACACTCCCGGGAACTCCATGCGAGCAATTAAAGGGTCAGAGCTGACGCTTTCATGTCGTTGGAAAGGCGAAAAATTACCGACTCTTGGTATGTGAATGGTTATTAGAGGTGACTCTTACTCGAATAACGGGATTCCAAGTATACGCATAACTGTATTTGAGATAATTGGGAATCGGAATCGGTTCGGTTTGTGTCTCCTACATAGTTCCTGGCGTGAAGTTAGGCTTCATAATTTTTTTTTAATAATTTGCGAGCGCTCTGGGGATTGCTAACACCCTTAAGTGCCAGGGGTCAAGTCACAGCACGTTGGAAGGTATAGAGGGAGAAAAGGAGAGGAGGTACCAGTGCACATTGGTTTGAAATAACTGCGGGTTGTAGTGTGTGCGAGATATTGGGCTGAGAAGAGAATTCCACGAGTCTCGAAATTTAGCTGTGTGTCCGAAAGCAGACTTGAGGGCAAACAGAAGAGCATTCCTGGCGAGGCGAGTAATGTTCACTTGCATTCACATTCATAGAGAGGGGGAATGCTAGCCAATTGCATTCCCTCTCTCTGTTCCCACTTGAGCATCATTTGTTAAAATAACGATAAAATACGGCCAAAGAAGTCACGGTTTGATACTTGATTCTCGCGAGTCAAATGACTTGGATATTGTTGTTTCTTATACGTTTAATCACTCGCTTTTGAATTCTGTCTTGTAGGTCGGGTACAGGGTGGTCTTGGCAGCTTTGTACTCAACTTTGAAGCGGATACACGCCTTATAAATTAAAGCCAGAGGGAGTGAAATATTTCTTGCATTGATTACTTAAACCTGAACCAATCGAACTCAGTGATTTGTTGATGCACACATCAGGGATGGAAAGTGTTCCGGTTTCATCGACCATTCATGGATAATGGCTGATTATCAAGGGTCCGCTTGAGTGACAGCAGACAGCATTGAGTTGTTGAAGCGTTGTTCATAACCCAGTTAATTGTTCTTTCCACAAAAAATTCAAATCACTGGGCCGAAGGACGGGTACGAATAAGAAGAACTGAGGGTGCTGTCATCAGCGAAGGAGCGAATTGGATTAGAAGTAACAGACAGGAGTGTGTCGGGGACAGAACTGAGCATTTCTTTGGTGGATATCAGACTTGAATATCCCCGTTATTCTCTAGTGACAACGTGTCGCCTCACATTTTTCTGTCACCTCACATCAACACTACAGATATTTTTAAATTCAAGTGAGGTGACAAGAACCATTCCAATTCTACTCCAAATAAATTCAACAAAGTTGTCAGCACATGCTGCAGGTTGTCTCTTCAAGTAGGATCAATTTCCATTCGGTGGTTGCATTTGATAATTCTTGTAATTTTAAGGATGCCTTTGGTTCAGGACTCGTGTATATTGGTGCGCGTATTTAATGCATTACATTTCAATGACGGCCCAAGAAAATTGACTCAAACAATGACAACAAGAGAAGGAGACGGCGGACAAAGCAGAAGCCCTTTCATCCTTTTCGAGGGCAACTTTTAAGCATTACCGCCCGATGACCCGGTATTTGTCACAGAAGTCAACACCTACATCAGTGCACTTGAAAATTCTTCCGCACCAAACATCATCTTCAGCGAAACCAACGACCCGGCAGGAAATGATGACCCCACAACGGCCGAAGAAATTGCGGTAATTATTTAACGTAGCCCGAATTTCGTCCTGAAGCGAATGCCACAACGGTGATTATACTTCTTACAATCATCAACAATTGCTACTTTCCTAGCAAGTGGAAAATTGCAAAAGTTGTCGCAATACCAAAAAAGGGGAACGCTGCCAGTGTTTCAGGACACTGGCCTATATCGCTCTTGAGCAATATAAGCAAGATTCCGGAGAACCTGGTGGTGCGCAAACTAAAGCGAAGGTCTACCGACCTAAACATCATTCAGGATATTCAGTACGGATTTCGGGAAAATCATCATATTCAACGCAAAAAATTCCACCACGATGTTGTAGCTGCCATGAACAATAGCGATCGCCTGCTTCCTGGACGTAGAAAAGGCCTTCATTACGGTCTGGATTGAGGGACTCATCTTCAAGCTGAACCAGATGAGATACCCCTCCAACCTCATCAGAATAATTTATAGCTTTCTGCATTCCAGAAGATTCTACGCCTTAGTTGAAGACAGCAAGTCAACCGAGCAGAGCACCAAGGCGGAAGTTGCACAAGGATCAAAGCTGGGACCGTGGCTTTTTCAACATTTACACGGCAGGTCAACCACATCCAACCGACACAGTAAACTGCTTCCTATTTGCAGATGACTCGCTGACTTATGCCAGCTTGACGTCACCACAGATAGCCGCACAAAGGGTCGAAATCCAAACAGCGAACAAATGGATGACTACTATACCATACCCCATTTGGTATTTTCGTATCGGTGGATGCAGATCAGCAGCCAAATGTAGAAGCATAAAGGTAGTGCTCCCTAACGGGACAGAAATGTCACCGAACGAAAAGGTCAAGTATCTTGGCATAACTTCACGGAAAGGTTGAAGTTCAATAGTCATTCGAAACTGACCCTTAAGAAGGCCAACCTAGGCTTCCATCGCATCTATCCATTGATGCGCAAGCAAAATGGATGAAGCCAGAGGACAAAACTGCTGCTATACAAGCAGCTTATACGGCCGATCTTAACGTACGGCTACCCAATATGGCACACCATCTCTAAGATCAGCATGAGGAAGCTCGAAAGAAAAAAAAGCTATTTTCGAAAGAAAGATACTGCGAATATGTACCGGACTCACCTTCGACAAAGACCGTCAAAGGCACTACAGCAACAATAGGCTTTACGACCAAGCACGCATCATCCCCATGCAACAGTACATGGTGACACTGTTCAGAAAGCAGCTACTAAACATCAACAACCATCCTAACGAGGAAATCAGGAACCTGAGAAACACACTCCCCGGACAACTCTACCTCAACGCGTTAAATCTGCTTAACGAGCAGAACTTTCCAGCGCCGTCGAGCAACGAGTTGCGTGGATTCTATCAGAGCAGCGATACCAATCACCATCGAGGCTAAGTCGGCTACCACATCACCACCCCATCCCAAAAGGACCACCATGGACACACGGACTTGAACAACCCGATGTAAGCACCAGCCATTGTGAGACATAAAAAAGTAAACAACAAACCGAAAAAAATAATACATATTAAATAGAACAAAGTACATCAGTTGGAACCCTATTGTTGAGCCAACACCCTAACCCTTAGTCTAGTTGTACTCTCAAATGTAAAAAGAATTCCGTTCAAATAAATTTTTAAGTCGCTTTCAATCGCAATTTCCATTCGGTGGTTGCATTTGATAATTCTTGTAATTTTAGGGATGCCTTTGGTTCAGGACTCGGATATAGTGGTGCGCGTATTCCATGACAGCCCAAGGAAAAGGGCAATGCAAACGTTTGTGATGTAAAATTGATTTCTGGGTGTGTTTTGATGTTAAAAGAAGAGCTAAAATATGCTCCATTAAAGAGACCAGACACTCATAGTGTTGATTTGTTGTTAGTGGTAAAATAAACGAGAACACGTTTATTACATTTTATCTCTAGCAATACAGAATCTGGGTTAACACTTACATATTCATCCTACGTCGTTCGGCGTCACCAACAAACGTGCAAGTGACAAAATATCTCCATTCCATCTCACTTTTTGATGAAATGTGACTAAGGGAATACACGCGATCGTCGTGCGGTGACAAATTTCACATAAACTGACTAAGGAACACAAATTTGTCAAAGCCACACATGTTATTGGGTGACATGACTAAGAGAACAAGGGGGAATTTCTAGTCCATGGAAGAAGAGATTCATCAAAACCATTTGGACAAAAGAGTTTGATGCCAAACTCTGTCAAATGCCTTAGAAATAAGTTAGTCTGAAATCGCGTCTCGCGACACTTTGCGAGACTCTGATACTCTCGGGATTGTGTTAAATTTGTCGCATACTATCCGCTATCAGACTCTTTCTGAGTAGTTCGGTTATCCGAGACTATATGGTATAATTTTTCAGGTATCCGAGTGCCCTTGATTGTTAAAGGTGTCAATGCAATAGTTTCTACAGCGGCTGCGGATATTTTGAGACTTTCTACGGTATTGCTGTGAATGAAATTTAAACAAATAAAGCCTCTTCCTTCGATTCGAAACATACCGGATAAAGCAAACTGTTTTCTTGTTTTGTTTCGTGAAACAGAAGAACATTTTCTTAAGAGACAAACTTGCTTTTCGAAGTGTTTCCATGGTAAAATGGACCAGTTTTTGAGTCTGAGTGCTGCAGGGCAATGTTTAAATCCGTCCGACCAAAAAGATAGCCCTGGTGGATAATTTAATGCATTTAAATTTGTTGACAGAGTTGAAGTGCATGTTCGTTCCTTCTCTGTCCGACTGGGTTCACCCATGGATGTCATTCCCGGTGTGAGCGCACTGCATGGCAGAGAAATGGGGTGAATCAGAGGGCGCTTGCGCCAAGGAATTCATTAACAGACAATTTGTTCACGCCACACTCATGTTAGATATTGAATTGCGATATGTGGTATTCTTTTATCACACTTCACACACACACAGCTAGAGTCATTTATCCAGGAAGGCATTTGCATATTCTGGAGCTTTGTGAAAATAAAATGTTTGGAGAAGAAAGTACTTCAGTTGAGCATTTTGCAATTCACACTTTTTCTAAAGTAAGGCGGCTAGCCCTGAGCCTCAGTAACCCACTTGCTGGAGCCTTAAATCCAGTGCCGGAAGCCCCAGAAGCCTAGTGTCTGCCTGACAAAGCTTTTTGGCGTCCTTGTGGAAGCTGTGTGGCGGTGGAGGGACAACACCAACACCTGGAATGGCATTAATCATCGCGATGGTGGACGTCCAGCTTCAGTTTCCCCCTGCATGCGCGTTCTTTCTCTGCTGCCATCAAACTGTCAATGCTGGAAACCTAGGCTTGTCAGCTGACATATTCGATAACGGAACAATCACAGTGTGTATCTCACTCCGGAGCAATTCTTCGACCTTCCGGTGTGTTTCGTATCTCAGCATTCTCAAAATCACATTTCTCCATTATAAATATCAATCAGCACTAGTTGATCTCGTGTCATGTTTTTCTTTTTCTTTTTCTTGATAAGACGCACACAGTACATATTTGCTTCCTCAAGGTTGCCCAGGAGCGCCTCTGCTTCTTGCATGCATTGTCGCATACCGAATGCAATTTATTCTTCAATGGCGCGACGTGCCAAAGTGTACGTGTTTCGATGTTAGAGAAACTGAAAAACTACTTAGTAAACAAAACACTGATCCAGTGCCCCAAATCCCCCCCCCATCCACCATCACGCCATGACATCGCACACTTCTCGGCAACAAAGTGATGCGTCGCATTGTGACAAACATTATGGATGCGCTTTTTCTAAGGAAGGAGAATAGAGGCAAGGAAAATGTATAAATGCACGTCAGTCTGGCCTCATCAACTTAAATTCACTTAAAGTTGCATCTAATGGGGTTCTAGTGCAGTCAGCTACTCTCCCGCCAGCAGCCTCCGCGGTTGCACACCACACATTTCCATAGACACACATGTGCTCCATCCAGCCGAAGGTGATGCAACTGAAAGTGTTCCGCTAAAATAGAGAAAACATGCCCACACACCCACAGGCTCGTCGCGAAGCAGATCGAGTGTAATTTGCGATGCCGCTTTGAATCGGAGAATCCGTGGATCCGTGAAACCGATTGTGCACTTGACGGCGGCAGCAGCGGCGACTCGTTTTGAATTTGAATTTCCGTTGCGCAATTTCCCATGACAGAGTTTGTGAATAGAACCACTTTCAATTGAAATTCCAAAAAAACCCCATCCACCCATCCATGAGAGACGCACTCACACAAATTCGTGGCAAATAGATACAACATCCCATAGCAAATAAATCCAATTGCCTACCAATCGGCGAGTGAATTAATTAACCATCAGTTGGTGGCTACTCCACAAGCCAGCCTGACATGACCCTCTCGTCGTGTGCGATGTTGTGCCATGTGCAGGGTGCGCCGAGGCGGCGGCGCGCGGCTTCTGCTTATTGAACAACAATTCAGAACCAAATCGGAATCAAGGGTATCATCTCTCCATTGTCATTCATTACAGTTCAATGGAACCCATCCACCCAACCGACCGATGGAACGATGATGAGGGACGTCAATCGCCTCCACCATTGGCAGCCCACGCCATGCAGAAAGCTCATTAGCATTGCCTTTATTTAGCGCAAAAACAAATTCGGGGTGATAATTATTCCGCGCATTACCGTCATTCATAAGCTTCTTCGTCGCCGCTGTGCCGACTAAATCGAAATCAATAGAGGAAATGTCAAGTATCGCTTGCGATCATTTTTGTAATTTGTAATCGATAAATATTCGTGTGCACACACACGCCACACTCAGCGGCGCAGAATTGAAGGCATTTTCGAGTTTTTACAATTTCCCGCTGAATCCGCTGCAAGAGACATTTACTGTGTTGCTCTGTTACTGTGCGCTGTCGGGCTCGAGTGGCTATTAGTGGCGTCCATCTTTGAAGAGAGTTCTCGTCTGTGGATGACGTTGGGAAGTCATTTTGGGCGTTAAGTCAATTTGGGGATGATTAGACACAAGGACTGGGGGCATATTTATTTTGTGCATTTTTAGTTCAGAGGTTTTCCGATGACCACAATCGTTCTGTCGGAGACTGTAGCTGTATTTTGTCAACTCAAACTGATCCTCTAATGAGCTGGAATTGATTTCGATTTACGCACTGGAAGCGGGTGAACGCAGAAGGCGCCTCTAATGACTGCACTTTCAAGCGATAACGAGAACAAAGCGAAAACGCCGCTATGACGCATTCGAAAAGAAAAGTTCAGACTTCAGACAATTAGGCAGGGAAAGGTGGCGGCGCGCCGTTGAAAGATTCGGGCCGACGGGGATGGGCGCAATCAATTGGAAATACACAGACTAATGTATGCGCTGATAACAATCAGTGGAGTCATAATTTGTCGTCGCTCGGGAGATGTCCTTGATAAATTATGCAGTCAGGGTAGTTGTCGATGATGTATTCCCCCGATTGGAATACGAAAATGGCTCTCTTAAGAGGACATGAGTGAGTGAAGCGAGTGTCGGGGGTGGAGTGAACTATAGCCAAGGGGCCAGAACAAATGAGACGTGTTGGCGTGCATGATAAATTCAAGTGATTAATGTCGTACGCGAACAAGGAGCAGGAGATACACGAATGTTTGCCTAAGCCTAATGATTTTGGAGGCACGCTTGTTCTTCTCGCTCTATGAAATCGCAGCTTTTTTTCGATTGTCTGAATGTATTCTCAAGGATGTCGTGTGTAAATTGAAAGAAGACAATGAGCGACGAGGGAGTGTGAACATTTGGCACTGACATTATGATAAATTGATACAAATTACAAATCATTTGAGATACGGAACTGCTTCAGTGTGGATTCTCGCTTGAAATAAATAAATAGCTACTTGGCGGCCGGAGAGAACATTTGATTTGCGTTTGTACACGACATTAATTCTGCCTTAATTGTGCAGTTTTAGTCAAGGGCTGCAGCCTAGAGCTAATGTTACGCGACCACTTGCTTTCAGTTTGTTCAAAGACTAGTTGCACACCTTTATGGACGTCGTTAATATCAGCTCCGCTCTCCCTGTCACTCTGATCTATAACACCAAACACCCACAGTCGCCATAGACCAGACGTGAGTTTGTTTACGTTTCATTTTGTGCAAGTTTTGTAAAAATTGAAAATTGACACGAAATGCGAAACGCTTCCGAATGCTGGGGTATCAATCTACAAACATTAATGAATTTTCCAAGAAACTTTAAAGACTCTTGCTGACTAAAGCGAGATCTGTATCTCATGCGGATATATGTGCCATGGGAATATTGCACGTTTCCATGACACCAACACGAAATGCAGAGTTAGCCAAGTGATTCTTTGACTGAGTACAGCCTACATTTAATTATTAAAGACTGGGGTTCAGGCAGAAAGTTCTTTATCTACGATGTAGGTGGCACTACAGTCGGAGGTGGGCCTGATCACAGCTTTGACAGCAACTTCTCGTCGACTGCTAGCCAATCTCACAACATGATTTCTGAGTTATGAGGTGTCTCACGCTGCTGCTGGTAAATGAGCTGAGTGTAGGCTGTTATCAATGGACTATCGAATTCAAGAACACCGAATCACTTTGGAGGTTGGATACATTGCCTGCGTAGCCATTACGATGAAGATTACTAGACTCGTCAACGAGCAGATGTTTTGTTAGAGGCATGAGCACCTCAATCACCATCAAATAAGTATCCCTTCGCGTTATGAGAGGCGGTACTGGGTAAAAACTTAGCTGTTGACGATCATTGGACGTGGCAACAACTCAACAAATCAGGAGATCGTCTACAGATGGATTTACTCCGTTTTTCAGGTTCCGTCTTCAAAACGGAAACTTTCTAAATTCCGTCCGTCCGTCTGTCTGTCGATCACACTTAATATTTCCTACATCTATGAATCAAGTCAGGTCTTACCAACTTCACAGCTGATT
Organism: Eristalis tenax; assembly: GCA_905231855.2. Classification (NCBI taxonomy): domain Eukaryota; kingdom Metazoa; phylum Arthropoda; class Insecta; order Diptera; family Syrphidae; genus Eristalis; species Eristalis tenax. The sequence goes on along the minus strand of HG993126.1, from coordinate 16,070,132 downwards.
GCTCCCTAGCCCATCGACGAATTTGAGAGGCTTTTTGACAGTTATTCATGAACTGTTGACGGTTACTAGGTTAAATAATGTGAATGTCGTTCTCTGATTGGTCAATTTGGCTTAAGAAAATGGTTGTACAAAATTTTGAAGAGCCAAGAGAGTAGGGTACTATGTTCATCGTACTGTCGCTGTGTTCATACTATCGAACACAAACTTTCAATCTTTGATCCTGATCCTTTTCGTTGACGCTTTTTGGAGAAGGAGATTCCCATGGACAACACTGCTGCAGGACGATAATTCTTTGACTCCCAACCAATGGGACAATGCAATAGATGACGCAGATGGACCCGATGGCGCACAAAGGTGAAGAAGGACCTCTACCAACGAAATTGAAGGCAGCTAGCCACAGATCGTACTAGTTGGAGAGGCGTGTTGGTTGAGGTCCAGATCCATCCCAGACAGTAGCGACAAATAAAGTAGAAGAGAGGTAGAAGTTGTCTATCACAATAATACTTCTTTTCTTCTTGTAATGACATGGAATTCTATGGAATTCACATGGAATTTTATCTGTTCGCAGATGGCGACAATTAGAATTCGTACATTTTTTAATCGTAAATTAGTGACCCGAGGATCGGGTTTTCAGTTTGACAAGGCGCCAAGAAAACGATTAAGTTGCAGAGATAGACTATATTTAAACCAGTTTTTTGATAGTTAAATACATCCATAGCTTATAAAGCTGATCTGTTTGTTTGGAAACGTTTGTTTGAACGCGCTGATCTCTGGAATTACTGGTTTGGCTTGAAGCATTCTGGCTGATGATGCATGGCTTGATGACACCACGCTGTGACCAACAGGAGCGAAGCATACATGAAAAATGTTGAAAAAACGGAGGAAAATATTTAATTTTGAGAGCTTCCGTTGCATGCGCTGCGCAAACAATTTAAGTTACGCAGAAATCTTGTTCATTATCATGGAATTGTTCCAAAAAAAAAGTCCTTGACAGCATTGGCTTACTATAAACAATTTTATGGTGATCACATTTGTTCGAAATTAATGCATTATTTGCGAAGAAGTTTCGTCAACAAATATCCAAATAAATTTGTTATTAATCTCAAGTGATTTGTGAATTGTGAACAAAATTGTCCTTGACATCATTTGATTTAATTGAACATAATCATCATCAGAGACATCAGAATTTTAAAAGAAAAGGAATAATTCAATTAATATTTTGCATCCATTGGAAGTAGTTTCGAGGGAAGCGGTATGGTTTAAATCAATTAAGTGAATTTATTGCTGATAATTAACCCAAATTAGTGGTCTTTTACTAATTTGGGTTATTTTCAGCAGCAAATTTCTGTTTACGGGCGTACAATTGTGTTTTGAACAGCGTTCGTTTTAATGAGGGAAAGGTATTTTTTTTTTGCTTGATCCTCCAGGTGGAACAGGCAAGACTATCATTACTAGCTTGATATTAGCCAAAGTTAGGTCTCAAGCAAAACTAGCTTCTTCGGTAGCGTGGTCGGGTATCGCTGCGACTCTATTACCAGGTGGATGACTGTGCGTCACAGGTTATTCAACTTTTAAACTGCCTCCAACTGTTTCTTTGCAGAATGATAGCGTGCTCTCTATTCATAAAAATAGAGTACATGCTTGGGGAAAGTTTTGCAAGATGTCACTGTAATAATATGGGACGAATGCACCGTGATTCATAGAATTAATGTAGAGGCTCTAAATAAGATGCTTAGAAGTTGCAATAAAATCATGGGCGAAATCATGTTTGCTGGAGATTTTCGACAAAAATTACCGGCGATAGTTCGAGGAAGTCTAGAGCAGACCTCTAGCGTTCCTTTATTATTCCGGTTCCCGTGATATTTTTTACTATAGATCCATTTCTTGTGGGTTTTTCCATAAAACGCTCATGAATCCGCGGTGTACAGCTATGTTATAACAGTTTCTGAAGTAAATCTATCTGTAACCTTTCAGACTGAATCGATTAAATTTCAAGGAAGGACATAGTAATATTATTTATCCAACGCGATAGCTGATATTCACGCGGACGAAGTCGGTGGCAACTGCTACTTATAATGTATACACAGTGGGCCATCTAGTGGTTTTTTTTTAAATCATCGGTTATTTTGACACTGACACATGTTGTCAGCTCGAAATCTTGACAGAATGTCAGTATCATACTTCCACGGATTAGAGTCGCTTGAGCAACGTTGCGAAATGTTGAAAACTCATTTACAAAGTAAGAGCTGTGTAGCCAGTGCGTTTTTTGAAAAGAGGTTTTGGCCGAAATGAAGCACCCTCCGGCACTGCTGTGAACAATTTTGTGCAAAAAGTTCGTGAGACTAGGATGCTAGTGAACAACACTCATGGTCTCCGTCGTGGTACGGTGTGCACGGATAAGACTGTGGTCGAGAGTGTGAGACTCAATTCACGAACATCAACTCGCCCGTTAACATGGCTCTGTAAAGAGGTTATTATTTTTTTTTTTTTTGACTGAAATTGAAGACAGTTTTTGTACGACCACCATGCCACAGTCTATGCCACAATCGATCTTTTGCGCACCAAACTCCCGAATCGTGTTATCAGCCGTATTGGCGATGTCAACTGGCGCTGCGATTTGATCCATTTGAACCCTTTTTTTGTGGGGAACCGTGTAGGACCGATGTTATGCCACCAAGAAAAGGAACTATCCAAGCAATCCGTAAGCTAGAGCTCGAAACCTTCAACAAGGTCTTGGATAACTGGGGGACACTACACACTCCTTTGAAGCCAACCAAGGCAGTCACTTGTCATAAAATATTTTTGTTTTTGTTCATTTTATTGCATTTTAAAAGAAACTTATATTTGGCCCACCCTTTATGTTCGATACATTATTTATGAAGGTGGACTGCAAGCCTAACGCACTCATTGGGGCACTCCATCCTCCTTTATCCACTATTTATCAAGGTCCAGATTCAAAACAAAACCTCTGTGTGTGTCTTATTTCCATAGCTTCTACGTTAATGGTTGCCAACTGTAAGCGATTTTGTTCCAGGAAATGTTGCGTGGTTCGTTTAATTGTTTGCTATGATTTGCGTCGCTTTATTTGCTGCTGCAGCATATTGGCCACCGAATATATTTCTCTTTTGTTTCGTGTTTCTTCTTTCAAGAAACAAGAAAGTTTACAATGAATCAGAGGACAGTGATAAATCATTCGATTAGCTCTGCAGGATATTCCTTCGTCCATTATATCTCCTCTTCCGTTTCTGTTTCATGCGCACTCCGTGAAGGAAAAGAACCAATCGACATTTATGTAAATATAATGAATAACAAGAACAAGAGACACCGGGTTGCTGTTCAAACTCATTTTCTGGCAAACTGAAGTCGATTCAAAATAGGAACACTTGTCATTTGCAGATGAATGCAGCGTTCATTTACCTACATTCCAGTTCTAAACCCCACCTCTGTTCAGCCAATAGGTGGAACAACAACGTCTGTCATTTATTGACGTGTGAGCTTCTACGCGACACTGTTTGCTCAAGCTGTTCTCACGATTTACAGTTCTTAAAATATTTGAATTACAGAACACGAGCGCAAAGAAAATCCAATGTCATTCTGCAAACAATTGCCGCAGGCAATCACAACCAGACTTGCATAACCGCTGAATTGACTCCATCACACTTTCCGCGGCAGACTTACAGACTTACAGCAAGCAGATCAGTCAGACAGTCACAGACGTCGACTGATGTTAATAACAAATATTTGATTGAACAATTTCAAAATTCTGTTCGTAAACGACGACGCAGCACAATCCGCTCAGTGTTTTGCGTTTGTTTCCGAAAATACACTCGGCAGCCATAGAAACAGATACCGATGACATACCGGGGCACTCAATTGATGTCTTACTAATTTATCTAGAATATTATTTATCTAGCATAAATCTCGCATCTTTAAGCTATTTATTTTGAGGAGAGTTGATGAAATATTTCCTCCGCCAGATCATAGATTGACCTTCGCTCGAATGGAAATTGTTTGTTTGCTTCTGGCCTGATGCCGGCGGCATTAAACCTATTTTTCTGTTTTGGAGAATTTTCCGTTGTGTTTGTCAATTAATCAATAGCACCCACAATCAAATCCAAAGACAAGCTAGATCGCTCGTTGCTCGTTGGACGTTGTTTTTCAGCGACAACAGACGTTTATTGTTTGCACTTAACACAATCGCAACTACAACATGAGGTGAATTTCAGTAATAAACTGTTTAGGATCCAAATTTAGATTTGCCTAATTGTCCGAGATGTATGAGAACATTTCAACCCCAATTTCACCTGGCACCGAGTCATAATTGTATCTAATCAATGCAGATAAAGCAACGCGCGGTTGGGTGGACTGAGTTTTATTTTGATAACTCGAGGTGGGTTTACGATCGCCGAATGAACCATAACTTCATTCCCGAGGTGTCAAGAGAGCCATAAAACGTGTAGTGATAAACATTAATTTCTTTCAAAATAAATTCCGAATCAATGAAGCATTTAGTTGAGTCTCGGCTGGGTTTATGTTTGTTTATGTTTGCTTCCCCAGACTCTGGGCATGGCCCTTGAGGTGGTTTATTACCGCTTTGCCGGCTGGCACTGCTCGGTTTCTACGTTATGCCGTCTGGGAGGTAATCAAAATAAATCTGTGAAGTCTTCAGGGAGACGAATTTGAATTTGAATCCTAATCCACGGGGCATGTCCGCGTTTGAACAATTAATTTGATTGATCTGGTGTCGTTTTACATTTACCGCCCGAATTTATTAGATTCCATGAGGAAAACATATCATCGTCATATGTCTGACATTTCGGATTGGTTACCAAAGTAATCAAAGCAGAAACTTAAAGTCCAACTATAATATAAAATTGGACCAGAAGAGACTCAGAAATGATACATCTTTTCAAGATTCGTTGAGTTTCGTTAAGTTTTTCTTACTTTAGTGGGTAAGAAATGAATCGCTCCCGAAAAGTCCCTAACTGACAGTTGTTTTTGAACTTTGCGTAAGGGTACAGAAGGAATTAAGGCCTCTTTTAAATAACGGTAATGTAGACTACTTTTATCTGGACTATAACTGAGACAACTGGTTAGTATCTAAATGTGAGTCATAAACAAATTTCAAATTATAACTAATGTCAATAGAATTAAAAAAAATCTCATAGATTCCTACGCCTCTTGATACTTGTTGAACTTGAATCGAAGTCATATTCCACGGGCTGAGACTTATTTTTCATCTTCACGCTCCTTGAGGTCTTTGAGGCTTACTTACCCAAAGTAAGGTACCATGGGTTACTTGCATAAGGGGTTTTACTAGTACAGCACTATGGCTAGATAAAGGAAACCATGGAATGCTTGCCCTACCCTTGCCCAAGAAAGATTCGAAAAAATAAATAGAACATCCTTAACGGGGAGAGACTTTCAAGAAATGCCATCTAGGACGGTCGTCAATAGCCATAGACACTGGTCGCAGCAACAGTGTTTGTATGACACACGCCAAACTCTACAAATCAATTCAAGGTACGGTGGGAGTGTGACTTTTGGATTACTTCCTACGCATGCCTGAACTTGCACACGAATGGCCTAATGTAGGACCTCATGGTGTACAATAGATAGGCGACTACGTGACGCAAGAGGTGTCGCTCGCACTCTTGAAGATATTCTCCACGATCTCTGTGCACGACAGGATACACTGCCACTATGGCAGTATTGAGTCACCAGAAAACTGTCAGCCCCTTCCACTCCAGAGAGGACAATAGAGTAAGAGAAACAAAACCTGAGTCCATTTTGCACATCAGCACCACCTAAGCAAAAGAAGAAACAATTGCGCCCAAAAAGCTCTCCCTTATCCCGGTGCCTTCAGAAGCTTTGAGTGTCATCTGCGAACGAAATTTGCCTCGGGAATAAAATATACGCGTTTACACACCCTTTTAAGTGGTCTTGGAAATCAATCTATTCTTATTGCCAAATATTTTTTCTGTCAAAATGCACTTAAGGCCTTATCATGTGCGATAAGATATGGCAGTGCGTGAATACGACGCACTGAGCGTTAGAGAATGATCGATAACTAACATCCGCCGATTGTGATACACTCCTAATGTCAAGAACACTCATAGATTGCGGTATGTTTACACTTAGTCAATCCAACCATTGAGTGTTTAATGATAAGATAACACTTTCGGAAGCATTAGTGTGTGCTCCAAAAATCCGCTGCAAAGGTGCATATGCCAGGAGGTGTGTGTACAAACGTGTAGGTATACGCTTAAATTTGAATAAATAATGGAGTAACAAAAATAGAATAAAGCTGCAGACAGTGATAATAACTGTTGCCGTCTGTAATAAATGTCTGATTACATCGGTGGCAGCTCACGGGATTAAGAGTGTATAATGTCCCATTAGTTGAAGGCAGAGAAAGCATAAATCAAATACAAATTATATTATCGAGATAGCAGACCCTTGCTCCTTACAATTTTTTGACAGCGCTTTTCATAAGCATTCTCGGACCAATCGAACTTATCAGAGAATGTCATTTATTTGAGCTCGTATCTAGCTGGCAAAAATTCCCTCACGTTCATGGGTGGACAAGTGACAAGATCTCTTTTAGTTGATTTATCCGGAAAACCACAAACGGGAGTGAATTTTTGGGTGAAGCACACTCATCTTATTCTATATTCGGCGAGATTAGTTTTTTTGCAAGCTTATATACTCTTTGCAACTTTTATTTACCATCTAACCGTTTCTCTTTTTCTTGAATTCTATGTATCTGCTTGAAGAAGAGACCGTCTGCAGACGGTTATAAAGGTTAGAGGGTTAAGTTACCCGGGATAATTATCGCCGCTTATGCAAAAAGCGCGGATAAAACCAATTGCGTCCAACCATTATTTTCTCTGTGCTATCGATTATATTGATTGGAAAAGTCACAAAATTCATCCATGAATTCATTTACATATTTGAAAATATTTGAAAAACGCAAATAGATTGAAAAGGGCTGAGGAAAAAATTTGCACATTTAATTTCAGAAATGAAGTATGATAGAGGCGCCCAACTTCAGCCTCTCTTGCCCCTTAAAATGTTTGACAACCATTTTTTATATCGTTTTCTCAAACCTAATTGACCAATCAGAGAAGGGCATTTACGTTATTTTTGTGAATAACTGTCAAAAATTCATGAATCAAGAAGTCAAGTCAAGAAGTCACTCAAATTCGTCAATGGACCAGAAGTGAAGTATGATAGAGATTCCCAACTTCACAGCTGATTGACCCCTAGTCCATCGACGAATTTCAGAGGCTATTTGACAGTTATTCCAAATTTTTTAAAGTTATTTACGAAATAACGTAAATGCCGTTCTCCGATTGTTGAATATGTCGTTAGAAAACGATACAAAAAATGGTTGTCAAAAATTTTAAGGGGCAAGGGAGGTAGAAGTTGGGCATCTCTATCATACTTCATTTCTGCGATAAACTAGGGGTCAATCAGCTGTGAAGTTGGGCAGCTCTATAATACTTCGATTCTGTTTAATGTACTGCCCCTGTCAATATTCCGATTCCTCAGAACTGGAAATTTAACCTCGAACTGTATTTGTTTTCCACAATTATTTGTTCCTAATTATTTTCAATGTCTAGTTTTTTAACAGCTGACTGTCCCAAATGTCATAAATGTCATCTGTGCAGACAAGTCCTATTATGATTTATTAAGGACCGGCACTTTTTCTTGCCGTCACTTTTCTGACCTTCTACAGGGAGCAATGGCACGGTTTAGTGCTTAAAAGAAACGTCTTCGCATTCTGTTTAACGTAAAAGTCTCATCAAATGCGACATCGCTGAGAAACTCACCGTTTTCAAGATTTAGACGATTTTTCTAACTGAAGGTGGGTAGGTCACCTTGGCACTTACAATTTAAGCGTATATGCGCTTAGAAAAAAACACGCCTATTGTCACATTTAAATGAGAAACACAAGACTGCGTTGCTACTGCCGACTTCGCGTTACGAAAGTACACAGTCGTCAACACATTCGCTCAAATGACAACTGTGTGCATCTTTGACATACCAAATGAACAATAATGTGTCCATCCTGCATGAGAAAACTTTTACTTTTGACGTTACATTATGATCCTGCCAACTGAATATAGATAACCTTCAAGTCGAATTTCACGGGATATCAAAGATAGCATCCTCTAGGTGCTTTGTATAGGCAAATGAGGGGGGATGCCAAAATATGGCAAAAAAAAATCCACGAAGCTGGATTTAGAGCTTGAAAATCGACTGGATGGCGCAGTTGGTTAAGTGTCCGCCCTGGTTAGTGGGGTCCACGGTTCGAATCCCGTTGAAAGCAAAGTTAATACGCTTTCTTCTGGTTTTCAAATCTAGGCCAGTCACCATTTGCCATTGAGATCAAATTAACGGCACTATCAAAGGAGGTGGCAATCAGTGGTAGTAGTCTGACGGTGGATATCGCAATGGACCAGCATGGTCTAAGTGTGCTTGTGAATTCACTAGCAGTCTCTTCCCTACCCTACCCTTGACATAGAGGGAGACGGCTGTGTATATTCTCAGGTAAGCCACTAAGGAGTTACATATTCGACTGTAAAGCTGTCTGGGAATGTCACAAAACACTGAATTCGTTGCAGAAAATGACAGACTAAAGCTGATTTGGGTGCCAAGACATGAAAACCGTGAAGGTAATGAAAAAGTGGATACACAAGCCAAGTTAGGTGCTAACCTTCATTGGGCCCTCCCCCTTTTTTTTGATTCAACCATACGGACACAAAGCTTCATCCACACAAGTGGATCATACATAGGAACCAGTTCCAAACCAAATCCCTACTAGATGTGTGGAGGCAGCAGTTAAGTCCAAGACCAAAAAAAGGGTGCAATAGATCTTTCTGGTCGCAGTACTAGTGTCATTTGTGACATACACTGATTCTCTGATCTCCCTCATCTTTCAACAAACGCAGCAGGACACATTATTTTGAGCATTGCCTTTGTATTCCTTGTGTTATGGGTACGCAGCAATGTCTTTTGGCTAAGCCCGACCTGCTGCCGAACGGGACACTCGCCTGGTCACGCTTGGGCATAGCTCCTGATGAGTTAGAGCCGATGGCGGAGGATCGAGTTGCCTGAGGATCTCTCGTGCGTGGTTTACCCCCGCGACCTCTTTAGTGGAGCATGCGGGTCAGAAGACGATGATGCTGATGACAGAGCCGAGTAGAAACCAAATGCAAATTACCCGATTCGCGTGAGGGGCCAGGAAATCATACGCGCCCCAGATTGCAGCCTCACTGTGTGACACATTCACATTTTAATCATTGGACGTGGTGGAGCGTTACTGCCAGGATATCGAATTGACCAACATCAGCTGGTTCGGGCTCGAGACTAATGCCAAATCGATCTACAGCTGTTTTTTGGATTTGGAAAAGGCATACGACAGAGTTCCTACGGGTCAATTCCGCAGTTTTCTGCAGGATTATGTGCTCTTTTGGAGGTCATTTCTCTCTCAGCTGCAACTTCGTCAAGGGTCTGTCCTGTCACCTATCCTTTGTTGCAGAGCGGCCGAGGCAATGGTGCATATGGTGCTACTGGGGTGAAAGAGGTTATGGTTATTTCCAGAACGCATGTTCTACACTTGCTGGTGGGATGTTCCACAGAAGCGGGTGGAGGAGTTTGATTATGTCGGGTCTTTTTTAGGTGTGATGCGAGGAATAATGCTGGGCTTTTTTGTAGGATTGACAAGTCTATTTCAATTGTGACGCAGCGTGGAAGCTCTGTAATCAGAAAAAACCCTCTTAGCTTTGACACCCCAAGATAGCGGTTTTCAACTCAGTTTGTATTCCATCTCTTAAAGAATACGATCGCGAATAAAAGCTGCCGATACAGGATTTCTTTGTAATGTGTCGTAATTCGCTTGCCGGGTTAGAGTGACAAAGGCGACGGAGAAAGAGCTATGTGTCGATGGTTTGGTCACGTGACATGAAATTCCTCGTGTCTTGAATGCGATTCCATCAAGTAGCGACGCGTGGCAGACCCAGGACGAGGTGGTTGGACCAATTCCAGCCTTGTTGCGTTTGTTCATAGCCCGTGATGAGTTAGAGTCGAAGGTGGAGGATTGAGTCGGCGAAAAATTTCTCGCGAGGGCAGACCACTTTAGTCCATCACTAGGGTCACTGAAAATGGGATGAGACGAGAAACAAAGTGATTATGTTCCATATTCGGACTTTACATTGAACGCTCCACCAATGGCTAGTCCATAAAAGGATCATATATCTCTGCACACTGCACGACCGACTTCGCATTTCGAACAGTCCCAGGTCGATCTTACCTCCTACTCAAACATGAAAGTATGTCATTTTGAAGTCCCCACCCGCATTCAGTTCAAACTGAACTCTCCCCGGCATCAATCAATCATTCGCCTTTAAGTAGATGGCTTGAATATTTCATGAGTTAAGCGCTAAAGGGAATTCAACACCCCCTTACCTGTCCGCTACAAAAAAAGAAGCAGGCAAAGGGTTCAGGTCGAATGTCAAATGGTAAACGTACGTCACCCCTGTGGTAGCTTTAAACATTGATCAACGTTCACACAGTTATACAAGCATAACCTTCAATTATTGGCACAGCACCTTAATGACCCCCCCTATGCAGAGTGTGTCCTTCCCTCCTTCGACGGGGCATACCACACACACACACACACAGGAGCATGTGGTTTTTCAATAAAATATCATCGATTTCAAAACCTCACTCTCGTGCAGTCGATTGAGAAAATAAAACTGAAGTCTCTGACTATGATGGACCATCAAAAGGGTGGAACTGGGACTCCATGTCTGCGGTATAAAATTATGAATAGCCTAAAAATGATAAAAAAAATAACGAAATAGCTCTCAAGAGAGAATCAAAGTTTGGATGGAATTCATGAAAAGTTGCGGGAAACTTGAGCAAAACTTGTTCACAATGAAGTGTCCTCGATGTGCGATTGGGGGTATTTGTTAGTCTTTGAATCAGACTCGATTCTTTGTTCTTTGACTTGTGAGGGCATTGTGGGGGAGCCTAAGGTCGTTTGGTGCTGTCATGACGAGATTAGTAGAAGAGAAATAATCTCTCAAAACGTAACAAAACGTTATGATGTCATGCACAAGGAAGACGTTCTTAAAAATGTATGGAGACCATTCTTCATTTGGTCTGCGCTTTTCCTGACGTGGAGGACATCCGCATTGCCTCCGAGGACGTTGAACAGCATACAAAACATAGCTGACACGTTTTCGAACGCCTCCGGCATCGTCGACAAATGCCTGTTCGGTCAATGGGAGCTATAGGTTTTCTGGGACACATCGTCAATGTTCAGGGATCAAGCCTGTAGAAGGGAAATGAGGAAATGTTTGATTCTTCAAATACTAAGAGACGCCATGCACCAGCAGCCAATTCCAAAAAGTAGCATGGACAAAAGTTTCTCTGGACTGAATCGTGTTGTCAGCATTGCTCAATGCCGCCCTGATGATTAAATGCCTATGATTGTCGATGTTTCTGTGGTTGCAGTGAGATGAGAGATGCATTGCACCACCGAGATGCAGACACATGACAGAGAGAGTGTGTTTTTTCCTAGAAAACTGAAGGCTGCAGAAATGTATGACTGTCAGCTTATAAATGCTAACTTGCCTGTGAAGCAATTTCGCCACAAGTTGGAGAATTGACTGGCTGACTGAGCGATCACAAGTCTCTGGTTTTTGGATACAAGTTAAACTTGCCCAAGTTAAACTAACCCATATCTGTTTGGTTAATATGCATCGAATTTTCGACAAATTCCAGGGAACCAGACCAAAGGACAATTAACTCTCCCGAACTACCACAAAAATTTAAATTGCAGAAATTGCCATTGGATGTCAATTGTTTCGTCGTCTACGGCAGGTCAACACAAAACATTAAGTCGGCCGAAAAGGACCCCCACAAAGTATCGAGTATCGAGCGTTTTGCGTTTTTTTTTCAAAATTGGAACGTTTATTTAAGAAGAACATGTACAATAGTATTATTCAAATATTGCCCATCTGAAGCTATGACTTTTCCCCATCTTTCTGGCAATTTGTGGATCCCATCCCAAAAGGACTGCGCCGGTTGGGCAGCCAAGAATAAATCAAGTCAATTTTTGATATTCTGATCTGATGTGCGTTCTGCATCGACCGGAACAAATGATAGTCAGAAGGGACAAGGTCTAGGCTATAACGTGGGTGGGGTAGAACTTCCCATCCACTGTTTTCCAAATAGTTCCTAACCGGAATAGCAACGTTGGGCCAAGCGTTGTCGTGATGGAAATTGCCTCGTCACATATTCCGGCCGATTTTCAGCTACTGCTCTCTTCAAACGGATTAATTGTGTTCGATAGCGTTGTCCATTGGTGGTTTCACTCGGTTTTAGCAGCTCATAATACAGCACACCCTTCTGACCCCACCAAATACAGAGCATTACCTTCGCGCCATGGATATTCGGCTTTGCCGTTGATTTGGCTGTTTGGCCAAGAAATCACCTTTTAAATCGTGAAAACCACTTTTGGCACGTTCGCTCAGCTAGCACATGTTAACCATAACCTTCCACCAAAATACTATGCCTTTCGGCAGCTGTTTTTTTCATATTAAAGTAATGAAGAAGAACTCCCCGCAAAAACACTTTTTCTGGAACAAAGTTCGACATATCCGATTGAAAAAAAATTGTTGTTCTTTACGCTTCAAATGAATGACATATACTGAAATGACGTACAATGACAGTAGCTTTCCAACGCATGTTCCAATGGAATAATACAAGTTACGCTATCTCTTAGCAAACCACACGAATTCAGTTATAGACCCAATATATTGTTAATTAGAAATGAAAGGTGTTTTTTTTTTACAGGCGGAGAACTTTAAATTCATTATATTGTTCTCTGTGACAGCTAATTTGACAGTTCTCGATTGTTTTGTAGTTAGGACATAGAAAATGTTCGATCCTCTGCTTATCTGGGCAGTGTGGTAAACAGCAGAAGGGGTACGGACGAGGACGTCAAATCACGCATTTGCAAAGCAAGATCTGCGTTCGGAGTTCTATTCAACCACCAAAACGAAACATCGCCTATTCTATTCAAACCTAAAGTCTGTCCTCTTTTATGGGTGCGAATCCTGGAAGGAGACGTCCAGCATATAATCTCAAATTCAGGTTTTCGTACACCGGTGTCTAAGAAGAATTTTGAGAATTTGGTGGCCTCAATGAATTTCGAACAATGATTGATGGGCACACACCGAGCAACCATAAGTATCACATGATATAAAACGCAGGAAATTTAATTGGATCGGCGACACAGTAACACGACCAAATAAGCACATCGGTCGAGAGGCTCTTCGCCTGAAAACACAAGGTTCTAGACGTCCCCGGACGCCAGCTAGGACATGGAGGCGCACTATTGAAGAAGGAATGCGAGAGAATGCCGTCATTTATTATGCTCGTAACAAAGTTGGGTTAATTGTTGGGGCTCCACTTAGAAGTCAAGAATACAAGTAGTAATAGTAGTAGTACTGGTAGTAGTAGTAGTAGTAGTAGTGGTAGTAGTAGTAGTAGAAGAAGTGGTAGTAGTAGTAGTGGTAGTCGTAGTAGTAGTAGAAGGAGTGGTAGTAGTAGTAGTGGTAGTCGTAGTAGTAGTAGTTCATGCATGAAGAAACTCACACCGGAGCAACGTTTACAACGTTCAAATTTATTTTGACAAATTTGGATTAATTCGAGAAACACAAACTAAAGTCATTATCGGAACACCATTACATCTAGAAGTGTCAGCGTTTGGTGATCTTTGTAGAAAGGTTGTCTTGAAATACGATGGTGGTCAAAATGTTTGAAGTCAACGGCGAGAGACATTTCAATCATCTTGCAGGGCTGCACATGGACATGGCAGCTAACCCTCCAAAAGTTCACGTGTATCCTGTGCCTTATCTCAATTTTAAATTCTCACTCTTTAAATAAAACAAACACCCTTTATATCAATACGCTATTTCACAATTTAATTATCTTTAAATGTTTCACAATGGTAAGAACTTTGCGGACTTCCATTTAAGTCCCTTCTCTGGCATCGTTTGCCTGAATTCTTCTCGATAACTTTGAGAACATGTCCATCGGGCGTCGGATAGTGCATTTTAAATCGAATCCTTCCTGACTTATTCTCGTGGGTCAAATTCAGTGATGGGAGAGAAAACAATCGATAATCTCTTGTTTCGTGAAAAATTAGTTCGTTCACAGTGACCATCAATTATCACCAAGAAGGGTGACACCTAACACTGTCTTACTGAAGCATGGGCCTGTGCCTAGTCTGAATCAGAAACATGTTATTTTCATTAGCATTTTATGCTGGCTGGCACTAACTTGATAACCATGCTAGTCATAAAGTAAACGAAGTTGAATGACGTTTTGGTGCAAAGACCGCGTCGCAACTGTGCGATCTGCTCCGCTAAAACTTTCCGCAGATCATTGGCAGAATGTGGTGAAAATACCAGTCGCAGCCGGTAATTCTTATACACGAATCAACGAATAATTTGTAGGTAATTGCTGTTGTTTGATGCATTTTTTCCCGATCCTAGCAATGGACTTGACTTTTGGCCATTTGGGGGATACTAGAAGGAAAGTGATTGCAAATAGAAAATACTGAAATCCGATTCATTACTTCCCAATCGAGAGGAGTAGACTTCGATGATGTGACCATATGTAGGTGTTCGTCCTTTCCAGCAGACGCGTGTCCAGACGTTGCTCACGTAGATAAGCAATTCGAATGAATTGTGCCATGATTGGACCATCAGTTGTCGCCACGACATTCAAAGCACGGTTAGTAAGTGGAGAGATGTAAGTAGTTAGACGGTAGTGCTCCAGAATTTTTTCAAAAGACAACAAAATGACATCTTTCCTTAGTGTATAGTCTGGGCAAATGAGACAATCGGGAGTTTCAGGTCAATCGGGGTTCTAGCCAATATATAAAAGAAGAATAAATAAAAGAAGAGGATAGGGGAACATCAACAGCCCTGTAACAGACGAGGTGGGACCCGACTTCGATATCAGAGCCCATTGGTAATTGCGGTTACCATTTCACGTAATGGTGGCTGTCAGAAGTTCATACACACACAAATACAGGCCAGCAAGTTCGCCCCTTTACCCAGAAACCCTAAGCGTGGAATTACATTTAGAACACGAAGCTTTTTACTGCGCTTCGCCGAGGATAAACAAGCAGTAAATCTGCCATATCTAGAAGCAAGATTTACTTCATGACAACGTCGGATGTCGTTGATGCTCGCATGTCCTTGCCGCACAAGTAAAACTGCGGGAACTAGAACACTGTGAATGGCCCAAGAGACCACGTTTCTGAATAGAGGATAATTGGTAATCATCCCCGCGTAGTAATACCAATTGGCAGTTTCGCGGGAGAATGGTTGATGAGTGCAGAGGTTTGGCTTAGCAAGTAGGTACGGGGAACAGGAGAATAACACACTCTTTAGCGGATTCCACTTCCATTGGCGTAGATCATGCAAAAAAGAGCACCATCATTTGAGTATCCATATGACCTTGTGTAACACCGCCCTGTGAACAGCTACTCGTTGTTGATTGTATGTACGTCATCTGTACATGTTCGTCTCAGAATAATTACATGTATAATTGGAGCGACAATAAATACCAGTGGATGTTATGCTTTGTAACGCGAAGTCAATTGAATGCCCCGAAATCTGAAGCTCTACAAGCGAGTGCACCAGGTCGCCTGGTGGATTCAGGGTGAGTCGGATTGATCATGCCCGGCAACTAACCAGGGGTTGATAGGGGAACATTTTTGAGAAAGTGGCAATCAGTCTGCCACATTCTCGTCATTCAGACAGTTTCTGATCACAAATGTGGCAATTGGCTTCTAATCGTCAAACCATGTGGTAGTCTGAGAAATAAGGTTATCTAACGAATTCATGAACATTTTGAGTCAACAGAATTGAATTCCGGAAGTGACTTCTTTTTCCAGACTGGACATGACACAGATCTAAGTCCGTTGAAAACCGATTGCGGGTGTATAAGGAAGACTCTTTGGAATTCAACTCGAAAGAGATTTTTAATTTACAAGAAATTGAACAACAGTTAAATGAGGAAATTCCCAGTTTTATCCTCCTGTTTATTAACTCCTTAGAAAAATGCTTATTTTAACAAATCCCACTTAAATGCTAAATCAAATTTAAAACTTTAAAATATCCAGTCCGCTTTCCATTCTTATTCTGGAAGATTACGAATATCGAACATCAAACTTCAGAGGCAACAAATAGTCTGACAGTGTTTTTAACTCGCCAGCATCCGCTGCCACCAGGGCCGGCCGGAGGCAAATGAGCGACCTCTGCAAGCCCTACCTTTGGCGCCCCATAAGTTGCTTCCAAATTACACAATTACAAATTAGCGAATGTATGTAATCATATGAGCGAAGCCCACCGAATTTGTTTCTGCACGTGTGCAATTTACTCATCTGCCACACAAAATCCTACCAAGGCCGAGCACGATAATTTCTCGCACAAGGAACGAATTCATCATCAAATATGAACAGAGAAGAGAGTTTCCTATTTTGAGATGTTTTGAGTGACAGGCGGAGTTTTTTTTTCTGCACGATTCGCTCAACTTCTTTTGTTGGATTTATTACGACTCTTTCCGAACTAGTTGCTGCTGTGTGAATGGATTTTGGTGTGAACAGACGTGATGAAAGCGTTTCAGAATGCGCCCATAAGAGCTGGGCGCCCTGCCCACATCCTGCACATATAGTGGGTCCGGCCCTGCCTGCCACGGATAATTTTTCACACATTATGCTTCCAAAAAACTACCCACCAGAAACATCAAGTAATGACACCACTGAAGAAGTGAATGACACAACTCCTCACGAATTGGAACACAAGGAATCAGTGAGGTTGAAGAAATGAAAAGAAGAGACTAGTAGTCTCTCTGGTCGCCGCGCAGACTTTTGCAATTAATTTTAGTCTTCAAAAAAGTGCATATTTTTGTCATCTGAATGGACAGTGATGATGAGGATTTTTGTGCTAATAAGCAGTATGCTTAGACAGGACGTCGGTGATGTGTGAAGTAAAACAACCGCTCTTGGCGTGGAAATCTGTTTATTTTAACAAAGAATCATAAACCAGCATCCAAACCCATTGGCAGTTCAGCTTTTAGGAAAATGAAATAAGTTCTGAGGAAAATTTGTAACAACAGTCGAACTTCCATATATAATGAAGTTCTCCGTATAATGAACAAATTTCAAACACACAACTTTCTGAGGAGGGATTAGCAAGAAGGAAAGATATTGCCAAGGAGTTTGGAATTCTTCCCAGTTCATTTTCAAACATTCTAAAAAACAAGTCAGTGATTCTAAAAAGTGCAGAAGACGGACAATTAAGTGCTAAACGCAAAAGACTTCGAACATGTCTTTTTGAGGATATTGATGAAGCAATGCTGATGTGGATAACAGCTGCACGTGGAAGGAACAATAATAAAGGAAAAAGCCAAAGAGTTTGCGGATGCCCTGGGACACAAAGAATTTGAAGCGAGTACTTGTTGGATGGCTACCTTCAAAAAACGGCACGGAATTGTTCAGAAAACCTTATATGGAGAAAGTGCTGACGCCAACTTACAAGATCGGAATGATTGGGTACTGAACGTTTTGCCGAAACTGATGCAAAAATATAAACAAGACGACATTTTTAACGCCGATGAGACTGGCTTATTTTTTAAATGCTTGCCAAATGAAACACTGGCATTTAAAAACGAGAAGTGCTTTGGCGGAAAATATAGCAAAGAGCGAATGACCGTTCTGATAGCAAGCAACATGACCGGGTTGGAAAAGCTTAAATTGCTTGTTATTGGAAAAGCTAAAAATCCTGCTTTAAAGGTATTAGAATATTAGATGTGCATTATGAGTCTAACAAAAAGGCGTGGACGATCGGTGAAATTTTTACAAAATGACTTTTACAGCTCGACAAAAAATTTGCTTCTCAAAAGAGGAATGTATTGCTGTTTGTTGATAATTGTACTGCGCACCCCAGGGATGTAAGGGATGAGCTCGTCTTTTTTCCTCCAAACATAACTTCATTGCTTCAACCAATGGACCAAGGCATTATCCACAACATAAAACAACTTTACAGAAAGCAAATTATAACCAACATATTAACACGAATGGATGAAGGCAATCCTGTTATTGCCATAGATTTGCTGCAAGCCATTCGAAATCCAAGCACAATATGGAACGTCTGCTTAAAACCAGAAACAATTGCAAACTGTTTTAGAAAGGCAGGAACACAACTTCGACCATTCCAGGGCACCTTGAATGTCAGCATTGTCTCATAGGTTTGCACAAATTTTTAACATTCCTCATTGCAAAATAATTCAGTTCAGTGCAGTATTTTGAAGTTAACGAAACTTAACGAAACAAAGATGTGGCCAATGCGGTAAGGTGTGTCCTTTCTTGGATACACAGACATTTTTTGTTTCGTTCGACATTTTGATTACTTTGTAATAATATCAAAAAAAAAATCTACCAAAAACGTCCCAGTGATTGGGTCATGGCCTATGAAGTGAAGACAATTCGACACTGCAAGCCGGGTCTGAATCACCTGTCTCAAACTGCAGTCGAAATGAAAGTCCTGAGAATAAATCAAAGATTGGCATATCAAAAACCAAGTGCCAGCAAGCATTGACTGTGGCTTAAACCTCAACACACGGGCGACAACTATGAGCTTATCACACCAGTTTATCAAATAAAATGCAATGTGAAATGATAAGCCTCAATTCTATGAAATGTATTATTTGATACTGCACAAAGGGACTTTGTTCTTCTCAGAAGATGGAGGAATGAATGATGGCATCAAAGTCAACTGGACCTTCAAGGATACTCTCCCTCCAGCTTTACAAATCAATCACTACATCTATGACGAGAGGGGACCTAATCTTAACTCATCAGCAGTCCATTTCTTCGCATCACAAAAATACATAGTTTGATGTAGACTCCGATCGGAGAAGTTTGAGAAGTTTCTCTTAGACTGGACAGACCTTGGCAGTGACTCAAGAGAGCTGGAGCTGTGCGATATGAAAGCCAACCTTTCTTCCAACCTTTATAGCCACCGTACGAGTCAACGTATCTAGCCATTTCGGCAGTCCTTAAAGTTGTTATGTAATCGGTTGTTATAAGGCCTTCAAAGCTCCTTAACGCGGTCTTCTGTAAATATGCCGAATAAGTCAATCATCCTAGACAAATGAAGCGGAACAACAGGCATTCATGATTGCAGTGCATGTCCATTTGTAATTCAAATAGGCGGTTGTGAGATGCGACCACTGAAATATCGAGACTCCTTACGCATCTTGAAAAAATGCCCATTCCTATCAGAAACAGTTGGCAACTATGTTCCGCATTGAGAAGTCGGAAAATAGTCGACGAACATCATCAACTAGTCTTTTAGCGTGTGCCGCAATTGGATATCGATTTGGTCCCTACTTCAAATACTTGGAATTTTTCCCAGGAGATCTCCCTCCGCTAATCGGTAATCGCAATCATTCGAAACGTCACGGCTATTTATGCCATTCAAATGATATTCACCAACCGACCATGATTTAACACCAATTTCACGGTATTTGCTTAATCGTCCGCATTTGCCGCCATCTGTCAGCACCACTAATCCATCAGCCAATTGTATCTAAAAGTGCTATCAATCTGTCAGATAAGTGTGTTTGAGACAAAAATAACACAGAGGACAGAAAAAATACGAAACGAATACACTCAAAATCGAACAAAAAAAAAAAGAAAAGAAAACAGAACAGAAAAACAATTTGATTTAAATGAAATCCATGACGCTGAATGCGGAATGAATGTGAATTTATGGGCTTGTGTTGTGTTGCCGTTTGATATCGACTCACCTCGAATCCTTTGATTTTATAGATCTGCTCATTGGTAACCAAATACACTAACGCTAACGGTAGCAATGCAATCGCCGAGAAGAACAAAAAATACCGCCTTATGGCGCGCCAGTATGTCTTGTTTGGTCTCATTTAATATTTTACAAGTAATTCATTGAAGCGCTGCAGCGAAGCATTGCTCAGCACCACATAAATAATATCTGTTCAGTGTTCTGTGTGTTTTTGTTGTTTCAACGATGACTAGCAACGATGATTCGTCGTCTTCGTTGTCGTCGAGCCCGTTGTCGTGCGAATACTTGTCGAAATCAAATCACAAAACGAAAACTGCTTTAACTGCAAATTTTATACAATACAAAACGAGACTGTATCTATTACCCGCGAAGTAGAGGTGCTGTGCAGACACAACACAATCGTTGCGCTTGGTTATTCTATTCAAAACAAAACCAAAAAACGAAAAAAACAAAAAAAGATCGCTTTTAAAAATAGATAAGTTTATCTGAAGGATTGTTGTTGTGGGCTTTCAATTTGCATTTCAAAGGTTGGCTTCGTCGACTTTCTGCATTTCGTGATTAACTTCAATCAAATCGTGAACCTTTCTCGTTTCTTGACGACTGCTGGGATGTACCTCGTTCTAGTTTTCAGCTCTTTTCTTTGCGCGTTGGAAGCCCGATTTCGATTTCGTAACACAAACTCTTCGTCGTCATCAGCTTCGGGGGCCTGTGCTCTTAACGCACTCACATCCGGGCAACTGAATGGGTTCCGCTTATCAATCCTTCACCGGTCTGGTGGAGGCTGGTATATAATTTGTGGCTTTCAATTTAATTTTAAACTCTACGATATCGATTTTTTTTTTTAAATCACAGAACAAAATCACTGTATGCGCACTTATGCAGCTATCACACACTTATTTGCATGTTTCGAGGATGAGAGTTTATTTCTTTTTTTTCGCTTAGAATGCATCCACGGGGATGTGGGTATGTATCACAGAACCACCGATAATCCCGGAACACGAAGCACTAAAGGATTTCAGCGAATTGTAATTCGTTTCTCCTTGGGGGTTGGAGAGGTTTGTTTCCTGCTGTCACTGCATAACAAACCCCATCCACAATGCAAGGTACACGAGTGGATATTGTTATGGGTTTTCCTTCTCGTCGCTCTCTTTTTTTCTGTAAAACTAAATCGATAAAGTCTTTGGGAAGGATAAAAACGGTGGCTGTGGCAGCACACAGGAAAAACGAAAACCGAAATAAAAAAAATAGAATTGTCCGACCGAAAATCCTATCGGAGAAAGGCGCCAGTGCGTGTCGTTTCGAGAGTCACGATGAATGCGAACTGAGAGCAAGTGTCGGAATGCCGTCGTTGCTGGTGTGGAGGGGAAATTTATATTTTCATTTTCCACATTCATGATTCAAATCCAATCCAATCCACTGCTCTGCTATCGCGCTCTCCAACAGAGGAGAGTGTGGTGAAAGAGGCAATTACAAACAACGAAAAGCTCGCTCTCACTCGGGTGCTCTCTCTCTACTCTCTAGCGCAAGCCGACTGGGCAAAGTGGGGTGTGCAAGAAATTTGCTTTCGTTCTAAGCGCGTCACGCGAGGGCGATGCAGAGTTGCGCTGCGATGAATCGACTTGGTTTGGTTGCCAAGAAGACAACAGCTTGCCTCGCTGTTGGGCAACAGCAAACAGGGTTGGTTTATTGACAGACGCATGATGTAAGTCAACTGGGGTGAACTCGATCGGATACGGAACAATGATCGGTGGAATTTTGAATTTATAAATAAGCCATGTGCAATTATTGGGAAATTCGTCGACTGTTTCTTTTTCAAATGAAACTGACAACATCTGACAAAATAATTGGTTTTCCACAGAGGTGAACAAATTTTGACACACATTTGAACACACTTCCCGTGGCAACTCTTGCGTTCACTCAGAGGTCATTGGCACCAATTAGAGACCCACTCACGAAAATTAGAGACAAGATACGATTAAAAGTGACAACGAGTCGGTGGACTCTAGGAAAATAATATTTATTAGCTGCCTATTTTTAGTAGATTTCGGTTGGATTTCAACAATATATCGGAAATATCCGACTTCTCAGCTGATTGTCGCCATGCCCACCGACGGATTTGAGGGACTTTCTGGCCGTTAATTGATGACATTCTCTGACTGGTCCCGACGGAACTTGACCAATGTAGATAGGCTTTTACACAGTACGGGGCAAGTAAGGCTTAAAACACAAGCGATTCTAAGGTTTCGGAAAATACTCAGAAATCGTTGGTCAACTACCCCCGAAGGCAGTCAGAGACAAGAAGAAACTCCTGCACACGTTAATTGATGACATTCTCTGACTGGTCCCGACGGAACTTGACCAATGTAGATAGGCTTTTACACAGTACGGGGCAAGTAAGGCTTAAAACACAAGCGATTCTAAGGTTTCGGAAAATACTCAGAAATCGTTGGTCAACTACCCCCGCAGGCAGTCAGAGACAAGAAGAAACTCCTGCACACGTTAATTGATGACATTCTCTGACTGGTCCCGACGGAACTTGACCAATGTAGATAGGCTTTTACACAGTACGGGGCAAGTAAGGCTTAAAGCACAAGCGATTCTCAGGTTTCGGAAAATACTCAGAAATCGTTGATCAACTACCCCCGATGGCAGTCAGAGACAAAAAGAAACTGCTGCACTAAATTTTGCAGAACATAAAAAGTGTAGCATATAGGTTAAGTTTTGTAAACATAAGGGTAGGCAGTAAGATCTTCAGCTTTTGCCAAGCTATAGATCACTCCCTACTTGGCGGAATGCCAGCAAGGATTCTTGTCGAAGCACAGGTCATTTCGACGTCGATGGCACCGATGTATAGTCTCCACAACACCTGCTATGAGGTGAACCTATGTACACAGCAAGCGCCCTGGCAGTTGTGCGTAGCTACCCGCACAACCCGCCTACTTAAAAAATACAAGTTACGAGGGAGCAAGCACCGACGACGACGACACGGTACGAAAACTGACAACGGCTTGAGAGTGTACTAGTGATATGTGAGTACACTGCGGCTCACCAATTGGAAGAGATCCTCACGCTGTACAAGGCGGATATTACTGCGACAAAAGCACACGCTGGGTCCGACAAGGGACGATGAGAAAAAGAGAGAGCGACATAGATTACAGATGTCACAAAAGTTTGCTCATGTTGGGTTGCGGGGAAACGGTGCCGAATGACAAACGCCTGGCTGTGTCCGTATCCAAGGCAATTCTATAGCATTCCTAGCTGAGGGTCACTGCCGATCCAGTCATCAAAACCTTGATGTCTTCTATAACTTGGATTTTATACCGGATGTTCAGTCTTCCTCTCCTTTTCAGACCATGAGGCTCCGATTCGAAGACAGCATTGGTGTCCATGCACTCAAGGATGCTTGCAATCCGAACTACTTCCAAATGATTAAGCAGGTCGTATGGTTCATGGTTGTGTCTTCTTCTGTATTCACCTTCATCACAGGAAGAACCATGTTATAGATGTTCGACGCAGAATTTTTTTTTAGAAGTCGCCAAGAATCTGTTCTCGTCGTCCACTTTCCTGCTCCATATGGCAGCAGCGCTGAGGAAAATAAAAATTTAGTAGAGTCAAATTTTGCACCTTCAAGTAAGGAGCTGAAGTAACTGAAGCTGAAGTCACTAATTTGACGGTTATTCACTATGTGCGTTGAGAGCTAGAGCTCCATAAACATCGAAACTTAGTTGGAACCCTCGAGGCTCGTGTCCAACTGCACACTCATATGATCATGGTTCACTTCATATAATGTTGGTTCACTTATTTATTTTTTTTTTTTTTCTTAGTAGATCGATCAATTGGTCTTCAATTTTGGATATAATTGGCTTCTTCTCAAAAAAAACGAAAAAGACTTTTCCAATCTCATATCAGACACAAAAAGTGTGTCCATCCTCCCTAATACACACTTTCCTCCGGCACATAGAGTACTTTACTTCCCTGTAAGTAACTCCCTGAACCAATTGTATTCCCTTTTGCGGCAATGACTGTGGTTAGTCTATGGAAAAGTACCTCCGTCAGATACTGGAGAATGAATCCATTTCAATTCTCATGTCGCGTCGCGATTTGCGAACACTTGGTCACACCGGAAACTTGCCTCACTATAAACAGAGAGCGAATGCGAAGCTTTTTTATTTGAAATCATGGCCTACAGCAATGCAGCATAATGGCCACAAGTTTCAAGTGCACTTTTTTCGGGAGCAATGAAACACACAAACGGACACAGCGGAAGTGAGAGAATGCAAGACAGGGAAGCGGATGGATCTGAGGTCAAAACCCATGGAAACAGCAAGCGAGAGAGAGGAGAAGAAAAACTTGAATGAGCACACGTCTGGGGGTGCCGTGGGTTAGCCCACGCCACCACGGTGGGTAGAAGCTTAGGGATGAATCTGAACCGTATTCAGCGCATGTGATCCATTGTGCTGTCAGAAGGTGTATTATGAATTTAGTGCCCAAAGGAAAACACTTTTGAAAGGACTCCAAAAAGGTCCTTAAATGAATCCGAATGGGACATGTTGGCAAAAGGATAGATTTAAAATTGAAAAAAGCGTGTATTTTGTGTGTGCCGTGCCTAAGTACACATATGCGTGACTCTTGTGCGAGTTTAATTAAAAAGAAAGAGAATAAGTCACGGAGAGTGGAGCACTTCGCCCACCCTATTTCTTTGGAACTCGAGTCGGCGGTATTGTCATGCAGTTGTGTAATTTATTGCATGGACTTTATTCGTCATGTTTCACATTAGACGGGTGGAGGCTCATTGCCTGGCATTCGAAAAGCTGCTTGAACTGTGTGTGCTTCGTTTCATGTGTCCATTTTAAGCCAATTATGCCAACCTTAGCATTGATCTTAGTTGTCCCCGTTTGATGTGAGACGATTTAATGGGTAGAACGAACGCCGTTTGTAGTTGTGGTCACGGATAAGGGAAAGAGGGATCACATGTGGTCTGTAAGCAATCCAAACAGAGCAAATTCACTGCAATCTGGGCAAATTATAGATTAAAGGCTTTACTTCAGTCCCATAGACTGAAGGCTTTAACCCGAACGCTGGTACATGTTTTGGGGGTCTTCTGAAACCTCCTTGAGAAATCCCTGACATTAAGAGACGAATGCAGCGGCTTAAGCTGCGATAAACGAAGCAGGTGCTTCCACAAACCTAAGCTTCTTACTAATGAAGAAAAGGCAGCCGAAGACAAAACAACACTAATCACTAGCTAAACTACAATGTGGTCCAACGGTGGTAGCCCTATGGCGGGCAATGCGTAGGAATAGATCTTTAATGATCATCATCAGTCGCAGGAATATACGCATTTATCGGGAGCCCATACCAGGCACCGTGTCATTGGCGCTTTTGTACAACGTTTCAGAGACGGAAATCTGTTCATAATCTGTTCTGCGAATGTCCACTTGGACCAAGATTGCGGAGATTAAAGTAGGAAAGAGCCACATTGGTCTAAAACTGCAGAGGCACTCGTTAACTTACATGTTCCTGATTTACGGTGGATGGGGGAAAAAATTGAATACAATTTGAAAAAGAATCAAGCTCTCTAACTCAGATCTAGAGTGCTACTTACGATTTTTGGGGTCGTTTGCATGCAACTCAAAAAGAATTCCTTATTGACGTGGGACACATGGGTGAAAGGGTTGCTCAACCAAGGGCCTCTCCTGCTAAAACAAATGATTGCTATCTATCTTCAACGGACATGGTTGGTTACTCTAATTTGGCTTGGACATCTGAATAGTTCCATCTATTGCATAAAACGACCAACGCGAACTTACCTAACCGTTCATTACTGACAATAGCTACGGTTTTCACATTTGTCTTGCGGGAATACCGACTTAGACCGGTTAGCATAATGTGATGCACTCTCCGCAAATAAACAACAAGATTCAGTTTGTAGAGCGGTGTATTCAAATATTAATTAACAAATCGTTGTGCGTTAAGTATCGTACGTACACAATGTAAAAAATATTGCATATGTAAAAAAGCTCATTTGTACATCAAAAGTTCTAATCATACTGTATCAAGGAATGTATGTTGCAATCCAGCCTCTTGCGACCTTCCAAGTCGGACAATTCCAGTACCACTAGTCCCTCTTGAATCTCTGCTCCCGCCTTTCGAAGTAATTTAATAGCTGCATCCAGAGAACCCCCAGTTGCCAACAGGTCATCAACAACAATGACTTTTTGTCCTGGTTTCACAGCACCCTTTTGCATTTCAAAAATATCCTACGGAAAAAAAACACTAAATTTTGATGATTTCTTGTTGAAATTTCTTACAACTTACGCTGCCATATTCAAGAATGTATTCCACTGATATACACTCACCGGGCAGTTTGCCCTTCTTCCTAATGGGAACACAACCAACACCCAATTCGGATGCGATAAGCAGGTTGAAGAGGAAACCTCGAGATTCAAGACCGATTATCAATTCCACGTCCGGATAGTTTGCTTTTATGTGTGAAACGAGTAGTTCCTTGATGTAAATACATACTTCTGCATTTGTTAAAGCTGCAAATATATCACTGTAAAACGAATAACAATGAAAAACATTCAAATGGACATTGACATCGAATGATGCTGTGTGGCTACTTTACCGAAAGATTATGCCCTTCTTTGGGAAGTCCGGAAATACGCCGATGTGTTTTTTGATAACCTCTAATTTTTGCTCATCGTTCATTGTGACTTTATTTACAGGGCACTTGATAACTAATGGCTGTTCATAAGTTTATGGTGGAAGACAAATTACTTTGAAGATTGCTTATCAGCGCTTTATTGTCATTTGTAATGTTTTTCTTTGTGGCAGGGAAACTGATTTCTTGTCTAGTTTCTGACAACTGGGTCGACTGTCAGTGGTGGATAGTGTTCAAAGATGCGTCGACGATGAATTCGATATAATTCATTAAAACAAACGATGAGGTTATTTTTTAATTTTAATCATAATCATCACAAGATGTGTAGAATTTATACAGCCATGCAAAACAATGTGACATTTTATATGTGATGAATCAGAAATGAAGTATGACAGAGATACCCAACTTCACAGCTGATTGACCCCTAGTCAATCGACGAATTTCATAGACTTTTTGACAGTTATTCACTAAATAACGTAACTGCCGTTCTGTGATAGGTCAATTTGGCTTTAGAAGGCGATATAAAAAATTGTTGTCAAACATTGTAAGGAGCAAGATAGGCAGAAGCTGGGCATCTCTATCATACTTCATTTCTGATCACATATTAAATGTCAAATTTTTCTCGCCGTGCTGTCAAGGATAAGCTAGTTCTACACAATCTTTCTTCAACGTACATATGTTTTATTAAATTTTGTTTGCAAATAATAATCATAAATACAGCTGAATGTGTATTTGCACCTATTAAACGCAGATGGAAATTGACAACTGGGCGAAAATACAGCACTGAGCGCAAGTGCTGCCAAGTCGAAGCCACCGAAGTAACATTTATTTCTAAAATTCCTTCAAAATTATTCGCGTCTACACCATAATTCCTTCAAAGACTTATGGCTTGGAAATGAACTGCAAACCAAGAATTATGAAATTACTCAATTTTTATGTTGCATACAATTTGCATGACATGACAATCAAATGAGATGCAAACAAAAACACAAGATACTTCTTCAAGCAATCTGTCTTACCTTGTCTCTCATTCATTCACACAATCTCTCAATTCCACTACCTGGTCACTGATCAAGCCAGGTGATCTTACTATTCGTTTATGTTGGTTTTTTCAGTTTTTTCGAGGTCTTTCTCAATACCGGACGTTTCCGAGAGCCTAACCGAGATCATACCACCAACGAATGAGGTGGCATCATAAAGCAAAAATAAATTCACCGTGCATAGTGTAAGAGTGTTCCCCATACATATATACGTATATATTTAAAGTGGTGTTCTGTGTCAGTTTTGTACCGAGATCATAAACGATCGGGTACATACCATCAGCATTGAATTGATCATTATTTACACTTTCGTTTCCGATCGTTAACCGTAGGTAAATGCCATGATCTAAAGTTCATCTCAAGGATTGAGAGTTTGTCTTTTGTGCATTTTCGTTGGTGTTTTGCAAAACGTTTTGATTCTGTTTTATTTTGATCTTTCGGATTCCTGCAACCAAGTATATACACACACTCCCGTCGTATGCTCGTACATGACATGAAAGTCGTGATCCATTAAAGTGAACAAAAAGTTGAGTGCAAGACGAAAACAAAATGCCAAAGTGTTACACTGGCTCAGTAGCTGTTGGATACATGATCGTAATTTTGTAAGAAGAATCAAATTGTTTATAGCACCAGCAAAACTTGACCGGGAAAGCGAGCCAGAAATGAATCGCATTGCAGTAGTGTCGCTTCTGTTTCACTGTGTTTCATCAGTGGCTCTTGGTGGTGTCATTTGTGTGCTAGATTATTTCTTGGATTTCTGGGAATATCTGCGTCTCGACAGATAACGTGTTTGGTTGTTTAGCAGACGGCAGTGCATCGCTCAGAGCAAACGTGATGTTTTGAAGATTTTCGCCAAATAGCATTCAAATCACCGCTAAGTCACGTTCAAATGGTCAACTTAAAGTGTTGCATTACACTTGAACAGTTCGCATCGCATTGCACTGCAGTTCGATATTCCAGATGCATTCAATTGTGCAGTGTTTTCCCCGGGGAAGCCGTACGAGTTATCCCGGTTTTCAATTCCCTTCCTTTTTCATTCCACTCACGCACTGTGTTGTGCATCTATGTACGCATCAAGGCGTACCTACTCTGACATACTTTTCGAGGATCGTTTTCATTTCTAAAATTACACACACGCGAGCGCCGTTTACCTGGACGACGAAGATATGATTCCTTTCGAAATCCGAGAGGGCACCAAATTCCTCAGGTAGGCGGATTGACAACGGCTTACTTTCGAATGCACTGTGTTCGCTGAAAGGGAATTTCTCTTTACCAATTAATATACACGATCGCACTTAGCGGAGAAAAGATCGCCATCACCGTGAGACGGATGCTATAACTCGACATACTTCCATTTCAATGACGGTGTGGTGGCGGCGCGGCGCAGCGGTGTGTGTCTCGTGAGGTTGAGGGGTTTTTGCCTTTGCATTCAACGCAACGGCTGCGGTGAGGTGTGTGCATTGGTTTGCGATGTAAGAGAAATTTACGCATCAACATGCAGTGGTCCAGATTCCGTCGTTTATCTATTTACCTAGATCAGTGCGTCATTCAATTAGAAATGCGAAAATATGATCGACTGCCAATCGCTGTCTGATGGTTTCATTCCTAGCTAACGGGTGTTCATCTCAAAGGGGAACTGAACCTGAGACAGAAACTTCGTATTCTGAAACCGGGAAGCCGTTGTGTGCCCACTTAAGTTTATTGGGATCACACGCTAAATGAGGTTAAGATACTCAAGAAGTGTCGAGTGTGATGACACATCGCTGGGCGGGGAGACGAAGAGATGGGGATGGAAAAATGAGTTTTGCATGTCCGTGGGTTGAACCGTAGATGGGAGTCAAATCACATTAGCACATTTCTTGTGGTAAACACGCCTTTCGTGCGTGCAATTTGGCAATTCACGTGAAATTATCACATTTCTCTGTTTGTTGGGTTAACCAATCTGCTCTTCAATCGCTCTGGAACGACTTAATTTAGGGGTGTTTCAAAATACAGTGATTTTGTTTGCAAGCATTATTTGTCTCGTGATCATTTGTTACTTAACATCGTAGTTTTGTGCAACTCTCCTATTTCTCGGCGTCGACTTAATGCTCTTCTAAAATTGTAACTGAAGTGATTTCCTTAAAGTTTCTACGGCCAAACCAAGCTAATTTTAGACTTTTCGTGTTTAAATTTTAATTCAATTTCACTTTTATCCAATGAGGCACTCAGCCTTATTGTGAGTATCAATCGAACAGAATTACACGTGAAAAATTCCACGCATACTTCATTTCAGGTTTTCCCTATCGAGAGTTTCGGGCGAAATTTTGTTCATCTTCGAAAAATTTCACTTATTGTGAGTTTTTATTTCGCGTGGAATATGCAGCCATTCGCATGGGAAATGCTCACTTGATGTTTGTAGGCGAAAAAGAGAACAACAAAGCGGAAAATGTATGTTGTTGGTTTATTTGAAAGCAAAAACGGAAATCAATTATGTACTCACGCTTTTGTTCAAAAACTTGGCTAGAAGACGATTGTCTCGCTTTTGGTATCCGCCTTCTCGGTAAAGAAGAACGCAAGCAAGCGGCCAGCTTTGCAATTGGTGGTACATATTTCAAACTTTTGTTCTGCTGAGGACAAGGGGTTGGTTTATTTAATCGGTAACGCTGTTGAAATCTAAAAAATATAATCTTATGATGTTTCACGCAACTCCAAAGGATTGGATTTATCTCACTCCTTCGAATTGCTAGCTCGCCTTTTCTTTCTTCTTCTCGACATACTATTTGTATTACTTACTTTTTAATTCCTTTAACGTTACTTTTTGCACCCACATTGTTTTCTTAACTTCTTTATTTGCCTACTGTCAAAGCACCGGAATCTATGTTCGAAATGTCACAGTTGCTTCGAAGTGAAATTTTGTCCACGTCAAACTCACAACAGCTAACAAAATCCGGCCGAACACAAATTTCCACGTGGAATATTTCTCGTGTGAAACTCACAATAAGGCTGACTATTTTATTTTCACTCATGATTGTTGGGCGGACCTTTAACCCCCACCCACAAGAACGCGGATAGACATAAGCTGACTAAACTTGGACTTCCAAAGTGAGCACCAAAAGAAACTATTTGAGAGATGGATACCTCTCTCAAAGGATTTTCGGATGTCGCTCCACATAAGCAAGCAAAATTGAACGAACCTCAACGAAACTGAGCCAAGTCGCTATTATGGTCACAGTTCGCTATTGGGCAGTCTCCTAATAATCTTTGGCTGTCACAAAGACTGAATTTGCTTATGATTGTGTGGCAGAGTTGCCTTGAATTCGAAGATTGTGTTAATGTAGCACCCATTGCGAGACTCGATCAAGAAAACTGCATCACTTATGAACACAACATAGCCTAAACGAGTTCGAGGCTATTTGCTTTCAGTTGAATGTTGGGTATAAGAAGATATCAAGGGGGTGCCGCCCTTTTGAAGTGAATTCCGGATTCGGCTCTGGGGTAGGGTAGGTAAGGGGGCTGCTAGTGAAATCACTACCACACTTGGACCATGTTGGTCCATTGTGATACCCACAGTCAGACTACTCCCACTGATCCACCAGTCTAGTGATAGTGCTGTGGAATTTGATCCCAACGGCAAGTGGTTACTGGCCAAGATTTGAAAACCAAATAAAAGTGTCGAACCGAAGACCCCACTAACACCCAGACCTCAGCAGACACTTAACCATCAGCGCCATCCGGGCTCGGCTTCGGCTCTAAGAGCAGACATATTTCCTTTTTCATTTTAGGAGGCGTCGTTGAACTCCTAATGGACTGTGTCGTCTGTTATTCAAATCCCTTTCAACTTGTGTACGACACCGTAGCCATGGTCGTCGACAAAGACGTTCGAACTGAGATATGATGCTGATGTTAGAGTGTAAACAGAGTGTACTTAGAGTGTTTCCAAGCATTCTTGAGTCTAAACATGTTTGAATCTGACGAATCTAAGTTTCGTCAGATCAGCGAGTGTTTATATAATGAGTCGGAGTAGTCGTAACTCAGAGACAAGACGCCAGACAAGAATGTGCGTCGCAGAATTGAGCTTTTATTATTCTCTATCTCTAGCACGCATGCAAGGTACATGCCCTAATCCCCGTGGGTATTGAAGTCGGAGGCACCTGCAAAGCCCACATATGAAGTACTTTCTGTTAAACTGAATCACAAAAATGTCCTTCCATTGTCTTCTACTGATCCATGAATGAATGAGTCTCGAAACGTTGTATGTTGTCATTTGGGACAGTTTTCTATCTCACCAATTATGAAACATTCGTATTCGTACAACTAGAAATTAAGCTGATATTTTGATAGTTAATCACGACCGAAAATGTCATGAAATATGCTGTCGAAAAATGCCGAGGAACCTCTATATGCCAGCTTGGTGGCTTTGATATCCGAACTGCAAACACGACCAACATTGATAATTCAGTAATTAAATTGCAAGTCCCACGGCCATGTTCACTTCTAACAGCCGCCTTCATTGGGCTTGAAACCAAATAATCCTGTTTTGAAGGACCAACCTATGCTCAAGCAACCCACTCGATATCAAAGTATGTTGCACAATTTACTGCGCACCAGAAGATCACTCACTTATTTCTCCTTTTAAAGCTAATTGACAACTTGAGTGCTCAAGGCCTGCAGAGAGGCCATGGGCTAGCAATGGCTCCAGTCACACATGAGCCACTGCTTGTACGCAGCAGTGGACTTTTCGCTGTACTTATTTACGGTATAATTGCCTAGGGCCCATACTAGATAAGACTACTCAATACAATATCCCCAGGGTAGTTCAACGGCTGTCTTTGTGTCGACAGTGTACCCAGAACAATCCTCCTGCGTTGGACAACGTCTTTAATCTCACTCCACTTGATCTACTTGGACAACGAATGTATGCAAGTACGGCTCTTCGTTTCCCTTCTCGTAGTGACACATTTCGAAACTCAAGCACCCCACTTTCGCTCTCACAAAAATGTTGAGAAGTTGATACCAGATACGGCTCTGTACCGCGTTCAGAAACTGTCGCAATCAGAAACAAGAGTTGAATGTGACTTTGTTTCTCACAACTCGATCATCGGTTTTGCCATAAGACTTCCAGAACACTGCAGCATTTCTCAGGCGCAGATTATGGCAATTCTCGACGCACTGTGGATGAAATGAAATGTCATATCTGGGCGCATCTTCACAGGCAGTTAGTCAGCCATTGAAGAGTTTTTAATCCCAAACTGTCGTTTATCTCGAGAAGAGATCGCTGAGCCAAAACAGACATTCTAGGCAACCGCGCTCCGGCTCCGTGTGCTCCGGCCGTAAGGACACCTGCACAATATGGACCTACCTAATTGTGAAGCGGGCGCATTAGCCAAGCGTGATACAACTTTGTCTCCCACTTCACAGAACGAATCTCAATAGAAACACACCTCCCTTCCTATGAACATACTCTAACCGACAAGGTGCCTGGCAAGCAATACATGCCAAACCTCCAAACTTATGGCACCCAGACTAGATGCCGGTTGTAAGATGCCCAACTGTAAACAGCTGGATTCTTTGAACTGATTGTATATACATAAGTCATGCGGTCGATCACATTACAGGACACTACTTCTTAGATCATGACAGAAGAGTAGGCGTCATAGTTAACGCCTTTGGCAGAAGCTGCTTGTTTCAAGATAAGATAGAATGTGTACTACACTTGCTCTGGGTGTTTACTTGAAGTGGAGACTCCATCTTCTTGACTTCATCCTCAGTTCCGTGCTTCTACCTTTCCCCAAGTGAGCTGGGTAACAGATCTAGTTGCATTTCATCATCCAAACAAAGCTTAATGTTCAAGACCTGTTCACGACTTCGGGGAAGTTAGTCCTCTCTTGTCTTGGGAGACAGAATTGTTGTCACTAGGCGTGTTCAATGGCCCGCCTCATCCATTAAAGGGGAAGCAGGTGCAAAGTACGTAACAGAGATCTCCAGGTCACCTGATCTGCCGCCATTGACTCTGAATCATTAAGAGTCTTGCCCAAGCGCAGCCAGGCGAGTTTTTGGTTCAATCAATTGGCCCTGGAATTGCATTTAAGGCACGCCTCGGAAGTCGTGATGACAAGTACATTTTTGCCACGTGACAGAACCATAGAAGCATAGCCGTTCGAAGAGGCCGTGTCTCACCCTATCACGGCGAGTGCCCCCAGAAAGGCAGTGCATTTCAAAACTGACCCAGCTACTGACCCTATTACTCCTCCCATCACTCGTGAAAAATACCACACGATACTTACTTCAATGGGAACCCACCAGAATGTAGAGAATAGGCGTTCTGGGAGCATCCTCGGACTTGTCCACGTTAACCTTCATCCCAGCATCAGCACATACAGCCATAAACCTCTCTAGCGTGCGCGTAGCATCTGGATTTGACAAGTCATGTGCAATAAGACATTCTCAGATTTAACAAATTTTGGATTTCTGATCAATCGTTCTTAGAGTAACACGTTCACGTACACCATTTGGCTGAAGCTATGTGCAACCCACTTAGATCCACTTTCTTCGCCAATATTGGGGGACGTCTGAGAACAATCTTAAGTTGTTTTCCATTCTTAGCTACCCATTCTAGACTTGAATCCATGATCAAGATCGACAGGCGCACTTCTGAATCTATTCAAGGAACAAATTCAATTCTAGACACTCAATTTAGTTTCGATCAGCGTTCATCTCGTTCTCATCAGCAGTGTGAAACTCGCAATAAAACTCTGTGCAGAAACGTGTACTCCACATTCGGCATTAAATTTATAGCCATGGCACACAGCCGCGCCACCGCCAAACCTTTCCCTTTTCTTATCGTACAATTGGCAACTCTGGTATTGCATTTGGCCCGTGAACTACTTCCTTTTGGTGTTATTCCAGTCATGACAGACCTTATAAATTTATAGGCAAACTTAGTGCTTGCATGCAAATGATCATCAACTCGATCGGCATAGTTTATCGGTTGACGTAACATTTTCGTCATGTCGCTTGTCAGTTGTGACATAAGGCAACATTTTTTTGTTTGTTTATAATCCTCATGGTGGATGGGGCGAGAGGGAAGTGAGTGTATTTCGATGAAGTGGCTTCAATGAGATTTTTTGTAAGCTTGAGTGTGCCTTCATTTGCACATGCACTACTAAAATGAAAAACCATGAAATCTGAGGGTTGTGGACGTTCAGTGGGGGATATCGATTGACGCTAAGATTGGAATAATTACAAAGCGATTAGATGAAGACCTCCGATCGATGATTTTATGCGTGAATAAATCTGTGAGGAGCAGTGATGAGGGAAACATTGGACTCGAAATGGTTTCACTTGCGGCAAGTGACAGGGTGTTTGTGGAAGGTGGTATATGAGGCGTGTTTTATAGTCTGTACACAAGTGAACAACAACTAGACTGGCGATGTTGCTAGAACCGTTAGGAACTTGAGCTGGAGATAAGGAATTTGTGGCGACAACACATACTGAATGACAGATGTCAAAAGTTGAAAGCCGAATTTTTTTAAGTAGTTTAGTATTTTTATTCGATTTTAGTGATAAGTTTGGCAGTACATTTTTGAAATCAATTGCGTTAATTTCAACAATCCGATATATGTGGGTATGTTACTTGTAGATGGCGGATTAAGTGCTGTACGCATAAGACCCATTCATATGCTCACACTACGAATTGCGAATTTTTTCAAACTCTCACACTTCAGAGAGCAATGGGTTCAAACAGGCACTTCATCGCTTCTTTCGTCGTTGATTTGTGGATCACGTTTGTCTCTCTTGTGTATTGCGATCTCTGATTGCCAGTTCACAGAGAGAATGATTAATTCGTGCAGATTTAAAAAAATGTAAAGTCCGTAAAACGTAATCGTTAAAATCGTACTTAAACTAATTATTGTTCAGATTTTAGTCGATAAACAAACTAGATACTTCATCCACATCGTTTTGCATATCAAGAAGTTAAACTTGTTGTTTATGGCGATTGGTTGTTTCTGATAGTTCGCATAGGAATGACACTTATGCAAGTGCTGTACAGATTAGCGGCTTCTTGCGGACAGCGAACTGCGAACTTCGCAAGATCGGACATTCCATTCACATGCAATTTTTTACATTCGCAGATAGCCAGTGGTAGAATTCATGTGTGGATCGCGTCTGAAACTTTGTGGATTGTGTTTTCAGTTGGCAAGTCGCCAAGGAAATGATTAATTAGGAGATTTTCGGTAAGAAAAATCTGTAATTAAATGCCTAACTTTTATTATGCGAAATTATGTAATTTTGTTTATATTGGCTGGTATTTCTGAAAATTCGAGTCTGCAGTTCGTGGCTAGTGTGTATAATACTTTATTGGGGGTTGCAACAAGAATTACTTGGCTCAAGCGTTCTATAAAACTCTCGCTCTAATGAACAGGCGACTTCCTTATCAGTACGAAAAGCTGTAGTGGCAAGACGGAAACTACTCGTACTAGTCCCTGTCAAATTGAAAACTTCGGCACCTCGAAGCTGCCTTCTAAGATGTCCTAACGTCTCCTTCTTTACGTCGGTAGCTCCAGCTGGGCTTACAGACGGAAACCACTAGGCTCTGTCAAATTGAAAACTTCGGCACCTCGAAGCTGCCTTCTAAGATGTCCTAACGTCTCCTTCTTTGCGTCGGTAACTCCAAATGGGTTTAGTGATTGCAAATTGATGGGACTGACTAAAACAACAAGACTGGAAGCCTAATGAACGTTACCTGGTCTTAGGGCATTCTCAAGCCATTTAATTCTCACGACAATGAGCTTCATAGATACAATGACGGGGACAATGTTCACATAATTTCCTAGTAAAATCTGAATTCCATCTGAATGTCGATTGCATCGAATATTTATTAATTTATGCAAAATTGTCATCGTCCCATTTTGACTTTCTCAAAGTCCTGTTCGACAATCAATTGGGCAGAGTTTTTGGTTTAGCCCGCTATTCTACATTCCGTAAACAACCGTAAATAAATTTACGTTTTTCAACATTCCAACACCAACTGTTATTATTTACGTACATACATTGAGAGTACATTATATGATTTCCTTCCCTATAACCAATCCCTTCACGGAACCAAAAATGAACGAAACTCAACGAAACAAAGAAGGGGGTTATTGCGATCAGAGTGTATAATGTATGTCTATTCGTTCGCTTGTGTGATTTGTCTTTTAATATCAATTATTGTTGGGTCTTATCAGGATCAGGAGAACTATCGAAGTGATACCAGTGTTGTTGTCGGTCTTCATCAAAGTCTTCTTTGGTTGGTTCAATATTTGACAGATTTTGTGTTATTAGCGCTTCCATCGTCAGATTTCCTGTCTGATATAATTTCATGTGCGATTTCTTGGTTAAGCTAATGGCTCTAATGGGTCGCTCATATTATTCGAGCGCGTTGCATGAGCTGACGTGTAACGCCCACCTCCTCATGCATCCAGCTTCTGAAATGGAAATCGGATGCGTGTCAATTGGAGAGTGTCAAATCGCTCGTGGCGATGAGTGGTCTACTAAGTCCAGTAGTCTAGGCAGACGTAGTGAAAGTTCGATTTTTGTCGTGCCATTTTGAATCTGGCCATGCGTAGCAAGCTTGGTTTGTCAGAATGTCCCCGCACCTAGATGAGGTGAGTTTTCAGGGATCTCGTCAAGAGGCAGGCGGCAATCAAGAGATGTTTTAGAATGCAAATTTACAGTCTCCAGGGTTTTAATCGCAGCCAAGCACGTTGTTCATGAGTCATGACCCTGTGCCTCTTTGATCGCCATGATTCATCAGATATTTTAAGGTTCTTGGAATAGACCCACTCCGTCATCGGTCTTGGATCCGTCTGTGACATTGCATAGATCCCTATTCAGCCTCTAGTTTTTTTCATTCTGGAAGATGTGCTAGTGGAGGCATAGTTTTCGAAGAGTGAATAAGGTAATTACCGATTGGTGTCGTGGCGGAGTTCAATAGTTGACTGGCCGATAAGATGTTTCGTCCACACTCAAAGTATATCAAATTTCACAGCAGTACTGGCTCTAACAGACGAAGTTGAGGAAGAAGTACTTCATAACGCCCTACTAATGCATGCGCAGGCCAGTCGTTGCACTCGGTTAGGAATGTTCCATTTGACAGCTAGGGCTGTCCACCAAACTGTGACTTCGTGCATTAGTGCCGGTCTGACTATCGAGGTGATATGAATATTTACATCCACTTCTGCAAGAGTATATGACAGTGGTGGCGGGGTCAGGGCTTCCAGTTGAGCTCGTTTTCATCGCTGGCTCTACCAAGCAAATCTTTCAAATTACTTTGACGCGATAAATGGTACAACAATGGGCACACTATGGTGGCTTACAGGCAAAGTCACAAGGGCTCAAATACAGATTAATGTCATTTAAACAAATTTGAAACGAACTTGACCGCCCACATCTGACCAATTGTGTGGAAAAGCACATTACGACTTAATGAATTGGTAATTAACGGGTTTGTGAAAGCTTTTGGATACACTACCGGTTTCAAATATTTTTCTTTAAATGCTCCGCTTCGACGGCGGCGTATTAAATTGAAGGTCAGCTGTTTGTTGCTGTCGGACCGTTGGGCTTTGTGCACTATTTATAGACATTGCTAGTTCCTCAATCGACATTCGATTTGCGAGTGTATCATTCCTTTATTTTCGAAGCATTATGGCTGCAGGTGTTCCGGTTTTAAGCTTACTTCGCACGGACCTCTCATTCTCTGAGCATTTTTGCTCACGATGGTGATCTTTCGAAGGAGCTTCATCAGATCATCAGCCAAGACCGTATAGTGGCGTCAGCTTTGACACCAGAGTTTTGCATTCAGTGAGATGGGAACACAGCGCCACAATGGAACCTGTTGAAGAGCCCTCGCCGTATCCACTTGAGACAGATACGAAGGCTGGGCTTTGTAGAGTGCATTAATGAATATCAAATCAGTGGCTCTGTCATCATCCGCTAGCGCCGTCTATTTAATTGGTCGAATTAAGTATTTCAATGCCACAACCTGACATTCACAATGGATCATCAAAAACTGAATGGCTCTGCATTGTGAGATGTCTTGCGCCTTCATTGGGCTTACGTTAGCGTGCATCGTCTGGCGTCTTTCAGATGTCATCGTCAAAAGGAAAAAATCACGCCCACTTTCTTTCAGAAAAAGCATTGAACCTGGCTTGTGTGCCCCTCCTACAGGGGTTTTTTTTGTTTATTCATGTTTTATGCCATCTCTGCATGGACGGGATTTCGCTCATTATTGCCTCAGAAAGCGTCCCATTGTCGGTGGCGACAGGCTGGTGTGCCTGTGTTTGCGTCGATCTTTTGTTCTGTTTTCCTATTCTTGCTGTGCCTGCTTTCTTTTCACTTTCTCACCTTCATCATCCTCATTTTTGCGCTGCCTGCAGCTTCGTCATCAGATTCATCATCTCACCCGTTAATTGCCTGACGGAGACGGCACTTGATATCATCGCTGAGTGCGTCATGCCATTGTGCCCATCGACGCGACGTGTGTGTACTTCTAACTCATCCATTCACCACTCGGCCGAGCTTTATGCAAATCTAGCCACTCTGTGGACAGCGATTTGAATTGATTTTGAAATTTCACTTGAATACAAGTCGATCCCCGATCCAACGGGGAGAGAGACCACTTAAATCCGGTCGTGCTTGTGAAGGAAAACTGCTTTTAGTTCGTGTTTTGTTGTTCGAGTCCAAAATGTCTGAGTCACTGCATTGGTATCTGTTTATACATTCGCTGAATTGGCAACATTGGCCAGCGGCAACAGTGCTGATGGGTGCAGAACCAGGTTGAAATGGGACTGGTCGCGGAGACAAGTGAAGAAGAGAAACAAATTACTGCTAAGCAGACGGGTACACACACAGTTGGCATCTGAAGAAGGAATGCAAGGCGGTCGTCGGGGGCGACTGCGACTTGCGCCGAGTGTCGCACAATTGGGCAGCGAACTTGAATGACATTGGATCGAGCTGGTGTTGTTTTCTCAAGAATGAGATACAAACTAGAGCGGTGAGCTGCTGGCAGTAAAAGCACGACAGCTGCTGTCACGACCTTGTCGCCCGATACGATTATGCGTTGCAGGCGCATTTGTGTGCACCCGTTTCATAAATAGCCAGAGAGCTGTGCTATGTGCCAAGTGATACACAGCTCCATTGGGGTCAAGAATCTTCTAGGCAGAACTTCTTCAATTGTCGCCTCACCGTTTGCGGCGGTAAGCCGCTTGTGGTGTATGTACGGGCCGCCATCAGCAAAGCAACTTCACCGATTAAGGTCGTCTTAATTAGTGGTTCTAAGAGAGAGAGCGTGGTAGAGAGAGGGAGAGACGGGAGAGGAGTGAACACACACAAAGTCACGAGGTACACAGGCACACGTAATACGATTAACGCCTCGTGCACCGACCCATCGCTGCGCCACTCTGAAGTGACAGTTCCCACCTGAGATCGCTTGTGGTTTGGTAAATAAAATGCTTTCTATTCGTCCATTAAACGACAGCTTTACGGTCCGACTTCAAGTGCCCCTCGGTAAATCAGAACAGACACAAACACACACAAGCGCAGACCCAGCAGAAATGCTCTTACCTTAAGCCCCGATGGACACTATATTTTGTGCATGCTTCTCAATATTTGCAGAGCTTAATGTGAAGATGGGAACCAAGATCGAGTATGTGGACACCTCGCAGTTGTATGCGACAAAGTATATTCGGAATTCAAAGGCCATTGCTGTGTTATGGGCGATTTTTACGATTTGTTATGCAATAATTGGAATTGTGGCGTTCGTCACACCCGGTAAGTCTGTCGATCGGATTTTCCTAATTTCCTGGGATTTTACTTTTCTCTCATTTTCAGAATGGGTCGGCGACCCAGACAATGAGAGCGCTGGCAGATTGGGTCTGTGGCAGGTGTGCCAGAAGGAGGAGATCTTCGACAATTGCCAGAGGAAATGGGAAGACATCATTACCGTGCCAGCGTTTTCATTTCAGGTAATTGTCCCTCAAACAGTTTTCGGTGCGTCTTAATTGGTTTTGGCTCTTCATTTAGTTGGCGACAATTTTTATGGCCGTCTCTGTGGTGACGGCACTTTTGACGATTTGTTTTCTAGTGTTTATGATTTTCATGAAGTCGACAAGAGTGTTCCATATTTGCGGATGGATGCAGATACTTTCGGGTAAGTCATTCAATGTTGCTTGTTTTTTGTTTAAGAACTTTGTTGAGCCATGTTGATGCTGACATGAGCTGACAATCTGTGCATTTGAGGTTATTTTTTTTTTTTTCAAGTTCTATCGCCTTAATCACATTGTATTCGAAACCTAAAACCTAGTACCTCCTGCCTCTTGGAGGGAGAGACAACACTTCAGCATTTCCCTCACGTAGGTGCCGGGTCTTTCTGACATTCCAGGATGTTACGAAGTCGATGAACTGTCAAGTGAGGTGTTGCCATTCGCTGGGTACAGCTAGCGTCCAGATGGGCTTGGTATAGGCGGGTGTTCAAATTGAATGAAACGAGTTGTGTGTGTGTCCAACGAATTTCAACGGAAGGACATTTTGTTTGGCTCGATATGCCATCGTGCGGTACCAATCCCTGCTGCGGTTTGGCACTCTGTCACACAAGCCGAAAGTTAAAATGTTCGTTCTTTTTTTGACCGCAGGATCAATATTCACATTAGTGATGGGACTCTAGTCACTCGTGTTATTTTCCAGAAATAATCGGGCCCTACTCACGTAGTAATAGTTCACTTAGCTGTAAGTGGAATGTCAAGTTTAAAAACCTTTTTACGGCAGATCATTGGGAACAAAAACGGGTAAAAGACGCAGAACGCATTATTGCGCTTTTATTCTTGATCAAAAATATTTTAAAAATAGTAAAAGCCCAATCTTCTTTTCATAAAACTTTTAGTAAGCATTACAAAATAGAAGTTTGGAAAGGCTTGTTGAGAATGATGACAGCGAGAGCTCGTGGTTGTCCTAAATTAACCAAAAATTCTCATTTTTGTAGGTTGAAATTGAATACCTTGCCACTAACTTCTATTCGTGCAAATTAATGCAATTACTAAACAATTGTACACAAAAGAAACAGAATCTAATCATTCCATATTCGTGTCGCGCGGCTGATGAACGAGTCTCTAAATTTAACTGTGCGTCAGAAAGTAGGCTTAAGGGTAGACTGATGAGCATTCCTGGCGAGACGGGTATTGAGGGTGAATTCATGGACAGGAGGAATGCAGTTGGCAAGCCCTTGAGCATCGTTTGTGAGAAAAACGATAAAATACCGATAAAGACGAGGCGGTACGCCGATGTTCGAGCGAGTCTAATGACTCTGCAATATTCTTGTCTCCTAAAAGTTGTATCACTCGCTTCTGGATTCTATCTAGTAGGTGCAGGGTAGTTTTGGGGCACCAGACCAGATATGAGCGTTATACTCAAGTTTGGGCCGTATATAGACCTTATAAATCAAAGCCAAATCAGAAGGGGTGAAGTATTTTCTGCATCGATTGGGGAAACCTAAACATTTCGCAGCATTTTTGGCGACCTCAAATGTGTGATCGTTCCAACTGAGTGTTGTGTTGATACACTCACCAAGGATGGAAAGCTTTCCGGTTTCATCGGCACAGGTGCCATTCATGGATAATGGCTGATTTACAAGGGTTCGCTTAAGTGACAGCAGACAGCATTGAATTCCACTTGATTGTTCTTTCCCCAGTTAATTATGGTGTCAAGATCCGAATTCAATTTGCTTAACATAAGCTGCGTGAGTCTTGGAACGAATATGAAATGCTGAGGGCGCTGTCATCAGCGAAGGAATGGATTAGATTAGAAGTAGCAGACAAGAGATCATTTATAAAAATGAGAAAGAGTGTCGGAGTCAGAACAGAGCCTTGGGGAACACCAGCATTTATTTGGTGGATATCAGACTTGAACCCATCCAAAACAACTTGAATTGAAGGGTTCGAAAGATAATTTCTAATCCATTGAAGAAGAGATTCATCGACACCATAGGCACGCATTTTCGACAAAAGATCTTGATGCCAAACTCTGTAAAACGCCTTATATCAAGCGCAACGATCTTGCTTTCGCCTGCATTGTGCAAGGTTTGGTTCCACTTTTCGGTGAGATAAGCTGTCAGATAACCAGTGGACCTGTTGCTGCGGAAACCATACTGCCGGTCATTAAGAAGCTTCCGCGATTCAAGATATTTCATAAGCTGACGATTTATCAGTGTTTTCATGACCTTAGAAAGATGGGTCGGTGAATGATGGATGGTGAAGATTCGCCCTGTTCAGGGCTGGACAAATGCTGGTTTCCATCTGCTTGGAGATGGAGATGGACCATTTTTTATAT
Source organism: Eristalis tenax (assembly GCA_905231855.2). NCBI lineage: Eukaryota > Metazoa > Arthropoda > Insecta > Diptera > Syrphidae > Eristalis > Eristalis tenax. The sequence continues at coordinate 16,027,170 of HG993126.1, read as the reverse complement.
CGCCTTATTGAAATCAGAGAACGTCATTTGCGTTATTTCGTGAATAACTGTCAAAAAACCCCTGAATTTCGTCGATGGACTTGGTGAAGTTGACTATATCTGAGATTCTTCATTTCTGCTGGATGGTCCTGTTTTGCTGTTGCTTCGTAACTATATATTTTCTTTATGTGGCCGGGCAGTTACCCCGACGGCACAACCCCCAACCTGGAGGGCCAGTTCCTTTTTTGTCACCCCTAGGACAAGAGGTCGCACTTATAAGTTTGGCAAGTTGAGCTCGGGTGAACTACAACCAGTACCCGATGGCTACCACTTGGAGGTAAAATAAGCACAATTGGTGTGTAGAAAAAGTTACAACACTGGGCATCGCCAGGTTGACGCCAGTCAGTGCCTACCCGATTCCCGCAACACCCAACCAAAGTCTTCGAATCCACCCCCGAGGGACGGCGCAGTAGAGGAAGACCGCGACTCAGGTGGCGCACGCAAGTGGAAAGGGACCTCAACCAACTATGCGTGCGAAACTGGAGACAGCTAGCTAAAGATCGAGCTGGCTGGAGACGCTTGTTGGTTGAGGCCCAGGTCCACCCCGGACTGTAGCGCCACCTTAAGTAAGTAAGTAAGGTCCTGTTTTGCAGCAATATGTTCGCATGTATTTCATAGGTGTACAAATAATTCTCACATTCCTGTGAATGTGAGACAGTGACGCTGTTTTTTAATTGTTCACTGAAATCGATCAGTCTACTCGAGTTTAAATGACTTACTCGAGTAATACACAACTCAAGTCTTATCATTAATTGGCATACCCCTTGACTTCAGGAAATCACACCACAAGAAGTTTACTATACAGGCCCTGGTACAGTCCACTTCATCTGCGCGAGAATAGGGAATTGACATCCCTAACGCGTCAAATACGCGTTAGGGAATTGACGCCCAACACTCTCACGGACAGTAGCGATGTTAGATCACGGATTTTGTTGAAGTACGAGCGTTGACTTATTGTGTAATGAATCACTCGACTCGATTTTGACCAAAAATTGAGAAACATCTTTTGATGAGTTGTCAAAAACAAGCATATAGAACAAACATATAGAAATGGGACTGTGGGGTCTATCAATTGTAGAAAAACAATTCAACAGAGATTGATGGTTTCATTTCGAACAGTGTTAAGGGTGGGGCCCTATCCCAACTTGGTGCTACTGATAGTGTTTCGGGTAGTGTTGTCGGAAACTCTTGAGCATGGTGAGTCACAAATTGTGAGGTTTCCGTATTCTGAGCAAAACCGCATAGCTTGTAAGCATCACAATAACCATCAAAATTGTGATATTCCCATGAGCACATCCTAAGAAGGAAATAAACAAAAACATTTTACATTACACTTTTCACCTCACAACTTCCAATTGCCCTCTCAAAAAAAAAGAAAACCAGAAAAAGAGAACGAAAAGAACAAATTTTTAACATGACAACAAATTCACCACACCATGGTAACTATTCTTGAGTATTTTCTAGTGAGGTATTTGCCACAATACCAAATAGCTGAAACCTCACAAGGTAGGCATCCCAATTTTCGTATCACAGACATGTGCGCACTGTGACCACATCACAACCAGAATAAGAGTGCTAATCTTATTTAGGCATATGACTCAATATTGTCGTAGCCAGAAATGAAGTGCTATTGAGATGGCCATTATTTATGACTTTTTGACGGTTATTCACGAAATAATGTGAATGTCGTTCTCTGCTTGGTCACTTTGGTTTGAGAAAACGGTATAAAACGTGGTTGTCAAAAATTGTAAAGGGCAAGGGAGATGGAAGTTGACCATCTCGATAGTACTTCATTCATGGTCGAAGCTTTTCTCGACCGTTTTCGTCCCTCTATTCAAATTCCACAGTCCGATGTCAGTCATGTCTTCTTTATTTCTGACAGTTCGTTCAAAGTCAAAGTGTAATGTAAACAAGTTCTGCGCAGTCGCTCCGCCGAGATAATACGTCAACGTCATCGTGTGGATGTTCATTTAAAAGAATTATTAAACGTGAAAAAAAAGCCACGAAATTAAATGATAAATGCTTCAAGTCTATCCAATATCATTAATTGGCACCGAATGAGAGACAGAGAAGATGACAATCTGTCAGACATCATCATGGTTCTTCTTCGTCTTTGTCGATCGAGTCCGGCGTGAGCCTGCCTATGAACCAAGAATCTTGGGATACCTATTTAAAATTCAATCTTCAATTGAATCACTCCCTCATTTCAACTGTATGAAGGGACCCACCCGCTGACATTTAATTTTTTGGAGGGCATTCTGTCAAAATGACTTTTTCTACGCAATCGCAAATAAAACCCGGTAATCAAAGAGAGACCATCCGATTATCAAAAGAAATTTCAAATGATGTAAACCTCATCACCCGTTTCGTAAGACAATGCCAGGGCCCGAACTATTGGACATCTCTCGCGCACAATACGTACGTCTTGAGAACTTTCTCAAATGTCAAACAATCATTCGGGATTTTCACTACTTCCGCACTGTTGACAGCTTTAATTGTTTCGAACTTACATCACCTGTCATCTCTGTCATCTCACTGTCAAGGCGCACAACTAGGTCAGCCGCATTAAAATTAGTTTGAGCCGCTCATTCATCATAGACAAAGATCAAAAGTATAATGAAATCGTTTTGTTTTTGTCGCTTTTGTCTGGTTTCACTTTCAACTGTCAAACGCGACGCTGTTGCCAACACACCAAATGCCGATTTGATGCTTTGCATTGGCGTAGAAGTGTCATTGAAAGTCGGTGACTGATTGCCTTTTCTTTTTTTTTCGTTTTGATCAGACCCCAGTTATCAAATGAAAATGCTAACTAATGTGTGCGCCAAAAGCAAATCTGAAAAGGTAGCCTTATAGCTCCAATGCATGTGCTTTGCATGCCATGAATAAAATTAGTCTATCGCCAGATCGTTTAAATGCGAATGAATTAAGATATGAACTCGTGGTGGGCAGGTCGCCGCTTTCGGCGGAAGCAGCAGGATACGAGATTGAGTTGAAATTCTTTTTTCAGCGATGCCAAGGTTTTGCTCAAAAATATATTTTTTTATGGTTAATGAAACGAAAGTCGGAAATAGAAATCAACCACTAGGAGACTTTAACCTCCCCACTTAATGAAGAATTTTTGACAGATCTAATACGCGATTGTAGTGGCGGCCGTGGCGTTGTGAGAATGTGCGTCGACCCCTACGAATCTTTTTTTATAACGTGCGTGCGTGCAAAGGGTTATTAGTACCCTTAAGTGTCCGAGTTCAAGACACAGCACTGGCCGAAGGTGTAGAGGAAGAAAGGGAGAGGAGGTACCTGTGCACATTGGTTTCAAATATCTGCGAATTGTATTCTGGGGGAAATATTGGGCTGCGAAGAGCATTCCAAATTCGTGTCGTGCGGCTGATGAACGAGTCTCTAAATTTAGCGTCCGAAAGTAGGCTTAAGGGCAAACTGATGAACATTCCTGGCGAGACTGGTATTGCGGGTGAATTCATGGAGAGGAGGAATGCAGTTGGCAAGCTCACTTGAGCATCGTTTGTTAAAATAACGATAAAATACCGATAGAGACGAGACGGTACGTCGATGTTCGGGCGAGTCTTTTGACTGCAATCGCTTTTGAATTCTATCTTGTGGGGTGGTTGCAGGGTAGTTTTGGGGTCACCAGACCAGATATGAGCGTTGTACTTAAGTTTGGGGCGTATATACGCCTTATAAATGAAAGCCAAATTATAAGGGGTGAAGTATTTCGTGCATCGATTGAGGAAACCTAAACATTTCGCAGCATTTTTGGCGGCCTCAAGTATGCGATCGTTCCAACTAAGTGTTGTGTTGATACACATACCAAGGATGGAAAGCTTTTCGGTTTCATAGACACAGGAACACAATCCTGAAACTCGATGCCTGGTATCAAAGATTCCCGGCCAGTACGATCAACAATTATTTTCAAAGCTCCACCCCTTGAGTCACTGAAAATGCTCAAAGAGTCACAACTCTCAAGCTTCTCAAACTTGCCCGTTCGGAATCGGCACAAAACTATAGGTGAAAGAAAAATTGCACGCACAATACGAGTGGTTGCTGAGAAGATATGCCCTGGCCCTCTACGAGTTGTAGCGCCACCCATTTTATTTTTAGGTCTATAACTTTTTTGTCGTCTGGTCGCATATTCCGGGCGTTTTTCGGCTACTGCTCTCTCCAAACGGATTAATTGTGTTCGGTGGCGTTGTCCATTGATGATTTCACCCGGTTCATAATACAGCACACCCTTCTGATCCCACCAAATACAGAGCATTACCTTCGCGCCATGGATATTCCTCTTTGCCGTTAATTGGGTGGTTGGACGGGTTTCATTTTTTGCACTTGGGGTTGTCGTTTTTCATCACCAGCAACAATTCGATGCAAAAATTACTTCCTTTTGTGGCGTCGTGTGTCGTCTCTCTCAGGCACAAAGTTCGACATATTTGAGTGCCAAAAATTTTTGTTGTTTACGCTTCAAATGAATGACATATACTGAAATGACGTACAATGACAGTAGGTTTCCAACGCATGTTCTAATGGAATAATACAAGTTACGCCATCTCTTAGCAAACCGCACGAATTAAGTGATTTTCCCCCCAACTACTGCGCTTTATTCTCTACAGTTCCTCGCGATTATTTCTTCTGACTTTTTTCATTATTCTCGAAAGGTTTCACACAGAGATGGAAGAAATGCAGTGCTTTTCCTGCTTGCCAGCAAAATCGTGGCGGCCATTTATGGGATGAGCTTTCTAACTAAAAATCAGTATTTTCTTTGATACCCTTTAGTAAATGAGTCAAATCGGGCGTGCATTTGAATAACTGCGCGTAACTAATGGAGTAGATTACCGCATGTAGTCTACTCAGCCAACTCTGGCTTTTACACCATTACATGGTTAGCTAATACATGCGGGCAGTTACCCCCTCTAGCAGTCCGATGTCATTTCCGTCGCCGTATGTTAGTGCCTCATGTCATTGCTTGGTCCGTTCTCTGTGTTCCCTCGTTGGAGTTGTTCTAAAAACCTACGACATGTGCAGGGAATTTTAGATCGGTGCTCAGCAGCTGTGACAGAAATGTCGAAATGAGAGACGTCAACATTTTCTGAAAAAAAAAAAAAAAACTCACATTTGAAGTTCATACTTATTGATGATTGCGGGTTAACATTAGTATGTACTGTTTGTCATGTGTTTTTGCCAGAAAAACGTCACCACACATACAGTCAGTCGCAAAAGTGAGCATGAAGCATAAGGGCTCCTGCGTTCTCATGAAAAATCAATTTCAAGCCTGAATCCAGGAAAACAACTGGAATGTGGTTTTTTTTTATAGTAATTGAAATGTGCATAAAACAGCAAACACAAAATATATGAGGATAGCCCAACAACTACGTCTACAAACTGCACAAATGGACGCGTTCACTCTTGTGCTATGTGATTTCTGTTGGCGACGAGGGGGTGGTGTCGAGGTTGCAGTGAATGTTGGAAAATATGATAGGTATTATAATTTAAAGTTAATTTTTATTGACTGGACTATTATACTGCAAAAAGCCGCCGAGCTCCAGGCGCCTGTCTTACCCTTAGCCGAGCGACGAAGTCGCGTGAGCGGCTTAAACTCTGCGGAAAAAGGGTTAAAATCCTGTTACAGAGTGAAGCGAGCCACTCATGTCATACTTTAAATAGACCAGTCTTTCTTGTTGGCCTTATTTTCAAATTAAGTCTGGCCTTATTTCGATTTGGAAATGGAAATAAAACACAAACTTAATTTATTCAATTGACACAAACTTGGAGGATTCGGTTTTGTAACTCGTGTACCCAACCCGATGTGAATTTACATGACGTCAGTACAGTAGTGCTTGTATGTGATGAATTTCGAGACATGCTACAGAAATCAAATGTAGGTCTATAAGTGAAACAAATCGCCAATCTGGCGTGTGGTTTATTCGAATAGCTGCGCTTAATTAATCATGTAGATTACCTTATGTAGTGAACTTTGCCATCTGTGATGCTCCGGCTAACTGCAAATAACTAACCGTAGCCTTAACTATTACTATTCCTTCGTCAATGTCCTGTTCCGCAGCAGCGTTCGTTGACACACAACTTCCAAGGTACTGGAATTCCTCTACTCATTCACCCGGTTCTCAAGCAATGCTTGTTTGAACAGTTGACGGCAATATGTTCCAGTGACTGTGAGTGTCACTCTTACTCATCCGTTCCCTGTTAACAGGCCTGCACGAAACACATCCAGAGACAGTTCATCTCTCATCATCTCTTTTCTTAACTCTACGTCGGTCTAAAATTATTTTTTTTGACGTGAGCAGAGACACTTTAGCTCATTTTTTGTCTTCAAGCAAGACAATATTGGTTCTCAACCTTTTGGCTGGCTGCATTTGTATTTTCTTCAAAGTTTACCAATTGCATTTAATCAACATTTTGTATTTATTTTCTTTTAGCGATTTGCATGATTGTCGGCTGCGTCGCCTTTCCGTTTGGATGGAATTCAGATGAATTCAGGAAAATCTGTGGACCGGAAGCCAATCGCTTCGAATTGGGACTCTGTGGAATACGATGGGCGTATCCACTTGCTGTGATAGGTAAGACCTAGCATTTGGATAGCAATTGTACTTTCTTGCTTTTTTGTTCATCGCCATCGACACATGATGGATCTTAGTCTGAGGTTAAGCTGTCTTTCATTCTTGATGCTCGGGAACTAATTTGGGGTTTACAGCAGAGGTTCTCCTGGAACAGGCGAGGCTCTTATCCGAAGATGCTAGCAACTGGCAACTGGAGCTTTGATTTGACGAAACCAGTATTTGAGCCTTCCGCATAACATCCACACCTTCACACCTCTACAGCTCGTAGAGTTCGTTGTTCTTGTCTTCTCGCCCACTCCGACGAAGATGTTTTCTTTCGAATCATAACCAGGAATCAGCTCTGCTGCTCTGCTTATCGTTCAAGGACTGGCAAAATGAGAACTTCGTACATCATAAACATTGCCTTCTGATGGCAATATTTTTCAATTTCGGGAGATCTTCTAATGAAATGGAGACACAGTCTGCCAACTTCAACAAATTCCATAAATTCTAGAAAGGTTTGGCTTGGCACATGGCTCACACCATGGAAGAAATGCCTTAGATCCTCTTATAAAAGCCAGCATCATTTTTGACAATCGTTTACCTACGTAAATTTGTGTTCCACTTAAGGTCGTCTTAAGGTTCCTTCTCGGTCACAAGCCGTCTTCTGTTTCGTTTCCAAACAGGGTCCGAGTCGACGGCCCTTCGAACCGGATTCAACTCCTTCGTGACATGGTCTATCCACTTTAGGCGTTGAATTCGCAATTACGTCTGACTAGACTCTTTTGCCGTACACATCGTAATTGAATCATCTATTACATATGCTCTCAACATAAACTGGACCAACAATCGCACGCAGAACCTTCACGGTTGCGGTTCTGAGGAAATTTCCTCAGCGAGTGTATTCATACTCAATACACAAAGTGGCGCTTTGAAATGTCATGCCTCGGATACAAATGTGGCTTTCTTCATCACTCCAACTCAACATTTTGACTAAAATTCACATCAAATCTAAAAATCAAACTCCAGCCGAAATCATAACCCAGTCCGGTTTTCATGTCCCTAAAATAACTCACATCCCCTTTTTAACAATTTTGTGTATCTCCCTCATTTCAGGTTGCATCGATGGACTAGTGCTGTCCACCCTTGCTTTCATTCTTGCCACACGTCATGTGCGTCTTCAACCGGATCCGCTCTACCAGAACTCACTCTACAAAGGTAAGTGTCCGCACTGTGCACACCAGCACACAAACCGATTACCGCTAACTTGATTTTTGAAATTTCAGGCGAAATCAACAATGCCTACATAACCGATGCGGTTAGCTTAGCGGGCTCACGGAAATCGCTGAATCTTCAACCGATTCTGCTGGTGTCCCCACACCACATGAACAACGGCGACGACACAATTTCGCAGTTCTCCAGCCGAACTCCAAACCACCGCTACAACCGGCCCGACTACCACAACTCAATGCATCAATTCTGAAACAGAGATGGCGCCAGCGCCCACGGTTTGAATCTCGCATAAGCATGGGCTCAAACGACGTCGGCTGCTGAGGGGGACGTTGTTGATTTTTAACGGATTCATTTTTGAATTCATTTTTGAATTTGAAGCGTTTATTCTTTTGCCGCAAGTTTCATGCATTTTCACTTCTCTCATCCGCATTCCCTGCTCATGGTCGGTTTCTCGTGTACAGTTACTTTTAAATTGTATTTATATTTAATTTAAATTATACATAAATATTCCATTAAGAGAAGAACTTGCGTATCAATTCGACGACGGGACATCTCAATCGAGTCCTCACCGATGACTTGATGTGCGTGAGCACAGAACAGATACTATGTACGTGCGAGGAGGAAAACAAAATAATAATTCATAAGTTATGCCATCAACGCAGGCAAGAATGCGTTAAAATATCCCTAAGTGGGCGACCAGCTGACGCGCTTTATTGGATTATCCCCCCGACAAGAAAGGAACTTTCCTTTACTTCCTCTTCACAGGTTATTTATTTACTTAAGGAGGGTGGATTGGCTTTCCATTTTTTTTTGTCCACTGCTGTTGCTGCTACTCCTCTTCCTCCCTCTCCTCTTCCTTGAGGGTGTGTATGTGTGGGTGTGGGTGTGGGTTGTTGTTGCTTTATTCGGAAGATTTTTTCGGGTGTGTGTTGCCAGACCAGATCCAAAGAACCATTCCTCGAGGAAAGATGGGAACAATAAGTTTGACTTTTAGGGCGGATGGTAGACATATTGTCCTTAACCGAAGTGAAATAGATTTCCGACAGAAGGATATACATTTAAGGGTAGATTATGCCTCGGCAACAGCAGCTCGCTCTATTAGACGTGTATATAATGGGAATGACGAGGGTGTAAATACCGTCAATTGGTGCGCGGAGAAAAGTGCCGGACGGCCTTATCCTCACTGCAAAACGGTTATTGGTGGGTTATTCCCATTTCGTATTTCAATGTGGTGGCGAATTGTTCTGGATACAATATTATTTATTTTTATGATTCCATAAACGGGACTTAACGTGCGCGGAATGAGATTTCTTATTGTCCTTGTTATGTTGTACGCATAGTATGCATGTGTGTGCATCAGTTTGCGTGAGTGCGGCAGTGTGCGTTCGTTTGTAATAATAATGCGTCAATAACGGTTATTACGAGCTTTCAATAACAGAGAACTGCGTTCAAATAATTTCAATTGGTTTCCAATTCGGTCCTGGGATGTGATTGAGGTGGTTGAAGCGATGTTGGAGGGGGAAAGTAATTATATAGGGAAACCTCCCGGCAGCACGGAGGGGGAGAGATTGGAATTTGGGGTTGATTTCGGTGGGAGCTTAAGAGTATTCAAATAATGCCATTAAGTGATTAGCGGGTTCATTTGGAGTTTATTACTTTGTCTGGAAATATTTGGGGGCTTCTGTTGGGCGCCAGGAGGAATATACACGACTTTAGATGGCGTCCCTTTCAAATGTATTTGACTTGGAAATGTTGTTTGATTTCAAGCTATATATTTCGAACAGATCTGCGGGTTAATGATAAAATAAATGAAATTCCTTACTTATTTACTTGACAGTACTGCCACCGGTGGAGTGTCTGAGCCTGAGCAAGAGTTGCCTTCCATTGTTGACGACCGTGGGCACGCTGCTTCCAGTCATCAAGGCCGAGCTGTCGCGACGACTCGGTCTGTAAACCGATTTCGGTATTCCTCTTCTTGTCATACCCAGAGTCTCGGATTCAATTGGGGAAAAGGTAACACACGCAGGTAACAGGGAGTTGTGGGTGCATATATGAAATGCTGAGGATGTGGTGCTGAAAAATTGAATAATTTCACCTGGCTTTGGATACAGAACCTCAAAAGGGCGGTTAAGAGTTGCGTTCATGCCTGCGAAAGACCAAATATGCAAATCAGCTCATGGGAAGTTTGCTAAGAGTCTCCAGGCGTTTCGCCTACTGCGGTGTTGACTGTGCTGGTCCTACTGAGGTCAAGGCATGGAAAGGACGTGGTTCGAAAACATTCAAGGCTGACTTTGCAGAGGTTCGTCTGCCTCTCTGATATGACAACACAAGCCTTTATTGCCGCCTTTAAGATATTTGGAATTTCGTCGGTGCGTCTAAGGAGTTGGAGATTCTCCGAAGGGCAGCGAATTACTCTGAAATGGTAGCTGAAACGCCGAGTTGGAAATTGATTACACCAGCATCACCACACTTTGGCGGTTTATGGGAGGCTGGAGTGGAATCGTTGAAGCACCATCTAACGCGAGTCGCTGGTAACATGAAACTGACATTGCTGACTTGAAATTGAAGGTTGCCTTAACTCGCGATCCCTTTTTAGTCGTTACGTTATATCAATTTGATTTTTGTTCTAGTACAATTTACAATTAGAGTTGTGCTAAACAGTTCCGACGATGGAACAGACATGGAACGATTCCTTTCGCAGTCGGAACTGGTTTCCGGAGACATGTCTGCGGAACTATGTAGTTCCACGGATATGCCGGAGTTCAACAACGTCTGTGGACATTTTTGAATGAATCATACAAGTTCACAGAACTGTATATGGAGCTCATGCTACGACCGGTTGAAGAAGAGTGATTTGTTGTTGACCTTACGTTCGAGGATGTATGAATGTACTTCGATTGGCATGTTCAAAACAAACATTTTTTGTATTTAATGGACTACATGTCACTGTCCAATAGATATGTGGACGTATGATACATTGTTCCGACTCAGGTGCGCACATGGTTGATTCCATGAGTGTGCTTGTGTCTGACATGTGTTTCCGTTCCAGGTGTGGCTTGTGTAGAATTTGTGTACGCAAATTGCCACATGTATCGTTTCCTTCGTTTCTTCATACTTCTGTGGATTCGGGAATGACTTGAGTATGGACTTGGGAATGTTTGTAGAGTTTGCGGAACGATAGGAAATGTTTCCGATAGAGGACATAGTTCCGGGAGCTATACATGTCCGAAACGACACAACAAGCAGCAAAGACCACAATGATCATCAATGACGCTGGTTCGAAACAGTTCTGTTGCGCTTGGTTTGTGTTGCTCGTATACACGGGCATGGGCTAATGTAACACTACGAGTGAAAACACACGAGTCAAGTATTTTCGTTAAAGAAAACGCTCAATTTGGTGTGAAAAAAAAATGTTCCTCAAAGTAAGTAACTTGAGTTACGGTGGGTGCAAAGTATAGGCAACTATGTCTTCCAACTTATTGGGTCTATAACTGAATTCGTGCGGTTTGCTAAGAGATGGCGTAACTTGTATTATTCCACATGCGTTGGAAAGCTACTGTCATTGTACGTCACTTCAGTATATGTCATTCATTTGAAGCGTAAACAATAATCATTTTTTGTCACTCACATATGTCGAACTTTGTGCCTGAAAAAGTGTTTTTGCGGGGAGTTCTTCTTCATATTTGGTGGGATCAGAAGGGTGTGCTGTATTATGAGCTGCTAAAATCGAGTGAAACCATCAATGGACAACGCCACCGAACACAAGTAATCCGTTTGAAGAGAGCAGTAGCCGAAAAACGCCCGGTATATGCGACCAGACACGACGCGTGCGTGCCTACCAGAACTTTGTGTTCGCTCGTGATCCAACGATAGAAATTCTTGCAGTCGGCCGGCGTTCTCCGCGTCGCGGCAGCAGCTTCATCGCCATGTTGCTCTTCCGGTTAAGAACTATTTGAAAAACAGTGGATGGGAAGTTTTAAACCATCCGCCTTATAGCCCCGACCTTGCCCCTTCTGACTACCATTTGTTCCGGTCGATGCAGAACGCCCTCACTGAAATACGGTGCACATCAGAGCAGAATATCAAAAATTGGCTTCATTCGAATTAAGTTATAGACCCATTATACAAACGAAAATGGAGGGGGGATAATTTCAAGAACCTGTGCAGATTCAAGTTTCATAACTTGGAGCGGTGGAACCCGTGCTGGTGTCCTGCCAAAAATTGAGAAGATGCAAATATTCCTTCGATGCATTGGTGACCTGGGATCCCAAGTTGCAGTTGGGGAGGACATTGGGATTCATAGATGCACAGTTTAACAAGTGTTGTTGACGAAATAAATTTGTATTCACAGCAGATGGAGTGTTCCCTCCAAAATGCTGAGGAAGCTCTCACTCTCAATTTTTATTCACACCATCCATTGTACGTGTCAATTGTCAAAAATAAGTTGGAAAAATTCTGGATTGTTAGTGAACAAAATCAATTTTCAACTCGATCAACTCACTTTCCGGGGTTCTTGTTGATTCTTTGAAGGGGTCACACGGAGTAGTCGCAGCACACATGGCGCCTAAAGCTTTTTTGCCATGTCCAAATATTCATGTAAAATGTGATGTTGACATGCCTACAGGCTAGGCCGGCTAATGTATTTCTCTCTGACCGTCCAATTTCATTCCCTGTACTTTATTGACTTTTTGCGTGGAGACCCCTAAACGTTCGGCGTCACTTGAGTTGCAACCATTTCTTAACCAGTGGAATTGAAGATACCGAATCTTTTACCCATTTATCCAAGTTTTCTCTTCTATCGTAGACGTAGGAAAAAATGCATAATCGGCACACGAAATGCACTCTTGTCCATTTCGGTTTAATCTGCTATCAATGGCTGTCAAACACAAACTAAATGACGCCTGCTGGGTTAAATCATGACAGTGGTCTATTAATGGATGGTACTGCGCGCGAAATTGCAAAAAAAAAGTCAATGGCTTACAAAACCCTCGACGAAAACTGAAAGACTCAGAGACGTGCATAAACACAAGAGTCCACCTAGAATCCATTGGAATTGGATTTCACTAAGAATATTAATGAGATCGGCATTTGAGAGCTAGGGTGTGTATGAAGCTAGCGACAATATCCGGTATGGCATATTATTGATAATAATATGGGTGGCACAACAGTACGAGCTGTGAACATGGGGTCTACAGCAACCACTTGCGATGCACGTGCTATTGTTCCCTCACTTCAGAGATGACCGAAGTGCCACTGTTTTGGAACGTTATGTCTGCCACTCATTGAGCTTGCTCTGCCTCTACAAGTCAAAATGTAGTTGAGATGTTAATTTTACGTCAAGGAAGGGTGCCTACAATGTGCACAAATTCTAAGAAAAAACACTGCAAAATGCAGAAAATGTAAAAAAAAAGTCGTTCGTGTAGTTTTATTTACAACTTCAGTGGTAAATCAGTCGAAGATTCGGGTTGGGACTAAGTTGTCCAAGTCCCCAGTCACCTGAGATGACTTATGTGCCTGCAACCGTTCTGGTCATGGTGTCGAAATTTCCAAAGGCTTCTTCATCCGTTCTCACAATTGTCCATGCTTCTGCCCCGTAGATCAGAGCTGAGTTGACCATTACCTCTTAAAAAGTCAGCTAGGTCTTTCAAAAGAAGGCTATGTACTTAATTGCCTTTTGATCGAAAAGAAACAGTGGTGAGATTTATTCAACCCCTGGTCTTGGTACACGTAGACATAGACATAGTACGCGCATATTTACCAAAATACTTGATTTTCCCCTAGTCTGATGAGAATACAAAATGCAGTGCCACAAGGATCCTAATTCAGTCCGGATGCTTTCACAAAACTAGAATGCGTGGAATGTGCATTCGCCTAATTAGGGAGTAATTTATTTTAGAGGGGAATGAATGATTTGACAGGCGTGTTTGAAGATGGTACTTTAGTAGGTAGGTAGGGTGACTGCAGGATTAGCAGAACCATCCGAGCTGTCACTTTTGGCTTTGACCTTCTTGTAATTCCCTCTTGGGATTTGTTGGTCAATTTGTAGTTTTTTCTGACCTCTTTTATGGCCATTTAGTGACTTTGAGAAATTTTGAGATATCTCTTGGATCTATATTACTCAGATCCTGAAGGTGGTCGAATATTGAATATTCCGCTAGCGGCTTACTTCTGGTTTCTGCGAGTGCAGGACATGTCCCGAGGTAATGAAAAATTGTTTCCTCTTCTTCTTCGTCCATGCAGCTTCCGCAGAAGTCAGTATATGGTGCCCTATGTCTTCCCCCATGGTTGTCTATGAAACAGTGGCCACCTATCACCTTACTGATAACCTTCCTGTCGAACTTTAGGAAGTGTCCTACCATGATTTAGCTTAGGCCATCGCCTTCGATATCCTGCAAGTATCAAGTTCTGTCCTTTTGCGGCTTGTATTGTGTTTCACAATCGTCATCAATCGTGAGGTGTCTCCTGATGTAGTGCCCTTGGTATACCTGCCCCCTTTCTTGCTAGTTCATCAGCTCTTTGATTTCTAGAAAAAAAGGATGAGATTGCATCTGGCCGCTTTCTCGCTTAGACCATTTTCTAGTTCATCGATGGTGTGTCTAGCGTTTTTATGGCCGCCTGACTGTTCTGTTCGTCTATTGGGCCCATTGATAGTCGGATGGCTGCATTTTGAACAGCTGTTACTTCCGCTTGGAGTAACTGCAGTGGTTCTTTAGCCGGATTGCCTCAGAGATCTCTGGCACACTGGCATAAATGCCTGCTCCCGTGCCTTCTTCAGATTCTGACCCGTCAGTGAAAATTTCCAATGCAGCTGGCTTACAGACCATATCTTCGTCCCATTCTTCTCTCGCGGAGATTAAAGTCTCGTCAATGAAAGGCGTCAGATAATCTGTATTGTGCCCTTTTCAGTGGTCTGTCCCAACGGTTACCTTCCCTTAGTCTTATGGCTGAATATGTGGGCACACTTGCCATAGGTACCCGTGGGCACTTTAGTACAAAGTACTAAATTAATGTTCAGTTTTAGAACCTATTCGGCTGAAGAGAGAGAGAGAAATGTGACTTCTGTCACTTCCCACCCACCATGTGTGCATTGTTAGAGTTTGTTCGAATATGACATCGCCGCAGTGAACGTATGTGGTCAAGTAAATCCAGTCAATCCCATTGGACACCAACTCTGGCTTGTATTTCAAAATCCATTCAGCAACCCATTACCTACCGCAAAACGAATCGAAAGTCCCACACAACCTGTGGCAAGGCTAATTGCTCATCAAATCCAATTCAACGCATTCCCTAATCTCCTCCAAACACACCCACCACCAGCCACTAAAACTGCATTAAAATCAAAGCCTCGCCCCTCTTCGCTGTGAAGTGATTAATTAAAACCACATTATTTCAATATTATATTCCGATAAACTCCCCCTCTCGGCTCACGACTCAGCGGAAAGCAACGCCTCGTAAATTAGGCACAATCCACCCTCTCAGCAGACGTGGCCCCCTCACTCTGGGGCTTGCTCGTTGTATTCCTATTTGGTAGCCCAACACTTGGGTAATTTATATTCCTTTCATGGGACGCAAGAGCCAGTCATCTCCAGGGTGCGTGGGGCTCCCTGTTGAGGATTACGAATTGTTTGTTCGAGAGCAAGAGTCCTCGTCGCGTAAGGAAGCGAAAGCAGAAACAGAAAGAACGACCATGGCAGCGACAACGCCGACCAACCGGGCCCTTAAAGAGTATTAAATCAGTCGGAAAATCGCAATAAAAAAGTATATATCGGGCGTCATCTGGATGTGACGTATTTTAATCATAAGAAAGAAGTAATGATTTTATGCCTGCCCGACTGCCGGTTCCTTTTCGCCTTTCCCTTGGATTTGTGGATTCGTCACAAATACACCCATACGCCCAGGCACTTGTGCACAAGGCATTCTTCATTTTTCGTCCGTTTTACTTCCCATTTTTTCGGCGTTTTCGTTCCTCCGCTCGCATCCTTGACTTGGCCCCTATTCAAATCCAGCGAGCGACAAGAGTGAGGGCATTCATCCGACATTTTGGCTCAAGCGCATTTCCTTCAGAGGGCCACTTGGCTCAAAGGATAACCCGATTTGCCGAGAAATGATTTACGACAAATCCACAACTTGTCATATTGTCAAGCGAGATTTACAGGCGAACGAGAACACTCCGGGCGGTGCGGGTGGTGGTGTGTGCGCCGGACGTGGTCACGGAAATGGTAAACAAAATGGCTGTTGGATGTGTTCAAAAATCGGTCACATAAAATAGTAATTTCGGCTGAGCACGAGACCGGAGAAAGGGAGCACACACACTTGAGATGTCAATGAGCATCGCCTGGCAGCGCTCGCATTCGCATGAGCAGGGCCGAACCCAGTTCGGGATACATCGGCAGCGATGGGTACTAAAGGATATTCATCGCTGAGAGGATGAGGAGGCAAATTGCGATTCGAAGTCAATTTCTGTTGCTGACATTTAGTTAAATTGAAACCTTTAAGGCGGTTGCTGTTCTGTGGCGCATTCATTGCGAGCTTCTTTCTTCGTTTTGCCCGAGAGATATGAATAATTTATTCGCATCCAAGGACTTGGCATCGAGCTGAAATGAAAACTTTTGCTGCTGCTGCTTATGATGATGCTTGTGTGTGTACCTTTGGGCGCATCCCCAGCTCCCACTCTGGTTGAGGTTGGAGTCACTTTTGGGCGGTTTTCATTTGATTATTTATTTTTGTATCTTACTTGGCATTTGGGGAATTCCGCTACATTCTGGATCCGGATTGGTTTCTGCGCAGGTTGGTTGGTGGTTGACGTCAATTTCCGTTCTATGTTGACACTCTTAGTTTTCACTTTCGAATGGTGGCTGGACTGGAAAATTGCTTGAGTTTGTCATCTGACTTATTTTAGAATGGCGCTGCAGTAACGCGATAGCCGAGGAGTCTGTTGAAAGTTGAGGAGCACGATTATCTATTCGTCAGTTCAAGAGTACTTGTTAATTGCGAAGGAAGCTCAAGCAGATCATGTCTGACGTCTGCTGAAGGCGAAGCCACTTCATAGGAAGCTCCAATAGGTACACACAGGGCGGATGTACTTTCTTAGGTCCGACCTGCCTGATGGGCTTTCAAACAGCATCGTATTGTCATCCTTGTTATAACAAATAAACCGTGTTTACTAATATTTATCAGGGTAAGCTAAGAGGGGAGTCGCCGTTTGCAGTCCACAACGCTTCGGATTTCCATCTCAAAGCACAGAGGCACTTCAGGTTATACAGTACACTTGTGAATCCACAATCCATGAAGGTGGTAAGCGCCTCGTCTTACACAATGGTAAGTTGTCAGAGGAGCTTGAGATCCAAAGTGGAGTTCCTCAAGGCTGCGTACTGTCACCACAATTGTTTCTTGTGGTTATGAGCAATGTACTCTGTGCAGCAGACTTGTCTGTCGGGCTATGACACCTTGACAACGCTGATGTTTGTCTACTTTCACATTGGATAATGGGCCTTCACTGAAGGGAACACTCTCTAGAATATGTGACAGATAAAGTGGGCCTCAGAATAAAAACAAACAAAAACTAAAGTCGTACGCATTTCTAATGCCCGGGGCCAACTGAACATTGTCGGACGGATATCTATATTTAGGAAGGAAGGTCTCGGCTAGGCGCAGAGGCACCGTACTGGGCACAGCAGAATCGGGAAGGTTAAGGTTATGTTAGGTCGGAGGGTTGACGTGGCGGAGCCACGCCACGCTGATGTCCAGTTGGGCCCATTGTGATGGAAAAGTGGGATTTAACCTTTCCGGTCTCACCCGTGTACATCTGTGTTGTTGGTGTTATTGCTCCTGTGCATCATGCTCCTACTGGTGTCGGGATAGCCGAGGAGTCTGTCAGGGGAACTATTCCGAGGAAAGGCAGAAACATGCTCGTTTTGTCCAGCCGTCCAGAGATCTGGACAAACCTGGAAATAGATGATAGCGGCATACCTGTTAACTCATGTAGATTCTGGAGAAGAATTCTCCCAGTGTTTTCTGCAATCCACTTCAATCTCCTCTTCGTCCCCGCAGCCCCTGCATATTGTATCATGGGTGGATCCCATTTTTGTTCGTGGTATTTCTGGTGAATATGGCCACCAACTACCATCTGGAGCAGGCTTTTGTTGTATTGGAGAAGTTTTTCGGTATTTTTTGTTTGGCCATAACAGTCGTGAGGTCTCACATGTGGGAAAGGGGTCCCACATTTCTATTAGCTTACTCTCCATGCTTGGGTTATCCACTTTCTTCTTAACATTTGCTAGCGGTGGATCAATACATGGGGTATATACAGGGATGGGTCGGTTTCGCCCCTTTCATCTGCTACCTCATTGCCGTTTATGTCCCTATGACCTGGGGCCCAGCAAAGAGTGATAGAATGCGCGTGCCAAGAAGCTTGAACACTTCGCGACAGCTTGCCACTAGTTGGGACTTGATTTCTATTTCCGAAATTGCTTTAATGGCCGCTTGACTGTCAATTAGAATTGTAATATCAGCCGGTGGAATTTCCAACAATGACATCATTTTGGCCGCTCTTTAACCTCCCCTTGAAAAACACTGCTGTCGTCAGGTAATCTGATGGAGCAGTGCATGTTTGACAATTCGTAGAAAATGCTCGCGCCAGTTCCTTTTTCCATCTTTTACCTATCCGTGTAGACGTGGATGGATGTTAAATTATTGATGGCTTCATTGGAGCTCCACTCTGTCCTTTTTGGTAGATAACGCCGGAATGGTATATTGAAGTCAAGGGACGGGCGAAGGTAGTCACTCGCTGTTTGTTCTATACGGTCAATCTAGAATACTAACATGACCGTTGGGGCTTGTGTGCCAGCTCTTGGATTGCATAACTCTTGTGGCGCTTTTGTAGCAGTCTTCTGCATAAAGAGGTCCAATGGCAGAAGGTCCAAAAGAACCTCTATACCTGCTGTTGGGGAAGTGGACATCGCTCCAGTCACCCCTAGGCATGCACGTCTCTGTGAGGACGAGGCTTTAAGACAAGCTTGACACCAAACTACGCTACGTCAAAATAGGTCTGACAATAGCTGTGGACTTCCACAGTATTGTTCTGGGGTTGGCGCCCCATTTTTTGCCGTATATCCTATTAAACAGGTATAGGGCGCAGGCCGCCTTCTTTGGCCTTTTATCTACGTTGAGTTTCCAATTTAGTTTCCTGTCTTCCAGGTATTTCACGCTTTCTTTTAAGGTGAGGGTTGTACTCTCAATGGATGGGCGGAATGACTCTCTTGTTGGCTACCAACTCTGTCTTTTGTGGGTTAATTCCAAGACCGCAAGCCTTTGCACACCTGAGCAGGGAGTTTATTGCACTTTCAATTATCTCACTTAAGATCGGGAGAAATTTCCCACGGGATATTATGGCTACGTCGTCACCGTATGCAATGGCCTTAGTTCCCGTGAGTCTGAATTTTTTGAGGATGTCAGTGATGGCCAACACCCACAGAAGGGGGGAATATGACACCACGCCCCTTGAGAATCTGACTCTGATTGCCTCGGTTTCTATTGGGTATATACCTTAATTCGTGCAGCTTGCTAAGAGATGGCGCGACTTATACTATTCCATTGGAACATGCGTTGGAAAGCTACTGTCATTGTACGCCATTTCAGTATATGTCATTCATTTGAAGCGTAAACAACAATAATTTTGTTCGAACTTTGTGCCGAAAAAAGGATTTTTGCGGGGAGTTCTTCTTCATTACTTTAATATGAAGAAAACTGCTGCCGACAGTCATCGTACTTTCGTGGAAGTTTATGGTGAACATGTGCTAGCTGAACAAAGTGCTAAAAGTGGTTTGCACTTTTTCAAAATGGCGATCAACTGCAAAGCCGAATATCCATGGATGCTCTGTTTCTGGTGGGATGGTGGGAGAAGGGTGTGCTGTATTATGAGCTGCTAAAACCTGGTGAAACCATCAATGGACAACGCCACCGAACACAAGTAATCCGTTTGAAGAGAGCAGTAGCCGAAAAACGCCCTGTATATGCGACCAGAACTTTGTGTTCGCTCGTGATCCAATGATAGAAATTCTTGCAGTCGGCCGGCGTTCTCTGCGTCGCCATGTTGCTCTTCCGGTTAAGAACTATTTGAAAAACAGTGGATGGGAAGTTTTACCCCATCCGCCTTATATCCCAGACCTTGCCCCTATTCTGACTACCATTTGTTCCGGTCGATGCAGAACGCCTTCACTGAAATACGGTTCACATAAGACCAGGATATCAAAAATTGTATATTCGCATGTTGTGCACAGGAGATGGTGTCATGCTCAAAGTTGTGTCTGAAGAAGATGAGATTTTCAAACGTCTTTAAGACCAATGATGTAAGCTGAAAAAAAATTATGTGGGTCTAAAATCTTTCGCTGTGCAGTGGCCTCTCCTGCTTTAGGGGTGAAAACTGCTTCAACTTCCCTTCAGGTGGACGGTATGTGACCGTAGCCCAAACTGCTTAGGAAGAGGTATTTTAGGATATTGGGAAGGTTTAAGCTGCGTTCGGACTGCTTTTGACGATCTGGTCAAGTAATGTTTTCGACTTGAGACCCAAGCTGGGACTGTTCCGGTCCAATGTGTTGTAGATGCTTTAGCTGGACTTTTTTGGACCACAATTCCACTCTCGTGGCACTTGTTAAAAAAGTTGTAATGTTTGAAATTTCATGAAAATAAGGCAACGGGTTCAAGAGTTACAGATTTCTTTTAACACTCCCATACAACGTCCCACCGTCGGACAGTGATGCCAACTCGCCTCAGCAACGTCCCTTCTCTTCACGAGTGCTCATCGACCCACTCTGGCACATCTGACTAGCGTTAACGCACCCAAAAAGCAAAACAAAAAATTGAAGCAAAAGCGAATGCAAAACCCTTTTTAAAAAATTAATTATGCATATATTTCCCACAACTACAATTTTTTGACATAAAAACATTTCATTCACGCCTTTCTTACACAACTACGTGGTACATATAAAAAATGGAAAAGTCATCCTTCAACAGGATCCTCACTGAATTGTTCAGTTTTCGTTTTGTTTTTCTTAATTTTAAAATACAGTCATTTGAAGAACAAATTCGACAGCGCTCCTAAGACGCCCCTCTTGCCGACGCGACGCATTGCTGGCGATGACATACAATCGAGCCGACAACTTGACAGGAGATCGCAAAAACAAATGTCAACGGCGGGAATTCACTTCTGCAAGCTCCGTCGGTCAGCTATCTCTTATTTCGCAAAATTGATGACTAGTGAATATATATATATTTACAGTTATGATTATGACAGTACAAAATACAAACTAGTGAAATTAAAATAGAATTGTTTTTTTTTTTTGTAAGCTTTCGGCGCCGGGGAATGTGGGGTGCCCTAAAGTTGATTTGCTTGAATTTGTTTTTGGCTTAAGATTAACTTTGTGTTTGTTTTGTTTTGTTGTATTTGTCAATTTAAAGATAAATTATCAGATTTGCCTAAATCACATTTCATTGTAGGTTTCATGTATTTTTTGGCTTTGGCTCAAAAATGAAAATGTTAAGCCCTAACTAAGGTTAGATGGAAGATGAATATGGTCGTCGCTCATTATGAGGGTGATTCGTCCTTGTCGTCGTCCAGCACACTGGGCGACTGCTTGAGGAGGTGATAGTTGTCTCGTTGATGATGGGATTGCATAAGTTTGTGCTGATGTTGGGCGATGAAGCTGCTGCCGCGACGCAGAGAACGCCGGCCAACTTCAAGAATTTCTATCGTTGGATCACGAGCGAACACGAAGTTCTGGTAGGCACGCACGAATACGAAGATGATGGTGAAGGCACCGGAGACGATCATGAAGTAGGCTGTGATTGGAATGATATTTGGAGCAAATACTGTTGCTAGGTAGATCCAGCGACGGATGGATGGCGTGAGTTCGGTGATGCCCTGCAATGGGAAAGTATGCTCTAGAGATTCTACGGGGGGGATTGAGAATGTTTGCGGGGCTTACCTCCTCCAGCCACATCACGGGGAACATGAAGTCACGGAAATGGCGCACGGGGTGAATGTTCTTGGCCTGAGTCACCTTCAGGTTGAGTTGAATTCGCACTTTGCCCTCGAGAGGAACTCCAAGTTTCTAAAAAAGAAAAGATTTTATTCTCAAATTTTCAGAATTCATCTCTCTAGTCAACCCCCCACGAGGTGTGGTTGCTTTATGGTTGGAAATAGTTTGTGTATGCGCATCAATAAGAGGTTACAATTTAGTCTTCGCATGGTTTAGCGACAGTTTGATGCAGATTGCTGGTTAGTATTTCTGTATTTTGCAAAGATTCACAAAAGGTATAATTCGGTCATATAGCCGGTTCAGTGGTCGACACAGGCAATGTCATTGACAGGACCCACTTCTCTCGCAAAAACATTGCGTGCATATGGCTCCACAGCAATCAAACAGCAAAAGCGACCTCTGTGATGTGGCTTATCGACGCACAAGCGAAATGAGTGCGGACCTCAATTGGGATCTAATCTTTACCTTCTTTACAGCTGCAACCAGATGTGGAGAAGAGCTTACATCGAATGAGCTCATTAAAGACTCCTCGAATGATAACTTGAATCCATCACTTCAAGAAGATCCATTTGAAATCAGGATACACTATCTCAAATGTCCTCTCACATAAGCCATCTATCCCTTACATACGCCAGCCAACACCGTAGAATTAGCGACTTGAAATTGCAACCTCCAACTGAATCAATCCCCAACTTACCGGCTGAATTTTGAAATAAGTTTCATGTTCGCTCTGATTGGGCCGCAATCCTTCGACCGAGTTCAGAAAGTCGGGATGCGCTTGATAGAAGTGTGGATTCGATATGTACACCGGGGCACCGTACTGACAGGGGCTAATATTTTGCAGACCCTTCTCAGGCTCGTAGTCATCGGCGTCGAAGCAGACGTTCTCCTGGTTCTGGGCCGAGTTCCCGTACGCATTCTCCGGCAGCCTGTACAAGTCCGCATCGATGCCTGTTGAAATAAAAGAGTGTCTTAAGTCGGGGCTCACTGGCAGGTGGCGATCGTGGAACCTACCGTCCTTCTCAACAGCTTCGGTGTACTGAAGGGGAATCACCCGGCACAAGTCCTTGTCGTAAATGTAGACAGTGTCTGCTTTGGTAATATCGCGTGGCGGAAAGAAGGAGCCCTCCGATCCGGTTATGCTGGTGCAGGGCTTGTTGCGCCAGTTTGGCAGGTGATCGAGCCCGTTCAGGCGATCGATGTACCCGAAGTCATTCATTCCACTGTGCCCGGTCTTGATCGTTGAGACTTCCTCGAGTGTGCCGTTGCGCTGGAAAAGAAACACATCATTCTGTTAGAACCAGCCCCCGTCCCCAGGATTCAGTGCGCACTTACTCCAATGAGAAGTCCCATTTGTGCCATTGGACGCATGTGCCGTGGATAGAATCTATGCGCGAGACTAACCAGCGCATCATCGTACCCAAACACCAGCTGGTCAGCCGTCACACTGATGAACGGCTGGTACTTGGCGGCCGTTAATATCACCGAAATGGTCTTGGAAATGATGTAGCCCAGCTTGGGACTCAGGCTTGTCAGCGTCTGCAAGAAAAACAGCCGGCATCACTGAGTCGCTCAAAGAGTGAATTGTGTCGGACAACTTACCAGAAGAGGAATGTTGGGAGTTGTGATTTTTGTATTCTTATCGATGCTCAGTTCCGGCACAAACTGCAAGATCTTCTTGTGCTGATACGACACCGTGTGGTTGTCGTAGAAGTTGATGTTGACCTTCTCCATGTCTTCCCTGGAAAGCATTAATCACGGTTCATAAACAAAAATAGAACACACATCGGCAGTCAAAGTCAATGCGACGTTCAAAGTGTCAACAAGACTTCAGTCAGAGATGTCAGACGTCGTCGCGTCGGTTTGTCTAATGTGGTAATGGATCCGGTTGCCTTGAAGATGAGTTGAACTCTTCAAAACCGTGTGAATGGCTGAGTGACATGGAGCGGCGGCACGGCCCGGTCGTGAACTCCGCTCGATGCGAAAGCGAATGTCAAGATCGGCAGGGCATCACCTTTTTTGTTTTTTTGCGGCAGCTTTTGTCTTGTGCGGCGACGCATAAATTACACATTTATGACAGGAAAGTGACTAGGAGCGCACGCCGCACACCCATCTCGCTGATGGGTGAGATGTGTACACTTGGGTGTAGCATCGGATTTTGACCTTTCGACGCGACTTCGGCGTCGATGGCTACGCTTAATTGGTTGTTGGGAAATTGTGCAACTGCCTGGAAGACGATGTGGCATTTCATTCAATGCTTCCTTGTGTCGTATGACACTTTCTGCTTGTGATGGGTGGCACAGTGACCTAGATTTGACAAGCCTCGCGATTTGTTTGGCACGCTTTATGTGTGTAGTCGAACAAGGGCTTGGATTGTTTCTGCGACATTTTGGTAAAGAATGATGTTTCGCATGTCAAACTGGTCAAGGCAGCCATCATTGCCTTGAAACTTGGATTGTCGATGCCACTGCGGGTGACGGAAGTCGACAGCAGGGCATTCCTGATAAAGGTAAGGAGAAGTCCTATATGAAGGGGCATACTTTATGGATCCGACTTCAAGTGATCATCTGTGGGAGCAGAAACGCAGCTTCTACAGCAACTACTCTGTTGCTCGTGCTATTGTTCTCCCGCGAGTGAAAGGGACCCACAGTTTTATGCCGACTCCAAAAGGCTAAGTTTTGAGATGCTTTTGCTGGACAGCCATTACTTTTTGAGGATTGTCAGTGACTCCAAAGACGTGGGGCCGCGTAAATTATTGGTCGAACTTGGGAGGCGTAGCCTCAAGGGCTTACGAACCCATAACACCTACAGCCGCCACAAAAGTAAGAGAAATGGTAAACAAACAAATGTTAGTTCGAAGGAATAGACAACGAATCCGTGTGACAATAGCTGAATATCGACTTAATCATCCATCGTTTCTAAGCAATTCCGAAGAAAGTTGTGGTTTACAAAAGGAAAGGAACTTCGTTTAAGAAGCACAAATAAACTCGATCGGAAGAACAGACGTGGGACGATGAATGATGAAGCGGATATCGGCCTAGACCATTCGAGGAACAAACCCTTCTTACGTCTAATGAGCTGGAACCATCACATCCAAATTTTGTTCCTGGAAACACAACTATTCCCGACTTAAAGAGCTGATAAAAGGTTCCTGGGAACGACTTCATCACATAAGAGAGATCCTCAAGGAGTTGCCCTCTGGCAGCTTATCCTGAAGTCTCTCTACATCAGAGACAACAATGCCGAGTTTAGATTGAAACGCCTTCCTATTCAGTTACAATAGTACCCAAAACCGATGAAAAGCCGTATCGAGTTGAATCACTTCTTCCAATAGCGAAGGAATTCTACTCAGACATTCAAGTTCCGTAGTGGAAGAAATGTGCCTAATTCCTGTCAGCACTTCGAGATAGATGCAAGCATTCATGGTGGCGGCGGCGGTGCCATAAGGTCAAGGTTCGATTTCCGGGACGACAAAAAATTATTTTCATGCTTTCAAGTTATCGACAATGCTTAAAGGGATTTTCACGGCTTTGAAGTTATTGACAATGCTTAAAGAGATGTCTAGTAAAGTCTGTCTAGAAAAATCTCCTCAAACTTGGCAGTTCCGCGTCGGCATAAAATCGTCAGCCCCTTCCACTTGTCGAATAGCACGCATAACAAGAGTACTTCCTAGGTCCTGGCCCTCTACGGAACGTAGCTTATTTGACTATCGATCGTGTACATCGTTGCACCGATGTAAAGTAAAAACGACAAATTTTGTTCATTTGGTGCAGGCAAAAAATGTGTGACGGGGCTTTTGGCAACATTTAGTCCGAAGGCTTGCGCCATGAGGAATGGATATCGGTTTCTTCCTTTAATCTTTACAGTATTTTTAAGATCAATTCATTAAATGTGGAGTACCACACGGAAGTGTTCTTGGGCCTCTTCTTTACTTGCTTGTTGTGATACACTCCAAGACGAAGGAATTATGGGAATTATTCTCGGCACGTGTGTCCTTTGGTAACAAAAATTTAAATATACACATAAATGAATCATGCTTGATGAGACTAATGTCCTTATTCTGGTTGTGATGTGGTCACAACTCACAATTGTCTGCGATGCGAGTATTGTGATGACTTGCTTGTGAGCCTTCAAAAATTTGTTATTCTGGCAAAAAGTTCACAAGTTCACTACAAAACACACCATAGGGTGGTGAATTTCTTTGTCAGAAATTTGTTTTTCTTTCAATGCTCTTTCGCTCTCTGATGTGGGAGAAGGCAAATACAGAGCAAAATAAATAATAATCGGAATTTGGAAGATTTCGATGAAACACGTTTTCTCCAATGTGAATGTAGAATTACTTTTTCCTATATTCGTGGGAATATTTCTACGTTGCTCTCTAGAAAATATTTATTACATTGAAATTCCTCCATTTTCGCCTTTGTTTCCATCTGCTGTGCTCAGTCACACGTCACAACTTAGATAGTTCTTGTGATGCTCACAAGTTGTGAAGTTGCGCTCAGCATACGAAAACCTCTCAATTTGTGACTCACCACCCTCTTGTGAGGCAATTGTGACTTGTGACACATCACAGAGGTTTGCCACAATAGGCCCTCCAGTCTAACCTTTCCGAAACGGATTCGTGTTTGAAAACTGGTGCCCTTGGTATTATCGTCGTGTTCTACCAGATGTCAGAAAATAAATTTCTTGTAATCACACCCCTCGGAAATGAAGTAAAATTAATTGAAGAGATGGCTCTCAATGTTTCGGAAGGAGCATGTTAAAAGGTGAAGAGCTTGAGAGTAGGAATTGAGATTCGTATGAACTAGCTAATTGGAAAGAATTCCAAGTCATGTTTTGGCCACAATTTTGATAAAGCATGCAACAACTAAATATTGGGAACATCCGACAGCAAATGAAGTTCAGAAGTTCTTCAAGTTCTTGACGAAAGCAATGTTGTGCGGAATTTGCAAAGCACACAACCCCACGACTAACGCCCATCTAACACTACGTTTTTTAAATATATTAAATCGGATATTTGTAGATGAGACAATAAGTCTTTTTTGAAAAGAGGGAGCAAATATATTGCGAAGGATCATACACTGTCTGTGTGCAAGGTACATTCATATCTGTGTTATCTGTACCGTGGTCTGGATGCAGTTGGTTTTCAAACAGAGAAAATTAAGAAATGTCAAAAACGGATTGGAAACTGCTGACAAATGTAGGTTGGGTTACATTTTCAATCAATTGTGTTTCACGTTTCCCAATTTATGAGGTTAGTGCGTACGCACTCACACTCAATCGTAAATTACAATAGTAAATTTTTCGTACTGCTCAAACTTCTTTTTGAGACCAAGATAAATACGGAAAAACGTAGGGCGCTGTAAAATCAACCAATCCAATTGGTCATCCAATCGCTGTTGTGCAAGCGTACCACGAACGTACACCGTTTGATGATTTCAATTCATGAGCGAATCGAACATGATATGTGTTAGGTCGCATCAACTGCGCAGTCAATATTTTGTTGGTAAGGGTTACGAAAAGTGCAGGAGCCTCGTGCGTCGCATTGCTGCAGAAATGGTATCATGAGCTTTCTCATTTTTCTTATCCCTTCGACGAAAGCGGCCAATCCAAAGATGCAAATTCAAATGTGAAACACGCCACAATGTGCCAGAAAATAAGACAAGCCATCATTTAAATCCCTCTACTCTCACCAACGGGAGGCGTATTTTCTGTAGAGATCACGTTTCGAGGATGGACAGGTCTTGAGAAATCTGTAATACACCGCAGTGGCGTAGCGTGGGTTGGGGCCGCCCGCGACACACCCAATTTATGCCGCCCTTAGTCATTTTTTCACAAACTAAAAAACCTTTGTATACGGTTTGAACATACACCTACGCATATGTAAGTTAGGTTAGGTTGAAGTGGTTGACTGCTGTACGGAGAGACAGCAGGCTACTACACCACCACAGGTCTACTGTGCTACCACGCGGATCTAGGTATACCTATTCCGCAAACCCTCATTCATATGCTGCTCAGTTCAGCCAGGCTATCAAAATAATAAGCTCCCAGAAGTCTTAATCTACGGGATGAGAGAGCATTGCAGCTGCATTGCATAGCCCGTGTACAATGGTTTCTTCCTCATCCTCGGGTCTGCAGCTTCTGTAGAAGTCGTTGTAGGGGAGGCCTGGAAGAGAGGGGGGCTCTAGAAAGACGACACAATGCATATATGTCTACAGGTACAGCAGCACTTGTATTTCCAATAGAAGGACGTGAAGCTGAAGGTGACACATTTGGAATATTAAAGTATGTTCCAACCAGACGAAATTGAGCAATTTCGGCAATTACCCTACCCTACCATTGCCTCAATTAGAGCACTTTCAATGAAGTTGCGCACGAAATTGTGGATCATCACGACTTCCGAGGCAGTCGTTCCATGCGATCCCATCAGATAGGCGACCGCTTGCCAGACACAGGACGAGGTGGTTAGACCAAGTCCAAAAACTCGCTTTGTCATAACTCCTGACGAGTTAGAGTCGATGGCGGAGGATATAGTTGCCTGGAGATCTCTAATGCGTGGTTTACACCCGCGACCCCGCGTTTGAATCAGAAGATGATGATGATGATGGTTGTGTATTATAGCACATTATCCCAGTTTCCGTACAGTTATAACAAACAAAACAAATTTTTTGCTAAAATTATTCAAACAATGTCGACGTGAAGACATTTCACTGTCAAACCAAATTGCAATCAATTGCGTATTGGCAATTTCGTAGCTTTATGCATTCCAGAAGATTCGACGTCTCAGTTGAAGGCAACAAGTCAACAGAGCGGAGCACCAGCGGAAGGCCAACCTCGGCCTCCATCGCATCTATCCCTTGATGCGCAAGCAAAATGGATTAAGCCAGAGGACAAAACTGTGCTATACAAGCAGCTCATACGGCCGATCTTAACGTACGGCTTCCCAATATGGCACACCATCTCTAAGACCCGCATGACGAAGCTCGCAATTTTCGAAAGAAAACTACTGCGAATATGTACTGGACTGACCTTCGACAGGGACCGTCAAAGCCACTACAGCAACAATAGATTGTAAGACTAGTTGTAAACTCAACTGTTCAAATAAATTTTTAAATCGCTTAGTGGAGACCAATTCTAAAGGGAACCATGTCGTAAAATCAAGGTTCTCCCACACGATGTAGGTTTGGACATGGATTTTTGTGCCTCCACTAGAATTTTTCACATCATGTTCATGAACCGGGTATGGGTTGTGTCCAGTGGAGATTATCGTGTTAATATCGACGTTCGATGTTCTGCCAACATCGCACATCCCTAAGAGCTAGCCTCTACACAATTTTGCCTATACTACGTTCAAAGAGTCGAATTGATTTTTTTCGGGTGTGTTTTCACGATTTCAACATTATCATGGTTTAGCGATCCACATTGAAGAATGGCAAACCCTGAGCTAAACATTTTCGGTCTCGAGTGACAGTGCAGTTTCACGTATGTCATTGAAGCAGGGATGTCGTATCTGTAGAGTGAATTGGACGTACACTCCGCTCAGCGAAAGATCCTCATTACATCCTCATTTTTAAATTTCAGTCCATTTTGGATGTTGACCATTTTCTACGATAGTGAACAAAAATGAATGGTTGAAAAAAGAATGAGTCCTGTTCCCTGGAGCTTTGACGGAAACTGAAGCGACTAAAGGAACACTCAATTACTCACAATCATTCAAGTCATGGCGGTTGGGAGATGAATAGATGTTTGATGTCGAGAGGCATGATGGAAGATGATCGAAAATCCGTACCTGTAGTGTTTCGTAAGTCAACTCACCTGTATACAAATGGACCGACTTCTTGAAGTCTTGGTTTTTCGCCATTTAAGAATCCACTTGGATTGGTCACGTTGTAGATATAAAGTCTAGTTAATCGCACAACTCCCGGCCGCTGCCAGTAATGAAAACTTAAGGTGTCATTCCACAATCGGAGATTCTGAAATAAGACAATCATTAGCTGGGCATTTCTTGAGTGGGGGCGGTGTTTCCCTTCTCGAGTGCTTACCTTTAGAATAAAATAATCTAACCATGGTATTGATGATAAAATAATTCCTAAAATTAATGTAACTATCCCAATAATTATCACAGCAAGTCTATCTGAAAGTAAACAAGAAGGAGAATGGTTAGTTGATTCGTGGGATTGAGCGGGACTGAATAAATTCAGTCTCTCCGTCATTGGAGTGTAGTGGGAGAGCCTAAGGCCCCATTGGAGCTCTGGTTACTAAGCTACATTTTAGCTAGTGCCTGCAATGTATGGAGCCTGATAGTAAACTTGGACTTTTCTTGGCTTAGCCGAGCCGTACCTAAACTTCGATAGCACGAAACAAGTATCAAATGCGAGTTACAAGCAACATCACATGAAAGGAAGATGCAACACGAACTCTCAAATCCTGGTCTGAGTGGTTCATGTTCCTGAACGAAAACCAAAGCTAAGCATTGACTTGTTTAAATTCAAAATGTTTAAGCTGTTAATTCATTCTAAAAATAAGGTTAACAGGTCAAATAAAATGCAACAACTGAGTGCACATCGTCCATTCAACCGCAGTCCCCCTTTTCCCTTTTCAATCATTTTCATCCACGCAGCAAAAATACACGTCGTGTGTCTGAAAAACGAAGAATAAAAAGCAGAACGCACCCGATAAACTCACTTAATCATGTTGTTGGCGTTAAATTCGCTTCGATAGCAAGACGTTGCACTTCGCCAAACTTGGGAAAGGAAAAAGCAAACATCGCATATTACTTGTCAAATATTTGTCTCATTTTTATTTATAAGAAAGCAACAGAATATTTGTGCTTATGTGCGAGTCTTTTTCAATGGAAAGTGATTGTTCTGGGCTCCGTGCAATTAAAGCGAATGCGGAAGAAGGGAACATTAACATGATGCGATGCTTAACGATGTGAAGGGTATTTTTAAGTACCGTAGCACTTCTAGTCGGGCGTAGATTGAGGGGAGTTTGTTTGGGAGTTTGAACATCAGTTCTCGGAATTGCTTCGACTTCTTCACAATTCTGTCAGGCTGATGTGATTTGCAAACAAGACATTTGACATGGCACTTGCGTTAGTTTCTGTTGACTCCAGTTAAACGAGTGTATCTCCGATTCAGAGCCAGTTCGCCTGCAGAGACAAGGTAGTGTGGAAGGACCGCAATGAACTCGGAGTGCACAATTGGAGGCAACTGTCTGGATGCCCTGGCATTACCTTACGAGTTAACAAGAATACACGGGATTTAAGCGTGAATTTAATTGGTTTACTTGCTTGCTACACTGGAGCCACTTCGGATCCAGAGCCAGCCAATGCAATAATCCGATGCGTGAAATTTTATGAGCGGCCAGAACTAGATGTTGCTAAGCTGGACTTGTCGAACCAAGAGTGGAAAAATAGTTGTATCGGACCAGACATCTTTCAAGTAGAAGTCCAACTTCACAGCCGATTGACACCTAGCCCGTCAACGAATTTGAGAGAAATTTTGACAGTTATTCACGAAATAACGTGAATGCCGTTCTCTGATTGGTCAGAAAACGGTATAAAAATGGTTGTCAAAAATGTTAAGGTTCAAGAGAGGTAGAAGTTGACTACCTCATCTCACATTTCTGGTCTACACCTCAGAGGTCTCTGTAAAGAAGTCCCTTGGGTTATTGGCTCTTAAGTGGCCCATACACAGCATTCGTCACAGGAATTCGTGCACAATAGCTATTCATTGAACTTTGAAGACGAGGGGACAGCGCCTCTGAGGTCTCTTTAAAGAAGAGCCTTGGATTATATGTTCCTAAGTGTCCCATGCACAGCATTTTTCGCACATGTCACAGGAATTCGTGGACAATAGCTGTTCAGTGAACTTTGAAAACGATTGAACAGCGTCATAAGCAGTGGGGCTTACAGTAAGGTAATAATGCACTATGCGCATCAATAATGACATGTCTGCTTCATTCAATCATGTTCACCAGTTACAAACTTACTGTCAGGAACCATGAACATCTCAGATTGCAAGGCAAATTCAAACGTCTTTGGGCTGGACACAAATGTGCTGTGTATGGGACACTTTACATCCAGGTGTAATTAGGCAGTAATCGCGCCTTGTTGGACAGTCAGGCTGCAGTAAAACGACACATTTCTGTTGAAACTGACCAGGGTGCTTCCTTGGTTTCAGCCTCTGTCATGTTAAAGAGACAGTCCAAGATTTTGGACACAAACACAAAACCTCAAAGAAATGTACACAGGTATACAATATTTCAGAATGCATCAGTATTTCAAAGGGTCGCCCGATTTGCGGTACGGTTTTGACGGCACTGTTTACACAAATCTGTCAAATTGAACTGTCATCCGAGACTGACTCGCTGAATGTGAAAAAATGCTACAAGAATTCTGTTTGAGTTAAACATGCAATTCTCCATCTGAGAGTTATATTAGAAAAGACTGTTGAATAGAGAGAGACTGGCTGCCTTACGACCCATCACCGAAATGTGGGCTCTACAGGCATTGAAGGAAAGTGTTGACGAAGATTAAAGCTATCCAGTCTTGCCTTGTGGCATCTACAATTTTACGAGCTTCCACTCACTCAAGACTTGAAGCCAGCTGATTGCTTAGAGCATGCGCCGATTGTTGACATCAGGGTTTGACGCAGCATTTCACATCTTCATTTCCATGGAGCTCGGTGGACGAGGATACATGTGCAAATGCACATATAAGTGTCGCCAGACCATTCCATCCAGAACAAGTCAATGGAGCGTGTGGAGTTTGGGCTGGTGGTCTAGTCTTCGATGGTGTCACCATCACCGTCAGAGCCACATGTTTACCAAATTGTTTTCTCCTCCAATCGGATGTGGAGGATATGTGATTTCAACAAGACACTGTATCACCCTAACCACAACCCCTGTATTACAATATAAAGGACGGGTTATTTCGTGTTTCGGTGACATGAAGTGTCCAGTGGCCACCAAGACCGAGTGGTTTGTCGCCGTTTGATTTCCCTGGACGACGCAGAACAGCGTGTTTGTGCCAGATAATCTGGAAACTCGTGGCGCTTCGAAACTTTTCCGTCATTTAATGGCCGAGTAATTGCCAAATTTGTGTTGAAAATTCATCGAAAATGACCTTGTCTTCATCGATGCCTGCAAGGCATCATTTGAATGAATTCATAGAGGCACATTCCAAGCAATTTTATCGAAATGTGATTAGTTTCAATCTTCTTTTGGAACCAGAAAGTGGATTCAATTGTTTAAAAGAAGCGAAGTTACTGGAAATTGTCAAGAACGGGACCCCATTTTGTAATTGCACGAAATGTAATAAAACTGCACTTGGCCATCGGATCATTGCTTATTTTTTCGCATTTATACATCCATCGTCGCTCCATCAAGCAATCCGACACGCAACCTGTCAAGCGCCGACAGAGATGGACGCTGAGCTTTTAGATAAGATGACTGCGCGTATCACGAAACGTGAACTTCAAACGTGCCTTACATTGTAATGAATGAAACTGGAAACGGGTTTACGATTTGCCACAGAAGCTAAAAAACACTCATCAATAAGCGAGGGCTGAAAGGTCATGCGTTTGTCGTCATCTTTCATTCGTGCCCCTGTAAGGGCTTCCCCAAGACTCACTCCTGCCCATCCAGTCACTTCATCACGAAACCATCAAATTTTTTGGCAATTAACATGTTCTAAGGCGGAAAAGATTGATCTGCCGACTGTTGTCCGCCACATCAAAAAAACGGAACCGAAGGTGTTGAACCACAAATATTTACCCGAGTACACACACTCGCACTGTGGTCAGCCGAGGCGCACGGTCGAGCCGGGGAAAACTCACGTCTTTCGATGATCATTCACCTCTTACGTTCGTGCCGCTATCTTAGGTACATTCACACCATACACACAACGAGATACAGTCGAAGGCACCGACTCATATCGGCAATTCGGTCTAGGTCAACCGACCGGCCGGTACCGCTCAGACGCACAAGGAAGTCGTGCGCACACCCACCTGCGTTCTCCAAGCTGCGGACCGAGACATAGGTGGACAGGTATTCATAGAACTGACAATGGGAATGCACTTGACGGCGTCTAGCATTGTTTTTCTTCTTCGACGCGCTTATTAAGGAATGCCGACGGGCTATTTCCTCCTTCAGGTTGATTGTCATCGCGAGGGAAACACTTGCACTCGATCAGACGGGGGATAGCATTTTTGTTTTTCCTCTTTCTTCACCTCGCGACCGGGAGCGAACAAACCACTGCGACAAGCTCCGTGCGTACGTACAGATGCGATGGCGGAACAAAAGATCGATTATCTCAGAACGACATACACGCATTCCGTTGCGTCCGGGCAGTAAGAATGAGCTGGGCTCTCGAGTCACACTGAGTCGCGCTGGGTTGGCAAAGCGCTTGGATGGGCGAAAAATTGGCGGAGTATTGAAAAGTGGCCCAATTCGGTTGCACCTAGTCAGCAGTCCTCGCTGACTGACAGAAATTATTTGTCATGCGAGAAGGGTATCAAGTGTGCAGTGAGACCCGTTCCATTCAGGCTCGCTGCTGCTGACTCAGATCAAGGGGATGGGGTACTCGATTGCATTTCGACCTTGTGCAGTGCGGCGGCACGCTAATGAGACAGATCAGATGGACGCGGAAGTGACGATCTGGTGTCAGATCACTCCGTGTTGAAAAGATTGAATGGGAGGAGGAGAACGTGACGGCATTAGATGCCTGGGAGCTATGGAATTTTCAAGGAAGTTATGAGTTTTCTTTGTTTACGAGACTAGCTGTGCGAGGTGAGAGCCTTAAGTTGGAAATCTGTGCTGATGGCGCCTACTGTACTATGTCCAGACTCTGCCTCCTTTCACAATGAGATCTATTGCGAGGGCATTTCCTCCTCACCGTTGTCCGTAGTCACTGAGTAGCACTGAGAGTTGATACAGGGCACACCGCTACTAAAAGTGTCTTTACAAGGCTATAACATTGATCATGGTTCAGTTTAGTTCAGTGTGGGCTGCAAAATTAAGGAATGATGCTTAGCCCAGGTGCCAGTTGGAGAGTTAGAAAGAAGGGCGGGACTAGTTAGAAAAGAACTGAATGGAGACAGCCGCGGAGTTAAGCTTCATGATGGAAGTCGAATGAGTACTCACTCCAGCAAGGACAAGTGTGGGTTGAAGCCATAATTTGTACCGTGTGATCGAAAAGGAAAGTGTGTGGTCATTTGCGCAAAATGAGTCCAATTCAGGAAAGGCGGTCTGTCAGTGTGGCCTTCAATTGGTCGATGGATGAAAAACAGATCGGTGACTCAAGGCGAATAAGCCTCGAGGCGTTGAGACGACTATTGGGGCAAATTGTTGCCATGAACCGAAATGAGATGCCCAAGGGTCAAACATAGAAAACAGTAGCGATGGGCAGCTGCGATGTGAGGTGGCCAAACTTGACTGGCTTATTCGAAAATGGGTCAGACGACGGTGATGAACAGGGAGCGTTTGTTAAATCCGGCTCAACTTTTAATGTTGACACTATGCTGTCGAAAGTTAAGCTCATGACCACAAATCGAGCCCAAGGAGACTAGTTCGTTGCGTATGTTAGGTTAGGCAGCTCAGCCACTCATAGACCTTTGGTCCATAGTGCTGCCTCTAAACAGAGTAAACCTAGTTGTAGTCGACTGTAGCTTTATTTAGGCAGAATGTTCCGAAAGTCAGAGATGTTGTGGTTTCACGCCAGCCACATAATTTAGGGATTCAAAGAATGGCTGACCTAGAGTTTTATAACGAGTTTTGGCTAACGCCGGGCAGAAACAAAGAATATGCTCCAGAGTTTCGACCACCGACGTTTCTTTGCTTCGACGTCCCTGCTTCTATCAGTGGGATAATGCATGATGACCCACCAGGTAGTGGGTCTGTGACGAGTATACGGCAGTTAACTCTTGGTAGCGAGATTAGACACAGAATAACTCCTGCCAAACGATGTCGCTTTGGGCTCAGGAGGCAATTGAGTAGTTTAGCCCTCTTTCGAAGGATCAAGTTAAAATGATGCTTCGATCATCAAGAGCAGATGTAGAATGCCTTATTTTTTTCGAGAGAAATGCTTTGCGCTTGATATTTGCTCCTGTTTGCGTTCACGGAGATTCAATCACGAACTGTATGGGCTGTACAGCGTCATGAGCGAGCCAGGCGTCTGCGGATTTAACGTCTAAGGTGACTAAGACATGTACTGTTGCCCATGGACACAACACTGCTCGAGCCCAAAGATTTTTTTCGGTTCTGAACCAGTGGGACAACGCCAAAGATTACACCCACGAAAGCGATGGTACTCACAGGTGGAGAAGGACATCTGCCTGTTGTCTATGTTATTGGAGGCAGCTGGCTGGAGAGGTTTGTCGGTTGAAGCCTTGGTCCAACCGCGACTGTACAGAAGAAGAAGAAGAAGCTATTGCGGCGGACGTTTGCGGGGGTATGTAAACGATTGGCATTATCTGACAGTTGCAAGTGGTTTGCGTGGTGATGTAGTGAATATACGCTTCGACTACGCTAGGTTCAAACAACGAATTTACCAACTTTCAAAATTCACGTATCCAACTCTTTCAAGTCAACGAGTACTTCTATCTCGCAAAAGTTGCTCAAACTTCTCTCGTCACAAAACTGTAGGTCCCACCCAAACGTGACCGATACCAATAGCACGCCCAACTCGAGTGGTTGTTGAAGGTCCACCTCGGACTGTTGCGCCTCCATTTTTTTGACACCTATCAGAAAATCCTAGTATGCTACGTTCCCACCGGACGAGATGGCGCGGTTTGATCAATTTCCATGAACCTACTAGGTTCCGCCATACCTAGCACCAGATTCGCGGTTTCTAATAACCCTAGTGGCAGCCTCCTTAAAATCATCTGTTCATGACAGGTTGTCAAACCGACAAGCCTACGAATTGAATTTCAGTTTATTATAGTCATTTTGGTGTTCGGTTTCTCATTTTATCTCTCTCTCTTTCTCTCTTTCTTTTCAGCTCTCTCTCTCTCTTTTTCTCTCTCTCTATAAATTCATAGCGGGTGTCTTGATAATTGGGAGCGAAAGCACTTCAAACTCTGTGAGGTTTCAGTAAAAGTTTGGACCTCGCGGTTTCGGTTCGGTGGGAGTGTAGCATTAGACCGCCTTAAAGAGAGTAGGAGATGGAGGGAGAGGGAATCAATGAATATATTTTGATGTACACCGATGAGAGTCCATGGTCAACCCTGTTGGTAGTAAGTACGAACATTAATGGACCAATGTGGCT
The DNA here is from genome assembly GCA_905231855.2 of Eristalis tenax. Lineage (NCBI taxonomy): Eukaryota > Metazoa > Arthropoda > Insecta > Diptera > Syrphidae > Eristalis > Eristalis tenax. The sequence continues at coordinate 15,990,031 of HG993126.1, read as the reverse complement.
ACCTTGTGGTCCGATGTGATTTTGCCGGTATGTGATTTTGCAGGTACTGTTGGCGACTACAACATCGACTTATGTCGGGTCTTCATATGTGCTTCAAAGCATCATCAACAAATTCGGTAAGTTTCATAGATCTTTGTCGGTCTTTGAGGAAGCCGTGTTGGAAGAAAGAAAATAATGCTTTGCAATGAAATTTTCGAAGTGTTTAGATATGCGACATAGATTGACGATTGGGCGATAGTTGCTTATTTATCTGAATCTGTACATGCGACCAACAAAAATATTTTTTTCAAAGCAGGGAGAGATACCCTTGTGGGGTGGACATATTCGACAGACTCATCGAGGGTGAAGCCACCGGGTTTTGATAGCGGGCAACGCTTTATAATAATATATGGCTGGAGCCACAGCCCGTAGAGGACCGGGTACCTTCTCAGCAACCATTCGTGTTGTGGTATGGGCCATTTTTCTCTCACGAGTGGAAGGGACCTACAGAGTTATGCCGACACCGAATGGCCAATTTGAGAAACTTCTTCCAGACAGTTATACTCTTTAACTTGGAAGAGGTGGGGCCGTATTTTGCTCGTATAAGGAATCGAACCTGGAATGCGTAGGCTCAAGTGTATATGGGTCAACAACGCCGCGGACAACCCCTTAATCCGCACAAATTTAATGAAGGCTTCCATCATCAAGCGAATGCGTCAGTTCTTCACCTTGAACGTCGAAATCGCAAAAATGTAGCCCACAGAGCACATCAAGACTCACGCTTGCATAATTCGTTCCCACATCCCGCTTCGAAGAGGCATTCGTGACCGACTAGCCGCCAGGCAAGTACGGCGGCAAGTTACAGGGTGTTCCTCATAAGAAAAGCCTTTCTTAACAAACCCCATTCTCAGCTTGGTTTCCAAGGCCTTGGCATAATTTTGAAGATGCAGCATGCAGAGCATTCGTGTCCCATCTTTACATTCCGAACATATGTGCTGCAACTTTTCCGTCATAAGAAAAAAGCACTCTCATGCTATTGTCCAAACCAGTTCTCCATTACCCCTACCTTACAACACGGAAGCAATTACCGATGTATCTTCGACTGATATGAATCATTTTACCCATTACCGCCGCGTCAGCCTCCAACTGGACCGTCTCAGCCCTACTGTGCGTCCACAAGTGGCCGAAAGCCGCCGCAGGGGCTACGCACGGCAATCTCAAATGAATCCACGCGCATTTGCATATCCACGCCAGATCACTTCAACCGCAAAGATACAACCGACTGCAAAGCCACAAACGTCCGATGTGTAGCTCGAAACTAAAAAAAAGTGCTGTGCACGTACCTACGGTGCATGTCTCGATTTGTTTTCGACTGCGATCAGCTCGTATCTGCGTCTGCGGTACCTTAGGAAAATTTTCCAGCCACTTGACCTTCGATGCTTCCTTCGATTACGATCCAAGCGACATGCTGCTTGACTGGAATACAAGGCCATTGCGATTTCGGTCGAAGTCGATGTCTTGAGGTGCATTGCCACTTGGTGTTGCATGTCCGTCGGGCAATCCAATGGGTTCAAGAACAACATCTAGATCATCGGTTTCGAAGGGATTTTGTTTTTCGATCTCAATTCAGCGATGTTTTCATTGCGAAATGTAAGCGAGATCGGGTGGGCTTGGGTTTCAGCTGAATTCATGCATCTGTGCTCAAATATGTCACGGTTTGGATTTCAGACGCCAACCTGCTGGGGAGTTCCAGTTTGTCTGCGACGAGTGGATTCTGGTGCAACTTGAGAGCCGATATGCTCCAGGCAGATGGTCGTGGATAAAAGCGTTTGTGCGGCATTTCTCTTCCGGACTGACGAAAGCATTAGAGAAAATTACAAACTCGAAGTGAACGTTTAAGTCGCTGCCTACGAATCGTCGGATGAAATAGATCTGTTGGACCTTTCGAAGGGATATCAGATGAAAGGAGTTCAACATCTGAGTGGCTCCGAATGGAGATTCAGATGAAAGCAGAAAACAGAAGAGGGCGGATTTCTTCGCGTGAAACTACAGTCCTGGATAAACCTAGGATTCTCCAGCTGGCACTATCTCTGGCTCGCTGCTTTCAATTCCGTACACTTAGTTGATTGACGCCCACCTCCACTTGTGTGCGTCTCATTAAACACGGTCGTCCTCTTTCACGTCGTACCCCGGAGCCAAAGACTATTCAGACTATTTACTTGACTAGCTAGCTAGACTCATGGCGTGGGTACATTCCGTCCACACAATGCGACAAGACCAAGAACTTCTTCACCCGCTTTTGACATTGATCATGTCTCCTATTTAGCCTAGACTCAGCTTTGTCATTCGAAAGAGGGCTCTATTGCGCCTCTTAAGCTCAGAGGAACAGCCATCGATAATAGTTATTCTGTGTTCAATCTGAACAAGTGAGGGACACTACCACTACCTGAAGTCAAAGGTGTTCGTTGCGACGTTCTGGACAAATCATCGATTTGGTGCTAGTTGCAGACTTCGGCCTTTATTGCATGTCCCTGCCTGCCATCATCGATTTGGTGCTAGTTGCAGACTTCGGCCTTTATTGCATGTCCCTGCCTGCCCGTGTTATTGCTCGGTAGTGTCGTAAGACCGAGCACATCAGTGACAGCTTCTTTAACGTATTTTCGACAACACATTTGACTGCTTATTTAAGCGATATGGAAGTTACAAGGAGCTCGATCGGCTAAGATGAATCTGTGAATCGGTCCGCAGCGACTGTCGACGTCAGGCGTAATGTACTTCTTCGACTCCGTTTAAGCTTGGCTACAATCAACTCCGAGCTAATACTTAATCCTTTCGCAGACGACTGGCTAACGTAGTTGGTTAAGTGGCCTGCCCTTTATTAGTCGGGTCCCCGGTTCGAATCCGAGTGAAAGCAATGTTAATGCGGTTTTCAAATCAGGTCGAGTCACCACTTCCCGTTGCGATCAAAATAACGGCACTATCACTGGAGTGGCCAATCAGAGGCAGTAGTTTGACTGACCGTATCACAATGGACTGGCATGGTCTAAGTGTGCTGGGGAATCCACTAGCCCCTATCTACCGAAGGCTTACGATGATCGCAATGTGTCCGATTAAGTTGACGGTTGACTGCCCACTAAGTTAATGAGATGTGGGAATCGCGTGCTACCTTTGGAGAGGTTCCACATTTGGGCTGAGTTCAGTAGCCTGAGACCGTTATCAGATAAAGCGTCGGGCAGGCTGTGTTAACAGATGTCCGCCTTGCACGTTTCCGAAGCATTGACTGTACGTTATTTTTAGGAGACGATTGAAGGAAGAATTGCTGTTGTCAGTCTTGTCTTCGGTAGGGTGGTGAGTGCATATTCGATTGAAGTTTCTGAATCTTTTGCTTCTAAGTCTGTCAATAGAAAGAACGACCTCAACTTGGTGTGCTCAATTGGAAGCAGCTAGAAGTGATGGAACTAACTGGAGTGGGTTGCTCCGAACTGTAGCTCCTTCGAAACAAGTGTTACCCGTGGTGGATAAAGAAGTTCGTCTGCTTAAGATCGACATGAAAACGTGGGTGTAGGTCGGCAATGGCACGCTCATTGTCCGAGTTTGATGGAGGCGTTCTTCCTGACTGAGTCGCCACCGATAATCGCTACATTCCCGGTATCAATTTACAAACTTTTCTAAGAAACGTCTTAACGTCGTTCCCCTGTGAAGTTTTTTTTTTCTGATTTCCGTGATATGACAAAGTTTAAAGTCGACTCCCACCGAAATACCATGTCACCTCCAGCACACATCACAAAACGTGTTTAGTCCGACCCACGAGCCGTGTCCCCCTAGTGGAGTGCTGTCCATTGAAAGCTCGTCTCAACAGCCACAACAGCCACCGGCAATCCTCAGCACTTTCATGCAAATTTTCGTTCCAAGAAAAGCCTCCACCTAGTGTCCCCATAAACTGTCGTATCACAGCCGTCTTGAGAGCAGCTACACCTTAACGTTGAATTTGGCAAACTAGAAAAGCGCGAAATCAACCACTAACTCGGTTGCTTACTAGGCAAACAATTTGATGTTTCTTTTGTTCGTTTTTTGTTTGCCTTCCCGAGACCTGTTGCGGCACGATATCCACCAGCAGACACATGCTATCGTGATGATAAATCTACAGCCAGCCATGTCCTATCCTCGCCGGTGCGGTGGTGTATTGGTGCTGCATTGACCGCCTCTCCTGCCTCCCTCTCATCAGCATCACCAGCTGCAGCCCGCTGCCGACTGTGGTTGTAATGCAGTGCAATAAAATATGCTAGAGACGAATTGCATAACACATCGCATGAGAGACTTTAAAGCCGCGACGCGATGACGATTGCACTAGGAGGATTTACTTTTCATTTAGCAGCTGCCGCCTGGTATGGAACCACTACTGCTGCTGCCCCAGTCCGGCACCAGTGGACACTCGACTAAGCGATGGTATCACATCGGCGCGTGTTTGTGTGCTTTTCCTACCCCACTGTGGCAACATTTTCATCCTCGTTTAGTGGAAAGTCGTCTGGCGGTGGTGACTGGGGGGAGGGTGGCCGAATGGATACATTTAATAATTGTGCTAAGTAGTACTGTTAAAGAAATTGTTGCCATAAAGTTCAGTGCTTACAACTGTTTGCACAGACGGCCAGGCCAAGTGGACGGAGTGGGAGTTGCCATTCTTACACAATTTGTTGCTGTTGTTCCACAAAAGACAGTCACAGAAATATTTCTTAAGCAGCAGCGGCAGTAAAGCGACGTTTGTTGTCATGTCCTAAATGCTTACCACGCCATGACGTGGATCATACTCGTACACCATCATTAATTCGTCGCAGTCAAATCGCATGCAAGGTCTTGCTGTTTTCGTTGTGAATTGCTGGTCGTATGACAGTCGCGAACAAAACTGCTGTTCTGTACTGCGGATGAGTTCAATTCATTTAAAGACACTTGTCAAGCCATTTACTGTTGAGTGGGGGGTGGGGGGAGGTGAACCGGGAACAAAGTGAGCTTTTTCAAGGGAATGATGCAGAATCATAGCCATTCGACTGTATCGACAGTGAAGGGAGAACCTAGAGTGAAGAGGATCTACTTGGAGTGGACGAATGTAACCGCTGACAAGTACATGGGTGGATGGGGACCTGCAACTGTTGCATATCAACGCAGACTGAGATGTAGAACTGATTTAGTTAGCTTCTGAAGCAAGTTGTCCCATTCTATTTGGGGACCCGACGTTCTATTTGCCACGCGTTTAACTATTTAATCGTCAGGCTTGCGACTCATGGAGGTCTGAGCCTAAGTCATAGCCGGCCTAGTCGGTCCCCGTCTCCTGCCTTCCAGAACAAGGAACAATGAAGGCGTTTGGAACGTTAAAATGTCCAAGTCGGTGCTGTAGGCTCATAGCCTTAGTCAAGTCGCCACTAGGTCTGCAGATGCGTGGGATTTTCCATGCAACAGTTTGAAAATTGGATTTATTTCCTTTTTTTTAAACATCATGCCAAATTTTTATGGCGATTGGATCTTAAGGCAGTAGAATTACTGCGACGTAGAGTTTGTGACAAGGACAACATCCATCACCAAGGAAGTGTGTTCGATTTAAGGTCTGTGACAGAATTCGACAGAAGACGCGCCAAAAGCAGGGCACACATGTCGGGGAACCAACTTTGTGAGCTCACTTCAAAGCAGGTAGACAGGGTTGGCGACAGCTGGAGCGGCTTGTGGGCCAAGCTCTAGGTCTAGGAATAAAAATAAATATCTTATCCGATTGATTTGGTTCTACACGCCACGCAGCAGTGAGCATGCTTTGTTCACCAAAGGGAGTGAAGCCGGAACCAACCAAATGTGTCATGAAGCCGGAACCAACGCAATAGGCAACGCAATGGTTGATTCAGCAAAGGGCCTCTTAGAAAAAGAGCGATGACATCATGGAAAATCGTGAGGTGAGGTGGATAAATTAAGGTTCATTCACCTTAACAATCTTATGGATGCAGTGTCAGGAACTATGTGAGTTCGAGCGGTAGAAAGAAAGAAGAAACAAGCGGTGCAGATGAATAAAGGGAATGCAGGGCGCGATCGACAGAAATAATTTGGCTCTTTCTTGTGAACAATTTCGAAGAGCAATACGCACAATCTGTAGCTTAAGAATGCTTCCAATTCGCATCCTAGTAGATTACGCCGTTGTTCCGAGACAGATTAATGCCTGAAACACAATAGTGCGTTGCTGCGTTGCGTCGTCTTTCAACGCACACAATTCGATGGCCATGCACAGAATACTGCGGCGACCTACGTAAGTACAAAATGAGAGAGATGAGAGGATCGTAAAACGTAAGACCATCGCATGGCATTATCGAACATGTTGGAACATTTTTGACAGATTGGTGCGATGATAAACAGCCGACTACATTTTAACGACAAAATCAATTTGAATTCGGACCAAGGAGGAAAGAAAGTTCACCGAACTCGCCTCTCAATAAGTCCATTGTTGCGCGTGCTGTGTGGCATGTGGCACCGTCTTGTTGAAACCACATGTCATGCAAGTCAAGCTCTTGCATTTTGGGCAAAAAAAAGTTGGATATCATCTCACGGTAGCGCTCACCATTCACAGTTACGTTACGATTCGCATCATCTTTGAAGAAGTACGGTCCAATGATGCCACCAGCCCATAAACCGCACCAAACTGTGACTTTTTCTGGATGCATTGGCAGCTCTTGCAATGCTTCTGGCTGATATTCACTCCAAACTCGACAATTCTGCTTATTTACGTACCCATTGAGCCAAAAATGAGCTTCGTCGCTGAACACATGTGATGGCGCGATGAACTTTCTTAACAGAACACGCATTTTGATATTAAAATTCAATAATTTGCAAGCGTTGTTCGTTTGTAAGACGATTCATGGTTAAATTATAGACCAAACTGAAGATGTTTGACTGTGAAACAAAACACGAAACGTGCGTCAGCTGTTTAAACCAGTGCTGCCAAAAAGATAATAGCTAAAAAATCACCCTTTATAAGACTTATGCCATTTTCGTAACTGAATACTTTGCCGTAAACAGACAGGCTTTTCGCAGGCAGAACATGTACGAGTATGACTGGTTTTTCCTTGCATTTATCAGTTATTCTGCAAATACTACACGACTTTATCTGCCAGGTCTGGCTACCGATGGGTAGTGGAATCCTTGCACCGAAGAAAGATTCGTTGGTTGTAACTCCTGTCGGTGTGTACTCAGTTTAGGAATAGTTAACATTATCCATTGTCCACATGTACCGAATGTCAGCTGCTTTACTTTGCCGCAGGACCCGAGGCCTTTGATCGTCAAATTTTATAAACCGATATAAAGACCAAAATCCGTTTAAGCATCGTTGCTCTGAATACGAAATCAATTTTTGTTTTCCATAACTCTAATCATCCCTGCACCAGCGTTCATTTTCTCAGACGCGCATCTCCCAACGAGATGGTTAAATGACATAAGCAGTCACCTTAACGCCTTAATATTCGATCAGCTGTTATCAAAAAGTAAAACTAAGCCTCTTCCGGCTCTGCTTGCCGGTGCTTACAGTGTCTCCGTGACTGTACTTCGCTGGACTATGTGGAAAAAATCTCAATGACTTAATTGCATCTTGAGTCCAACCAGCTATTGGCAAGTGCAAGTCGTGTGAACCTTGATCTGGTCACGATACGGCTGCGTTCATTTTTTTAATCGAAGCAAATAAACTCAGTGCCTGCCGAGGTGCAGTGGGTATGTGCATAGTCCTCAATGCTGGGGGTTGCTCAATGCTCGGGACACGAACAACTTTCATATTTCACGGCCCCACCTCTTTCGAGGCACTGAACATGCTCAGATATTGTACGAAAAAGACTCCCAGGTGGCCTCTGCAGGTTCTATGGAGAATCTTATGAAATTCCACACGTAAATTATGGGATTCTATGAGACACTAGAGCACGAAAGGCAAGGGTATTTGGGCAAGGACATAATATTAGGTGAGGAAATGAAGAACCTGAAGACACTGGCTTAGAGAGAATGCTCTAGAATAGATTTCTTCAACCTATGAGCACGATGCGTCCATAACCTTTAATGCAACTCTGGAAAGGACTGGGCGTGTGGGGAAGTCGTAAGAAAGCAGTGGCATGAAAAGGGGCGCAATATATCTGAAGATCACGGTGTAATATAACCTCAACAGCAATAATAATACAGTGGCTTGTGATGTTGGCTCATCTTTTCTGACTCACAAGACAGGGCTCTCTACCAATCGCGGCATAAGTCGTGCATACTTCGCGTGAAAAATCAGTTTTGTGTACTCGCCTGAAGTCATTTATCACAATCGAATAGGTCCTTAATGGTGGACCTCTTACGTAGATGGAGCGAGCACTTTTCGGAGCTGCTCAATCCCGGGACTGAGGATGGACCCGTAGTTCGAGTGGGGCGGATAATAGTCAAACGATGGAGGAAGTCATGTTGGCGATTGAATCGCTAGAAGTTGGCAAATCCGCCGGTGGGTATGGAATTCGTCCAGAGATGCTTAAGGCAATGGGTAAAGAGGGAATTTTATGGCTCTCTCGTGTCATCAAAGTGGCCTGGGAACGTGGTGAGAGACGTGGCGATAGGCAAACTTGTGTGATTGTCCCGCTTTTCAAGAAGGGGGACAAAAGAGATTTGTCCCCCTGCAGGAGCATATCTATTTTAAGTCTCCCCGAAAAAGTTAACGCTAAGCTATGGTCGAGCCCAGGATGGAGGATGAGCAGTGCGGCTTTCATCCCGGCAGAAGTACAACCGACCAGCTTTTCTCTTTAAGAATGGTACTTGAGAAAGCTTGGGAGTATGCCAAGTCCATCTACAGACGTTTTGTAGATTTGAAAAAGGCATATGACCGTGTCCCTTGAGGAAAACTCTGGAAGGTTCTGCAGGAGTATGGGACTGATGGTCCCGGGCCATTCAGTCTTTACACAAACCGTAGCTGCTGCGTTCGAGTTAAGGGTGCTAAATCAACACATTTTACCGTGGGCTTTGGACTTCGCCAAGTGCGAGTCTTGTCACCTCTCCTTTTCATAAATGGACTGGATGTTGCAGCGCAGCCGAGGCGAGAAATGTTTCACATTGGAAGAGTTGAGGGTAAGTCGTCTTCTTTTTGCAGATGACTTAGTTATCCTCACATCTTCCCAGATGGAATTTCAGCGCGCACTCGATAGGTTTGTGGCAGTATGTGCTGATGCTGGAACGAAGGTTGTCGTGGAAAAATCTGAGGCTTTGGTAATTTCCAGAACACTTGTTCAATGCACTCTACACGTTAGCGGAGTCCCATAGAAGCAGGTGGAGACGTTTAAGTGTCTCGTGGTCTTTTTCACGAGTGATGGAAGGAGTAATGCAGAGCTCTCCTGTAGGATTGGTCAAGCTGGGTCAACCTTTAAACAGCTTGGTAGATCTGTAATCAAGAAGGGCGAGTTTGTTGCCAAAGCCAAGTTAGCTCATTTCAACTCAGTATTTGTTCCAACTCTCACCTATGGTCATGAAATTTGGGTAATGACTGAAAGAATAAGAGATCGCGAATACAAGCTGCTGAGATGAGATTTCTTCTATTACTAGCCGGGACAAGGTGAGAAACACAGCAGTGCGCGAGGAGCTCAACATGAGGAGCTGCTTCGTCGAACGGAGAGGGCTATGCTTCTGTGGTTTGGTCACGTGGCACGAATGTCCCCTTCATCACGACTTCCGAGGCGGGCGTTGAATGCGATTCCATCAGTTAGGCGACCCCTTGCCAAACCCAGGACGAGGTGGTTGGACCTAGTCCAAAAAATCACCTGGTTACGCTTGGGCATAACTGATGAGCTAGAGTCGATGGCGGGGGATCGAGTTGCCTGAAGATCTCTTGCGCGTGGTTTACCCCCACGACACCTTTAGTGGAGCATGCGGGTCAGAAGATGACGATGATTACGCCGCTTTAATTTAGACAGTAGACCATATTTTGACACTGCGGCTGATCGTGGAATAAACCTTCATCGCCGCGTATGACAGTGTGCTTAAAGACGTGCTTTACGACGTCATGTCTAGTTTGCACTGTTTTGCAAAATTCGCCAGGTTATCCAATATGACGATGGTGAATTTTCGCTGTTCGCTGTCTCAAGGTCGGTGTCGAACTTACCGAGAACTTTTAATTTCAAGGACTTACGAAAGACTACGCACTGGCATGTGTCTTCTTCAACATCGTGTGAAGCTTACTGGCCACCCCAAGGACACAGACTCCCTAAAGTTACGCGAAGACATCGAACGCTGAGAACGAGGTACATGCTGTCTTGAAGGAAGGCACACAACATCAGTGTTCTGGAAAAGAGTCACAATGGGCAGGTAACATTGATGTAGGGCATTTTTGACAGTCAAAAACCCTGCCACCGATCATATGAAAAATCGGTATCATAACAACTAGTCAGCTTAAATCACCACAAGTCGATTAAAAGATTATGATAATCCATGCTCTAGACAGAGCCCATCTAAAATACACACTCGTTTGATCGATGATTTAAGACACCTAGACCAAGTTCTGTCCAAGTTAATGGATCGATGTTATCGATCGTTTTGCAAACGAAAGATGAAATGTGCGGACACGTTTACCGGCGCTTTGATGTAATTTTGTCTTGGGCGGTTGAACCCCGTTCAAAAATATCGATTTCAATCGATTAAGGTATTGATCGTTATCGAAGTTATCGCAACAAAATGCTGCATTCACTCGATCTTTCCGTGAAATGATCGTTTGTAATTGATCATTCAATTTCACGTCTGCCTGAGAACAGATGGACTTACGAGACAGACAACTCTGAATAACTCGCTCGGATTTGGGGTGGAAGTGAACGAGGTCGGAGTCGTATTGTGTGCTGGCATTGTCGGCAATGTAGTCCACTAAGTACCGGGGACACAAATGAAGACGGGCGAGGATGTGTGAGAAAAAAGGCTGTGACCAGCATGTCGTGTAACCCTCTGAAAGAACTCTGGCTTTTGGACATATGATCAATGAATGTGTCCAGCCAGGTAATCATACCACCCATTGTCCCCCAGAGATGATTAGAAGCGTTAACTGGTCACCATTCAAACGCATCAAACGCATCTCCACTCCATTCACGCTCTGACAAGAAGCTTACACCAAAGATCGCGGACGACCACAACTCGTTCCACTCCGTCAAAGACACGGTGTTGCCATTCACCAGAATCTTGCTGCACATCCATCAGAATCTCAAAATTTCGTCATACACCGCCGACATTGATTTAATGAGATTTCTCTAACGACTCGCTCTTTCAGCAACACAGTCTGAAGCCCAAGCCAGAAGACAGATTCCATCCATCCGATTGGGCATTTCAATTACTCAAACGTCGGTCGGTCGATTCCGCAAATGACTTTCGATCGGAATTCGATTTCAGAAATAGCCAGTGCACAGCTGAACCAACACCACCTGACCATGAAGAGCCCCAGAGCCACTACGCGCACACTACTGCACTGAGACTTCGCAGAGCGGGCAGCACGGTCTGAATGCAGCCACCGTTGCAGGGGCTATTACCCGTCGAGCAAATATCTCCATGTGCGCATTGCAAAATTTCAAAACAAACCGATTTCGGAGCGGCCACATGGAGGTGCGCGTCAATTTTCCCGTGCACCTCGATGCCCCATGCGATGCTGCACTCGGCCAATTGCGGTTCTAGCCGAATCCGAAAACCGGACTCACTTCCACTACACAAATATGAACCGAACCGTCTAAGTTGACATGGGGGAGCGACACTTCTTGATGCTGGCCCATACCCACGGACGGGCCGATGAAGTTTGAGCGTAATTAACGTCTCTGACGGCCGCTGGAAGCTAGTACGAGCGTGTATCTGAAATGTGAATGGATTGGGTGCAGTACTTACTGTTATTGATTTTAGCTCCTTGTGATATCAGCATCGACAGAGGTGTTGGTCGGTTCCGAATACGGCCGGCGAGTCCACTACCACCGCCACCGGACCCTATGCCGCCGCCTGCTCCACCGCCACCTCCGCCGCCTCCACCGCCGCCTGCAAGCCCCAATATGTGGTCCCTCGCACTGCGTCCATACCTCAAATAGTGTTTCTGTAGTCCCATGCTTTAGACCTGAAATTGAAAAAACAGAAAATGGCGGTTAATCGCAACAATTCACAACCGGAAGGACGCGGCCGCTCTCGTTCGGTTCAGAGAGCGCCTTTTGTATCCGTGCCCACAATTAACGATGAGGTAAACATATCAATTAGAGAATGACGACTGCTGTTCAACTGTAAATCGTCAATTGAACTGTGACTCGGAATTAATTAAGTAGAATTAATTGCAATGATTACTTCGAATGGCGATACCAGATCGCCGATTGCCTTGCGGCCTCAGCTTGGTGCTCGGTTCCATGGAAATCAAGGAATACAACTTCTGGATTATTGTTGTTCAGATAAGGATTTCCGTTCGCATTCCACGTGGCTAGGTGAATGAGATCACACATGGCTCGGCAACGAGCTCGGTGACTTCCCCCGAGTTGGATTATGAATGACATTTGCCGGAGGGAGGTGATCAGTTGTGTATCTCTGTCGAGGTGATGGTTTGTTCACGGTGTCTTGATTGAGCAAAGGCGACCAAGTCTGACGTGAACTCTACGATATGTAGTGGTTTGCGCGAAGAGAGATTAAGGTTTTATGGTTTGATAGGCTGTTTTGTCCAAGACTTTTTTGACAGAGCTGAATTTGACGACTTGTTAATTTCTGATGCAGGTGTGCTCCCATGCCTGTGATGGTGCCGATCTCTGAGCTCTGATGTTACACTTTCACACATAGTTTGTATTAAATTTTGGAAATATTTCGCAATAAAAACGAAGGAAGGGTCTGGTTTCTCAGAATCGATCTGATAGAGATATCACCTAAACTGGGTACATAACCAAAGGCGGCCCGAGCCACATGAGCGCCCTGCACAAGCCCTTCGTTTGGCGCCCCTTCTTAATTTTGTAGCACATGTCGTTTCCAGATTACACAGGAGTTTGACTTTCAATGCGTGTCACAAATGTGTCAAATTAACGAAGTTATCTGTTCATTTGAGCGAACCGCGCACGCAAAATCACAATTCCTTGAAAAATCACTAAAAAATGTCCGAAAGACACAATCTATTGTTTGTTGTGAGTGCTTGTGCAAGGCTTGGGGGCTTATTTATTTAGGCTTCAGATTGCGCCCATAACTGCTTGGCGCCCTGTGCATTTGCACATCCTGCATGTATGGTGGGTCCGGCCCTGTACACGACACCCGTATCAAAAGGTGTTATTCTTAAGAGACGGTGAACTTTTAATTTGCTTGCTTGTTTTCAATGACAGCTGATTTGAGAGTTCTCGACTGTTTTGGTGTTAGTTTGGTTCGGCGCTGGTTAGCGTTAACAAATTGTCCAAAACCAAGCAAACAAAAAATGTATTGTGAGAAACAGAATTTCATTCGAGGAACTGAAGCCAACAACAGCAAAAAAGCCACCGTTTGTTGGGCTTTAAGATCTTCGGAACCATTGGTCCATATGTCTTCAAAAATGATGATGGTCAACAGATTACAGTCAACGGTAATAATAAGAAATCAACAATTTGAGGGCCTGGTCTCTAATGGGAGATAATTCCAATCACAGCCAGAAACTAATTTTTTAAATTAATGTTTATTATTATTGTCGGCTTATTGTTTACTTTTTATGTCCTACAATGGCTGGTGCTTAGATCGGGTTGTTCAAGTCCGTGTGTCCATAGAGGTCCCTTTGGAATGGGGTGGTAATGTGGTAGCTGATTTAGCTTCGAAGGTGATTGCTATCGCAGCTCTGGTAGAATCCAGCATCCATGCAAAGTTCTGCTCGTTTAGCAGATTTAACGCGCTGAGGTAGCGTTGTCCGACAAATGAGGATATCTGGCTTTGATATCACATTGTTGCACCAAGCCCAAAGGTAAGAGACCAAGCTGAAGGAAGGCGAAATACGCAATCGATTAGGTCCAAGGAGTCAGTAAAATACCAAGGATTATGCCCTCTCCCTGAGGGAGCACATAAGGTATGGCAGTGAAAAGGCATTACTCACACAAGTAGCGCTCTCGCGAATGCTCCCGAACATAGGTGGTCCCAAATATGTAGTATATACTCAAAGTCTAACTCCCACGAGTAGTAAGTTCAGTCCTCCTGTAGCGGAAGCACTAGCGGTGGGATGACTGAAAAGGATAATGATGTCAGTCTGTAGACTCTGCGCAATAAATGCAACCATGGGATAATGCAGTCCACAGAGGAAAGGCAGAGTGTGTCCAGAGGTGTGGTTTAATAATAGGAAGTGTATCTCTGCATGGGTTACTAGTATCTTCCGAAGATTCCACATCCATTGACGCAAACCATAGGAAAAATACCACGGCTCAGATTTCTGTGTTCTGTGTTCAATCCCCACCGCCCTGGCCACCCATTAAATTTTGAACACCCTCCATAGTTCAAAGCTACTGTGGGGATTCTTCTCTCTTCGCTGATTCACATGTGCTGAGCTGCTCTCCTTATCAAGCGGAGTCCACCTTGTCACAACCCTGCAGAGTAGTATGGGTCTGACTACTGACCTGAGTTAGAGCCAATGGCGAAGGATCGAGTTTCCTAGAGAGAGCTGCGTGGTTTACACCCGCGACCCCTTTAGTGAAGCATGAGGGTCAGAAGATGATGACGATGAACAAATTGCGTCAAAGTTCAACCTAATCTCTCACATATCCGTACCATCCTTGCCACATCAGAAAAAGAAAACTTTATCTACAAAATCAAATTCACACACGTCCGCCAAATCAAGGAATTGCGCATCACTTCGTTGACAGTCTGTTGCTGTGTTCGCACACACGTCGACCCATTAACTCTGCAAAGACAGCCTGGCAAAGCAATAACCTCCATACAATAATCTCCGCTCAACGTCAGCACGTCAGCAAGTCAGCCAATTATGGGCCGTTTTTCGTTGAAACCCTTTACGTGGTTCGACCAAATCGTGAACCACCCAACTTGCATAATTCGTACGACAAGGAAAGTACATTGTTACAGCACTTATCGCACGATGAAACTGTCATAAAAGTCGTGACAATACAATACGCTGCCTTACGTAACCTGAAACTCAAACTGGCAACTGGCCGCGCACATTTCAGCGTCTCATCTCACCCGTCCAGGGACAAACCCATCTCACGATTGACCCTCCGAAAGGTGTTAACTGGTTCGTCGCAAAGCCATCCTCTTTCGCATTCTAGACAACGAATGCACCACAGGCACTTGACGCATCGCGTTTGCCGCCCTTAGTCACACAATCAACATCGCATTAATTAACGGCCGGCGCATATCTTCTGTTGCGGTGTGTCGTGTCGTGAAGCTTCGAAAGAGCAAATATTGTCAAAGAAATTCAATCATCCTTGAGTCGGTGTTGACACTCCTTTGGGTTTTTTCTCATGAGCATCCCCGGCATCTGTGTGGATGCAGGCACTTCACGGCACCGTGCAAATGCAAGGCAGTCCTCTGTCTCGAGTGTTTACCTCGAGACGTCAGAAAGGGATTTCCCGGCACTAATGGCTCGCTCACAACTGCGCACAATTGTGTATGCATGTCGAGGCAAGAACAAGCGGAATAGGAATTTCCAGGAAAGCATTTTCAAAAGCGCACTTATCTTCGCACCATGCACGCAACAAAGGCGAAACCGATGAGACACCAATGCCGCAACCAAAGTGGAGCACCAAGGGGGGCGGTGTCGGATCGGTGTGCACCGCGATGATTGTACGATGCGTATCATGCGCTGAGAGCTTGCCGCAACCTACTTGGCCCGTGAAGTTATGTCATCCTTTACAGAGATGACTGGCCCGACCAGTTTGCGTCTGAGAAAACAAAAGTGAATGTGGCTGCATTTCCTTTTCAAGGAGATCATACATCGCCAAGCCTACTTGCCTTCAAACTGTTGCCACCACCGCCGGTACCGCTTCGATATATTCACAAATTTATGGATATGCAGTGCAGATGCAGTCCAAGGTTGATGTATATCTTCCCTTTTTTCGTTTCGCAATTAAGTGCCTTAATGTATGCGACTGAACAGTGAAAACTACTCATCGGTGGTTACTCATTTAAGTGCGGGGGCTGATCCAATGGGTTGGGCTAAGGTATGGACCCAACGTCGTTTATGACATGCCCCGGAGACTATAGGGGATTGCGAGCAATGATTTACGTGCGTTATCTCACAGCATATGTGACAGTTATTGCAGTGATGAGATCAGTGGATATGGCTGTTCTATGTTTTCGTGTTTCGCTTTCTATGTTTTTCAATCAGCACTCAATTGGAGTCGCAATGTCTGTGGATTTTGGTGTTTTATTAAGATTCTTCAATTGCCAAGGGTCTTGAGAAGGGCATGGAAGGATAAATCAAAGGGCTGTCCCACGAGGCCAGCATAAAGACGTAGAATTGTAGTTTGATGCACTGACCGTGGGCATGGGCTGCGTGTTGGCCCTTGATCATCGCTCTGCTGATCGACTGAATTAATATCCAATGTGTTGGCCAATATCTGAAATTGTAGAGTGAACGTTGCCAGAGAATGCCTTTCTCTAGATGAGGTGGATGTGTCAAAGGGGAGGCAGACTTGGCCACGAAACCCCCACCCCCGTTGAAGCAGTTGTTTGAGGTTGAATGACCGGTTTATTGAAGTATGTTGAGTCTTGTAAGGCCACCACCGACAGCTATTTCGAAACTCCACCGTGCTCTAAACCGCATGAAAACTGCTCTTTGGCAATTTTTGAGACAATTAATAAAATAGCATGGCCTTGGCCGGATGAAAACTGCTTTCATAATTCCATATCATGGATATTTCTTGCATTTTCGGATCTGGGTCTATAATGACTGGTTTCTTGTAAAAAAATGTTAAAGACGTAACACACATTCTCCTCAATACTATGTTAAGGACATCGCTCGACGTCAGGTGCCTTCAGGGCATTCGTTATCAACTTTGGTGGAGCAGCGACAATTCACCATCGTCAACCTGAACAATCAGCCGGTTTCGCCAACAGCCAGTCGAAGCTAGATAGTCTGCTGTCACATGCGGCCTGACCTGAGGGGCAACGATCTCTCGAAACTTCTTATGCCATCTGCCGCTCGTGGATGACGCGGAAAAACGTAATAAAGCCCCAGTGAAACGAAAGCTTTTCGTCAAATGAAAGAAGTTCGCAATAAATGAGGCCAAAACGAAGTATTTGCTAACGCACGTCAGGACAACCTGAGCAGAACGCGAGCAATGGTAACTATAACTGCGAGGAAGTTCATTTGCCGGTTCGGTTGGGCAGTCAAGTAACATCAGATCACAGATCAATCGTAAAACTACTCTAGCGAATCAGTGCTGCTTCGGCAGAACACTCCAACCAATTACGAGGTTTTGGACTCGAATAAGACTGCGATCATTCTGGACAAAGGTCTCAGACTTGAAAGAGCATTGAACTCACTGAATGAGGCAACCGTTGCTGGAAAATAGAATTGTATGGCGACTCTCTACGAACTGTGCAACGAAATTGACATGGACGAAGCAGCGACGAGTGGTGAGTGGCTTTAAAAGATAAGTGGAACAGGAATTAGAAAACTCTTGCTTTTGCTAATCAGATGTTTCGCTGCCACTGAAGTGCAAAGTTGCTTCGGCGGGTAGAGCCATTGGTTTAGGAAACATCGCTACATCTTTGAATGTCCCAACAGCTCGTAGACAAATGGATTTTCATTGACTATGTCCAATCTCCTCATAAATTATAGTTAATTGAATGAACATTAAGGCAGATTACTGGTAGTTTCAAAAGCCTGAAGCTATATTCTGTAACCACGAGTGATCAGGAGCCCCTGGATTGAGTTGCACTTGGCCCCTTGTGGGAGCTTCGTGGTGGCTGCGGTTTAAACCGTGTCGTTGTATCGACATGTTTTGGAAATCAATTTCGTCTAACAAAGGTAGTCATGTGCGACTCAGAGACGTGATTAAAATCAGTGTGGAGTTGCAGCACTTCTAAAGAGGAACAGCGGTTTTATTGTAGATCACCATCTAAGTGCCAGTGTCCGTGGGTGAATATGACTATTTATGACGTCAGAGAATTTTAACACCGTTCCCAAAGAAAGGCTATCTTGCTCAATGAAATGCCTACCTATCCAGTATACAGCCTGAAGAATGGGGGCCGCACTGTACAAGTGCGGGTACCGACTTATTGACTACAGGCCAACTGTATGACAGACTATTCAAATCGCTATTCACCTCACGAATATGCAGTCTCGATATCCCGGAAAGATTTATCCCATCGTGCCGCAAGACGCTACAACATACAAGTGCACTTCAAGTGAGGGACATACGACGTGCAGTTTGGTCAAGGTAATCTGAACCATTCGAAATCTGAAACACACGGGCTCTGGGGAAGATGCCCCCTCTAAATGGTGGGGTACGCAGATGACAATGACATCGACTACCGTTTTCGTTCTTTCGCTGCAGAAGCTTTTATGACAATTCAAAAGAAGGCGATGAGATGTGGTCTTAACTTAAGGTAAATGTGGACAAATCGGAACTTACACTCTCAAACAAAGGAAACGAAAACGTACCGTCGCGATTGACAGCTACAATTTTGGCATAGCTACACTACCATCGACATACAAGTGGAGATCCGCCGAAGCTCAGATCGGACCGATTGTTGCAACCTCGCTCTGCCAACTTTCAACTACTTGCCAAAATCGACTGCACACGAAAGCTGAACATTATACAAGACGGCATTGGTGATTCTTGGTGATTTCGCAGAATACATGTCACGTATCTGGTCAGGTCTAAGAGGAAGGTAAATGGAAGAGAAGAGTCGATTTGGATGTAGACCGGTTGGTAAAGGTTCATCGGCAATACTGGCTCGGCCACACCGAGCGAAAGTACGTCAATGCTCCAGTTAAGGGGGTCTTCAAGACCTCCCTCCTGAATCTCTGAATTTCTCTACTGAATTTCTGAACGAACACAACCCTTACCAAACGAACATATTTCACGTCCGGACTTGTGCAGGGGCTAAATTATATTGGCATGCTTTCTTTCACATTTCCTTCTGGCCAATCCCCCACAATTGAGGGTATATCGCACACCATTAATTGCATTTCCGAAGAAGAACTTTTTGATGCCTCCATCCACAGAGTACGTCACAGCACCCAGTCACTGTGCATGCGAATCCACAGCATTCACTTGTGAATTTTCTGAACTCCCTGAATCAAAGTCCACCAAGATCATCACACTGAATCACTCGTCCAACGTCAATGTTCACCAAACAGCGCCACCTTATAAATTCAAACATTTTAATGCCTCCCCGGAAAAAATGAGTTCCTAGGTCAAACCAAAGTATGAACAGTCGTGAATTAAATCCAAAACAGACAGATCGTAAAAACCTAAACTATCGCTTTTTTTTTATCCGAAAATCTTTGTACGAGTGGCACTTAAAGATTAACTCACCCTGCCTCGTCCCTCTCCCCCCAGCATCTTGTCTTTTATTTCACTCATGTGCCACAGATAAACACACGTTTAATTGCGAACTCGAAAGCGATGAAGAAAACAAAAAAAAAGAAACAAATCAAATTGAAGAAGTCACCAGACCGTGGTTGCTGTAATTGTTAACAGATACTGGGAAACCCAGAGGGGAAGTGCTGGTACATTGTAATAGTTGTTCCGATTTCAAGTTCATCCAGATCTTGGGTAATCGGAGAGAACCCCCCAGACTTTGAGTTGGAATCATTCGTGTGGAGCCTAAGGAAGCGGAAGAAAGTATTTCTACTCACCGATAGGTGGCGTTATAGACTGGAGTGGATCTGGCTTGGGGGGGACAAGGAAACTTGTTCTTTAAAATAAGATTTACATCACTCTTGTGAATAATTTGCATTCAAACTCAGATTGTTGATAAATGTAGCTAGCTTGCAAATTCTAGTACTTCATTGTAAGTGTTGCCGTTGTATTTTAAATTTGTTTCCTTTTAAGTTTTTTTTTCTAAAATTTCCCCCGAACACCTAAACGGTTCGAGACGGACCCATATGATAGTTTTTAACCCCTCTACAAAATACCGTTAACATTTCGTGCCGCCAAAGTTATCGTACACGTGCCATGCGACCACACGAACAAATTGATTGAGACTAGCGTCGGTTAAGAACCTTTTCTGTGAATTCAGTCAAAATGATAAAATCGAGTTTGATTCCAAATAGGATCTGATACAGGATGGCGTCTACAATGAACTAAGCAAATGCATTATTCTTGCATAGTCATCGACTCAGAACCGATGGGACAACGCCCATGGAACCGATGGCTCACTCAAGTGGCGAAGGACCTTAATCAACGTAGCGTGCGAAATTGGAGGCAGCTGGCCAAAGATTGAGGCTTGTTGGTTGAGGCCCAGGTCCAAGAAGAAATCCACTATTCGTCAAAACGATCGACTCTATTGTCTACCGTTGCAGTGTGCTACGGTATAGGAGTGGCTGACTGCTGGCTGGCTGCAGTCATGCTTAGGGTAGAGTGGGTCCATTGTGTTACGACGCGGATCTAATTTATCATACTACGCAAACCATTTGGGGCTTTTGATAAAGTAGAGGAGAAAACTGAGACTAAGTCCTGTCAGGCGTCTATGTAAGTGACGTCCGTGTACTCATTCTAATCAGGCTACGTGAGCGTTTTCGATCGAGTGTACGCCATATTTGTTTTCTACAGAGGCACCTATCGCCGGTAGACCATGTACGATTTGTGTGCGTTCGAAATATAGCGGGCATTGATGGCGAATCTCCTTTGTTCGTCCACTTAACAGTTCTCTGGAATATCACAGTGGCCAGGACTCACTTGAGGTGAATGCTAAAATAATTGAACATGCCGTTGAGGGGTAGGTGGACTCTTCGAGTCAAAAGTGAAGTGACTTAAATCAGAGATTTCTATTTGCTGCATAGTTGCTGCAGCAGCTTCTTTGAACGGAAAGGTCTATGATGCTGTGGTTTGGTCACGTGGCAAGAACGTCTCCATTATCACGACTTCCGAGGCGGGCGTTTAATAGGATTCCTTCAGGTAGGAGACCGCTTGGCAGAACCAGGATGAGGTGGTTGGACCAAGTCCTAAGATTCGCCTGGTTACGCTTGGGCATTACTCCTGATGAGTTAGAGTCGATAGCGGAGGATCGGGTTGAATCGAGATGTCTTGTGCGTGGTTTAACCCCCGGTCCCTTTAGCGGATCATGCTGCTCAGAAGATGATGATGATGCTTAGCTGTCAGAACAGGCGACGATATCTGTGCTCGACACTACATTATTTTGTTAAGCCAGGAAAGAGCCTCCTTGTCTAGGTATCTGCTCGCCGACTTTGTTTCCGGCACGGGGAATGATTAACACTACTCCTCCTTCTCCTCCTTTACCAATCGTGAGTCATAACAATGAGGCACCAATAGTAGATGCCCAGCATAAACTTTGTTTCCCGATTCAAGGCAACATGAAGGACTTATCAGTTGACAGTGTCACAGTGACCCTGAGTGTAACGATTAGAGGAAAAATGAGGACACACTTCGAAAACCATTAGCAAAAGCTAGGTGAGATCTCCGTCTCGTATGAACTTCGGTCGATGTTCGCAGCATGTTCTGTGATTTCTTCATGTCATCATGTCTAGCGATGCACTGATAGACTCGAGGTATCAAATATACAGCTCCCTCGTCGTAATTAAGGTTATGACTGAGTCACTGGCTTCCTCAAGCTTGGCTTGAATGATTAATTAGCATTATTCCCTTTGTTGTCACTTCTATCAATTTGCCGATACTCAGTAGTGACTGAAAGCATCATAAGTTGAGGAGCGATGGAGAGGTTCACGAATTGCATTCACTGTCTTGATCATTGATGAGCAGGCTTTTTCACTCAACAATACGTCTGGCGGTGATTATGTCAATTTGATGGCCAAGGGCGTGGATGTCACACAAGTGGCGAAGGACCTTAACCAACTTAGCGCGCGAAATTGATGGTTGAGTGGTTGAATTAAACGTCTTTTGAGGAATAATGGAGTTGACTGTAGCATCTGTCAAGGAGTCATTTTGGGAGACGGGGATGTCGTTACCAAGCATACAGTCTTGGATATCTGGAAATCTAGCTTATTTTACTGACTCTCAGGCTTCTGCGGATTAAGATGCTGTCTTTTAAGATCACTACATACCGCCTTGTTATCGAATCCACATAAAAATTGATGTATCTTCAGAGATACGGTTGGTTAAGAGGCTGTTCGAATCCAAAGTTAATAGGCTCTTATCTGGCTTTCAACCCTGGTCCAGTCACCATTTGCCGTTGGGATCAAATATCGCCGTCACTGTCTCTGGAGTGGTCGATCAGTGGTGGGGTCCGACTAGTATCACAATGGACCAACATGGTCTACGTGTGTTGGTGAATTCACTAGCAGTCCCCCTACCCCTCTTCAAAGTTTATTGCTTGATCGATACATGATGCACCCCGTGAAATTGAGTCTCTTTCATTTGCTGGGCCAAAAGAATTCCCCCTTGAAGTTGATGCACATCATCACGCGGACCAGTTACCATCTCACAACAGTGCATGAACGACGGTGCACCAGGAAGAGATTGTTGCACTTCGCGTATAAGACTCATAAAAGCAGATGTAATCAGAAACCGAGACAAAAAATGGTTTCGAGAAAACTAAAAACTGACATCGATGGTTGCTTCATTCGTGTACTCCAACTCCTGAGGCCACTAATTTCAGACGGCACTCATAAATGGCAGATTACGCAAGTAAAGCGAATGCAAGAATGATTTCAAGGCACACAGAGTTCTTATGTCATGGTTTTTTGTTTTTGTTTTGTGAAGGTATTGCTGTAGCAACTGGATGGCCTTATCCAAAGCAAGGTTCAACTCGGTCTAAAGTGCCCAACTGAGAAGGCAGTGGAACGACAAAAACTGGCCACTTTTTCACGACCATGTCAGTGAGTGCGAGCATACAGAGCAAGCTACGTGTGGTTTAACTAGTTTTAGAAGGTTTTTATTCCTACATCAGGTGTCAGAATGCGAGCAAGGTGTGTTTAAGCCAAAGGATCAAAAAGGGGAGCAGGCATTTTACGAAGATCTAAAGCAACCACTGTTTGATCAGATAAAGGATTTCTTGAGGTTGTAAATGAGATTTTATTCTAGTAAGCTTTGGAAATCTATTCATATAGAGAGCCAGAAATGAAGTACTACAGAGATGCCCAACTTCACAGGCAATTGCCCGCTAGTCCATCGACGATTTTCAAAGGTTTTCTGACAGTTATTCGTGAATTTTTGACTGTTATTCACGAAATAGCATAAATGCCGTTCTCTGATTGGTCAATTTTGGCTTAGAAATCGATATAAGAAATGTTTGTCAAAATTTAAGCGGCAAGAGAGGTAGAAGTTGGGCTCCTCCATCGTCCTTCATTTCTGAAACGATTTTAAAGCAATGCCAACACAGGAATCGGCTAACGTGTAAGGGGCTGCCATTATTGAAATAAGTAAACTTAGCGCACATAGAATGCCAGCACCGGATGAAAGAGAAGTCAGAGCTGAGTGCTCATAACTGCTTCCTCGGAATCTACACAAAATTCCAACATCAACGGTCATATACGTAAATCGCGATTGATTTCGCCCCCACTTGAGTACACAAAAGGAACTCAACGAAACTGAACGAAGAGGTTATTACGGTCACATGTTGTGTGCGCTCGTTAGAATAATAATTTGACGTATGTGCCCTTACGTCTACTATGGTTAGGCACTTGGTAGAAACTGAAACGATGCCAAATTTCTGAGCACTCCGCCATCAGGCATACTCTTCGTTAAGAAGACGTTAAATGGCATGGCATTTTGAATTGAAACTTTTGAAGGTGAACACTATGAAATGATTCTTTGCAATTCGATGAATAAGACGGCTGACTGCTGTACGAAGAGACAACAGCCACACTTGGCCAGGATAGCTAAGCAGGAACAACAGGAGGATAAACTTAAGCTCTCAATTCGAAATCCAGTGATGTTCCTGATGAGATATCTCTCTCTCTATCTCACTATCACTATATCTCATCTATAATTTAGGACGTGGAAAATAAGTGTTTTACGGATGACCTATGTAAGGTGCATCTATGTCAGTTGCTGATACAAAGATGGCTCCAAAACAGATGACGGCGTTGCGGCTGAAGTATAGGGAGTCACACCATGGACATTCATAGGTCCGTATTTGAAGCACAGGCATTCGCTATCACTGTGAGCTATTACTAACAAACACTTCTGCATCCTCTCTGACAGAAAAGCTGCTCCTCCAGCCCTCAAAAGCTATAAAGTCAGTCCAATGCTAGTATGCGACTACCTATAACTGGTACACCAGCTGGCCAACACAGAGTCCACCTCATTTGGATGCCAGGTGACAGCGGTCACACAGGAAACGAAAGAGCAGACCTACTAGCCAGAAAAGGATCCTGCTGCTTACCTACCACCACCGCTAATAGCATTTATGAATAGTTGGCTTAGGGACATGGCCACTCATCACTTGACGCACACGGAAGGCAACAGGCAAGCCAAAATGTTCCCACCAACTATTTCTCTTAATAGAACGAAACAAACAACTCCTCAGACTCAAAAGGAGTCAGATTCGTATAACCACAGGCTTTCTCAATGGACACTGTCCAGTAAACAAAGACCTCAAAAACACGGGCTTAACGCAAGATGACTCCTGCAGAACGCAGGACGGGGAAACTGTCTAGTCAGGAAACGTCATCCACGACTAGGTGGATACTACCATGAAGTGGACAAAATTGCGGTTTGTTCACTATTGAGTTTCATTACGAACGCTGGTTTCCTGTGTGAACTTTAAATGGGGGAAATCAGAATGCCCACAATCCCCCCCCTCCCCCTCCCCCCCCCCACAACCATTCTCAGTCTAGGTACTTGGATTTCGGATTTTGGACTTCGAATGCATCCCATTGAGATCCTACTACAATTGAATGTCTGCGACGGAATTTGCAACTTGCGAGATAAGTGGCTTATGCTGTGGACTCGGGAACGGTTTTAGCATCTCAACTCGGATAAAATACGTACAGACGCTGAAAAACCACAACCGCCGCCTGTTCTGTGTTCAAAATAATGTTCCTGAAACCTTGACTAAGATAAATTCGAATTCAGGAACCTGTGACAACCCTGACACCTAAGCCGCCCTCCCTGTGTTTCTTGACCCATAAAGAATCATGGACAGTCTGGGATATCGTTCTCAAACTGTGAAGGATAGGCATTGTGGGCTGTATATTGGTGTGCAGTAACCCAGCTTTATACATACCAGGGTTACAGGTGGGGTAACCAAATGACTAAACTTCAAGGGGTTCTCAACGAGCTCGTTCTCCCGGAATAGGAACCGCATAAGCAGAGACAGGCACTGAAGTTTGCTTGCCTTGACAGCGGTGCATTCCCAATTTTAAGTGCTGTCACGGCAACCACTCTTAAGCTAGGAATTAGATAGATTTTTGGAGATTTAAAACGATAGACAGTCGCTGTCCACACAAAGTAAAGGAAAAGATAAAAAGAAGACGACTTTAGCACATACACAAAATTCATAGCTATTGTTGCACGAGGGCCATGCAGCGATTCATCGATAATCGCGGGAAGGAAATTTATTTAATTTATGGT
The DNA here is from genome assembly GCA_905231855.2 of Eristalis tenax. Taxonomy (NCBI): domain Eukaryota; kingdom Metazoa; phylum Arthropoda; class Insecta; order Diptera; family Syrphidae; genus Eristalis; species Eristalis tenax. Next base: position 15,964,412 of record HG993126.1, on the reverse strand, counting down.
TCTGGGGCAACTGCCGCTGAGTGCATTTCCAGTCAATTCCTGAGGCATTTCATGACGCGCAGATGTGGCTAATGCAGTCCGTAGGCTCTTGCATCGAGAACAAACAACACCAGATTGCAGTTGCAGGCACACATATCGATCGATTGAATCTACGTCACATGCTCCGCATGCTTCAGCATGTAGCAGAAAAGGTATGAATTTAAGATACGCCGCATGTGGTCGGAATTAAAAATGTGCATATTCCGGTCAAATAGAGTATAGCTCAACCTCATTACCTTCACAATTGAAGCTTTCATGACCGACGACGCCGTTGAAATGGTTCGCAATGCTCTACTTAAGATGAAGGTGAGACAGATTTGCATACCAGAGAGATCACAAGCCATCTCCAGCAGCGGCGGGCTTTCAACTGTTCACTTGTTGTGATGTCTTTAAAAATGCAGTGCCTTTGAAGGTCTGCTGTGCATCTGACAGTGAAGATTACGTTCTTGTTGGGTGACATTTTCCCCTTTATTCTCATAGTTGCCACATACTTGTACTGTCTGAGTCACTTGATGTGACATTTAGGTGAGGAATTGAGTACAAATTTGTCACGACACGACTACGAGCATGTGTGGATAACGTCTAGCCTGCGCGGAAGACACATTTGAAGCTGAGCTAATTCAACAATGTTTTCTCCTGAGTGGGTCAACACGGTACTGTCTGAGTCATTTGATGTGACATTTAGGTGAGGAATTGAGTACAAATTTGTCACGACACGACTACGAGCATGTGTGGATAACGTCTAGCCTGCGCGGAAGACACATTTGAAGCTGAGCTAATTCAACAATGTTTTCTCCTGAGTCGGTCAACACAGTACTGTCTGAGTCACTTGATGTGACATTTAGGTGAGGAATTGAGTACAAATTTGTCACGACACGACTACGAGCATGTGTGGATAAAGTCTAGCCTGCGCGGAAGACACATTTAAAGCTGAGCTAATTCAACAATGTTTTCTCCTGTGTCGGTCAACACAGTACTGTCTGAGTCACTTGATGTGACATTTAGGTGAGGAATTGAGTACAAATTTGTCACGACACGACTACGAGCATGTGTGGATAACGTCTAGCCTGCGCGGAAGACACATTTGAAGCTGAGCTAATTCAACAATGTTTTCTCCTAAGTCGGTCAACACAGTACTGTCTGAGTCACTTGATGTGACATTTAGGTGAGGAATTGAGTACAAATTTGTCACGACACGACTACGAGCATGTGTGGATAACGTCTAGCCTGCGCGGAAGACACATTTGAAGCTGAGCTAATTCAACAATGTTTTCTCATGCAAGCCAGCTTCATCAGCCAACTTCCACCGGCCAAACTACGGCCAGACCAAACTGCCAGCTTGAAACCAAGGAAATTTGAACCCGGAGATCGAACAGCTTTTCTCGGGTCACCAAAGAAGCGAACGCACACACACTCGTAGCATCACGAAACAAGTTTGAGCCACATTAGCAAAAGTGCCAAACGGTCCTTTCAAACGCCCCACAGAGTTCGTCTGCAAGCATCAGTTTGTAACCCCTGACAGAGTCATTAAGGCCCGGTGTTCGGTCTAGGTGTTTGACTCACTCCAGCTGTCGCCGATGCTAAGCTCGGCAGCATTAATTAAGACATTCCTCAGTCCTGCCACCGAATTTGTGAGGCCAGCATATGCGCCGCAGCGATAGTGGCGCCCCTAAGCCGCGGCCGGCCGTCGCAAACCGCATGTGTGTGATATAATTGGAAGGAAAATAATATTAATAACATTTTGTGTTATTTAATAAATTATTGCGACTTGATTTTGCAGTCGGTGAACTGGTGGCCGGCGCGCGCACATGAACGCAGGTCCATATGGTATCGCAGCTTATTAAACACGTTTCTTGTGTTTCTCTCTGCTTTCTGTGCCGCTGGCTCCATCTCACTCGCTCGGGATTATGCAATTCGCAAATGCAAGTCAAATTTTTTTTCGCCAGTTACACGATACATTCGCATACGTTCAAGATGCGAGATGTGAGATGAAAGAAACGAAAGAGAGAGAGAGGAAAAAACAGAAAAAAATTGCAGCCACTCTGGTGGTGTTGCTGCGGAGACTGCCCTCCAGTCGGTGGTGTTTGACGCTCGGATCGAGATCCAAAGATCGGCGTGCTTTCTTTTTATCTCCATTTCACCGAAAGACCATTGCTCCGGGCGGGCCCCGATCGCAGCAGCAGCAGCGTCGCCGTCATGGTTGTCGTATATGCCAGCCGAAGCTAAAGTTGATGCTGAAGCCAGTTTTCTGTGCGCCTGTATCTGCACACAGATACGGATCTGCGTCTGTTTTCGTTGATTTTATTTTGATCGTGCACAATTGTTACGAGTTTTTTGGTCCTCAACGATGCAGCATGGCTGGAGTCTGTGCCAAGACGACGACGAATCGAGAGTCGGTCAACACTGTAAGTAGGTTGGTAGGTGAACTGTGCTGAGGTATGGATACACCTGTCTTCGTTAATGTGAAACAAGATACATGTTTGTTTCGAGTCGAGCTCTGTGGGTGGGAGGGGATGGAGACCAGTCATTCACGTGTTCATTGAGTTTTATGAGTGCTTGTAGTGGACGGTTTGAGTTGGAGGATGCTTACCGAAGGTCATTTTGCGATTTCAGTTAACTTCTGCGGTAGATGCAGATGTGCATGGATGATGGAGGTGAGGCGGTTGAATTTGACATGCATTACGTGATGGGATTTCAGTTTGTTGATGCATTTCGCTGTGGACGCGCTGAGATGAAGAGTCGAAGAAGAGGTGCGAAAGGTTAACAGTCGATTGCTGGAGATGCGATAAAATGCGAATTTTGGCTTCAGATGCGATTAAAGGCAAATTTTGAATTTGGTTTGGCTAGGCTGGATTTTAAAGATATGCATAGGTTTTGTATATGACTTGTGTAGGGTGTTTTGTATTCTATGTTTATTCTATGTTTTTTAAGATGATTATCATATTTACTTGTTTTGTGGATGTGTGATTGATATGAATTATGTACCGAATGCTTTTTAGCTCACGCATGTTCTATGTTTTCTATGTTTTTTTTTTTTCAATTTTGGGTGATAACCATACGAGATCTGTCTCGTTCAGATCTATTCGGTAGAAATTGTTCTGGGCAAAAAAGTTCGATAGTCCGATAGATTGACTTTCTAACATCGAAACATGACAGGTTATGTGGACACAACATCAGCGGGTATAGTTGACGAACACGGGGACCCTATGCTGAGTACGAAAGACGCCGAACAGAGCCTACAGTCTTGCAAAAGACTGTGCATTTACGAACGAAATGTTCTGCTCTGGTTAGAGCAAGAAATAAGTGGCTAAGTCCCGCCGTGAATCAACTATGAATGTCCAAGAAGAAATCAACATCAATGGTCAGCCGCAAGGATGTGCGCATGCTCGTAGGAGTCCTTACTGGGCACTGTGCCTAGGTATACACCGTGACCCACTTTTAGTTTCTCATCTCGTTTCAGTTTCGGACATAAGCTGCATGGATGAAGAAAAAGAGAATCAAAAGAAAAAATCATCTCTTATGTGTGTGGGTGTCTGGTTCATCATGACTGAACCAGACACCCAGACAGAAGAAGACAATGCTTCAACTGCTTAGGAACAAATGCATATCAAACTCTTTGAGATAACGTCCTTAATTCTTTCAAGCAAAACCATGCCTGAAGAACGAAAATGCCAGCAGACAACTGCCTGAGAAACCCTAGCACTGCTTTCATTAATCAAAATACATCAGAATCAATATACGCATTAACTTGACGAGGACCGATGGACAATGTCACCCGATGACCCACTTTTAGTCTCTCGTCTCGTTTCAGTTTCGCCAATGCCAAAAATGGATTGACCTACTTTCACGTTCAGATGTGGTTGTGAGAGTGAGTCAACGAGACCAGCTAGATAAGCATATCTAATCCTACTTCCAGATCATTGTCCTGCTGACTGTAACCCCCATTGATCCTAACTCCGATGATCAGATTCGTGAGCAGACACTCTTGGTAAACATCTCCGAACACCAAGCAGGAGTTCGTTCATACTGTCAACAAATTCATTGCCTCCGAAAACAGCATCCATTAAAGCGAAGCATTTGTATCAAGCGATAAACAAAATCTCCGGGCTAACAAACGAACGAAATCGCTGAAGTCGTCGTCATATTTAATCGATTCCACAGACACCAACGCAACCTGCTGCCGTCCAAACAAGTGTATTCTTCTTCTTCTGATTATCTAAGATCGCTGCGCCGGCGGCGAACACACATCGTATTATTTCATATCATCCAAAAATGATATTCATTGTTCCTGGAGGGGTTTCGTCTCAATTCAGCGTTTTGTTTCTTTCTTTCTCTCTGCGAACGGTAATGAAATCGAAAGTCGTGTTTCGGTTTTGTTTTACGCTTTCAATGAATTCAGTGTCACCCAGGCGACTCGCATTAGGCCTGTACATGGATAATCTGCTTTCTCATAGACTGCCAAAATGAAGCGCTTGCCGTAGTTGTGTTTATCATGTTGTCGTCATAACTGTCGTCATTGCAATAAACTGGGGAAAAAAAATGTGAGAGTCGTCTTTAGGTGTACAAACTGGAGCGACTCATATGCATATGATGAAAGCAATTACATCTTGTTTAGCCAAGTCAAGCCCGGTTTCGAAGCGAAGCAGAGAGATAGACAATTTGCAAGACTACAAGCTTAATTTCCTCCGAAAAATTATAATTACTCTCCTGTTCGACTTTGTCATTCAGCCCTCCGCCCGCCGCATGCATGCGCAACGGCAACACGAGCACCACTTCAATGCGCACAAGAGATTGTAATTATTAAAAGCAAAATTTCGGGCCACAGTTTATGTTCTACAATTAAACCGAATTTCTGCGTGTTTTCCTCTCACATTTCGGAACGAAGATGTTCATCGGATAAGAGACCGGAAAGAATACCGTGTCCGTGTCGTCGGCTCGACTGTCCAGAGGGCAGACGGTGAAATGTGGTTCATGAGGAACAAAAGAGTTGGTGTGCGAACTTGTTCTGTCGGTGTGGTCTGTTATCTGTTTTCTTGTAGTCTCTAACTGTTCCTAATGTTGTACTGCTTCAGTTCGCAGCGGCGTGCAAAGTGTAGAATGATGCAATTGCATTTCTCTTGTAAGTTTTTTTTTTTTTTTTGGATTAATCGTTTCATTCCATCACGCTGTACACGTGAGCCGTACACAACGATGCGCAATGCGCGGTCGGGTGCATTCATCCGTTCACTTGCAAATACAAAATACTCGGCTGTGTTCGTATCTGCAGCACGCGTTTGACGTTTTCCACAAAAATTTACCAATATCTGAGTGAAAGAGTTTTCACGGTACTTTGAGTTTTCGCCATTTCTTGATCGATTATGCAACGAATATAGTGAGGCATTTCTAAATGCTCCAATTGTTGTTACCCACCGCAACTGCACTCGTCTAGATCGATGCTGATGACGGCACAGGCAGGCTGCTTGTACGGGGATTCATAATAGAGCGATAGCCAAGCAAGGTCTTTTCCCCTGCCTAGAGACAGTTAATTAAACAGCATTACAGAGGCCAGTGGATTTCTATTTATGCGCAGGGTAATTGTGTTATTATTATGGTTGCTTTTGTTTAGCGGGTGATTTGATGGATGTATGTTGCCACACGTTATGGAATCCCAATTGCAATTATCCGCAATAGAATATCGAACGTGCGCCATGATTCATTGGGAGGTATTTGCTGAATTTGTCTTAAACAACAATGAATAACTTTCGATGGGGCAAATGCCTATACAAGCATTTGTGTCAGATTACATCTTCACTTGTTGACATGATGTATTGCAGCACAGCGTGTATGTTTGCTTTTGTCGAGTGGAAATTATAAATAGGTCCTCTGTCTTAGGTTTATCATAAAAGACAATTTGTAATGGATTGAGCACGCCAGGTAGAGTGACAGTTTTGGTTAATGGTCGGATGGGTTAGCTCTTCGTGCGAGCGGTGGGGTTTTGTTTGAAATAGATTTCTCTGTTGCATGTGTCACAAAATTGATTGCGAATAGGTCTAATAGACGAAATAAATGGCGGAGAGTCGATTTTGTTTTTTCTTCATTGAAGTCGTTTGCGTGACATTGGGTAAAATAACACTCCCGTACGTGGTCTGTTCTTCTTTAACGTTGTGATGAATGGATTGTGTGTGTACAGAGCTTAACACGGGTTATTCCGACAAAATTGTATTTGCAAAAATAAATGATATTGTATTTGTGACTTGTCGGAGGAGGGTCTATGAACATTTGAATTTGTGCATTTCGCCTTGAGATGAAGAGTCGATGAAGAGGACAGTTGATTTGAATATGAATGATTTGGTGTATGTTCTATATTCTATGTTTTTTATTTGTCTCTGTGAAAGTCTAGCAGTGTATATGCGTTGAAATGCGATGAAAATGTGAAATATTTGAATATTTTGAGATGACAACAGTCGTGCTGGTGTCGTATGTTATATATTCTATGTTTTTTCTATGTTTTTCTATGTGCTTCTATGTTTATTATCTGTCATTTTAATTATAACAATGGGTTGTATTGGTCTTTTAAAGAATGTTATTCTTCGAAGAACACCAACGCCTGGGAGTGTGACAGTTTATCTACGCCAACTTCGCAAATTTTAAATTGGTAGAGTGCTCTAGAAGGACTGAGAACAACACGTTCCAGTAGCAACGCGAGGGATTGCTCAATGAGCTGAACCCTCAGTTGTTCGCTTGCTATGTGGTTGCCGAAAGAGCTAGACAAAATTTTTGCAAAAGCTGCTCGATTTGTAGGTGGTTCCGTAAGACTTAAAAAAACAAAAACTTTTGAAGCATTACACTCAGGCACTAATCAAAAATAAGCATAACCAACCTGGCTTCTCTCTCCGTAGCCCATTGCCCCCTTCGTTGAGGAGTAAAGCCACGCCAGTCTCTGTATAAATTTAGTAGTCGTTCTGGACGTCTACATTGTTGAAATGCATGTTTATTGAAGCACGTTCTCTCTCTCATTTTGATGGCACTATGCGACCATATTGCGGTGCTCGGACCTACTTGCTGATCCAATCTTGACAAAATAAAAGATTATGACATTCAGTCATGCAAAGATCTATGATTCATCATACGATCCATTCACGCACTTTCACAAGCGAATTAAAATTCTCTCAAAGATTTGGTTAAGATTGTAGTTGATTCAATTTCAATTTTATTTGTGGCATGAATCAGAGTGTGTTGCCTCTTCACAAAATATATAAATATATACATTCATCACTGGAGCCTTAACTATTCGGAGTCGGAGACAAGATTAATATAAAATTACAAGCATGGTCTTGAGTGGTGACATGTATTCGTATACATTCAAGTGAGATGAGTGTGTGCAGAGTTTTTATCCTTATACAGGCTTAATTCTCCAAAGCACCGAGCGTAGAGTCGGACCCCAACCTAAGTTACAAAAATGTCTCCCTTAGAAATGCGTTTGTTTTCCAAGAGCAGGCGCGTCTGCGAAAATATTTCAGCTTTAATGCATGTTTCAATAATTGTCAAACTACTAGTTCATGAGGCTTAACGTTATATTTTGCATATTTAAGACGTCGTATATCTCAAGATGTTACTTGTTGGTTACTGTGACCAGTTAATAACTTGCTAACTATTTCCGTTACAATGTCAATCTGTAGATCACGATGCATGTCATTATTTCCAAGAAACCATCATTTGCAATTCCCCGTGATATTAAGTTAACATGAGCGAAATGAAAAGTAGCCAGAAGCATTGTCAAATGTCCACGTGCCTGTAATTGCCACTGGGAATGTATGCAGCATTTCAACACCAACAGTCATTTACGTATGCTGGGAGCGATATGTTTCCCTCGCCACTTAAGTAAGCAAGAGGGAATGAGGTTTAACGAAACTTAACGAAACTTAACGAAACTGAACGAAGTGGTTATTATGGTCGCAGTATGTAATTTATGTATGCCTATTCGTCGATTGCTGAAGTTGACTCAAACCTCTTGTCCGTCGCAACTCTAACGGTGTCTGGTAACAAGGGCATACACCGTATAAATGAATTAAAGCTTTGGAAGTTAATTTACGCATGCTGGGAGCGATATATTTCGCCTCCACTTAAGTAAGCAAGAGTGAACGAGATTTGACGAAACTTAACGAAACTGAACGAAGTGGTTATTATGGTCGCAGGGTATAGTTTATATAAGTGTATTCGCTCGATTGCTGAAGTTGACTCAAACATCTTGTCCGTCGCAACTCTAATCGTGTCTTTACTTCTGGTAACAAGGGCATACACCGCATAAAATAATTAAAGCTTTGGAAGTTCCAGAGATACTACTGTCCATTGTTAAGATCAAATGTGTCCTCGACCGACACTAGCAGCACAAACACAACTGTTGGATCCATGCGCAAAAAGAATGCAATTTCTTCCACTTACGCTGAAAGTGAGCACTAAGATAGGGATTTTTCGCTTATGAGACGTTTCATTGCGGACTTGGGCAATAGCACCAGAAATTTCGAACGAGAGGCCTGGAGGATTATTGTTCATCTAATCAAGTTCGCCGATCAAGTGTAACTCAGGGATACAGTCTCTTCTTTGAGCATCTCATAGATCTCAAAGATTGCCTGGAAAATGTGGAATTTGGTATTATGAGCTGCTAAACACTGGGAAACTGATTGATGGGCAATCACTAGGAGAAACGTCTGTTAAAATTGAACCAAGCGCTGCAGCAAAATCCAGACCATGGGAACGCATGTATTCTGGTTGCCTTTGAGGTTCTATCATCAAAATAAATCTTTTATAATTTCGGAGCGTCCCTTCTTCCTTAGGTAACTTTGGTAAGGAAAATTGGTTTGGTCTTTGAAATGCCGTCACATTTAATTGAAACGAAACAGGAGTGAAAAAAAGAGAAACAGTTTTTGCTGGAAACGACAACTCCAAGTTTGAATGGTGTTTTTTTTATCCACTAAACCACACAACAAGGGTCACACTGTAAGCAAGACTAGTGCTTGCGTTTAATGCAAAGAATATAAATGTAGACTGAGAAACAGACGTGCGTGTAAGTATGTTATCCTTTTGGTTTTGGGTGAAGTTCGTAATGAACGTATGCCTGTTTTCACAGTACAAACGTATCTGCTGGTTAAGCTACGGATTTTAAACTTCACCCAATTTCGTTTTCACACTCAATATTGAAGAGTGGTTTATTGGCCATGGATTGAGTGGCATTGTGAATCATTTATGACAAATAGTGACTGTTTTGATTGAGCACAAACCGTGTCTGAATTCGAATGTGTGTGCAATCTAAAACTGCGAGTACGTTGAAACCGGGCAATATTTGAGCGCATTTCCGCCAAAACACGAAATCTGAAATCTGCTGCATTGCCAGAAAAATATTTGGTTTTGGGGTTTAAATTATTGGAATACACAATTGGCAATTATGTACTCTCTGGATTGACACTTGTGCCGTGACAATCGGTGGTTTAAGTTAAACCACTACATGAGTGGAACTTGTCACTGAGCTTTCACTGTGAGCTTATCCATTGATCCACACTTGAGCTCGCACTATGAAAACGGGCACTGGCAATTGAACTGAAACAGTGTGTTTGATGTTTAGAATTGCTGCTTTTGAAAAAGAATTTACGGCACGGAATCCTCGGCATGCAAACACTACTCGCAACTGCTCGTCCCAATATTCCAAACCGAATGCATTTGGTCACCAATCGGGGTTGTGGGTTGGTGCGTCGACCCCTGCACAGCCCAGGTTCGATTCCCAGTATGAGCAAAATGCTTTTCAAGGCCCCCGAGTCACTGACAATACGCGAAGAGTAAAACTGTCTAGAAATAGATTCTCAAAGTGGCCGTTCGGAGTCAGGATAGGTCACTTCAACTCGTGAAAGAACAAGAGCACGCACAACACGTGTGCTTGCTGAGATGCTAGGCCTTGGTCCTCTACGGGGTGTAAGTACATTTGGCAAATATTTATTATATCTAGCATGGGCATGCGGAAAAGCCCACGAAGAAGTGATTAATTGGTTTGATTGACTGCTTGCCCCGTACTGGCGTAGAATACATCAATCGTAAGATGAGTTGAGAAATTGGCTAACGATGGCTATGGTTTTTTTATTGATTTAATCGATAAAAGCAACAACTGCCGAACCATAGGAAACGTCTTTTTAGACAACAACTCATTGGCCCAGTGTCACTTAAAATTTGAAAGTGGTCAACTAAGTCTTTAGAAACAGTCCAAATTAAAATTAAGGTCTATCAAAATTTGATGACAGAAGATGAAGATTGATGAAGATTTTCGATAATTGACTTATTTTTTTTAGCGACGTGAACTACGATGTTTCCTAAACGAAAAATCTGGCCTCCAAATGACTTGGCGTCTGCTGTCCGACCAGTACAAAGAGTGAAGCTTAGCACTTGTAAGGCTGCTAAAATGAAAGGTATACAATAATGACGAAGGGAAGGGTTTATCAATATTAATTTATTTATATTATGTTATTTTTTCGAATTATGTTTTCGTTTAAGGCAAAAGTTAACATGTTGTTGTTTTTATATATTTTTTATAGTAATATTTTGTACATTATTTAACAATAAAACTTGTTCATTCTGATAAGTAGTCTTATTTCAAACCTCCCTTGCTTATTACCCGCGCCTACTTTAAGCCCAAAGAAGTGCATGTGTCGCCCAAAGAATGTGCATTTCATAGCCACACGACCGTTAACACGCTCGTTGGCGAACTAAAAATAGGCTAGTTTTCAAAGCATTCGAAAAACTTGAGCTTACATGAGAGGATACTCAGGTTTCAGTTAAATTTCAGACATTTTGATGAATTTGATCTGATTCCGTGTAGAACCGCCGCACATTGAGGTCGTGCTTTACGGTGTGATGATCAACGCGTTGTTGGGATGACCGAGACGATGGTTAGATGACCCACACATTGGTGATATGACCCACGCATTGGTGGGATAAGTCAAGCGTTGGTGGGATGACCCTCGCGTTGTTGAGATGAATCACGCGTTGGTGGGGCGACATGACACGACTTCCTTTTTGGAGTGTCCATGCATGGTGTCCATGCATTCGAGTCCAAAGTCAAGTCCACGTTATGTTTCCTCTTTTGAGCAACGTCAAGGAGTGACATCAGATCAGAGGGTGAGATGATGTTAAGTGCTTTAATTGCATTTTACCTTTCCTGACGTAAGTCAGCAGAAGTGATATCACTTGCCCAAACTAGCAGCCTTGTTAATTTTTCATAGACAACCGCAGAAACAAATATGACAAATGACCGCTTGACCAGTTGAAGGCTGCATACTTTCTTTGCGATCACATTCTAAGGCTCAGCTACTTTACATGCTAGGACCACCGGCAAGACTAATTGTAAAATGTCCAAGACACGCTGGGTGGTAGTGTCTTGTCGGAACGAAGTGACCTCACTCCATTAAAATATGCAGAGATTTTTCCACTGGCAAGATTCCAATGTCCGCTTGGAAATTTCAAAGATTAATTGATTATTTTGCTATTAGTTCTTGAAGAATGTGTTCAAGCAGTCAAATGTGTATTCAGACTTGTTCACTGAGGCACTCGTAAATTTATTCAATAAATTCCCTCTTGAATGAATGCACTGAATGTGTGCATCACTCACGTTCTCCATCTCACCGGATCTTGAGTTGAGTTGTTGACGTCGATAATTTGAGAAGTTCCGAGCCATTGAGAAAATATGCATGATTAAGTGAGGTAATTGAAAATCGAATAAACGTATAATTGTCACCTGAAGGGTCGTTGACATTTATCTGCGATGTCACAGATAGCCACCCAACAGATCAGATCTTCAGATCCCTGTAAAATCAGCAGAGGAAAATAAAAACCGTCGGATCGCGAACTCACTCCACCATTAGCTCAGAGGGACTTTCCCCCGGCAGAAGGCTTATCTTAAAAGTCTGTCGCGCTATCACAGCAAATGTTCAAGAAAGACAAGCATGTCCAAATTGTAATGACGACGTGCGACGTGCTAAATGGTTTTATGGTGGCAAAATATATGCAGACATAAAGGTGTGATGGGGAATTTTTTTTTTTGGTGTTTTGGGAAATGGGTGGTGTGTCAACACTTTAAATGAAAGAACAGATCGGTGTACGACTTAGCATTTAGACACGCCTGCAATTAAGTCATGCATTTCTGTGTCATCTGATCTTCCAGTGAAAGGAAAAGGAATTGACTCAAGTTTTAAGGATTTATGTACGCATGGGGTTACCGTAGCACAGCGGGCACATCGGCGCCTACCCTGACTAAGTTTCCGACACTGGCCACAGACATGTCTCCACCTCCACCCAGAGAGGTCAGCAACCACTCGTGTTGTGCGTGCTAATGCTCCTCCCCAGAGGAGGTCCCATCCAGGTTTATGCCGTCTCCTTACGGCGAATTTAAGAAGCTTTTTCCTGACAGTTATACTCTTTGAGAATTGTCACTGACTTGGAAGCGGTGGGGCCATGTAATCGAAGCTGGCCTGCAAAGGGTCAAGTGCGTAGGGGCGACACACAAGCCCACGGCCGCCACTCAAAGGATATGGCTTTTCAAATGCCCCCCTTCATAGTAAGCAAACATTTGTAGGTCCTTCGCACGGTCCTTCCTACGCACAATACGTTACGTTCAAGCCTTGGCGCAGGTTCATCTAAGACTATGAACCTCTGTCCGTCTGACCACCCTTTCAACTATCACTGTCTTACGCCAGATAGCTGTATCCTTGTGGATTTTTCAATTAAATGTCAGCAGCTGTCCGCATATTTCTTGATTTCCCTTTTCTGCGGGTCATCTATCAAAATCGCACTGGCTTTAGCTTAAAGCGCATGGGTAAGCGCTTTTGACTGTTTTGATCTAATTTCGAGCAGATCAGTTTGCGGATGTAGGAGATTCACAGAACAAGGAAAACTAAATTCAACTTTAGTCTTTTTCCTGCACTCATTTAATGACGTGGCTGAGATCGAACTGAACTGCATCATTACTGATCATGAGAGAGTTAGTATTTTTGTGCTGAGAGCGATGTACTAGAAAAGTTGGTATGCGCACGATGAGTGGTGTCATCATTTTCTTACACTGGTTTGGCACGTGCTGCTTGTCAGCCATTCCTTGTTGGATTGAAGTCTAACTTGCCCGCTGCTCAAATGCCTGCAATATCTCTGCGTCCTGCACCCAACACTGTTTAGCTATCTCATGCAGCGTCAGGTCACACTTTGAGTTTAGGCAGACGGATTCCACTGTCTGTGAATGAAGACAATATTCCTAGAGGATATACCATTTAAGGGCATGCCAGTGCTTGTATCGAATCGCCATAGCCTGGTTTTTCTTCGACTGACGCTAGAGTCCGGGTTGGACATGAGCATCAGCAACAAAGGTCGCCTCATACCGCTTTATCCGTCGGGGCTGGAGTCGAACAATGCTCGTGGCGTTGGTCTCTAGTTGACGTCTGAGTTGACAGAATCATTTTTGGTTTAACTCAGTCGACGCTAGTCAGAACGACATCCCCTCGTACAGTCTCCTTCTCAGTGCACACGAGATCGAAGACAATCCGAAGGACTTTTCTCTCGCATCGCCATACAATAGGACCAGGATTACCAAGGCTGATTGTTTCGAATCTGGGCGGTACTCTTCAATTGACATCTAAGCCTGAGGAGCAGAAGTCCTTCGTTTTATATCATCTATGGTGGTGTCATTAAACCATTTTAAGGCGAGGAACCGCCACTACATTCCCCATCCCAAAACGTGTTCTCAACGATCAGGAGCCGAATTCTTCATATTTATTCTGTGCTCGTCGGAAATGTGAAAGGCATGTGCTTACCGCCGAAAAATCTTAGTAGGCCATGTCATTCGTCTCCAAACCTAGCGCTTAGAGGTACTTCATCCCACCCCCATTGAACCACCTTGGCCACAACGTCCTCGTCGTCGCATGTTGCAAGAGATCGGTATCTTTTATTTTCAACCACCAGGCTTATGTCATCCGTATTCCTCTTCAAGTTACTTTGCTGATGATCTGCAGAAAGGGCTGCAGATCGGGCTAGAGTTGGACTCAGCTTTTTATCTACCGACACGTTGAGTGTGCTTTGTGCTGTCACAAGTGGTGGGCATTTATAATTTCGTTGGAATTTAAACAAGGATCAAGCAAGCAAACAATTAAGTGAAAATGAAAGTTGGTGTGTCGAACCATGGACCTCTGGCGTAATGTCTGACAAATAGAATGGCTACTTCAACCAGTGATTTACGGTTTTAAACTCACACTGTCACAATGGGTCAGAATTTTTCTTCATAAAATCGGGTTTTTTTTTACTGAATTTAAGACCATACCCCCTCCGTCAACAACTACTTTTTAATTCATTTTTTTCAGACAACCCAAAGTCTAATTGCAACGTCACTGTATACCAGATTGGGTATTTTAAACTGCAATCAAGACAAGACTCGTTGGACAAGTAGACCGACAAAGACTTGAGACACACACACAAGCCTTAGTTTCACTTGTACTCAATGGTGTGGGATTGTGGGACCGCCAAGTGGAATCTGTTTTACAAATTTCACGCAGTGGATTTCCAGCAAAACAAATGGCATTTGATGTACAAACAAGTCCACAGGCGAAGAGGGGTTTATGTTCACAAAGAGAAGCTAGCTTCGTAACGACTTTCTTATCACTCGCAGTCAAACACGGAAATTACCGTGGGTCCAACAGAATGTGCACTCGATTTTCAAGTTCTCTCAAATATGTCGTTCAATCGACAGCGAGGCAGGTCTAGTTCAAAGACCTCATGGATTCTTCGTGGCGAAGATCCGGATTGAAATCACTTTAGAGCAAAATGTGAAACTCCCACAGATTGCATCAACAAATTCATGGTCATTTGCGAGATTCTTCGTCTTCACAGGTAGCGGCTGTCCACGGCCTTCGTACGACGCATAACTTTCGCGACTTGCAAAAGTTCACGTCGGCGGACGTTGACGAGCGCGCACTCATTCATCAGGCATTCGCTGGGATTTTCCAACCCCGTAGCCGAACCCGAACACTGTGGGACAAGGTTGGTCACAAGAGCCCCAATTCATCTGCATCGTCCGCGAAGCGAGAACGTCCACACAAAACAAGTGATTCACTCTCGGACATTTAAGTAAACCAGATCACGATCCGCCACCGAGAATCGCCGTTTGAGACTTTAACATTGGAAACACAGCCATCGCCGAATTCAATTCATGACAAATGAACAGTCGCCAGTCGGAACGGGGTTAATCAGCTGAATATGGATTTTTCGACTTGAATATGATTTTCCGACTCAAGTACCTATTTGCAATTCAAAAATGCATTTAAATCTAAATTGTCTCGGACCCTGCCTGCTAAACTGCAGTCCGCACAAGAGACCAAACCAAAAAAATTCGCATGACTGTGTATCTCATGTGGATAATCATCGATTAACCTTCAAATCGCCTCTCTCCGAGCATCCGAAGAATGAACAGATTGGGACGCTTATTTAGCATAAATCAAAAATAAAGCAAAAAACAAAACAAAAAGGAAAAAAAAAAAAACGACAACACAATCCATTTTGAAATATTACAGAAACTCCAACCGCGGCAGATTCACTGCACATCGTCATCATCATCATCGCCGAAATGTAAGTCAATGTCAACAAAAGGCAAAGTATCTCGGTGCCATCTTGGAATTTTCGTCAATACAATTTCACTGACCCAATCGAGGTAATAATTTTGTGCAAATTTTATGCGAATTAACATTCCGTCTTGTGGCCCATCGCACGACCGCGATCGGAGAGGAAGAAACCGAGGAGCAGATTCGAGCTCGCTCAGCCAATCGAACGTTTTTGGATTATGTAAAAGTCGCAAGAGCCAACGAGCCATCGCGCCATCGTCGCATCATCGCATCAACTTACAGAGGCAGGCGACAGCGACAAGAAAATTGCAAAGATACCCAAATTTGTTTGGCTTTGATGAAACACGAACGAGACACAGACGCACACTGCTCTCGTGTTATGAAATGCGACACCGAAACCATAATCAGACAGGACTTACTTTGAAATCGATTCAGATTCGAATGCCGTGGGTAACGTTGTCTTGCTTGTGCACAACCTACTCGAAGGATCTCAGTTGCGCGATCGGTTGTCTGATCTGGTTGCGGTTTTGAATCAGCTTCTCGTGTTCGTTATCATTGTTATTGCACTGGAGCAGAGATTCCCTTTGTTGAATATCCTCCTTTCGATACACATTCACTTTTAATTTTATTTCACCCAATTTATACAAAATCAAAACGAAGACAATCGATTTTTTTTTTCGCTTCTCACAATAGACGCACACAATCGCGCTCGAGGACACTCGAAATTTTCACAAAATTTTCCGCGCACTCTAGGAAGCGATTTCCGAAACTCCCGTGTGAACGAAACGAAATCTCGCGTTTGAGAGTGAATTCCGGATCCGTGGTGTCTGCCGCGTCTTAAAGTCGAACCTGAAGCCTTCACTGCTTGATGTCTATTCTCAGATTTTCGCGAGGAATTCTTTGGCGTTTTTCTTGCTCAAGTCAAGCCGTTCAGGGTATACTACGAGTCCGAACAAGGCGCGCGCGCACGTAAGAGAAGAGCGCGTGTCTGTCTGTTAATCCAAAGTTATCGCGGTGTAATGTGAAAAGCTCATATGAATGGACCCGCAACCGACCTGATGCTTTAAAGTTAACTTCACCACCACTAACAACGGTGTAGATACAGTTCCACCACCTTAAGTAGCATTTAGCCTGTGTCGACTCAACAGCACTGTGAGCGGGGCTTACCTGCTCACTGTCTGGCTCTGGCTGGCTGCTTCACAGTGCTGCTTGTGTTGGTGAGGTGGTTTTCTTTTGAGTTTTCCATCAGGTACACCAACATGATTGGTGTATCTTTGCGATGATTTTCGCGGCGATTCCTGTTGATCACTCTTTTACTGTGGTGGATGTGTGCGTGTCTCAAGTAGAGGGGTTGTTGATGTTTTTTTTGTGGTGGATATGGTGGATAACTACCCAGTCGCCCTCTTGCACATGTTGCCTTTGGTTGAAAATTTCCTAGTCGATGAAATTGTTTTTTCGTTTGTTTTTGTTAACGGCTCTGTGTGATGCACTGTTGATGCTTGTTTGCTAAATTGTATGCAATTTCGCGCAATAATTAGCCTCTTGAACTATTTCGAGAATTGTTGAGAAGCAAACAAAGCAGAGCTCGTCGACAACATCTAGCCTAAGGTCAGCCGATCTGAACCTGTTGTTGTGCAGGGAAATTTACTGAAGCTCATTGAATGGCCGTCCAAGGAGCGAGCCGGATGTCTCTAGGTGCACATGACGTAAATGAATTCGCTATTATTTATTGCTTACCGATGTAAATTTTGTTGATGGCCATTGAGTCGGGGGTTTCGCATGATTCACGGAAACTCTGCAAGTATGGACGGAAAACTACTGCGGTACATAAGCTGGGTGACTGAGTTGTTATTCAGATGAGATTCTAGACCAGTGTTGATGAATGCTACGAACGTACGAACACATGAACTTGACCATGAACATGACCATGAACATGAACATGAACATGAACATGAACATGAACATGAACATGAACATGAACATGAACATGAACATGAACATGAACATGAACATGAACATGAACATGAACATGAACATGAACATGAACATGAACATGAATATGAACATGAACATGAACATGAACATGAACATTAACATGAACATGAACATGAACATGAACATGAACATGAACATGAACATGAACATGAACATGAACATGAACATGAACATGAACATGAACATGAACATGAACATGAACATGAACATGAACATGAACATGAACATGAACATGAACATGAACATGAACATGAACATGAACATGAACATGAACATGAACATGAACATGAACATGAACATGAACATGAACATGAACATGAGCATGAACATGAACATGAACATGAACATGAACATGAACATGAGCATGAACTTGAACATGAACATGAACATGAACATGAACATGAAAATGAACATGAACATGAACATGAACATGAACATGACCATGAACATGAACATGAACATGAACATGAACATGAACATGAACATGAACATGAACATGAACATGAACATGAACATGAACATGAACATGAACATGAACATGAACATGAACATGAACATGAACATGAACATGAACATGAACATGAACATGAACATGAACATGAACATGAACATGAACATGAACATGAACATGAACATGAACATGAACATGAACATGAACATGAACATGAACATGAACATGAACATGATGCGGTTTGAAATGCTTAAAGATCATCGTATTCACAGATTGAGCACTGAACTTCAATCAAGTGCCTTCAGGAACAAATTCAAACTCAGAATCTGACGGTCAGGGCCGTTTGAGGCCCCCAGCCTCTTGACAAACGACCACTATCCGCCCATTTATCTCGCATGTAATATTATCTAAGAAGCTCGTTAAGTTTTCATCTGAATCCCCATGGCTGCCTCTCATTATCGAGTAGAATCACACAATCCTATTGTGCAATCTCGCCCCAGTCCCCTTGCGAAATGACAGCATCATTCTGCCGAGCACCTCTGCTATCTGCGTTCGGTTTGCACTCAGAACTATTCAATTACTCACAGCGTTTACCACTCTGACCTCTAGCACAGTAAATCATTGCCGCCTCTAAGCTGTGTATCTGTGCTTCCATCAGGTACACACCGCCGCACCGTCAGGTACGTCTCCGTAACTTGTCTGCGTATTTTTCACAAGCAGCCCTCAAACTCGCATCGATCGATCTTGGGCTCACTAGAGGAAGTCGATCATTCGTGCACGTACCGACCCCAGTCACGGCGGATCGTAAAGCGTACCGTCTTGCTCCGAACAGCGTCGGATGTAACCAAACCTTTGCTTTGCACACGGACCAGCGTGCGCTCACTTTTACGACTTTTCCTGGTCCGTCTGCAACTGGAATCGTGCCTTTGCCGAGAGCAGAGTCTAGCAGTGTTCGTCCAAGTGGCCAATGTCAATGTCAGCAGCAACTTTCAACACCAGTGCATCTATTTTGAAAATCCGGATTTATGTGCCTGCAAATTCAGTAACTTAATGTGTCAGACATCGTTGCGCAGGCGATAAAAATACTTGAGCGCTTTCCGAGCGGCTAATGGTTCATTAAGGTCGAACGGCTTGTCTTGCTCAGAGGTGTTGTGCCAAAATTGTTAGGAAATTAACACCTAGTTCGTGACGGTATACCACTAAATTATGGGCCCATTTAAGGACCGAGAAACATGTGTTTTTTTTATTTTTGGAAATTGTTTGAAAGTTAAGTACCCATGAGGTGCCTTGGAGATTTAACGATGCAGCTTGGAGATGTGATGATTGTTATTTCACTTGCTCACCTTGCGGGGAAGTGGAAGCAGCAGCTCAGGATTTGCAAAAGACTTGACCTTGGAAATGTGACAGAAAACTAGTTTCCATTCATCCGACAGTGCTGAGGGGGATGGCGAGAGAAAGTTGGAGTGGAATTTCTGGGGAAGATACCCCAAGAGGCCTGAAGCTGAATATTGGCTAGGTCAGCTTTTGTGCACCATCTTAGCCTTGAGCTGGTCGATTATTTCACAGAACTGACTTTCACGTGCTATGAACGTTGTGTGGTATTCATGCTTTGGGTGAAGGGTTAAATCATAGTTTCTTGCTTGCACTTCTATGTTGCGTCGATTTGTTCGACCAGCACTGGGAGTTTCGCGTATCGATCTAGAAAAGTGTTCCAACCAGACAAGAGATGTAGAACCGGGAATTATGAAAGCTGCTCCTGTCGGAAGGTGAACCTAGACAACCAGCTGAGGAGTTGACTACGGCAGCAACGACGTCACAGCGGGCGACTTGGTTAGTCAGACCTTAGTATGAGGGAATATTGCTGAGAGGCAATGGTATCTATTGATCAGATAACCGTGAGAGAGTGAATGTGAACTGATAGATCTTGTGAGGCTCTGTCTCGTAATGTAGTCCCGGCACAGCAGCCTGCGTTGTTGTCGCAACCGCCACAGTTAAACCTCCATAAATCGAATAGTCACGGGAGCAAATATTGTGTTCCAGGTGTGAAGTGTAAAATGTAAGAAACTGCGAGTTTTGGGTCCCCTTAAGTCCTGATACATTTGTTCGACTTACACATGTATGACTGTAGTGCGTTGACTTTAAAGTCCAGTCGACCATCTATCGTAACGCCCTTATTTCATATTTTCGTAAAAAGTAAATTTAGAAGTGCGTCAAGTGTGGAACAGAAGTAGGTCTGTGGTTTGGAATGGAGATGATATTTCAGACGCACGTCAAGAACACGCACTTACACCCCTATTCTGCAAACCACTGTGATGTGTCTCCTTTTTGCCTCTTTTTTCTTGGCTATTCGGACGATGGTGTCGACTTTATAGAAATACGTTTCATGCCCTCCAAATATATGCATTTTATGTCTTTTTAAAGAATTTCAAAAAACTCTTGGTAGTTCATTGCTACTGCAATTAAATGCGCACTTACGTTCATTTTCTTCCTTTCTAAGTGTTTTGGTTTTCCTTTGTTCCATTTTTAGGTCAACAGAATCCGGTCCATGGTCATAAGTCACCATAACTGCTTCGCAGCATGATGAGTCACACATTTTTAGGTTTTCGTATTCAGAGCAAAACCTCACAGCTTGTGAGCATCACAAGAACCATAAAAATGATCATGTTCTCATGAGCACATCATAAGGAGGAAATTGACTCAAAAACTGGTTGGATTATTTATGAGTCCCAGACGCTTCAAAAACGAGGCATTTTGAAAATAAATGAGTCCCAACAAAGGAGGACATTTTGATAATACTTGTAAAGGGTGATTTTTTGAAAGCTATGGGAAAGATTTTCAAAAAAAAAAACACATAAAATTCAGAAAAGTGCATGAAATCTTTATTTGAATCGATAGTACGGTCCATATAATTTAATGTTTGATTATTTCATGCAAATGTTGACCTCAAATGGTGCATC
This sequence comes from Eristalis tenax, assembly GCA_905231855.2. Taxonomy (NCBI): domain Eukaryota; kingdom Metazoa; phylum Arthropoda; class Insecta; order Diptera; family Syrphidae; genus Eristalis; species Eristalis tenax. The sequence continues at coordinate 15,943,356 of HG993126.1, read as the reverse complement.
CGCTTAGTCCAATTTTGGCATACTCTTTCCAACATTTCGGCCGGTATCTCACGAATAAATGCTTCAATGTTGTCTTCCAATGCGTCAATTGAAGCGGGCTTGTCTGTATAGACATGGGCTTTAACATAGCCCCACAAAAATAGTCTAAAGGCGTTAAATCGCACGATCTAGGCGGCCAATTGACCGGTCCCGAACGTGAAATAAAATGTTCACCGAACTCGCCTCTCAATAAGTCCATTGTTGCGCGTGCTGTGTTGCATGTGGCATGTGGCACCGTCTTGTTGAAACCACATGTCATGCAAGTCAAGCTCTTGCATTTTGGGCAAAAAAAAGTTGGATATCATCTCACGGTGGCGCTCACCATTCACAGTTACGTTACGATTCGCATCATCTTTGAAGAAGTACGGTCCAATGATGCCACCAGCCCATAAACCGCACCAAACTGTGACTTTTTCTGGATGCATTGGCAGCTCTTGCAATGCTTCTGGCTGATATTCACTCCAAAATCGACAATTCTGCTTATTTACGTACCCATTGAGCCAAACATGAGCTTCGTCGCTGAACACATGTGATGTCGCGATGAACTTTCTTAACAGAGCACGCATTTTGATAATAAATAAATTCAATAATTTGCAAGCATCAAGAAGATGTTTGACAGTGAAACAAAACACGAAACGTGCGTCAGCTGTTTAAACCAGTGCTGCCAACAAGATAATGTCTAAAAAATCACCCTTTACCTTAGAAGCTCCCTACCAATGGTAGCTTTCAGATTTAGAAAGACTTTCATTGCCATTCCGTCATCCTTTAGTAGCTTTGGGGGCTTCTACAACTGAGACACTTCTACCTTGGCACTTAACGTGTTCGTTCTTCTCTTCACCTTGCAGCCGTGTGACCAATGTCTCGCGATCGAATCACCACACGTGACTTCTTAGGCGTTGTTCTAGTTTTATCGTCTGTACAATGCAGGCAGCTGTGTCGAACCCAAATGACTACAATTATTACTATTTTCTTTTTAATATTATCTTCTCTTGGCGTCGTTGTAGTGGGGACATTGAATGACTCGCTCACCCTTGGACTGTGATGTAATGCTTGAATGGCGGACTTTGTTAAAAAAATGTGATGCGGAAAAAATGTGAAGGGCCCAATGGGACACTTTTATGCGCCACTTAAGCATTCAAGTAAATAAATTCATTCCAGTCTACATTTATAGGGACGTGCTCATTATATCATGATCACTTATGAAGAGGGGTACACGTTTAATTAGTCTCACACATCAGTTATTGACAACTTTTCCATTTTACTTGCAATTTGCTAATTGCATGCAAAACGCCATGTCAGTCACTCAGAGTGATTGGAGCACTGAACTGGAGAGTAATCTAATAAGGGCTTACCTTCTCAGCGACCACTCGTGTTGTGCGTGCTATTGTTCTCTCACGAGTGGATGGGACCTACTGGTCTATGCCGACTCCGAACGGCGAATTTAAGAAGAAAGTTTTACTCTTTCATTCTCAGTGACTCGGGGGGCAATGAAAAGTATTTTGCTCGTAGTGGGAATCGAACCTTGGCTGCGTAGGCTCAAGTGCGTAGGGGTTGAAGCACCAACCCACGGCCACCTGAACTGCAGAAACAAACACCTTATAGCAACATACGAACATACTCGGTGAAGGTGCAAAATGAATCTTGTGGTCAATCCCATGTTCAATCATCAATACAGGTTTCAAGAGGAGTTTGGAAGTTCTACAGCTCATGCTTTGCAATTCCTTTTACCTGATAGTCGTTTCAACAGCAGTCCCTTAAACGAGTGGGGATCCTTGTCATTTTGACTTCGGTCCATTCACAGGTTTACGAAGCTAGTTACATGAATTTGAAACGAAGAACGAGGCACCAGGCGTGAAGTTGGGCTGGAAATTATGCAAGATTGCAATGGGACGTTGAGAATCGTGTTAGTCTCATGTCCGTCGCTGATTGCTTTTTCGCTAAACCGACAAGGATCTATGATTGTCTTCAAGCCATTAGGCTTGCTGTTAAGTGATTCACGAAGGAGAGCATGTCCGTAGTTCATCCAACAAATCCAAGGAACGGGACTTGCAAAGAAATTTGCTCCGTCGGATATCCACAGTGTTATCTGTGGACTTGAAGAAAATATGCGCCATCCAAAAAAGGCGAGCCTACCTCTTGCAACAATTATTGGGGCTATGTCCCTGTAAAACGTCGCCGACAAGATCATGTCCAGTGTATTGTATGAACGTCTGTTTTGTACCGTACTGATTGACATGTGCTGCCGGGCCGGCCGACAATGGACAAAATATTCACGATAAGGCAAATCACGGAGAAGTTCAGCGAGTTTCAAATCGACACCACCTTTTTATCGATTTTAAAGCCGTACACGACAGGGGAGCCCGGGGAAATTACATGTCGCACTATGCCATCGCCTACGCGATGCACCGTGCAGATCGCCTCAAGGGCTTCCGAGCCGTTTGAAACGTGTACTGAATGTCGGCAAGGAGATGCGCTGCAGTGTGCCTTCTTCAATCTGACATTGTGCGACAATCAATAGTGCGACAGACAACTGTAAACATGGAAGGCACTGTCTACAAGTCCAACTGTTGGGTTATGGAGATTACATCGACATAGTCGCGCGTTTTTAACGTGCCCTGGTGGAGCCGTTCATGGTAATGGAAGAAGACCCGAAGCAGACTGGTGCTAAACTCAATGATGACAAATCAAAATATAGGCTGTCGACCTGGCACTACCTTCGAAAGACCAAGCAAGTATAGCAAATGTAGGCTGTTGCCTGACAGTACAATGGACCAGTTTTTTCAGTCTGAGTGCTCCACGGTAGAGCTTAAGCCCTCCAACAAAAAAAAAAATAAACGCTGTCGACAAAGAAACATCCCGTCACACACCACCTAGGACAAAATAACACAATCGACAGCTAGAACTTCGCAGTAATAAAGGAGTTTGCCTGCCTTCGACCTCGAGACAAATGTGAACTCCACGTCGTTTGTGAGACTACATCCTGGCGGGAGTCCAACGTGGGGCTCAAAACTCCGGAATCGAAGGACCAAAATCATGTTCTACAAAACTCTTATTTTGCTAGCCTTCAGATCTGGTTGTTGGTGCCCTTAAGAGAAAAATTCCCCGCCGGATATATGGTCTCGTCTGCGAGGAAGGCGAACGGAGGAGAAGGCACAACCACGAACTCTATGAGCTGTACCAGCTGCACTGGCTCGACATCGAACACATCGAACACATGGACACCAACGACGAGAGGGTCTTGGGTCCTGAGCGTCCTGGCTAAAGAAGGAGAGAATGACGGAATTACCAATCAATCGCGTCATGATGACTGGAAGCAACGTGTGAATGACCATCAGCGATGGAAAGCAGTATTTGCTCAGACCCTGACCCTCCATGGCGCACGAGCCTGATAAGTGAGTAGGTATCTGTGGAATTCACATATTCCCTCTCGTCGATGAACTCAAATCCGCAAGGAAGTAGGAATCCATCCGGCACAGCACACAGCAGCCAAAATATTGTCGGATTCTCAGTAAATTCTCAGAAATTCATATCCCTTGACTGCACCCACTGGACGACGACGACGCAAGTCGTTCTCCTCCGTTTAGTGTGAACTCCAGAAACGGTGTGCCAACAATCTGACAGGTCCTTGTCTGTTTGGGACTGGAGCAATGAATAGTCCATAGACTGAGCGGCAATACGGTGAAATGGTGTACAGATTCACCAAGAACTGATGAAGGAACGGGGCTGGAGTATTTGGACCCCGGGCAAAGTACTACGATCCCATGGGCAAACGCATAAGCATCTTTTAAGCAGACGTCTATGCCAATCTTGACAAGTACTAAACCAACTGCAACGGACAGTCCTCTATCATCAAATCCAAGCATGTGTGGTAATGCCTACAGAAGCTTACAGACCTCAGCAGGAGAAACAGAGTAAAACACTGCTGGACACCTGGCCATACAGAGATAGAAGGCATTGAAATTGCCTTTCCTTAGCTAGGAAAGGAGCATTGGAGACTTTTATAGACCCCGAACCATTCTGCGTTGTAGGAGACCAGGGAAGACCAGGAAAGAATTCTGGGAACTAGAAAGAAGGAACCGGACAGATACCTGGAACAACGCTCATGGCATGAAGTAAGACAAGAAACTCTTGGGTCAATATAACCGAAGGCGGCTTAAGTCACGTATCAAGATGAGCAAGAACAAACTCCGTATCCTAATGGACTCAGGGATCGCCGAAGAAAACTAGGAGCATTAGAAGAAAGTCTCTGCAGCTTCTCTGCAACTTCTGATTCTTCCTCGTTTACTCGTGCAAGCTATGCGCCCGATTAGCGAAACCAGGTACGAAACGCCGGTAAGAGGTGCACAATCCCAGCTTCGTAACTCGTGCGGATTTGTAGGTCTCGGCTAATATCTTACCGTCGCTATCTTTTCCAGGGTATTTCACTTCTTCTTGAAGAGCGAACACTTCTTCGTACCGAGCTTAAGTCCGGCTCCCGCAATGCGTTGGAATAGCTCTCAGATGGTCGTTGCAACCCTTACCCATGACAATGATGTCGTCGAGGTATACCAGGCAGGTCTTCCAGTGTAATCCTCCAAGTACATGCTCCATTAGCCGTTCCAATGTAGCTGGGGCATTGCACAGTCCAAATGGCATTATAAGAAATTGACAGAAACCGTCTCCAGTACTAATAGCTGTCCGCCGAGTCAAGAAGCGCAGATCGGCACTCACCACCAATTCGTCGAGAGTAGACCGCATACAAGAACGACGGAATGGCGCAGTGGGGTCCCCAGTTCGAGTCCCAGTAAAAGCAAAGTTATTACACTTTTAACTGATCCAGTCACCATTTGCCGCTGGTATCAAATTAACTACACTATCCCTGAAGTGGCAAGAGTCTGGGTATCACAATGGACCAACGTGGTCTAAGTATGCTGGTGAATCCACTAGCAGTCCCACCTACCTACCTACCTTCCTAGACCGCATACGACTGTGCGTCCAGCTCTGACATTTCTTCCACACTTCAGGCTGTACAGGAGGACTGCCGCTGATCAAGGTGGGCAACGATCTCACAGAGACCTGCAATGTCAAAAATGGTCTGGTAAAGGCGACACTCTGTTATGTGACTCGTTCAACTGAAGAACTCACAGACCAACGCTGGGGGCACGATGTTTCACAAGTGTCTACCACTGCAGGCATACGCCGATGACATTGACGTTATTGATTGAACACAGCCAGTCAATCTGGCAATGAACGAGTGCAAGGACATCGCGTTAACCAATTAGAAGCTTGTTGGTTGAGACACATTTTCCCCCCCCCGAACTGCAGCGCCGAAGAAGAAGGATATCCAAGAGCATAGCCCTCTTAATTAAATCAGTCGACGGAATCGATTGGACGACAGTTCCAGGAACAGAGTCCAACAACAAGACCAGCACCAAAAGTAAGCCACAAGAGTCCCAATTCAAAGGAAAACTACTAGACCACCTCGGGGCAGCTCAAATTTCCATCCACATCAATCAAATCAGACCTCATTTGCTCATGAACTTGACTCTCCCCATAGGCCTCCTTGACCTACTGTGCTACAGTATCAGTCCTGCTCCTCAACATCGCCACTTTTCAAGTTATCCAGTCAGTGGTCACTCGTCAGCTCCAAGTCAGCTTTATGCCTTCGGACTGACTAAAGTCAGACTGAAGTGTGTTAAGGTCAGTTTGCATGTGGCTCTCTGAAGATCACTATGCCATGACGACCGCGCACTGTGCGCATACCCTGCGCACGCTTTCAATTTGCCAATTAGAAACGGTGGCGGCAGCCATGGACAGGCACCTCTCTTGCTGGCTTGCTGGCTATGCGTAAGCCAAGGGTATTTCGACAAAATCACATGCACACTGTACACAGTCCAAACCATTGAAGCCGAAACCAAGCTCTGTCTTAAGTGCACCCCTCTGCAGCCGCGTGTCCATTGGCGACCAGAGACTGCAATTCTTGGGTCGGCTGTGGAGTCATAAACATCGTACACCTGTTGCCCCACACACACACTCACGAGAAGAGGTTTCGTTTTCATTTTCCCCGCTTGCCGTTGCCCAAGTACTCCTGTCGGCGGCCTTAATTGCTGGCTTATTTGGAAACGACCTTACCGAAGGCACGGCCCTGTCGGGATTTATGGCTCATTATTTCAAGAAGATCACGCGCATTGCGCTGGAATGTTAGAAATTAGTGTAGACCATCGAAGGGGGTGAGCGTGGACTCTGGTCGTGGTATGTGATGTCGGTTGGTAGCGAAACTGGTCGTTGCTGGGTAATCAAATGAGGCAATCTTGGGGAATGTAGGGCAAGTGTGTAGATGTCGCAGCGCGGACTGTGAACTCGAACTGGCGGTCTGCGATTGTGTTTAGTGAAAAATCTCTTCATAAATGTTTTGCAAAGGACTGGTTATCTGTCAATGTTGTTGGCTCAGATCAGGTTTAGAGAGGAGCCGAAGTGGTCGAGCTCAAGATCAGGTGTAGAGCAATCTTTGGAGCGTTGAATGTCTTGGATGAGACGGATTCAGGTAGGTTAGGTTAGGTGATGGTGGAATATCACTTCCAGAGGCCATTGGGTCCATGTTGAAGCCCTACATTCGTGTGGAGTGCTCTTTCTATTAACCTATCCTGTGTCTCGTGATGTCCTAAGCCACCCCGAGGACTTCGCGAATCTTAGAAGATCCGATATAACTGCATTCGCTAAGCCCGCAGTCTCTGTGAAGAATCTTCGGCGCCTAGCTTCCGATACTGGAGAGCTGGGCAGTGACAGAGCAGATGTTGGATCGTCTCAGTTTCTTCCTCGTCGCCACTCCGGCAGAGATCCCTGGTTTGCGGTTTCCATTTCCGGAGCATGGTTCCGATGGGCCAGGATCCTGTGATCACTCCGTCGAGTCCACGGATCGAGTTACTGTTCAACGTCAGAAGCATCTTCGGCTTGCCGTTACTGAGCTCTGTTGATTTTGTCGTATGACAGTCATTTCTTGCAAGCCAAGATGAGATGGCTTCTTTCGGTATTGTATCGCTTATGGTCCGGTACAATGCACTGATCGGTGGTTGTAATGATGTGTCCGCTTCGCTGATGTCCATTTCAGACCCCATCCTGGTCAATTCGTCCGCTCTTTCGTTCCCTGCTATTGAGCTGTGGCCGGGACCCAGCAGAGTGTGTCCTTATGGTGACTGATGGACCTTAGTGAGGCGAGGCCGTTCATAACTGCCCTTGACCTCATCGTACAGGATCCTATTGACTTCAGTGCAGCTTGGCTATCAACAACAATGGTGACACAGATGTTGGGATATCGGTTGTTTGAATGTGCTTGGCTGCATGTGTCTAAGGGGACCATCAATCACCAGTAGACCAGCAGTTGCAGTCAAAGAAGTCACTGGTCACTTGTCTCCGCAATTCCAAAATTCTCACGATAACGCTTGACCATGTAAGTGGAAAAAAACAAGTATACGACATGCCCCGCCCCTACCGACTGCTTCAATTGGACAGTTCCCTCAACTGAAGTGGACTGATTGAAGGCCTTCAGTTAAATCAAGCGCTTTGTCCACTTCAACTGACGTCCTTCCGACCGTTCCACCTTGAGCCCAAAATGAAGTGCTCGATAGAAATGCTGCTCCTAGAACGAGGAAGATAGCAACCACAACACTTTATGCTTGCAAAAGGGCTGGGAAATCAAGCCCAATATAATGAGAGGGCTTTAAACCGCCATGATAAGACCCATATTGGCGCCGTGGTATGGCGGGCGGCGCTGGATGGATCTAGTTACAAAAATATGATAACCAATGTCTAAGGGATGGTGTGTATATCAACCATAGGCGCAATGCGCACATCACCAACCGCAGCGCTAGAAACGGTATTACATCTCTCTCCTGTACACATCTGTGGCATCCAATTTGCAGCACTCTCGCACTCTCGCAATGGAGTAATCAGTGCTCAGCGTACGCCAGTATTCTGAACTCATGCCGTTTTATCTAAGAACCTACAGACTACTTAAAACTGATCGTAGACTTCGATATTAAATATAAACCAGACTGCCGAGTAGACAATTATGGGATATGAACTCAGCCCTGAACAGTAACAACGCCAAGGAAATCTTCACAGACGGATTTAAGACCGGTTTTTGAGTGGAAGCGGGTACGTACTCGGAACACCTCCAAGTCGGTCTTTAAGACTACAAGATTACTGTAGCGTTTCCAGGCAGAATTAATGGCTATTAGTGAAGCCGCTGAATGCTTGAACTAGTGCATCGTCATCCACACCGGCACTCCAATCACCATTTTTAAGATCGAAATTGGTAAGACTCTGCCGTGCGTCTCTTAACCAGATATCAAGACATTGCAGCCTAACGGTGTGCTGGGCTCCTGGACATATTGATATCTATATGAATAATATTAAGTGGTGTGCCAACACGAAAGTTTTACAAGTCAACCCGGGTTAGAATAGAAGCAGACCGATTTGTAACCCGGGTTGCCGAACTCGGTTTGAGAAGATGAACCGACCGCAAACAACATGCGTTAGGAATTAGGCAAATCGAGTTGTATTGTCCAATAGTATTTTGGTTCGGTGTTCTGTGTGTATACAAAGACGATTGTGTTGGCAAGGGAAGCGATAGGCGCACGGGGTAGCCAATATTGGCTGTGTGTGTGGGCAAATTGTTTGGATTTTTCTCTCTTTGTAATTTCTTCTACTCACAAGTCGCAAGGCAACTTACTTATTTTGTAACTCGGTTTGACTCGGTTTAGGTGTAACCCGGGTTAACTCGAGTTGACACACCACTAATAACAATCATTGGATCAAAGGTTGAAAACACTTGGGTACCAATAGAAACTCAAAAAAAAAAAAAAAGAAAAAACGAAATCAGAGAGCTAGCGATCGGCAGTGTTCGTTAAAGATGGAATAAAACAACACTTTCGTGTCATTGACAAAGTTCAAAGGGTATAAACTGTATAGAAAAAGATTTTCAAACCTGGCCGTTCGGAGCCGGCATAAAAACGGCTGAGAGGCTAGGCCCTGTCCCTCTACGGGCTGCAGCGCCACCCATATTATTGATATTACATACTTCGTTCCTTGCTCATTTACAGTCAGACCCATATTAGCCGCTTCCGTCTCAATGCCAGCAAGTGTCTCATTGGCGGCTCGGTCAATCACGTCAGTTGTTGCAGTTGTACAAACTCAGTCAGTTCTGCACGATCTGACAGTGTTGAAGATGCCACATGGTTTTGCTGCACAAAATCTAAATCCTCCCTTGGCATTGACTGTCTCGTGGAGTTTATCATCTTGGACAACCAGATCAGCTTGGGAGAAATGTCAGAGCTACACACGACAAGTCTGAAGTCATGTGTTGTGTGTCGCTCTGGGAACTCTTATACTCCACCCATTGAGCTTGCTTGACTCTGCCTATATCGTACAGACGAGTTAGTTGATGCACTCGACAAGACCTTAAAGATTTCATGGGACAGTCCGTCAGCAACAGCAGCTTTGCCTTAACATTGATATCTTCACCTCGTATACATTGCATCGGAGAAAAAAGGAATTTTCGTCTGGCACTGTCCACATTGAGTGATCATAGGTGAGTTCATGAATGTCCTGATTCTGCAAGAATTTGAACCAACATTCATTCGAGTTTACTCACATTTTCAGTGAAGTTGCGCATGCGCGTTTCAGAGATTGCCACAGCGACCACGTCCACACAGTGATTAAATTGGTCAGGTCAGTGCTTTCGAACATTAAACATTTCCAAAAACCCGTTTTTTAATTGAGTCGAATATAGCCGGAGACAATTTCATTTAATTCGCTTTAAGTTCCCTTAATATCCCCTGCCTCGTCACATTCCGCCCGCATTGCTCATTGAATACGTACAATGAGCGTCCTTTTGGGACTGCAAAATCTGGACAACCACCGCACCAACGAATCATCTCTTCCAGAAAGTCGTTTAACCGCTCTTTTTGACCACAGACTTCTTGGTGATTGGATGACCAAAGTCCCACTCTTGCGCAAAGAAGATCTTATCGCATTTTGTGCCCCGGTGAATTCCAGTAATCGTTTGACACTGTCAAACGCATTAAACTGGCAATGTTTTCGTCAAACGCAGAGAGTCAGTGCATTCCATCACGAAGTCTGAGTACACCTCCGAGAACCCGAACAATGACTCAGTGCACGCTGGTGAGTTACACATCTTTTGACAGATAAACTCAGTTTCAATGGCATCCCCTGTCATCTTAACGTCAAACGGCAGTGTGATCATTGCCGTAATCGCCTCCAAAACGCTACGCAAGCCCATGAAATTGCGGGTTTTACGCTCAACCTCTAGAGAGGTACGCATTTCCGTGGGCTGCTTCCGCGGTTATTCACCTCAACACTCCCCGACACACACACACGCAAACGTGCGAGCTCACATGTGTGTTGGTGAACAAGAAAACAAATTATAAATTCAATAGACTGCACTCACGCTTCTGTCAAAAGAGATGGATTCATCGAAAAGGTTCGCCACACGCCTTCCACATCCTCCACCTCGGCTCTGACCGCTGGCCGCGATGCGATCAATCGCATTTGCATACCAGTCTCATCGGAGCGCTGGCCAAGCTGGCTCGCATAAGCTAATTGCTCTGCCATTGCAAAATACCAGAGATTCCTGCGAGAAACAATTTCAAATTCGGTTGTAATTACGGCGGCCCTCGCCGCGAGTGGAGGTTAATCGCTGGTCACCAATGCTATGCTGAATGTGGGCTATCCGAACAAGCGTGCTTCACAGATGACTGGAGCTAGTGGTGTTGGGAGCTACAAAAGTTTCGCATTAGCGTCTCGAATTGGCAGCATTGAGGCGTTTGGTCTGACAGATGATCACTGCGGAGCCGTCCATCCAGCAGACCTTGTTGTCAATCGAGAGGGACGAACAAGCTGGACTGTAATGGATGACTGACGTCTGTCGATGGCGTCGGCATCACTTACAGAAGTTAAGTGCTGTCACAAGCTATTGTTGTTATCTCAAATGTTTGGTCATGTCGCTGATTTAATTGCGCCGATAGTCGGTGTGGTTATGATTTATGCTTGCATGCGCTTCGACATAAGCTCATGGCTTACACAACGACCTGTCTGGGTAGCAGGTAGGACTGCGTCGGTGGCGGCCGGCAGTTTTACGATATGGAAGATCGCTGCGACCTTCGGCACTGACACTGGCGCTTGATTCGTGCTCATAATTCTTATGTCGCGCTTCATGGGTTTTCCACCTTTTTCTGACGACTAGACTTGTCAAGTGAACCTTGATCAGGTCGGATTCGAATTCATCGCATAGTGGCTTTACTGTGAATCATGTCATTTCAAACTAATGCTACTGGATAGTCGTGTTCGTTAACGGTGGGAACCTGTGGATAGCTGAATTGCCATTTCCAGTGACATCTTGGCGAATCATACTTTTGAAGTCAGCGCTTCCATTTCACCAGCAATTTTACACCCTCCATTGCAGTGACAGTTCATCGGACTAACATTATTCATTGATGCTGCATCTAAACAATAGATAGTACAGCACGTGCTGGTGAATTTTTATGCAATCTTGCGGAATTCACAGATCGGCGAAATGTATTGCTCTTCAGTGTAGACTGACACTGGATAGGCTGTCATCATCATCATCATCTTCTGACCCACTTGCTCCACTGGAAGGGTCGCGGGGGTAAACCACGCACGAGAGATCTCCAGGCAACTCGATCCTCCGCCATCGACTCACGAGCTATGTCCAAGCGTAACGAGGGGAGTTTTTGGACTTGGTCCTGGGCTTGCCAAGGGGTCGCCTACCTGATAGAACCGCATTCCACGCCCGCCTCGGAAGTCGTGATGAAGGGGACATTCGTGCCACTTGACCAAACCACCGAAGCATAGCCCTCTCCGATCGAAGAAGCAGCTCACATAAGCACGAATAAGTCTCATCTCAGCAGCTTGTATTTCCGATCGGTCATTACCCAAATTTCATGACCATAGGTGAGAGTTGGAATAAATACTAAGTGAAAACTGCTAACTTGGCTTTGACACCAAGCTCGGCCTTCCTGATCAGATCCACCAAGCTGTTGCAAGACTGACCTAGCTTGACCAATCCTACATTAAATCTCAGCATTACTCCTCACATCACTCGTGAAAAAGACCCCGAGATACTTAAACTTCTCCACCAGCTTCAATGGGACTCCACTAACATGTAGAGTGCATTGAACAGAGGTTCTGGAGATGACCATAACCTCGGATTTGTCCACGTTGACGTTCATTCCAGCATCAGCACATACGGCCACAAACCTATCGAGTGTGCGCTGGAGTTCCGCCTGGGAAGATGTGAGGATAACTGAGTCATCGGGAAGAAGAAGATGACTTACCCTCAACTCTTCAAATGTGAAACATTTCTCGCCTCGGCTGCGCTGCGACATCCATGAAAAGGAGATGTGACAAGACGCACCCTTGGCGAAGTCCAACGCCCACGGTGAAAGGTGTTGATTTGGCACCCTTATCCCGAACTCAGCAGCTACAGTTTGTGTAAAGAGACTGAATGGCCCTTAGAAGGGGGCCATCAGTCCCATACTCCTGCAGAACCTTCCAGAGTTTTCCTCAAAGGACACGGTCATATGCCTTTTCCAAATCTACAAAACAACTGTAGATGGGTTTGGCATACTCCCAAGCCTGCTTAAGTACCATTCTTAGAGTGCAATGCTGGTCGGTTGTACTTCTACCGGGACGAATGCCAAATTCGACCATAGCTCTGGAACGCGCTTCCGACACCTTGGCGTATACTTTCCCGGGGAGACTTAATAGAGATATGCCCCTGTAGTCGGAACCTCTTCTTGAAAAGTGGGTCAATAGCCACAGTTTGCCAAACGCCAGGTGTCTCACCACGTTTCCAGGCCACTTTAATGACACGACAGAGACATAAAGCTCCCTCTTTACCCATTGCCTTAAGCATTTCTGTCTGGGTCCACCATGGGATTTGCCAACTTCTAGCGATTCAATCGCCAAAATGACTTCCTCCACCGTTGGACTATTCCTCGCCCCACTCAAGACTACGGGTCTGCCGTCCTCAGTGCCCTGTTCGGGATTGAGCAGCTTCGAAAATTGCTCGCTCCATCTGCGTAATGTCCACCTCATTGGAAAGCAAGACACCATCTTTGGATTTAACTCCTTCGATGATGTTGAATTTCCTTCCGCTGAGTCGGCGAATGGTTGGTCAGAACACCAATTTCGGAGATCTATGGTCGCTTTCCAACTTCTCGTCGAACTCCCTCCTGCGGCCCTGATTTACCGCGGTCTGTAGCGTAATTCATTTTAGGATTCATAGTTCCAAACTCCTAGACAAACATGTAAGTAACCTCAGTGAACATGCCTACTATCACCTAGATACGAGTGCTGTTTTGTTAACCATCGAGTGATTACATGTAAGTAGTTACTGACGGCTACTTGCCATAAAACGACAGTCTACTAACCGTTTGCCGAAAGTCAAGGCAATACCATGCCAGTCAATTTTTGTAGCAGATTCCCTTGGCTGGTGTTGTTCGATACATTCGCGGAAGTTGAGCCGAAAGCCTTGTGAATTCTGCGCTCTTACAGTTGGAACTGCTCGGAAGAGGATATAGCTTGTTTGGGTGTTCACAGATTCTGTTTAAAGACTCAAGTAAATTTAGGACTATTTCAGAATCGAAAGACAAGTAGTTAGAAGAGCCGTCAAATTTCAAAGTGTCCCAAATGCACTTAGGCCACAAATAGAGCGTGATTCATTTAGGTCTCACTTAATTAAGCAAAAGTGAACGAAACTTAACGAAACTGAGGGAAGTTACATTTATGCACATAGCATCTCATTCCTGTGCATTGGTTCGATTGTGCTGGAGTTCGCTTAAGTATTCATCCGCCCATTATGGTTGGACCTTGCCAACAATCGTACAGTCCAACAAACTTAAACCTCGAAGACTGCAAACCATAAATATGACACGACACGAATACGTACAAAAACACGAATTCGGACATCACGGCCTCTTTACCGAGCCATGATGACTCCATCCGTCTAAAACTGCTCCAAGCCAAGGCGATTGGCTGAAATTAAATGTACGATCTATGAAGCATTTTGGGATGCAAATGGCTCTGCTCCATGATCGCCGCGGCATTCAGTCTTGACACATGATCTTGCAGGTCACGTACACAAAACGGTCAAAACCGCCTCAATCTGGGACAAATTCGAACAGATGCCCGGTTGTCGAACTCAAACTGCGTTGACGGCTTTCGCATGACAGACCGTACAGCAAATCTCCATCAGCGGAGCAACCTTACACGGATCACCAGCAGCCTCCCACGGTAATAACTTGCAAGTAGTCATCCATAATAACATTTCCATGTACTTCACCACAAATGTTGTTGATACACAAATGCGACGTATAATTGGCTAAGCGCCGTGATAGAGCCCCCTTCGAGCACGAAACGCTTTAATTGACGCAATAAATATTTGTTGCATTGAGATGACAACATGTTTCACAATTACTTAGAAAAAAATGATTACCCTTCAACGCGCGCCACCTGCCTTAAGCGGGTAGACCTCTGGCGCACCTCTTACAAGCCAAGCGCAGCAGCATTCGAGCACTTGGACCCGCTGCTGTCCATCGTCTCAGCTGACAACCAAAATCAATTGCAATTGTTATCTGACAGACGTCACCGAGGAGGTCACCGACCAGCCCGATCCGTAGCATACTTTTGGGCGGCCGGCTGTCTACTCCGAAATGATAGGGTAAAGGTCGATTGGTTTGGGCGTACGTGCCAAATACTCGACTGCGGCCAATTGACGGGAAAATGCACTCGATTAAAACGTCACTAAGGCGCATTACCCCAACATGCATGCGTAAACAAAGCAATTACATGCCTCCTTGTGTGCGAAGCGGAGACATTATCGGCTACCTGGGTAATTGCCCCAGGCGATCTCGCATTGTTAGAACTGGTTTACAAAATTTAATTAGATACCTTAGACCAATTTGCATCAGTCTCTCTAACGATAGGTTGGGTAATAAGGCGAGTGACATTTCGGAGTGACACTTCATTGTCTGGCTGGCTTTCCACTAGGCAGCTTGAAGGTTCTGCCGCAATAAATTATGTAAATGACCTCAGCAAAAAGTTCAATCGGATCGCAGTTTGTGGCTACTTGGTGAAATGAACCCGACAAGTGCATAGTAATTGACAGATGGCATAGGGTCAGTTTTTGCGCGTTTGCAAGTGTGACACGAGGAAGTCATTTGCGTCAAGTTTCTACTGTTAATTGCTTCGTCTGGCCTGGTCTCTCAAACAATTCAAAGCAACGTTTTGACAGCATATCATAGCTCCAATGGAGTTTATTAGGGTTTTCAGCACGTGGACCGACATGTGCAGGCGATATGTTCACATTCACAGGCTCTTCTAATCGCAACATTGTTGAGTGGTGCGTTTTATGAAATGATATTTTGTGATGGGTTTTTTTTTTCACTTTCAACCTCTTCTTGGAAGATGCGTCGCCATTCTATTGAGCAATATTTTGTGATCATTTGATGGTATTTAAGAAAAGGGTATCTCCCCGCTTGGCAATTCAGTATAAATAAATTAAATCAAACGAAAAGTTGCCATTTGGTCTTCAATATTTTGTTCTGGAAACTTTTCAACAACGCCAGCTGCCAGTGTCACGCAGCCACATAAGTAAACAAAAGTGAACGAAACTTAACGAAACTTAACGAAACTGCGCGAAGTGAATAAAATGTTGTGTTTCTTTGTCCATTACCATTGGGTCCTTAGTTCCATGCCAGATAATTGATCTTTTACTTTTAAGAGCAACGGAATGAACAATCCACAAAGACATAGCCCGATCCACTATAAGGGAGAGCTCTATTGGTGTCTTCAGTATTTAGAGATATTACTTAATCCCCCAGTCTTTTGTGGGTTGTATCATTTGTCTTTCGCGGATGGTGCGATAAGACAACTCGATAGAGGTTCCTTTAAACAACTAATTTTATCGTCGCAATGTCTTCTATTAGTTTTGAATCTATTGCCTAAAGTTCGCCACTTTATCATGCATCATCAGTATCTCACTAATAAGCCATCGGACTAGCTCACCCTGTTCACAGGGTGAACAGGTAAAACAAGACACATTTAAAGAAATCGATGACCGACGGTAGGAACTATTAAATTTCATCAATAGTCCCCGACGACACTTTTATTCGCTATACACTATATATCCACTGTGACGTCTACACAGTAGGACTTGGGATCTCTCTCCTAAAATTATACATTGGTTGTACACAATGATGGGCAGACCCACTGTCACATATCAGATATGCGCAAATTACACCGGATTGTGTGCCTTTGAGTAACAGATTCCATGTGCACCTGCCCCACAACGGATGCTAGAGTCGTTCTAACTGCCTTGCCAATCTTCGTTAGGAAGATAGCTGTTTGATACGCCATCGAACTGCAGCTTGAGTATAATTACAAACCAGGTAAGGGATTAGGGAGTGAGTTGAGTGTACTTAGGTGACCCGTTCAAGCTAAGTATTCTCAACTTAATCCCTAAAACAAACATGTTGTGTACAATGTCGGATATTATGGTCAGGCAGCATGTTTCGGTAGGCTTTTCAAAGTTGAAATATTGGACAGTGGAAAATGGACCAACGGTGTTCCAACACTTGACCCTACAAGTCTGTTAAGGTAGGAGTCTTTGGACCCAGCACAAGGATCTCCGTACCAATGGGGTCGAGTCTTACAGTGTTTCAAGCTGAAATCCATACCATCGAGATCTGCGCCAGACAAAACCTCCACAAAGTTATCAAAGGTGCTACAATCCGCATATTTTCTGACAGTCAAGCAGCACTAAAGGCATTTTCGTCCAACCTAATGGATTCCAAAACAGTCAGATGTTGCCATGATGCTCTGACGGCTGGGTTCCCGGAAGCAGGGGGATTACAGCAACGAATCCGCAGATGAGCTCGCAAGGGCTGGCTCCGAATCTGCGTTCATCGGTCCTGAACCGTACCGTAATGTCAATTGGACAGCAGCAGGACAACAACCCTGATTGACGGACGGGAAGACAAACTTCGACTATTCATGTGGACCTATGACCTTATTCCTATAAGGCCTTCTTCCTATAAAGAAGTACTAAAGAAAGTATAAGAATGATAACAAGCATTCTTCCTGGCCACTGCGGTCTGAACAACAGCTGAACAAATTAAACCTCTGCCAAGACAAGGTTTGTCGGTTTTGCCTCGAAGAGGATGCGACTTTTTAACACATCTTGTGTGACTCTCCGGTCTGGTTATGGAAACACATCTTCCATAGGGAGAAACTTATAATTCAGTGGAATCAAAAAATTCGACTACAATGGACTTACTATCTTGCATGAGGGGATGCCTTATGTATGCCTTAGGATTTAACTCCAACCCTTCGATACAAGAGATCTATCCTGGTTGCGGTGTGGTTGCCTTCGCGGCATGGTTTGGGCAAGAGGAAAAAAAATCGCAATCCTTGAACTGCCCGCTTCTTCATGTCCATTGTCGAATTGTATTGGTTTCGACTGTAGTCGAAGTCTTGACGCATCAATTCTTTTATGAAGACTACTAGTCGTCTGTAGCCACCGCCGAATTGGTCCGGCTGGAAGTTCGTTCAACCCATATATATTCCCCGGGTACAGCAAAAGACTTATGGCTGTCAACTCTGGCCTACGCTCGCCGCTAAGCGATCGCTTAGGCTGATTAGATGGAGAAGGCTGAATCTTAGAACTCTCATTGGCGTTATAACAGAGCATTGCGCATGCCTCCCCTACAAAAGCTTCTGCCGAAGCTGCAGAGACGAGAACGAGGAAGGAACCATTGAACACGTGCTATGCAACTGCAGTGCTCTCTCATCCCGTAGAATTAGTGTTCTGGGAGCCTAGCCTGAACTATGTAACATAAATCCGCGTGGTAGCAAAAAAGGGTCTATGCTGGCCTAAGTGTGGCGACTGGCCTAAGTGTGGCGGCTGTCTTGTGTTTCCGTACAACAGTCAGCCACTTCAACCTAACCGTAAATGGATGCGATTTCGCTTGTTTTTTTTTCCTCGAAGTTCCCGGTGAAATGAACCACTGCACACGAGAGCCAAAGCATATTGGCGGGAAAGTGTGTGTTTTGCTTTTCCTTGGATCCTTCTCAACTTTCAAAACAATTCTGTTGCAAATGAATAACGACTAAAACAAAATCAGGTTTTTTTCCGGGCTTCGAAAACGTGCAAAAATCTTGTAGAATTCTGTTCGAACCAGAACCAGCTAAAATTGTTGCCACGCATCACACAATCACACAATTTCCTCAAGAAAAAATACACAAAAGAGGTAGGATGTGATCGCAGGCCATACTAACGCACCTACTCACGAGATCTTTCAGAGGGAGTAATTTCGACATTCTACGCACTTCGACGACCAAAGAAGCTTCAGGTTAATGCCTGAAACGTAATGCTGCGTCTCTGCTATCGTCCGTCGTCTATCAGCACAAGCAGTAAAATGGCAATGCCCCAAAATACTGCTTAGTGCTACGTTTGTTAGAAAGAAGAGCGTAATGCAAAGTATAACCAACGCAGTCGCTTGTCCATTATATTCGAAATTTCGCAGCTGATTCCATGTTCTCACCGAACGAAACGGCGGGCTTTTCATCAAATTTTTACGGTTCGCCATACAACCCTTTGGTCCGTCCGTAAGAGGTTAACAAACCGAACAAGGCTACGGAGTGAACTCCAGTTTATTTGGTGTTTATTTACTCGTTTCATCTCTTTCTATTTCCCGGTGTTCCCTCACACTGTCAACAGACAGCTGTTCTGGCTGCCATTCAAAAATTGACAGCGAGTGACATTTGTTTTGGCGGACACTTATAAATTGAGACCGAGTGATTTGAAAATTGAGAGCGCGCAAATTTAACTCCAAACTCGGTGGGATCGAGGTTTCGGTAAAAGTTCGTCTGAACCTCGCGGTTTCGGTTCTGCCTAACACTTCATTTACGAATTGAGAGCATTTGTTGTCAATTTATATTGGAAAAGTGAAAACAGCTGAGAAAATTTTGAATGCCATTTCGAAGTGTGAATTATAATATAGGTGGCGCTTCAGCCCGTAGAGAGCCAGCACATAGCTTATTCAGCAACCACTTGTGCTGTGCGTGCTATTGTGCTCCCACGAGTGGATAGGACCTACAGGTAGAGCCGACCCCGAACGGCCAAGTTTGAAAAGCTTTTCGAGACAGGAATAAACTGTGAGCTTTGTCAGTGACTTGAATGAAGTGGGCCGTGAAACTTCAATTTATCGTACCAGGAATCGATCGAGTTTCTGTGCGTATTAGTCAAAGCACACACCCGCAGCGCTACAGCCACCACCAGCACAACGCAAAATGGAAACACCAACGTGTATTCTGTTTGCCAAGTTTCTAGTTTACAAAATAATTACAAGGAAGACACGGTGTTTGACGTTACACAACTCCACAGGCGTCATCAACATTTGATCTGCGAACATTCAAGTCGACAGGGAACTTCATGCACTTAGTGTCAGCAAGTGATCCAAGTAGAAGTGCTTCACCCAGGAATGCAAATGCAAAATTACGTCACATGCCAAGTGTGGTTCAGTTGTCACAATCAGCATCTGCAAGATCGCCTCTGGTGCCCCTCACCAGAAGCGGTAGTTCATCTTCAACACAGCCTCCAGACAGAAATGCTGAATCACTTGTCAAGTACTCTCTACACACACTAATTACGAGTGAATTCCTATCTGAAGTCTAAAGTCAGCGCCGTGATTGAGTGGTGCAGCAAATCCACAAGTGGTAGGGTTCCATGTAAAGTAGGCTGTCATTTGTTTCACTTACACATGTTCCCCCGTTCAACCTTTGACACGAGCATACCAGTGTGTACACTGTCCGGAACGACCGGCCAGCAATTAATTTGCAATTTTCCAAACACCCATAGACACAGATACACTTATCTTAATTGCAATGACTCCCCATTATAATTGCCGTCTGCACGTCAGAACACGGCCGTCACGTCAGGCAGACCAGTGCGTCACAAATTAGTCCTCTACCGGGATAGGCAACAAGTGAATTACGCAAATCACACTTACTTGGATCAGAGTTCACTTGTCCGGCGCATGCTATCCTGGCCTCGGAACTGGTTGCCGATGAGCCTCCACCCCACACTGTTCTCACTGTCACCACTCGCGATCGCTTGTCACTTTCCCGAAGCGACGACCGGCGTCCCGCACGTCAGTTCTTAAGGCCTTCGATCTAGACCCTTAGTGCCCGCAGCGCGTATCACCTCTCCTTCGGATTGCAATTACTCAAATGAGAATCGTCGTCGGCACTAATTATCGATCCGTTCCGATCCGATTCAACGCGGCTCGGCGGCGAGGCACAGACTCGCAGATTAAACAAACCAGTGAGCTGGCCAATCACTCCTGTCATTGATGTGTGAACGGCGAAGCATATCGAACAGAGATTGAGGCGACATATCGCGCGGCCCGATATGAATTCGTGAACGGGCAATTCCAATTCAGAGCGAAACGTTTATTACTATTAATTTAGTTTTGACCAATTGACCTCCCGCGATCTTTGGGTTCAATGCTGTGCAGGGAGGGAGTGGAGTTAGGATCTGTGCGGCTGCAAGAGTAGCTGGGCCAAATTCATTGCGTCCCTGTGCGCGGCCAGAGGGGCATCAGCATAACGAGGCGATATGCGATGTGCGGTCGCTGGTGGCTGGTGATTGGTGGCACCTCGAACGCACTCCCCTCGTGCGAGTTCGAGCATTCGAATGAGAATTGATCGCGGCTAATTGCTCCGGATTATTGAACTTGACATTTTTGTGTGGCGCACTGTAATGAGTTCAATTGAGACCGAATGTTAGTGACGCCTGCGTACGCACCGATGATAGTGAATGCTTCCACCTGACTAATGAGTTGTGACATCTCGGGGTGTTGTTGCGTGGATGTGGTTTAGTGGTGACACGCCATGCTAAATCTGGGGTCTAAACCATTGGAACGCTAATCCCTTGCCATGATTAGCGTTCCAATGCAACCAAGTTCTTTCGATCGTCAGGTTCTGAAAGCAGAAGAAAAGCTATGGGCGGTCAAGGTGGAAGGGGTTGTCATCGGAGATGGATATGCACATGCGACAACGTCAGTAGCGGATCACCATAGGCAACTAGACTGTTGAAAAGTGAAACATAGGCGACAGCCAACCCTCAGTTTGCTCATGTTATTGATAAGCAACAGTTAAGGGGTGTCCTGTCAAAAATAATGCTTCAGACTGACACAATGTCTTGAAAGAGGTCTTCAAACGCACCTTCAGGGTGGTATGCTCTCTCCTCGGCTTAAGCCGTTGCGAAGTAACTGCTGTCGATCACGCTTGTCTGATACTGACTTACAGTGTCCCACATAATGTTCAGCCATATCATCAAGAGACAGTCGGCGATTAAAGTCTGTCTGGATGGTGACGTCATTGTTTACAGATTGGCCTGGCTATTCACTGTCCATGACATATAACTAAGCAAGTTTTGGCATTTGAACTCGACATCGATACCTTCAAGGGTCTCATGTGCAGATCGACGATAACCGGGAATTCCGGTGGAGTCAAAGTAGTTTAAGCTGTTACGCGCTTTCAGTCAGTGGGTCCGATAAGTGGCAAGTCTTTCATTCTGTTGGGATATTTCCTTCTTCTTCTCAGGGCTCTACAGTCCGGGCTGGACCTGGGCCTCACTGAAAATGCATCGCCAGCCGGCCCGATCTCACGCCAGCTGTCTTCAGTTTGGCACACCACGCCGGATGAAGTCTTCATCGACTTGTGTGCGCCACCTTGTACGTGAGCGTCCTCTGTTGCGTTGTCCCACAGGCTTAGAGTCGAAGATTCTTAGGGGGCTGTCAGAAAAAAAAAACCTGGAACTAGCATGGGTGCTAAGACCACGAAAGAAACAATACGGCGGACATACAAGCCCAGAAAGGTGCTTAAATACCCTACTTGCGCCATCTCCCCCTAACCTTTTCATCCTTTTTCGAAGGCAACTTTCAATCATCACCGCCCGATGGCCCGCAATTTTTCACAGAAGTCAACAGCTAAGTTAATGCACTTGAGACTTCATCCGCACCAGACATCATATTCAGCGAAACCAACCCAACGGACGACCCGACAGGAAACGATGACCTCACAACGGCCGATGAAATTGCAGGAATTATTCCACGTAGCCCAACGAGGAAAGCAGCCAGGGCTGACAATACTTCGAATTTCGTCCTGAAGTGAGTGCCACAAACGGTCATGATACTTCTCACAATCATCATGAATAATTGCATCAACAATTGCTACTTTCCTAGCGCTGCCAGTGTTTCAGGATACAGGCCTATATCGCTCTTGATCAATATAAGGAAGATCCTGGAGAACCTGGTAGTGCGAAAACTAAAGCAATGGTCTACCGACCTAAACATCATGCCGGACATTCAGTACGGATTTCGGGAAAAACATTCAACACTACATCCTCTAATGAAGTTCCAGCACTATGTTCAACAATAACAAGGTCACCTTCGCCTGCTTCCTGGACGTAGAAAAGGCCTTCGATACGGTCTGAGTCCCTCATCTACAAGCTGAACCAGATGGGATTCCCCTCCAACCACATCAGAATAATGTTTAGCTTTCTGCATTCCAGAAGATTCTACGTCTCAGTTGAAGACAGCAAGTCTCAGGATCAAAGCTGGGACCGTGGCTTTTCAACATCTACACGGCAGATCCACCACATCAAATTGACACAGTAAAATGCGGTCTATTCGCATATGACTCGCTGACTTATGTTAGCTCGACGCCACCACAGATAGCCGGAACTTAGTTGCTTAAGGAGACCATCCGAAGGTGGATGCAGATCAGCAGCCGAATGTCGAAGCACTAAGATCGTGCTCCCTGACGGTACAGAAGTAGTAGGTAGGTGAAGTTAACTTTCACGGAAAGGTTCAACAGTCATTCGAAACTGACCCTTAAGAAGGCCAACCTAGGCTTCCATCGCATCTATCCCCTGATGCGCAAGCAAAATGGATTAAGCCAAGGGACAAAACTGCTGCTATACAAGCAGCTTAACGTACGGATTCCCAAGATGGTGTACCACATCTCTAAGACCAGCATAACGAAGCTCGCAATTTTCGAAAAAAAGTATTGCGAATATGTACCGGTATCACCTTCGACAGGGACCGACAGGGTCAAAGGCAACGCAGCAACAATAGGCTTTACGACCAAGCACGCATCATCCCCCTGCAACAGTACATGGTGACACTGTTCAGAAAGCAGCTCATCAACAACCATCCTAACGAGGAAATCAGGAACCCGAGAAACACAATCCCCGAACAACGCTACCTCAACCCGTTAAATCTGCTAAACGAGCAGAACTTTTCAACGACGTCGAACAACGAGGTGCATGGAATTGCTGGTTTGTTATTATTTTAACACTAAACGTGAACATATTAATCATGTTTTATTCCTATTCATAAACAATTTGGGTTAAAATTTACATATTTATCTTACGTCGTTTGGCGTCACTTACAAAAAGCAAGCGAGATAATCTATCTCATTCTATCTCACTTTCTCACGAAATCTGACACACGACTGTCGTACGAGTGACAAATGTCACTTAAAGTGACTAAGACAATACAACTTTGTCAAAGTGACAAATGTTTTTGGGTGACACGACTACGAGAGTAAGGTTAAAGGCAACGCCAGATTAAGTTGATCTCTGGTCTGCTCACTTCAACTGGTATCCTCGATAATGGTTTGCTCCCATTGTACTAGAAGGCACTTTTGGGAGGAAGTCCATGCTAGACATGAACCAAAGCTGCGGTTCATATTGGACCATATTATATTTTTCTTCTGATTGGAATATCCAATTGGGATGCAGACATCTGGTTTCCAATCTCAATAGGTTTAAGCTAGTATTATCATTGAGTATGAAACCTATAGTATTGAGTTTATAACTTAATTCCTGCGCTTTGCTAAGAGATGGCGTAACTTGTATTATTCCATTGGAACATGCGCTGGAAAGCTACTGTCATTGTACGTCCTTTTAGTATATGTCATTCATTTGAAGCGTAGACAACAATACATTTTTTTCACTCGAATATGTCGAACTTTGTGCCTGAAGAAGTGTTTTTGCAGGGAGTTCTTCTTCATTACTTTAATATGAAGAAAACTGCTGCCGACAGTCATCGTATTTTGGTGGAAGTTTATGGTGAACGTGCCAAAAGTGGCTTACACGATTTAAATGTGGTGATTTTGGCTTGGCCAGCCAAATCAACGGCAAAGCCGAATATCCATGGCGCGAAAGTAATGCTATGTATTTGGTGGGATCAGAAGGGTGTGCTGTATTATGAGCTGTTAAAACCGGGTGAAACCATCGGTAGACAACGCCACCGAACACAATTAATCCGTTTGAAGAGAGCAGTTGCCCAAAAATGCCCGGAATATGCGATCAGACACGAGGCAATAATTTCATGACAACGCTCGACCCCACGCTATTCCGGTTAAGAACTATTTGGAAAACAGTGGATGGGAAGTTTTACCCCTGCCGCCTTATAGCCCAGACCTTGCCCCTTCTGGCTACCATTTGTTCCGGTCGATGCAGAACTGAAGTTCACATCAGAGCAGAACATCAAAAATTGGCTTGATTCATTCTTGGCTGCCAAGCCGGCACAGTTCTTTTGGAATGGGATCCAAAAATTGCCAGAAAGATGGGAAAAAGTCATGGCTTCAGATGGGCAATACTTTGAAAAATACGATAGACGAGAAAGTAGACGAGAAAATATTGATGATTTTTTATGCAAGAGGGTACCAAACACAGAGGGAACATAACTACAATCCCAAACGGGCCAAGCGACCTCTAGAACTCAATAAATCTGATCTAAGCTTGCTATGTGAAGCACAGGACACGGAGCAAGTAACTGCCACCACCATAAAATGTGTCATACCAGTACAGAAATCTGTAGGCACTGTGGCCAGGTGAAGGAAGCCATCGACTGCTCCAGCTTTGCCCGAGAAAGATTCAATATAACAAACACAACATCCTTAGGAGCCTGAGACTTTCAAGATATCCCATCTAGGAACGTCGTCAAATTTTGAAGGCAGCATAGACATAGGCACGCAGTACTGGTGTTTTTGTAAGAAACACCCAAAGTTCTTCAATTAAGTGAGCAGTTTTTCTTATAAAACCTCTAAACTAAATAAAAATAAGACACCACTGCTTGCTCCGCAGGAATGGCCTCTCGTCCTTAAACTCGAGAACGAGTGTGTAGACACTGATGGCCATGTGCACAAAGGAACCAAATGTAAAGCCCTACGGGACGAAAAATATCGTGGAGCTCGGCGTGAGAAAGAGCAACATACCAACGTTTTTATTAGCCACCGTCTACTTGTGTTTAGCAGCTGCCTTCACACTGTCATTGCGGCAATATTTACGGAAACATGTGGAAGAACGCACAGCCACATTTAGAACTGTCACCCACCAAGCACAACAAGCGGGGAAAATCTAGTCTCATTTCAGACAAAAAATCTTAATTCATGATTCCTGACGTTTGGTGCGATTTTAATTGTCATCCCCTTAGACTCATATAATGTAGATAGCAGCCATTTAATTACAACTCATTGCAACTTATTCGACGTATTAGCGTGAATTGCAATTGAAAGCATGTCTCAATTATTAAGTCAAGCCTCGGATTCGCGGCGATTCCAGCTGAACGAACACAAAATTGACCACTTACAGATGAAGCAACATTTCATCAAATTGATTTATCAATTATTTCGAACTGTCCACTTTCGTCAACCGCAAACTTGCGTCAGAAGCGTGTCAAAATAGGTCGAGGCGGAACAAAATTCACATTAAAATACAAATACCTTGCATTTATGAATATTGCATTGACGCCTGTCGCCAGCTGGACTTTACCGTCGTAATCACTTAATGTGAGGCGGACAACATTGTTTAATCAATCAATGGCTCGTGTTTTACTCAAGCACAATAACGAGAAGTGGGTCGAGTAGATGCCGAAAAAGTAAGCAAAACAGATACAGTCACTACGTGTGTGATTTTTGCCATGGAATTTGTTTGTGAAATAGGGATGAACACAGGAAGAGAGGCCTGTCCAGGACACTCAGAGAATGAACTGCTGAACGGCAAATCACGCGATAGGCTGGTTTTGTACGATTGCCAAGCTGAGAGATGAATCGGCCAGAAACTGTTTGTCCATTACAAAGGGCGGTTCAAATACAAGTTTCTTTTAAAAATGCAATAAAACAAATAAAATTAATTTTCTCCATGTAAAGGGTGGTTAAGGCTTAGGGCCCATGTTGATTTTGAATAAGACACAAATTATTTAGGAAATTTTCGTCATTTCTTTTTATTATGATAATATTGGTATGGTTCAACTAAGTATGGAACAAAATATCCGCCAAATGGCGGCCGCGACCTCGGCGGCACACCTCCATCCGATGGTCCAAATTTTCGATGACGCTGAAGCATAATTGAGGTTCTATGCCGTTAATGTGCCGAATTATCTCATCCTTTAGCTCTTGAATTGTTGCTGGCTTATCGACGACCACCTTTTCTTTCAAAAAAACCCCAAAGAAAAAAATCCCACGCTGCCAATCAAATGATCTTGGCGGCCAATTGACATCGCCACCACGTGAGATAACACGGCCATTGAATTTCGTTAGCTGTGTGGCAAGTGGCACCGTCCTGTTGAAACCACATATCGTCCACATTCATATCTTCCAATTCGGGCCATAAAAAGTTCGTTATCATTTCACGATAGCGAACACCATTCACAGTAATTGCCTGACCGGCCTCATTTTGGAAAAAATACGGCCCGATGTTGACGCCAGCCCATAAACCCCACCAAACAGTCACTCTTTGTGGGTGCATTGGTTTTTCGACAATCACTCTTGGATTATCATTCGCCCAAATGCGGCAATTCTGCTTATTGACGAATCCACTGAGGTGAAAATGTGCCTCATCACTGAAGATGATTTTCTTCGAAAATTTTACTTGCCACCATTCTGACCATTGACGAGGCTTGAAATGGTCAAGAGGCTTTAGATCTTGAGTCAATTGCACCTTGTAAGCGTGTAAATGCAAGTCTTTATGCATAGTTCATCATCGACGAGCGTGAGAGGTGCAATTGTTGGGCACGACGACGAGTTGAGGTGGACGGCTCTTCAGCCACACTATCGCGAACAGCAGAAATATTATCTGCAGTACGAGCTGTGCTAGCATGCACTGGTGTTTTCACATCTCCTACAGACCCGGTTTGCTCAAAATTTTGCACGATTTTTCCGATTGTACGCACATTTGGACGATTAAATTGACCGAAAAAATCACGAAGTGCACGATATGCATTTTGATTTGAACGCCCATTTTCTTAATAAGCCTGAGTAACTTTAACGCGTTGCTCGATTGTGTATCTTGCCATGGTTCAAAAAAAAACTTGACGTTTAGGTGCGGTTCACATTCAACAAAATTTAACCACCCTTTACTTCATTTCTGATTGCTACGTTTGCTGAAGAATGAGAGGCATGTCATAAAAGGAAAGAGCGCATTCTCTCGCAGTTCCTCATAAGGATTTGCCGACATGAATAAAAATCTACGGGATAGCTGCGTTGATCTGACACTTTTCTTATGAATTGTTTTCACAGCTGTCAACACATGTCAAAGTCTGTATTCGAATCAAAAGAAATAAAAATGGAAGGCCTACGTTTTTGAAAGAATCAAATTGAAACGAAAAATACTGCAGATCAATGGCAATACCGGGTAAATACTGCTACCCTCAAGGAGTTCCAGGATTCTTCATCCCACGACTGAATGCTTCACCCCTCGTATTGAATGCAAAAACATATGACTTCGATGTAGAGGCGTTTTAATGAATGAAGGAAGAAAAGTAGTCTCATTTCTGAGGAAATTCCGCATTGACTGATTAAGTCAAACAATGTCTGACTCGAGTACAGAGCGGGGGCCCTACCGAAGTTACTTCATCATCTCACATCGTCATCTCCTAAAAACAACCAGTTTCCAATAAAATTTGAAGCTCACGAGCGATTAAATTCGATTTGAATCTAATCAGTCACTTATCACAATTCCGAGCCCAATTAATTTAAATCGGTCCCCCTTCGCATACGTTACCTGAGTATGGATTGGACATGCAACTGCTGCAAAATGGCTTGCTTAGCAATTGATGCTTACATCTCAGGTTAAGTGCAGTGGCTCTAGAGTTCTCGATTTCTGAGTGGTAGTTTGTGCATAGTACAAAATCACAGTCTGCCGGAAACTGGATCGAAACACGTTTACTGCCATTCACGCTCGAAAGCCCGCATTTGATTGCAACTCCTTATGCACACACTTAGCTGCGATCTATTTCCCTGGGAGATAAGACACACGAGCGTCACCTCTGATGTTGCACTACAATGTCTGATGAAGGGCGGATCAGCTGCTTTCACATGTCACTTTTCGCCGGCAGACAGAAAACTTGTTTGCATTTGTAAAATGTCCGCATTCAAATGCACCCCTAATTAGAGAATCACACTCATTGTAACCAAACCACAAGAGATACGCAGTGTCAATCAAAATGACTGCTCTGTCAAATGACTGTCACAATGCAACCCTTTTCGGATTGGGGGATGCAAATATTTGATTTATTTGTCGGATATGCAAAATCAAAAGAGGAACATTGGCAAAAGACGCCTCGTCAATATTTGTGATCATTTAAATGACGGGTTATTTTGACACTATTGTGACAGGTGACATTCGTTCAGAACAGTTCTGATGGTTCATGTGCTTTTGTAAACAATTTCCGGGGCCGAAACGATTTGAAAATGGTGATGGGAGTAGACGCAGGGGGAATTGCCTAGAGAACCAGAGCGGGTTAGAGACCACTGGTACTAAGAGATCAATGCATTGGCCTTCTGTCGGAAGTGGCTGCGGCTCAGAAAGCAGCGCTAGAGTTAAAAGAGCACAATGTATGTAAATGCAATCAGTTGCCTACCATGGGCTGTCTTAACTAAAGACGTCAACAAAATAGCTTTGGTAAATATTACAGGTCTGCAGGGATACATCCATTTGTCCTGTTTAAAGATGTACTCTACGTCAGTGTACTCTATTCAATGCACTCATTTGGTATAGAGTACCCCGAAATGAGTACACATATTTACGAAACAGGTACTGTGCAACATTCGATCACCTGATAACGAAATGAGTACTCTGTTTGAATTCTCTCTCACCCATGACTGCTGTACTCAAATGACACGAGTACCCGCATAACTGTGCAAAATACACTGATCGCACCGAGTGCACCGAGTACACCGAGCACCGCCATTCAAAACAAAAAAATGTCAGTTGCTTAGAATGACTCTGCCTTGAGCAGCTCCGAAAAGGACTCGCTCCACCTGCTTAAGATGGAAATAATAAGATCGATGCTTTGGGTACTAATCGCCGGGATAGGCTGAGAAACACGGCAGTGCGCGAGGAACTCAACATTGAGGAGCTGCTTCTTCGAACGGAGAGGGCTATGCTTTGTTGGTTTCTTCACGTGCAACGAATGTCTCCTTCATCACGACTTCCGTGGCGTTTGTTGAATGCGATTCCATCGGGTAGGCGACCGCTTGGCAGACCCAGGACGAGATGGTTGGACCAAGTCCAAAAAGGGGCCCGGTCGCGCTTGGGCATAACTCATGATGAGTTAGAGTCGTTGCCTGGACTGACCCCTTTATTAGTTAGAAAATAGTTTTTGTATTCAAACTGACAGCGATTAGGCAGAATTCACAACGAATTACAATCGTTTCTTACTTCTACCTTAACTACTAACTTATTGCTGGAACTGCAATTTTCGTTAACCGTGCCATTTGATCCGATCGGTTGCAGTTAGCAGGTGTTGGACTGTCTGCATGTATTACCTGGGTGGAGTGATATAGTGTAGAAAGAGTGCTTCATCAGCATTTTGACTGTCTGTTGAGTGATATTGTGTTGTGTTAACTTGCAGAAGTTGTCCATGAGTGCACATAAAACAGCACTTCAAATTTTCTCCAGCACTACAGTCCGATGTGGACCTGACTCTCACCCGACAAACCTCTACAGCGGGTATGATCTTTTCAGGCCCAACGAAGCAGATATTTTCTCTCGAAGACACCAATGACTTCATCCGCTTGTGACATTTGCAATGATTCCACGCTATTGGCAGTGATGATCAAGGTGTTATATATTGTACTAAGCTAGCACTTCGAAAGAGGGCTGTACTAAGCAAATACCTCTTGAGCACAAAGACACAGCAATTGACCAGAGTTATTCTTCGCTAAATCTCGGTACTGAAAGTATTCGTACTTGTAAAGACTAAATACTTGTTTTCAAAGTTTATTTGAACTCTTTATAATATCAGCAGCTTATAAAGGTTTTTTAAATGTTACGGCTTGTTAAATAACTCGTTTTTTTTTGCGGCTTTTATTTAAAATAAAAAAACCTAAACTTAAAATTTGACAACAGAAAAGAGCTGCCAGCTAAACAAAATTATTAGTGATGCCAATTCAATCAAATTCACGTCTTGGCGATTTGTCAAGAACAATAAAATAAAGTGCACTTATGCACTAACAGTACTTTGTGCTTAAGAAAATTTAAAAAAAAAACGCTAAAGTTGGAGTTAAAAAAGCCGACGAAAAATAACTATTTGCAGACTTTATACTCCGCGACTATGAAAACACATTTGTGGCTGTCTATGCTGAGTTTAATGTTCTGCTTGGCACTTGCGCCAAATAGAATTTAGAGCGAATCATTTCTGCAGCCAGAATGGTCGGATCGGGATCGGACTTAGTTTTGATCAATCAGATAAGGTTTTTTACACTCTAACGTAAACACACCCGGAATTTGTAACGATTTAAAAGAAAGTATATACAAACGACGAAATTAAATGTAACGTGTTTTTTGTTTCTTTTAGTTTACTAATTACATACATACTTGTAGGAGACAACAATATTGCAGAGACTCGCTGGAACATCGACGTACCGCCTCGTCTCTGCCCCTATTTTATCGCTATTTTAACAAACGATGCTCAAGTGAGCTTGCCAACTGCATTCCTCCTCTCCATGAATTCACCCGCAATACCCGTCTCGCCAGGAATGCTCATCAGAGTACCCTTAAGCCTACTTTCGGACGCAGAAAATGTAGAGACTCGTTAATCAGCCGACGGCACGAATATGGAATGCTCTTCCCAGCCTAATATTTCCCCCAAAATACAATCCGTAGATATTTAAAACTAATGCGCACAGGTACCTCCTCTCCCTTTCTCCCTCTACACCTTCGGACCGAGCTGTGACTTGAACCCCTACTGATCCCATCAAATACAGAGCATTACCCTCGCGCAATGGATATTCGGCTTTGGGTTGATTTGGCTGGTTGATCAACCCAAAGTCACCACTTTCAAATCGCGCATATTCACCATAAACTTCCACCAAAATACGATGACTTTCGACATCAGTTTTCTTCATATTAAAGTAATGAAGAAGAACTCCCCGCAAAAACAAATTTTCAGGCACAAAGTTCGACATATTTGAGTGAAAAAAAGAATGATTGTTGTCTACGCTTCAAATGAATGACATATACTGAAATGACGTACAATGACAGTAGCTTTCCAGCGCATGTTCCATTGGAATGATACAAGTTACGCCATCTCTTAGCAATAATAGTACCATCCTGTTTTCCACAGTTCTATCATTTGAAACTCGCCTTTGGGCTTTCAGCAGGAATATGTAAGTAAATTAAAATGATTGTATTCAGTGTACTCAACGTACTCAGTGCAGTGTACTGACTGATTTTATGAGTACCAGTTATATGAATACTCCTCTATATGAGTACACCACGCTGAAGGTTCCGTTGAAAATGAGTGTAACACTCACATTATAATCAAACACGGGATGATTCATTCATTTCACTCATTAGGCTGTGAGTGTAGTAATGAAGTGAACTCGCATTAATATGAATGTCTTGAAACTGGTTTAGACATTCATTGCAGACCTCTAGTAAATACAGAGTACCGCGACACGCGTGTCAGACAAAGGGAGGACTCTTTGACCAACTAACTAATTATCTAATAACATGGAGGCTCAGGGCCTAAACAGCAGCTGGCATCCGACTTTAACTTTACGCTGCCCGATGCTTCTGGTCTTGCATGCACGATTACGTGAATTTCATATCGGCTAATTGCTCTAGCTCTCCTTCTCCAACCAGGAGGCTCGGATTCAAAGACCATCTTAGCTTGAACATTGTTGTTTTTCGAGCTAGTGCAGTTGACGGATTTTTGCTTCCCGGACTACATCAACAGTCTGGTACAGCTCGTAGAGTTCGCAGTTAAGTCTTATATCCGACGTAGAATTGTTCTTTTGACCGAACCAAGAACCGGCACTGCAGTTTGCTTATAGTCCAGCTTTCGGCCCCATAAAGCAGGACTGGTGAAATCAGACTTTGGTAGAGCATGATTTTGGTCCGTCGAGTCAGGAGTTTTGTGTCCAGTTGTTTTGACAAACCGAAGTAGCAGCGGACGCCAATGGCGAGTCTACACCGGATCGGCACTGGTATCTCTTCGGAGTTGACGTATGCCCCGAGGGAGTCAAACTAGATTCTCCTCAATAATGCTTTCGCTCGTAATGCAATATCCTCGGTGAAAGGCCGTAACTAGGCCGGAGATTTACATGAACCACCACCGACTCGATGATCCCACCCCATTGCAAGTGCGTTTCTAAAAACGAGGACAAAGCAATAAATAAAAATAGGTAACACGATTTTGTGCCAAGAGCTTTTAGTAAAATACGAATTCAATCAAAATTTACCCAGTTCGGCCACAGTGCATCAATTTACCATTTTAATAATAATATGGGAGGCGCCACAGCCCGTAGGGCCTTAGCTTCTCAGCAACCACTCGTGTTGCGCGTGCTATTGTTCTCTCATGACTGAAACGGACCCACGGTTTTATGCAGACTCCGTACGGTTATGTTTGAGTAGTGTCAGTTGCTGGGAAAGAGCCGTGAAAATTATTTGTGGTAGTACCGGCCGGGAATTGAACCCAAACAGAGAGTCTAAGTTGCGTGGGGGTCGACGCGGCAATCCACATCGCCACTGCCACGTACATATTTAAAAACTAATGGAAAAACAGCTGAGTTCGAGATGTTTTTGAGCACCAAAATAAAAAATGATATTTTTCGATATTTTTAAATATTTTTCAAAAATCAAATCCCCCCGAAATATTTCTCCGGCTTGAAAGCACCTTAAGAGCAAGCCGTTTGGCCTGTTTTTCAATCGGTGCGTAAGCTTCTAACTCTGCGCGTTGGGTACAGGCAACGGTGTCGATGTCTTCTGCGCAACTGAACAGTAGAACCGGCTTGCTGAAGACATTGTCTTTCGTGTTGACATCTTCCCGGTGCTCTACCTCCTAAAGTACCAGCCCAGAGTACCAGAAGAAAGCACATGATAGCACATCTCGGGTTCGATTAGTGGACCGTATTTCAAAGGTTTTTGACGCATATTTAATTGCAAGTCCCTCTGCCGGCAATGTTTGAAGCTCAAACTGAATTCATTTCTGATCCAATCCATAATTCAGAGAACGAAGACATTCACATGCAACGTGTTCTCCAAAATCATTTGAAAATATGCAACAAAAACAGAAGTTCACCAAGCACATCCGTTCATTTCCCATTGAATATTATCCGCAACGGTTCCGCTCACTGAATTATGCTCAATTAGGCTCAACGTGCTGCCTGCTCTGCACTGCGCCGCACCGCCACCATCGCCGGATTCAGACGAAATTAAATAAAACAACAAAACAACATATTTTCCAATTCATAACGAGATTTGTCATCTCAATGTCGAGTCCATACTTTGCCGTTTACCCTCATCCGCACCACCACTCCGCACCATTACATCACGGCCCATCTCATCATCGCGCTCGTCTCGTCCTCCTCGCCTTGTGGTGGTGCTGGATGTTGCTCAAATTGCCCTAATTTTATGCTCTGTTATGATTCCTAACTAAGGGTGTCTGCATTAGTTACACCCAGGGGGTTAGTTACCATTCTATTATCGTTTGCCTCAGATGGATGGAGTGTGCGTGCGTGTGTGTGTGGATGTGTATGACGCAACAACAGGGCCAGCAGTTGCACATAGGTCGGTGGATTTCATACGAAAGGGGTGGCTGGCGGTCTACGCTAGTTAGCAACTTTTATTCGAACGAGGCAAATGAAAAGTTTCAATAAAAACAAATCAGTTCTGGTCACGTGTCGGCTATCATACGAAATGAGATTAGAATGCACGCTGGAAGATACAAAAAAAGATAATTTTTGAGCATCTGCTGCCACGACCTTCTGCACTGCACTGCACTTGGTTCCGTTCGGGTGGCGTGGTCGCGTCCGTAGACGATAATTCTTCAAATCCAAGACCATGCATAAATTGACGGTGTTACGAGAGAAAAAAATTGAAACTCAATAGATGCGCAACTATTTAGTGCTTCTCTTTGCGTTCTACTTTCATTAATTAGAAAGGGACGCGTTGCGAAGCGCGTATTGCCTCGCTGTCAGGCCACGTCAAGTGCAGCTCCCCATAACCTGTGCCAGCGATCTGCGTCTGGAAGTGAGGATTTGTTTTCTGCTTTTCGGTGGAAAAAAGAGCCATGCCGACATTTTAATTAAAAGATTGACGTTGGAAAGGGTTCCGCAAACGGTCAATTAGTTCGGGTTCCGTGTACCTGGCCCAAGGGCGTGAATTTTTGAGCTTAAATATCTGAAGCACCGTCGAGCACATAGATGCTGCGGAAGTATCGCAAAATTAACGACTGGGCAGCCGTGCTACGGATTTAATTAAACGTCGAAAGAAAAGGACTACGTGATTGCGGTTGAACGGTAGTCAATCATCAATCAGTTGGCACAGGGGTCGCACTGTTGGCTGTTGTATGGAGCCGTACATTAATTCAGTCGATCTCGTCTGAGTTATGCCCAAAGTACGGCTGCCATGCTACATGGAGAGGCTGAATCTGAATCTGAAGTTGAAATGACATGTGAAGTGGTCATTTTTACGAAGAAATGAAGCGTAGGAGATTGTCGGGAAGATGTAATAGCGTTTGGGGGGAGACCGATATGAGGCATTCGATGAAATGTGACGTTTTTGGGATCATTGCTGGGGATTCAAAAGAAAATTCAGAGAGAAAGCGGAGACCGTGGAGCTGTGTCACATCCAGATGGATACCTGAAAATTGTATAAGTCGAGGCTGGCATTCTTACAATCAGTTCTGAACGAACTTGCAGATGCATACAAATCCCCGGACAGGAGCGTACGCCATTGATACCATGCGAACTGCCACAAGCCCACCAAAGCCAATGTCAAACAATCCCAACCCGATTCATTGACTGCACCGAACTTAAACCAACTGAATAAAGCGCGTTTTTTGAAAGCCCAACCAGTGCCTTGGAATTGATGCATGACTAACATGTGCTGCAGCATGACTAAATTAACCAGCACTTGGCAGTAATGCCACCAAAAAACAATAAAAAAAAAACTAGAAACGACGTTGCTATCAATGTGAAATCAAATGGAATAGAAAATATATATTTTTTCATCGCCATTTGTGTGGTTTCACATTGATTTGAAAATCGCATATGATGTGCTCAGTGATTCTTGGAAAATCGCTCAATAATTTGCAGCCGGAAAAAAATTTGTAATAAAAAATGGAATTTTGTGACTGACCACAGCAGTTGTAGTTCAACTGCAATGATTCATGTTGAATCCTCGTGTTTAAGAGGTTTAAATGGGATGGCATGCTGTAATTGAGGCAAAAGTGGCGTAACCCACAAGAAATTGAAATTATGCTGATGCTGTGAGGGCCTCAAACATTTTTAATTTGCTAAGTGTGGAGGCTACTGCGACCTTTAGATCTTTTGTGCTCCCTTTCATACCCATGTCTTAAGACTTCCCCTCACATGTCCGGGACTCCTGCTGCTCAAAGCTGGAAGATACTTATTCTAGAGTATTCTATCAAAGTCAGTTTCCCTGGGAATCTGAGAATGAGGGATGGTTCTGGTGACTGGAACTCATTCCCTGATATTAGGTGCTTGCCCAGATATCTTTATTTTTTGTGGGCTAGTGCCTCACAAAATCTCAGTATATGTTCGGAAATCCCAGCAGAATCTGCAGCGACCTTCTTCTGATATTTTTGCACTGATAGCCTCAAATTATCCTTCTCTTCTCCACTCAATGACGAGGGGTAAATTCATGTTGAGTGGTCTCTTTCTGTGCACGGAACCTACTGTTTGACTAGCTTCAAGTACTTGACGGTCCTTTGAAACGAATTCATGGAGTTCATGGAGTAATAACAATTTATGTGGGATGCGGGGATTTCAGAGTGTAAGGGTTTTTGTTTGTGTAAATGAAGGAAATCTTCTGGACAATTTGCTTTACTAACAAAGAGCGATAGAAACTAACAGAAAAAATGCCCGTAACGCCCTTTCGACTCGTGCCATGTAAAAAGTGGCGCATCGAATAACTCCGTCCTGTCGATGCGTAGCTTTGCGTGTCGAATGATCGAAAAACATGATCCATTGCTCGCCGTGGGTGCAAAAAGTACCGATAAGTACTTTCTCCTCAATGGGACGCTGCATTATGGCGAGTGGAAGTTGCTGTGGTGAATTTCTGCATGGGATATTATTTGGGTTTTAGGATTTATGTAGAATCTATGTGATAATGGCCACATTATGGGTTTAGCTGCAGAGTTACGGTTCCCACCACAACGTCAAAGAAAAGCATAATTTATCAATTTCACACATACCCAACGAGTAATGCAAAAGCGATCGGATGACAGCACGAATTGCAAGCCAATCGTCTGCGGCATATCCGTCCTAATTACGAAACAAGAAAGAAGCAATAAGAAAATGCAATTCATGGAATTGCTTGTGCAAACGAGGCAAATGCGATGACTTTGTATTTCATTACACAAGTCAGTTCTATTCGAGACTCAATAAAATACGGACAAAGTTGTCCGCGGAAAAGAAAAAAAGTTGTTTTTTTTTCCAAAAGGGAAACTTGGAAGTTATATTTCTACAGGTCTACGGGCTGTACGTCTACGGCCAGGGCCTAGCTTTTCACCAACATTTCGAGTGGTGTATCTCTGTGTCACGAGTGGAAGGGATCCACAGTTGTATGCCGACTCCGAAAGGCCAATTTGTCCATAGAGACGTGTTCAAGCTGCTTCACATAATGTATGATGTACGCAATGGTCTACCCCAAGGTTCTACTCTCGGTCCGATATTATTTTCACAGTCCGTAATGTAATGGTGTTGCAAGACTGGTGTGCTTTTGTTTTATTTCATTTGTGTGCAGATGATGTTAAGACCTACTGGAGTTTTCCTCTTGGTCAAATGCTAAATCAAACGATGATCTGTGCGCAATTACTAAGCGGGCTAAAGAAAATACTTCACTTCATACGCAATACACTCTCGTTAATACGAAAACTCAATAATTCGATCCCCAAATTTTCCGTTATGTATCTTATATCTAGAATACGTCAATTTTGTTTTACGCAACCGTAACTTTTTGTCTGTTGTGCTAAACAGATTTAAAACAGATTTTATTTTTGCCCGAAAACTTTCTCTGAATAAACTTTTTTATTTTTATTTTACTCTTAAAAGCTCTCTGAAACAAATTGTTCATGCTATATTTCATCTACAAAAAGGGTATCCAGTAATTCGAAAACCTCCGTGCTTCGAACTAGGCTAAGTTTCTATTCGTTTGAATTACCGAGGTTGTACTGTACTAACAGAACCAACGTTTTCAAGATATTAATGAACAGGAGGTTTAATTACCCTCGTCCTGTGAGGCGAAGTACGTCGACTACTACTCTGGGTTTCTTTTTAAGTCCAATTCGCGGAACTGACTTTCACTATTCACAGCTCCAGTCATTCAACAGGGTATGGCACGATGGCTGTACAAGCTAAATCAGATTCAAAAAACCTTAGAATCTTGAATAATGAAGAGGCTTTTTTGTATCGAAGGAAAAATTGTAATCTAAGGAAACTGTCGCCGGAGAAACGCACAGTGGATTGTCCTTGGTCACAATTTGTCTTTGTTGAATTCAACTGAAGGCACAATACTGGCTACGTTTGCGTGGAACACAACACAAATGGACAAGACCCTAGACGCGAAACTCAACTGAAAAGCTATTTGAACACAGTCCGAGGTCGACCAGGACTTTTTGCGCATTATCTTCTTCTTGTTCTTCTTAGGGCGCTACAGTTCAGGACGGACCTGGGCCATGACTCTCCAGCCAGCACGATCTCTCGCCGGCTGTCTCCAGTTGCGCCCTCGTCTTGTGTGCGCTACCTTGTACGTGGGCATCCTTTGTTGCGTTGTCCCACAGGCTCGAAGTCGAAGATTCTTCGTGGCGGAGCGAAGAGCATGTCCATACGCTCTACATGGCCTAACCAAATGAGGCGTTGGATTCGTAGATGCCTGGCTAGACGATTTTAGCCCTCAGTTCGTCACCTTGTTCCCCAAATACCACCAACGCAGACAGGAGATGGAGGATGGCCCGCTGAACTTGTCTCTCGAAAAGACAAAGAGCCGCATCATCCGCTTTGGATATAGTCCATGCCTCTGCGCCGGACGTAGATAATTAAGGTACTTCTTGAGCTCTTGACCTCTCGAGCCCATAGAAACAGCGGTTGGCAATAGTTATTCTGCGTTTGATCTCTGTACTGATGGTGTTTGCACTGTTTACCTCAGAGCTGAGGTAGAAAAAAGTCCTTCACTACCTCGAAATAATAGCTGTCTATAGTGACGTTCTGGCCGAGTCGTCGATGTTGTGCGTCCTTCCTCGTATACACTTCTTCACCGCTTAGCCCATTTTGGCCGCCTCTGTTTCAATGCCATCAAATGCTTCACTGACGGCTCGCTGTGTTCGACCAATCGCGAGAATGTCGTCCGCGTATGTTAGCAATTGTACGGACTTCTGGAAGACCGTGCCTCTTGTGTTAGCTGCACGAGCTTCTGAAGAATGATGTTAAAAAAGTCACATGGCAGTCGTCGACTTGTCTGAAATCTTTTTTGACTTTGAAGGTCTCGGTGAGTTCGTTACCGACATTGATGGAGCAGCGGGATTTCTGCATCGTCGTCCTGCACGAGTTTAGCAAGAATGTGAAAACTAGACATCGCGTTGTATAGCTCGTCTCTATACTGTCATATGCGATATTAAAATCGATGAATTGTTGGTGGGTGTCGATCTGCATCTCTTGGGTTTTTTTCCAGAATCTGAGAAGATTGGGACGATAGTAGACTGATAACGACATGTAAGGTGAATGGCTTCAGGCTCAAACAAAACGACAGAGAGGATCTTATAAGCGACGTTAAGGGAGTCTCCTGTCTTGAGAACAGGTCTCCTTTCTTGTAGGTCGGGCAAACGGTACGATCCAACGATCCACTTGTCGGGCATGCTTTCCTCCGACCACATCTTACATATGAGCTGGTGCACGTACCCCACCAGCTCATCTCCATGAGCATTATCAGTGACTCGGTAGTAGCGGGGACGTACATTTTGGAAATGGGTCTTGTCGGGGATTTAATCCGGAACCCTTAATATGGGAGTGGACTCACAAATCTGGGTCGAAACGACGCACTATGGTTCGCTTGCAAATAAATATGTAAAATCTAAATTGTGAAACGTAGAGCAAAGAAATTTCTCTTGCATCTCAAGAACATGTGAGCCAACAACAAAGCTTTCCCAAGTCACATGCATTCCAACAAAAACAACAACAATGATAAGAGCAGAACAACAACACCAACAGCAAACAACAACATAAAATGCAGCGAGGACCTCATGATTGCGCATTATTTCCGCTCAGTGTTTCAATACAAATTTGCGTTAATTTTATGCATTCAATCGATTGTGTTAAAATTGTTAAATTTCAAATTTTTGCTCGCTGAATCCTTGGTACATGTGGGCACCCACCAACGCGCCAACCGGCCAACCAGTCACGCCATTCCACGCGCGAATCCACTGCACACGGATATCAGACGATGTGGGTGCACTGGCGTTGGCTTTTTATTATTTTACCCAGAGCGCTCGTGTGTGTGTGTTTTTTTAAAATAATTTTTATTTTGCTCCTTTGCTCGCAGGTCCTTTTTGTTTTTGGACAGTTTGTTTTTGCGCTCTCCATTCCCCCATCAAGGAGGAGTTCAAAGCGGCCAAAGCGGCAAAAAAAAACAGGACATACATAATTTTTTTTCTCCATTCAGACATATCCCGGCATTGATTTATGCATGATAGAGCATATCAAGCGATGTGTAAAATGGGATATTTTTCCAGCTTTATATTCGTTTACTCTGGCTATGGCCATAGCGCGCGCACTGAATCCATATGGATCCTTTATTATCTGCCAGCAGAGTCTGCCTCAACCCAGCCGGGTTGCGCGACTCCGTCACATGCATTGGGCCCGTCTGCATCTACTGATGGGGGAGGGGGTTGGGGCAGCCTCAATGTTTTCCAGGATCAGGACAAAGACGACAACAACAACGCAAACAGAAAACAGCAAAAAACAGCGAGTAAATAAAAATCAACATGTCTGCTGCATAATCGCGAAACATCTACAAAAGAGGAGATGAGATGTACCCAAAGGTACGAGTACGTCGCTCAGATACTCGATGCTCTGAGCACTGAGCAGGTTCGAGCACAAACACTGGATATCCTGCATGTCCATGTGCTACCAGCAGGCCCTGGCTATGACTTCTGCGATTGCCCGCTTTACATGCATCAGGATCGAGGATTTCGGATATCCTCAGCGGTGACGGGGGACCTACTTGACTTCGACAACTGAAGGATGTGTGCGTCCCTCGATTTTTGGTCTTGTTGTGACACTCGTCATGTGAAAGAATCACGTTCTCCGCTTCCTCCGTGTGTGTTGTGCCGTGTCTCGCACCGGGAAGGGGTGAGTGGCCGTGTGAAAGCACCAACCCTTTGACATTTAATTCGAAACTCCTTTCGGTAACAAATTAATTTTATTTGATGCATGTTTAGGGGCCGGGATTGTGTCGTCCGTGTTTTCAAATCACCTCATGTGCAATGAATGCGAAAATTTATGATCTCGAGCCTCGGTGAGTGCCCTCGCATGCGGCTCGTCCTCCGAACAACTGTCAACTGGTTAAGGTAATTAGTCATTTAGGAGGTCTA
The DNA here is from genome assembly GCA_905231855.2 of Eristalis tenax. NCBI lineage: Eukaryota > Metazoa > Arthropoda > Insecta > Diptera > Syrphidae > Eristalis > Eristalis tenax. The sequence continues at coordinate 15,902,107 of HG993126.1, read as the reverse complement.
GTGTAGCGTCCGTTGTGTCGGGCGAATTAGGCAAATTAATTATTGATTTATAGTTGCTTTTGAATGATTTCCATTCTGTTGCGTTTTCGAAGTTACTGTTTTGCTAGAGTACAGCCGGGCGCAGTTGGCTAATGAAGAGTGTTCAATTCGTGACAAGCTACAATGCTTGTGATCATTCGGTGCTGAGCATTTGAATATTCAATTGGGCACTTTCCTAATGTATGGAAGAGGAAGAACATTGATTTGGTTTTTGGGAAGTAGGTGCAATGCGTGAGAACATGTTCAGTTGTGCATCAAATCACGGAAGAAGAGTGGAAAAGACTGAAACATTTTGAATGCTCATAGAATTTGACATTATGTTCCAATCAACCGAATTCACCATGGAAAGTGAAGTCACGTCAGGTCAGTTTCCAAACGAATTGATTTGCACCCAAGTCATTGAAATTTGTGGTCCTGTGAAGGCCTCTTAGCATCACCGTCGCTTAATGAGTAAGTAAGTCATTCCAATAAGGCACTTCTTGCAAAAAAACCACTTCGTTGAGTTTCGTTAAGTTTCGTTAAGTTTCGTTAAATTGTATTTCCTGAAGATCAACAAATCATGTGTAATCGTGGCAAGTATTGTGCCAGTAAACACTAGTAACAAACATGTACATAAAACATTAAAGGCGTGAGATCTGTGATTAAACCTTAATTCTATGATCAGGCACATGATTTGAGAGAGCATCGGCTTTACCGGCAGTGCTTCAAGCGGTCGATATAATGGTTGCTGTCTTAGTTCAATATGCGCGCGCTTATTATGGCAATGTGGCGACCATGGGGTTGTGGGTGTGTGTGTTGACTCCAATGCACTTGAACCTACGGTATCTAGGTTCGATTCTGGTACGACAAAAATAATTTTCATGGACCCAACTCTTTCGAATAAGTGACAAAGAGTAGTAACTGTCTAGGCATTTCGAAATTGGCTTTTCTGTATCTGTATATTCATATACTAATATTGCCTGACGATTTGACTTAGCCTCAGACAAATTCAGCATGATCGCTGCGAATAAATAATTACGTACGTCGGCGCAGAGTGGAGCATGAGCATGACACCTGTTATGCCAAGGCATGCAATTCTTTGCAACTTCCGCAACCTTTACCGTGGTTGAAGGGTTTTAGGCCACCAAAGGATGCTCTGAACCTGTGGGACACCGTAACAGAGGACGCAAGTCGAGGGGGACGTCAGCCTGCTTCTTGTGCGCTGGCGAGAGATCGGGCCGACTGGAGAGGCATGTTGAGTGAGGCGCAGGTCCACCCCGGACTCTGGCGCCCTAAGAAGAAGAAGACACCAGGCATATAGACGTCTGCGGGCCCTCAGAGATTTAGTAGCACGCTCTATGGCTGACTTGATGTGTGGATTCCAGTCGGTTGTCCAGGATTACTCTTGTCCTACTTGCATGCCCGGCAGCTTTACTGGTCGAAGCAGAAGATGATGGGTTTGCCGCAGCTACTACTAAACGCGCTGTGTTGTAGCACTTCCTGTGTCGGTGGGTGCTTAATACCTTAATGGAGGCATCGTCCAAGTTGAAGAAGTGGTCCTTTCTTCGCCCTCTGCACAGGGTTGTCATGTGCCCTCTTTTTGGAGGACACGTCTTCTTTTTAACCCCGTCGCGAAACTTCCTACAAAGTTTTAATTAAGAATTATAATATGACACTAAAAGAAAACAGACCCAATACAGATCTGATAGAAAGAAACATAAAATGAAACAGATCTCATTTTGACTCCAATGTGTCAACCCTCTGAATGTCAAGCTGCGTTTTTGTTTGAGTTCGTGGACCTAGCTTTAGTTTTCATTTCGTCCTCTTATTTTAAGTTAGATGATGACCTCCAAAGTCTGGGACTTTTTGTCTTAGATTTCCTTGGCAACCCTACCTCTGCTCCTTACATGAGGTTCCCAGAAGAGTCTCATACTGTCCTTGTATCTGATACAGAATTTTTGTGAATGGAAACTCGAGGCTCTGGGAAAGAACTCTCGGATTATGTGGGATTTCGGATCCACTTTATTCAAAGTTGCAGCAGTACCAGTACTGTCTGAACGGACGACAAGGGAACAACTGGCGCAAGAGAACAAATGTTAAGCTGAACGGGACGTGGATGTTGGACCTACTTATTATCTCGCTTTAGCATTCGTTGCCCGATGGCTGCCCTGTGGTAAGTCTTCTTAATCGTCCATAAAACTTAACCATACGAATCTGGACTTGAGCACCAAAGATTACTATGAGCAGGCCAGTGTAATGAATAAAAACAAAATTGACATGAAAATGTCGTTTGTCCTACTCCTATTCTTGCAAATCCCCTCTCTGAGTCATCGACACATGCAATGAATCAAAAATATCTGTCAACTGCTGGAGACACGAATTAGTTATATTTTCCTTGCAGCCAGTAACAGAAGCCAAGCTATTGCCCGGACTGCACTGTAAATGTCATCACCAACTGTCAACGGCATGTCACATGTTTCGCTTGCCAAGCATTTTTAATTCGCACATGAGCGAGCACAAATACCACGCGGAGCGAATTGAGGGACTGAAGCCTTTTGGAATTTTTTTACCAACAATCCCTTTGCATTTGTCCTCTCGTTTCATCAATCAACATCTTCTAAAATTAAGACCGCGCCAACATCAAAGCTACTCCCACCTACAAGTGTTGAAAATCGAAAAGGCATCACTTAATGACGCCCGAAGCTCGCCAACCGTCTGCACAATGATTGCCCGCAATCACTCATGCCTCTCCAATCGAAATTTAATTTAACGCCGATGATAGCCCCCAGGAAATATTCAACTTCAACTGCTTCTGCCTCTCATTTCCGATTCGCCCGTTGTTGGCTGGACCAGGCGGCGACAAGCGACCGGGGACCCATCGTTTTGTCATAAATATCATAAAATCCACTCACAGCTATTAACACTGGATATTATCCTTCCACAAATCACGGTGCAATAAAAAAACACTTTCGTTTCTCTCATTTTTGCTGTTTTTCTCAGCGAATTGGTGGCTCAGTTGGGTGTGAAAGCAACCACCCCACCCCCAGGCGTTGACCGTCATACCGATCGGCAGGGCCGGGGGTAAGTAATCGTTCCACTCGCACATACAGCCCGGGAGCATGGGCATAAAGCATAAAGCATAAAACAATCTTTCAGTAATAAAGATGAAAATTTTATTAAAAGATGTCTGAAACAGATGTCGCCACGTATAATCTTTTATCGTATTCCTTCCACATCGTGACACAAAGTGTATTTATATGCGCCCGTCCACCCATTCTGCACCCGGTGACAGCAGCGGCGACGGGGTGGCAAGCCCGAGCGAACAGAAGCACAAGTCAAGGTGGCAGCAAATGTTTCCCGATTATGAAAATCGATATGTTAGTCAATTTGGGTGCAATTTACTGGCACCACCACCGTCGCCACCCTGCGCCGAGGACGATGTGTGCTGTAAGCTGAATCGTAATTGCTGGGTGTAGCCTTGGAGGAGTCCTCCTTGTCGTCCTCTCGCTTATAGACATGTTACGGACTCGCACCGAAAGTGAAACAGTACGTGTATGTCTTCTCTTCGCGCGACGTTTTATTGACACAGTAGCTGTTCGGGAGAGCCAGGGACTTGTCTTCTGTGTCCCCAGTCCTTTGTCGAGTCGTAATCACGCTGTGCGCGTGCAATTGGGTCTGAGGATGAAGGTGTCACATATACGTGCGTATCTGCCCGAGGCGCGAACCCATTATAGCGAGACCCAAAAGGTGACGGCATGAGAAATGTGTGAAGGTGACATCCTGACGATGGGCATGCAATAAATTCCATTTGATGTGTATGTGCGAGTATTTACGCCAAACACGAAGTTGTGTGCGACAGGGCCTGTCTCTGCGTTTGCAATTTTCAATAACAAACAGTTTAACCTCTAATGGGACTCTTGTGGGGTCGTAAATTTCATCCTTTTCTGCCGTGCGGGGATCTCTTTGCATTGTCCTCAGCCGGTGGTGTGTGAAATTTGCACGGCAATTATGAGGCTCAATAGCTCGGGGTTGTTATCTATTGTGACGGAATTCGCCAGGCTAGGGGTCACACACTGGAGTGAATAGTAGACGCTACAATTGTTGCTGACTGCTGAATGGGAACTTCTTGTTCATCCAAGTGACTTGGAAGAATCGCAACATCACGGAACTGGGCGAAAGCAAATCGAGCGAAAGGGTGACTATTTGTCTTTGGGGAAAGGCAAGAGTTTACGTCTTATGGTAGGTTTAAGGATGATTTTTATTTCAGTGAAATCATCGATTATTGAAATGTGACTAATAGCTACTCAACAACTCCAGTGACGAATGACTCTACTCAAATGACTTTTCCATAATCATGTCAGCCTTTACTCCTTGTCGATTGTGTAGGCTGACTCTAATTGACTCAGCGACTCCTTGGGGCATAACTACGGAGACCATCCGCTCATTATAATAATGAACAGATCTGTATTTGAAGAGAATGCTCGTTATGAATTATTTTGCAAGCAACAACATAATAATGTCCAGTATTTCAGAAGCTGTTCGTTATTTGTTCTGTATTTCGATCTAGCGATGAGAAGGGAGGACTTTCTTTTCAGACGATGGAGAAGGTTTCTTTGCCGGGAAATGCCAAATGAATATAAAGACAGTGGACACGATGTCACATTTGGCTGAGCTCAGGTATTACAAAACAAAATTCAACACCGATCGATCCTACAGTTTCCTATGGAAGCAAAGCAAAAGAAATGATACACGATGATGACATTAATCCTGACAACTCAAATATTCAATTCGCTTCTACTGGCACTGCAGCTTCCGGAAGAATGTCTCCAACACTTCCAAACAACACTTGAGCAAATGCATTTGAACTACAAAGAGTCGATTCCTACGCAGTTGGTTGGGCTGTATTCCACATCAAGTTAAAATCAGTTGGTCTCGATGGCATACATCCTGACTTCATTAAGGTGGTGCTTCCAGGCCTACTTCCTTACATCACTCATATCATTAACACAATAATCTTGACGTCGACTTACCCTACACTTTGGAAGAAGACCAAGATAATCCCAGTACCCAAGAAAACCAATCCACCTCCATACCAACCTATTGCTATTCTTCCGTTTTTATCGAAAGTGTTTGAGTCTCTTACTAGCCGAGACATCAAAGATTACATTGAGCGACACAATGTCTTAAGCCCATCGCAGTCAGACTTCCGTAAAAGCATAGCTGTGTCACAGTAACGGAGGGAAGTAGAAGCAAGTAGAGCTTTTGACGAAGACAAAACGACCGTACTAACTTTACTTGACTTCTCGAAGGTATAGGATACTCTGTCATAAACTGTCCACCCAACTCAACGACTGTAATCCCACTAATAAATTAACTCTCTCTCTCTCATCTCACTAACCGAGTCGAAACTCTTTTCCATAATTTAAAACTGTCATATTTTTGTGACGTAAGCTGTGGCGTTCCTTAAGGTTCAATGCACGGTCCGCTAATATTTTCAATGTTTATCAATGACCTTCCAATGGTCTTGTTCTTCTGTAAATTCCAAATCTATGCAGATGATGTTCAAATCTACTTAAGTTTCCCTCTTGGTATGGTTAGAGACTCAGTTGCCAAAATAAACGAGGATTTGGGCTCTATTGCCAATTGGGCTACACAAACGGCCTAGTGCTGAAAACCAAAGCCATCCCGTTCTCGAAACCATCGCCTTCCTTATCAAACGTCTCGCCAATTCCTAACTTGACCGCAATTGAATATGTCACGTGTGAAAAAATAACCTTGGAATAATGTGCAATAGTGCACTGACGTGGACACACCAGCAAATATATTCTCCGTATCAACGTTGTATGAAAACTTGCCAGAGCACTCATATTGCCAAACTTGACATCTGGATCCGAGTTGTTCGCTGACTGTGATTATTCTTCTTATTCTTACCGAAAGCACTAGATTTTTAATCTTCTCGGATTTGTAGTTATCTCCTAGAATGCGAATTGGAGTTTCCTTAGGTTACATTCTTAGGTTACAAATCGCGCATATTACTCTTCGAAATTACTCACAAGCAGCTATTTATACGATAGATCACCTTCTGTCGATCGAGTCGTAATATTACCTTAAGACACTCCATTCATAATAGTTTAATGTCACGCGGGCACTTCTTCATTCAGCTGTTCATCGCTGGTAACGCCTACCTTCACAGGTACGGTCTAAGACCGAGTGCGAGGTTTGTACCACTTGTTTCAAACTGAAACAATCCCAACAAAAATGTTTGTTTTTATCTTTTCTCTAGCATTTCTATTAGTTTATCAAAAGTATTGAATTTGAAAATACCAAATTTACGCTCTAAATTATAATTGAAATAATTTGATATCACTTACTCCCACGCATGTCACTTGAAATATTATCTTATTTTACAATGTTCCTGTACTAGTAAAAAACACAATATTCTTAATGTACAGCAACAAATATAAATAATTGATATGAAATGAAAATGATACTGCATTTAAACGTCAGTGGAATGTCTGTCAATAGAAGTAATGGTAATTGTACGAGGGGCGTTCAATATATTCTCGGTATCGGGGTGAAGCTGTTTCTCACTAAGCAAGGAAAAAGTCAAAAAACTATTCATGAAGAGATGGTGGCTGTTTACCAGGGTTCCGCACCCTCATTATCAACTGTGCAAAAGTGGTCAAGTGAGTTCAAGAGAGGCAGAGAGAGCATTGAAGACGACCCCCGCCCCGGCGCCCCGGCGCCCCGGCTACTGCTTGTACGGGAGAAAGCATCAAAGAAGTTGTTCTTGAGGATGCCCGAATAAAGGTGAAAATGATGGCAGAGATCACCAAGCTTTCAATTGGTACCATTCACACCATTCTTCATGACCATCTTAACCTTTCAAAGGTCAGTGCAAGGTGGGTGCCACGAATGCTCACAGCGCCTCAGAAAAAAGTGAGAATCGCATGCTGTAGAGAGCTTTTGGAGATGTGCAGTGAGAACGCGGGCCGTGGTGTGAATCGAATTGTTACTGGTGACGAAACATGTGTCCACCACTATGACCCTGAAAGCAAGAAAAGAGTCCATGCAGTGGCATAAAAAAGGAACAGACCCCCCGAAGAAGTTCAAAGTCACTCCGTCTGCCGGAAAGCTCATGGCCACAGTTTTTTGGGACTCAAGGGAATCTTGCTCATTGAGTACAAAAGAAAGGTGAAACCATCAACGCCAACGCCAAACCCTACGTTTCCACTTTGCATAATTTGCGGGAGGAAATTAAAAAGAAAAGACGGTGTAAACTCGCAGCGGGTGTGTTGCTTCTTCATGACAACGCTCCTGTTCACACGGCGCGAGTTCACAAGGCTGCTGCGCGAGATTGTGGTTTCGAAGAAATCCAACACCCACCCTAAAGTCCAGACCTTGCCCCTAGTGATTATTTCCTGTTTCCGGATTTGAAAAAATGTCTTCGTGGAAAAAGATTTTCGGATGATGAAGAACTCAAGTCGGCAATAAATTTGTATTTTGCAGAGAAGGAGGAAATTTATTTTTTTGACGGTTTAAAAAAGCTTATCTCAAGATGTAACAAATGCATTGATGTTAGGGGAGATTATATTGAAAAATAAAAACAATTTAAATTGAATTCGCATTTTCCTTCATATCGATACCGAGAATATATTGAACGCGCCTCGTAGACAGTAGAAGTAGCTGTTGTAAAAATATACTCATACTTCACGTTGAAGAAAAGAAATTTGCAGTTGATGCAGAAAACAACAATTGATGGGCAAGACTACATGGCTTAAAGCGTCGATAGAACACTTTGCCTGAAGGGTTCCTCTTCATCGCAGTCAAAGTACCCAACTATTTAAAAGGAATTCCTTAAAAATCCTTGCTACGAAGTCTGTTTTTTTTTTCACATTGTCGGCCCTGTTCATCAAGAAGAGGTGAGTAATTTTTCCAAGACAGTAAAGTCTCACTGATATGAACTACTGATTGTTGAGCCAGTTCAAATGCTCCAACTGAAAGAGGTTTTCTATATTAACCAGTAAATCGACTTTGATATTATCATGAACTCACTTGTCTAGAGTTCAAAGCCGAATCGAGTGAAGGAAATTCATTCTTCAGAATCAATGTGATAATTAAGTGATTACGTTTTTGAAAGTTTGAAAGTTGTTTGTAAAATATGGCCACAGTAGGAATGACCTCTGTTCACTGCCAATCTCGTTCGTCTAGTGCTGTTCATTGGCTGAAAAAATGTTCCAATTTAAACTTAAAACCCAGGTATAGTCCTTCCGTTGAAACTCTTAAAAAGAGGATTCTCAAAGTTCGTTCCTATATAGCACAAGCGTACTTCAAGTAAACTCCCCCTAAGAATTATCAAATTTTAAAAATCGTAAGAACAAGGCTTTCAAAAATTACAAAAAGGAAAAAATAACCTTGATTAATGTATGTCTAGTAAATTACGGAAATATTTGTTTTTTTCAGTGCAGTACAGCCTTTCTAGTCCGGGCACTTGCTAGACCGAACATTGCTCTATATTTCAGACTACACTCTCAAAGTTTTACCTCTACTGTCTGCAGTACGTACACACGAACACATGCATGCTCCTACAATTATTGAGGGATTTATTGTGCCTCTTACTACCTTTCTCTCACTCGACTCCCATCATTCTTTCCAGATTTATATTGAGAGCCTTGGACTTTTTGTTCTAGAGTACTCTCCCTATGCCAGTTCTGGAATCTGAGAATGAGAGATGGTTCTCGATGCTCCCACCCTGGCTAGGGAGTCGACTATTTCATTGCCTTCTATCCCTGTATGGCCAGGTATCTGTATGGCTCTTTAAGCTTCTGTAGGCATTCCTTCACAAGCTCGGCTGTGATAATGTAGGAGTCTATCGCCAAGATAGCTGCACGATAGATAGATAGATAGAGAGATTTATTGTACCTATTCATCATTACAAGTTGTGGTTTTGTTTTTCTTACATAAATCGTACGAACATGGCTTTTGCCGACTGCCTGGACGACTGTCCGGCGTTATTGTTGCGTCGCAGTTGGTGTAGCTCCTGTCAACACTGATTTGAACGCATCCGTCTATGGCAAAGATTTCCGCCTGGAAGATGCTGGTGCGTTTGCCCATGGTGTCCAAGTATTTTGTGCGTGGTCCAAATACTTCTGCCCCTTTGCCTTTATCAATTCTTTTTCCATTTGGGAATTCCCCTACTAGTTGTGTTGCTTGCAGTCAGCTCTTGAGCAGCTTTGAAAGGTTACGTATGTGTCCATGCATTTTTCATTCTCCGTTCAATGCATTTCATTGCGAGCCTTTTCAGTAGGGTTGAGTTTTTTCACGGATAAGAAGTATTTTTTGTGGTTCCGGCCTAAATTTCTCACTGTATGTTTTCTCAAGGATAATAACTACATTTCACCTTTAATTAATTAACCTTATTTATTTCCTGAAATAAAAGGTGTTTGAACATTTGCCCATTTATTGATTTTTTTTTTCTATAGTCCGGACTTTCCGCTATTCCGGACACACCGAAACATTATGTGTCCTGTACTGTACTTAAATTAAAAATACTTAAAAAAAAATATTCATGATTTGGGCTTATGTGTATCAGGCTTAGGTTTTTACTTCAATGAAGTGAATTTCTTGAAAAATACCCTTTTTAAGGCGTCAGTTTTAAAATAAGTGCTCATTGAAATTAAGTGTCACTTGCGCCAACAAACAACTCTTGGTGGACACTGATCAGTTAACATCTTCAAACAGCGAAATAGAAGAGAATTTGTCTCGTAATGAAGCCCAAGCTGACGGTGGAGTGTGAAATCTGCTGCAGTCGTGTTGAAACTACATCTATGTTCATCCGATCAATTTGAGGTCAAAACCGCGCTATTTGAGAGGCTTATTGGTTTAGGCTCAGCACCAGGGCCCTATGTTATACAAAATTGAGTCTAATAATTATAATAATAATTACTAGCGAATTTACTAATATTTGCCTGTTTAGTAGTAAAATAGTGTTTCATAAATATTTTCGGGCAATAATAAGTTATTTGTCCAGCCGCAAAAATTATTAGTGGGAAATTATTAATGTAGGGAGATTGCGTGTCATAGAATTATCTGTTTTGGCAAATATTGCGTGTATATGCGTGTTTTTTGCAAGTGTATGTATGCTTAAGTTATACTTGTGCAAAGAACCATTATCGACGCTTAATAATTCATTATCAAAACTTGGCAGCACAGACGACATTTATGACATTTGAGACACTCAGCTGTGAAAAAAATTGAAAAAAAATAAATAGGAATTGAAAATAATTTGGAACTAGTAATAATGAGAATACAGTAAGGATTTCCATGATTTGTGCCGACAGTTGAAGTTCCAGTTCAGAGGAATCGGAATATATATATTTTCATAGCCTTTGTATTTTTTAAATTATTTTTTTTTTGCGTTGTCAGTTCTAAGCTTTAAGCAAATTATTGATAACACATCGAAAATAAGGATTGGAAGCATTGTTTTTATCGGCGCTCATTTCACAAGCGGCGTTAAATACCTCGGGTAGCTCAAGCGGATATTCGATTTGTTGTTAGTGTATTTTACATGCAATTTAAAATTGAAGCGTATATATGCTTGCAAAAAACACGCCTAATATTTTTTTTTTATTAGTCGAGAAATGTGGGTGGAAATGCTCTTAAAAGAAAAGTGCGATTAGTCAAATTCGATTGGCCGTCAAGAGTCAATTTTGGAACTGACTGGTATTTAAGTCTCGAATTTAATGAAAAATTTCGAATAAATAGCGAATCTCTGGAATATTTGTTGCAACGAATCGGTTCTTGTCCTGAAACTCCAGCAAGATGAAATTGTGCCTTGTCGCCTAAGCAAAGACTACATACTACTTCACTGGTTAGGGAGCGGATGTCAGTGTTCTAGTTTTGGGCATTTTTGTCTAGTATTTAAGCATATCACGAATTAATGAATAAAAATGACTTAAAAATAAAAAAGAACGGATGCCAGTGCCACGGAATAGCCAATATGCACGGCATTACAAGACCCACTGTCATGTAATCATAGAAATAGTTAAACTAATTAACGAACAGATTTGGCCCAATTCAATGTTTTAAGAACATTTCATTCAATGAATCACATGCATGCTGTCATTGGCTGTGTTGTTGGTACTTAACATTGATGCATCCAAAAAGCATGCAGACCGTTATGTCAACGGAAACGTGTGAATATTTAATTTCTTAGAACACATTTTAATGGACGTTTATCGTGTACCTGACACTTATTTGAACACAATTTTTGCACTAATACTGTCGACTCTCGATAATTCGAAACTCAATGGGCCTTATAAAAAAGGAGAGTTCGAATTGTCGAGTTGGACCAAGGAACGAACTCAAAATAAGTACATATACACGCATTATTTTGTAAAGAAATCAGTGATATTTTTGTTTTAATAACTTCCAGCGTGCTTGCCCAAGAGCAGTGTCTGTGACAGCCGGTGCCGAAATGATGTCACGGGCGGAATTGATTCTGCTCGGCCTTCATTGTTGTTGCTTGAATTGGAAGTTGCCAAAATTTTGCCGTCATGCAGAGCACCACAGACCTCTACATCAACGTCATAACGTACAAAATCGTCGAACGTTACAGATTCACCAATTTCAGGAAGAAGCCACCATCCATTCTGTGAGGTTGCATTTTTTTTTTGCTTACGTTGTTCACGTTGCATACGTCACAATCGAACGGGTTCAAAGCATTGGAAACAAAAACGACAAAAATTCGAGTTACTGAGAGGGGACTAGCTACTGGTTTCGAATTACAGAGTGTTTGCAGCAGCCCGACTGAGCTGACTGCTTCGAATTAACCAGCGTACCAAAGCACATAGGATTTGTTCGATTTATCAAGGTTCTTCCAAGGGACCTACAAATGAGTTTGAATTATCAAGAGTGGACTGTAACTCCCATGTCAGTCATCAAGGAATTATTAGTACCCGACAATATTTTTCTGAAACGAAAGTTTGTTACTCCATACTTAATTGGACCAAATAACTTTGAAATTATCTGTATTCGACTAATCTATATCTACTCGTATATATATAAAAATCGAGCCTCAAGTGCTTGTCGCCGATTCACGCCTTCACCCATTTACCGTTTTCTACCAAACTCTCACACATATTTGATATTGGTCTAGATGTGGTTTGTGTGAAGTTTGGTTGATATCGGATTGACATCGGCTACCATACAAAAAAAATGTAACGCTTCTTAACTTAACTGAATTTATTTTTTAGAAGGAACAGCCCCTTGCCGCTTGAAATGTGCTCAGCGAAGCGGGTATGGGTTTGTTTGACTTCAAAGATTGCAGTTTCAAATACGTTTTGCGAATGACTACAAACAAGGCGCAAGGACAGCCGTTGAAAATGCGGAATTGACTTTAAAAATCCATGCTTTTCCCTCGGACAATATTATGTCGACGTGTAGTTAGGCTATTATTTCTGTTCATTTGTACCACAAATCCGGTCAAAACAAATAATGTCGTTTGCGAAAGGGCTCTGCTCTCTTCTGATAGAAAGAAAAATATATAAAATAAATATGAGAAAAATGGACAGTAAAACGAGTGTTTTCCATTCTTACATTACTGCGACCTGCCTAGCGAAGCAGACACAGGGTCGGCTGGTAGTTTTATAAAATAGGGCCCTGCACGGAAAGTGACACCATATACATATGTACTATGAAAACGAATTAAATGTGTAAGCTTGTCAAAAAAATCCTTAGCCTGTCGTTTTAAGGCAGATGAAGGCAAACTAATCTCTAAATCAGCATGTCACACAAAGACCCATTTGACCATCTCCTCAACCCTTTTTATTCATTACAAGGACAAATAACCAAATCTGAAATATCAAAACAGAAGACAATGCTCAGCCAGCTCATGCTTGAACCCAAAGAATGCTCTGTAACAGCAAGAAAACAAAATGAGTTTTTATTTTCATCTGACATCGCCTCAGAGAAATTACACAACGAGCCCCGAACAAAAGGTAACCAACCAACTGACTCATAATGAAGCAAATGTGCACAAACAATTTCTGAATGTGTGCCTTTTCATTCCTCATCCACCCCCCTCCCTGGGCGCATCCTTGGCAAAACTTAAAAAGGCTTCGCACAGAGATGCCAAAAAGTTAAATAGATATTATCACTTTATTTAAGGCACTTCAGAATGGAGTAACAGAAGAAAATTCCATTTCATCCCCTAGATCAGACCTTAACACTATTAAATGGGTACTCATACATACAGTTACAAAATAAAATATTCATAGATCCCTTGCAACCGAAGGAGAAAACAAAAAAAAAGGAAAACAAAAAATATCCCCCAACAGGGAAGACTGACGTTTTTGGGTGGGGAATGAGAGTACGTACGTACTTCTGCGGGAAGCCACGCCTCTTCTTAGCTAGTGAACAAATACACAATCAAAATGGCTCAAGAAAAGGGTGGTTTCTGGTTTCTGGTTTCACAACAGGCGCACGCATACAACTGAAGCGAAATGTGTGCAAGCACAACGCCACGGACGCTGAGAGCACGAACGAGGAAGATTAACAAGGATTGAGGTTTTCCGTGTCCTTTTTTTCGGCGGTGATGTTGATGCAGTCCTTTTTGCCGGATCGGATTTTCTACAGTGTGGAGCTTAAGATACTTAAGTTCTTTGTAATGGAACAGGTGAGCTCAAATGTGAACTCAAATGTGAAAGATGTCAAGGGGTCATTGTGGAGGTCTGATATAACGTGTGGCGCTAAATGAAGTTGAACAGAGTGCGGCGGTATCTGTTTGCTTGCATCGATGGAGGTTTCGTTTAACTATGTCTGAGAAAATTAAGTAAAAGTTTGGACATGACTTTGTGGAGGACATCAACGGCGATCATGAAAAGGAACGAACGAGGGTGTTGCAGGAGTTTTTGGACATAACTTCATATGTGGACTTAATTGGCGGTATTAAATATTTTCTAACTGGGCAGTATTTAGAACTTTTCTGCAATCGACTGGTTGAGGGCAATGAGTTGCTGCTGTGGCTGGTCACTGCTTTGAGGAGAGTTGAGCTAATTTTAAGGCGCTACAGTCTGTAGAGGGCCATGGCCTAGCTTCTCGCCAACCACTCATGTGGTGGGTGATAGTGGAAGGGACTTTTTATGCCGACTCCGAAATTTGAGGAGCATTTTCTAAACACTTTGAGAATTGTGAGTGACTCGAAAGAGATGGGGTCGTGAAAAGTATTTTTGCTCGTACCGGGAATCGAACCTGGGCTGCGTGGGGTTCGACGCACCAACCCACAACGCCTCGTGCGCCAAATAGGTATAATAACTTTAATAAATCTGAGGCAGACCAGGCTCTATCTTCTGCAGCAATCCCTCGTGTTGTGCGGAATATTGTTCTCTCTCGAGTGGATAGTGAGTTCTTGCCGACTACGACTGGCGAAGATTGAGAACCTTTTCCCCAGACAGTTACACTATCTGAGCATTGTTAGTGAGCCATGAAAGCTTGAGCCGTGGATTATGAGAGTTGTAAGTGTCCGTGTGGACATACAGGCTACGACAAGACGGACCTCACGTCACTGCGGCCACAAAGGAACGAAATATAATATCAGAGAAAACTACTCGGTTTTCTAAACATTTTTGGGCTTGCAGCTAAGACATAAATTTAGATTTTACAAGAAGAGAAAAGAGGACAAAACACAAATTTGAAGAAGACTGAATTAAAATACCCCGTATTTGAAGCAACGCACAACCTGCTGTTTTTTTTTTTGGTCACGTCTTGTACAAAAATGGGTTGAAATCGAGCTTACATACCTTTTATATTTGCTCACTTTTATACTTCTTTTTAACAAAATTCGGAATCAGTATTTTCTCAGAAATATCTTCACGTCCAATTGCAAGACTGTCCGCAGGCTATATAACGAAATCATTATTCTTAAATTTGCAGACTTTTCAGACACTACAGACTCATCGATGGCACGACTCTATTAGGCCATGCCACTTTTCCGTATCTTGTATTTACTTCCACCAAATTGATCTGACTTGAAAGTTCTGATTCCAGTCAGACTTTTACAGATTTATGGGTCAAAGTGCTTGAAATGTACAAGAAGTCTAAGAAATTCAATGAAAGCCGACGACAGCAAGCCTTATTCAGCTAAAATTGTACGATGTCGTTCTGCAGTAAGCAGGAATAGATCCTTGACTCCGTTGATCACGAGATCAGGAGTGTGAGTTATCTGTTCTTCCTATTGAGACCATAGAGTCTATCTCCATTCCTTCTGCACGAAAATCCTTAGTTTTTGTTATGGTTCAAACTAGGAAACATCAAGCTTAAATAGGCTGCACACTGTCAGACTGCAGATTCCTATAAGTACTCTGTCATTCCAGGAATGACATTTTTTTTCGAAATTTTTCCCACACATTACAACTTCTACTACAGCATTCTCCGTCCACCGTTTCCGATAGGAAACATTTAAAAAAAAAATGTCAAGCCTCATCATTCCCGTCATCATTCCCATCGTCACTTTTCATCATTTACCATCACTACACACTGTTATATTTCCAACAAGAAATTCAAATCAAAGTGCACCAGACTTAATTATGATCCATCTCCCATTTGGAGCACGAATATGGAGAGCTTCTCTCGTGGGGATGCCAATGAATTGTGAGGGATGGTGTCGTAGAATAAATGTTGGGACTTATACGATCCAGTCAGGTGTGAAACTGGAATTATCTTCACAGACTACAATTTAACCGCTGCAATGTCGCTCTGTCCTATGATTCGAACAAAAATGCAATTCTCTGGCTGACTGCCTCCAGTTCCGAATTGGCTTGGGAAATAAATTAAATGGCGTAAAAATCTCTAGCCAATGTTCGTGAAGATCTCAGCCCCGAGTCGACATAAAATGACAGGCACCTTTATTCACCTGGATCTATGCAATATAAAGAAATGTTGTTCTGGGCTACATTGACATTTGAAGAGTCCACGGGAAAGCCGAGAAAAGTTACTTTAAGGAACGGCGACAAGACCTCTCAGGTTAGAGTTAGAATGCCTGTGTTTCTAGTCTCCTTGAATTCTCAAATTCTATTGCAATTCAATTACAACCACATCCTGTGTGAACGAACGAAAGTCTAAGTAATAATAGCGAAAATGCACACGCGATCATCGCAATCCTCTACAAACACAAGACCGCCAGATCACTTCCTCAACAAACATCGAAGTTAAGTTACACTAGATTAAGTATCATTATGAAGTAAGGATGCTCCATCAGATCCCTAATTTTATTGGGATTTTCGAATTTTCGCACTTTTAAAAGATGTAAGACATAAGAGCAGCAGTGGCGTTGTGGTTTGGTGCGTCGACCCCTAGGTTCAATTCCCGGTACGTTCAAAATACTGTCCACAGCCTCACCTCTTTCGAGTCACTTACAAACTGCTCAAAGCGAAAGAGCTTCTCAATTTGGCCGCTCGGAGTCGGCATAAATCCGGCGGTCCCTTCCGCTCGTCAGAGAACAATAGCACGCACAACGAGAGTGGTTGCTGATAAGAGCACAAGATGGCATCGCCAATTAAATTTTAAGTTAAATTAAACTTAAGACATATTTAAAGTTGATTTTTCAGTTCATTGGAAGGTATGAACTCGAAAGCAACCACACACATCATATTCCATTCTGTTGACTGGTGCAACGATCCCACTTTAGCTCCCAACTCACCAGCAAGAAGGACCAAACCCATTGCCACCCATTTTTCAAAGCGATTTCCCTTAATTTCACCCGGGTGCAAGCAACTTTTCCACGTCACTGTCCTTCCTTGCAGTCAACTTAAATCGAGACTCCATTTTTTTCTATTATGTTATTCGTTATTCCACTCAAGGAAAAGGAGCGCACTTCCCTGCCACGGCGCACACACAAGTGTGAGTACAACAACAGAACAGGTATGTATACCTAACCTCCGCCTGGGCGCAATTTTCCTGTGTTATATTTTCCTTCTCTGCGCCAGAAAAGAGGGACGTCGTTAAAATCCTTCACACATACACACAGGTACACACTCAGTAACACACACCACGTCCCCACTGGGGTGGACGTGGATTATTTGTTGCAAAATTCTCATCTCGAACTGTACCGCATGAGCAGCAAAAACAACCCCTAGCGCAGTCCTGATTGGAATTCACAGCAGCAACCTACCACCATTGTCGGCAGCGGTAGTTGAGTTGTTCAGCCCATCAGTCCAGTTGAGATCCTTGCTGACGCTGGATGCATGCGATTGCATTGCGGTTTATTGTTTTTCGGTCGACAACAATTGGCACACACTCACGCTGAATCCTAATCACAATTCGAAGCGCGCCATAGAAACTGTCAAGTGACTAAAGTGTATCCGGTGGGGTTAATTGAAACAGTAAAAGCTCAACTATGTCAACGGCATTTATGGTTGACAACATCCTAAACGACAAGGACGCCTCCAACGTGGAAGCGATTCTCTCGGACAGTGAAAGTGAAAGTAATTCGGATCTAAAGGACTCGATCTGCGATTCGCCGCATAATGAGATATTGAGTCGAAATTCATCGGTTTCATCGCACGAGGATAATTTCAATATCGCGGAGGATCACGGCTTCGTGGCGGGTCGCAATTCGTACGACATGATTCGCGGACACCCCGAGGAGGACGGTGATCGTATCGAGATGTGTTGTAGTATTTGCGGTAACTTCAGTCAGGTGATTGTGGATACAAAGAATCTGTCGCATCACGAGCTGTTGAAACGCGAAAACGAATT
Organism: Eristalis tenax; assembly: GCA_905231855.2. NCBI lineage: Eukaryota > Metazoa > Arthropoda > Insecta > Diptera > Syrphidae > Eristalis > Eristalis tenax. The sequence goes on along the minus strand of HG993126.1, from coordinate 15,884,335 downwards.
CAAATGTGATAAGTGCTGTGGTAGGGGTAGTGAAATACGAATTACCAGCGAGGACACGAAGCAGACCATTCTGAAGGATAGTACGAAACCGATTTTGAAATTCAGTGTCTCTGCTATTTTGGGGGATACCCGTGAAGGTGTACGAGTGAGAAATGGTAAGATTTTTAAATGTGGACTGAGTTTGGTCAGATTGCGAGTGTGCGTATTTCGCGTGCAACGTTTGGCAAAGGGCAAGGCAGGCCTAAGCGCTTGAGGGAACTCGACGAAGTCGTTGGCCACTTCTGCTCCCAATTGTCCTGACTTTGAATACGTCTGAAAATTGTTCGTGTTGTGAGTGTATTAGGTTGCACTACATCTCCAGTGAAAAAATAATGTCAACAGAATTTTGTTTCGTGGGAATTGCCTGCACGGGCAAGAATGAATTTTTAAATGCGCCAAACCCCAATTTGTCTCATTTTCTTCTGTGCAGCGGAAGGGGTGTAGTTCGATGCAACGATGCGCGATTCAACAAGACTTGTTATCGCTGAGTTTCATTACTTATTGCAAGCAGGTTTACGCAATTCTAGACTGAGTTTCAGTCTACGGTCAAGTTTTGATTTCCGTTGACGTTATATTTTTATCAGAAAACATAGCTTGGATGTAGCTTCAACTTTGTGATGACTAAGCTGAACGCCAAACCTGTCAACTGGTTGACGGTAATGATGTTGCTGCTGTGGCTTTATATCGCTTTGGGATAAGAGTTGCGAGCAGACTATTTCTAGTAACGTAAGAGGGGCGAATGGTAGATGTTGAGTGTGAAAGAGTTCCCCAAAATTTGATAAATCACAAATTTCAGAAGACAATCTTCAAGATTAAAATAAATTTGGATTGGGGATTTGGCGTAGCTCACAACTGGTGTGTGCTGTTTGCTGTGTAATGGCCGGTTCTAAATCGAACTTACGTGTATCGCTTTTGACTACAATCCGTACATTTTAGTCAGAAATGTCCACGTCAAAGCTCAATACTGTCCGCTCTCCTATGAATAGCATTAGGCCAATAGAGAATTGAGAAATCTCGGACTGAAGCTTGGCGATGAGAAGAAAAGGCTTGGTCGAGTCTTTTTCCGCTTTTTCATGTTTTGCATTTGATTCAAAGAAGAATTGACTTGCCTGAGAGAACATTTGAAAATTCTGTACCTATTCGATTTATGCAAAATTGATGGCTCGGAATTTTTGAAATGTTCAAAAAGTCTAGTAGTTTCGACTGACTGCCGTCAGTGCCACACACTTTAGGTGATTCAAGTAATTCAGCAGCGCTCAGCGGATAAATTGTTTGCCTATAGATTGGATAGAAATTGGATTTTTTCAACACAACCCAAGCAAGCCATCTCGTCGTGTGGTGCCGTGCCTCTCTGCTTTTTAATGCCAAGACTAACTCCTCATCGACCTCGTGGACCGACCTTTAGTATTTTTTTTGTTTGGAGATCAAAAGTCTAATTAACGACATTTTTTTGTGTTGGAACCCTTTTGAAATTATCTCAAATTTGGCTTGGCAGCCAATGTGTTAAATCGAATGGTCACGTGAAGCACTTTTCAACATGTGCCGATGACTTCAACGTCGCTGAAGTTGTTCGTCATTTCGCTTGGCACAAAATTAGTTTTTGATCATTTGTGTTATGTGCATCGCAGCAATATGTAAGAGCAGTGTGTAACTGTCACTGTGAAGACAAATGATAACCAAGTTGGCAGACATCTGGTTTCCACTACACAACCCCGTTTATCTTTGGTGAGAGAAATAGTTTTCCTGATGAGTTTTTTGGTGGTATGGCCACGTATTTGCACTGCAAAATGAGTGCCTTATCTCCTGTGTGTCCGTTACGACGGAATGATTTCATGTCACGAAGTACGTACTTAAAACAACTCAGAAACATGGGTAGACGTGTTTGATATACAAGCTAGTCAATGAGTCTATAACAAATCCTACACAATTACTGAGAACATCTCGATGTTTTTTCGATACTTAGTCAAAAAATATATTCCGTATTTCTTTGAGTATAATTAAATAATGGCACAGACTATTTTTGCAACAGTTTCTAAATCATGTATGTTCAATACTTTTGGATGAAACAATAATTTAACAAACAACGATTTTTGCTTTACCATGGACTGCCCGCCGAGAGCCAGTGTTTCGGAAATACAGTGAATCTTCTCTAAAGCGGACAGCCACGGGACTATTACGGTTTTCTTTTATGTAGAGGCGTCCATTGTGAAGGGGTGCTGATGGTTTGTCCGTAAAGAGAGGTGCCCCTTTTAAAGGGGTGTCCGTGCTTCACTGTAGTTTGGTGAACTTGGATAACACTCAATTCATTTTTATTTATTGAACTTATGCACTTGACAAAATGCTTAAGCTGGTCGACCGGTCAAGTGTATTTTTTATAACTTAGTGACCCCCGTTTATTGGCGGTTTGTCCAGACTTTTTTTTTAATTCATTTTTAGTGGCAATATTAATAATTATAAACTTACATACTAGACAGAAACGAGGGCGAACATTGTTACTATTTCTAACTAACTGGCCCTCTGCGGGCACTCTAAGCTAAACTTAATTAACCTTATTCAAATGAATTATCATTATACATGTAATTCATTTGTTTTCTTCGTCATGCCAAACAGGGTGATTTGAAAGTTGGTTCCAGAATTATTTTAAAAATCTTGATCTTGAATGTTGAATCTTGAAAAAAAAAAAAACAATCACAAATTCTGATGACAATGTGTGTTGTACATATCTGTGAGAAGTTTATTTTTTCTCAGTTTTGCACGCAATGAAGCAACGTTTTCTCATTACCTTTCCCCAATATTCGACAGTGTGTTGGGTGGATTTTTCAAGAAAGGATCTTTTATTAATACAATGAATCACTCCAACTCATTAAAAAAAATTAGCAGAAAAGTATTATATACTTAAAAATTACTCTTTTTAAAGCAGAGAGTGTATCAAAAAACAAAAAAAAATTGAAATAAATGACAACTGACTGGAACTCTTCTCATCAACAATGTCCAACACGGTGATGATTTGTGAGCCTTGTTTTCTGTTGATGTTATTTTTTATTATATTGGGATGTGAAGAGTTTCGATGCTGCCTCAGCAGTCCCTCTCACTTATTAGATTGTCATGGAAATCTGGGTGACGGACGGTTGTATACATTGCATTACAGTGCCGTCTTTATCGAGGTTTTACTGAAGATCTTAACAATTTAATATAATATAATACATATAAAATTTAATTTTATATTACAAGTAATTTGTTTCCCCATGAAACTCATTGCAGTCCCTTGAGTTACATTGAACTTGACAATTCTTCCTAAGTAATTTAAATTTTTTGTTCTTCGGCGCTTTCCAATAAGAAATCAGTGCTGTGGCAAAATTAATTTAAAACAGTTAAAATTAAATTAAATAAATTAAAGCATTAAATAAATTAAAAATTAAATAAATTAAAATTAAATTTGCTAAGAAAGCTTGATTTTGCAGAAACGAAATATTTTTTTTTTGTTTGTAATGGTATTAAACAAAATGTTAAAATTTTAGGTAAAATTGAAAATTAAAAAGTTTTGTCTTGTGAAATGAAAAACTGCGAACTGCCTCATGGCATCATGGCTTGAGTCTCCCTTTCTATTTCATTGTTCGTTACTTCTTTCCTACATTTTTGTCACCTCTGCATCTTTTAGTTTATATAAATCGACAAAAGTAGCTGACAGAGATTTCAGACGGAACAAATTGTCTACTTTGATTGAAATCATGAATTCAGTGGAAGCTAACAAAGCAGAAGGTGTCAGTAGTGACGATGAGTTCATTGGTCCAGATTATATGCCGCATTAAAGACATTGACAACAGCGCTCTGTTTGCTTCAAATGGAGTGATTTCTGTCGTTGAACATAAATCAACATGATGTTTCTTCAGTTGTACCTAAAAGTTTTTAAAAATTATATCATTTTTTGTTTGTTTTTCATTTTTAGCGGTTTGTCGGTTGGAGGGTTACATTTGTGCCCGTCGCATCTTTCATCATCACCACCCTTAGAGTTAACGTTATATACCACATCTGTTTGGTTCCCATCCTGAGCTTGGCCTCAGTTTTGTTTGCAATTGGGCAGTTTGTCTGGAACACTCGCTTGATCTTTTCCAGCTCTTTTCCGATATGTTACAAGCCACTCAAATGTTGCTCACAAAAGTGGCCAATAATCCGACGAAAAATCCCATTTTTCGCAATATGTTCCAGTTACCAACTCGTTCAAATCTACTCTTAAGATAAGGAAGATCTCACTCAGTCTCCTCAGTTTTCTTCCGTTTTCGTGGAATTTCATCTATTAATAGATGGAAGGAGAGGCAGTGTGGGAAGTCACTGACTTAGAAAACGACCATCGAAATATGGGTGGCAGGAGGTGAACCTGGGAATAGTTTCTCCAGCAACCTATAGTGTTGTGCTTTCTATCGAGAGCCCTCACACGTAAGTGGATCTCGTGAGTTCTGTGCTGAATCCGGACAGACAGATTTGTGAAGCCTTTGGCAGGCAGTTGTAGTTTGCAACCGTTGTAAGTGCTTTTTCATGTCGAACATTGAATCTTGACTCGGGCTAACCATAATTAAACTAACATTAGGAGGAATCTTCGCTCCAGTTCTTCACTGCGCCTAAAAATTAAATGAATTTAAGTCATTTCTCCAAGCGTGTCCATATGGACACAATGGCATACCGTCAGCTTGCAGTTCGTCCATGATCTCCATCACAAAACAAACCTTGTGCTACACTCGTTTTAAATTCACAATCAATTTATCTACGGCCCTTATTGCGCCTCAAACCTCGAACCCAATTCAAATTCGATTCCCTCCTTTGGCAATCATTCATGTTACAACTTTGAAACAATCATACAAATCCAAAACAAAAACACAGCCCGCCCGGAACAAAGAATCAAGGATCCTAGAAGGCTCACAAAATTGGTTAACACCTAAGATAAACAAGCCGCACAGGAACGCAATCGCTTATGTTTTCATTGTGTATTGCCAGTGTAACGACTTAAAGTGACGCACAATCGTGAAGGTCCTTTTCTTTCATTCCGAACAATGCAGCACACAATGATTGCCCTAAATATTTTCTCCTCTGCCCCGTGAGCTGTTTTTTATGCTTCCCCCTTACCGCTGTTCCGTCCTCTTGATCCTCAGGGGAGGCTGTAAAAACATCATCTTCCTAATCACGTTTAGATGGTCGTTGTATGAGGTTGTCTGGTGATTAAGGATTCCTGACCGGGAAAAATGCTTCAACTGGTTTTGCGCCTTGTCGGCTGGCAATGTGCTCATAACTAGGCATGGGGTGGCGGCGCTGCGCCCTTCCCCTGGCAGCGTTTTTATGACAACGAAATGGGCGTATCTAATCGAATGCGAATGCGTGTGTAGCTTATCGTTTTTTATGATCTGCCTGTGGGCTGGGCGAGAGGATCAATTGATTCTATATTTTCAATTCTATTATACCATTAAATTCATTCGTCTTTTATTCCGCTTTTTTTTTTGTGTGTCCATTGAGTGTTAGTTTTTTTGTGTTTATTGGAAAATCAGAGCGTGTGACTCGTGTTTAGGTGGTTGCGTGATCTATGCCTTGTGTGTGACGTGATCAGCCGGAGGAGGATGGTCAGCCTGCAATGTGGTGTCGGGGCACAGATGGTGAGATCGAAATTCGCAGTCAGCGTGATGACCTAGTAGGGGGACAAGTCTGCTCTCAGCTCTAGTTAACAAGGTCAGTTTTAAATACGTTTCCAATAATATCGGGGTATCGAGGGAAAGGATTAAGGGGGTTAAAGTGTTGCCAGAAAGTCTCTGAAAGCATAAAAGGGTGATTTTTACAACGTTTGATTGTTAACAGAAACATACGAGAATTGCAAAAGTGACAACCAATGGACAAACCAATGATTGTCATTTCCGCACATTAACCCTCCGTCGGACACTCAGGTCTGGCCAGGCACACTTAATTTTAAGCGTTATTTACTGATATAATATAATAAAAAAACAATGCTCTTAATATACAGAGAAATTAAATATTTCGAAAGGAGCTATGGACTTGTCATTCCTGGTAGCTTCTTAAAATTTAATTTATAGAGGGTAAACGGCCGAAAATAGAGGACCTCAAGCCCACACGCCCTCAAAACACTCCCGAGTTAACTTCGATCAACTCGGTTGTATGCATTGTAAAATTGTTCGTAAGACCACTAATCGTGCGTTTTTGGGAAGCCACTACGGAGTATGACAGCCAGAAGCCGCTGAAACCGTGTTTCAGACTGACGGAGCAACTGGTCCCCTTGTGAAAGCGTGGTAGTGAAAATGGTTTCAGCCTATATCGCGGGGATAGCTGGATACAAATTTTATCGCATAATAGAGCCTATGGCGACATGTCATGGCCGTGTGCGACTTTAAAAAGTTGATGGGAGTGATTAGAGTTTACATAGCATCCGAGAACTGCGACCAACACATCTAAAATCGACTTGTCATTCCTGGTAGCTTCCTAAAATTAAATTTTTTACCGATTTATGGAAAACTCCATGCTCTGAATGCTTTAGAAATTTGCAAGAAATGAAAAGACAAAAAAGACACCTTCGGACGGACACATGGTGCCTATCTGGACCCCATTAACGAACCGTTTTTTTGTCGTTTTGTTAAAAGAGATGGACGACCAAAACGTGCTTACATAAGCTGGAACCAGTTAGCCACTACTCTCTGCAATGACGAGTGAGCTCTACCCACAATTTCCCAAAAAACTCTCAACGTATGACCTTATAATAATTTTCAAACTAATTTCTTTCTCTAGGAAATCAAATAAAATAAAGACTGGCTTTGTAAGTGCTATATTAGCTGAGATGCATGCGTTTGAATTTGATGTTTCCCATTTTTTTCCTTTGTACGCAGTATTTGTTGGAATACTTTTGGCCACTGTGCCATACCACAACAATATGCTTAAATCATCAGTGTTGTCAAAATTGGATTGTAAATGACACATATCTCCATACAAACGCTTGTGAATTGATATTGCTTAGCTAGGCATCATGTGTCCGTGGGAAGGTGTTACAATATGTGTCCGACAGGGGGATATATAAAGGGTGATTTTTTGAATTTTGAATTTTATATAAAATTTGAATCAATAGTACGTTCCATATAATTTAATGTTTGAAGATTATTTCATGCAAATGTTGACCTTGACTGCGCCTCAAATGGTCCATCCGCTTAGTCCAATTCTGGCATACTCTTTCCAACATTTCGGCCGGTACCTCACGAATAAATGCTTCAATGTTGTCTTCCAATGCGTCAATTGAAGTCGGCTTGTCTGTATAGACATGAGCTTTAACATAGCCCCACAAAAAATAGTCTGAAGGCGCTAAATCGCACGATCTAGGCGGCCAATTGACCGGTCCCGAACGTGAAATAAAATGTTCACCGAACTCGCCTCTCAATAAGTCCATTGTTGCCCGTGCTGTGTGGCATGTGGCATGTGGCACCGTCTTGTTGAAACCACATGTGATGCCAGTCAAGCTCTTGCATTTTGGGCAAAAAAAGGTTGGGTATCATCTCACGGTAGCGCTCACCATTCACAGTTACGTTACGATTCGCATCATCTTTGAAGAAGTACGGTCCAATGATGCCACCAGCCCATAAACCGCACCAAACTGTGACTTTTTCTGGATGCATTGGTAGCTCTTTCAATGCTTCTGGCCGATATTCACTCCAAAATCGACAATTCTGCTTATTTACGTACCCATTGAGCCAAAAATGAGCTTCGTCGATGAACACATGTGATGGCGCGATGAACTTTCTTAACAGAGCACGCATTTTGATACTAAAATCCAATAATTTGCAAGCGTTGTTCGTTTGTAAGACGATTCATGGTTAAATTATAGACCAAACTGAAGAAGTTTGACAGTGAAACAAAACACGAAACGTGCGTCAGCAGTTAAAACCAGTGTTGCCAAAAAGATAATAGCTAAAAAATCACCCTTTATTACATATGAATGAATATAATAGAGAATTAGGTCCACCGTGGATACCTCAATAAAATAATGGGTAATCTGGAAACGACTTAAACTACAAAAAAAAGTGGGGGCGCCAAACGAAGGGCTTGCACAGGGCGCTCATTCCGCTCGGGCCGGCCCGGAGGAGAACGAATGGCGAATATGAAACTCGACATTTTTCGGGTTACTGTAATAATCGTATAGCTATGTTGATAGAATTTGTCGCTTGCGTGTACAGTAGAAACACACAGAAATATTATGTTTACATGATACATTGTTGAAGAGCAGATTTGTGAAAGGTAACTCGGTAGAAATCGTCTTATTTAGACTCCACGCCACTTTTGAAAATAAATTTAATATTTCAACCAAATCCCGGATTTTATTGACGGAAAACCACAAGGGCGAACATTTATATCCACTTTTGCTGGCCACTGTACATGGTGACAGGGACTTTTTTCTAAGATATGCAGTATAACTCTGATGGCAAAATAAACAAAGGATGGATATTTTTTTTTTCGCCATGTTGCGAACTATTCTTTGTGCGTACTCTGCCTATTTTTACCGCGGGAGAAATACCGTCCAGAGAGATTTATGTTTAAGTGAACATAGTGCTAAACTTTCTTGTGAGCATATGCTCCCAAAACAAATGAGACGCATTTCTACCACAGTCCTACCGACCACAGGCCGACGAGTATAATTTCTTAACTTTCATTCCTGTACTTACCCCCGAGCAAGAAAGAATCCTGTCAGCAAATTCACTGCGACGCCTATTTGACAAGCACGCATCAATTTCAAAATAGGTCCTGATGTTACTTAGGGATCATCCCGCACACTCCCGTTTCGGTAACAAATCAATTGTCACATCATATCGATATCATTCCAATCCACCCTTAAGATGCTCTCGGATTATCACATCTGTCAACAAAATAGCAACAATATGTCCGTAGACAAACCAACAGTCTCTAATTAATTCAAAATCTCCTCATTCATTGCAGCATTCGTATCCGAGCTCCGCCACACCGAACCCACAATTATACATGGCTGTCGCCTGCAAGCCGCACACACACGCTCCGCAGCCCCATGCGGACGGGTGGGCGTGGGTGGGAGTACGCAAATTAATTACATTCCCAGGACTATTTTAAGGGCAAAGTGTTTTAATCAGGCGGCGGCGGCAGTCACAGCAAATCCCAACCCAACCGGGACGGGAGACACCTCCAGTGCGTCGTCGTCGTCGCCGAACGGTTGGGGAGCTGGGGACATTTAACACCAGAAGGATATGCCGTTTGATGTTAATTTGTGTGCACGCACACACACGATGTCGGTTGAGAAGGTCCCCCGACAGCAGAGCGTGAGTGTGAAAGTGAAAAAGGATGTGCGAGCATGTGAATGGGTAGCAAGCGTTTAAGGCCCACACAATGCCTCTTCCTTTGTAGTGTCAAGTCAAGCCAATTGTTCAAAAGCTGCCAAGTCCTTCAGGCACAAATACACACCTAAGAGAGCAGAAGTTTTCCACCACCCACCCAGCTCCAGCCGGTGTGCCTGAGGAGCAGTCAAACTGTTGTAGGCAGCCGTCTGGTGATGGGGAGATTTTAATTCGATTAGACAGAAACAATTAACGAAATAACGCGTCGCTTCAAAGCGGTGCCATGTCGGGAGGAGTTAGACGCTGTGAATGGCTGGCGTGGAGATGAAGTCTGCTGGCACACGTGGGCCACGAGCGAATGTGTCGAGACGGATTAATTACCTGGTAATTGAAATGCGTGAACGGTGGTTAATCGGCTGACAAGTGATTCGCATTCAGTGGGAGTAGTTTGCGGCTGTGGTGGCGACTGATTTGAGCTGAAAAATATGGTTGACAGAGGGTGCTGAAGTGGTTTGACTGAATTGAATGCGTGAAGGTGTTTGGTGGGAAAGAGCTCTCAACACTTGACATTAGCTTGGTGCGAAATAATACGTTTTAGAGGTTCGACCTAGAACTTGGGACATTGTCGAGGACTGAAATAGCATAAGAAAATATTTAAAAAGGGCCTTTGGAGTAAAAAATAGTTGGCATAGTAGGCAGTTGGTAAGGCGGCGCTTATGTGACCTCGTCAGACGACACAGCAGTTGGACGTGAGAAGGGCATCAGGAAAGTATTGCAGCCTCCGTCTGAAGCAGTTTTAATGTCGGTCGAGTCAATGGTGAGAACGACATCAGAAGTGCTTAAGTCCAGGGTAATAGGGGCTAAAGTCCAAAGCAACCACTCATGCTGTGCGTGCTATTCCCCTCTCATGACTGGAAGGGCCTACAGTTTTATGACCAGTCCTAGTGATACTGACAGCCTTATTTTCTGTGCATTGTCTGTGGTTAATATGTGGATTTTTGCAGCTCCTTTGATTCGAGTGTAAGCATGACGACTTCCAATGTGGCATGACGACTTCCAATGTTCGGCGTCACATATGCTGGTAGGGATACAACGGAATTCACTAAACCATATCGGCACACCAAGTCGCTGAGCTGACTTAGGCCATCATCACTCACAAGTTCGTCAAAATAGTGCTCAGCCCTCAACGGTCGAAGACTGAAATTCCAATTAAGTGCCAGTAGTCATCACACGTTACTTCCACTGATATTAAATATACAGTGAAGGCTCCTATCCTGGACAATTCTCTTAGGCGGACAATCCCCTGGATCGGACAGTTTCTAACGACAGTACATCTTGAACTGAACTGTTCCATACATTCCCAAGGACGGACAAGTGCCTTGGCCGGACAAAGGTGCTGTGAACGTGGCTCGCCGCCTCTGGGAGGCTGAAGCTTATGCTCCTAATAACTATGCCAATAGATTAAATTGTTATTTTTCAAACAAATTATCGAAAAAACGTTAATTTTTGTAAACAGGCATAACTAATCAAAAATGCCAAGAATCACATGTTGAGAGAGACAGTGCGTCGCTTCCGTGAGATTACGTTGCCCTCACCGCTCTCATTTTTCTTATAAAAGCCAAAACGTAGCACTACGCAAATGGCATGGAACCGTTGAATAGTTCGGTTGAAAATCGATGTGACGCATCAACGCAGCATTCTGAAATGGACATTAAACTCCCTTTCTGCATTCGACACGTCCTGCTCATCGTTGCTCCGCTCAGTGTATGTGTTTTTCGTCTGACAGGCAGTTTTTCTAACAAGTACAGCTGTCATTGTAAATTCTACTGACTTCTTTAAAATCAATATTCGGCGTTATTTCATCTTAGCAAAGTGAATGAAAACCGCACATGGAAATTCGCTCCCATAAAGTGGCTTAACTTCTAATTCCCAAATTCGGCGTTATTTCACGGCACCGTAATTACGTGATATTATTAATATTTTGGGCAGATGTGTAGAACGTGTTCCTGCTTGCTACGAAAAATGTCTAACGGTCTAACGGTTATATTGCAAGACACACAAAATTAAAATGGACGGCCACTTGAGAGTGATGTGCTAATTCGTATTTATTGTAAATACTATAAAATAAAATTGCGAGCTAGTGATGCGATGATTCATATTAATGGTGCATTCACGTGTAATTAGATTCACGTAAAAAAGGAAATCGCAAATTGCGTGTCACGTACTATCAAGGGCTCATCACGAGCTAGTGATGTGCTAATTCGTAGTTATTGTAAATTCACGTGTAATTAGATTCGCGAGAAAAATTTAATCGCAAATTGCGTGTCACGTACTATCAAAGGCTCATTACGAGCAAGGGATGTAATAATGGTAATGGAATTTATGGTAAATTCGCGTGTAATTGTCTCGTGTAAGTGTCACGTACTATTAAAGGCTCATCACGAGCTCATTTACGCAACTGATCGTAGAAGTTGAAAGCAAAAATCTTAAGAATTGGATTTGAATTTGATTCGGTGGGGCGAACACGCCTGGCAAGTCATTGAGCGTTTTCCACTAGCATTGCTCTCAATCTTCTTAAGACTTCACCTTGAAACTGTAACTCTATTTGGGCGAGAACAACAGTGCACACATCAAGAGGAGATGCTGATATCATATAATTGTAGCACAGCCCAGACGTTCTCAATTCTCCTGATGGCTGCAGAGGTATGATATGTTGTTTAAGTTGCCCATTCTGGTGGCAAGCATCAGTCAGATTTATGTCAGAGTAGGCCTGTTGTTACCACGCGGATCTTGGGGATGACCTTTTGCGTACCACTCCACGGTTGATTGCTTTACTCTATAATGTTAAGTCCCAACGGGCTAGTGAAATTTCTAATAAACCAGCATCCTCCGTCCTGCATCACATACGGCTGTTGGTCACGTGAGATGGAAAGTCCGACTTCCAACCACTCTAGGAGGTTCCTTGTGGTCTCCAGATGTTTATACGAAAACGGGAAATACGAAAATAACTAAATCCAAAGGCTCACTATTTCACATTTGCCTCACAATCGCTGCGTCTGCTCCGCAGACATGATGCCAGAAATGCCATAGAGCCCGAAGTCATTCAAATAACCAATCCATGAATATGCCTGTAGAAGGATCTCCTCCAGCTAGACCTCCGAATGCATTCCTTGAAGTAGCATGTGCCCCAACGGGCTCACCGCCAACAGCACAAACCAAACAAGTTCTCATATATTTCGAAATTTCTGTTCCTTTTTTTTCAGAATTTATTCAACCCCAACATATCTGGCCTTATATACAACAAAACTTTATACAACACACTCAATTCCCACATCCCGCGTTCCTCACTAATAGCAATAGTTGTCAGCCACAAGCCACATCGTCACCTGGCAGCACAATTAGTGATAGCGACAATCATCCCGGCAACACGAACGGCAGCAGTTGTCTCACCAACAACGGCGGCACCAATCATCTCCACAATGACAGCAATCCTGGTGGCGGATGCTATGGCGAGGACAACCGAAGACATCAGGGCGCCACCACGGAGAAGCAAGTGATAGCGAAACCCATGCCAAGCAGGCCAACGCCCTTCCTCCCGCACGGTCTCAATCATCCGCATTTGCATTCCCTGCTGGCGCACTGCAGAAATCCCTACATGGGTGGTGAGTAGCCCGAGCACAGCGGGGTGGTAATTATAACAGATTTCACATGCATGCGTGTTCTTGGTTTCAGTTGGGGCACAGGTCTTCCCCCTGCCGCCGGGCCAGGGCTTTCCCTGGGCACACTCGACACGCGGCAAGCCGAGGCGTGGTATGATGCGGCGAGCGGTGTTCTCAGGTAGGTGGCCAGACACTCGGGCTCCGTCCTCGCAATTAACAACATCTCCTTCCCCTCCTCGATTTCCAGATTCCCAGCGGAAGGGCCTTGAGAAGCGTTTCCAACAGCAGAAGTACATTAGCAAGCCGGACAGGAAAAAACTGGCGGAACGTCTCGGACTAAAGGACTCACAGGTATGTGCGACGTCATTTTCAAATTTTTGGCAACCACATCACGACTTTCGACTCAATTCGCGGGCAGCCCTATAGACTGCAAAAACACACCACTCTGCTCGTCTCCAGCAGCAGCAGTCCCTTTGCAAGCGACTCCTGTATGGTGCCACGAGGCCATGCCTCCTCGTGACGTCGTCGCCGTATACAGCACAATACACGCAGTCCTCGCTCTCACTCCTGCAAGAGGTTGCGCAGAGTATCCTTGGAAATAAAACTCCGCCCCGTGAGCACACCGATTGTTCGGGGTGACTACAATGGAATCTTCGGCATGCACCCTTCGCCACCCCGCCGCAGTGCTGGTTGGCAAGGCAAGGGCATGTCGGATGGCCATTCTGGAATGGAAGTTCTTCGTTTAACCATTTTACTGGCGAAGGTTGTTCGTTGTTCGTTGTTCTTTCTTTTGTCGTCCTTCGGCGAGGACCATCCCTATTCTTAGGATGCGCAGTCGCTTTCTTTGTGGAGTCCTTGTGCGAATGGCGGGGGAGCCCCAGCAACAATGCGTGGGAAGAAGAACGGAAAAATCAATTTGAATGCATTGTCCGGGGGTATGTGTGTGTGTGTGAATGGGCTGGGGTTACGATGCAACTAAGTAATTGGTTCGGCGGCGGCGGTGGTTGGGCTCACCAAGGAGCACCCAGGACCATTTAAACGATTTATGATACCGAACAAGTATCTAAACTCACTCAAGTCAAGTGGGAAGGTAGTGAGTGCAGCGGAAAAAAATGAATGAATGGAAATGCATTTATAATGTCCTCACCAAAGTCATAAATAATCGTACGCAAGGACGAAGAGTAATTTGTAAGCAATGGATCCAAGGGGGTGGTGAGGGGGACATTGTCGATGCGGTCATTAAAGGTCAAGCGTGGGAGGAGGGCGAGATTCTGTTTTAATGGCATGACTGGTTCTGGAATCCTATTCAATTACCATAATCGTTCACGGTTGGGAGGATCTTTGAGGATGGAGGCTATTTTAACGGTGCATCTAATCACACTTTGTACATGAACGACTCAATGAGTGGTAGTTCTGTATGTTCATTGGGTCAGGATTGGAACGCTGGTGAATCTGGGAACATGGGCATTTCACGGATGTGACTTGATGAAGGTGTCCAACCTTGTTCTGCGCATGCGGTGCACAACTATGGACTGATGAACTGCTACCTTTGAGCGAACGTTCAAAGATGGTACTACTCGAAGTTGTCTTTGTTACTCAGAGTAGTCTCCTGTGACTAAGGTGAACCTAATAAATCCAACGCCTGAAATATCCATTCGAACATAAGAACGCCACGCACATCGCATTTGGCACTTTCCAAGACAAGAACACCTTCTTGTGGCCAGAATCTTGCCTTTATGATTATATGGGTGGCACAAAGCCCGTAGAGGGCATAGCCAGCGCTTTTACAGTTTCTTGTGTGTTATTGTCTTCTCACGAGTGAAAGGGACCTACTAATTTCATGCCGACTCCGAAAGGCTAAGTTTTAGCCTTGCCAATGACTCGCATGAGGTGGGCCGTGGAAATTATTTTTGTCGAACTGCGATTCGAACCTAGACACCGCAGACTCAAGTGCGTAGGAGTCGACGTAGAGACTCACAAGTCCACGGCTCTGCCATTGACACGAAAAGGAAATCCCTACAAGGCACATTGCCTGTACAACTGCTTGTTTAAATTGCGATACACGCAACTTCTCGAATTTCGCAACAGCTGACTAAAACTACCCCAGTTTTCATTGCTTGCGATAATCGCGAGTGCACTGTATGTAAACCGAATGTTTTCTAATTGGTCATCTGTTGATGGAATTGACCCTAGTTACACACGCAGAACCACAATCTTAGACTCACATCCTCTGCTGTTGTCCAGCGCTTACCGGAGCAAGACAACAGTGTCTATTCAAACCCTAGAATTGCTCAGGGAGATATCCAGAGTGAACATCAAAGACTTGACGGCGTTCAGGAACGAGCCGCACGATGGTTCGAAATGCACATTTCAGACTTGCGTTTTGACGGCACGAGCTAATTACGTTCTCAAAGACCCACCACCATAGACATTCACCCGCAAGGAGAAGGAAGGACCACGTCAGAATTTGAAGCGGAAGCTTTCGAAACTGAACTAATGCGAACCTACCAGGTTCCACCCTACATTTTCGGGATCTGTAAAACTCGCAGTTTCTGATAAAACCTCGTTCCAGTGCCCTTGAATTCGTCCGTCCATGAGAGGTTGTCATACCGAACAAGCCTGCAGCGTGAATATCAGTTTACTTTGTTGCTCATTTTGTCTCTTTCTATTTTCTGTTCTTCTCACACTATAATGTCCTGTCAAAGACAGCTGTTATGGCGACCATTTAAAAATTGAGAGCGACTGACATTTCTTTTGGCGGGCACTTATAAATTGGGAGCGAGTGACTTGACAATTGAGAGCGAAAGCACTTCAAGCTCGGTGGAAATCACCTATTGAGAGAGGTTTCAGTAAAAGTTCATTCGGACCCCGAGGTTTCGGTTCAGTGCAAATGTAGCATAAGACATTTTCCGAAAATTTAGGTGCTCATTCTATCATCAGTAGCGAGACCAAATATGAACTTGGGGCAGACCAGAAGAGTATTCGACTCCAAAGACTCGCCCCTATGGGCCCGCACACAAGACAAGTGGGGGGAAATCCTAACCAACTTGGGATACGCAACTCGAGGCAGTTGGTTTCAAATCGATGAGAGGTTTGGTGGTTAAGTAGGTCGTGGTTCGTGGCGGGACACTCTGCCCTCCTCCAGGACAGTCGGCCAATAGGCTCCGTTCCTCACAACGGCCGACTGATTATGAAGTGTCTGGGAGCTGTTCTTGAATATTTCCGCTGCGTCATAATACTTGATCGTTGACACGAACAGAAAAACTCAAATTTTAACGAGTTGTTGTGTACATCAAAGTGCGCATTAATATGTCCCAGTCTTCACATGGGTACGAAAACAACAGCTTCTTGTCTTGGGATGCGAATGAGACGGTTTCTTCATCTGCTCTAATTTGAACTCATGTACAATTCCCTACCTCGGTGAGTCGTATTTCTCTGCTGTAGTCTTGGAGTAAAAATGAGCGAACATCTGATTAAGAGGGAAGCAGTTGAACGGGTGGCCATTTAAAAATTACTTGCTAACAACGTCCGTCAGCATCGCTCATGTCTCAAGCGATTTCAAGTCGTGTGAATTATCCAAGAGTAAATTGTGTCCGTTACTTAACGCGCACGTAACGTTCTTGGCTTCTGGGCAGTTTTCCATTCTCGGCCATTAGACAGCTGCTTAATGCGCCTTACTCTGCGCCTTATTCACCACTCAATGACCGTGGTGGCGAAGCTTTAACACTTCGTCTGAAATAATTTTGTTGCTACTTGTGTTGTCCTTAAGTATACTATTTTTGACAGCATTTAGATACAAAAAACCTTCCGTCGAAGGCAGTTTTGTTGGTCACGCACGGGGCTAGTTGGGCCACTTTACACTTGAAATCTCATATCATGATCAATGGAAAGTCCACAATGGAGTGGACATCTGGATCTTAATGAAGTTCTGAAAAAATAAAAATATGTTATCGCAGAAGAACAACATTGCATAGTAAATACGTCAACTTCAAGTGGGGTAAGTTGGACCAAGAGCTGAAAAGTGGAAAAATTGAGCTTCATAAAGGACAAAAGGCTGAATTTACAGCAGAATGCTCCCATGCACATTAGACTATAATATTGCACCTCCCTTCCTCTTCGGAAACTGATATTTGTAACAATTTTGTGTTTTTTTCTACTTGTCAACTTCTGCTTTGGCAGTTCTCCTTTGTTTTTGTTCCTCTTTCAAGGCATGGTGAACCTGGTCGAACTTACCCCACAGCTAGTTTGATGAACAGCTGAGATCGGTTATGCACGGGCTGGTTAATGTATACATTCAATCGTGTTTTATCTGGTTCGTGTAGTCCTTGCAGTTCTTGATTAATTTTGCTTGGCCCAGCTTGCCCCGTGGTCCAACTAGCCCCACCCAACGCTACTCCTGTTCTTTCACTTATGTCCAGCTATGCTTTTGCAATAGCCATTGCAGTGACTAGGAAAAGCTGAATCGTCGCTTTTTATGGGATGGCATGACTCAACACATGTGTAAGGGCTGGGTTGTCATCTGCGGTAGCTTGTAGTGGGGACTGAAAATCGCCACTAGTGGCCAGTGATCAGTAACCAGTTGGAACAGAGGGCCGTTGGGCTTGTGATATCTTCTTGTCATTCCATATATGAAGTATAACACCTGTATTTTTATGTGGTTGTAGTTTCAAGTGTCTCGGAAGCGAATCGTCCTATCGGTGGCATCGGGGATTATATTTTGTGGGGTGAGTTTGGAATTTCTTTTGGATTAAAATAACGAAGATTTGGAGAAGAATTTGTTGGAAAAATACATACTTCCCTCATGGCGTTGAGTAACATTTTATTTCCTTCTTTTGAGCCTAATACCTAAGACCTTAGGTAGGTAGGAGGGGTTGCCAGTATATTCACACTTAGACCAAGTTGGTCCATTGTGATGCCCACAGTCAGACTAATACCACTGATTGACTACTCCAGTTGTAGTTAATATGTTCTCAACGGCAAGTCATGATTTGAAAACCAGATAACAGCGTATTCACTTTAATTTCACCGGGATTCGAACCGAGGAACCCACTAACCAAGGGCAGGCACTTAACCAACGGCGTCATCCACTAGATCTTATTTCACCGATATACTCCAAGTTTTGAAACTGTAGTACTCTCTGAGCATTGTTAGTGACTCGGTGAGAGAAATGAAAGTTGTTGTACGTGGAATCGAACCATGGTTTCCATAGTCATTCCACACTACGCCTCGTCTCGGCGTCCAGATCTAGTTCCATTCAGGTGTGTCGCGTCTCTAAGCCCGTCTTGAATTCAAGACTCTTTCGACTCCTGGAGACGTCTTGATCAGAAATTGTTGTTGTTGTTGATTGGGACTTTCCATGTAGAGTCTTAGATGACATTACACCAACTTGCTTGATCTGCTTCCAAATGAGAACGTTTCCCTGTCCCACGACCTGAGGAGGAGGCTCAAATCAACTTAGGCTATCCTGCGAACATATACATATTATCCACCAGTTCGGCCAGTTTCGTCAAGTTTCGTTCATTTCTAGTGTCACTCGGTGGCATCAAAATTAACGAACGTAAATTGAAGTTGGTGCTGGGATGGCACGTAAATTCCTGGAACTAATTCTGGGCACTTTGACATCAGACGATGCTTCTGCCCACTTTTCGTTCGGTTCTGGCAAAAGTTTAGGTTTACTTAATTCGATTCGGGGGTTAAGTCGTTATGCTGAAGTTTGGTACTCTTACTGCTAGCGAAAGCTGAAGAACGACGACAAAGTTTTCCTCAAATTGGGGTAATTACCTTTTGCCATGATTCTGCACAGTCCCCTCTTCATTACAAGTTCGTCATCCATCTCCAGCTCTCGTCAGGACTGAATGACCAAACCTGCTCTCACCCTCAACCCCATCAACACGTCCAGAAATCTCCGGCCAGTCAGCTGAATCGATTAGGCTGTCCTTTTGTAAACAACCGTTTGTGTCCACCTGAACGACTTTCAATGGAAAACTTGTTCCCACATCGATTCACAATAGCAGCCCTTCCACTTTGAACAATCACCGCCACCACCACCACCAGACACCCTCTCAATGAACCAGTTTCGTGGCAACATTTATGCCAATTTGAACACTAATCGAAATAATTTGATTACCAAACCGATTGCCTTGGCTTGGCTGTGAATTATGTTTTCACTGGCGCTGGGTATGCTTTGAATAATCTCAAGTACAAACATCTTAAGGACTCTACTTGTCCCCCCGCCGATATCCGTGACTGCAATAAAAATGCCTTCGGCCAGATTCCCCTGTCAGCGCACACAGCCGAGAGAGCGGCACGAACCTAATTTAAATAATCGTCCTGCGGAAATGCCATTTAAAACGATTTTCCCCAGCCAAGGATCTCAGACCGGAATAAGGGAAAATTCGATTTTTCTATTCCGTTGAGCAATCTTCACCGAATGGGGTAGTATCAGACTTCAATCGAAAAGCCCGTGTGCCTTAAAAGATGTCCAAACCAGTGTCGTCTGTTTTTGATTTGCCAAAAAAAGCAAAAGAAGGAGAGGAAAAATGTACGCCCTCTGCACAGGAGTCTGCTGTGTGCTTGGGTGTTCGCTTGGGGGGTGGCGCGTGTGTGTGTGTCAGCGGGGATGAATGGGACGACAGCGGCTGCCGCTGGCTTTGTTGCCTGGGCTGCTAAATCACTTAACACCCTCATTCAGAGTTTTCGTGTTCTATTTTTTTTGTTGCCTCCTCCTCGTCCTTTTTATCGAATTTAAAAGTATTTGTTGACTGCAAGTGATTTATTCTTTGATATTCGACTTAGCATGCCTAAGCCAGTGGTAAACCCTTAAATTCAGATGTCTCGCAGTGCGCGCTGCCGACGTGGGTGGTGGTTATTCAATATCCTGCGGGAAATTGTTGCAAATAGCTCAGCAAATAGAGCCAACAGCCCACTCCCACTGTTTACTGTGTCATAGACGCGCGTGCGGTTACAAGGACACAATAGAAGATTTGCATCGTGTTTGCAATCGAAATGTTAGTGCAAACAATTAAGGGGTTGCTGCCATTTCCCCTCACTCTCTCCCATCCACTATCCGTGCCGGAACAATTAGTAAAGTCATGCAGTGGTGTATCTTATTTCTTCATCGGTATCGGGTTCTCCCCCGGCGAGGAGCATGAAAAAGACATCTCATTAGGAAACATATGTCTCGTCGCCGGCGACGGGAGGATGAACAGAAGGAAAAAACCGACAGGAAACATTCGCTTTATCGAAGGCCACTCCATCTTCAGGGTGTGCGCAAAATTTCCTCGCTGTATCCTTGGAGTGGGGGAACGGGGAAACGTCAGAAAAATATGTTACACATTAATCGTTATTTGGTTTATACGAGCTGTTGCCCTCGTTGCGTGGGGTGGGGGAGAAATCATTTAGCTAACAGCGAGTGCGATTAAAGGGAGGAACGAGCGTATTTGTTATCGTTTGGACATTTTTATTAGATGATGGAGTGTTTGAACAGACTTGACAGTCCAAGTCGGACCGAGGGGGGAAATGTGCGAATGTTCCGAGCGAGAAGAGCTGAAGGATGAGGGTAATCAGTGCCAGCTCATGTGTTATTTCGGCTCGAATAATGCCGAATGTCTTCACAAGTTTGTGAGTTGCTTAAGTTCTCCGGGCAGACTTTTCGACGAAGTCTTCTGTTTTCTCATTTTCATGCTCACTTAGAATGACATTAAAGCTGTCAGTTGAATCTGCTTGCTGCGCTATCTTTGCAAAATGGAGATGAAGGTTGGCATCAAGCAATTCTGCGTGTTCTTCCGTGGATAAGAAATCACCTTTCGAACCGTTCAATTTCAGGCTGAATTGTAAAACGTGTGGTAACTGCCTTTGTAAATCTATTTTGGGAAATAAAGTTCTAATACTAGTCGTTTTCAAGTCGTCCAAATCTGATGTCCACCCAATAAACGCTGGCGTTCCTCAAGGTTATGTTCTATCTGCGACGTTTGTTCTCACTTTGGTAAACTATCTCCTCCCTCCATCCTTCGCTAATAGCAGTACTCTCAGATCTTAATATTGGTTTCATACTCACCCTTCGGCCATAAAAATGGAACGTGTGTTTGCTTGGCGCTAGAATCTGGACGTAGGTCTCAACCCGCAACAACATCTCTCTAGAGAGCGCGATTTCTTTCTACAAGTACTCCAAATTTGGCCTTCTCCACTTCATTCTGAGTCGAAGACTCTTGTTGAGCTATGTTGTCCATACGCTCTACATGGCCTAACCACCTTAAGCATACAATCTTTAGACCCCTGTCTGGTGGCTCATGTCACCGTACAGATCCTGGTTGCATCTTTTCCTTCAGACGCCATCAACGCAAACAGAACTAGGTAAGTTTTCTCTCGAAGAGACCGATGGCTTCTTCATCCGGTTTGGAGATTGTCCATGCATCCGCGCCGTGGAGCAGGACTAGAGCGATCAATGTCTTATGTAAATTCAACTCAATCCTTCGAGAGACGGCTCTATTACTCAATTAATTCTTGATTTTTACTGCTTTTCTGCGGAGCCGAGGTATGCTAATGACTGCCTACGACTGCTTTTCATCGCTAACGGTACTGGATACCATAGGCGTCCGCAGAAAATTTTCCAGGGGGCAGAAAAAATTCGTTATAGTAAGAAATTAAGACAAAATATTGGTGCAATCCCAGAGCCAGGGATGTAAGTGACCCACCCTGCCACACCCCCTGCGGGCACCTATGCTGGACATCAAGACTAAGCTGGCTTGAGTCCGCGAACCGAAAAGTCCAAAACTACATCGAAGATAAATCTGCCCGTGGAGACACTCTGTCCAAGACGCCGATGCTTGACACATCCCCTGCGGGCGTCCAGCTGTCTTGCGTCCGCGAATCGGAAAGTCCCGTGGGGACACTCTGCCCAAAACGTCGATGTTGTATGTCCGGGTATACTTCGTTTTCTCCCCGTTCGTCGCCAGAACCATTTTAACCGCTTCCATCACAATTTTAGCTACTTGGAACCGAACCGGAATGTTATCTTATGATGCGAAATGTCTAGAAAGATTCAACGCAATGAATGATTATTCATATTTAACTTCAATTTAAACTTGAGCAAGACGCTCATATTTGGTCAGGCGGTGAAATCGTACCTTCATCCTCTACATAGAACCCGATAGCGAGGGATTAAGAACGGAGACAACAATATCGCGGTGTCAATAGACTCCCTTGAACACTAAGCACTGTGTTGTGTTTTTTAACAAACAAAGCGTGAGCTAGTCAATTGCATTCATCCTCGCCATGAATTCACTAGGAATTTTCCTCGCTCCAGGATTTGGCTCCAGTATTTAGCCGTATCATGTATGTCCTTCCAACCTCTCTGTACACACGCGGAAGGCAAGAACCAAACTCAATAACACAATATACGATCTGTGTGCGTGGGGGATCACTCATCGACTCGCGATGACTCAGCATGTCCAGTAATTCGCTGTGTGCTCTCTGCTCTCTTCGGAGAGATTGCTGCAGTTCGCAACACTCTCTATTTCCTACTAACTACAGCCCCCATCCCGACATTTAAGTTCAGTGGGCACAGGTACCGCCTTCGAACCGGGCTGGGAAACTCCGGACACCTAGGGCATCCGTAGCCCCCTTTAAGCGCTGAAGTTATAAGAACCTGGACTAGTCTAGACCAAGGGCACAGGCACCACCCTCTGAACACTTAGGGCATTCGTAGTCCCTTTTGAGCGCGGAGGTATAAGAACCTAGACGAATCTAGACTAAGTCTTCTGCATTTGGCTGTCTTGTAGGTGCTCCGTGACAATGGGTAGGTTCATGGCCCACGCTGTGTTTCGACCGCCTCCACCTCCATTGAGACACTGTCAACGCGCAAGTGTAGTGTATTGGCAACACTGCGGTAGGGCGTGGGAGGTGCTCTTCTATTTTATAATATTCATGACATGCAATTGGCTGATATCTTTGTTGTCTTGTGTGCATGTTCAATCTTGGCTCAGGGCAGTTGTGATCTGACCACCAGCAAGTGCGGTCGTAGCGGTGAGGCTACACTACACGCAGGAAAGAGCAACTCAAACATACAAACAGTGATGCCAGACTTTATGCCTCTAATTACCCACAGCAATAAATTAAAAACCGTTCTCCCTACGCCTTTGTTTGAAATAGAATATGTAACAGTCAGTCTTTCAGAAGCTTTTTTTTCATTTTGTGTGTCCTAATGTCAAACGTGATAAAATTTGGACATCATGAAAATCATCCCTCATCATTAATGGAAGAAGATGTACAACCACCTCGACTGCAGCGTTATGTTCTGCATGGAAAGCACTCAGTTTTTTTTTCCCTCCATATCTTAAAGTAGCCAAATGCTTTGATCCCGTACTATATCGAAAGACATCACTTTTCCACATGAGTTTGTACAGCAGGCTATGCATGATACCTCGTAGTCGACCGTTGAAACTGCAAAACTGCATCATCTAACCAGCTTGTCTGGACGCTTTTTTCATTTCTTTTCTCCGTCGACATCTTTCTAAAAGATGGACAAAAACGTCAAGCAGCATATAAACAAGGTGAACAAATTATCAGCTCACTCTCGGTCAAACACAATCCGCCCTAGCGGGGCAACCGTTCGAAACGGAAACTGTTCCGCAACGCATACTCCGTCGTACAATGTTCCGCCGCGATAAATTCTTTGCTGAGAGTATCGAACAAATTTGACGTTGGGCTGACACGAATGTTTGTCAAAAAAACGAAATTGAACACCTCGCTGGGGCAGAATAATATACAAATAAAATCAGGCAGCGACACGAAACTATACAATTTTGAAAAAAGGAGGAATTCAGAGCGAATAGGTGTTTCCTTAACACATACCATACTCGGTTCATGGACGTGATTTGAAAAAATCTACTGGAGGCTCAAACATCCAGGTCCAAACCTACATCGCGTCGGATAATCTTTATTATACGACAAGGCATGAGCTCGGTTCAAAACTTGGGCATGAGACTTGACGTTTTCTTAAATGTACACGATTTTGTTTGAAAGGAGTGAAAAATGGGAGTAAAATTAGAAGGGTTAGTGAAAGTAATTTTTTGGCATTGTTTTTAGTGGGATCTATTTCGTTGATTGGTGGGTGGTTGCCCGCTTCTTAATGTTGACGGTGATGACGCGACCAGACTTGTCAGGTTTCAAATAGCTACATCGCCAAAACTGAGAACGTCAAATTTACGTCGCCATAATCGCCAAAATGCTTAACCGTAGACCTGCGTTGAAACAATCGTGTGCTACGTTTCCACTGAACCGAAACCGCGAGGTCCGGATGAACTTTTACTGAAACCTCAATAGGCCGTTTCCACCGAGCTTGATGTGGTTTCGCTGTCAATTTCCAAGTCACTCGCTCTTAATTTATGAGTGCTTGCCAAAACTCACTCGCTCTCAATTTTTAAATGGCAGCCAGATCAGCTGTTTGTTGGCAAGACGTAATAGTGTGAGAACACCAGAAAGTACAAAGAGACAAAATGAGAAATTAACACCAAAATCTACTGAAACTCACTGAGTTTTATCAGAATCCGCGAGATTTCCAGATCCCGAAATGTAGTGCGGAACCTGGTAGGTTCGGAGAAAATTGATTCAACCTCGCGGTTTCGTTCGGTGGAAACGTAGCATTACGTTGGTTGGTAGTTTTCGTATTTCAAAGAAATGCACACAAAAATTAAAATTGTTTAAAGCAAAGCATTTTTTTGTGTAGAATTCACAAGAATGTTTAGCGGTTTCCGTCTCAATGGACGATCTTCTCCAAGAGTTGTTGAATGAGTCACATGACAGTGCTTCGCTTGACATTGGCGTCTGTGAGTTCCTCTCCGTCCTTGATGGAGCAATGATATCTTTCCATTGTCATGCTTCACCACCTGACCAGTTTGGTAGAAATGCGTAAAATAGACTTAACGTTGTATAGCTCATCTTGATGCTATACAGACGCTGTCATATGCAGCCTTGAAATCGAATCGGAAATCGAGGTGGTGAGTGTCGATTTGAACTTCTAGAGATATGATAAGTGGATGATAAGTGATACGAAAAGTGCATCTGTGTTCGCTGAATCTAAAAAAAAACAGAATTTTTGGGCTGCTACGAAATCTTCGTCATTACCCGACGAGAAATCTACATTTTCCAAAATGAAAGTGTCTCTTCAATTAAAAGGTGGCTTTATTTCTGTTTGGCAAGCGTGTCGTCACATAAAGTGCATCAAAATACAAAGTGTAGAAAACGACCAAGTGAGAAAACTGAAATATGTACCTATCCTGATTCCGGCTTATATTTATATTGTCAGGTATGGCAACTTAAGGGGAGCACCCCTTGGTACTGGTAAATGAACATAAATTGTTTTTTAGGCTTGTAACTTTGTATACATTTATTTGAAGAATTAAAAAAGAAGAAACAAATTGTACATGATTCCTCAAACAAAAGCCCTTCTTTTCGGCGGCATGTGATTTCCGCTAACTGGACTATCTGAAACCAAAAATTCCAACGGGATTAGAAAGAGTACATCTCTGGCTCTGTTATGAACTGGGATTATTAATTTCGCACAAAAATGAACAAACTGGCGGACCTTTGAAACATTTTTTTTTTTGAAAATCGCCTTTTTTTCAGCCGCGAATCAAGTAAAGAAGATATTCACCGATTTGATTGAATAGCGTATGAACATTTGGAACCGATTGGATTAATAGTTTTTGAGTAACCTCATGCGCCAGTCGTAAAAACACTGTTTCCAGAAAAACGCGTTTAAAGTTTTGAAAGCAAATTCTTGGGTATACCTACCTTCAGTCAGCTATGTCATATCCATGAGAAATTCCTTCCGTTTCTTCATAGGCTTGATTTGCTTCTGCTCTTTGGTCTCTCCGAGCAATTCTGGCCTCTCTGGAAGCCTCAGTGAGGTTCTCCTCAGCCTGCGTGACGCGCTGCTCGTCGCGCGTCTCTTGGAGTTTGGCTGCTGCCCGTCCAAATTGCACTCTTGTGACAAAACCTTCGTTAAACATAAATGCCGCTGTTTGGACAGCAATTTCAAGAATGTTTGGGGGCAAAATTCCAGACTCAATTGTTGAACGACTCCGTTGTTGTTCTGCGTATTATTGCCCAGACATCGGTGAAGAAGTTCTTGATGGCTCCCTGCACGTCATCGTGTAATTCCGGTGGATGTTTATAGTCTTGCAATGTCCCAGCGGCTTCAGACTTGCGCCACTTGCACCAAGAGTCAGGTCCACGACGGCAATTCATGTGCCTCGGATTTTCATCAGTTGAAATTGTATGATAAAATGAAACCCAAATTTCATTTTTCATATCTTCAATCGAATCGGAATTACGTCGAATCGGTAATCCATAAGAAATAGTCATTTCTTTCAGAAGGTTTTCCGTTAGTTGATTTTTTACATCTTTTCGGCGGTGCGGTGGGCTCTTACCGCTGCTTTCTTTTTTGGCTCCTTTCAATCGTCGGTACATTCTCTTGACGTTTAGAACGCACTCTTTCTTTTCAATAATAAAGTCAGGTCCATAAGGTTGCTTGTTCACAACTGAATGTGAATGTTTTTGTACCGCCGTCGCCTGACGTTTTTGAAACCGAGAATGGAGGGGTCCCCTTAATTCAAATTGATGCCAAAGGCAACTAAGCAAGAAACATTTTATAGAACAAATGCGTACTAATAGTCATAAAAAGCGTATTCAGATTCAAATACTTCGATAACTACATTCAGCTACTAGGAATACGACAGATGTGAAGTTCTATAAATTGAGAAAAACGTGCAATTTTGGGAAAGAAATGAAAAATAGCCAATAGCTCAAGATACCGCCTTTCTCAAAGTGTGGCAATGTACAGATTTTTGTGTCGCCGAAAATTTAAAATCGCCGCTGGAAGCGCGTGGCACGACATATCTTGTCCACGAAAGAAAAGAGCGCGAGTGGTTGTTCGGATTGTGGTTGTGTTGTTGGACAGGAATGTGTCTGGTGGAGACGGTGTGTAACGACTCCCATCTGAAGAAGCGCTCAACCGTTGTTTTTAATGGAATTTGAAATTTCTCTGTAAACGAATTTGGGTTGGTTGCTTCAGAGTAAAGTTATATTTTTTCGCTTCTTGCGCTAATTGCGTTGAAATAGAAGAAAAAATAATAAACCATTTTGGAGAATTGAAAATACCTTTCTTCTGTTCTGGTTGGTATGAAAATACCCTTTCTCCCTTTTAACTAACTTACTTTGAGATGAGATATACCCACAAATGGATTACTACCCTCGATCTGACATCACTGCATGCAAACTGTGGGCTCCCACCACTCCTGTGATACATGCCAGTTCAAATTGAATTAAAGAATATGGGGAGTAACTAAAGAATCACATAGCACTGCGACCACTATAGGCCTGTGGTGCCCCCTTTCCAGATCTAGGTGCTTTTGAGTTACCCTTAGATGGAATGTCCTGATAGAGTGTTTCTGCTAGACTGATTTTGTTCATTATATTGATGTCAGACTTCGAGTGTCCGAGTAGGTGTTCCATGGTTTCCTTAGATTGTCCACAGTGCCTACAGCTTTCTGAGTGCATGAAAAATTGCAAATACGTGCGCCACATAGTATGCTGAGGTCGAGGCTTGTTCAGATTTCGGACTCCTTGTCTCGTGATTTTGTTGGGGTGTGTCAGTTGCTCTTGACTGTTCCAGAATTGGATGAGGACCGGTTGTGAAAGTGTTGTTGTATGTTACAATTATTTTTGGTGAGGCTACTTTTCACCGCGACCTTGAGATCTATTGTGCCCCCCTGGTGTGTGTTTATGTAGATAAATCCCTTAGATGGCATGTCCTGATAGTATGTTTGATAGTGTGAAGGGTAAGGCCGAATAAAAGGAAGTCCTTGCCCCCGTCTTTGCTTGCACTTATGACCTTCCATTGGCCTCGTGGTTTCCCCGCCCTGGCACATACATCAGTTTTAAGCTGGATTTCTTTGCCAGCATGTCGTGGCATTCCCAGCCAGCCCTGTGGTTGAAAGTACAGCTGTTTAGGGCTTTTAGGCTATCTGAGAGTATCATAATTTTTGAATACAATAGTTGATGCTTTACGTTTCTTGGTTTAGGGCGAAGAGTCAAGCTTGGGAGATTGTGGACTTTCTAGACTCCACAGTGCCTGCACCTACTTCACTTTCTGAATTTGACCCCTCTATTCATCCATCCTTAGACGTCGTCATTCATGCCAGGAGGACTGTGGCCCACCTATTCCTCATGTGCTTCTCATACGTCCAGATGCTTGGTCCACTTCTTTCTCTCATCATTCCCTCTTTCTCAAAGAAAAACCCCGGAGCATTACTGTCCATGTACTCGACTTGGTTGTACCAGTGGAATCGGTGTCTCGAACTACGAGGACGAGTTCGGAATTGGCACATTGAAGTAAGGACTCATGCAGAGCACATATATCCGTTGAATCCTCAGCGCTCATCGGAGGTCGTCAGTCCAGAAGTCATTTGTTAATCTCTTTGAAAGGCAAACGCCTCCTTTTGAGACTCCCTTCACCCTGTCGCCTCTTGAAAAACCCAATTGAATGCAATAAACAAAGGCGTCCGATCCCCTTATTCGTGACAACCAGCAAACACGACCATAATGATGATGACTACCAGAGTGCATAACAATGAATCATTTTCAGCCTCCTGAAGTGCAATAATTCATCCATGCACACATCGCCTCACCTCGCCTCGTTGCATTCCCTGGCACTGATCCCAGGACCATCAGCTCGCTCCTTCAGTTGGATGTTTTTTTGCCGCTTTTTTGCGGCAGCAAAATTGATTGTTATCCCTCGGTATCGCACAAAAACCACCCAGACCCAGGGCACTGGTCTTAATCCAGGCATTGTGCAATGAACACAACCGGACCCAGGTCGGCCCAGAGATGCCGGAATAATGGAATGACAGCTTTGGAAATGATTTGTCATATGCATTTGCGGTTGTCAATCTGAATTCGCTCAGATACTGCACCAGCGGACGATAAAAATCGACCGAGAATACTCTTGAATTGTCGTCCTCTGTCCTGTGTCTGTGGCCATCTCCTCGGGCAAAAAACTGAACTCCTGCCAGCTCCACGAGACGTAGCCGTGAAGCCATTCCAAGCCAGCAATTGAAAATTGCTTTCTGACACTTTTTTTGGTGAATGCAGGCGGTTCACACTTTCCACGGGGCGGAATGGGCATTGTGTGTCCTGTGAAACGTCCTGCGGCATAACGAAAGCCGCAAATAAAATGTGCATATAGAGGGGACACTTTGCTGGGCACTGGGTTTGAGGAGGAATGAACGAACGACTGCGGCGACATTGCCTGCTGCTATGGTGTATCGAGCAGGAATGTAAAGCGCTTCTCTGGGTGCACGTAAGCCGCCCATCCAGCCAGTCAGCCCCGATTGGCAAAGGACATCGCTGAATGCACCTATCCATACATAGATACTCGTACAATAAATAAAATCTCCAGTTGGATGTGTGGGAATGGCGCCGGATGGCCGTATGTCCTTTTTTCGGCGGGAGTTGGGGCTTTAAGTGCTGCTCCTGGTGCTCCTGGTGCTCCTGCTGGTGCGGTGGGTGCACCATTGCGGTTAGTGCTGCAATTATTACCATGTTGCTAGGGGTCATTCATTTTGACAAACGGTGCAATTCAGGTGATTCATCATTTTTACAAGGACACCTCTTGAGAATGATGTCCTTCGGTGGGAACAATGATATTGTGGTTCCTGATGACACTTGAGGACGTGTGTCGCTGTTCTCGTCAAGTGTTTACAAAAGGTGTGAACAGCGATGGCGAGTGAGTGATGAAGCACGATGAATGGATCTTAAAGAAAAGGCTTTAAGGCGAAAAGATTAACCAGTAGTAGGCGATGGTTTTGCATGTGTAGTGTGACGCCCCAAGTCCCATGACGGGCAGTGGATCACGAGCGTCTGTTCTAAGCTGACAGATGGAATCGTCGCCCTCATTCGGAGTTGTTGTCCAATCAGTCACCGAGAATGCCGACACCCCTGTAAAAGTGATCATTTAACGCAGCGAAATGAAGTCACTTACCAACTGGAGGTCCTTTCATCATCCCCCAGCACATATCTACGAAATTACCAATTTGATCGATTGGCTTACATTCCGATTGCATCCGATTCATTGCGTGCGTGACCAATGCGGCAACATTGTCACCGCCTTTTACCTCACTGGCAACATTCAGTATAATTGATCAAAATCATTGCATTTGCGACAAATTGACTCAGAATCTTTCGCTAATGATTCCCGGATGATCGATGGAATTGTGACAGAACACTGCACGAGTAGAATTTGTTACGCAAATTCATCACAACCGAATGACTATCAATGCGGGGACAATAGACAATAGACTCAACCATTCAATGACAATTCACCCCGGTGAACTGATGAATGCGCATATTTGTCACACAGACATCCCTGCGCTGGTGGCCCAGACGATGCCAGAGACTTTCCAGATCCTCTGGTGTGTCTATTAATTCAATTATCCCATCTCCATTGTTCCTCTGATTATTCAATTTATATTTTGTCTCCCAGACATTGCTTGTGAATAATGGATGTCTTCTTTTTTTTCCTGCTACTGAGAGAATTTTTCTCTCCAGCGCTCTCTCGAGAGGTAAAGTTTGATGGAACATGGTTGTTAATTGAAAAAGTTATGGATTTGGAAGTAAGGAAGATGATTTCGTTGTGGAAGTTCATAAATTGTTCTTGGATTGAATGGCTTTTGGTTTCTATGGAGACAGAGTGAATTGCATTGAGTTGAGGTGCTTTCCTGCTCTGCACTGAGGGATTTGAGAGGCATTGAGAAATTTTTCGAAATTTGATGAACATATGCTATGCATTTTGCTTAGCTATAAATGACTTCAGTAGCTCATGTTAGAAGCGAACGAAAAGTAGGCACTAGCATCGTCAAATTTGAGAGTCCCCATAATTGCTGTAGGATCTTAAGCTTAATTCTGCTGTCGATTTGGGTTTCTGTTTAGAAAATTGATGTGACAACGACGCCAAAAGCCTTTCAAAATTTAACGAAACTTGACGAAACTTAACGAAACTTAACGAAATGATAAGTATGGTCACAGTGAATCAGTAATGTGTATTCGCACTAGTTTTTAACTTGATTTATGTCTTAAGTCAATTTGGTTCGCGCAAATGATATAAAAAACGCTTCAGAAAAACATGGAAGTAAAAGTATGAAGCCTCTATAGTCTATGCGACTTATTTCTGCCCGAATGCCAATCAATAGTTCCTCATTGCATGTCCTACTCGAACAGCTGGCAGGAATTCAGTGTCACATGCCCAACATAGGGAAGCTTGAATTTGGTTTAGTACACAATAATTCATTGAACGCATTCCTAAACTCTTAAGGATCAACCAAAATAGGCATGAGCAAAGAATGACTCTTGGGGGACATGTCGCTTGGGTGAATGCGCATATATACAACCCCATAGATTGGCCATAATTTAAATACTTCTGTTTTGTTAAGATTCGTTAAGCATGAGCTAGTGGAAGATGAACCGCTTTGCGCATATGCGAAATCGACCGGTGATACAGAATTGCGAGCTGAGAGTGTTAGAAATTATTTCTTGTCCATGAGAATATTGCAACCAGCAGTGATTAGTCTGTCACTGGATGAATAAAGTGTGAACATTGGATAATGTATTCTGATCATCGCCTGATTGTTAGAATTCTCAAGTATCCCATGACGAAAGTCAAATACAAAAAATCGTATAATCAAGTCCACTTTAGACTGGCGAAGCTATTTTCACAAATACGACAGTCATTTTTATGGAGATGTGGGTAAACTTAGGGAACTAGGTAGTGCACACATTACGACACCTACTCTAATGTGCTCGTACTATTGACGTTATTCTTCACTCGATTTACCCACTGGAAATGATAACAAACATTATTTTAGCATTTCCTTAGTACCTGTCCGAGACATCCCATGACAAAGTGTTGAGTTGATTCCTTCGACCGGAATATGAAAATCAGCAACTCACGCACTCTATGACACGGTAGTCGGTGACCGGATGTCTGTAAGTACAACTGCGTCTTAAACACGGCGCCGGCTACTGTTGGCGGCGAAGGCGACTTTCGTATACCCGACGTGTTGTGATTTGCCTATTTACAAAGTCAAGAGAAGAGCAGTTTAGGTACTAGACCTAGACCAAGCATTTCATACGAATTATAGAGAGTTAAAATTTATCAAGGAAAACGAATTTGATGCCGTTGTCCGTTGCTTTTGCTCCCTGCACGCACTGGTTTGGGCATGGCGTGACTTCTCACCCAAGAACATAGCGGTTCACGAAGCCACTGCTGGGTTGCTCGTAGTTCCTTCGGGCCAAGCTTGGATAAATGCGCAAATATACAACCCCATAGATTGGCCATAATTCAAATACCTCTGTTTCGTTAAGAATCGTTAAGCACAGGCTGGCCACCACAGCTTGGTAGATCTGTAATCGAGAAGGCCAAGTTAGCGGTTTTTAACTCAGTATCTCCAACTCTCACCTATGATCATGAAATTTGGGTAAAGACCGAAAGAATAAGATCGCGAATACAAGCTGTTGAGATGAGACTTCTCCGAATTACCGCGAGAGATACAAATTATCAATATACGAATTATAGCTATTCCACTGTAATAGGATGACTTCCGTCGACCGAAATAAAAACTATTCGCGCTTGTTAAAATATTCATACATGACATACGCCAAAATCGTCCCTCTATTCTTCTAGCAATCATTTTAATAAAATGCTTCGATAATTCCATGGCGTTGTTGTGATGTTATCTGCGCGACTAGTGACTACTCACCACTACCGTTAAATGACAATAGCAATTGAAACCAAAATGGTGGTTAAATTAAATCGACCGTTACGATTTTCAATCACGACCTCTGTTTTGAAACTCATTCAAATATTTGTATGCAGTTAATTGAGACTCCTTAAACCCATCTGGCTCTAAGATGGGCGTGATACTAAATACATTACAAATGTGATAAGAATATCATATGCTTTCGATGATGCCAGCAAAGTTCCTAAGTAGGTAACTTTTGTCCGCGAATTATACCCAACGCAGGAATGTGACATAAAACAAGTCAAAACGTGTTAATGCAGCACAAATACCGTTGGATTGGTCACACGCTGAGAAAGTCAAATGAAAACACCTAAAATGGA
This sequence comes from Eristalis tenax, assembly GCA_905231855.2. NCBI lineage: Eukaryota > Metazoa > Arthropoda > Insecta > Diptera > Syrphidae > Eristalis > Eristalis tenax. The sequence continues at coordinate 15,851,126 of HG993126.1, read as the reverse complement.
ATCTCAAATAAGTTTGCCAGAAACGAACTAAAAGAAGCCACAAGGATCATCAAATTTCGAAGTGACTGCAGGCACTAATAGCAAAATACCACGTAAAATTCTTATTTAAGTACCTGGAGAGCGTCGCATTTCGCTTCCACATAAAAAAGCAAATATAAGCTAAACTTAACGAAACCTAACGAGACTTAACGAAACTTAACGAAAGGCATAGACTGGTTGCCGTAGTCACAATCTATCATGAGAATCATAAGTCATCTCACTATAATAACTAGATTGCATGGGAGCTGCATAAACAATCCAAGCAAAAACAGCAATTAAATAAAAAAAAAATGTGGCCGTAGTTGAGATGTGTAGTTACAGACCAGTGACTTGGGCTCCATTTTCCACTAAATCTCTATAAGCAACCACATATTCATCTCCATGTTTGCACCACATTTTTGAGTACATGGGCGTTAATCTCTGAAATGCCATTTATCCCAATACCTTCGCTTTCTCAAGTAAAGACATCACTTCACTCACAGGGACATCATCCACTTACCAATCTCGAAAGTTTTAAAATCCCATCTCCAACAATTCAATCCCATGGACTTGTGATTATTCTCGTCCAACTCATCAACAAATCAAGACCAGACGAACATGAACGTAGCTCACGCAAGGCCAACGAATCTGATTTCTCAGCAAACCATACCCGCCCCAGGGTCATGGCATAAAAATAATATGTTTGCCCAAAAACTTTATCGGACGGATATCCCTTTTCCCGTTCCACCCACCCGCACCACCCGAGCATAGTTGCTACACAATAATTACAGGACAATAGGATTTGCAAGTGTGTACCCATGGAAAAGTTTTGCACTCCCCTGCACACCCTGTACCGGGTTGGCCGGGGCTCCAACCGTATAGAAACTGTGCTCTCACTTCGTTCAGTCCCGCTGCGTTGTAGTCGCAATTCGTTAAATTATCCTTCGTAGCCGTGGCCTTACGGATCTGCATTTGACAGATACGAGAAAAGGCGGGAATCGCTCCCAGAACTGTTTGTGAATTATTACTGGGTGTTATACTGTGTACACCGTACGGGATAATTCCGCAACCCTCTGCCACCACCAGCAGCGGCCGCACACCCAGCAGCAGTAGCTGCACCATTGTCGCTGGAGGACTTTGGAAAATGTTAACTTTTCCCAAAACGCCGACGTGGCACAAGCCAACCCCCATTCACGCTGCAGGCCATTCGGGCGCGGTGGTTGGTTTGCCCGAGCTTAAGTGGTTTGTAATCCCCGTTGTTCCGCTGGTAAGTGTGAAGACAACAAACAATGCTAGCCAACGTCGTCTGTTCACTGCGCGCCCCAGCCGAGGCGCGTGGTGGTTCCGTTGATCCTTGAGAAGCACATAAACAGCTCGCGGTGTTCTTAACAAGCTCACGGATACAAGTGAGTGCGTTTTCAATTTCCAAGTATTTCCCAAAAAGCCGATCCCAGTTCGCATCCACCGCAAAGGGTCACGTGCCGTCGTCGTCGGCCGTTCCATCTGGATCAGGATATTATTCCTGGTCAATGCTTTCGCTCCGCTGATACGGAGGCGGCGATAAGATTAATGATTATGAGGTCTGGTTGTGTCTGTTTCTGATTGAAATTAATTATGAGAGTGAGTCTTGGGAATCGGAAAGCGTAGGAGGTCGAGTGGGTGGCAGCAATTATCCTGACGATTATGGCCGGTTAGTTGCACGGTGGGAGGGGCTATGTCTCTGCCAGTCCTTGGGAGTGTTGCGATTTTGAAACTGAGATTTCCGATAGGATTTCGGGTTAAATGAGGCAGAAAATTGAGGTTATTTGTTGGGTGATTTGGGTTGATGGCTGATTTGATTCCTGCTGCCGGGGACCACGTGAACTTGGCGGGAAGCAGAGCGATCTGGAGAGGATTCTAGGGCATTCGAAAAAATCTGCTTGGCAGCCTCGTGGGGTTGGAATGTAATTTCTGCTGCCAATGGGGGTAAAACCAAATAAATCCTTTTCTTAGCAATTAGCGTCGGAGTGGACAGTGTTCAGAGAGCTTTGTCGACGGCAAACTTAGTTGATGCAAGGGGCTGCTTGCCTGCCTGAGCAAACGATGATGCCTTGAGATCCTGCTCGCATTGATCACAGAAGCACCCAAAGTCTGAGGACTTTTCAGTTGCGTCGTGGTTGTCCCCTTTTTTTCTACAAATTGGACTAATTTCTTGGAAGCAATAATAATTTTGAATTCTCTCTCCCATTCCAGGTCAAGATATGGTTTCAAAATCGCCGCATGAAGTGGAGAAACTCCAAGGAGCGCGAGCTTCTCGCCAACGGTGGATCCCGCGATCAGACGTTGCCAAACAAAAACAATCCCAATCCCGATCTGTCAGACGCCAAATGTGATCGGGCATCATCAGTCTCACCGCCGCCAATGTCGCCGGAGAACCTTTCACCTGGCGCCCAGCAACGACCACAGTCGAGCACAGATGTCGAGGCAATTCCATCACCACCCCTGCTGACCAGCGCTGTTGGCACGGGTAAATTCCCACAGAATATGCAACTGTCTCCGCCGCCCTTGGCCAAGGTCCCAACAACAGCAACCATCGGCCATGATCAATCATCCGCAGTCGCCGCCTCTGCTGCTGCCGCCGTTGCCGTGTGTGACTTTCAAGCGAAATTCAATGCTGAAATGCAGAAACACCTCTCGATGGATAGGAAATTCAAATTCGAACCCGCCGACGCCCAGCAACAGCTTCAACAACAACAGCAGCAGCAGCATCAGCACCACCAACAACAACAACAACAACAGAGACAGAGGATGATCAGTGATCTGTACGAAGGTGCTACGCGGGACAATGCCTTAGGTCTGAATCAGCACTTCCAGAACACGGAGTTCATGAAGATGTACTACGACGACTACGACTCGAATTCGGACAGTGACGAGGAGATCAGTGTGACGTGACGGAATTGAACGGCAGACCTTCAACTGACCGCAGCGATCACGGTCACTTTGTAAATAGCCCGACTTAGTCTTAGACTGGACCCCGCGCCGTGAGGGCATGCCATGGCCATGGTGGCACAGGAAGGCCCGGGGACGCGCTTTTGTTTCATTTCGGTTGACACTTCTTCAGTTGAGTGTCCTTTTGACATCTGACAAACAGCGAATGTACACCTAAGGACCTTTGATTGTTTTTGTAATTTATTCGTTTTTAAGTTTCGCATTTAAGTGATTCTAAGTAACCTATTGTAATATTTATTGATAAACAAGAATTTAAATGGAAAAGAAAAATAAAATTTACCTAAGTGTATCACACATTAAAACAAACATGTCTGCATGTTTCAGGAATGCCTCTTAAGATCAGCAGTGCGATCCGATCGAGATCGCCCATCGACCTGTGCCTAAGTGACAGGCAGTGTGTAGGCAGCGTCACAGTAGCTCTGACTCCGGAAAGAGATTTTCTCCACACGACTCCCTGACCGAAAGCAGAGACACAGGCAGGTGGTACTTTGGAGGGCGCATGATGGGCGACAACGCAATTCAATCACAACCTTGGCCAATCAAAACGACACTCAGTGATGATTGGTTTCACTTTCAACCGACACTCATGCGAACACAGGTGACAGAGTCTTCTATGACTAGGCAATGTCTGCGGACATTTCGCTCAGGGCGATAAATGAAGCTGCACTAGCCTTCAAAGAGCGCCACGTAACCAACTGGTTGACTGTCACACATTTCGACAGCCGGAAGTAGCATCAGATTGTAAAATCGTTCAAACTTCAAAAATTGTCCAGTTATGGCAACGGAACGTTAGTGAAATACTCGAAGCTTACTGTGATGCTCTGCAATTGGCATCCATGCGTTGCCTCATCTTTCACAGTCACTATTGTAGAAGCTGCCGAGGCAAAGAAGAAACCGAAGAGGAAACTCTTCCTCACCAGCTCGTTGAGTGAGGGCAAAGAAGAGGATGCAGTTTCGGAAAAAACTTAAATATGACCAATCTGCGAACTTGATCTGATCTCATGCACGCTCATGCCTATTCTAGTCGCCCCTCTTTATGTGCAACTGCTTGGTTTTAATTAAGGAAGTTCATTGATGTTTATCATTAATGAGCCGCATCTGTACGTTGCGAGGGCACCGGTAAGCCCGCCTACCAACACCTTGGAAATGAAACACATTTGACGAATTTTCACCTCAATTCGCAGCAATAAGAATTCAACGTTCCTTTTGAATAATTTAAATTGTTACATGGTGCGGTTTTTTCAAATTTTCCCGCCCGCCATCTACATTTCATTTTGGAAGACAGTTGTTACGGTTTGTGTACATGCTAAGTAAGTGTGGGGGAAATTTCTGTTCAATCAGTTGAATTTGAACATATTTATGGAGTCGATTGAAAATGAAATGAAATGTGTAAATTTATAAAGGCTAAAAGACAGGGTGACCAATTGGATATAAAATCATCACTTAACCGACAAAAAAGGATCCCTTCCCATCTCTCATCGACACCCTTCATTATTAGTGCTAGGAAATATTTTGGTTCACAAACAATATGAAGACGATTGAATGTTTTTCAAAACAATTTGTTTCTTTTTATTAGTTTAATGTCCTCCATTTCCATTCCATCAACTGCGGAGTCGAGCTGGTCACTCGTCAATTGCAGTACATTCATTGAGAGATTATTCACTGGCCGGATAAGCTCGAGCGTCAAAGGGTGTCGCCTAGCACAAGCCACTGTCTTTAAAACGGACCATAGTGTGTAGTAAAACGGATGGGATCAGGGATGCCAGGTGGCCATTCATCTTTTTCTGTCGAGTTGAAATTCGGAACGTTATTTTTTACCTTATGAACGGCAGCGGTGTTTTGTTTAAAGGATCAGAGCTTAGTTTCAGAAAGTATTGTGTTAAGAGACTTGACAACAACACCTTTTGCATGCAAATGAAGCCTGGTAACACCATCATTAGCGACTCCTCATCAAAGCATCACGGAGGCTGAAAGGTTATGTTGAACTCTCAGACTGAGTTCAGACGCATGTCTTGTGACAACACTCAACCTCAAACTTTCAGACAGAGTCTGATCAGACTAAGTGTGCCCGCCCACTCAGGTTTGGGATTTTTCCCAGACATCATCGAAGTAGTCAAATCCCAGAGGTGTGTTGGATGTGGATAGCGTGTACTTTTCGGAGCTGCTTATTGCCGGCCAGGGAACAGAGGATGGCATACCCGTAGTCTTGAGTGGAGCGGAGAATAGTCCACCTGTGGAGGAAGTCATTTTGTCGATTGAATAGCTAAAAGTTGGCAAATCCCCCGGTATGGATGAAATCCTGCCAGAAACACTGGGGCAATGGGTAAAGAGGGGGTTTTATGGCACTCTCTGTGGCCTGGGAACTAGGGATGTTCGATGTTCACAAAACATCGATGTTGGGAGACCAAATATCGATGTTTACGATCATAAAATACAGCAGAATCGATGTGAAGACATCGAAAGGAAACATCCTAATTGTGGATTTTGGAATAATTTTCTGGAATTTCATCATAATCGTGCAGGCATTTCGTAGAAACAACACTGATCTAGACAGTTCTTGGAATTGGTTCATGGTTCATGGATTGTTTTGACTTGTCTGACGTCAACATTTTCTTTTCCGAGCCTAAAGAATGCTTTCAGTTTCCTGGTGTTTTGCGTATTCTTTTATCGCTGGTTCGTTTCGTTAAGTGTGCGGTATTTACGAGTATCTATGTAGTTAGTCTCCCAAATATGGCACACCCTCAACAATTTTGTGAATGAGACAGCCAGTATTACATTGATTCACGCTTTATGATGAAACAATGCTACTTTATTTCTTAAAAAAGTGCTGCTAATATTTTGAAATATGGACCATGGAGCTCGAAACGGAAAATTGCCTTTCTATTGCATTAGTGCATATATCACATCTTCCACTGCACTCTGTGTCCGCTCATCCAAAAGCCTCGAGGCGGTTTTAGGCACGTTAAACATTGTCTACTGCTTCAAGAACAGCATTCTACTCCTTTTTAATGGCAATTTATGCTTCATTCATATTTTCTACATTTCTCAACGTTTTTTTTGTGGCTTTGTAGACATCGACGCCATTTTAACGTTGAAAAAAATGACGGTATATTGCATGTATAATTGTGTGTTAAATATGGGTCCTAATAGGAACACCTGTGGTCGGCCATATTACCAACATCGGGATATATCACAATTTTTGTTCAATATCTCACACTTCATAAGCTTTTCACTAATTTAAAAAAAAACTTAAATCTTATAATTAAACAATAAAACATCCTCCAGATGCTCTACACCACCCATCTGCTAGCCCAGACTGACCGAGTTACAACGACCGACAGTTATTTCGGAAATGAACGAAATGAATGTAATGATTTTTTAAAAGTTTTAAGAGTAAGTTTCAAAAAAAAAAAGAAAAACACGTACAATTCAGAAAAACGCATGAAATCTATTATTTTCTTTATAGTTTAATGTTTGATTATTTCATGTAAAACTTGACCATGACTGCGCCTCAAATGGTCCATCCGCTTAGTCCAATTTTGGCATACTCTTTCCAACATTTCGGCCGGTATCTCACGAATAAATGCTTCAATGTTGTCTTCCAATGCGTCAATTGAATCGGGCTTGTCTGTTTAGACATGAGCTTTAACATAGCCCCAAATTAAATCGCACGATCTAGGCGGCCAATTGACCGGTCCCGAACGTGAAATAAAATGTTCACCGAACTCGCCTCTCAATAAGTCCATTGCTGCGCGTGCTGTGTGGCATGTGGCACCGTCTTGTTGAAACCACATGTCATGCAAGTCAAGCTCTTGCATTTTGGGCAAAAAAAAGTTGGATATCATCTCACGGTAGCGCTCACCATTCACAGTTACGTTACGATTCGCATCATCTTTGAAGAACTACGGTCCAAAGATGCCACCAGCCCATAAACCGCACCAAACTGTGACCTTTTTTGGATGCATTGGTAGCTCCTGCAATGCTTCTGGCTTTTATTCACTCCAAAATCGACAATTCTGCTTATTTACGTACCCATTGAGCCAAACATGAGCTTCGTCGCTGAACACATGTGATGTCGCGATGAACTTTCTTAACAGAGCACGCATTTTGATAAAAAAATTCAATAATTTGCAAGCGTTGTTCGTTTGTAAGACGATTCATGGTTAAATTATAGACCAAACTGAAGATGTTTGACAGTGAAAGAAAACACGAAACGTGCGTCAGCTGTTTAAACCAGTGTTGCCAAAAAGATAATAGCTAAAAAATCACTCTTTATATGCTGTTTTGAGTTAGATTATTATCGATCATCGATGTTCAGCCATCGATGTGGATGTCGATGCCAACATCGATGTTTTGCCATCATCGATGTTTTGCCAACGACGCACATCCCTACTGAGAACGAGGTGAGACGCCTAGTGATTGGCAAACTAGGGTGATTATCCATCTCTTCCAAAAAGGGGAACAAGAGAGATTGATCCAACTATAGGGGCATATGTTTCTTAAGTCTCCTCGAGAGAGTCTACGCTAATGGCTCGATTTACGGCCGAAATCTGTTAGGGATAACTAACAACTTGTCAATCCAATAATGGTGCTCGAGCTTAGGAGTATGCCAAACCGATCTAAAGCTGTTTCGTCGATTTGGAAAAGGTTTGCAATCGAAACTCTGTAGGAGTATGGGGTTGATGGTCCTCTTTTGTAGACCGTTCAGACTCTATACACAAACGGGAGCAGCTGTGTTCAGTTTAACGGTGCTAAATCAACTCCTTTCACCGAGGGCGTTGGACTTCGACAAGGGTGTGTCGTGTCACCTCTGCTTTTCATTGTATATATGGACTGGAGGTTGCAGCGTAGCCGAGGCGAGGAATGTTCCACATAGGAAGAGTTGAGGGTAAGCCATCTTCTTTTTGCAGATGACTTAGTGATCCTCACTCCAACGCGCACTCAGTAAGTTTGTGACCGTATGTGCTGAACACGTGGACAAATCAGAGGTTATGGTAATTTCGAAGACCGCCTGTTCAATGAATTTGAATCAATTGGAGACACTTAAGTATCCCGTGGCCTTTTTCACGAGGGATGGGAGGAGTAATGCTGAGCTTTACTGTAGGATTGCACAAGCTGGGACAATTTTGAAACAGCTTCGAAGGTCTATAATCAGGGGTGACAAGTTTGGTGTGAAAGTTAGCGGGTTTTCAACGCAGTATTTATTCCAACTCTCACCTAAGGTCACACATTTCTTGAAATGACAAATTTGTGACAAAAAAGTTTACAGACAGACAGTGAATCCGGGCGAACCGAATCGGAGGGCCACTGTGCGACTGCTGAAGCACTACCCCCAAATGATGATTGAGATTTAAATGCTCTTTAAAAATGCCAAGAATGTAGCTTCAAAATATAGCCAGAATCAGTTTCAGACCTCAAACCGTTGTAGTTGTATTTGAATTTATTTTCGTTGTTGCCTGCACTCTCAAGGCAACACAAAAAAAAAACACCATCTATTCATTCTATAAATTATTTTTTTTATTTTTGGTTGTCCTGCACTTACACTGAATCTAAATACTGATTGTCTCACTACAAGTTACGAAAATAACTTCACTTTGAACGAACGTGCTTGCAATGGGCCTTGGAGTCCACGTGTGACTTAAACATACACATACACAATTTCGGAACGAATCCATCTATGATTACGAATTTCTTTTTGGCATGTTTCTTTCTTGCTCTTAAATCTAAACTTAAGCCTAGGTATGGATTGTACATAAATAATTTATCTAGGAGTTTACAACGAGCGCATTCGATGCTCATTCATCGTCCAGCCGCACAGCCTTGTTGTCGAAGCCCAGTTTTTCCGGGTCGACGATTTGTGGATCGATGACAAAATGCGCGGACATGTTGTTGTTGTTGCTCAGACCGGTTTGGTCGATTGTCGACTTGTCAGTGATTTGAAGGACACGCTTCTCTTGCACAAAGTTTATGACGACCGAGATGAGCAGGCCGAGGAACACAGTGAGGAGAGTGCCAATCATCGAGTACCACATGTAGCTGATTCTGAAGATTGGCCAGGATCTGCAGGAAGAGAGAGAATAGAGTGTGTGAATAAATTTTCCGGGTGAGATCGAGGGGTGTATGGAGACTTACGTGATTCCTGTGACTTCGGTGGCTACATGGAGAGGAACTTCTACCGCCAAGGTTGTGTTCACGAAACAACTGCACTCAGTAGTTGCCAGTGGGAGCGGATCCGGATCAACATTGGCAATCTGAGCTATGACGCCAACGAACACGACGAGAACGAGGGAAATGATGCCACCATAGAAGGCACCCTGCGACAATAAGAGGGAAGTTGGGATTAGAATTGATTCCGATTTTGTGTTGGAGTTCGATTCGGGGCTTACCTTGGTGTTGGCTTGTTTGAAGGCTATGCCGAGGAGGAAGAGTCCCAAGGTCACACCGCCAATGAGTCCATTCAGAGTGAGTGTGGCCTGAAGGACGCCGCCGAGGCGTTCGACTATGAACACCAGCGCAAACGAGAGGACGCCATATCTGAAAGGACGAAAGGACGTTGAATAAATAAACGAATACAGCAAACCGAAAAAGTTGAGGGACAACAGCGGAACCCTGTGGTTCGCCACCTGGAACATCGAATTTAACTCACCCCAGCGACATCCACTTGGCATAGAGAGCTCCCTTGTCGGGTGAGATTTTGATGTTCAGGCCGTTCACGAGGAGATCCTCACACGTCACAGCCGAGAGTGAGTTCAGCGCAGAAGCCACGGTTCTGTCCAAAGCAAGCGGGCAAATTTAAGATTCAAACTAATGTGAAAATGTCCAAGAAAACCTACCCCAAACTAGCTGCGAAAATGCCAGCAACAAATATCCCCGCAACAGTGTAGATGTCCTCGTAGACACTCATGATGTAGTAGGGCAGCAGTTGATCGGTAGCGGTAATTTGACCAGCAGTCAGGGGATCACAGTTGGAATAGTGCGTGTAGACCATGAGCCCGGTGTAGAAGTTCATGAGGAACACGATCACCAGCCCGAGGATGGCGAATCCCAGCGCGATCTTGGCCAGCTTCAGTGACTTCAGGGACATGCATTTCTGGACCGAAGCCTGATTGGTGCAGAACAGCGATGTCCAGTAGAAGAAGCCTCCAATGACCACGGAGAAAACTGTGTGCCGGGTGGTCGGGTCCGTTGATATGCTGTGTAAAGAAGGATTTCATTAGGAAGACGAACTCCTTACACCGCTGTTGTTGGTACATACTTGAGAAACTCCAGACGGTCGCCCTTGGTTGCTGTGTCGAAGATCTCCACGGTGCCTGCGGAGTAGAAGCATCCCAGGATGACGATGAGGACAAGGGAGAAGGCCAGGACAGCCGCTTGGAAGGTGTCGGCGATGACGACAGCTTTCATGCCACCTTGGGAGGAGTAAAACACACACACGAGGTAGATGAGCACCACTGCGATCCTCGTGTTGAGTCCAGTCGCCTTGGAGAGCGCGATAGCCGGCGCCAGCACAGCCACTGCGGTGTAGAAGCACATCTGAAAGCAGAAAGGCCACTTTGCCACAATCCACAGCGGACTTAAGGAAGGGAGACAATCTCACCTGAATAACATACAGAAGTGCGCCGAGGACTCGAATCTCCTTTCCGAATCGAATGCCCAGGTACTCGTAGCAACTAGTCAGCTCCATCTTGAAGTAGATGGGGTAGAAGATCTTGACAGCCACGGGAATCACGGCCACCATGGGAATCACTGAAAGGCAAGAGGCAATCACATTAGGCTCCGATGGTCAGCGCATGATCGTGCGAGTCTTACCAATCAGAACGAACTGTGTGCCCTGGAAGTACATCTCGGAGGGATTGCCCAGCAACTCGATGGCAGTGATGAAGCTCGTCGTCAGACTCAGGGTCACCGGGAAGATGGTCATCTCCGATCCGAGCAGAAACTCATTCGATGACGAACCGGACTTCTTGCAGAATCCATAGAAGACGCCTGTGGAACAAATGGGACTGTGAGATATCCGCAGCCAGACAGGGCCCAGCCACTGTGCTTACCGATTCCCAAGGAGATGATGAGCATCGTCAGGAGTACGGCGTAGTCGTAGCCCGAGAAGCCGGCCCTGTGCGAAGGGTCATTGCACTGCTCCTTGTCGAGGTCAGTTTCATTCTGTGAATCGTGAAGCCTCCTGAAAACGCTGTTTGAGTTGTCCTCCGCAGACGAAGGCGTCGCAATGAAGTTGCTCCTTGTGGTGGATGGCTCCATGTGACTTGGAATGTTGTTATCGAAGTCATTCTGCACGGGCACCGAGTGGGCGCTGAGCACTTGCAGAGCAACAATTGCAATCGCGAGGGAGATTCTTGTGGGAGGTGACATCTTATACTTTGGCTATACTTCCGGTTTTATTTCTAAAATATTCGTTGGTGCGGTGCTTTGGTTTGTTTTCCTTTCTGTTTGCCTTCTTGTCTGGCCGTGGGGGTTCCTTTGCTTTTTGGTTTGTATTTAAATCGGTAGGGGCGAATTATTTACATCTCCGGAACTTATCACAAGCAAGTAATAAACTTATGGGTTGTTTAGCCTGGAAAGAGAGAGACACAAGAAGACGCGGTTGCAGGTTACACTTCCATTGATATGATAAGAATTCGTAAGTCGTCACTTTCAAGTTCAGTCGTCTTTAAATGGTTTGATAAGATTAGGGTCTGCGTCGTCGCCGATGGGAGTTCATTCCCAGACACTTTGGCGGGTGACATCGACTCGAGTTGTTTACCGTCACTCGCGAAGGTAATGAAAGTGGAATGACGAGGTGTCTGATTTGCGGCTTTGTACGCGGCAAAAGAATTTCTCCTCATATTTGCTTGCACAGGTTCTTAAGGGTCCGTCATCTAAAAGGAACCTTTATAAATTCGGTGTTGTGGCGGTACTCTTAAATAATATCGAAGCAGGAAGAGAGAGAGAGGGGATGAATGATACTTGGCGCAGACGGAAAAGATCAGGACAGTCGACGTTACAAAATTGAGTGGGGGGGGGGGGGGGGCTCCAGATTGCTGAGACATCCCAGGAAATGATAGGCCCGCCGATGAACAGGCTAGTCAGGGATCTGCCCTTCAGCGGCCACTTGCAGAGGAGGCGTACATTCCACGTCGAGCAGTCAATAAATCTTCAAACTTCCCTGAAAAAGCAAACCATAGATGGACCAGACTGACAAAATGTGCAACATCAAGGAAACTGTGGCCTGAATAAAAACAATCTAAAACAATAAATCTCCTTAGGCGATATTGCCTCGTCATGATACTGCTGGACTAGTGGCTGTCTGTACAGGTCACTGCTCGATAGCAGCTCATGCCGTGAAACTAGGCATCTCACACAACTCACTGCAACGATATAGGTTAGAGGGAGACCTTAACACATTTCCTTTGCACAGCTTTCAAACGCAACTTGGAGCGCGCGAGCATCTTCATCTTCCTTATTTATGTGCAACATTATTCAAAGAGCACATAGTGCTAACTAGGTTCTCATCGAACCCACACTTCTACCTACTTACTTATGGGTGGCGCGTCATTCTGAGGACCTTAGTCAATCAGTCAGTGGACCTTAGCCTAGTTTTTAGAGCTCCCACTTGTGTTGTACATTCTATTGTCCTACAACGAGTGGATGGGACCTACAGTTTTATGCCGACACCGAACGGCAATGTTGGAGAAGCTTATTCTAGACGGAAATACTCATTGCATGGTCGCCTCACGCTTTCGGAGCAAAACAATTGCTCTTGATACTCAATCGATGCAAGAAATACTTCACCCCTTCTGATTTGGGTTTAATTTATAAGTCGCCCCAGACTTGAGTACGACGCTCATATCTGGTCTGATGCCACAAAAACCACCCTGTACCTACTAAATGGAATCCAAAAGCGAGCGATGAAACTTATAGGAGATAACAATATTGCAGAGTCCTTAGACTCGCTCGAACATCGACGTACCGTCTCGTCTCTGTCCGTATTTTATCGCTATTTTAACAAACGATGCTTAAGTGAGCTTGCCAACTGCATTCCTCCTGTCCATGAATTCACTCTCAATACCCGTCTCGCCAGGAATGCTCATCAGAGTACCCTTAAGCCTACTTTCGGACGCAGAAAATTTAGAGACTCGTTCCTCAGCCGATGGCACGAATATGGAATGCTCTTCCCAGCCCAATATTTCCCCCAGAATACACTCCGCAGATATTTAAAACCAATGTGCACAGGTACCTCCTCTCCCTTTCTCTCTCTACACCTTCGACCCGTTCCGTGTCTTGAACCCGGACTCTTAAGGGTACTAACAATCCCTTGTGCGCGCCAAAAAAATAAGCTTTTGACAGACTCAAGCACGAGGCTTCCTTGTAAAAATTGAATAGTCACCAAGTTCTGGCCCTTGACGGCTTTAAATTGTGTCCTTATAACTGCTGGTGTGCCACAGGACTGAATTTTATCTCTCCAACGTTATTTTTTAGTCACATAAATGCCGTCACATCTAATCTAATGTATTCCTTCACCGATGACAGTATTCTCAGATTTTTCACATTGTTTCCCAGGATATCGTCCATCCGCAGGACGATGATGAAACTGAAGGGTTGCGTATTTAGCTAATTAAATTCTGATCAACAGAGCATATCAACATGGGGCATGCTTTCAAAACAAAATGCTGCCTATTGGCCCACAACGAAAGTAGAAAGAAAGACGCTGGAACCACGAATCTTTCCCTCCTCGGTATGTGGGTAAATAGGTTGTCCTTTGCGTTGGAATTATCATGTTGGCATGATAGAATGCTGCGAAGTACTGAGGATTCTTACAGCGATGCTAAACGTATTTCACGCCTGCGAACCTGGCAAAGATCTACAAAGAGCATATTCGCTCAAAGCTGGAGTAGAACAGATAAGAGGCCCCAATCAGCACAGCCATGAGAATTCTACTCCAGAGCACTTTGCACATACTTGAAAGGATCGAAAAACGAGAGTCAAATCAAATGGGGGATGTAGGCATAGTTAAGTCTGCCTACTCTAGAATCGTCGCTATGTAACTGTTTTGTCGCTATTTGTATAGTCTTCCAGTGAAATAGCCAAGCGCATTCCGCCCCTTAATGAATTCCATTGCAATACCCGCGCACGAAGGAATGTTCAAAGTGGACAATTTAGGCAGGTCAGAGTTAGTCACTGTGTGTTCTTCTTCGTCTTAGGGCGCTACAGTCCGGGGTGGACTTGGGCCTCACTCAACATGCCTCTACAGACGGGCCGATATCTCGCTTGCTGTCCCTAGTTTAGCACACGAAGCTGGCTGAGGTCCCTCTCGACTTGTGTGAGCCACCTTGTACAAGGGTGTCCTCTGTTTAATTGTTCCACAGGCTCAGGGTCTAAGACTCTTCGGGCTAGAGCTAAGTTGTCCATACGCTCTACATGGCCTAACCATCTTTGGCGTTGGATCCGTAGACGCCTGGGTAGACTCATGGTATGACTCATGAACCTTTTTCTCCGAGTTCCATGAACCCAGACATTACAGAAGATCGCGCGCTGAACTTTTCTCTCGAAAAGACCAAGAGCCTCTTCATCCGCTTTGGATATAGTCCATGCCTTCGCTCCGTAGAGGACGACGCGAATGATCAAGTTCTTATGTATAGTCAACTTAGTCTTCCGAGAGATGGCTCTGTCTTTGAATTGCCATTTGAGCCTAAAAAACAGCCAACCGCTGTTTTTTGGGCTCGAAATTCTCCTTTTGACCTCGGAACTGATCTTGTCTGTACTGTTTGCCGCGGAGCCGAGGTAAACGAAGTCCTTCACTGCCTCGAAGTTATATCTGCCTATGGTGGCGTTGTGGCCGAGTTGTCGATGTTGTGCATCCTTCCTCGATGACAGCGTATACTTATTTCTGCCCTCGATCACCACTAAGCCCATTTTGGCCGTCTCCGTTTCAATGCCATCAAGTGCTTCATTGACGCCTCGCTGTGTTCGACCAATCACGTCAATGTCGTGACAGCATTTGTACGGACTTTTGAAACATCGTGCCTCTTGTGTTGGCGAGTGAGTTCTGCACGACCTTCTCAAGAATGATGTTAAAAAAGTCACATGCCAGCGCGTCGCCTTGTCTCCAACCGTTTTTGACATTGAAGGTCTCGTTGGCTCTGTGACAACTCACATTTAGTGCCCCGGCGGATAATCAGCATGGCAGCACGATGAACCTAGTCTGTTTTAAGTGCACTCTCCAATCACATCAACCTCCCGAGCACCTCCTGAGATTACCTCAAATTCCGAAACAGTGTCGACTTCATCACACCGTGACAGCTTTACACAACACGCTTAAAATCAAATGAAAATCAACAAGAATGAATGCATTCAATCTGCTTCAAATTTATTTTCATAAAACGTCTACATGCAGGCAAGCATACACACACAATTAATTGATTTGACAACTTGAAGGAAATCACAGTCAATTAGTTCAACTCAGAAGACAGCGCGTCGCTCATGAGTTATTGATTCCTGTGAACCTCCTTATTTGATCAATTTGCATTGTTCGTGTCGTGGGCACATTTCGAATTAGAAATTTTATTTTTATCTCACAACAATGTGTCACATTTGTTGGACAAGAAATAGAGCCCAACAAAGGCAATGGAAACTTTACACTCTATAAAATAATGACGTGTCGGTCTTCTGCATGCGAGATAAATAAGCAAGTAGGGAGTTCTGGGGCGTTCGGCTTTCGTGAATGATCAGACGTTGTTTGCTACAACGGTCATTTGAGAACACCAGAAATGATAAAATGAGAAAATTTACACCAACTCTGTTCACGCTGTAGGCTTGATCGGTTTGACAACTTCTCACGGACCGATGATCTCTAAGGGGTTTCAACTAGATTTCAATGAAATCGAGTGGTTTCGAAAATACGGTAATGTGTTGCAAATTGAGAGCAAATGACATTTGCCCAATTAGAAATTTGCTCGTCTTGATTTGGAGAGATTTGATGAAATCTCGTGACTTCGTTCGGTGGAAACGTGGTATAAGACGCATTTCGGTGCACTTCTTTCACCATATTTATTCAGAATCATCAATCTGCGAGACAATACGGCTTTACGTTAAGCCGAGTTTATGCCTCTTCTTGGAATTATCATGCGTCAAACCTTGTCGACTTAAGTATTCTCGAAATATTCCCCTCGTCACTCTTCTTTCACTGAATGTGTACACCTCAACGTTTGCGTTTTTGGCCGTACATCAGTCGTCGCTTTCGTAATGCCTTTCATTTTATTTATCCAAGTTGCTTGGTGACACTTGAGCTTGCATTGTCAGTGCAAGCTTGTGAGTAAGCAAATTTTTGAAACAAAACAGATCGATGCGACCCTCACGAGACTGAATTGCAGCCAAGTCAAGGCTCGATGCTTACTCATCGGTCATTCACAAAAATTTAAAAAAGTAACTTAATCCTGGTCCACAATCGGGTCTGGGCCAGAGACCGAATGATATTCAGGTCATGCAGGCAGTCGCTGAGTGTCATCAAAGCGAATAATCCTACGACAGGCCATCGCTGTTTGAATTCTGTTGATGAATTTTGCTGGATGCCTGGTGATGTAGTAGTAGCAAGTAGCTCGTCTCTCTTCTTAGAGGAGAATGAGGTTCATGATTCGGCACAAGAACTGTGCTGTCTCGAATTACAGACCACATGCAGAGAGTATATTCACGTCCAACGAAGGGATGGCGTAGTTGGTTAAGTGGCTGCTTTTCATTAGAGTGGTCCCTGGTTCGAATCCCAAATGAAAGCAAAGTAAAAATGCTTTTATCGGGATTTCAAATCTGGTCCAGGGACCATATGCAGTTGGGATCAAATTAAGGATCACTGCTGTGGTCCGTCCATCAGTGGTGGTAGAATAAAAGAAAGAAAAAGAAATATTCAAATCCAACCAACTGTTGGTTTACTATGATCCGTCCTTTCACGAAAATCAAATTGCCTTGGCCGGCTGCTCGCAATACAACGTGCAGAAGCTGTAACGGAGGTTAAAGAACAAACGAACGACTTGGTCAGAGATTGAATGAGGTCAAAACTGAAGATATGGCGTGAATTATCAATCACCACCTACGACAAAACGTAACGATCAAGAGGTAGAATTTTGAGTTGGGGGAGAAGTGAACTCCACAAAGGATATCGTAGTGGATGTCAACCTTTGCTACCCCGGTTTGTTTCTTTCACTAGTGAAAATGTAGCCAAAACATGTACGACAATGAGAACGACAGAGCTGAGTCTTAAAGACGTTGAGTCTCATTAACTCCTGTCTGCAACGAAGGTGAGATCGAGATCTAGCACCACCAGCAAAGTTCAGTAGACTTTCCTGTTTCGACAACGACGCCAATGTTTCAGGAAGAGGGTCTTCCAATCCTAGCCTCCTGGTTCAGAAATACGCGACAGACCAAATCTCCGAAAAGAGAGTAGAGAGTCCGGAGAGAGTAGAGACAAAACGATCGCAACATGGTGGAAGCCATTAATGATGGAAGGCACCATTAGCTTAGGCTCAGATCATCCGCGGGTCGCTGGTAAAAGTAAGAAGTCTGTGGTTTGCTCTTTCACTTGTGGCAGAACAATTGCACGCACAACACGAGATGTTGTTTTCGAAGCCAAGCCATGGTCCAACACGAACTGTAGTCAAACTTCAAATACAACAACTATCAATAAAAGTTTCATAAAATTCAGATTTGGCATACATTTGTGGATGTCTTACAATCATCGCATGCATGGCTATAGTGGAAGATACGCCCTCGTTCACTCAGAACAGAACAAGTGTCCAAAATAGAAGAAAGATTATGACAATAGTGTAAGCTATTTGAGGCTTGCTTGTTAGCACAAAGTCTGTAAGACAGTTTGGTCATAATCTCTGGAAGCCCCTGAACGTCAACGACTGATAGCAGCTGTTTTCAGGCTCAAACCTTCCATGAGAGACCGTCCAATTAGCACACACATGCGAGCTCTTGATGAATTCAAGAACAAGGGATAGCAGCTGTTTTCAGGCTCAAACCGTCCATGAGAAGCCAAGAACTTGATTTTTAATAATACTGCGTTTTGTTTTTTTTTGAGATTACAACCAGGATCTCATATGGTTGGCAAGTTTTGGCAAGTTTTCCAAAAGTCAAAGTTTGGGGTGGGTTGGGCATCGAGCACATGGACACCAATGCTCCAGCCAGGATCTTTCTATCCGAGCCTCCTAGTTCAGTAAGGTTATGAAGACAGAAAGTAATAAAGACTAAGAGATCGTCAAAGGTTCGGAAAATGATTTTTGGTACAAAATTTCGGGTCAGAAGAAGGCCTAAATCTTCGAACTCATGTATGTGAACTGCCTTTCCGCATGCAGCAGGTCCCGCTCACGCCACTTCGTTGCTCCGATCAGGGTAGGTGCTTCTCGCCAGGCAGGCGCCTATGTCATCTACATTCTCAGTAAAGCTAAATGATTTGCTGTATTTTACTTCCAAAGATGAGCCTATCATCAACACTGATCCTCAAAGTGAGATCACCATAAATACAAAAAAAAAGAAAATCTCATAAAAAAGTAATTTTAAAATTTCTCAAAAACTAGAATACACAAAACCATTCGGGTTCTTGTGTTCGATTCAAAGTTCATGTAAGTATGGACCCCAAAAAGCCAAAAGAGCACACCATTTCACAATTTTGGAAAAAAAAAATAGGTCAAACTTTTTTTTTTTTTCATTTTTCATTAAAATGTTTAAGTTTGCATGGGTTTTATTTTTTTAAAAACTATTGGCATAAATAATTTGATTTAACTTTTCGAGTGGAAAAGGTTGGCTTTCAAATTCGATATAGTACGTTGTTGTAAGTGTTGCCGTTGTTTTTTTTTAAGTTTTTTTTTCCATTTTACGGCATATTTTTCTACAATTGTCCCTACCTCTTAAACGGGGCTAGATGGACCACCCCCATATATTAAAAAAAATGCTTCTTTTTGACCCCTCTCACAATACCGTTATCAATTTGTGCCAAATTTGTCATACACTCCCCTGACCGCACATTAATGCTGTGTTTCCATCTAACAGCCTTTAACTCGGAAATGGTTACTAACTTAGGAGGACGTCCAAAAAGGTCAAAAAACTTATCAAATTCTGATGCAAAATTTCCAAAAAAGAAGTTTGCACTAGTCTGTTGGAAAATAACAAAATCCAATGAATGGCGAAAAGACAAAACTAAATAGAATGCGAACCGCCCATCACTTCTGCGGAATAAGAACGGAAAACGGTGTAAAATTTCCCAAAAAAACCCTATTCTTTCGCCACCCATTATATACAACACGACTGGAATTTAAAATCTATATTTCTAAAGGAATGCAAATACTTAAGTCGCCTGATTAACTTGATTCTGATCAAAATTGTTACACAACATGATGTGCAACTGGAAACAAATGCACGTGTAAGCCAGCCAGCCTGTAAACCAACGTGCATTTGATTCAGTTTCTGTAAGTTAACACGCAAACAAATGGGCAGTTAAAAATACAAAATTTCACGTCTGAACATTTAATCTGAGGCATTTTCCTCACAAGTGAAGTGGAAAAAGTCATTCGACAGTTCGCGTCAACGCCGGCGTTAGTTAATTACACAACAGCCGTTTTCCAATCGCCTCTAAATAAGTTCCGAAGATTGTCATTAATTATTCAATAAAAATTCACGCCCTTCAATCGCCGATTTCAATTACGCCGAGAGACCACTGTCGAGAGCAGTGCACCGTGGTGACGTGTTCAACACTGGGTACTAAAGAGTTATTTAACAACTTGCCGGTTCCGTTGTATCGTAGAACCGACGTCTTCTCTCTGAAGTTCACTTGTGAGTAGCAATAGCGACCTTGCTTGGAGTGTTTCTGGGGAGGGCTACTGACCACCATCTCAGTAATTAACTGGATACGGGCATGCCATTAACGCATCTGAACTAACCCTTATGCAACGTTGTCAACAGCCGTTCGTGCGCAAATACGGCAGACATATGTTGTAATTAAGAGCCAACAAAACAACTTAGGTGCAATCATGGAGGGTGGTAAGGCACAACTCTCCTCTATTTCAGCACACACACACGAGCGCTTATTGATCAGCCCTTTCGGCTGGCATCGATCGCGAGCTAACATCGACCGTCCAAGCGTCTCGTCTCGAGTGCAAGCGTCTGTGTGCCCGCCACTCGGTTATGTATGGACAGTTTGAGCGAGAATATATCTGGTTTGGTTCAGATACTGGCAGACTTACCGGCGCGATCCGGTTAAGCTCAGTACAGGCGTACGTATGCATTCGCTCAGTGTGGCCGCAGCGGTACACGACTAAATACAAAGCCACACAGTCGTCGATTTCGCCCATGGCATTGGAGAAGTGCTTGCCAGAAATTGTTCTGCTCATGACTGGTGCTTGTCGACAATTTGGAGTACGAATTTAAAGGAGATTTATAACGTCTCGATGCGAGGATCGCAAATTAATCAAAGGCGGCGGCGAATGACTGCAGAAACAGTGGCAGTGTATGCCCTGACATTGGCGGCGCAATTCAATAAATTCTAACACGTTTTACTCGTCAATTGACTGAACGGCTTTGTGTTGGTTTCTGCTTTTCCAGAATTCGGATGATCGGACCTCATGCGGCTGTCGCTAAGTTCAACGATTTGATAGGAATGCTCAATCACCCAGATATAGGCGCCAGGCAATTAGACTATGTTTGCGGAAATGTAAGGGATGAATCTAAAGTGGCTTGTGCGAATGGGTTGAGAAGCAGCGAGCGAACTAGAAGCGTTGGCACGTACTGACCTTGGCTCAATGCGCGGGGCGCATAGCGGTTGCTAGTGAATTCGAATGCCGTTCCCTTCTTGAATATTTTATCTCACCTTTCTGAATGAGGAAGCACCGAACCGAGACAGTCAATGAACTAGACGTCCGCACATCAAGGAGCTAGCCAAATTTAAATTCCTTTCAGGTGAATGCTCTCAAAATTGGGTCTATTCTAAATTTCGTGAATGGCTTCTAAATTAAAGGCCACTTACACGAGTACATAAATGCGAAAATAAATTCCAAAATGAGTATATCGCCCTCATTCAGAGTGAACCTGAAATAATCAGCAGCTTAAGTGTGACATTTGTGACATGAAACGATCGACAGTTGCAAGTTTGACTGGCTTAACGCCCCCCGATCGCATGGGGAACTTGAAAAGCGTTAACACATTTTAATGCGGGCAAGAACATAAAATTTATTTCCACTTGAAGCCTGTGTAGAGGACGCAAATTAATGGGATTGAAAACATGCGATGAAGTTTTCTTTGTCTGGGGAGGACTATGGGGGAGTTTCTACAGCAACTATTTGTGCTGTGCTATTTCTTTCCTTCTGTTCTTTCAGTCTTACGCAGACTCTTAAGTTTAAAAATATTATCTTGGCGTCCTAAACAGAATTGTCAGTCCCTCTGGAGAAGATCTGACATAAAATTGTGGGCTGATGTCTCCGAAAACGAACCATGAACATTTAGCCATTTCGACACGGCAGGTACTTCCTACTTCGGATTTTTCAGTTCCCAGAGTTGTGAGAAACAGCCTTGAATGCAGACAGTTTTAAGTGATGCCGGGTGCTCCTATTCTTCTTGCTTGGTTGCCAATAAGGCATGGGGATGTCTTTTCAATTTACTCCCTCTTCTTTTGGGATTCGCCTAGAGGCTAGGCATCATCACTA
Source organism: Eristalis tenax (assembly GCA_905231855.2). NCBI lineage: Eukaryota > Metazoa > Arthropoda > Insecta > Diptera > Syrphidae > Eristalis > Eristalis tenax. The sequence continues at coordinate 15,829,440 of HG993126.1, read as the reverse complement.
CGAGTGCTTTAGAAGCAGCAGCGATGAGGAATGAATAGGAAGTGTGCAAGACCTTCGCTGCTTTGGCGAATAGCAAATGTAAATTATTGATAAACATCTTCTGCCCCGGTTGGTTCCCATCCTGTGGTTAACCCTTAATCACTTAGTATACGTCTCGCAGTTCCCGACATATGTTTAGGCCCCCGAGGTTCCAGAGGCAAAGGCGTTCACTTTCGACTGCGCCGACGGCGGTTGCACGACACTGAGGGGCGCGAGCAAAAAGGTACAAGAACGAACACGGAAGCTCGAGCGCGAAATTAGTCGGGGCCTGTAACACTTATGCAAGGTGGTTAGGCGTTAATGGTAATGGAGAAGACTGGATGGCGCAGTTGATTAAGTGCCTGCCCTTGTTTTCACGGGTTCGAAACCCAGTGAAAGTGGAGTGAATACGCTTTTAACTGGTTTTCAAATCTGGCCATGTCACCATTTGCAGTTGGGATCAAATTAACGGTACTATCAGTGGAGTAGTCAACCACAATGGACCGACGGGCGTTTCTTTCGACTGGGGTACCTTGGATTTTCGGAACAAGAGCGTTCTAAATTTATAAGTTTTATCCCATCTATACATCTTGCTGAGGTACTCTGATGTCTCTTAATTTGATAACAATGGCATACCTGTCCATCGGCTCATTCATTATTCGGAATGTCTTGGGACCCATCAAAGAACAAGGTTACGTCACATCTCCCTCGGTGGTAGACGGTCAAATGGTGATATTCTAGATTTAATTGTCAGTCATGAGCGTCTTTGTCTAGTACTCCCGGAAGTTTACTGAAGAACGCCGACACAAAATCGAGAAAATCTCTTAGTGCCCACTTTCAGTGATGAGAATGGACGTTCGTTGTCTGTCAGTTCAGTTGTCTGCCGTGTCCAATGTTAAGTTGTCAGTTGTCTGCCGTGTCCAATGTTAAGCCATGGAATACACAAACGGGGACAACGATAACTTAACAACGAAGATGAGTTCCTCAACTCGTGATGTCGACCTAATGGTGTCTGAACACGCTTTCAAAACTAGAGAGCGGCTTCTTTCTTCTTCGAACGAATGGATGGCTCAGTTGGTTAAGTGCCTGCAACCCCCTCAAGCTGGAACTAGCAACACAACGGACTTAAATCAGGGTCTATAATCTAACCTAACCTAACCCAACTTCACGGGAAACATAAGACATAAGTCGAAGACGATTTCACTCAAATTGGTGGTTGTTTTGGTGTCCACTCAAGAATGGAGCATCATTGAAAGAGAAAATGTAGAAATGACTGCCCATTTCTCGTTTGTGTGTTCATTTACAAGACCCTTACTAATCTGGGAACAAGATCGTGCAACAGTACCTCGCGCAACTTACCCTGACGCCCGTGAGAAATCGCAGTGATCTAGGTTCACGTCCTCAAATGTGAAATGAAGCCACGAAATCTTCTTATCGCTCCCAATACTGGTTAGGAAGATTTAGAAAAAAACCGCCTCGAAGGTGTGATTTGTACGCGTGATATGTGATAAGCCTTTTGGCGAATTTCAGCATCTATCGAGCGATAGGATTTATGGTCTTATAAAATTAGCTACGCGAAGTGAAAGGAGATCGACTTGGCGTGGGTGTTATCTTCTAATTATTGCGTCTACAGACTTTACGCAGGCTTTTAATTTCACAGCACGATTTGCAGATCTGAGGTGAGTAAAGCTTAAAAATGAAGACCAAAAGGAAGTGTTATCTCTGACTGAATTAATCGATTTGAACTTAGAAATTCATATCATTTAGGTTTGGCAAGAGAGTGGCATGGAATGTATTGGCCATGTTCCCGGCGAGATTTCTCGTCGGCATTGTCTTCATCTCGAATGTTGGTCATTGGTCCAGTTTGAGTTAATGCCATTTAGAGGAGATTCTAATACGAACTGTTTGGGATGTGCAGGGACATGGTTGCTACGTATCCAAACTCTAAAGAGGCTGGGCCTTTAGAGCGCGTGTTCAGCTTGACAAGGGTCTCCGGTTCCTAGTCTGTGAGACAACACGGCAGAGGATATCCCTCTAGGGTGTCGGACACAAGTGGAGGAGGACATCACATGGAGTTGATTGAGGCCCTCCCTTGACTGCTGTGACACACACAGAAAAGTGCTCACTTTCCGTGACTAGACTGGGCGATCGTTGCCTGTCAGTGAACCTAGGTGGTTTTTTTTGATGATGCGAACGAAGATGGATAATTTCTTCTCACTCTCCGGGCGACATGAACTTGAGAAACTGAAGTGCACCCTTCAATCCCACCTGTTGCGGCATATATCTGTCCCACTCAATGAGCCAACATTTTTTTTTGCTGGAACTAAAGGGTCTTCACCGGAACAGATATGCACAACATTTTTGATGGAAATTCACTGACTGCATTCCAGGCTGAAAGGGCTAAAAAATAAATTAACTTAACACCTCAGAAACAAAATTCGATTCGATGCTAATTCGCTCCCAGACTCTGAATCAGCCCAAGAGAATGGAAAACACCTCATCACAGCTTGTTCAAATATTTAAGAAGTCTCATCCCGTCACCGATGTCGCCAGCCTCTAAGATAAACACTGTCAAACAGCCTCCGCCTGCGTATTAGAATCGAATCACAAAAACTGCGACGTTTTCTTCCAAGTAATTCGCGAACACATTAACACAATTAACATCCGCAGTGTGAATCTGGTGGCAAACATTCCTAACAAGGTGCGAATCATAAATTAAGACCTCATCCAGAGCAAATATGCGTCTTCTGCGACAGGTGGTCAGGGAAATGTGTGATTTTTTTTTTTTGATCTACTCACTTGCAATGTTCAACAACAGCTTGAATCCTGTTTTCTTTTTGCAATAAAAATGTCCGAAATTGAATTTGCAGTATTGTGCCACGATTGTTTCTGTATTTCATTAACTTAAGGAGTCGTCCTTAGGCACGTCCAATCTTACATGGATGCGGACGTTGCCTCTTCCCGGGAGACAGATGAAAAGAAACTTTCACAAGCAATATGCTCACTTCACATGTGCAATTCACTGTTTTCACTGTATTCACTTCACGAGGAAACTCGGTGAGAAATATCCTTAAACTCGGCGAGGGTAAAAACAAAACAAATAAATGAACAGAAGTGTCTTTTCATTCAGTGGTTAACCGTTCGGCGGAGTGAACCTTTAACGAATGAATATCTTTGAGTGATCGGCCTTCTTTTTATATATAAACGAGATCTCACTGGTGGTGGCGAGAAATGAGAAAGATACTTTCATGTATCCCGTAACGTCGTGGTGTGAGAGCATGCGAGCTTGTGTGGCGCTGTGACTGTGTTCGAAACAAAATTAACCAACTATCGAGTTTGAACTGGCCAATCAATGATCGTTAGCGGTACTGTGCACTACATTATTGGATGACCAAAGCGTGGTGTGTCCACTGATCGTAGCGGCGGCGGTTTGTTTACACAGATGAAATGTGACCGACGATGTGTGACTATTTATCTGTGGGGGATGATGATTGATCAGAGGGAACAATGATTTTGAATTTGCGCTGAAAATTGCAATTTCTTTAGCCTTGCACTTGCATCTGCGTCGAGGCTGATGGGAGTTAATGATATCTACCTCTCCGCCTGTCTCTCTGGGTCACCATTCGACTTGGTTGAAACGGGGGGGCGGTTATGTTCAATTAAAATTGATCAATTTATGTTACATCTGACGGAATGGTGTAAATAAGGGAAATTACTTAAACGTCGTTGTTTAACCTTGGATAAGTTCAAAAATGTGCACACACATTCCATTTGGGAGTGAAACAAGGATAATCAGTCACTTGCCGGTGGGCGGTGTGCTCTTTGAAGATGACTCAGGAAGTTGTGGCGTCTTGTTTTTGTGCTTATGTTTTTTGTTTTGAAAACAATTTGTAGCAATTTGCCTCCGCATGGGCCATCTGATTGAACTTGATGCTTCGAGTCCGAAGGACAAAGGAGGACGTGAACAATGAACAAACACATGAGCTCTGGACTGACCCATTACATGTGCTGACCTTGTGGTGCTTCAGCTGAAGAGAATGACATTTGTTTTCCCTTAATCGCATTCATTTAAAGCTCAGTGTAGATTGACACTCGCGAGACATACACAGACGATGAGTACGCAAATGAGTCGATGTCGGTTTGATTTTCACACGAGCGTAAAATTGAATGAAACTGACTTGTGTTTTTCAACATTTCCAGCAGTCCTCGCCGTTCTTCCGGTGCAGTGGCTGAGATGCTAGCCCTGGACCCAGTAAGGGCTGCCCACTTACTGTGTCTGATCGCCTACGTTTCCAGTTTCAGACAGTCGCACGTTTTCCTGCATTACGTACTGAGAATTTATCGCCTGCCTCCTCCCAAGCCTGTGATTATCTTTAAGTCTACGCATCATAAACTGAATACTGTACAACTCGTATTGCGCCGAAACAAAGTGTTTTTCCTTCTAAATGAATATTTTATGACCATTACCTAAGCGTGGCAAATCGGTCGGCCTTTTGTGCAGGGCTAAGCGTGTTATTTGCACAAAGGAGTTATGCACGATTGACATTCTACAAGCCATACAATTTGTATTACTTTTAAAAATCAGTTACCGCATTGTGCTGATGTCAAGATTTAAGCAAATTTATTCAGTGTGAAACAACTTTGCACTCGCTGTAGGAGTAAACGAAGCGATTTCAATTAGCGATTAAATGATATCGACTAGAATTGAGTCGATGATGCTTATGACTTAAAACGAAAATTGCTTGATTTCCCTTGAATATATTCCTGAGGTGGCTAGGAATCAATCATGATGTTGTGTAAGGAAAACAAGGTGTGCTTCTCAGAGTGGCCGAGACGTAATCTAAAGCACCTACTTTGGAGTGTCGCAACAAGTTGTGAAGGCGGAAGTTGATTATAATTTTGTGTTTGCACATTTTATAGAATGCATTGGATGGAATTGCCGGAATGTCTGAAACAGCAGCCATAATGAACGTAAGGATTGATTGATTCAATTGAAGCGATACATTGAAAATGGCTACAATAAGTTTCGTTAAGTTTCGTTCATTTCTAATAATTCTTATTTATATTTAACTATCATTTATAATAATGATAGATAGTAAATTTAAGCGATAAATCGGCTATAATAAGCCCTTCGTTCAGTTTCGTTAAGTTTCTTCCATTTCTAATAATTCTTATTTATATTTAACTATCATTTATAATAATGATATATAGAAAATTGAAGCAATAAATCGAAAATAAGCCCTTCGTTAAGTTTCGTCCTTTTCTAATAATTCTTTTTTTATATTTAACTATCATTTCCAATAATTCTCTTACCAGACTATATTAACCCCATCGTTCAGTTTCGTTAAGTTCACCACTTATGTACTTAAGCGAGAGCGAAATAAGTTCTGGTAAGTCCGCAGAAGCATTTATGGGCAATTTAAAATATATATATATAATATCTTCCAACTAACTTTAGTTCGATTCTGACAAACCTAAATTAACATAAGTCAATTAAGTACGGGCCTTTAACAAAAATATGCAGGCTGTAAATTGAACTTCCTTAAGTCGAAGAAATGTGTCAGGACTTAAAGGAACCCAGGACTTAAATTCTCCCATATTTAACACTCCATAAATTGAACACAATATTTGCTCCCGAGACTATTCCACTCATGGAAGTTTGACTCGTTCGATAAAACGGACTCGATCGCTACCTTAGAGTTTCTTGGGTGAAAATTCTTCGCTTAACACGTAGTCTCCTCAGGACATGAACCATGCCGGCCTCGTGAATATGATGTAAAAAAAAAGAGAGGAGACACAACTATCCATGTCTAAACCTACATCGCGTTGGAGAATCTCGATTTTACAACATTTCCAAAGTTGGACATGAGGGTTGACGTTTTCCTAAATGTGCACGATTTTTTTTGATGGTGTGGTGAAGAAAGGGCGTAAAATCAGAAGTGAAGAAGTGAATGTAATTTTTTGGCACTCTTTTAAGTAAGAACTACTTCGTTAATTGGTGGTTGGTTGCCCGCTACTGATTCTCTCGCAGCCAACGTTAAAGTGAAGCGACATGGCACATCTTGCCCACGACAGAAAAGAGAGTGGACGGCTGTCCAGATTGTGGTTGGAGACTGTGTGTAATGAAAAGATCAGAGATTCAATCATTTGCCAGCCATAACCTATCCTTTGTCTATCCAAATTCCTTCTCTTACTCAAATTCCACTTCTCGGTCAACCACTTTCTTACAAAAAATGTGTGGATGCTTGAGAAGGTCGTTTATTCATTGTAAAAAAAAACGTCCCTGAATTACGTCAAATACTTAAACATGGCGTGTGTCGACAACATCTTTTTACTATCCACATTTTCTTTACCACATCTTTTCTTCATTTTTAACATTGACGCCCAGAACGCTTGAATGCTACAAAAGGAAACAAGTTCCATTCTCATTTCTCGCAATTTTAAAATATTTGTATTTACTTTGGATTGAGCCAAAGTAATGATAAAGCTCATTACGTTTAGAAATTACTTTCAGTGCCAAACGAAATCAAGCGATTCATCTTGTATTTACAGTGCACTCTCTCCTAACGGACACCTTTCATAACCGGACAATTTCAAAGAACGGAATTATTGACACGATTTCTAATGTAAATAATTCTCTCACAAAACGGACTCTTACTTACACCAATTTCCATAACCGCAACAGAATTTTATTCTCCCTTAACCGGCATCTTTGCACACTTCGTTTTATTTTATTTTGTTTGCTTTGTTTTCCCTTTCTTTGTGCTTCGCCCTGGTTACCCAGAAATTAAAAAATAAAAAATAAAGAATATAAAAAGGATGCGGAGCGACGGCGGCCGTCTGTCGACGACCTAAATATAATGCATCATTTAGCTGGCTAGAGATTTAAGAACTGGCACAATTTGATATTTCGGGCAATGTTGCCAGCTTCATTGAGTGGATGGTTATGACATTTACAGAGCAAATGGAAGATCCTTCGTGCTCTTCCTGATAAAACGTTTGCTAGGCCAAATAAAGACCAACAATTTCGAATTGCGCTTACATTTTTTCTCACAACTGGACACCTCTCATAAGCGGACACATTTCTTGACAGCGCCAGTGTCCGCTTATGAGAGAGTTCACTGTCATTTATTTTAAATTCGACGAGCCGTTTAAAGCAACCCTTACCATTGCCGACACATTCGGGGTAAGGCAGGAATTTATCATTCCCCAATCAGTTCCTGTTTCAGAGTTGGTCACCTGCGAAAGAGAGTTAGTTACCTTTTAGAACTAGCTAAGTCCGAAAGGCTTAGCTTTATTTTAAGGAGTATGCCGAGTCAGATTCTCTTTACTTGTGACAGCTAAATGACTCTTCCCTGCAAGGTCTCTCTCCGGGATATCAGCCATGACTTTGGTTACGATTTTTACGCAGTCAGTCAATTCAATATTCAGTCATTGGAGTGCAAATACATCAAACTTGTTTCATCGAAAGCTGCTCTTCAATTACGATTTTCTCGAAGCTCACAGTTTGGAGAGCTGTGCCAGATGTCCCTTCTTCCATACTCACCTTCCAATTCCGACCTAGACACCACGTTTAGTTAGAAGTCTACCAGCCACTCTGGCTCACTTAGACGAACTTGTTGGGTGCATTGTGCCGGAGTGTTGAAATACCGTGGAATTTATGTGCGAATTCAACTCCAGTTAATCCAGCTCTGTGAAGAAACTGCCTTCTTTTCCTTGCTAGAAGTGAGCATTCACAGATCAGATGTTGAATAGATTCTGTTTCGTGCTCATCTCTGCCGCTTCTGCAGAAGTCGTTGTGCGGTATGGTCAGTGACATTGTATGTGTACCTATCGCACAGTACCCGGTAAGGACCCCTATTAGCGTGCGTACATCCTTGCGACTTAAGCCGATCATTTATCACAAGGGATCCAATCAGGATCCAAGGGGGCCACAACTGCTACAGTAGTGACATTCACCTCAACATAAAGCCGATCAACATCAATGATCTCTTCTTCCTCAACATCGGCTATAGGGCTAATAATCAGGCCAAGGCAGTGAGTTCCGGCACTGTACAGGGCTTCGTCTTCTTCGCGGGACTGTCCGCCTTTTCATTTCCTTGGATTCCAGTATGCCCTGGTATCCATCAGAGTGTCAACGATTTCACTAAGGATATCTCATTGTCGCTCTGTCTGCATAGCCTAACCAGCTACGATGTCAGAATGTCTGATGTGATCTGTTGTGTCTGATAAGATAGTGATTGATTGACCGGTCATGTTGTAGTCCCTCCACGCGAGTGTTGACTCGTGTATCAGTCGCCCAGCGATCTCCTCCTCTGCTATTGCTGCCTGTTCCAGCCATTGTTCCCGTGACGGAAGCCTCAAAGCCTACAGTCAATATAAAGTGCAGCTGTGTTCAACATATTGCTACACTTAAAATGCGTCCAAACTTGTCTGTAGAGGTACATATTTGATTCTTCTACCATTCCGTTACAACATAGATCACGCTTCTAGCTTTTGTAAAAACCAGGTCTCTCGTTGGAGCCTCCTAGTTTTTTTTTTTTTCTGTACTCCAAGAAACATTTAACCTTGAGAAGAGCTTGATCTAAGGATTGATTGCCAAAATAAAAAAAAAAACTTTTATTTATTTTGAAAGTCAATGAAAGTGAAAATGTGGCCGTGGCGTTGTGGGTTAGTTCGTCGACCACTACGCACTTGATCTTTAGCAGCCCAGGTTCAATTCCCGGTACGAGCAGAATAGTTTTCATGGCCCCACCTCTTTCGAGTCACTGACAAGGAAAAATTGTAATAATTGTCTAAAAAAGCTTCTCAAATTGGCCGTCGGCATAAAACTATAGGTTCCTTCTACTCGTGAGAGAACAAGAGCACACACAACACGCACGAGTGGTTGCTGAGAAGCTAGCCTCTGGCCCTCTACGCAATAATAAGCGCGTAATGTTGGAAAATATTTACTGCTTACATCTACTTTTTTTAAAGATTTCAATAGTGTAACTTTGAGCTAACGGTACATTTCAACGAAGCACGAACATATTTTGGATCTCTCACTTTCATTCGGTTTTCATGGATTTTTTCAGTTTGTAGGATCGAATAATCATGTTAATACAGTCGAACCTCCAAAAGTGGAATTGTTCGAATTACAAAGTTGTTAAAAAAGGTGTAAAATACGGGAAAATTTAGCACTTGGCTCACTTTAATTCCTGAAACATTTATTCGACTTATAGAAAATTCGACATCATTATGTTGGACTTATAGATGTTTGACTGTATTAATTTGTGCGGTTTGCTAAGAGATGGCGTAACTTGTATTATTCCATTGGAACATGCGTTGGAGGCTATTGTCATTCTACGTCATTTCAGTGTATGTCATTCAATTGAAGCGTAAACAACAATAAGTTCATTTTGACTCAAACATGTCGAACTTTGTGCCTGAAAAAGTGTTTTTGCGGGAGTTCTTCTTCATTTCTTAAATATGAAGAAAACTGCTGCCGAAAGTCATCGTATTTTGGTGGAAGTTTATGGTGAACATGCGCTAGCATAGCAAATCAATGGGATCAGAAGGGTGTGCTGTATTAAGAGCTGCTAAAACCGGATGAAACCATCAATGGACAACGCCACCGAACACAATTACTCCGTTTGAAAAGAACAGTGGCCGAAAAACGCCCGGAATATACGACCAAACACGAGGCAACAATTTTCCATCATGACAACGCTCTATTGCTATTCCAGTTAAGAACTATTTGGAAGACAGTGGATGTGAAGTTTTACCCCACCCGCCTTATAGCCCAGACCTTCCCCTTTCTAATTACCATTTCTTCCGGTCGACGCAGAACGCCCTCACTGAAATACGGTTCACATCAGAGCAGAATATCAAAAATTGGCTTGATTCATTCTTGGCTGCCAAACCGGCGCAGTTCTTTTGGGATGGGATCCACAAATTGTCAGAAAGATGGGAAAAAGTCATAGGTTCAGATGGGCAATACTTTGAATAATACTTTCGAACATGTTTTTCTTAAATAAACGTTCAAATTTTGAAAAAAAGCACGAATTAAGTTATGGACCCAATAATATTAAATGTTTGGGTATTTCCACTAGGTAACCACTGGCCCACCCACTGCCCACCCGGTAAGCAAAGATTTAGCTTAAAACGTGTGTTATTTCCTTATTTCTTCAAGTTCTAATGGACAGAGCAAACTTTATGCCACCTCAAAATATTTTCTATTTTTATTATTGTCTACTGACATCTGAAACACATGTCCACAGTCTCCAACAGTGTTGTGGCGCCACATTTAAATTGCGAAATCGAATTTATTTCAAAAGCTGCAAACCTTCATCTATTACTATCTATTTCACTATTTCGTCACACCGATTTGGATCGTTCTATTGACCTGAAACCATTTCACGTGCACGTCAAGTCGTCTACAAAGACACATGTGTACTTATGCAAATTTAAGAAGCAGTTCAGAACATTGCTCGAAAGTTGCATATTAAGCGGATCTCCAATAATTACAGCTGATTTGCTTTCAAACAGAGTTCGAGTACACGCGACTTGCATGTTAAATGCTACTGAAGGCTTAATTGAGGTAGATCTGCACGAAATGGGTATTTCTTGAAACGAAACAAACTTACTTCGCGAAGGAATCGCTAAAGCTAGAACGGGTATGTGCATCTGGTACGTCATTAAGGCGGATGTAAAGGTATCACAGTCGATGCTAGATGCTTTTACTATAAATGCTTTTATTTTCACAATCAGGAGGAAATTCCGAATAAACGACAAATGCTCTCAAATAAATGCGTTTCGTTTGTTTCTTTAATTTATCGGACATTTAAATCACGCTTGAGCAGCAGTTCCGAAATCTTGTCAACAGGGAACTTAGAGTGGATTACTATACGTAGCATTTAACCGCAAGTGATTGAGTTTTCGTACACGATCTTTCTATTTGCAAAGCAATGAAGTTAACTGACAAAATTTCTAATTGACCATCATTAAATCGTAGTAACAATTAATTTCCTGATACTTAACGCCCTTCAATCAGTCATCGAGTCTGTTCTCAATCACAGACTTGATTATCCGATCTGGGCGTGTTAAGTGAAGGGGGGATAGTTAGAAGTATGCAGATGAGGATATTTCGAGAGCGACGCATCTATTCCCCTTGCATCACAATAGAACCTTAGTCACAGTTGAGAATTATTTGTTCTCATGGATAATGCATTTGAAGGCAATTTAGCATTAAAATTATACATGACGGCAACTCATCAACCAACTGTACGGTAGGAGTCGGAGTGGACTTGGATCGAACGTCTGCAACAACCATTCGCGTTGTTCGTTCTTCCGATCTCTCCTCGGTGGATGGTATCGAGCCTGGACTTAGATAGCATCTTCAGCGACCCGAGACCTGAGCATCTTCAGTGACTGGGGAGAGATGATCTTGATTCGTCCCATGCGCTTCGTGCGTAGAAGTAGACAACGACTTATGAAATCGAGGGAATTCACAGAAATGATACGGTATAACCATAATAAAAAGTTCGTTCAGTTGCGTTAAGTTTCGTTCAATTTCGTGGGATCGAAATGACTTATGAAATCGAGGGAATACGCAGAAATGATACGCCATAACCATAATAAGCAGTTCGCTCAGTTGCGTTAAGTTTCGTTCAATTTCGTGGGATCGAAATGACTTATGAAATCGAGGGAATACACAGAAATGATACGCCATAACCATAATTAACAGTTCGCTCAGTTGCGTTGAGTTTCGTTCAATTTCGTGGGATCGAAATGACTTATGAAATCGAGGGAATACGCAGAAATGATACGCCATAACCATAATAAGCAGTTCGCTCAGTTGCGTTAAGTTTCGTTCAATTTCGTGGGATCGAAATGACTTATGAAATCGAGGGAATACGCAGAAATGATACGCCATAACAATAATAAATAGTTCGCTCAGTTGCGTTAAGTTTCGTTCAATTTCGTGGGGTCGAAATGAATCGGTGATTACGCACGTAAATGAATATTGCGTAAGTTCACGATAGCAATTATGGGCACTTTTGAAACTTGATGATGCTTCCGACTGCTTTTCTTTTGGTTCTAACTCAAGTCTTAGCTTACTGCTTTCTTGAATCAATTAAATTTCCTATAGTCCGCACACAACAACCCATGTTATTATTGTAAGGACCCTCAGTATCCATGTAAATCTTTGCTTACCAAAGGGGAAGTTTCAATAAATCAATGATACCAACCTTGTGAACTAATTTGTTTAAAATTAATTGTCATTTTCAGCCCATCTGCCCGCCTGTCTGTCACACAAAAAATTATCAATTCTTCGTGATATTTGATTGCCTTTTAACGATTTTAGACTAATTATTCGCTAAGTGACGTTAATACGTTTCGAAATACAACGAACAAGGTGAGAAGTGACTACTTTATGAAACAATTAGACCCTCTCCTCCTGCGTTCATCTGTAGAAACGGAGTCTATAGAAACATGGTCTAGGGAACCCTTGAAAAAATAATTATAATTATCATAAATATCACCGGTTTTCAGGTCAAGGTTGTCTGGGACACTCACTCATGGACTTTCGTGCCAGTTTGTATAGAATTTGACTTGAGTTTCCGCGTCAATTTTAATTGGTATTACTCAGCTTAGCTCTTAAATCGCCGTTCAGAAACAGATTCCAGGGGTTTTCTTAACACAGAATCACTTCGTTAATTTTATGAACTATTCATCGTCGTTTTAGTTACTCAATGAAGGAAGTCACCTAAGTCAGTGAAGTTTGTCACTTGCGGATAATGGCATTTAATGACATTAGCTTAAAACTCAAGGATGATCCTTTACAGAGTTGATGTTTGAAGTACACTAAGTGATCGAAGACAATAGAAGAACCAAGAAGAATACTGGCTTTACGTGTCTATTGAGAGACTTTGAGTGAATTTCTTGTTGCCAATTTATGAAAAAACACGTATTCCAGTAGGAAGATGTTTATTCTTTTCTATATTCTGGAATCCACAGAAAGCAAGGCATCTCATTGAATCAGATGGAGGTGAGTCTACAGTAAAGCTCTTAGAAACCTGAAACGAAGGGATTTTTAAAGTTCTGGCTGTAGATAAAGTAAAGAGTTTGACAAATACGCACAGTTGTGCAGATATCGATGAACTTGCGCATGTGCTGTGAGACTCAAGCATAATACCCGCTCAAGCGGTCGGTTTTTGACTTTTGTAGTAGGATACACGTAAATAATTTGTGTAAGTCGGAATGGGGCGGTCGCGCGGGGAAATTTCACAGACCGTAATATCGCGAGCGCGAGCACAAATTTCTAGGTCTTCCCAGTCACTTGGGCTTTTTGACGATTGGGAAACACATTTTGGCAAACTGAGGCGATTATTTGTGCAAGGATTTGTTCGAAGGATTTTATTAACATTCATATTTTTTCATGGAAATTGTATTTCAGAACCTTTGAAAAGGTTAAACGCGCGCATTCATTTCGATAAGGAAAACTGAGCCTGCCGCCTTCTGACACTACATTCTCGTAAGGCCGATAAAACAAGCAAAGCAACGACTAGGAAAGACCGACCGCCGTGCCGAGACTTCAACGAACGTGCCGAGACTTCAACTTATGTCAAAATCGAATGATGAGTACCCAGTAATCAGAGGAATAGTAGAATTTCACGGCACGCGTAGTTGTTTCAGGGAACTAGAGCAAAATTTCAATACCAACGTACGTAGAACACAATTAATTTCGTTCCCACAAAAGGAAAAGTGAACGAAACTTATCGAAACTGAGCGCAGCATACCCAATGTATCGTGTCTGGATTATTTCGATTGCTTATACTCACACGTGTCTGTGGTTCGTGGTCCATAAACATGTTGCAATAGACACTGTCACAAAAACTATTGTGGAGCATGAAAATCAGGAGTTTGCTTGTTCTCCTGTGTTGACTGCTCTCCCATAGCGAGAGAAGTTATGTATATATCCCACGATCCATCAATTTGTCAGTTCACTGGCTTATATTTCCTACACGCTTCGAATCTACAAAATCTTCTCGGTTTATTGAGTAATAAAATGCCCCCTTATTCTCTTGGACGAGGTGACAAATTCTCGTCTCGCATTTTTCTGTCACCTCACATCCAAAACTGTATTCTTCAATTCAAGTGATGTGACAAAAAACCAATCAAATTCTATTCCTAAAAAAATTCAACTGGTTGCATATGCTGCTGATTTGTGTCTTCAAGTCCAGTCTTCTATTGCAATTCGTTGGTTGCACTTGATAATTTTCATAATTCTTGGATGCCTATTGTTCAGAATTCGAATATATTGGCGTGCGTATGTGATGGGTTACATTTCAATGACAGCCCAAGAAAAACCAAAATGCAAATATCTACACGGCAGATCAACCACATCCAACGGGCACAACCAGTGAACTAACTAACTTATGCCAGCTCGACGTCACTACAGACAGCCGCGCGAAGGGCCGAAATCCGTACAGCGAATAAATTTGACTACTATACCAAATGTGGGAAATCGGTAGTTATGTGCTTAAGGAGACCAGCCAGAGCTGGATGCAGATCAGCAGCCAAATGTCGAAGCGTAAAGATAGTGCTAACTAACGGTACAGAAATATCAGCAAACGAAAATGGCAAGTATCTTGGCGTTAACTTCACGGAAAGGTTCAACAGTCATTCGAAACTGACGCTTAATAAGCCCAACCTCGGCTTCCATCGCATCTGTCACTGGATGCGCAAGCAAAAAGGATTGTGCCAGAGGACAAAACTGCTGCTATACAAGCAGCTTATGCGGCCGATCTTAACGTACGGCTACCCAATATGGCATACCGTCTCTAAGACCTCGCAATTCGTAAAGAATTCGAGAAGAAAATCGAAAGAAAAATACTGCTAATATGTACCGGACTCACTTTCCACAGGGACCGTCAAAGGCACCACAGCAACAATATGCTTTACGACCAAGCACGCATCATCCCCATGCAACAGTTTATGGTGACACTGTTCAGAAAGCAGCTGCTAGAAATCAACAACCATCCTAACCACGAATTCTGGACCATGAGAAACACAATCCCCGGAAAACGCTGCCTCAACGCGTTAAATCTGCTAAACGAGCTGAACTTCCCAACGACGTCGAACAACACAACGCGAACAACAACACAATCCCCGGAAAACGCTACCTCAACGCGTCAAATCTGCTAAACGAGCAGAACTTCCCAACAACGTTGAACAACGAGCTGCCTTGATTCTACCAGAGCAGCGATAGCAATCACCATCGATGCTGAGTCGGCTATCACACCCCCACCCCATCCCAGAAGGACCATCATGGTAACACGGACTTGAACAACCCGACGTAAGCTCCAGCCATTGTAGGGCATTAAATTAACACTAAATTAAACGAAGTACATCAGTTAGGTCACAGATCGCGACTCATTTAGTAGTTAATACATTTTTTCTGATGTTCGACATTATTTCCATTTAAATCCAGTGATGTTCCTGAACAAGTCCACTTTCCAGCAATCTCTATGAAATCTTTCAATCTGGCATACGTGTCAGTAAAACGCAATTCCCGCAATGCAGTAGTTAAGTGTTTTGTTATGATACAGACTTTTTGTTTGACTGGTCTACATTGTTGACCTTGAAATTTGTGAATTGTCTACACGTAGGTACATAATTACAACACTTGCTATATATCCATTTGGCTCACGATGACATTTCGCCCAAGACATGTTCGAGAGCAAATATGTAACTCAATGAACGGAGATTGTTTATCAAATCGGGGGGGCTCCCACTTGAAGTCATCGATTGTTTATGCACGAAAGCAACTGACTTTGCCTACATCAACTGATCCATTCGGTGTGATTCGGATTTGTCTGGTTTGATCTTCCGAGTGAGATGCCTCATGCTATTCAAATGAATGTTACATTGTGAGCAAAAAAAGCATGGCATCTTTCAAGGAAAGCGTAAATTCAGTATTCCGTTCTCATTGTTATGGGAAGTGAATTTTATAAATCTAATAATAAATAAATGTGCTAACAGAGTCGATTTAACAGATAGATTTAATGGAATTTGTACTCAGATTCACACATAGTGATCATCCATTGTTTGATAATAGCATGCATTCGCTTGCGCTTAGATATCTGCATTAATTGATAAAAGACGCATTAACCCTGCCTTTCAGTCCTTTTAAATCAGCACTTCGCTGCAGTTTTACTCAGTTTTAGAGGAATGCGATGATGGTGGAGACTAATGAAAGGTGGCCAGAAGCGTTGTCAAGCACCAAAGCGCTCAAACTCAAACATCTGCTTATCTAAACCAGAACGAAGAAATTCTCCAGTTTCAAGGTTTTTACTTCTTCTTCTGGGAACCTGCACAAAAAGTCAGTGAGAGTTGTCTTTGACGTTGTTCTCTGCCTAAACAATTAATTTCATTCTCACTTAATCTGACGTAGCGAGGTAACCGTTCGGAACGGAAACCCTTTCGATAACGTTCCGAACAGCTGATCGGAATATTTTTCCGACAGAATGCCGCTGCGTTACTACGCCTTTAATTTCGATTTTTGACAAACATTCAGTGTCAGTCAAACGTCAAATTTGCCCGATACAGAATAAATCAAAAGTGAACGAAACTGAACGAAGCTTTCTATGCCTTCGCATGAGTGGACTTGCAAACGTCAAATTTGCCCGATACAGAATAAATCAAAAGTGAACGAAACTGAACGAAGCTTTCTATGCCTTCTTATGAGTGAACTTTAGTCCACACGAACACGAACTGCGTGTGTCTAAAGTCTAATGAAAAAATTATTTCATGTTATTCCATGTTGAGGAAATATTAGTTCATTCACGCAAAGGAGCTATAAGAAGGAATTAACCACAGCAAGGGACAAACGATACTCTGCAAACACACTTGACAAAGCTACAGTCAATCAAGTAAACCTATCGTATTCAAATTCCATACGACGCTTTTAAAGTTACACTCGAAAACTCGAATTCAACTCCACTGAACCTGACCACTTGAACACACAAGTTTGGTAAACAACAGCAAGGGCTGTCACTTCACAGATGAGTCAACGTTAACGTTTGTAATGTTTTTGTTTTTTTTCTTCATGAATTATTCGTTAGCGCTTTAATGAATGAACTTCGATTTAATTGGCCAGTTGACAGAGACTTGAGGAAATTTCCAGACACTTACGTTGAAAAACAAGCTCAACTGCGGAATATTTAACACTTTACAAACCAAGTGAGCCATTATTGGATTGAATTGGATTAGCACTCGAGAACTTGTCGATACAAAAGCGCGGTGTTTATTCTGTTGGTAAAGAGGTGATTACACTAAAGACATGCATTGCGACTTACTCGGGAAATGTTTTTTTACAGTAATTAAGTCTTAAGACATGACTTTGTGCTGTCTGAACTACACATGCGTTCGTTCGCTTTTCGTAGCGGGCTTGCTGCAGCTCTGAGTTGGGAGAGCGAGGAAATCTCATGAAAAATGATGAACTGAAGCATAAGTTGATCATAATTGCATCTTTGGTACACACTTACCGTCCACCACCTAAAGAGGTAACAGTGGCTGCCTGCAAAAGGCAGTCACACTTAGGCCAAAGAAGGCCGTTTTTGATATCACGCGGAATGGGTGTGATTAAATCCTATCTGGGAGATAGACGGATGGAATATAAAACACAACTGCGCACTCTATGCGTCTTACAAGGGCATGGTTTTAGTTCAGAAGGCAGTTGTCTATATGTGAACTGACACATCGAACGCATGAGCACCAATGCTCAAGCTGAAGCGGTTTTCATTCCAGTTCTAGCGCTTTACTTTGAGAAGGAGATGGTATATCCTATAAAGATACCAATTCATAGACGATGCAAAATAGCTTTTGAGAAGGCATCAGGAACCAATTCATTAGTCGCTTATTTTTGATCTTGCATGACACCATTAGAAGTTAGTACCTAGCTTCCGATCTTTTCTGGGCTTGTTTATGCCACGATTGTTGCAATCAAGTGGTTAACTAGATCATCTCAACCGAGGGGTGTATTCCAGTAAATGTGGGCGTGCCGCAGTCCATAACAGCTGCAACTTGTGTCAATGTCTCACTTGATCGTTCACATTTATACCTGTCAAATAAGCTTAGGGTTCTTTGCAAAATGGAGCTTCTAGTGCTGATCACAGATCTCCAATTATTCCAGTAGCCATTCAGGGTGGCATGAAATAAGACTGAATGTTTCTCTCCGTGATAGTTGCTAAGATTCTACGACATCGGTGGGATGGTCGATAATGAAATTACAGCATTACAAAATGTAGACACTCTCAAAATGTTTGTGACAAATCTTCCTTTTCAACTGATTTAATGCGGAGACGAGCAGTGATGTATAGTTACACTAGTCATGGCCCATTTAGAGCATTTAGATGTCTCAGCTGCAACCTACTGAATCACTAAGTCCCATCAGTTGAGCAGTCATAATGGACCCAATCAAATGGAAACCCCTTTAATGCCCAAATGTGTGTTTGTTTGAGGATCAAATTATATGTTGTAGAGGAGTCGATTCTGAATAGCTTTTGTCCTACTCACTTGGATACGTGACAGGTAATCGCAAGTAGTACGCGCGTAATTGGGCACACTGGTCCTAACTCACAACAAAATTTTTGTTTGCAGAGTGCGTGCAAAAAATGGGCCTGTGGGCATTTAAGGGTTAAGTCAATCAGAATGAAACAATCGAGCCCTTCGCCCAGATTCTTCGCTCCTTCCTTGGAAATGGAATCAGTTGGTGTTAGAATTCCCTGTGTAAGTTTCCAGAAGGTCTAATGGCCGGCAGTGTAAACAGCATCAAATAAGGACGCCAGTTGTTTTGGGTCTTATCTTCTTACCGCTTTAACAACCACATCTTTGCTTCTTACCCATAACCATACGTAACCACTTTAGTCGATTCATTTCATTCAATTCAAGCACACACTGAACATCTGACAGGCACCATTATCCGAAGATCTAACAGAAATTGCCATCCCGACGAAATACAAGGCGCAACAAGACGTCGTTCACATCTAGTGATGAAGAAGTAAACTTGACCAAGACAAATGCCAGCCATTTGAACCTTCAAAGTGAAAGCCTTTGTCGGCATCTCAGTCGGAGTTTCCTGAAAGAAAATCTGGGAAAATCACCAAGAATTTAATATGCGCTCAATAATGTCCAAATCTCGATCGAAGCATAAATTATTCATTCCATTTACGAATCACCCGTGCATCGGTTAATACGCGACTTTCTACATATGAATTCGAAATCGATATTCTAAATGATTCCCAGAGTGACATTCCATGCAAATGCGCCTAAAACACACCAGGAATCAGACTTCGCCGCGGAGTACAATGTCGTTCAATTGTGCCACGAAATCCTTAAATTCACCCAGTCAGCTGACGGCCAAAAACGACAAACAATTCACAATCGACAAATGCGAAGAAAATAAAAAAAAAACCTTCAAAACGAATTCCAAAAGAAATTCGTTTCAAAACAAACGAAAAACCACTTTGAACCCCCCACCCGGGCGGATCATTTCGAAAGTCATCATGGGAATTGCACATTGATTAAAGTATAACCGCCAGGTATAACCGCTTGAATGCAGTTATAATCGGTTTGACGACTCACACCAGTCGCATACTTCATACAAAAAAAAAAACAACCGAACGGACAGTGGATGAGCTGGCGCTTGACAAGTTCATCATGATCTAGTTTAAGCCACCGTTCGACTCGGCTAGCCGGCAAACAACGGATGTATGGCTATGAGCGCGGATTTGAATAACCAGTTTCACTAGTCAGAAACAGACAGAATACATAATTGTGGAGTGTACTCACCTCCACACGTGAGAATAACACTCAGAGTGTGCACACCTTGCTCTCGAGGTATTCGCGCGACTCTCGCGTGCCGCCTATGTGTGCATTTTGTAAACAAAACTGACAATTGACCACAAAATATGATAACCTGATCGGCCGATGAAGGGTACTTGCTGAGGGGCAAAATGCATCTTCGATTGGAAATCAACTTATGGCGCGTGTGAAGTGCAATTTCGTTGTCAAGGCGGGGAGCAGTTAGCTTTTGAAGGTGAATTTAACAGCACAAGACACAAGAGAAGCGGTCGTTGCCACTGATTTATGCGAAATGGGATATTTTTGATTTTGATGAAAACACTCACCCAATTGTCAAAGGTTCAAAAATCCATTCACACTTTTGCGTGATTTGGTTAAATCGTCAAAATTTGGTGCTCTTTGCGCTGCAGTTGCTTGTTCATTACCGAAATTATTGTCACGGGGTCTGTGGTTCAGGTCTGATGGAATGTACGTATGGCAACTCAATTGCGAAACCGTTTTGACTTATAAGCGAACTTCAGTGGTCGCTGTTTGAGTGTGTTTCAAGAATGTGGCTGCAGCTGAATTGGAAAAGAGAGGGAAAGTTGGAATGCATATGCATTTTGTTTTGTAATTTTTAACTCACATAACTGGATTGAAACGTGGAGAGCAGAGACCGACTGATGCAATAAGTCACCACATTGAGTCGATTTGAATTCTGGCTGCGTCTGAAGCTGATTGAATGTGAATAAGCTCTCTCTGAGGGTGTCGAGACTATGTTCTATTTTTGTTCCCACTTATTTTTAAGGATATGAGTTGCTTGTTGAATGAGGGAGCTTATCTCCCAGGGAATCGTCATTTCAATTTTGACAGTTCTCAGAGAAGTGTGCAGACCACGTTCCATGAGAGCATACAGACCGGGGGGTATTAAAAGGCGAAAGCCGTGGAATTCCTTTGAAATGACAGAATGAAAATGTTCCTTCGTCTCTACAGCGAGTCACAGTGCGGGATTGCAATACGAATTGCATCAGTGAACGTATGCCAGATCCTTCTGATTAAAACTGACCACAGATGATGATCTCGGCCGAGTTCATAAACGTCACACTGCGGCAGCCCTGCAAGATATGCGTTCATAAATGCAAATAAACTGCAGTGACGATGTTCATACAGAGTCGGTTCATAAGCAGTCGGCAACTAAGAGCAATGTGACAGTTAAATTGCGATCAAATTGTCAGTGATGTTTGTTTTGTCACAGGATTGCAGGGAAACCGAAAAGAGGACTTTTTCATATCATACGGAAATTCTTCTCTTATTATTTTAAAGAAATTTCTGCTATTTGGAAGATGTCTTCCGACTTCCAATTCCTTTTATTAAAAGCGTGGCCGCTTTGCTGCATATTTTGCTACTGTTTCATTCTTTAATGTCTTTCAAAGTTGGTCAGTTTTTCATATGTAACAAACATTAAACCGAGTAATATACTTTTCTTAGACATGATTAGTGCATAATTTTACCCAGAAATGAAGTATTATAGAGTTGGACTGCCGGGCTGATTGACCCATAGCCCTCGACGAATTTCAGACACTTTTTGACAGTTCTTCATGAATTTTTGACAGTTATTTACGAAATAACGTGAATGCCGCTCTCTGATTGGTCAATTTGGCTTTAGAAAACGACGCAAAGAACATTTGTCAAAGATGTTAAGGGACAAGAGAGGCAGAAGTTTGCTGTCTCTATAATACTTCAATTCTGATTTCAGCAAAACAAACGTCAAGCAAACGGTTTTTGTGTCGCCCACTTATGTTGCATTTTGAATCAGGTTTTGACAATGCTGACGTGGTGCAAACTTGCGGCAGTATTCGGGTTCACAAATGCATTGAAAAAATAGTGTAAACCCCTGTCAAGTCATATAATCTGAAACAATGAACGAATCGGTTTAATCGACATTTGTCATTAATTTGTTAATTTCGACGACGCCGCCACCCTTGCAGCAAACGTGGGAATTAAAGCAATTCACGCATCAAATTGTTGTGAAGGCCTGCAAACCGTTTTCAATTTGAAGCTGATTGTCACCCACGAAATCTGTTGAACAGAAAAATCCAATTCGTAAGATGTCAATTTCACAAAAATCAGTTTAACTCAGAAAATGATCCTAAAAAGACATGGAAGTTTACTAGGGAGGAAGAAGAATTCTGTAGACGAAGTAATAATCAGCAACTTTCCCACAACCATGGATCAGAAGGCAACAGCCGATGAGTTTGCTGAACATTTTGCAAGCCAAGCTACAAAATTTGTACACAGTTGCAACCACAGGACGTCAAATCACCAAAGCCTGCATCTTACACAGTCCATATGCATGGAGGAAGCTAGTGAGGTCGAAATCTTTAACAAAAGTGCGGGAGCAGACAATGTAAGACCGATTGATTTGAAACAAAACGCAGTAATACTAGCCCCAATTATGAAAGCAATGCTAAATCAAAGCCTTAGCCAGTGTCACGTTCCAACGTAACTAAAAATATCGCTTATAAGGCCACTTTACAAAAATGGCAGGAAGGCAAGTACGAAAACTACCGACCTATTGCCATACTAACGGTCATAGAAAAATGTTTAGAAGAAATTGTTGTGCCCCGCTTCAACAAATTGATTGAAAAACACAATATATTACACACGAATCAATACGGCTTCCAAAAAGGAAAAAATACAGGAAACCTGTTGGCGGAATTTACAAACACGGTGAACATGAGTTTGAACAAGAACCATCACGTGCTTGTAATGTCCATCGATTTTAGTAAGGCCTTCGACACAATATTTCTCTTACTCTCTTACAGGCCCTCGATAGGTTGGGAGTGAGAGGCACACTAGGTAAGTGCATGGCAAGTTACCTAACAGGAAGGATAACAAAGGTGAAAATCTTAAATAATATTACCAATGAAAGGAAGAGTGTCTTTGGAGTGCCGCAAGGCTCAAAATTGGGACCATTGCTGTTTGTACTTTTCACGAATGAGCTTCTTTGCGTATTTGAACGAGTAAAATCCTTTGCTTTTGCGGACGACATAGCTGTTGTCGTTAAACACAATTGCCTCGCAACTGCAACCACGATAATGCAAGAGGAGTTCGATAAACTAACGAGATGGTGTCATGACAACGGCTTGGAAATTAATGCTGCAAAAACTAAACGTCCATTAAAATATATTTTCAAAGCAATGATGACCAAAAGAGGTGAAACAATCGAGATGGTAAAGACGATAAGATACATGGCGATCACGATCGATGACCACTTCTTATGGCAGGATCATATTAACAATCTCAGATCACAGCTAAAAAGCGCAATGTTTGCGATGGTGTATCTCAGGAGATGTGCACCTACAGATGTACAAAAACAGGGGTATTATTCATTGGTGGAATCTCGTTTGAGGTATAGGGTACTAGCATGCGTCAAGAACTCATTTAGATAAGCTGAAAGATCTTCAAAATAGAATAATCAAAACAATAAATACTAACAATAATATATTCAAGGTATTAGATGTCAGCTGTCTTTTTAGAATGGCAGTAGTTCTGGAATACTACAATGACCATCGTTTTCAGCAACCCATAGGCCACAATTTAAACAGACGAAGACGAGCACGATGGTTACTTGAAATTCCTGAAATCTTGAACGTTTATGGAAGACGACAACTCAGCTTTCCCGTACCAACAATCTTCAATAGTTTACCAGTTAACATTAAAAACATCATAAACATTAAAAAACGAAAAGTCATAATTGTGTAATAAATTAACTTCCTGTATAAGTAATCTAAAGTAAAGCTAAAAACGGAATATTAAAATTTCAAGCAACAATGTACCAATAAGAGTCTCAACCACCTGCAGACCTGCAGAGCCGGTAACTTAAACTTAAATTTTAACCTTTTCAAAGGTAATAAAGAAATAAAGAATCCTCAAATACTTTAGGGAAACACGATCACTTTGGAGCTTAATGGCAACGGCCGTTTATTAATATTCTACTTAGCCTAACTTAACACATGTGTATAATACTTATACCAGATTATTATACCAATACTGTTCTACGTTACATAACACTGATTCTATGAGTAAATTCAACTATTGAGCTCATCTTCCATCGCTCTTAATATGTGGCCAACCCAATAAAATTTTTGTGTTCGTCTCGTGTCAACTGACAACGATCAGTTGAAGCAATGCTAATGGCTCTCTCCTGTTCGACTCAAATGCAATATTTCTGTAAAATCAACCACCATCTCTCTACTACTTCCTTTTAAATTTTGAACTCTACGACAAGAATCGCACTCAATTTGTATCCACTCAAAAATGTATAAAAATGATTATTGTTGCCATGCTCCGTTATTGTTGAACTTAATAAAATGTATGTCATTGATTTATCTGGCACCAGAGACCAACTTTGCCTCGAGTGTCGTTTTTGTTTGTTTACCGCACATGCAAAAAATAAAATGGGTCATCTGTGGGGTTAATTAATTTATGTTGTTTTGATAGACATACCCTTGGCGTCTTAAGCGAAAAAAACAAATTTCTATGAGAGATCTGTTTAAGCGGCGGAATTGAATCATTGAAGGAAGTTCCGTATTTTCTCTTATGGAATTGATAGAAGACGATCTCGACACAGCGTAAGGCATTTAAGGTAATATTCTTAGACATCCTGTCGCCGAGTCTTCATATTTTTATTATTAAAGATCGTTGGCGCCAAGTGAGGAATTGAAAATGCCGATAGTTACATACTTTGTAATAACAATGTAGGTCATGGGTGGCGCTACTATCCGAGGGCGGCCTGAGCCTGGCTTCTGTAGCAGCCCGAAGAGGAGGTGTGCGAATGGTGCATGCTTCCAACCGTTTCTGTAATGCGAATACCCATAATTTCGTTACTTACTTATTTTTGTAATTGACTCCGCTACAATTTCTCGCTGTCACCATGGGTCAATGTGTCAATTGCTGTAGTTGCAATACCGACTCCAGATTAATCAATGATCCAGGCACTGGGTCAGCAATTATTTGTTGACGAATCTGAAAAAAAGAAGACAATAAAATACAAGCGAGTGAGGACAACTAACTCAACCAAAATACACGTTTTTTGTTAACTTTGGTTTGTTCCATTGCTACCCCTTCACCAGTTGTAGGGTGGTAGAGGGGAGGGGACCTACAGTTTTATTATGAGTTGACTCCAGGTGACGAAGTTTGAGATGGTCTTACTTGACAGATACAGTGGAGCCTCCATATTGGGACACCCTTTAATTGGGGCACCTTCGAAATCGCCCTTCAAGCATACTCTCGGTGTTTTCATATGAGTGAAAACAGATTTGCCATTTGAGCACCTCTGAATTGGATCGTGGGGCAACCAGAGATACTGGAGGAAGAGATATTCGTCTTTCCAGTTGAAAACCCCCAGTCCATCGCAGTTGTGCTCTCAAGTCACGCATACCTCTTTATTTTCACGCACATTTCTTATGAGTATGGAGCAACGCAATGATGTTAGGCGGGAGTAATCAGCTCCGCAAAACTCACAAGTATTCACAGACGCCTTTCTGTGAAAAGATTATAAAAAACGCTGTCATGAATCTGAGCGCACTGAAGTGCCACATCTCTTCCTCCACTATCTCTGGGGGCAACGATGGTTAAAAAACTATTCGTTGCCTGGAAAATAACCTCTAAATTGGGGCAACAGAATAAAGCTAGAAAACATAAGTGTCAGAGCTGATTGTGTGGACGGGTACATCTTCGTTCCCACATGTTATGGTATGCCAAACATAGGCGTTTTGTTGTTGCCACGAAGCACAAATAACTTATAATTAATAATTTATTTCAGAGCTACTTATACTTAAGAGGTCCTCTCAAATCGGGGCACCTGCAAATTGGTTCGCATTTTCATAGTCCCTTGAAGTGCCCCTTTTACGAGGTTTCACTGCATGTACTCCCGTCAGTGTCTCTAAAGATTCGGTAAGCTTTGTAAGTTCATTGAATTGTAGGCGATTATGTTTGTTAACCACTTTCTGGTTATTATTCATGATTTTTTGCTTAAAACGTTCCTAGACTACTCGTCTAATTCGTGTAATAGCCCCTGTTTGTAGATAATTTAATGATGCCAGATTGCGATAATTCTGTGTTTTCGTAATAAAATGTAAAACCAAACAGGAACGCCACAGTCGGTTATTGCAATAATGTTGCTACGGCTAGTATTTAAATTTGTTTAAAAATAAATTGTGGTTGGTATTCCCTCCCAACGCCTGCCGAACGATATACATGCGTACTCGTACATTGAACGACTTTTCTAAGGGATCTTGATTCACCTGTGCGATCATAAAACAGAAACACAGAATTATCACAATCTGGCATTCAATTATCTGCAAGCGGAGGCTATTAAAAATAAAGAGTTTATTTGATCCAGTCTGTGAAGTAAACCCGCTTGGACTTGTTAATAAAAACTGCCTTTCGAGGAATTTGAGAACATATTTTCGAGAGATCATGGGGTACATTGCTCATCGATACAAAATATTTTCTTTTGTAAGTGACTGTGCAAGCAGTCACAAAAATTAATATTCCAAGTGCAATATCCGTGAAATTTATCATAAGAGCTTTATTAGTCAGCTTAACGTTGCACAGAATGGTCTGGTATTCTAGTTCCATGCACATTTTTGTCAACTTTTGACAATATGCCCATGTAAACCGCTCTCGTTTTAGTTCTAGTAAATGTCATATTGACAACTACCTGGCATCAATGTCATTCAGATTAGGAATGGTAAGGGAAAGATGTGGAAGAAGTTTTCTGCTATGTTACATCTTTCACACACATACATTTCAGAGCATTCGTAGTGCCATTGTGGGCCCAAGTTGATCGGAGTCTTTTGCCTTCACGCACACTGTTCTATCTGTGGTCACAAGGTAAAACCGCCTAAAGGCGCCAACCCACAGAATCCGTTGCTAGCGTTTCGGATTGCACAGAGGTGCCCAATGAAATGCATACGTTGCATTCGAAATCCAAGGGAAACTGTCAGTGTACCAGTCGACCAACTTCACTTTGGCATAAATCTTAGAAATTTGAAATTCTGAAATTGTTAGGAATTACTGTCAAAGATGCATGAATAACGGTCAAAAGGTCTCTCACATTCGTCGGTAGGCTAGGGGTCAGTCAGCTGTGAAGTTGGGCATCTCTAGAATCACTCTGATTCCCTATGTCGTCTGTCATGTTTTGATCGGCATTCCATAACTTACACGACGCGTCAAATACGTAGTAGATTTCCGCACGACAGTTTTTCATAAAAAAGTGGCAACTCCAATGATTTTACAGTCGAAAATTGAAAATTAAATTTCAAGATAGAGGCGAAATAGTTTAATTAGTTGGTCGGTAAGGCAGTTTGATTAAATAGCTTAAGACAAGATGAGATTTGTAATGAATAGCACCGAAATGATCATCTAAAGATGAAGAAATGGAAAGCACGAGGGGAATTGATAATTAAAAGAATGTAATGAGACAGCAAGCAAATCCATTTGATTTGTCCAATTCAAAGTAAATGCTGAACGCTTTGCTTGTTCGATATCTTCATAATTTGTTTATATTTTTTAGGGTTATGTGTTATTTTCGTCTATCGACTTAAGCAAAATCAGTGGGTTTACGCATTAGGATACTTACCCCTGAAATCAACACGAGAACCGTATCTGAAAGATCAACACAACAAGAAAGTCCAGAAAATGATTTTCAACAGGGTGTGCTCAAGACCAGCCATGTAAGTATGAAAGAGATTGTCCGGAGTTCTGAAAAATCATTTTCGCTGGCTTTTGGTAGCATGGCAACTCCATTACGATCTACTTAAAACTATGAAAATTATGAATGCACGTTCTGCTTTGCAGAAGAATTATTTTTATTTTGGGCTTTGTAATATGGCCACGACACAAACGCGTCGCCGTAAACGTTAAGTTTGTGCAAGCACCCCTTCGCCACACACGGCGCAGACAATCTGCACAGGCTTTAGTTTGTATCATTCCGTCGTGGTCGTCGGGTCGGAAAAATGCCGACAGTGCTTACGCCGCAATAGTCATTGTTTTGGCAATTCAAAAAATGCAAAGAAAAAATTAATTTTGACTAAGTTCCGAAATTATCCATCGGTGTTCTTATTCATGTTTGCGATATGAATTTTCCTCCTGGTCTGTGCAAAATTCACCATACACGACACAGGCACGTCGATGCAGACCATACGAAAGAGGGAGAATGGAGGGATAGAGATATCCATCTTTGGGCATTTTTGCCCCTAGTCCACACCGGGGATGTAGTGGTGTTCTCCTGTAATTCACCCATACTTTTACACAAACCATGGATCCACCACGCAATGGCTGCCGATTCGTAGATTTTAGTGGGAATGTTCCAGATTCGTGGATTTTAGGGGGGAAAAATTGCCAAAGATTGCCGAATTTGCCCACGATCCAGGTATTGTTGTGCGGAGGGTGTTCGAAAGTTGAATCGTATTCTTAAGAGCATGTACTAACATGTATTGTTATGTGGAATTACGTGAATAAAAATGTAATACAATGCCCACTGAACTGGATCGATTTGACCTCAATTTAATTCTTAAAAGTTAGTTCCACTCTATACCCTTCATTATTGAATTCTGAGACTCATACATTCAAACTACATTTTGATAACAACAATGCATGATATTTGAATTATAACCAATGCAAAAAAAATAATTGTCAAATAATTAATTTCCATCAATGCACAATTCATATACAAAAATACATTCACTGGTAATGCATTAATTTTATCAGACTATAACTTGCTCAAATGGCAGCTTAAGAAATCGACTTCATGAACATAAGCTATGTTCATTCTCTTACCCCTTCATACTGTGTTGAAATTTAACTCCAAAATTTTGAAATAACGTCCAAGTAACGAGCGAATTTTCAAAGAAGAACTCTAGTTCACCCCTTCACTAGGTTTGGGAAGCGTATCAGCTGTTCGCCAGCTGTTCTCAAGAGCCCACGCGTATTCACAGACAGGAGACAAAAATCGTATGGAAAACGCTGTCAGGTGAAATCAAGAGGCAAGAGAAGTAGAATTTGGATATCGCTATCCCTCCATTATCTCTGATACAAAATTCAAACAATGTTGAATTCACGCAGACCGTCGCTGCGAACATACGACATGAATACACACCACAGAGACGGTCTGTGCAGTCATGTCCACAACAACAAAATGTATTGGTCTGCAGAGGCGTGTCTGTGCCGTGTATGGGCCCTATAAGTAATGCTTTAGTAATAAAACACGTTTGATTAACCCAATTTAATTATCACTGGTGAGCATTTCCTGTTGACACAAGGGTGTTGAGTCTTATTTTTATGCTAAAGCCTCGGGATGGACGAAGGTGGTTATCATAAATGCAGGGAAAAAATATAAAATAACTTCGATTTGTTATTTTCATGTCACTTTTTCCAACTTAATATTATGAATATTGTACTTCATTTATTTCGCACTAAAATGTTCGCGTTATGCAATGTTCCACCAAGTTCTGATTGTTGCCGCTTTGCTGTCGTCCACTCAAATCCCATTGAAGTTTAGAAACGACTAAGGTAATTAGGAAACGGCATGCTTCAACGACGAAAAACGACAGCTGACGTTTGTGCATGACAAAAAACGACACAAATAATACCGATTGCGATCTGTCGTGTCGTTTGCTGCCGTTTACGGCACATGGAATCAGTTGAATACTTCATTTCTGATTCATAGTACCAAAAAGGCAAATACGATCGATAGATTTCAAAGTTGACCAATTTCTTTTTTACCGACTTTGCTGGATCACTCCCTCTCATTGGGGCTTATGGGTTGTCAATTTTGGTTTGCGCCTGAAGTCATTGTATCCTACTTTTGCTCCGGCACGTAGAAAACTTAACTTGTCTTAACTTGTCGTGGTGAAGCGAGCGGGGTGTGGCAAGTGGGATGGAGGCTCCAGGCGGCACATTGCCAGGGGCGGCAATTTGGAGCGGTTAAAATTGTTTGTTTTAAATATACAAAAATTTACAAAACGAATTTATTCACAAAGTTCACCAGCATTAACGCTGCTTCACAAAAGGTAATCGGACAATGAATGTCTGAAGTTCCTTGTGTTGCTTAACAACAACACCCAATGACCGCTGCTCGCTAATATACAACTACATGCATTCTATCAACATGATAAGCAACAACAATTAAACATAGGCGTTTCTTCTCTAAACTGGCATTCTTTTCTGCTTATTTGCAGGTACGCTCTTAGCTAGTTTGAGTTATTTTTCGATTTGTACTAGAAAACGAATACAAAGTGCTTAGTTCAGGCCAGAATATCTTTGTTGAGTTATCGTACTACTTAAGACAGAAATGAAGTATGACAGAGATGCCCAACTTCTGCCTCTCTTGTCCCTTCAAAGTTTTGACAACCAGTTTTTATATCGTTTCTAAGCCCAAATTGATCAATCAGAGAACGGCATTTACTTTATTTCGTGAACAACTGTCAAAAATTCATGAATAACTGTCAGAAGGCCTCTGAAATTCGTCGATGGACTAGGGGTCAATCAGCTGGGAAGTTGGGCATCTCTGTAATACTTCATTTCTCTACTTAATATTCTGAACTGTCAACAGTCAAAATATCTGTTGGAGATTTAACATTTGATGACGAGGCTGAGCAGAAATGAATGAGTAATTAATTATTTAATTTCATTAATTTCTGAGGCTGAGTTTCAGAAATAGGCGGTTGCAGATATTTAACGATCGACCCTTTGTTTGTCTTCGTGAGCTCTTTTTTTTACTTCGGTACAAATTCACACTTTCTTTTATTGTTTTGAAATTGCCCGAAGTGATCACACTACGCAATTGGTTGCAATTTGATTCGACAGTGAAATGCCTTTACGTCGACATCGTGTGGACAGTTTTAGCTAAAAATAAAAAACAAGGCAATCTGTCAGAAATCTGCTAGTTAACTGGCCCAATCTGTTATAATACAAAATCATCATCTTCTGACACGTATGCTCCACTAAAGGCGTCGCGCGTGTAAGCCGCACACGAGAGATCTCCAGGCAACTCCGCCATCGACTCTAGCTCATCAGGATCCATGCCCAAGCGTAACCAGGCGAGTGTTTGGACTTGGTCCAACCACCTCTTCTTGGGTCTGACAAGCGTTCCTGATGGGATCGCATTCAAGGCCTGCCTCGGAAGTCGTGATAATATAATTGAGGCAATTTTGGGAGATAGCGGAATTTCGATCCTAATTTCGAAATATTTCGAGATACCCAACTTCACAGCTGTTTGACCCCTAGTCCATCGACGTCATTTGACGGATAATCATGGACATTTTGACGGGTATTCATGAACTTTTGACAATTATTCACGAAATAACGTAAATTCCGTTCTCTGATTGGTCAATTTGGGTTTAGAAAACGATATAAAAACTGGTTGTCAAAACTTTTAAGGGACAAGAGAGGCAGAAGTTGGGCATCTCTGTCATACTTCATTTCTGGTGAACATATTATGGTACTCAAAATATGCCAACTTCAGCTTCATGTCCTTCTATTGAAAATAAAAACTCTGGCCTACGCTCTGTCCTAAGAAATCGCTTAGTCTGATTAGATTGAGTTGGCCGTGTCCTAGAACTGTCATTGGTTTTATAACACAACTTTAGACCAGGCGTGCCCAACAGCGACTTCTGCACAAGCTGCAGAGACGAGGATGAGGAAGAAACCATTGTACACGGGTTATGCAGCTGCAATGCTCTCTCATCTCGTAGATTTAGACTTCTGGATGCTTATTATTTTGATAGCCTGGCCGAACTGAGCAGCACAAGAGTGAGTCATCTTCTCCGCTGTATTAAAAGCACTAACAGGTTTGCGGAATAGGTATTCCTAGATCCGCGTGGTAACACAGTGGACCTGTGGTGGTCTAAGTTCTGTACAGCAGTCAACCACTTCAACCTAACCTAACCTACATATGCGTAGGTGTATGTTGAAACCGTACACAAAGGTTTTTTAGTATGTGAGAAAACTACTAGGCGCGGCATAAATTGGGTCTGCCTCGGGCGGTCTCAACCCACGCTACGCCACTGTTACTTGTGTCAATACTTTACTCCGCGATACTTAAAATACATGTGCTCTTATATTCGGTTTGAAATAAATGTAACTCGGTTTGACTTGGTTAAATTGTAACCTGGGTTAA
Organism: Eristalis tenax; assembly: GCA_905231855.2. Taxonomy (NCBI): domain Eukaryota; kingdom Metazoa; phylum Arthropoda; class Insecta; order Diptera; family Syrphidae; genus Eristalis; species Eristalis tenax. The sequence continues at coordinate 15,797,408 of HG993126.1, read as the reverse complement.
CTCGGTTTGCTAAACCGAGTTGACACACCACTAATATCCTGTGTGCTTACAAGGGGCATTACCCTGACTAGACGACGACCGCAAATGGGTCTCATAAGATTATAGCCCACTTCACCGATACGACCATTTCAAGTACACAAGCCTGGAGCGTCTTAACACCGGTTGTGGTCTTTACTGGATGGCAGTCGTAGTCCAAGTACAGACCTTTCGTGGAGCGCTGGTTAAGCAAAAACGCAGTTGGTATCTCAGAGTAGTACAGTCCTGGTGTTACGACGGAATTTTATTGTTGAAACACAAATAATTCTTATTCGTTCAAGAAATCATGAAAACAGCACTTTCCTCAATACGTAAAATGATGCACACTGGTTCACTGGTTCATCTTTGTCACAACCACCAACCTGAACATCGAACTCTTGGGTCTTGAGAGGAAGCAATAAAATCGTAATTAAACCCAGATTCGTTAAACGCTTTCGCGGCCACTCGTGCCATTCGAAGATGTGAGGAAGACGCACAGACTTTTCAAACAAATTCGGTGAATTTTCCTTTTCCTTCAATGTTCCCTGAATCCACCATCAACCTTCAAGACAGCCGATAGCTTCACAATTCTTCGGAGTGAAAGTAAGCCGACTAACAAATTGTTCGACGAACGACCCTCATCGTTTGTTGCTGCAGATCAATTGCTTTGGTGAAATAATTTCTGAAATACTGGCTCTTTAGGCTTAACACGAAATATTGCGATCGGACCCCCTCCGAACAGTGTTGAGTTTCCCTTCGAACGTGATTCATGGGAAGAGACATCCGTCACAAGTCACTCTGCCAAAACGAAACTAGTTTCATAAAAACACATTCGATCCAGAGAATAGAGACCCTCAGCAGGTCTCGTCTGGACTTCATACGCAATTGATTGTACATACGTTTCCATTGGCGAGGTAGTACATAGACAGAGTAGCACTCTAGGCATGAGTTCCGTGTCTTCACCGGTTGAAATCTGTGTTGGCTGGTTCGACAGCGCCACGATCCCAGTTGCATCTGCAAATATCCAGTTTAATCCGAGTCGGCGATTGTTTTCATTCAAGTGGACTGGCGCGGACTGGAGGGGCATGGAGTTGGCGCAAACGGAAGGAGGCGTCTAGAACAAGTTAGCAACTTTAGGAACGTACATATGTACATTGAATGGTTACGTTTCAGGATATGTAAGAGCTCTAATGATGCACATTTATGAACATGTGGGAGGGGATGTGAAAGTGTGCTGTGTCTTGTGGACTAGAGTGGTCATTGAGGCAGAGTCAGATACATTCTGGCGTATGTACAGGAGTTTTGTGGAGTTTGTGTGGGAAATGAAATTATGAATCACTTCGTGTGTTTTAAGATGTTCTTGGGTTAGAATCTGAAAGAGTGCAAATATACACATTCTTCGACTCAACTTGGGTTACGTGATGATTTATGCTGACACATGGGTAAGGCGGAGAAATGATCTTTATACGGTTACGTTCTGTCCCTGCTGACGGTCAAGTACATTGACTGACTGACGAACGTATCAGACGTCTGCATAGCCACAGCGCGTGTGTTCATGCTCTCGGTGTGGCCGGAGAGGTTTCTTCAATCACATTTCGCAATTTGAACTACATCATCGCCATTAAGAATCATTTTGTGGTTTTATCTTTCATCTCAGAGTTTTAGAACAAAGTCCGTGGCCTGCTTTCGGCATTTTACAGCCGAGGATGCAGAGAATTTAATTTTAAATTTTATAGTGCTTAAGATGGAGTTAGATGTTTTGCCGTTCTCACTGCGAGACTCCAGCTTAAACTCGTTTTGAATCTATGATATTTTTCTCATTGGAATTATAACTTCACATTTTACAATTTTCTTAAAAGATAACTTTTGCGGATTTCTATTTAATCGACATAACTGCTCTAGTACATTTTTCGAGTTCCACAAGCACCCGCTTAACCGGTTGTTGTCTCCACTGCTTCATCTGTCACCAAATTGCAGCTGTCAAAATAAGAAAATTTATTTTTAAGAGTACACAACAAAGACTAAAATCCTGCTAATAATCGCAGCAAACCCCCAATATTGCATTCAAATTATCTGTTCCACTTGTAAAAAGTATTTAAGATGAGTGTGAGTATAGTTTGCACAGCTGGTGCCGTTCCAGTGCGGAATGAAAAGGGTAAGACGACGAGACCCATCTCAAACGAGGTCCATCATCATGCTCACTTCATGTATCTCTTTCAGGCGAGTTGTCGATGCAAAAAGTTAAAGTCCAGCGCTACATATCTGGCAAGCGTCCTGAGTATGCCCGCGGAGACACATCCGAAGAAGAGAGTGATCTAGAGGATTTCATCGATAATCGCAAGAAAATAGCAGCGGCAGCGGAAAAGGCTGAAAAAGAAGCAGCATCTGTTGCGTACACTGATCGCGAAGATGAATTCGCTAATGATCCACGCTTGAGGCGTCTCAGATCACGGCATGTTGATGAGGACCCAAGTGAATTGCGTTTAGAACGCCATCGTCATATCCATGAGCCTGAGATAGTGGAATCCGAGTCGGAGGAGTCGGAACCAGAAGAACAAGTAGAACCGAGAAGGGAGGAAAATGAAAATCACTCCGCTACGACGAGGAAGATCACGCTTGCCTCAGACAGCGAATCGGACATGGATCTCAGCGACAGTGAGATTGAAAACAGACGTCAGGCGTTGAGGCAGCGAATGTTGCAGCAGCAAAAGGAAGAGGAGGTAGGTTGCCATCTCTAATGTCCACTTTCTTGATCTGAATTGATTTTCGCTTTTAGATTCTTCAAAAAGAAGACGAAAACAAATCAGAATCGTCGGCTTCAGATAGCTCTGAGTACGAGGAAGAGAGCGAGAGCGAGGAAGAGAACGAACCACGTCTCAAACCACTGTTTGTTCGCAAGCGAGACCGTGCCACGGTGATCGAGAAGGAACGCGAAACAATCAAACAAAAGCAGGCCGAGTCAGAAGCCAAGAAAGCGGCGAAGGAACGACGACGGTACACACTGCGTCTGGTTGAGGACAGCGTAAAGAAGGATCTTGACAAAGTAAAGCCAGACGCTGTGGAGCCACACATCGATGACGTCTGCACTGACGACGAGAACGACGAAGTTGAGTACGAAGCATGGAAACTGAGAGAACTCAAGCGCATCAAGAGAGATCGCGAAGAAAGAGAAAAGTAAGTTGAAACAATGGCATTAAACCACAACAATGAGGTAACATTGTCTGCTCTTTTAGTGCCGAACGTGAGAAGCTGGAAATCGAGAGAATGCGCAACATGACGGAAGAGGAACGTCGCCAAGAACTCCGACAGAATCCCAAACAGATCACGAACAAAGCATCGAAAGGAAAGTACAAATTCTTGCAGAAGTACTATCATCGTGGTGCCTTCTATTTGGATGAGGAGAATGATGTGTTCAAGCGCGACTTTGCTCAAGCCACTCTGGAGGATCATTTCGACAAGACCATTTTGCCGAAGGTGATGCAAGTCAAGAACTTCGGACGGTGTGGCAGGACAAAGTACACCCATCTGGTGGATCAGGACACGACGAAATTTGATTCGCCTTGGTATGCTGAGTCTTCGAATAACATCAAGTTCCACAACGAGAAGTCCGGTGGCATGAAGCAGGTGTTCGACAAGCCGTCGCTGTCCAAGAGGAAGAAACTCGATTAGGGACCTGATTTGAATAGAGTTCGATATTTGTAGGATGGTTTATGTATTAAGGTTTTGAATAAAACAGTTTCTCTTACCTAAGCGAGTTTTGGGTCTCATTTTTTATGCGCATTCCTGGTTTAATCAAAACAATCATATTTCATAGAATTTAGCGAAATTAACTTGTCGCAGCAGTTGTACTGTAATGCAAAAGTCGAAATTTTCAACTGCCACCAACTTCATTCACCACTCGACCGGTGTCTGTCAAATGAAATTGTCAAGTCAAGTGTCACATTTGTTCGTGTTTACAAATGGTTATTCAAGCAGCGTTTTTTTCTGGAAGTTAATAGAAATTAAAGAATTACATCTTGTAGAGACTTCAGTTGCTGGCTAAATTATCATCAATTCTCTGCATCCAAGCGGGATATGTACATTCTCACAAAACACCATGACTGACTCCAGCGATGAAGTACGTACGTCAGTCTCTCAGGATGCCGTAACTGTTTTTTCTTTCTGATTTTTAGATCGAAATATGCCCAAATGTTGGCCCTCATGAGCTGTCCACATCGATTAAGTCCAAGGCTGTCGTGAAATTCTCCGCCGTTCAGGTGCCAGTTAAATTTAATCGATTGGAATGCAACACTGACCTCAACCTACCACCATCCAATTGGTTGACGACATCAGACAGCAGTTATGGCCTCCACAAGGCGCTGTACAATTCTTCGGGCTTTCCCAGGTAACAACAAAAAGTGACCCTCCGACGATGCCCTGATGTGACATTCTTGCTCTTTTTTCCTTGAAAGTTTTCGAATGGCGCACATGTTCCCGGACTGTGTGGGCGAGGTCGATGTGGTTTCCGATGCGGAAAATATCAAAAAACTTCTCAAACTACCATACTCACGGACGGGTGCTATAAGCATGATGGTACATAAGGTGGGTAACACCTTGCTTCTTGACGAATTCGACATTCAGAAGTATCTGCTGCGGAAAGCGGACGACGACTGGCGCTGGTTGCGGACATTCATTTTGGAAACCATTGTGTCTTACAGAGGAAATGAGCACAATTTCTGCCTGAAGGACAAAAGTCGCGAGGCCATTCAAACGAAGAACTTACTCTCGAAATTCCTCTATCACAGTCTCAAGCAGTCTGCTGCCGACGGCAAGAAGTCACCGAAGCAGCCGAAGTTGCCCCATGCTGAGAGCAAACCACTGCCAATTCTTGGGCCCGTTTTGCCAGAGCCCAAGATCGATGAAAACGTGCCTGATCCCAATTCCTCGCATGACTTTAATCGGAACGTCGTGTGGACGTTTGAAGACATTCGGATGCTCATCGGCACCGATATGCCGATATTCGGTGGTCCCAACCGTCCCTGCATCAGCCTCCGGCTGAGGGACATGGCGAAGCCAATCAACGTTCTCACGGGAATTGACTATTGGCTGGACAATTTGATGTGCAATGTGCCAGAGGTCGTCATGTGCTACCACTTAGACGGCATCGTCCAGAAGTATGAAATCATTAAAACTGAAGACCTGCCTTACCTGGAGAACTCCCAGTTCGCACCGCAGGTCGTTCGCAATGTGGCGCAGAATATTCTTGCTTTCCTCAAGGCCAAAGCAACCAAGGCTGGACACACGTATTGGCTGTTCAAGGGCCGCAACGACGACGTTGTGAAGCTCTATGATCTGACGACGTTGTGCAAGAACCAGACCAACTGCGATCCGAAGCAAGCCAACCCATTCACGATACCTGTGGCCATGCTCCTCTACACCGTAGCCAGGAACATGAAGAATACATCACCGAAAGTGTCACCCAAGAAGGCTGGCTCCATAAAGGCGCTCCTCGACAATTGCATCAAGCTGCTTCCGAAAGAGAAGTACCCCCAGATCGTCACGTCGTCGCACTACATTCTCTCGGACCTCCACATCCCTGCCGGGATCGACCCTAAGTCCCCGAAATTCGACAACTCAGACATGGACTCGGACATTCAGTCTGTGTACGAGGACGATGACTACGACCCGTATGAGGATGACATCCTCGACGATAGTGGCAACGTTGCGGTTAAAAATATCTGCGACACTCTAAAGGAGCTGCATCTGGAAAACACCACCAAACCAGGTCGTCCGCCGTCGCCGCTGATCGCTACCGTCGAGGAGAGGTGTCGCATTGCCCTAGAGCACATTTCGGACGGCATCAGTTGCCTGCAGTACTTCAATAGCAACGAGGAGCAGTTCATCAAGGAGAGCGAAGAGCGCGCCAAGGACGAAGAGAAGATGCGAATTCTTCACGAGGAGCAGAACCCCAACATGGCGAAGCCATTCAGACCTATTCCCCTCCCTTACGAGTCGCTGTGCCCCAGTCCACGGGAAGTGAGTCCAGTGGACCAGTCACCTCTCCCCGAGCCTGCAAAGGCTAACAAATCCAAAAAGAAAAAAACCCGCAAAGGGAAAGGCAAAGACGCAAAGGATGAGGTCCCCTCGACCAGCACAGCAGCAGCACCCGCTGCTCCAGCTGACGATGCGATCAGTAAAAAAATCGCGGTCAATTTCAACTCAACCCTCTTTGGGTCGTGGAATGTTCACTTGAAGCTGCTGCTTCTGGAGAAAGCGTGTTTGTCTTACGCCACCCTTGCGGAGCACAATTACTTGGAGCAAAAGTATGGTTACTGTCTGAAGCACATCTACATGGCATACCGCTGTCAGGAGGTGGTCGTAAAGTACATGACCACGATGGTGTCGCAGAAGAGCTGCCTTCTGGGGCGTGCCGGAGACTGTTTCCTGCAAATAGCCAAGGGGGGCGAAATGGTGGACGAATACCTGAACCAGTACGCGACGGAGAGCGTGGTTGACACCACCATTTACAGCGAAATCGAACCGGATCTCAAGCATATTGGTAACTACCCCAGCCCTTGGCTAGTTACCTGCATTTCAGACGTTTTCTTTTTGCAGCTGATGACATCATCGCGCCGACAAATAACGTGGAGCAACTGATGTTGGCCAGTTGCAAGTGCTACGAAACTGCTCTGTTCTGCTATGAGGGCGTCAATGCCCAAAACGAGCTGCTCCGTCGTTTGGGGAACGTCCGCAACGAACTAGGACTGAAGTACATGTACTGGGCTCAAGGTATTCTCTTGCAGCAGCACCTATAGCTCCTAATTTCTCATTCTATCTCCACTCAGAGGAATTTGCAAAGTATATGGACGCGATACAAAAGACAGACCAGCAGACAGCAGCCGGCGAAGAAGACGCCAACGATAGTGAGAGCCCGACGATAAAGCCCAAGCCCGACAGGACCTACGAGCATTTGGCCTCAAAATCGTATGACTGCCTGCAACGCGGCATTATGGCATTCAGCGTGGTGCAGGACAATGTGAACCTTGCGTTCTTGTACTGCAACATGGGGCGGTATATGCGCTTCAAAGCGCATCTCTTCCTGACCGATGAGCCGTGAGTACATAGCTGAATTAAGACACACTCTTTTGCCGAGATAACTGTGCATTTATTGCAGCAGCAATTATCTACCAAAACAAAAGGCACTTTACCAGGATGCATTTAAGTACTACGACAAGGCAAAGGACATTCTAGGCTCACGCAAGTGTAACCCCGAGTTGTGGGACCTTGTCGGTTGGGAGTTGTCAACGGCAATGTTTACTTTAACAAAACAGATGCAGGACTATGGCACGCCTGTAAGTAGAGAGGATGCTTAGCTTTGAAAACCCCTGAAAATAATCGATTTGTTAGTGTTCACCCGAATTGGAAAAGGAAGTGCTCGATTTGCTGCAGACGTCGTTGAAGCTCTGTGATACGGAGAGTCCCGGAGCAAGACAGGTTTTGTACACCTACCGCTCTGGTGTTTTGCACAAACGGTAAGGTCATTGCAATCGCTGTGGTCTTGCGATTCTGATTAACCATCTCATATTCCCACGGTTTCTCACCAACAGAATAGCTTCATTTCACTACAGCCACATACGGGGCCACTTTGCCGACATCACAGCGGTGCCTAAAACGTCGCTTCAGCTGTGCAAGCTGCACTACGAGAAGGCCGCCAACATATTGGACAGCTTGAAGGAAGCGAGCGACTACTTGATTGTGCAATTGGAACGGATATCGCTGCAGGAGTTCCTCGCAGAGAGTAAGTTTCCCTATCACAAAGCAAATTAAACTTAACCCATTCTCGTCCTTGTCTCCGGAGCAGTTTCATCAAACATAAACCACAAAATCAAAAACATGCAAACTGCCCTGGAAATGTGCTTACAGACGAAAGTCGTATTTGAATATGCCCTCAATGCGGCTGTTGACAACCCACAACCGTCAGAGTTCCACCGGCACCTACTGCTGTTCGAGAGCAGGCTGCAGAACTCCCTAAAGACTCTCATTAAACTGCTGCTTAGTGGAAGAGATCCTCGAAAAATAGCAGACTGTTACAAGAAAATGTATATGCAGACACTAAAGGACAAGGCACCAATCACTGGCGACAACGAATCTTTAGCGACCTATCTATTGAACCTAGTTAACAAATTGATTCAGATTGAATCGGAACACTTGTAGTACGTGTGCCGTTTTGTGCGTTTCTTTGTATCCCGTGTCACGTTTACGAAAAACAACTCGATTTGCTGAATATTTTTGTATCACGGTAGCTTTAACATTTTAATTTTATCATTGTTTAGCTTTAAGCGACTTGTTGATGGTGATGAATAAAGTTCACGCTTAGCGTTTACCTAAAGAACTTCATGTTTGGCTTTGATTGAACTCGACTTTCATTTGGTTAATCAACAACTTATGTTTATATTTACCTACCATAATCCAGTGACATTTTCAAGGCGACATTGACAATTCCCACTTATCTGGCCAGTGACACGCGGAAGGTAGGAACCTGAACGATAGCTGCCTTCCGTCGTGCATTCAAGACAGGGCAATGTTGCGTCTAATCGAAGATAGTGGCTAAGAAGTGGGTGTAGGAGTCTACTCTAAGGCAGAGACTATAGCGATTAAAGCAGCTCTGTCCTGTCTAAAAAATATATTGTCAGCTGACATGACTGACGGACAGCCGGCAGCGAACAAATCTCAATTGCCGACTATCTCTTAAGGAGGTGGCCAAGTTTTTCAGCATCCCACTTATGTGGGTGCCGGGGCAGAGTGACCACAAAACGCTACTAAACTTAAACGCTAACTTTAACGCGTTGCTCGATTGTGTATCTTTCCATGGTTCAAATTGAGTTAGTCCGAAATTGAGAAATGTCAAATGAAATGCAGAAAAAAACTTGACGTTTAGGTGTGGTTCACATTCAACATCGGCCCTTAAAACCACCCTTTACAAAGCTTCTACTCGAAACTCTTACTCACACCGGACGTAGATGGTCTTCGGGCCTACTATCGATCCAAAACGCTCATGGGACCTGTACAGGACGAGAAGGCCGAATCTTAGAACTATAATCGGCGTTATAACCGGGCATTGGGCCATTGGAATTCACGCTTCACGACTAGGGATCCCCTGTAACGACGTCTGCACAAGTTGCAGGGATGAAGAGGAAGACCTTCCTTGCCTTCTCATTTCGCAGATTTAGTCACGTGGACGCCCCATATTTCTACGACATGACAGAACTAAGTTCTATTAGATTCAGCTTCAGATGGTTCGCGTATTAGGATCTATTAGATCTTGTGGTAACACAACGCGCCCACTTTTGGGCTTAGTGTGGCTACCTTTAAGTCAATCGGCCACTCTTACCTAACCTCAAGTTGCGTCCACGATCACTTGGTCTTTGTAAAGGAGATTCAATCTTCCTCTCCTTCTCGAACCAGGAGGCTTGGATTGGGAGACCTTCTTAGCTGGGACATTAGTTTCCAAACGTTCGATATGGCAGAGCCTTTACTTTGCGGACTACTACATCCATGTACAGCTCACAGAGTTTGCAGGTGTTCCCTGTCTTTGAAGCACCTTCCTCTCAGGCAGGACCAACTATCCGAGGCAGAAATAGAGCCTTTCTTTGGAAGGCTCTGAAGGTACTATCTTCGCTTGGAGGTGCTGCCCCTGTACTGCGTGAGGAGCTTGGTCTTATGGCAGTTATTTTTAGCACAGCGTCGCAACGTCGTGACTAACCTTTGGCACCGCTCAAGTGGAATATTGTTCCACGCAGCCTGCACAGCTTCCCATGACTGTAGTGTACTTTTCTGTTTATACATGTCTCCTGCTGGTGCATCAGCTCAATGTCAGGTTCGATCCCCGAATTTTACCAGCCCACGGTTATATCTCTGTCGAGTCACTGACAACGATCAAAGGGCACTGCCGTCTAGAAAAAGGTTCTCAAACTTCGCCCTTCGGTAATACCCTAACAAGCATTGCTTCATAAACAGTACGCGTTGCTTTAAGGGATTTTATACCAAACATGTGACACCTGGCCACGTAAGTTCCATTGCAATTTAGAAGAGACGAATTTGTTAAAATTTGTTTAACTCTTTCAGTGTAATTGACAAACTTAGCATTACATACAACCACCGTATATTCAAGGAGGGCCTGAACAAGGAGACCTACAGAGACAATAAAGCTAATAGACCAGTGAGACCTTCTGTGTTACGCCTAATGAAGCCAAGTGCTGAATTGGTCTTAGATAATGTATGATTTACAGATTAGCAGTCTTTAACACTCTTCTCTCTAGAGAGATTATCCGATCCAATGGAGTAGTCAAATTCAATGGGAAAGGCCGATTTAATGAATGAGTTTGAAAAACATTTCTGAGATTTAAGAGTTGGGCTGTTGTTATTCCACCATTCGACGACATCGCATTGAAGTAATAAGCAGTCATTAGCATTTTCAATCAAGTCAATGAAGATTATTAAAGGGTGATTTTTTAGCTATTATCTTTTTGGCAACACTGGTTTAAGCAGCTGACGCACGTGTCGTGTTTTGTTTCCCTGTCAAACGTCTTCAGTTTGGTCTATAATTTAACCATGAATCGTCTTACAAACGAACGACGCTTGCAAATTATTGAATTTTATTATCAAAATGCGTGCTCTGTTAAGAAAGTTCATCGCGCGCTTCTTCCATTTTATGGTCAGTTTAGACGAAGCTCATTTTTGGCTCAATGGGTACGTAAATAAGCAGAATTGTCGATTTTGGAGTGAATATCAGCCAGAAGCATTGCAAGAGCTACCAATGCATCCAAAAAATGTCACAGTTTGCTGCGGTTTATGGGCTGGTGGCATCATTGAACCGTACTTCTTCAAAGATGATGCGAATCGTAACGTGAGCGCTACCGTGAGATGATATCCAACTTTTTTTTGCCCAAAATGCGTGAGCTTGACTTGCATGACATGTGGTTTCAACAAGACGGTGCCACATTCCACACAGCACGCACAGCAATGGACTTATTGAGAGGCGAGTTCGGTGAACATTTTATTTCACGTTCGGGACCGGTCAATTGGCCGCCTAGATCGTGCGATTTAACGCCTTTAGACTATTTTTTGAGGGGCTATGTGAAAGCTCATGTCTATAGACAGACAAGCCCGCTTCAATTGACGCATTGGAAGACAACATTAAAGCATTTATTCGTGAGATACTGGCCGAAATGTTGGAAAGAGTATGCCAAAATTGGACTAAGCGGATGGACCATTTTAGGCGCAGTCAAGGTCAACATTTGCATGAAATAATAAAACATAAAATTATATGGACCGTACTATCGATTCAAATAAAGATTTCATGCATTTTTCCGAATTTTATGTGTTTTTTTTTTGAAAAACTTTCCTATAGCTTTTAAAAAAATCACCCTTTAAAAGTAAGGGACCTGAATGAGTCCCCTGCGGAACCCCTGAGCAACATTTTATTAGTTTGGATAACGAATTTCTAATTTTTACTCGCAGTGTGCGATTTATAAGAAATGATGAAACACAAGACCAAAGTTTTCACACACTTGTGAAACATATTTCAGCCACGAAACACGTTGTCAAGTTTCTCATATGCAATAAATTCGAAAATTTAACTAAAAGACTGCATCACACCTAAGCATGATAACAGCTTAAAATTGGTACCGATTGGTCTTTGGATGGGATGTTATCAAAGTCTTTGGTATGTTTTAAAGAAATCGTAGTAGAAATCGGACTGTGTTACTAGAAATCAATTACTAAATAATACGAATTGTTTTTTTAGCTTTCTCAGAACTCGTAGCTAACCCAACGCTAAAGACCAGGTACCACCACTGGTCCAAAGGTTTTCAATGGGGTTCAGGTCGGAATACTCAGCTGGCCACTCCATAACCTGAACATGAACCACATTCCTTTGCAAAAGCATTCTTTAGCAATTTTTTTGGTATGTTTTGGGAAGCAGTCTTGCAACAGGACCCAGTTGGGAGGGAACTTCAGCGGTCATTTCAGGTTTTATCAAAAATATGAAACCGGTACCATTAGCATCCTTCTTCTTCTTCTTCTTTGTTTGGCGCTACAGTCCGGGGTGGACCTGGGCCTCAACCAACAAGCCTCTCCAGCCAGCACGATTTTTCGCCAGCTGCCTCCAGTTGTGCACACCAAGTTGGTTGAGGTCCTTCTCCACTTATGCGTTGTCCCAAAGGCTCGGAATCGAAGACTCTTCGGGCCGGAGCTGTGGTGTCAATCCGCTCTACGTAACCTAGCCATCTTAAGCGTTGGATCCGAAGACGCTTAACTAGGTGCATGCCGCTGTACAGCCCGTACAGTTCGTGGTTGAATCTCCTTCTCCAGACGCCATCAATACAAACAGGACCAAAGATCGCACGCAGAACTTTTAGCATCCCCATAAGTTAATTTTTGCTCCAGCGGACCGTGCTTGATTGAACATCTATTTTGGCTTGAACTCCTGTTTTGCTGGTACAAGATAGGACACAGTGGTGCAAAGAATATTACGACCCAATTTCAACTTAAATCCATGACATGTTAAAAATTTACTGCTATGTCCAGCTCTAGCTTATAAGCGGCTAAAATTTGATGGGCGTATGCTCTGGAGGTAGAATAAGACTTCAACTCTAACTCTAATTTCGACTTTTGTGGGAATGTCTAGAGAAGTGCAAAGAATTAAGTGGGAGACCGAATAGTGGGAATTAAGTGGGAACAGAATAGAACTCTGGACAACTGGCTGTAGTATCGATTCAACAGTACGTCTGGACTTGCAGGTGGGCTGATCACGATGGCCCTGAGACAAGATTGGACATGTACACAATACAAGATCGGTAAGAGCTGAGATGTGAGAGTTTTATGACATATCGGAGATCACTTCCACGCTCCCACGCTCTACCAATACACTACATTGGCCATAGGGGGGGTAGAAGGCATTGAAATGGACGACACCCTAGCTAGGAAAGGAGCATGGGAACCCTTCACAGGCCAGAAAGAATTCTGCGCTGTAGGAGACCCTGTCCTCAGAGAAGAATTCAGGGAACTAGCAAAAAAGAATCTGACAGAAACCTGGAGCAAAGAAGGCCAAGAAATTCTTGGGTCAATATAACTGAAAGCGGTTTGATGCATGTATCAACAAAAAAGGACTTCCGTACCCTAACAGGCTTCCTAACCGGTCACCTAATGCCACCAAGGGAGCACTTAAGGAAACTAGGGGAATACGAAGAAGGCCAGTGTAGCAGATCTATTCAGAACACACAATTTCAGAACACGTGCTGGGATCTTGTGAGGCACTAGCTCGCAAAAGACAAAGATACGCGGGCAAGCACCTACTATGAGAGGAAGAAATGAAGTCACTAGAACCATCTCTCATTCTCAGAAACTGGCCTAGGGAGAATACTCTAGAATGAATCTCTCCTCCACCTTGCACAACAATAACCGCCTGTGAATATAACAACTGTGAAAATGAAAAAGCTTTGATGTAACATGAGCATCAAGTTACACTTTCTTCAAGACCTCTTAGACTATTTTCCTCCAATCTTGGGGATCTAAGTGAAAAACAGGGCGAGCGATTCCACCAGGACCTTCGTACGACGGAGGAACGCTATCAAGGCTACTGGAATGCTTACATGATGGCTAACTATTGTTGGAGCATTCAGAATAGCTCTCTGCCGTCAGCTTGAGCAAGAAAATCGAATAAAAAAAGTTGTTTTCCATTTAAAATTAAATAAACTGAGATCATCTCCAAACATAAAGTGTTTGTCATATTTTTTGCAAGTTCATCATCTTTCACATCTTCTTCCTTGAACTCTGGCTAGATGCTCCAATTGCGTACACCACGTTGCTTGCCGGGCCGGGGCCCGAATATTCTACACTGCATACCCCAGCAACCTTAACCATCGGTCCGTAAACGCGTGGGCCAAAATTAAAATTAAATAGGCGCCAACAATAGTCCATCTCGATCCGTTTAGGGGTTAGGAATAATTTTAGAAAAAATTACTTAAAATGAGAAAAAAAAAATATTAGAAAACAACGGCAACACTTACAATGAAGTAATATACCGAAAAAAGCCAGAAGTCTTGTCTTTAATACCAAATGTACATCAAATTATTTATGTGAATAATTTTTCAGGGGAAGTGGTGAAATTCATAAGACAGCAAAGACTGTGCACGATGTCTAAGGTCTAAAGGCCGCGGTGCCTGCGACACCTTCAAAATTCACTCTCGTCTCTCGCCAATATCTGAAATTAAAGTACTGCTAAGTACGGCGCTGGGTGCTGGGTTTGAATTTCGCCACATTGATCTATTTTAGAGAGCAGAGTACAATTTGCATTCATGTCAATTGGTCGATTGCCTTCAACTGATTCCCCAAGAAGTAGGACAGAACGTAAAAGTGCAACCACATCAAGCCAAAACCCAAAAAAACAACACGACCTCTCAATAAATTATATCGTTTTCGTTTATTTCTAGATCAGCAGGTGTTTAAACTGGAACAATAATTCTCAAATTCTTCTTTTTTTACAAAATCAAATGTCGCTTGGTTGCATTATTTGACCCGGTGGCACAGTTCGCTTTTTGTTTGGCGCACTCGGCACTTGCTGAGCCGCACATTTCGAAACCCAAATGCCTGCACTACGTCCAGAGAGTCGAGTCTCCGCCACCACACCCGCAACCAGGAACTGGCAGCGGTCGACTCGCCGACAGAACTCTCATCATTCGAGGGTGCGCATTATAGTTGGCCACGGCCAGAGACAGGCACAGAGCGAGCACTGCCAGAATTAATGCGAAAACCTTTAGAAAAAAAAGGGAGATATTGGATGAGTGACGATCTTTTGACTAAAAATTGTGTATCGGACTTACTGCTGGCTTCGTCATATTGATTATGCAACTTCGAAACTGAACGATTGACTGAAATATGATCCGCCAGTTGGCCGGCAGATATATATGTGGGCACATGAATTTCCAGCGGGCCTAAAACGTGCTCGTGCCGCAACTGATAGGGCTTCGAATTGAACTCGTGCGATTAGTGGTTGTAAGACAATTTGCTCATGTTCAATGGGCTTGGGAGTTACGATACGTATTGTGCATGCGGCATGCTAATCGAATGAAAGAATTTCTCGTGTGATCTACAGTCACGGCGAAAGAAATTAGATCATTTGATTTTGAAATGTAAAATGAGTGGGCTTGAAGGCGCAACGGGGCGATGAGGAAACGACGTGCTTGGGGGACGGTTTGGTTTTTGATTCAGATGACTTGAGAGATGCCAGGGTCGTGGGATCAGTGCATTATTCCTTTTTGTTTTAAGACTGTTAGAGTTCACAGAGTGAACAGAGAAACAAACAAAGTCGGAAACCACTGACACTGACAAAGTAGGATAAACTCGATCTGTTTGAATTGAGTTCAGAGATGCATCTTATTGAAGGCTAGTCTTCTTGTCTGAAAATGGCCAACAGCGAGTCGGCACAAGAGTGGTTTACTGTTCCCATCCTCAGATTGAATGATTGGCGTATTCAACGAGCTTGGAGATTGTTTCCCCTTCACTGCCTCACACGAGAAAGCTTGCTTGGGGTTCTATTGAACTAATTAAGCCTTGCTCAGACGCAATTGGTTGTTTCCTCACTTCAAGGAAGTATTTCTTGAGACATCTAGATCTTCGCATTCTACATTTCTTCTTGTTGCAAAGTTTTCCGGACAACATGTGGCGATTCAGGTTTCTTTCGCGAACAAAGATTTGGTCGAAGTGTCAAAGTAGATGATGTCTGCTTTGAATTTATGCCAAATTATGCCAAAGCCTTCTGGACGAGCGTGAGAGCAGAGCGTCTCCATTTATCGAGCTATCCAGCTTTGGTTTCTCAGAGTTGAAACAAACTGGAAATGTTACCAGACCCCACACGAATTCCTCGGTGAGACTGAGTCCGAGTTCGAGTTTCGTGCTTTTAGTATTCAAGTTCAACTTGTTGCAAAAAAAAAATGATATCTAAAAAAAGCGCTTAAAAGTCACCGAAGTGACTGCAAATATCCACCATTTGATCACAATAAAACACTAGATTTCATATTTGCTCATTCGAATTTTATTCATCGCACTTCATCAATTCAAGGAATTGAATAAACGACGATTAATATGGAATGAATGGCTGGTATCCATAGGAATACGCTGGTTGGTATCCGTATCCTCCGTATCCTGCGTATGAGCCAACTGGACCGTATGAGCCTGTTGAAAACGAAAAGAACACTCAATTTAGAACACATTCCGCACAGAAATTCTCTCTCGAACTTACCGTATGAATAGGGCAAAGCAGGCTTTGCTTCAGCGGCAACCAGGCTGCAAAGCACTGCGCACACGACGAACAAGGCGAACTGTAATCAGAAGAAGAAAGCACAGTTTAGTTGAAGCCTGGTCCTATTGCACTGCTCTTCCAAACTTACGATGAATTTCATTTTGGTTTGTTTTTACGATGATTGTACTCACAACGAAGTTAATACTATGCTTATGGTTCCGTGCTCCTCGGCTTTTATAGGAAAACAACGTTTCCGATTGCCTAGTTTCTACGTGATGTTTGTCGAGTTTTGGACATTGTATACTCGTACAGAGCTTAGATAAATTAACGGCGGTACGCCGTTCAAATTGGAATTCTATTCTTCTCGCAGCTATATGAAGCGTGTGAAGCGATGTAGAGCTTGCGACTAGATAAGATGTGCGTGTAAATGTGTTTGAATTGTTGTAGGAGCCACGGTTGTGATAAATAATCACGCGTCGCCAGAATCTTTGGGGGCACGACTGAGAGGCATGCAGCAAGGATGTATTTTGTGTGGAATTGGTTGAATTTGACGAGAAACGTTGCCTATGTTTGTGGGGATCTGAAATCGGAAAGAATTTGCGTTCCACAACCTTTCTGTTCAGCAGTAGTTAGGCTGAAAGTAATAGTGAGTCTGAAGCAAATGGTTGAACCTGCTAGTCGCAACAGTTGTTCTATCTATTATGTCTTGGGATCGGCGCATGGGATGATCTTAAATGTATAGAATGTTGCAAGGTTTGCATTTTAAGGAAAAACAAAAAGGCAATTGAACAACAGGAAGGTTCTTTGGAAAGCTGGCTCTAGTTGCGCTTACCAAAATTCTTGAGAACTTATCCTGTATTGCTAGAGTCAAGTGGTTCTTATAGTCCACATGCTTCAGGCAGCCTGGCTCATGTCGCTGTGCAGCTTGTGCAGTTTGTGGCTCAATCCATTCTTCCAGATACCACCAACTCAAACATATCCAAATATCGCACACAAAATGTGTATTCCTCTCGCAGAGAAAAATTACATCTTCATTCGTTTCTCTGATTCACCTCCAGACACACTCTACCGGCTTCCGTCTCAATGCTAGGAAACTGATCACGAATTTGTCGGTCATCTCTTCAAGCGGACAAACGAAGCAAAAGAAAAGACCTAGCGATGTTAAGGAGACCTATTCCTCGATGGGCACAGTCAAGAGAGTCTTCTTTCTTGTAAATCTGTCGAACGATACTGAGATTGCATTCATCGGGCATGATTTCATGTGGCTACATTTTCCGAATGAGCTAATGCCTGTGTTACCATCAGATCGACTTCACAAAGGTATGCTACCCCAAAAGGCGGTACTTAATCGGTCTTAAATTTAAAGGACTTCGTTAAGATGTTAACAGTCTGATGCTCCTCTTGGATTATTAAGTACCATCGACACCACTGGCTTATCCTAATGTTCAAACGTTCAACGAAATATGATCCTCATTTTGGCAGGTTTCCTCATTCTGCAAGATCCATCCAAGAACTGCCAGCTCAGACGTCTGTGGTTAGGGTCCACTTAGACATTATTGAATACATCATCAATGCGCTAGACACTTTCAGGAATGCAGGGCATTTGGGTACATTCACTGATCTTGAAGGCAACAACGTTATTTCATACACTTTCGATGTCTCCTCCAAACTCGGATTATTAAAACGTTCAACGATTTCAACATACACTCAATGGGGCACATAATGAGACACACAACATCGACGTCGTGGAGCGTCAGGGTAGTCGATAATGTCAAGGTAGTCGGGAACATCGTGTGCCTCGGCTCCACAGTGAGCAGAACTGACAACACCCGACACCGACATTGAACGCAGTGACTCTCGTCAACCGCTGTTTCCTTGGTATTTCAGTAAATAGGGCCCTGACTCGAACGATCTACGACGTTCCTGCTCTAGGACATGGAGAATTTCAAAAGCGGATGAAGAAGTTCTTTGTCTCTCGAGGGAAATACTTCACATATGATATTTAGGTTACGGGCTCTGCTGTGGCATAAGTCTAGCCAGGCTTCTGCGGATTCACCGGCGGACGGCCTAAGGTGTATGGGGCGCATGCGCAGGATCCAGCCTCTGCTTTGGATCCTATGGAACTACGCAGCAGAGGACGGGCGCGTCTATTGCGGCGTCTCGCACAGGTGAAGAAGAGCTCCAAGCAACTTGTATGCGCAACTGGAAGCATCGTGCAAGAGACATCGCTGGTCTTGTGTTTATGGGTTTATATGGCACAAGTCCGTTGCTTGATCCTAAGGGATTCTCCCGGTAATTAATCTCGATAAATGAGCTAATTGTGAACTCCAAAATGGAGCACATCCACACAATGCAGAGGAGCATATTTTCAACACAAATGCTGAAACTCGAAATGATGTAACTTGCTAAAATAGAGAGTCAATTAAATGCATTCAGTCAGCAACGAATTCAGATTCTTTACGCGCGTAGTTGATGAATGTCCGAATGAGTGAAAATAATGTTGTCCCAAATCACATCTGTCCCCGAACCAGAAGTGAACACAGCCATAAATGTGGCGGAAGTTTGATGACCAAAATATTGCCAGACTATTCACTTCGTGACCTGATCAATCTACATAAAATCAAACAAACACTCAAAAAAAGCTCGCATGAACAGCTGTTTTATTTCTACAGCTGAACTAGGCACCTCCGACTGAGTTCCTATTGAGCGCTGGACTTACGAGTTCATATTATGGACAGACAAGAAATGGGGAAAACAAATTCCGTGACGAACTACGTACTCAGACCGATTAATCAATCAAAAACGTAAAACGTTATGTTCTCGTGCATTCACACTAGCTCGGGCAAAATCACGTAACTATCAGGCTTTCAGAAACTCTGTGTTTCTATATAAGGCCGAAGCCATTGAACCGAAAATCTAGTATTAACGTCTCTGTGGATACAATCTTAGCACACAACATGAAGTACATCGTAAGTAGTCACACTCGGCGCGGATATCTGAAAGCAGACAGTTAATAAATTCGTTTCTCACAGATTGTCCTGGTTGTTCTTTGCGCGGTCTTTGCTTTTGCCACAGCTGCTCCCAAACCATTTTTCGTTCCTTCTTCCCTCGGCAACTATGCAACAGCTGTCGCTGGCTCTGGTGGTAAGTTCTGTGAATACTTTCGACTGAGGTTGTTGATTTTTAAACGACTTGTACTTCTGCAGGTTGGTCACCGGCTTATGGCAGTGGCTATCCCCCAGTGTATGGACCCTCCGGAGCTAGTCCCTTCTTGGTGTTGTGAAGAGAGTGATGATGTTGGCTTTAAATAAAAAAGATAATTAACTTATTGTTTGTTTTTGAATTTAACAAATTATTTGGCCTTTATTGTTGAACACAGATGAGAGCCGTTGCTAGAGAAACTACTATAGTCTGCAATTGCGGCGGCTATTGGAATACAAATACACTATGCCCTAACCTCTGGTGTGAAACCCTTAGAGTTGAGTTGAGAGTAAGTTTGTGACTTAAGCATGCATTCTGTCTATTTTTCATTCATGGAGTTACAAAAGTTAATTGCCATGAATCCTAATTTCCTGGCGTGTCTGCCAAAAGTTAGTGCGCTTTAACCCTTCTGTCAATAAGTGGGTCCAGCCAGACCTATTCCATTGAAGGAAAGGTTTTAAGCAAATCCGTTGACAGAAGGCTTAAGACAACTCGTGTGGAATATACTCTAGGTCAGTCCTTTAGTCAGATCAATTTGGATATTTGGCGTGTAATGCTTGCCAGACATCTCGTGATGGTTTGTTTGGTTACTACCCTTCATTGCAAAAGCTTACGGGTGGCGAGGTATACTCTCGTTTTGTAAATTTTCTGTTTCACTCAAGATACTTTGCGCAGTTTTACATCACCTCGACGGTCATATTGTTAAAATTGGAATTTTTGAACCGACTTAAGTTCCTCACATAGACTTTCAGAGACCATTGACAAAGTGACAACAGGAAATCGATGAGCTCAGGTGGGACTGCAAAACTTTGTCTAACGATTGACTTCGTTTTTGATTGAAGGGCTACATTTGTTAGCTTGCCTGCACATCTGCCAGTATTTCGAAGAAGCTCGTCACCACAAGTATCTCCGCTTGGTGTGGCTTCTGGACCAATGTTAGGGTCCTCTTCATTTTAAATGGTGTAAACTAGAGATCTACGTCATATTGAAAACCAGATGCCTCAACCTTTTATTCACCCAAAGACAAATAATGAAGAAAAAAAATGGAATTATGTCTTCACAAACGACTAGGTAGGCGGCCGCTGGGCAAAGTGGGCACATCATTTTTCATCAAACGGCGAAAATAAAACAGAAGGGAATGGATTCCATTATGGAACATCAGTTGACTTTAGAGCGACATAAAATGCAGTTGTAACGAAGAACTGAGGTTTAAGTGGGAGTACATTCTCGTTCCACCTAAACTACCAATTCAACTCATTTCAGGGTTTAGGCGAAACTGTGAAACCGGATAAATCAAAAGTGAAGTTTAAATATACACTTTAAAACTGTGAAACTGGGTATTAGTGTAGCGATGAAGTCGTCTGAAATTGCGGAAAACTAAGAGTTCGCAGCCAACCCTTCTGTTGCTGAATATGTGACGGCAGGGCCGATTTAAAAGTACATCATCCTACAAAGCCAAAAACTTTTCGACCAACCAACTACGACCAACTTTTCGACATCATTTCTCTACAATCGATGCTGAACTACCCGAGCGTCAAATATAGGTGAGATAGAATTACTTGACCAGACTTTACCCCTCCAGAGTAGACTGTTATGCAATACTCGGTTGTGACAATGGACTCTGTCGCACTGCTCTGCAATGCCCAGACCCAATGACTAGTTTCATCCAATGTACGTATGCAGCGAGTTAAGTTAATCTGATGAAGTCGAGCTATGCACAAGCTAGTAAATGGTTCTTTAAATCGTTCAAGAAAAAAATCAATGAATATCTACAGTAAGCATTAGGAGGGATCTCTGGACCAATGCTAGCTGCTTGATATTCCCATCCGATCTCAAACTATTTATCAGAGCCATATCTTCAACGAGACGAAGTACAGCCAGAGTTTGAGTTGAGACCAGATAGCTTAACCTGCAATGATACTACTTTCAGTAGTTGAGGGCGAGTTAGCCGGTTACAGTTAAGAGAAGCACTTAAACTTAACTGTGTACATTACTAAACCGAGCTAATCTTAGTTAGTCTCAAAGTCACAACAGAGGCTTCATCTTTAACTCTAAACATTCTTTAAAGAGGAAAGTTGAAAAAAGGGTTAAATGCTTTTAATGCTAGCTAGAGCTTCGGCATTAGATGAGGCTTGCAACCGTTCATCATTCATTGTATGCACACAGCATTCGGCCGATCCATTATTACGTATGGGGGGTCCTAGCCTGGTAGACCGCCAGCAACCCAAAAAGCTATATGAGTACAACGGGAGCTATAAGGAGCATGCCACAGGAAGGATTGGAATTCATCTCCTTCCTCAGGACTTATTCATAAAAGTCTGCGCCACAAAAAGCGCCTCTTTTGGGGAAACAATCCAACTATGGACATGTGACCATAATCAAAATAACAGACGACATGGGAAAGAGACATGGTTGCACATTCCATAAAAACTTCTTCAAATTCCTACAAATTCTTTTCCCCGACAGGGACAAGTGGCTTTCAAACGCCGTTCGATAGAACGACCACGAGATTGCCCTGTTCACCGATGGATCAAAAATGGGCACAGGGTCGGATTTTACTCGGACACCTTGCACAAACAGGAATCATTTAGAAGAAATTCTGGCAATTGAGACAGCTGCTAAGCACATTCAAGCAACCGATATCTCGCCATCTTAATTGACCGCCAGACTGCACTGAGTTCAATAGGATCCCGTACGATGAGATCCGGACCTCCGCTTAATAGCAGCGAACGTGAGATGGGACGAATTGGCCACACACCACTGTAACCACCGATCAGTGCACTATACCGGACCACCTATACCTTCTCGGCTCGCAAGAGATGACTGCAACACAACAAGATTAACGTGGCAAGATCTTAATTAGGGGAAAACAGAGATGCTTCTGGCTTTGGACCGTAAATCGATTCGTGTGCTCGTCGGAGTGATCACAGGACACTACCCCATCGGAGCAATGCTCCGGGAATGGAATGCGACATCCAGCGATCTCTGCCGGTGTTGTGGTGACGAGGAAGGGACCGAAACGATCCAGCATCTGCTTCGCCACTGCCCACCTGGGCCAAAGATTCTTTACAAAGACTACGGACTTAGCGAATGCAAAAACATCGGCTATTCTAAGACTTGTAAAGAGTGGTTTAAGCCATCAGACAGGATAAGTTAGCAGAATGTGTACTCCACAAATGAAGGGATTCACAATGAGCCCAATCATCATACTCCCCTTCTTAAACTTAACCTAACCTAGTTTGTCTTGGAGTATACTCTTAGGCGTAATCAAGCAACTGGCCCACATACAGGGTGATTTTCATAATTCAATGCTGTCTTTACAAAGATGACTGTTAAAATAAAATTCAGACTCGAAGACAGCTAGTTTCACACTGTCGTGCAAATATTCAGACAAACGCTGTCCAATCGCAAATCAAAAAAAAAATGTAAGTCTTACAATAAAAACTGGAGTGACACGTTTATCCCAACAAGATATTCAACTTCATGGCTCATAATCTCTTTGGCCACTGACGTATTCGCATATTTTTTTGTCAGGTAACAGCTAACGACCAAACATTATCTTATATTTACCTTATTTACTTACATCGGTACACCATGTAAATACTATTATTTGAACATAATTTTACTTATCTTCACTGAATGCATTTAATTCACACAAATCGCAGCTACCTATTCGTCGATCTCGAAAACAAATGACAGTCAATGACAGCTGGATAGAGACGCCCACCAACTTCTTCTCTTGCCTCTTAAAATGTTTGACAACCATTTTTTATACCGCTTTCTAAAGCCAAATTGACCAATCAGAAAACGGCGGTTACGTTATTCGCTAATAACTGTCAAACATTCATGAAGAACTGTCAAAATGCACCTCAAATTCGTCGATGGACTAGGGGTCAATCAGCTGTCAAGTTGGGCATCTCTATCATACTTCATTTCTGTTCCCATAGCTAGTTGTGACATTCCTCCCAAAAACGTCAGGTTGTACAGGTTGACTGTGGAGATCTGCCCAAGATAGGTTTTGACTTTTTTAACATCTTTCTTGAGAAGACTCACTCAAGTCGGTTTAATTGTTCACATGCTCGAAGGCATTTATGTGATTGGCCAAACACTGGTGTTGAAACAGAAGCAGTTAAAAAAGAGGTCTGACGAAGAATGAACAGATAATGAGGCTTTGCACACGCATCGAGGTATTGGAAAGAGCTTCGCAATGGGCAGCGATAACTTTGAGGCAGGCAGAAACTTCGTTGCCCTTGGCTTCGCGGTTAGCAACATCTCCACTGGGAAGTGCAGAATAACTACTTCTTTCTTTGGCAATTAAGCCATCAGAACCTTTTCTCTTGAATAACATTCTGAGTTCATACAAGGCATTGATCCACCTGAGGTGCAGAAGCATTATCGAATTTCTCTCATTGGGACGCCTTCAATTAGATTCCTGAGAGTGCGGTGCCGTGATAGCAAACAATTTGTGACAGGAAATCGCCTTCTTTCCTTTGGTTTACTAGCGGGGCTTGAAAGGACAGCGTGTGTTCTATACTGTCACAAAGCTTGGCATGAAAGTCAACCATTTCCTGCTTTTTTGGATACTCGAGATAAATAATAATAATATGGGAGAGGCTACAGTCTGTAGAGGAACAGGGCCTAGCTTCTCAGCAACCACTCGTGTTGTACTTGCCATTGTTCTATCACAAGTGGAAGGGACCTACAGTTCTATGTCGACTCCGAACGGCCAAATTTGAGAAGCTGTTTCTAGAAAGTTATTATTCTTTGAGCATTTTCAGTGATTCGTAAGAAGTGGAGTCGTGAAAATTAGTTTTGGTCGTACCAGCCGGGAATCGAACTCTGGCACCGAGTTTCCCCACAACCCCACGGCCGGCACCACTCAAAATTAAGAAGCAGTATATTTTAATTTGCACTGACTCGGTCACCTAGAACGAATGGACTTCAAGGTTCCAGCTATGAGGGTCTTCGAATATGAGCCTCCTGGTTCGGGAGACCGAATCTTCGGTATAAAGACCAAGTAATCGCGCTCAGACCCTCCATTGGTCACCGGCTTGATAATTGTGTGAGTAATATTTTGATTTGTATTAAAACAAGTCACAATAAGTGTTGAAGTCGCCGTGGAGTTTGCTGGTACGACAAACAATTCTCACAGTCCCACCCCTTTCGAGTCACTGAGAGTGCTCAAAGTCTCAAACTTGGCTAAAACTGAAGTCCCCTCCACTCGTGACAGATCAATAGCACCCGCAGCACAAGTGGTTGCTGTGGGAGCTAGATCCTAGACCTCTGCTGTAGTGTCAAGTGCCTTAAACATTCGTACATGTGTTACATAAACGTATTCGACTGGATGGCGTAGTTGCTTAAGTGTCTGCCCTTAGTTAGTGGGGTCCTCGGTTCGAATCCCAGTGGAAGTAGTATGTTATTACCCCTTTATCTGGTTTTTAAATCTAGTCCAGTCACCATTTGCCGCTGGGATCCAATTAACGGCACTATCACGACAGTTGTCGATCGGTGGTAGTAGTTTGCTGTGTATCCCAATGGACCAACATGGTCTAAGTGCGCTGGTGAAATCACTGGCAGCCCCCTCCCTATCCTACCATACATAAACGGACGTATTATAAATGAGCCAAGATGACGCTCATTTATGAGCTGTAGCAGGAGATACGTGCAGGATGTATGAGCAGGAGCAGGAGATGATAAAGAGCCAAGTCGACTGGAGTTTTGTTGAAATCGTGTCGAATCTGCGCCATAAGACTTCACTGGTAATCATGAACCAGACATAACGATTGATGCTTTCTCACCACAAACTAGCCGCCTAAAACTAAGACTGTGGTTGTACAACAACTGTCTAATCTGTAGATCAGTTGATATGGACCGTATGGTAAGCCCGACTAACCGACCCGCAACCTCCGGTGCCCATCGTTACCTGACCTGACAAAACATCTCTTTGTGAGATAAACATTCTTTTCTTGTGCGCTTCGCGCTCGCTTTCCCAGAATAATCACGTCTCGCAAAGCCTACGCCAAAGTATATAAAGAACACGTCGAATCTGAGGGGCATAAGTTTCAATTCACTTCGAACTGACAACATCAACACCAGCAACATGAACAAGTACATCGTAAGTGTGACGAAAAGCGTTTTCTCATCTGTCGCCCCTTGGATTTGGCATCAAGCATTCTAACAATTGGATTTCTTTATCGCATGCATAGGCTTTGGCTTTCTTCGCTCTCTGCGCCACCCTCGCCCATGGCCAGATCATCTCCACCCTGCCATTGGGTCTTTACTCCGGTGACTCGTCATCCTCATCGTCCGCTGCTGCTGCCGCTGCTGCCTCATCCTCAGCAGCCAACAGTGCCAAAATCGCAGCCAACCAATGGATCTCGCCCCTGGCCCCACTTCCATTGAACTACCCATATGGAGCTTACGGTCCATACGCTCCAG
This sequence comes from Eristalis tenax, assembly GCA_905231855.2. Classification (NCBI taxonomy): domain Eukaryota; kingdom Metazoa; phylum Arthropoda; class Insecta; order Diptera; family Syrphidae; genus Eristalis; species Eristalis tenax. The sequence continues at coordinate 15,771,475 of HG993126.1, read as the reverse complement.
TGGTCGCTCCCGGATGGGGTCCATACGGTCCAGTTGCCCCAGTTCCAGGTACCCTAACTTACAGCCCGACTCTGCCATGAGCACAGCCTCCTAACGAAAACATTTTCTCGCTTCTCTCAATTCCAGGTGTTGTTCAGTACGTTTAAGAAATCTGAAACCTGAGTCCCTGCAATCAGTTTCTCGTCGACCTGGTGATATTAATGATAATAAAACAAAAAAAAATTACTCATAGTACAAAAAATTGCTTTTCATTCGACAATTTTTCCCGTCCATTGGGTTCGCTTGCGCCCCGGCATGGTCGGCTGTTGAGCTGGTTACAAAAGAAAAAACGCATTTTTTCCGTCATGCTTGCATGGGCAAAAGCCCAGTAAAATGACACCAGCAATAAAGACGACTACCGGGCACTTGGTCATGCACTGTGTGGGTCAGACGTTGAAATGTGTGCAAAGCATTCTATTAGCGGAAGTTGAGTTCTATCGAAACGCAAGAGTTGTGCTGTTTCACCAATTTGACCGTCTTCGAGTTCGGCACTTTTTGATGGCGTCGCCCGTTTTGCCGTAAGTCTGCGTTATGCCATCGGTAATGAACCAGATAAAGTGGAATTGAGAACAATGAACTAAGTGCTCTTTGTTTGGTCGTCTCGATTTGGTATCGAGATAGAGCAAGTCAAAGAATCGTCTCGAGTTTCTAAGAATGTGTTTTCGCATTTGGGTGCTGCAGAAACTCAAAATCCCACGAATTTACGCATCTCGTAACGTGCTGAACGTGTTCAAAGCTCTTCAGTGAGATTGTACGCATCTGTAGCCCATTTCAGGCCAAATGCTTGGCTTTGACTGTTTAATGAAAAGTCTGGTTGGAGGGGGAAATGCATAGAAGAGAACTGAGTTTTATTGTCAAGGCAATGGAACAGTTTTGGAAGAGGAGAATTTACGAAGGAGCGAACAGTGTAGATCTCAATAGACAGACACTTAGCTTGCGCTGAAAACATTGACGATGTTTAAGATTTGTATTTTGTTATAGATTTGTATTCTCTTACTTTTTAAGCGTTGTTTGCTGACTTAGACCCGAGATGGATGTGATATCCACCATTAGAAGCCGCAGATGTGCATATACACGTGCGTGCCAGTGTAGTGGATCTGAGCTTTATTGTTCTTCATTGTTTGATGATACACTGTCTTCTTTACCAGTTAGTGATGCGGGTTTATACCCGCGACATTTCATGTTACAGCTCGGCCATCCTATATTCGATCTCGCTTTTGAGTTGGGAACCTTTCCAGTCGCCGCTGTAGTTGTCGGACCCTTCTTTTCCAATGCTACCTCTTGCGTCCTGCTTCAGCAACTCGCCTGTGGCCACTGGCTCGTTCTCGACGCGGTCCCTTGACTGATAAGACCCTGGCCATTGCCGTCGAAGAACTCCTCCATCTCCTGGGCTCCCTCGATGTTGGCTAAGGCTTCACTTTGCTGCGTTTCCCCTTCCTCGGCCTCCACTCGCGTCATCTCGTTGACGATGCGTCCTCCGTCACCACCAATGCTCCAGAAATTTCGTGCAACCACTTTCAGGGGTTCGCCATTCTGTCCGAGTCCCAGTCCAACTCCACCCAGCCCTTCAGGTAACCTTCCACCCTCGCACTTGGTGGATTTGCTATCCAAACGAACTACGATCAAACAACATCAGGCGCCCCAACATTGAGATGGCTAGGACAGCTTCCACTTGGGGATCATACTCAATTACAGCTGACCCATGGCTGTTGCCGTCGACTCCTCCGTCGATGAGTAATCGACGGAGGAGTCGATACTATGAACCCTTCCGGCCAACTTGAAGACCTCTTTGAGTTTCGTCGAATCCACTTTGTAGTCCGAGTTAGCGGAGGTCCATTAATTTCAGACTCTTCAAAGGCGAAGCATACGGACCCTGCGTATTATGAGATGTTTTATTACAGAATTTCGTTAGACACCCGTCTATTAACAATCTGTGACTATCGCTGCGCCTATTAAAGCTGTGACAGAACGTGCTATCACTTAGGCTGCCAGCATTTGTCGCCGATACGCATTTGTGCGTCTTTACCACTTTCAAGTGGGCTTGGTCCAGCAGCATCAGATACGGCTGGCACTATAAGGACCTCCCACAAATGAATGATTCGTAAAAATGAAAGAAGTGTGTGCTCGGAAGAACTCAAACAGGCCAGACAACTCATCTTCGGTCACTCAATTTTCCATTCTGAACGAATATAACTTCCTCCCCAACGACACCGACCGCCTACTACCCCAAGCTATCTTCGAGGAGATATTCTCCACCAGCATAACCAGACGCTGGCTAATTCCCTGCTCTCTTCACAAACTGAACGAAGTAGGTGCAGGTGTCTATTCCAAAGACGCACACTATCTGATCACTGAAGCTCCCTGATCACTGTAGCGTCTTCCAGGCAGAAACCATTGCGTTAAAACGGGCATTGTCCTGGCTCGAGAACAATGTAGTATCCAAAGGAGATATTACCATCTATTCGGATAGTCCGGCCGCAATTAAGTCCATGGACAATGTCGTGTTGAACTCAAAAGCATGCCTTAATTGTAGGTGTGGTACATCCTCCTCTCTAAGACAAGGATGTGATCCACCTTCCATGCCAAGCGCTACAGCCTACCATCTGCTTAAGACATACACAATCAAGACTACCGATCAACTGAAGGTGGCTAGAAGGTACCACATGCCTTAAAACAATGCCAAACAACAATGGCGCGTTCGCTAGATCGCGCATTAATAGGCGTTGGTACGCGGTTTATGGAGTTTACAAGATTGTTACGTCAAAGCGCGGCAACCTCAAATGACGCGTTTTACAAATAAAATGGACTGAAATACATTTTAGAAAAATAATACAATGCTGCAGTCGTCGATAAGTCGAAAAAATGTCATCACAAAAAAGTTTGACCGCCGAAGTAAATTATCGACTTTCAAAGAAGTTCTTTGCTGAGATGTCGATTTGAAAAAGTGAATGTCAGAAAAAATGTCGACAACTTGTGTGCTTCTTTAAGAGGAACTATGAGCTACGTGTTACTTGCTGAATAATTTGAAACGCATACGTTAAAGGAAAAAGAAAATTAATTAGTACGTATTCCAAATTGTATTGGCTTCACTTGTATTATTCCATTGGAACATGCGTTGGAAAGCTACTGTCATTGTACGTCATTTAGTATATGTCATTCATTTGAAGCGTAAACAACAATAATTATTTCTCACTTAAATATGTCGAACTTTGTGCCTGAAAAAGTGTTTTTGCGGGGAGTTCTTCTAGAAAGAAAACTGCTGCCGAAAGTCATTGTATTTTTGTGGAAGTTTATGGTGAACATGCGCTAGCTGAGCGAACGTGCCAAAAGTCGGTTGCACGGTTTAAAAATGGTGATTTTGGCTTGGAAGACGATGAACATCCTGGGCAGCCAAAAAAGTTTGAAGATGAAGAACTGGAAGCATTACTCTATGAAGGTTGATGCCAAACACAGGAAGAGCTCGCAGAATGGTTGGGTGTCACTCAAGCAGCCATTTCAAAATGTTAAAAGCAGCTGGATATATTCAAAAGCAAGGAAATTGGGTTCCACATGAACTCAAGCTGAGAGATGTCGAAAGGCGGTTTTGCATGTCCGAAATGCTGCTGGAACGCCACAAAAGGAAGTCTTTTTAACATCGGATCCATTACGACAACCTAAAGTGCAAAAAATCTATGTGAAACCCGGCCAACCAGCTAAATCAACGGCAAAGCCGAATATCCATGGCGCGAAGGTAATGCTCTGTATTTGGTGGGATCAGAATGGTGTGCTGTATTATGAGCTGCTAAATCCGGGTGAAACCATCAATGGACAACGCTACCGAGCACAATTAATCCGCTTGAAGAGAGCAGTAGCAGAAAAACGCCAGGAATATGCGACCAGGCACGAGGCAATAATTTTCCATCATGACAACGCTCGGTCCCACGTTGCTATTCCGGTTAAGAACTATTTGGAAAACATTGCATGGGAAGTTTTACCCCACCCGCCTTATAGCACAGACCTTGCCCCTTCTGACTACCATTTGTTCCGGTCGACGCAGAACTCACTCACTGAAATACGGTTCACATCAGAGCCGAATATCAAAAATTGGCTTGATTCATTCTTGGCTGCCACGAATTGTCAGAAAGGTGGGAAAAAGTCATAGCTTCAGATGGGCAATACTTTGAACAATACTACTGTACATGGTTTTCTTAAATAAACGTTCAAATTTTGAAAAAAAAAACCTAGTTATAGACTGAAAAAGGCACAAAATCCAAAACATCTGTCAATTTTAAAATATTCGCAAATGAGTCGCAATATTCGATAGGAGTTCCAGTTTAGAAAAATTGGATGTCGCAATAAGAATCGCCTTCAGTTGCCCTTTAGGCGTCTTTTGCCCTCCGTTTTGAAATTTAATCAATGAATGTTTTACAATAACAAACTCTTTACTTCACTTTACTGTGTACGAACTATTACTTTTAGGCGTCTACGCCTGAATTTTGAGTTCTTTAGAAGATTATAGCCCATTTGTTCGAAAGGTGACCCACATGAAGGGACATATCTTGGATTTTCTGTTCATTTCTGACGTTATCTTTCTACTTTTCACATGGTATGTAGTTCTTTGGAAACAAATTGGCAATACGATTGCCAAGTTTATACTGCCGTTGGATTTTGAAGGAGATAAGACATGAACTACAGTGAACACAAAAAAAAAACAAAGAAAAACACAGTTGTCAGCCGTTGCTTTTGACAGATGACCGTGTTAACAAGCCTGCTTTGTGGAATTGACATTTTTTTTCGTAGTTTTCCTAGTCGATATTTTATTTGATCGCCTTTTTTGTAACCGATTTTCTGTAAACGCCCTCTTGAAAAACCGTTAATCGTACCCAAACCAATTACTGCGTATAAAGTCCCTACAAGAAATTAATTACGTACCCAAATAGTTGCCACAGCCTGCCAAACAATCACGTGTAAATAAAAGAAAATTGTTTCGCAATCGTCAAAAGCCGGAGTTTGTAGAATTAGCTCTGCCTAGAAATTCGCGCTCGCCCTTACGGTATTACGGTCTGTGAAACAGAAAGAGCGACAGTTGCATTGTGACTTGTTTAATGGCTTTATGTGTATCCCACTCAAAGCGTCAGAGCCCGACAGTGCTTATTAATCTTAAAAGACCGCTTAATTTGCTTAGGCACGTAGGGGCCTACTATCAGCATTGACGAGCTTAACCGCTTCGTTATAAGCACCAACTTGGTTCTAACTGTCCCCCTAACAACCCTAACAACGGGCCGACTGTGACTGCCTTCTGCAGCCAGACACTGCAACTTAACCTAAGTTAACTGATTTCCGGCCTAAATGTGACCGCCTTCTGCAGTCAGCCACTACATCTTAACCTAAGTTAGCCGCATTCAGACTACAATTGAGGTTCGATTATAGTGACAGCAGCGTTAATGAACGTGTACCATTTTGACTTTCAGCTTAAAGAGTGTCGCTCAAACTTTCAGATAATGTTTGTTGCAGCTCTCATTTGATGCTTTTTCTGTGCTTCAGTCAGTTTACCACTTCATTAATTTACCACATCATGGATATGTATGTGTCTTCAAGGTCGTTGGTGAATGTCTTCTCGGAAATCATTGCTTGCAAGCGATGGGCATGTGCCGGGGTCATCTCCATATCTTTATCATTTCTACAGCTCTAAAAAGCACATATAATTCTTCTTATTTGATTTCCCATGACGCCGTGGTCAATGAGTATACACGTGACTGTCTATTGAATGCATCCGCGACAGTAGTGTTGCCACGCAGTCGTTCCAAATTCCAATACTCCCCAAATCAAATCTTCAATCAAACTACTTAACGACGATGCCATTATTGTGATTCGCACTCTTCCGATGAAAGATTGGCTTGAAACAAAGCGCATGAATATTTAATGTGTGATATCCAACACAGCGACATGCAAGTGCATCAAGTCACCATGAAAATGAAGAATCAGATCGTTGAAAGCCTAAACTATGCCAAAAGAACTGAGAAACACCCAGAAGCAGTGTCATATTTAGAAGCGTTTGTTTTTCAATATTCCAGCAAGCGACCATCGTTGCCTCATATTTCACTGGAGATCCAACCGATGTCTCTCACCGACAACGTTGACACTCCAACCCAACTGCAAGTCAGAATGAAGAACAGATGTTTAACTGCGACTTATCGATCGGCATACTCTACACGCCAACACGATAAGCGGCGGCGTTGGGCGATTGTCACGTAAATTCTATCAACAAACGCTTCCTATATAAGTGAACTGCACTCCGAGGTTAAGCTATAGTTGACCTAGTGAACTCGAACTTGCTTAGTAAGCTCTCCACTCCACACAAACCAATCAACCAAGATGTGCAAAGTTTTCGTAAGTCAGAGCACCTCTGAACACCCTCCGAGCTGCCTTGCTGACGCGGTTGTTTTGATTGTTTTATTCTAGGCCGTGATCCTTGTTGCCGCTGTCTGCATTGCTCCAGTGTTCTCCGGATCAGCAAGTGCTGATGCCAGCTCAAATAATGCTGCGGCCGCAGCAACAGTGAACCAAATCCAAACATTGAACCCCGGCCTCATCGATCAGTATGGCTATCAAATCGGACTCCCATTGTTGGCACCCAATGTCGGCCCACTGACTTCGTTGTACGCCGCTGCTCTGCCACCAAGGAGCTTCATTGGCAAGTCGAATCCAGTTGTAGTGCGGGGTCCTTACTCTGACCTCTTCATTGGAGAGTCAGCGCTGGGAATCGTCGCTCAATAGATGGCGCTCACTGTGATTTTAGTCTAAGTTGTACAAAGTCCCAGCTAGTGATACTCAAACTTAAGTCATAAATAAAGTGTGAAACTGTTTTTTTACTCCAAAGAATTTTTGTGTTTTCCTTATACTATTCATACAGTGTACGCTCCCATGGAAGCGGGTGTAAGTGAGTGAGTGTTAGTCGAAGTGTCGGGTGGAGGCGTAAAGAAGTTGTTGTATGACAACCGGGATTTGAAGAAGTAGTTTAAAAATGACTGTTGATTTGTGACCGGAACTTGTTTCCTTCTGCTCCGTCCGCTTAGGCTTCTTATGCCAAGTTCCACTCAACGTCAAAAACCCTCTCAACTATTTACTTCTATTCTACTATTTCAACTATTTCGTGAGTTGATTAAGGACACCTAAACATTTCGGAGCATTTTTGGCGACCTCAAATATGTGTTGATAAACATACCAAGGATGGAAAGTTTTCCGGTCTCATCGACACAGGCGCCATTCATGGATAATGGCTGCCTGTCAAGGCTTCGCTTGAGTGACAGCAGACAGCATTGAGTTTTTGAAGCATTAAATTCCACTCGGTTGTTCTTTCCCCAGTTAATTTGGAAGTCTGCTGTCAAGATCGGAAGTCAATGTGCTTAACATAGGCTACCGAGGCTCACGATCCCGTCGCGTGTCTTGGAAGGAATATCAAAAGCTAACGGTGCTGTCATCAGCGAAGGAATGGATTGGATTAGAAGTAGCAGACCAGAGATCTCTTCTGAAAACAAGAAAGAGTATCGGTGACATAACAGAGCCTTGGGGAACACCAGAATTTTGTTCAGCATCCATCCACAACAACTTGAATTGAACGATCATCATCAATATCTTCTGACCCGCATGCTCCACTAAAGGGGTCGCGGGGGTGTGTGGTTTAAACACGGGAGCTCTCCATGCAACGCGACCCTCCGCCATCGACTCTTACTCGTCAGGAGTTATGCCCAAGCGCAACCAGGCGAGTTATTGGACTTGGTCCAACCATCTCGTCCTAGGTCTGCCAAGCGGTCTCCTACCTGATGGAATCGCATTCAACGCCCGCCTCGGAAGTCGTGATGAAGGGGACATTCGTGCCACGTTTCCAAACCAAGGAAGCATAGCCCTCTCCGTTAGAAGAAGCAGCTCCTCAATGTTGAGCTCCTCGCGCACTGCCATGTTTCTCACCCCATCCCGGCGAGTAAATCCCACAACAACACGGGGAAATCTCATCTCAGCAGCTTGTATTCGCGATCTTATTCTTTCGGTCATTACCCAAATTTCATGACCATAGGTGGGAGTTGGAACAAATACTGAGTTGAAAGCCACTAACTTGGCTTTGACAACAAGCTCGACCTTCCTGATTACAGATCTACCAAGCTGTTTCCAAATTGAGACAGTTTGATCAATCCTACAGGAATGCTCAGCATTACTCCTTCCATTACTCGTGAAAAAGAACCCGAGATTCTTAAACTTCTCCACCTGCTTCAATGGGACACGACTAACCTGTAGAGTGCATTGAACAGGCCATAGAAGAAGAAACTCAGCGATACCATAGGCACGCATTTTCGACAAATGAACTTGATGCCAAACTCTGTCAAAAGCCTATTATCATCAAGCGCAACTATTATTCCTTTCCTGCATTCCAAAAGATTTGTTCCACTCTTCGGCGAGATATGCTGTCAAATCACCAGTGGGCCCTTTTTTTGCATAGGACATACTGCCGGTCATTAAGAGGCTTCAAGACGATTAATCAGCTTTTCCATAGACAGAATGGACGTAAGTGCTATTCGGTACGAGGAGTTATTTTTCAAACCAAGAGTGTGTGTCAAAAGTGGTCTGTGCTGTTCGGCTTGTATCCAGTCGCACGATGGGTATAGTTGGTGTACTTCCTTGCTCTGGCGAACTTGGTTAAGTGCCTGTCCTTGGTTAGTCTGCTGCGTAAAGCGATACTGAGAGTTAACCCAGAGAACGTAGTGCTTTGTGTGCTGTGTGATGGAAACAAAAAAAAAAATACTGGTTCATCTAAGCAGCCCCCTTCCCTACCTACCTCCTAAGGTAGATAAGAGCCCCCACACTGCAGAAGAAACAATTTAATTCTAGCAAGGACTGTGATCCTCTTGAATAACACGCCTATTATGAGTGTTGCCCGTAAAATACTTGTAAAAGTCGTAAAAAAGTGTCTCGGACAAAGAAGGTTCCAATCTTCCGAAATCTTTACCAATTTTTAGGCTTTATGATGCTTAGGAGTGGTGCAGTCGTTTAGCACTTTCTTATATTAGTTCCGCATTAATTGCTTACGAATAGCTTTATGGTCTTCTACAGGTAAAAAATTTAGAAATTTTAATAAAGTTGCATAGCGGTAACCCTGCCTATTATCGTTAGCGAATTATTTGACTGAGCTACTTACAGTCTTGCAGAAAAATGTTGCCTGTGCCAAGTCGAGGAAAACTTTATTAAAACTGAGAAACAACATGAATAAGTTATTTAAATCATGAATGCATGGAGGAAGAGTTCAAGTGCCCAAAACCCCGTCTAAATTCCCAACAGTTCCTGATACTTGACTCGAACATTATCTACGCGAACTGTTATATCAATTCTCATAATTTTTCTTTCGATTCGACACCGGTATACGTGCACTCGTTGAATCGATTGAATTTTTCGCTTAGATTTGCATTTGGCGAACCAAAGCACATTTTCGCTTACCGATGCACTGAAACATTTCCGCTGCAAACAAAGTATATAGGCAGGAGAAAAGAAAACGAAAAATCGTTGAACATTTTTGAATGTGAACTCTGACGTGATCATGCAATACCTTCGACTCCGATAATGTTGCATACCTTTAGGAGTGATTGAACGAAACTGAGTAAATGTGGTTTTGATATGCGATGAGCAACTTCTACAAAGAGCACTGTCACTGCAGACGTTGGTCGCTGTTTCGTTTGCATGGACACACGGACTTGCCATTGTAGGACATACAAAATAAGCAATAAACCGACAATAATAGTGAACATTAAATGAAACAAAGTACATCAGTTGGGCCCCTATTCTTGAGCCAACACCCTAACCTAGTCTAGTTGTAAACTCAATTGTAAACAATAATTCCGCTCAAATAAATTTGAAAATCGCTTTAAATCGCTGTTTGTGTTGGCATCAAATGAAATAAATGCATATTAAATTCATTTAATGAAGGACCAGGTTGATGATGATCCTGTTGATCAAATGGAAAATAAACAAAGCGACAGAAGATGAGGAAAAAAAAGTTCTGTGGCAATGTTCAATCCAAGGAGAATTAATTTCGCCAGAACAAGGTGCATACCTAGATAAGTTGTTAGGAATACTGACCTTAAATTGCCTCGGACATGTAAAGAGTGTGGGCAACTCGTCCCGAAGAGTATTTTTCGAAATTGGTGGGAGTCCTGTAATCCCTCAGGTCTGGTCCGGAAGAAGGGTGTCAAGAGGGAGAACAATGTAAAACAAGAAAGCCTTTGAAGACAGAGAACTTTTGGGGATACATAAAACGTCAATTCCTCAATGATAATTGGCAAAAGCGGTGACCTATACTGGGAATCAGCGCAATAGTGGATCTACTCTACTGCTCCAACAATTCACTGTCATTGCGTTGGTGGAGTATGTTCAGAGGTTAGTATCGTCTCAGCTCTAAGTCGGAACCTCTCACAGCATGCGGAGTCAAAACGATAAATTCACATTCGACAGTTGACAGAGGCTGTGAGTGAAATACAAAACGATTGCAACAAATCAAGAACAATAACAGCAACCCAAAGATGTCAACAAAAATGCAATGACGGGTGTGACACCAATCGCAGGCAATCAAGCGTTAGTGTCTTACAGCCTAGAGTATCTTGTCTAGAGTATTTTACAAGCTGCATTCCATTAGGCAACCAGGTCACTCAAAAGAAAAAGAGATTGATTTTAGTCCAAAAGATGGTATTGTCGGCCTTAAACGAACTTTCCTTGGAAACAAAACGCCCTACAGCCACCAAATAAATTCCAACGGCAAGTGCAACATTTAAACTAGAGGTAGAGTTCTCAAAGTTGTAAAAAAGTTGCAACGTATGACTTGCCTAGAGGCGGTGATAAGCTTTAGAGGGTTCACTTCGATTCAATTTCTGTGGAACAGGCTGCTAACAACTGGCAGTCAGCCGACTATGTCGTGAAGTCGTTGAGTCATAGCCTTGCTTGAATATGAACACGTTTCGTGGAGAATTCACATCTGTTCGTCAAGAATTTGTTTTGCAATGCATAACCCAAGTTCGAATTGTATTTGTTTTGGTGTCGGGCGTGTCACTTAATAACGACTTTTGTCAGGACTGGCATCCACTTATCCACCACATCCAGTTAAGATCACCATTACCAGGCTCATTCACTAGCAGGCCTCCCGTTGTCCGCACTCATTGCATCCTTGTCAAACCAAGAGCTGTCTTGTCTGATAGGCGACACTTGAATGACACATAGGACCAACGTGAGCACACAAATGAGCACTCACTCAAGCAAACACCGGAATTGAGAAAAACACTGGAAAAAAAGAGAGATGTTGACATTTACAAGATTCACAACTGGCAGTTCTCCAATTGGAACGCGAACCAACCGTCACCGGAACGAAATGGAATGGAATAGCTGCTGCTGCTGGAAAAAGCCGATCTTCCACTTTGTTTTCGGTTCTCATTCTCTTCCCTCGCACACTATTTTCCGGGCTCAAAACATTCCACGCACACACTCCCCAATCTGTTGCTTCTTTCGTGCTTCGCCATGGAACCGCCACCACGCTCGCTGGCTCGGTAGTGGTGCGCCGTGCACGGAATGGGGCTGTGTGCGTGAACGAACGACAGTGTGTGTGTTCCAGCTCCAGTTCAGGTCGACATCGACTGGTCTTCGATTTCTATTCCACATTTCAGTCTTCAGTTTTAAGTTGTGTTCCAAGGCGTAATGATGTGCTTGTGGTGTTAAACGTTGACGCGCGCAACAAAGTAAATTTCAAAGCAAAAAAATAATACAAGAAAGAAAAAATAAAATAGAAAAGGAAAAGCAAAATAAACCAAAACCAACAACAAGTGAACACATTTTTTCTCTCCACCAACAAACCAGTTTTCTTCACCGCTCTGTTCTTTTTTTCAACAATTTCTCTCCGTAAGGTGAAATTTAGTGCCTTTTCTGCGTGTTCTCTCCAGTCTCCAACGCCATCCAGTTCTTGACGTGTGAAAAGCAACAAACCACTAGGCTGGCTGGTCTTCTTCAAATGTTGAAATTCTAATTGAAACGGGAAATATCCTCACATCGAGATCCAACCAATTGTGTGTGTCCCGTCATCCGTGTGCTCAGTGCGATCCGAAGAGAGTCTCAAGAAATTCTGTGTCCACACTCCGATTCGTGACCATTGCTGTAACCAAAGAATTTGTACTCGGTCCTCCTAACATTCGTTTGTGGTGTCTCTCTAGTGTTTTGTTGAGTCGAGATCGAGATCGAGACCGAGATCGTGAATCAAACGTCCGTCATCGTCTCGTTGAGATTTTTTTAGTGAAAACCGACAACTGAGTGTGTGTGTGCATCTCCATTCGGATTACCTGACATTTAACTCATCACACTGGATTTAGGATACTACGAAGCTGTCAAAGGTAAGTCTGACATTTACAAGATCACCGATCGTTCACACCAGTGGGGGTGGATTACTCATCTCATCTTGAGTGTAGGCCCTGTCAGTGGCTCAAGTGTCATCTTATCATTAATTGACTACGTGGTGCAACGGCCCAATCAGACTCGGAAAAGTGAGTTGTGGAAACAAGCAATTGGTCTGGGCGATCGATAAAAAAAAAACAGAAATGCTGATGTAGCACAGCTCCGCCGTCTATACAGCAAAACTCTTACAAATTATGTGCTAACCCCGCCGAAAACAAGACGCAGAAGTAGTCCACACGAGGGAAAACTACCAGCCAAACAGAACCGGGCAGCAGAGAGTGTAGCACAGGCACTGCAGTGAACGACGTCGACGACGAGTGAAGGCGCGGCGGCGGCGGCGGCGCAACGATGTTGCGACTGGCGATAGAGGTCGCCCCATAATATGCAAGCCGGTTGAGCCTGTTTCTTGTTTTTGGGGCATTCCTTGGGGACGGTGATCGATCGATCGTCGCTGTCGTTGTCGCTGTCGCTGTCGACCACGGCGGCCATCGAATCTCATGTTGTGGTGTGCCGTTTAGTGTGCACACTGTGGCGGTGGGTCAATGAGGTTGGCTGATGTTTTGATGGGAACGTATGGCCACTTGGACTCTCTGAACCTTGATGGACTGGTGATTAATTTTCGCCTGATCGATCTTGAGGCAGGTTGCAGTATCGTCCTCTGTTCTTATCTTACGCCACTAATTGGTTGCTGTTTGAAAAGCATGATTTGTTGCTAAAGTTGACTGCGTAACCTTGTCGTGCTCGTTAGGCTTGCAGTATAATAAATGTCTTCTCTGAGAGGTTGGCAAAAGGCGGAAATGATCACTCGGTGATTGAATATCCTTTGGTTGACGCCACAGCCGACTCACGCGCTATAAATGTCATCAATTTGTTTGCGGAAGATTGTAGTATTTACGAACGAGAGGATCTGCAGCCTTGAGAAGACGGTGTGCGTTATAAAACCTCAATAAAAATACCGTTTTGAGGTAAAGGAGGCGAATGTAAGCCATAAAATGTGCTCGTAAAATGTTATTTTATGGCCAAGCGCATCCGAAGGACGGTCAACCTGTCAACGCAAGTGAATGAAAAGCATTCATGAACTGTCGGATTGTCGTTTGCTTCCGCGTGTTGAGTTCTTCGGTAGGTAATCAATCAAACTTCGACTCGATTCGAAAACGATTATTGTCAACGCTTTCCAGAAAATGACGTGTAATGGGCTAGCTCTTTCATTGCAGGAGGGATAACATTGAGTGATTAGTATAAGCTGATTCTTTTTGAGACCCTTTTAACTAGCTCCTGTTGAAAATAGTTCAGAAAAGTTGCTGTAAATGTCTGACAAGTCAAGAGTGCATGCAACAGGAGGCTTAGTTTACTCGTGTACATAGGTTCCCTGGCGAGTACGATAAGCTTCGGAGATGAGTACGAGTGGTAGTTGAACATCAATCTCCGGAAGTGTGAAACCACCTTTTCCAGAACCCCACTGTACATTGTATTAAAGGAGGACGGCAGAAATTGACTCACGATCGATAAAGTTGACCCGCACGGAGAGACTTCCATAAGGACTAGAGTGTTAACCTAGTGAAAGGAATTGTTGTGTCCACCCGACTTTGGGTGTCTTCGAATTGGCTGAACTTCAAAGTGACGTCGAACTCAATTTAACAAAATGTCGGATCTTGAGATGTTGGGTATATCCTCTTGGCCTTACTCGTTAAACAACTGTCAATTTCGATTCTTTCTCCCAACTTGTTTGGACAAGCATCCATGGGGGACATGGATGCTTGTACACTATGAGCAACGCTTGGCAAAGCTTCGTTGAGTTTCGTTCACTTGTGATCACTTCAGTGGGAGCGAAATGAATCGCTTTCTGCTGACGTAAATGGCATTTGCTTTTGGCTCCAGAATTGAATATGGTCACTTTGACATTTGACCATACGTCAATGCAACTTTTGCTTCAGTTCTGATATACTTAACGTTCTTACTTTGCTTAAGTCAATTGAAGTTAGTCCTAACTCCCAAGGCAAGGTGACTTTCTTTTGACGAAATATCCTTGACAATAATACGTTGAGAATAAGTGACACCACTGCACTGCATCATTTTTCAACACTTCCGACAGTAAAGTGTTGGCGCTCTCTTTCAGAATAACAACCAGTCTTAAGTGTCAGTGAGTCAGAATAATATTGAATAATTATGCCAAGTTGGGAGCTGTTTAATCCAGAGTACTTCACTGACTGATGCAGTGACAGGTTTGTGGGAGAGGCCGATGTATTTTGTATTCATCTATTCTATTGTGTTCTGTGCGGCATTTGAGCACTCGACGCATTCGTTATCATTAGTGAATCATTTGGGAGAATCTGTCGATGTTATATAAGCCCAAGAAGCGAGTGAACTTGATTTTCGAAGTGATCTGTCAAAGTCAACAAAAATGTCCAATCAATGGGTCCAAGTCTAAAACAACAAACGAATGAAATTGAATCTTGAACGAAATCACCACTCGCAGGCTCAAAGTTAGATCGTTATCCAAGAGCAAGATTATCGAAACCTACGTAGGGTGCGCATCGAAGATCATGTCATCTTAAGTTTCACACTTCAGAGATTCCTAAGAGCCAACCTACGCAGTGTCACTGAACAGATTAAGTTGTAAATTATTTTATGGGGGAAATAGTCTTATCTACCTTTAAACGCAAAGGCAATCTTCCAGAAACTCAGATTTTGAGCATTGAGGGGAACTTGGGTTACACTGTGCCAAGTATACCACTTGCTACAGTGTCTGACCAATATGTAAATCGGTGGTTAAGGTGAGTCGTGATCTGCAATTCCAATACACTCACTTATGAGTAGACCAGAATGTGCATTGTTCACCTTTATTAGTTTGCTATAGACTCAAATTTGAAGGAAAAGAAATTATTTCATCAAGGCAGCATAGATTTTGCAGTGGTAGGTTTGTGTCGCTTTGCAAACTATGGTATGTGTTCAATAAGGCGTTCGACAGGGTGCATCGTAAGCTTCTTATTGGAAAATTCGAGAGAATGGGCTTCAAGATTAGTTCCCTTAAGTGATTAGAATCTTATTTATCGAATCGAAAACGGGTTGTAAAAATCGATAACGATCAATCTTACGGTATTGATGTGGTATCGGGCCTTCCTCAAGATAGTCACCTGGTGCCCCTACTTTTAAACCTCTGTTGTTTGCCTGATGGTTGCTGACGATCTAAAAATATTCAATCAAATATCAAAAATTTATGACTGTTGGAATTTTCAAAAAGACATCGAAACGTTTTTTCATTTGTGGAAATATATTCACCTCGATTTAAACATCGCCAAATGCAAAATTTTAGACCCAAATGTTCAACACCCAGGATGCTGTATATTCACAGTCTTGGTAACGAAAGACTGTCAACTGTTGGTGAAATAAAATGCCTTGGAGTTATTTTTGATAGCGAGCTATCTTCTCCGGTGCATATTATTTCTTTATATCCACCACAGTTCTTTTTAAACATAGTTATACCTTACCACACCCTTACTGGAATACCGTTTTTGGTCTCATTTTTACTAAACCTCTTCTGATTGAAAATATTCAAAGAAGATTCACTCGTTTCTTTTTGAGAAACTTGTGTTGGTCAGAAGGTTTGCCCTCATACAAACACAGGTGCGCATTGACAGATATTAAATCTTTAAAAAGGCTTAGAGAAACCCAATGTACCTACTCCTTTTTTGAATTACTTTCTCGTTGGAAAAAAGTAAATTCACCGGAATTACTAAGTCATGTATCTTTGTATGTTCCTAGAAACAGGGAGGCTCTCTTTTTTGTCCCTAGTCATAGGCCGAACTATGGTAAAAATTAACCTATTTCTCGTTCATTATCAGTTTATAATTAAATTTGTTTTACAAGAATTGCTTGTGAGAATGTTCAATAATAATAAGCAAACATTATTGCAAATATATTGGGCCTACACCTTAATTCGTGGGGGGTTCTTTTTTCAAAATTTGACGTTTATTGAAGAAAAACATGTACAATAGCATTAGTCAAAGTATTGCCCATCCGAAGCTATGACTTTCTCCCAACTTTCTGGAAATTTGTGGATCCCATCCCAAAAGAACTGAGCCGGCTTGGCAGCCAAGAATGAATCAAGCCAATTTTTGATATTCTGCTCTGATGTGCGTTCTGCGTCGACCGGAACAAATGGTAGTCGGAAGGGGCAAGGTCTGGCCCATAAGGCGGGTGAGGTAAAACTTCCCATCCACTGTTTTCCAAATAGTTCTTAACCGGAATAGCAACGTGGGACCGAGCGTTGCCATGATGGAAAATTATTGCCTCGTGTCTGGCGCATATTCCGGGCGTTTTTCTGCTACTGCTCTCTTCAAGCGGATTAATTGTGCTCGGTAGCGTTGTCCATTGATGGTTTCACCCGGTTTTAGCAGCTCATAATACAGCACACCCTTCTGATCCCTCCAAATACCAAGCATTACCTTCGCTCCATGGACATTCGGCTTTGCCGTTGATTTGGCTGGTTGTCCAAGCCAAGGTCACCACTTTTGGCACGTTCGCTCAGCTAGCGCATGTTCACCATAAACTTCCACCAAAATACGATGACTTTCCGCAGCAGTTTTCTTCATATTAAAGTAATGAAGAAGAACTCCCCGCAAAAACACTTTTTAAGGCACAAAGTTCGACAAATTTGAAATTATTGTTGTTTACGCTTCAAATGAATGACATACACTGAAATGACGTACAATGACAGTAGCTTTCCAAAGCATTTTCCAATGGAATAATGCAAGTTACGCCATCTCTTAGCAAACCACAGGAATTAAGTTATATACCCAAAAGTAAATTGTTAATTAAAATAAAATGAAAGTAAAAATTAAGAATAGATCTATTATACCCATTTTCACTGTGATGACCAGTTCAGTTAAAGTTCATTTGTGTAATGCTATCGAACAAAAAATGGCTACCCATCCATGTGGTGCGTGCATTTGCTACAATTTTGATTGGTTTTTTGATATATTTGCTAGACTTTGTAGTTTAAGAAAGCATTTGGTGCAGTCCTTAGGAAATTTTGTAGCGCGTCCTTGCTGCTATCGGAAAAGTTCAATTTTGATAACACTTCAGACAATTCATCCTTGATTCCTACCAGTGAAAGAGAAATGATAAAAACTGGAGGAATGGCTGTGCAAAAAAAGCAAGAAATAATTTTTCATCAGGTGCCGAAAATAAAAAAAAATGTTAAATGAAAGGAAAAATGGGGAAGGAACCGATTCCATTATCAAACATCAGTTGTCTTGAGGTCAGATGGCGAATGCTTGCAAAACCCTAGCGAAACAAAATGCAGCTCTGGTGCAGAAGTCTGATGTTTAAACGGGAGTCCATCTTAAACTACAAATTGAACTCAGTCCAAGGTTTAATTGAAACTGTGATACCGAATAAATCGTTAACTCAAAGTGTAGTATAAACTTGCATAACTGCCCATGTCGGCGATTTCAGACTGCTCCTTTGTAGATGACACTCGCGGGCAATAACCGAGAAGGTGTGTGAAATGTTTCTCTTCATCTTCGTCGATACTCTACATCGACATCGACGAAAACAAATGATGATCTCAATTTTGCAGCATGAACCACTAGAACCACTAGAGACACCTATTAGGTTCCCGATGTAATTTCCTTCCAACTAGAGCACTCCTTCTGTTCTACGGTGGTTTAGTTTTGTCCAAATTGGCGCCTTCCGTCATCTCGCATTTGCCTGTATAATATCCGGCTTTGCAAGTTCTCTCCTTAGGCGGTCTACTGGTACGAGGTTTGAGTATGTGTTGTAGATCTCCATTTTAGTCTTGGTCGTCTGCTACGTCTATGTCCAGGAACCATGCACAATTCCAGCATTTACTCGACTATGTCCAGGAACCATGCACAATTCCAGCATTTACTCGATATCTCGTTTAATGATGTACGATAATAGACTACAAATTTAGATCTGGTACGTGATGATTCAAGTGCTTTAATAGCAGCATGACGATCGGTATACATAACGATGTTCAACCCGGACGTCGATCTTATCAGCCGCCGTGTATTCTGTTTGAAACACTCTAAAAGGCAGTGCAGTCCCCACTCCAATTCCAGTCGCAGATCCATCAGTGTAGATTTCCCGAGCGTAATGGCTGCTTAGCACGGTGTCATTCTCCCATTATTGTCTGCCTGTGCATATATTCCAGATAATTAAATTGGTTTTAATATTACTGTGTAGTGGCTGACTACAACGCAAAGGACAACGGACACACTTAGGCCAAGAATGGGCCCATTGTGTTAAGGTAGCCGTATAATAGTTGGCGTATTGTACACACTTTGTGTGTAAAAGTGTGTATTATGCGTCTGAAGTATATTGTTGGCAGCGTTGCCGGAGAAATATATTTCAAAGTGCCGCCACTGCTGCCAAAAAGTGACGCTTTAAGGGCCAGGGTATACCAAAGAAGTGTATTTTTGTGTAATTTAATTAACACCATTTATTGAACTCAATTAGAAAAAGTAAAAGAATATCGAAACTTGACGAACATTCAACTCTTTCGGAGGGAAGATCTGAGCGATGAAGCGATTCTTTTAAAACCTTTGGTATAAATAAGTTAATTTTTCAAAAATTTTACCAGAGTCTCATATTCGATCTCAAAGTGATGCAGAAAAAGTGGCATAATGGGTTGTACCTCATCGACAACGGTGATTGCTGGTTTGTAAAAGTGTATACAACTGAAAAAGGAAGCATACCAACACTTTTAGATACTTTGTTACACTTGTATGCGCTCTTTAACACATTGGCTGTCATGGTTATCATTTTCGATAGGCAGTGGTGTTTCCCAGGGTGCCATCTTTTCATTTTTGATAGCCACTTGTATATCAACCGCAAAGTTTGACATTCAGAAACCCTGTAAACCCTGAAGGTCAGGGGTCAAAAATGATGGCCATGGCAAAATGTGTCCTGGACGTCCAGGATGCAATGAAAATATATTTAATGTCGATATTTTGTAGTTTGTTGCGATTTTCCAACCAATTTTTTATGTTGGCATCCCATGAAATATTCTCAAATTTGGCTTGCTAGCCAATGTGTTAACGGTAACTTGTATAAAAACCGAAAAGTTTGACATTTAGAAACCCTGTAAACCCTGACGGTCAGGGGTGCCATGGTTGATAGCCAGGACAAAATGTTTCCAGACGTCCAGGATGCATTGAAAATATATTCAATTTCGATATTTTGTAGCTTATTTTCCAAACCATAAAAAACGAAATTGTTTATGTTGGCACCCCATAAAATATGCTCAAATTTGGCTTGCCAATGCTTTAACGGTAACTTGTATAAAAACCAAACAGATTGTCATTTAGCAACCCTGACAACCCTGACGGTCAATACACTCCTTTTGGTTGGATTCCCCATCTTTTATCCAGCGCCACTGGGCTCCTTGGTTCTTGTCGCTAAGTTTATTGGAAGGGTCCAGTACGACACACAGCAATTCATTCGACTAATAAGATGCGTAGCTAGGCGACTGCCGTCTTCTTCCTTTGCAAGTACTGCAGAGAAGTCTTCCTCTCCTATCCCTAAACATTTTTGACAGCGGTTTTAGATAACATCCTCTCGGACCAACGGACCGATCAGAGAACTCAATTTACATGATTTCGTGATTAACTGTTGCTGTGGAGGCGGATATCAACACAATAGTTGATTTCAGGCATTTGACACGTATTTATCAGGACTTTGCAAAAGTTAAATATTTCAATAAATTGCAAAATTCCCCTAGACGTTATGCATATCGCAGTACATCGACCCAAGAACTATCACTCAATCTGCAAATGTGTTTTTTTTCCCTAAATTCGACGCATAAATTTGAAATATCTAGATCACCATACCTACTCATCTGCACACTTTGATTGACATCCAGATACTTTCTACAGAGTGAATCACAATTTGTATCGAATGATCGCAAAGCAAGGAAAAAAACTTGTTCTTCTTCAACTTTCCACAAGTTCTCTGTTACCGACTGCCTTAGTGTGCTGGATATCAAAAGTTTAATTTACGCATCATTATGTATTTTATATTGTTTCAACGCGAAGAAAAAAGCGAGAACAAAACAAAGCAAAAAAACAACAAATTGCTAATAAAATCCACCTCGCGTCGCATCTGAGACCATTAACTTCTGGCTTGAAAAAAACAAAAACAAAAACTAATTCGAATCTCGGTTAAGAGCAAACAAGATACATCCACACACGCAGACAGATGAAAAAAGAATTCGCGAAATAACCAATTAACTGGTACAACATAAAATATCTAGATAGGTACGACTGCGAGTTCGAGTGCGAAAACGAGTACCTGGTTGCGAGCTTTAATGGCGCGTTTTTTGTTTGTTTTCTTGCGCGTCATGCGATTTGACAGTACAATCAATACAGTTTACACCAATACCTTGTAAAAAACTAAAAAAAGCAAACAAAAACCCTCTACCTAATTGCATAATTTAAGAACAAAAGGCAAAGCAAAGCACAGCAACCGAAACTAAACCGAGAGCAAAAGAGATTGAAGAATAACAACAAAACAAAAAAGAGAAAAAATATATCCAAGCCAACAACAATACCGGTTTAAAATGCCACGCTATGTGAACTCGCTCTATTTATTTTTACGTTTAATTCCTTTAGGTTTCCCTCCCCGCCCACCGACAGTTCCACTCGCGCCCTCCAAAAAATAAAAAAAAAATAAAAATCCAACAAGCCTCCCAAGCTCACCCAGCATACATGGCCGACACGGCGAGACTCACCAGCCCAGTCAAGCCACACAAAAATGCACACACAATACGAGCCAGAACGATGAATGTGAACAGCAACAACAAAAAAAATCTATACAGTATATTGAAATATAATTGCGCCACGAAGAGAGAGAGAGAGAGAGAGAGAGAGAGAGGCACAGACAACGATGAAAAGATGAGAACAGAACGCAGTATCTAAAACAACACAAAACATTTAGAACTTTCATTTTACAGAGATACACTCGCGTGTAGCGCGCTGATCTGAAGATCTTAAGCTCGCTTTATGCCACTAGCGAGACAGGTATACAGATCTTTTAAGTTAGTTCGTCACCGTGCGCTGTCGGTGTCTGCGAAGCGCGCGTATTTGCCCCGTCCAGGCAGTCATCTCCTTTCGATAATGGTGAATGGCGTGGCATTGTTGTGCAGATGTTACCTTCATTTTTTTGTTTGCCAAACTTGTGTTTGGGGGAAATTGCCTCCGAGGGAGGGTACGCACCGCCAATCACGATTCACGAAGGAAGACGCGCCACAACAGGAAGAGTATAATTTGATCGAATTGTTGTTTCATCGCAAATATCGCGAGAGAATCACCATCACAGAACCACAATGAATTTAAAATAACAAGGGGAACAAAAAGGAAAAAAAAGTAACGACAAACAGGCTCCCAACCATCGACGACCTTGAGAATGTCAGAACGAACAAACCCGATCGAATCGTGATCGCTTCTGTTGTTTTCCACTGCGAATCACAGAGAGGAGGGAGACACGGGGGAAATGAAACACGTTAGAAATGTCAAAAAGACATAAAAAAAATCCCACAAATCAAATCGAAAATGACCTAATCAGAATGGAATTGAGTTCTCCCGCTCATGTATTATGCACTGTGCTGCGTCTGGATTAAGTGCGCACCACACCTCAGCAGAGAGCGGAGCGTGTTCATTAATTGAATTGTCTTCGGAACACGATTAATTCACAGTAAACCTGAAGCAAAACAAAAGCCAGAGAATTAACACAGTCTGACATAGCTGTTGACCAGTGCGCTGCGAAGACGGTGCGAGGAGTTTGGGTCAAATCAAGTCAATGTAGAGGTTGACCAACACCTCGGCTGCGCTCAGTTGACTCAAATCGCAGTCGTATTCCAATCACGTCGCAACTGATTTATCCAAATCGAGTTATATGTACATTCTCAGCGAGCGAGCGATGAGCAAATAAGAATGCCTGATAGACCCAATAGATGGTGTTTGACATTCCGAGTGTGATCGTCGTTTTGCGAAACGCTCGTTTGATCGTGTCTTCGTGATGACAGAAGACGCGGAATGCTGCTTTGGCCGCCGTTGGATTCTAATGAATTCTGCCATAGTTGGCACATTTCTCGTATCTAATCATGGCTGGGATTGTGGACTCTGAAGAGGAAGATGATTAAGTTGTGACCGGTGTGTGAGTGTGGGTTCAGCTGGCGATAAATTAGTGTTTTAGCATGGGTGAGCTGCCATGGATTATTTGGCTAAAGTGCTAATTAGTTGAAGAGTTGGAAGTTGAATTGGCTCCTCACTCGTACGTTGACTTGTCTATTGCAAGTAGGCATCTACCGAGGTGGGTAACTGTTTGAAGAAATGGTTATTTTTCTTGCTGTTGACCGTGATTCAAGTTCAAGGCTAGAATTGTTTCGATTATTACGCAAGAGAGCTGATGTTTGGCGTCAGAAATGGTTAGATTATTTGGAGACTCCAGCCATTCTGTCAATTCTACACAATTGACTGAGGAACAGTGATTGGGCGGAGTTTGAAGTGTAGTTGCATGGTAGGCGCCATCGCTTAGATTTTTAACCTAATTTTGTGTCAACTCACTTTGTATCAGTATGTACTTGAATTGAATGTGTTTTAGGATGAACTTATCTATCTTCCTTCGTCGTTTCCTTTCTTACATAATTTACTAATTTTATATGTCTGACACTGGAATGAAGGGAGCTACAGTTTTAAGGCCCAACTATAATTGACATAGAGAGACTTAGGTCAACATAATTAGTCGCTGGGTCACACAGAAATATAAAATGGTTGGCGCTAAAGCCCGTAGAGAGACATTGCCTAAATTCTCAGCAACCACTCGTGTTGTGCGTGCTAAGGGAGTGGAAGGGACCTGCAGTTTTATGCCGATTCTGAAGGGCCAAGTTTGAGAAGCTTTTGGTTTTCTAGACAATTATTACTCTCCCAGATTTATCAGTGACTCAAAGAGCCACGAAAATAATTGTTGGTCGTACCGGTCGTGAATAGAACCCAGGCTGTGAGTAGGGGTCGTACGCACATACCCAGAACGCCACGACCGCTAGAAAAGACGTACTCTACCCAAAATAACCACTTTTCCACCAACTTTTCTTAGTTTCGTTAAGTTTCTTTCA
Source organism: Eristalis tenax (assembly GCA_905231855.2). Taxonomy (NCBI): domain Eukaryota; kingdom Metazoa; phylum Arthropoda; class Insecta; order Diptera; family Syrphidae; genus Eristalis; species Eristalis tenax. The sequence continues at coordinate 15,747,846 of HG993126.1, read as the reverse complement.
CTTTTGTTTACATAAGTGGAAATGAAAGAATCAGAACCCATTTTTTTATCGTCAGAAATGAAGTATGTTAGAGATGCCCAACTTCTCCTCTCTTGACCCTTAAAGGCTTTGACACCGTTTTTATATTGTTTTCTGAAGCCGAATTGATCAATCACTGTCACAAATGCATGAAGAACTGTCAAAATACACCTCAAATTGGTCGACGGACTAGGGATCAATTAGCTGTGAAGTTGGGCATCTCTATCATACTTCATTTCTGCTTATGGTTCGACATGATTCAATTGTGGTTGGGCCTTTATCCCGACTGCGATTGGTGAAGTTTCAACAGATTTGCTTGACACTTCTGTGGTCACAAGCCATAACCACTAAAGTTGTTTGCTCTTACTTTTCAGTGGACGTGTTTAAAATGGTCTATCGGTGTGAAAATGTATGAACATGTCCACTTAAGCTACCTTTGAGTGCTTTTAACTTCTCCAATTGTGTGCATATAGATCTGATTCTTGTCATACCAACTCAATTTCGTCTAAAGTCGACATTATGGGTTATACCTTGTGACCACGGACTGAATGCTGCCGTGATTGGGAATTCATTTCATACTGCAATCAAATGGATCTATGTAGGGCCTGAGTGAGCTATTGCAGGCTTCTAACGGTCGAGTCGGCAGATCAGCATAACTTTCTGTCATACTGGGTTCGTGATCATTTGGTGTTTACTTCGGACTTTCGGGTTTTCTCCGCGTCACGATGGAGGATTGTATTTAATCGAGTATTTTTTTTCAGTCACTCGATGTGTCCAAGCCAGTTATTGTTCGATGGATATTTGAATTCCTGAGTACAGCTCATAGAGTTAATGGTAGTGTCTTCTGGCTTCCGTGTCTGTTGATTGCGGCAAAGACCTAAACTACTGTCGATTGGGACAGTTCTACCCAGGCGGTATGCAATGTCTCGAATCGACACTATTCTTGTAATTTATCTTAAGGGATTATTAAATGCACCACGGTAGTGAGAATTGGTAGATGCCGTCTGCTGTCATTGTCGCATGCTGCATTGAAATCGATAAACAAATTGTGTGTTTACGTGTCGATTGGAAAATCGCTCTTTTAAGATGATAACGGTGATACTTAGTCAAGGCCCAAGTTAGAAGTGCCGGTGGCTATTAGTGCGTTGAATAGGATCCCGTAGACGAGAAAGTCTTTATTTTTTACAGGAGGTGTGATCCTCTATTTAACCACATGTGATGTATCAACTCCTACGCCTGACTCTCATAATAAATGTCTCCCTCTCTCGAGTTACTGTTAATTGACGCAGTGTCATTGTCTGGGAAAAAAACTTCACAGACGTCGCCGTTCGTAGTCGGCATAAAGCTCTAGGTCTGCTTCGCTTGCGAGGGAACAATGACACTCAAAACATTAGTCCTTGTTGTAGAAGCTAGCCCTAGCTCTCGATCTGTAGCGTCACCCATATTATTTGTCTTTTATTCTAGATGTACCGGGCGCTTCTTGCTACGCATATTAAAAAAATCTATTTATAAAGATTTGCACAAAAAAAAAAAAACCCGAAACAACAGAATTCTGTTGCCAAAACATTAGGGCTCTATGTCTGATCATTTAAGAGTCTATAAAGGACAAACAAACAAACATTGATCTTTATATTGGGTTTATAAATTAATTCGTGCGGTTTTTTTTTTTCAAAATTTTAACGTTTATTTAAGAAAAAAATTTTATTCTTCAAAGTATTGCCCATCTGAAGCTATGCATTTTTCTCATCTTTCTGGCAATTTGTGGATCCCATCCCAAAAGAACTGCTCCGGCTTGCCAGCCAAGACTGAATCAAGCCAATTTTAAATATTCTGCTCTGATGTGAACCGTATTTCAGTGAGGGAGTTCTGCGTCGACCGGAACAAATGGTAGTCAGAAGGGGCAAGGTCTGGGCTATAAGGCGGGTGGTGTAAAACTTCCCATCTACTGTTTTCCAAATAGTTCTTAACCGGAATAACAAAGTGGGACCGAGCGTTGTCATGATGGAAAATTATTGCCTCGTGTCTGGACGCATATTCCGGGCATTTTTCGGCTGATGCTCTCTTCAAACGGATTAATTGTGTTCGGTAGCGTTGTCCATTAATGGTTGCACCCGGCTTAAGCAGCTCATAATACAGCACATCCTTCTGATCCCACAAAATACAGAGCATTACCTTCGCGCCATGGATATTCGGCTTTGCCGTAGATTTAGCTGGTTAGCCGGGTTTCACATATGATTTTTTGCGCTTGAGGTTGTCGTAATGGATCCGATGCTAAAAAGACTTCCTTTTGTGGCGTTCCAGCAGCATTTTTCGACATCTCTCAGCTTGAGTTCATGTGGAACCCAATTTCCTTGCTTTTGAATATATCCAGCTGCTTTTAACATTTTGAAATGGCTGCTTGAGTGACACCCAACCATTCTGCGAGCTCTTCCTGTGTTTGGCATCAACCTTCATAGAGTAATGCTTCCAGTTCTTCATCTTCAAACTTTTTTGGCTGCCCAGGACGTTAATCATCTTCCAAGCCCAAATCACCGCTTTTAAATCGTGCAACCGACTTTTGGCACGTTCGCTCAGCTAGCGCATGTTCACCATAAACTTCCACCAAAATACGGTGACTTTCCGCAGCAGTTTTCTTTCTAAAAGAACTCTCCGCAAAAACACAAAGTTCGACATATTTAAGTGAGAAAAAAATATTGTTGTTTAAGCTTCAAATGAATGACATATACTGAAATGACGTACAATGACAAGAGCTTTCCAACGCATGTTCCAATGGAATAATACAAGTTGCGCCATCTCTTAGCAAACCGCAAGTTATAGGCCCAATATATATATCGCCTATTATGTGGTTGAAGCAAGGGAACTGATATTGACTGCTTCGTCAATCGTAGTGATGTTCAGTTAATGGTATAAATATTCCACAGCATGGGTGTTGTGTTGAGTTAGTACAAGAATGCGCGTAAATAGTTCGTTCTGTTTAGCCTTCCATTAAGTATAATGACAACGAATACGAATCCGATTTGAATTGTGCATGCGTCGCATTAAGTTGGACATGAGCGATGCAATAAGTTCCTCGATTTGTGGCTGTGCTGACGGACAGAGAAGAAGAATATACAATATTTAAATTAAAGTAAACTATTTTGTGTAAATGTGGAAAAATATCTTCGATCCCGGAACAACGTCTGTGGCAATGCCTCACCTCAGGAATCAAATCTGGGACCTTGTGGAAGTACGTGCGCCAACCGCCAACACACCTATCCACCACTCTGGAAGCGAAGCACAGGCCCACCTTTATCACGCTCTTGCCTTCATGCTGAACGTGACACAATGCGTCTCCCCAACTGTTATGTGCTGTAGCAAAACGACAAAGATTTTCGAAAAGCTCCCACAAACTCTGCGTAACATTCCACGTTCTTTCACTTCATTTGCATATCTCTGGCTGGAAACGGAAAACATGTTTGGACGATGCGACGTTAAATCCAGCAAGAGTATACATTTCGGCTTCAAATTTCTCCAACAACAGACCGAATCACACCGTTAATTGATATTAGTGTCAAAATCCAATTAAGTTAAGTGGGTGTATTCTAAGTTGAAACTCCCAAAATGTGACAAAACAGATGTTCTATTCCCATACATTCCGCCTACCTTCCGCACAACAATGGTTGGCCACATGACAAATCTAACGCGAACTAAATAACGACCAAATTGATAATCGTGACAAATTCAAGGCGAAATCATCAGCTCTCTAATTGGACACTCAGCATCCTTATGGTCCGGAAAGAACAACAACAGTCGCTTGACAGATCGCGCATGGGGTTGACATCAGATTTGCTGACGCAACACCGTTATCAACGGATATTAATGAGTTAATCTCCCAGTGGCACTCCTAGGTCATGTGTCATCAAGCAACAACTCACTCGAAAGCGGTGGTTTTCTACGAATACGGTCTCACTTCCTTTAGATTGGTGACGCAATCAGAAATATGTAATCCATTACTCATTCGAAGATTCATTCATGCTTTCGATCGACTATCGACCAGGCTAAGATCTTTCCTGGAAATCGAATCGAAAGCGTTGAGTTTCACGCGAAAGAAAAAATCAATCCCAAGCAAAACCTGCATGTGAACAGGTGAGCGGAGTTTAAACAGGTGAATTGCTATAATTTGCCAAGCGACGATGATGGATTTTGCTTTGAAATGGGGAATGATGTCATTTTGGGGTTATTTGCAAGGCGGCAACAGACAGCCGCGCTCTAGACTACAAACACACAGTTGAGTGGATTGTATGCTTTATTTATTTATTTTTTCAGTTTGTCGATTTTTTCCCGACTGGGGAATAAACAAAACGGTAACGTTCACAAAAGTCACTTTTTTTTTTAAACTGTCAAGTGATTTTAATTTGAAATTTGTTTACTCGATTGGGTTCGGCATTACCAAACTGTGAGAGAATGGAGCTCGATTGGTTATCACTTGTTGGTGTCCCGTCTTTGATCGCTCCGGCAGAATATTCGCATTTGAGTGATACTTGAAATCGCTGGTTGGTTTTTTAGAGAATAAGCCTGATCGGTCTTTTGCTGTAGAGTACCTAATTATTATTCAGGAAAAAAAATGTTAAAAAAATAAACTCCTTTCCATCTCATCTAACATGAATTGTGTCACAAAAGCGTCTGTTGACACTTCCTTAACTGACAGAACAAGTGTCATATTCAAATGTACGACTCTCCCATTGCTACTTGGGCGCGGGTGGTTGTTGACGTTGACGTCTGTATGTCAGTTTAAGGAGGATTATGAAGTGTCTTTTCATGCTTCTTAGCGACACTTCGAAAAACAAGAAAACCTGTCTTTGCATCGGGGAAACCTTCATTGTGGAATATTTTGACTTGGTAAGCTGATTCGTATTTGAACTAACATGACACTTGTGATACTTGTAATAATTATTCTTTTAATTAATCTTTTTCTTAATATAAAATACATTTTATTGACATTTAAATGCAGTGGGTATGAAATATGACATGTGTGTTATACAGACATTGGCTCTTTTTAGCGCGTCTTCCATTACACCACGCTATGATTGTAGTTGCAGACTTCTTCTCGAATATTCATATATTTGAGCTGTTTAATCGAACTCCTGCAAAAAGAAAAAATATTCTTATTAAATCAAAGTTATTCGCGTTTCACGTTAGTAGGTCTTATTTGTCTCAAACTGTACATTATTGTCTAATAAAGTACAGTTCATTTCAGTGGCATTCCCTTAAGAAGTGAATTAGAGGTTACAAGTCTTCTGTGTCAAGTCTCTCGAACAGTCTCGGTCTCACACAGGGTCTCAACCTCATTCGGTTGCCTCTGTTAGCACTTCATTGCCTCAATTCGCTTCAAATTTGCCTTCAGTGGGAACCAAGAATCTATCTTTCTACTAGACAATGCTGGAGATTAACACAATCCTATTTGTTTGCTACGTAGTTTTGTCAAACCATTTGAAATCGGCAAACTTTTAGTCTTTCAAAGCTAAGCTGTATGGTAGCACTTTTGTCAGATGACAGCACAACATGACGTGTCATATTTGAAGTCACTTTTCGTCTAATTCTAAAATATTTGGGATTAACTCAAAAAAGAAGGCTAACCTTAATAGACTTTAGTAAACTTAAGCTTTCATTAGAACTGAACGAAAGGTAATCAGAAGCATCGCCAAATATGAAAATTGCTTCAAATTACAGAGCTATTGATTTCGTTCCCACTTAAGTTAACAAAAATGAACGAAACTTGACGAAACTGCGCCAAGTGGCCGCAATGTTTATTTGTCGTGTATTCGTTGGACTGACTAAGTCGATTTCAGTGATTGGACCATGTGGTTGAACCTTAAATTCCACAAAAAAAGCGATTCGTGGAGTTCGTTGTTTTCCGGTTCTACATTGCAGACGCATCAAGCATGACTTTCTGGCAGCATCCTCTTAATCACATTTCCATCCTCTCATCGGCCTCCCTTGAGGTAAGCCAAAGTTAGCCCAAACATCATTAAACAGCAACAAATCCTAAAATGTTAACAAATAAAAACCGCTTATCTTCAAAGCAAACGACTGCATTCTGGACAAATCGGTAGCAAGACTCATGATGACGCACCACCACCGGCCCGAACTGAACACTCTCTCTAGCCTTGCCATGGTGGCTTCGTTCAAATCACAGCACCTCGATGTGTTCCTCCACTCTCTCGGACTTTGTTTTCTTGAAAATGAATTTTATTACTTGACTTGTGGGTCATTCGTGCACATGTAACGTATGTGTTCCGCCATTAGGCCAGATTAGCAATTTAATCTGAAAGGGTGACGACGACGAAGACTCTGATGATGACTGCGAAGACGTCGCGACGTAGGCAACATCAGCGCAGCGGCTACACGCGCGCTTCTTGTTCTCACAATTGATGATGGGGCATCTTCTTGCGCGACCGCGATCCGACTCCGTCAACCTAATAAAGTCGTAGCCCATCGCCGACGTTGTCGTTGATGACATTTGTTTAGTCTCGGCCAACGTCGAAGAGTAATAAAATGTTGATTCTCGTTCCTGGCAGCGTCTCGCCACAATCCACGCACACTGGGCTGCGCGTGTGTGTGTGAGAGAGTGTATTGTGGCGGTGGTAGCGCATCCGATAAAACAATTTCTGCGCAAATCAGTTTGTTAACCCAGTTCAGGTCTGTGAAGGCTTTTAATTGAATAATAACAGATTAAGGGCCCCTCTACCCCACGGGATACGATAGTGTGTGCGTTCGTGTGTGGTAACGGCGGTCGGTCCCCATGCTTCCGGGGGACATTTCGGGCGACCGAAAAGTGCACACATTAACTCTGTCCGCGGAGTATTACCTCGTAACTTAGATGAACTTAAAATCTAATTAAATTTAGCCGAGTCTGTTGTTTGTTGTTGATGCACAACTTTGTATTTTGTGAGCGTGTGTGGGTAAGTGTGTGGGATGGGAAGAGAGGCGAGACCTCCACCACAGTCCATGGCGAGACGGTGTGTGCACCGCGCTTTTGCTGTTTGTTGTTGAATTCATTCTTGTGTTTCGGTTTCTCGTTCGCTTCGCTGTTTTTGTTTGATGGAAGGAAGCCATACGAAGGATTTTCTTGGCCGTTGCACACTTCGTTCTGGTGCTCTGCAGGAGTGAAATGCTGAAACGGCTTGTGTGATGGTTTTCTCACATGTGAACTGAAGAGGAAGCTGACACTGGATACACTGGATAGTGTTGAGCGCAGCCAGGCAGGCATGTGAAGGAAGTGGTGAGTTTTACGACACATCTGGACTTTGACATCAATGAGCTACGTATGCATTTGGTGAGCGTTGTGAGAGTGAGCAGGCAACAGGAAGTGAGTCCTTTCGGTGTATGGGGACACGACAGGGTGTTTATTTTAGGCGGATCCGGTCTGCTTGACTTGTATATTTGAAGGAACGCTTCACGCAAGTCGATCGACAAATGATCTCTGTCCTCTCGTTGACAGCTATTGTCGGTGAAGGGTAAACGGAAGTATTCCCAAAAATACCCTCGCCTTCCACTGAGACTAACAGTCCGTCGAGTTCTATTCATAGTCTCTTCCGTCTCCAGTGATGAATGCCATAATTTATCGGCTTGAATTCGAATCTGCATAAATCTACAATCAAGCGAATGTCATCGCATACTTCACGCGGCAGGATATTGCTAATAAAAGTGTAAAAATCATGCAGCCCGCCACAAGTCTCCTCGCGCGCATACTTAAGTCGCTCCGCCAGATCTGGGCACACGAAGTCCACCAAAAACCTCGTGTCTCCACGGCACCTAGATGCCGGTAATCAATTCACACCGCTCGGCTAACGAGCTTCAGTGCCGAGGCCGACTAACAAATTGCGTTCACACTCTCTCGCAGATACGACTGGAGACGATTCGAGCTTTTTTTTCTCATTTTATTGTGCACGTGGCTCCGCAGAGCGGTTGGAGAGCATGAAATAAAATAAATAAATACAAACAAAGTTTAATAATTTGTTTAATTTATTCTCCCCGTGGTTCCGCGCATAACTCAAACACCAACCGAGCAGAGGGACGCACACAGAAGCCGGTTCCAGAGCTCAAAGTATCTTTCTTCGCCATGTACTCGGCTAGATATTCATTTCGAGCTCGACCGAGTACAATGACCGTTTGACTTTCGCTGATTTACTCATTTCTTTTGATTTTGTATCTCCAAGTCGGTATCTGTGTATCTGATTCGCAAAGCCTCACGCGTAATTGTTTGCTGTGTGCACTTTTGTGTAGGAAGTCATTGTTGAGGACGTAAATGGCCGTACTGACATAACTTCGTAACACAGTTTGCGGCGTCGGCGGCGGCGCGGCGGTGGTGGCGACCATCCGCGAATGCGTATCGGGTTGAGGATGGAAGAGATACACATTAAAGCCCTGGGTTGTGTAAGCGCACACCTCGGAATCGGGATTAAGATTCATCCGCGCGGCGGCGGCGATGGCGCTCCGTTGGTCAGCTTTATGGGTTTCGCATAAATTTCGATTCGAGTTTGTATGCTGAATTGGGATCACAACAAATTCACTTTTTTCTTTGCCGTGAGGTTTCGGTACTTTTCGTGGATCTCGCGCAGGTAACTTTCTTTTTCGCAACTCAATGGGGATGAGGCAGTTCCCCAACGGATTTGTCTCCAACTTTGGGCGATGGGTGATTTGTGATTCACGAAAGAAAGGCGGAGACCACACGAAGTCGTGGAAAAAATCGCTTTAGAATTTCTGAGGGGGCTCATTAAAATTCTAGACAAAGGCCGCGGCGAATGGGATACGCCAAGGTCACCCGTGACATTTCGTTTGTGTGACCACGGACTAACGTGGTTCGTTGTGTGGTGAGTAATTAATTTGCCCAAGGCAGCCCATAACGAGCCTGACGAATCGGTCCGAGGCTCCTAATTACACACGAATAAAATGTTAATTTGTGTATCGGTTTCTGAACGGTGGCCTGTTTCGAAGGGAGAGGCTGCCTTCCGCGTGTGGAGCGTTCAGAGGAGGATTGTCACGATGTTGAGAGCCGACATTCTTGCATATGAGATTTTTGAACCATGTCAGCGCCTGGTTTTTTTTGGTTTCAAGTGACGCTTTTGACTCCATTCGAGATTGTGATGTCGACGCTTGGTTTCCCAGTCTTTAATTAAATTCCTCTTTGGTTTGAAAATAGTGACCGAACGCCTGTATCGAAAGGGGGTCGGCGGGACTTCGAGCGCAAACTCCGGAATAAATCCCGTGAAAGTAAGACAGTCTCGATGGCTGGAAGTAGTGTGATTGGGATCGTCAAGGATGCAAGGCCCTATTAGCTCAGAGTCAGTTGCTCGAGTCACTCCACGGCGTCGTGTCCAAACAACCATCGTCTGCCACTCAAAACTGCGTCAAGGTAAAGTCTAAACTTGGGATAAACTGAGCCTGCCAGTTTGTGTCAGCAGGCTATGCGGGTAGCTTCAGTGTCGAGAAGGAGGACGGCGGCACGCTTGTGTTGCACGGCTATGCTCATCGGCTCTTTTTCCCTTCCTCGTGCATCACCCATTTGCAAGTAAAATCGTGCCTATTTCTAAGATTGAAGAGAGGGTGAGAGAGAGGGATAGAGAGAGAGAGAGAGGGAGATACAGAGAGAGTGAGAGAAAGAGAGAGGAAAGCATAATGCCATGTACACCAGGACGGACATCTAAAACCAGGAAAGTGAAGAAAAGAAGAGACAGGAAAGATGAAGAAGGAAAGCATGTTCAAGCCTATGCCTGTACCACCAAAAGAGAGCGGAAGTGGGCTCGAACAGCTAAGCTAACCCTAGACTTACAACTGACTTAAGCCTAATCTAACTTAAAACTATCTACCTCAGTCCTACAACGAGTTAACGCCCTTCCAGCGTCGTTTGGCAAAGAACCCAAGAGTTCCTAATGTTGCTGGGACATGGTCACCAGCCCACTCCTCACCTCAATCGACATGACCATTGCTATCTCCCTTGGCGAAATTTATGGGAGATAGCCAATTCGATGTCCGTATATATATAAGACCTTGATCACCACAGTCTTGCTGTTCGGCGCGGAGGGATGGACTTAAAAGCGGATGCGGAACCCCTTGGTCTCTTCAAGAGAAAAGTTCTGTGTGCGAACTTTGGTCCAGGTGGTGGGAGGAGGAGATTCAACCACGAACTGTACGGGCTGTACAGCGACATGAGTCTAACCAGACGTCTATGTATCCAACCTTTAAGGCGTCTGGACCATGTTAAGTGCATGGACAACTCAGCTCCGGCCCTAAGAGTCTTCAAATCCCAACCTGTGGGACAACGAAACAGAGGACGCCCGCCTTTAAGGTGGTGAACCCAGGTGGAGAAGGACCTAAACCAACTAGACGTGCGGCGCTGGAAGCAGCTAGTCAGAGACCGTGCTAATATGAAGGGGCTTGTTGGTTGAAGCCGTGAAAGTCCACCACGGACTGTAGGGCAAAATAAAGAAGCCGATTGCGGTTTAATGAAGCGTCTTAAAATAGCGTCCTGCTTGGTCTTAAGTCAAAGCCCGTACAGTAATCTACGAAAAATGTTCCGCTAAACTGGCGAACTCTGGCCACTATCCATGTACGCAGTAAACCTCCGTTCGCTGTCGAAAACCCACAAAACGGGCGATAATCAATTCCGACTCCGGTTATAGCTGACATCGAAGACCTGTATCAGCAGACGTTTCTAAACAACAATTTTTTAACGACACTTTCAAAAGTTTTACAACCAACGTCAGTCTCTGCTCGCTTTGAAGCGTCAGTCAAATCGGCGTATTTATCACCCGCCACAAGTCATCAAGGCAAAACCAGACTCACTGCGACGCATTTTACAACCGCTGCATTTGATTATCATAATTTCTCCATTCACTTGAAAATCATTCAAAAAAACTTGATGTCTGCCTCAGGTCACACCTGAGCAGTCCCACCCGTCCCGTCGTTTCGGTAACCCATTACGGAATTGTTCGCCCGACAAACAACCTCAGCCCGTACTTCATGTGATAGGACGGTATCTAATCAGCATTCCTTGTCAAGTGCTGCCCCGATTAGACGCCGCATCAAAATTGCAATCACCGCACATAGCTATCTCCCTTCGACGGCTGGGCACTGTGTGCCAATGGGAGCAAAGTTTGCCTGTCACAAGGTATTTATAGACAGCAGCATCATCCACAACTTCACGAGGTACTCCCATGCACGGCACCGACGGAGTTTAGGGCTTACGTAAGTCACTTGTTGGTTCCGCACTCGACGACGGAGTAAAAAGTGCTAGAGCAACGCTTATCAGCAGTTGGACAAAACCCAGCCACGCTCTCGCATGCTTCACTCTCAGAAACCCCGGCAATCGCAGCATGCACATTAACGGTGCTAAACAGCCCGACGAATTACTTAACCCAGTTAATGAGCCGAGTAATTGAAAAATAAAAGAGCTCGCCTGGAGCGTCCCAACGACGCCGAGCTCGAAACAGCGAGCACAGTTCCAGCAGCAGCGGCTTGATCGGAAATTTTGAATTCGAACTTCGTTCGGTGTGTTCGCGAGGCCCGTTTGAGGTGTGCCATTACTCACGACTACGGGGCGATGTATCGTATCGCTCTCTCCTAGTACCCAGCCGAACTGTGGGGAGACGACAGGGCAGAGCCGATGGAAAAATGGGCTTTTTTTCGCTCTCGCCTTGGAATGCAACTTTGGAGCAGCATTCTTGCACTCACTGCATCTTTGTGTTGGTTCGGCTCAGGTTCATTTACTTGTGACCGGACCAACTAGAAACCTAGAATTATTTCAATTGAAAGTCGAAGTGTCATGTTATTGGGACCAGGCGGCAGCCGTACATTGCTGTGGGGACATGCATAAATGCGCAAAGTCTCATGCTGCTGACTGAGCTGCATACGGCGCGTCGCGCCGCCCTGCCGAGAAGTGCATAATAAACAAGTGTAGCTCATGTATACCTACAGATACTTGCATTCTGCTCCGCCGAGGATGAAGGGTGGGGGCAGTCGGCGCTGCGGTGGCGGTGCGATTCGTATTCAATAGTCAAGACCATCGACTGTGTGGTTGGTGGTGCTCCTTTGATCGGACGCAGACTTAGTTTTAGGGCTGCTGTTGTTGTTGATTTGTGCTAATAAATACTGCGATAGATGCTTACAAACGTAATGTACGAGCATACGATTGGACGTGCATAATGGGCCATGTGCCGACGTTGAATGTTAATTCGGAACCAGTTCGTTGTACATTTTTGTGTGCTATTGCCTTTTGAATTTCGAATTGAGTTGAGCTACGATACTTGACTGTGCTTCGTGGCTGTGGGCTGAGGAATCATTCCATTCAACAGAACTCAATTTGAATGATTGAAAGCCAAACAAATCGTTGGATAGACGGTTTGGGGAGCGATGTGTTGGAATTTTCGGTACCCCCGTGAACACACGTCTTACGTAACCAGATCGTTGAGAAGTTTGGAGTTTCGTCGAGTGAAATTTGTGAAGTTTTGTTAATTTTGTTCACCACGCAATGCTCAGATGGTACTTATTCGAGGAGATTTATTTCAATTTTGCCTTTAAAAGGAGGTTATGTCAGTCGATGCAATTTGTGGTGTAGGTTTAGCTAGGTTCAATGACCGGCTGGAACAACTTTCTTAATCACGAGCGTTTTTCACTCGAGTCACGGACAATGATCAATGACATCGACGTTCTGGAACATTAGGTCCCTTCCACTTCTGAGAGAACAAAGCACGTTGTAGAAGCTCGGCGCAGGTTCATCTCGGCGCTACAATGCGTTTCCTGCGGTCATATACCTCCGAACCAGGTGCATCAAGAAGTGTATGCAGACTGCATCCGTCATCGATCCTTTAAGCTGGAGACTGGAAGCCGCTTGCGGCTATGTTTGAATGAACGATATTGGTGCCAAAACTGCCCGTAGACCTTTCTCACCTCATGGTCTGTGTGTTGCGGAATTATCCAGGATGGAATTGGACTTCAAGCAGCAAGCATCTCTTCCGATGTCTGACTCGGCCGCTGTGCGTGATTCCACGTCTGGCTCTCGCCGGAGCCATGTGCTTAGGCGTTGGATCCTTAGGCACTAGCGCTGTGCCCGTGCAGTTTGTCAATCATATGACCAATAGTAAGAACTTCCTCATCGTCTTTTGATATTGCCCACGCCTCTACGCCGTGGAGCAGCGATAAAGTAGACAGAGGCATCGCTAAATTACAATGAAACAACAATTATTGTACTTTTGGGAAGTAACGCACAGTCTCAATATGTACCAAAGTGATTGATTTCGCTCCTACTTTAGTGAGCAAAATTTAACGAAACTTAACGAAACTTAACGAAACTTGACGAACCTAAGCAAATTGGCCATTATGGTCACAGTGTACCATATCTGTGTAAACACTGACTAAAGTCTACTTACGTCCACTGTGTCTTGGGATTTTACACAACGTTTGAACATGGTGCGGATTTTGCTGTTCCGAGGTCGACTTAGTCCCCTGACTAGTTCAAAGTTGCTGCCCACTGCGAGGCACCGAACTACATTGAGCTTGCATTGAGCTTGAATTCTTCATCGTCATCCTGCACAGCCTCATAAGTTCGGGAGAGTCGTCAGAATATTGTAGAGCATGATGGAGTGTAGGTTGTCTCTGGTGGCGCAGGTCGTCTCTGGACACGCTGTCACATGCGACCTTGAAATCGACGAATAGGTGGTGAGTTCAATATGCAGTCTAGTATATTGTGGCTGGACACTGCTCCGATTGGAACTTATCAGGCGTGCACATGACACAGAAGGAGAAGGGCTTATGCAGGATGTCAAGGAGACTTATTCCTCTATAGTCGCCGCTATTAAATGGGTATAGTATGTTGTTTAAATAAAAAACATAAATTATTCATTCACCGCTTCAGGTTACTGAAGTGTAATGCGCGATCTATTGCAAGAGAGCGCCACCAGACTACACAAAAATCCTTCATTTGATGCTGGTTGCTTATGGTACATGTTGAGTGTTGAGTTCAGCAAACTCGCTGTCACCCTTGTTTGTTTTCATCTTTTACTGCTTTTCTGCTCTGATCACCACAGTGTGGCTTCAATTATCACTCCAGTATTCCCTTAGAAGAGGTGCTTGTACTCGCTCCCATCGTCCAGTGATGCCAAGTCATTCAAATAGTACAACACCAATTCGCCGTCGTATACTAGGCCGAAAGTGACTACCTTCTTGTACCCATAAATGCTGTAAGTCTTCAAAACCACGATTTCCACGTTCAACCACAAAAGACGGCAACAAATTGAAGGGTCACCTATCAACCCTGGATCCCATAGAAATCCAATATTCTGCAAGAAGTCTTTGCTTACGTATTCATTGCAATGCTGAGTCGGCCTCAAGAACACATCCAAAGCAGAGAGAGAGAGAGAGAGAGAATGAAACCACTGAAAAAAGAACCCACAAGATCAACAAGAGCACGTATCTGCCTGCACTGGCGACTGCCGCCTTCCTGCAAAACCAGAAAACATTTGAAAATTCGCCCTCAGGGCCGCTTTTATCCATGCTCATAGGCATGGCGGACGTATTATGTATAGTTTCACATGCTTCCTCCCAGCTACTGTAAACTTCAAACACGACAAGTGTCATATTATTATCGAACACAGCCGCAGCACAACTGTAAAACAAAACAGAAAATACCATGTTTTCTTTTTTTTTCTTGAGCCGCTTCTATTGCTTTAAAACAAAAAGCAAAAATTTGCGTAATTAACGTTCAAGTTCAGGAAATTAAATTCGGTTTTATCGCTTTCTCTGATTGCCGAACGCAGTGTTTGGATGTTGTGCTTTTTAACCCGTGGGGTCATGGGCCGTGTGTGTCCGACTTTAAGAAATACATTCCCGCTGTAAGGGGATTTATGCAATCAGCCATTACTTCCGGCGTAATCTGAGATCACCGCTGTACACGGTTCTTTTGGTGTCGCAGTTGACGGTACCTCGGCCCGGCATGGCGCAGCGGTCTTCGTGAATGCTACTTATTCTATGGGAGAAGATCTCTTGATGTGCTGTGTGTGTCGTTGCATCTCAAATAGAGCAAGACACATCGCAGTAAATCAGAGAAAAAAAGAAAAAAAAAAATGAGGAAAGGAACGACGAAGAACTGGGGTTTTTTCTGTTTTCTGGTTTTGTTTTGTCTTTCGTGTGCTTGTGTGTGTGTTGGTTTTTGAGAACAATCGGAAATTTGTTTCGGTCCACGGGACTCACGAATACAATGAGGTGTGTGCCCGGGCGCTGGGATGTGTGGAGAAAGATAGATTATCTGTTGAATGATTCTGAATAGAATGAGTTGGAACGGGAGCAACTCTGTTCAACATCATTTTTTGTTTTGTTCTTTTCGAAATGAAATTGAAAATGCTACGGACGCTTTCTTTGTGAATTGAGTTGCAGAATTAGGGACACTCTTCCGATTTGGAACGTTGATACTCACTAAAGTGAAAGTGGATGAGATTTGCGACGTGGAATGCTGCAGCAAACGAGCACCTCACATTTTGTGGTGAATCAGCACCGGAAAGACAACTTGTCTGCCTACTTACGACCTTCCCATCCAAGGCTAATCAACGTCGTCTCTCATCTAATGGAAGTGGCATCACAATAGGTCCACTTCTCAAATGCAAACAATCATTGCAACCACTTGCAGCCAACAGATCTTGAGCCAGCCATTCATGTCATCTTGAAAATCATCTGCATTCCGGGCGATTCAAACGGTTTACTGTGAAGTGCGCATTCCTGGGCGTTCGTCTCACTGCTTCGCATTGTTGGGTGCGGCGCCATTCTTCTCTTGATTATCATTGTCATCATGCCGAACTCAATCGAATTAAAGAAATCTTATTCTGCCGCCCTGGTGTCCCCCTGACAGACACTGTTGGGCTGCGAGGTGGACGAGAGGAAGGAGGAACTCCCACCCTTTGGAATTCGTGAACGCACTTCAATCATTCATGTTCTTTGGGTTGTGGCTGCAATAACAACACAAAATATCGCCACAATTCAAAGTGATCCTCTTCAGTCTCCACAAAGGTGTCCATTGTGCGCACACCGAACAACAGCGACACATTCACGACAACGATCACCGACGCGATGCGATCACCGGCATGTGGAATTGCCAATTACACAGAGCGGTGCCGCTGCTAGAGCTGGTATTGTTGCTGCTGCTGCTGGTGGTGGTGGTGACGGTGCTGTTGTTGGTGGTGCTGGTGTTGTATCCCGCGCCCAGCTCATTCCGGAATCTACATCGGTCTACTTACTCGTCGGACTTGTCTTCTTCATTCATTTCATTTGAATACGAAATGACAGTAGATGCGTATGGTTATGGATATAGATTCGGAGTTGGACGCGTCGAGCATAGGAAATCGTGAAATTCAATGATTCCGTGCGTGCTCGTGGGGCGAAGGGAAAAAGAAAGTAATTGTATCCGTGTTGGCCCATTCGAAGTGAAAGAGGTGAAACCCTATCGGGCACACACGGCACGCCATCGCTAGATAGTGTGCCTTCTGGTCGTGACCGTGTGAATATGTGAGTGCTCTCCCGTCTGAACTCTGAAATTGGTGGAGAGAAGCAATTAAATTACTTGTTGTCTGGTAATTACCATGTTTTTGTGTCCCTTCTTTTTTTCGGATCAGTGGCGGAGGAAGACGAAGTCGCAGCCAAGGCCTGGTCAAGTGGCTGAAGATTTGTCTTGGGCGGGCAAGTCGCGCGACTAATGGCTAATAATTACCGACTGCCACTTGAGAATTATCGAATTAGTGGCGTAGACCTGTGCAGCACAGCACAGCTTGCTTGTGCATTGTTCAAATAAATGTTGGCTGGATTGGCTGCTTGGGAACGCGTGGTCCCTCGCTGTTGATGATTTTGTGGCTCGTGAGAAACGTTGTGGCGATTCGCCAATGCTGGTCGTTGAACCTGGAGGAGAGAAGTGAATGGGTGGGGATTTCTGTTTACTGCTGACACATTGGAGTGTGATTTATTTGATCGCCAGAAATTTGATTCAATTCATCAAGGCGCTTTCGGGGGCTTTGAAAACCAGTGGAATTTTGCTTCAGTCGCAAAGTTGGCGCTGCTGCCTTAGGAATGTCGTTCGCGCTGACTATTAAATAAGGACAATCTGCGGCATGATGTCAACCGAATCAAAGCACAATCAAAAGCTTGAAGCTAGTCGGTGTCCTAACAGCACTAAAATTCGACGTGAACTTGGTCTCATTCACTGACTACTCATTCACTGAATTTTCAAAGTGAAATGTTCTCTCAAGAAATGTTGTCCGTCAGATTTACCCATAGTCCATGGCCTCTTGGGAGAGGGGCATGATGGCGGGATAGCGTCATGCCGTTTGCAAATTTACTCATAGTCCATGGCATCTTCCTTGCGGTACAGTGGCATGCTGGCGGGATAGCGTCATGCCGTTTGCCGTCACGGCATATGAGCTGGTTTTGCTCCTAAGGCGCGCCTTGGTTGTTTTAGATAAAAGACCAGGTCTCCTGGGGGTGGCTCTCAGTACAAGGCAGCGCATGCCGCTGACTGCAACAGGCACTCACACCATACCAACATAGACCCACTGTGTTAGCATGCTAATAAAGTGAGAAAAAATTGGCCTTCACTGGACGTCGGAAATGTTGTCGGTCAGATTTACTCATAGTCCATGGCATCTTCCTTGCGGGACAGTGGCATGCTGGCGGGATAGCGTCATGCCGTTTGCCGTAACGACATACGAGCTGTCTTTACTCCTACGGCGTGCCATGTTCTTTTCCATAAAATGGAGTATTGGCTGATGCTCATTTTTATTATAATAAAATATGGGGGGCGCTACAGCTCTTAGGGGGCCAGGGCCTAGTTTCTCAGCCGCCACTCGTGTTGTGCATGCTTTGTCCTCTCACGAGTGGAAGGGACCTCCAGTTTTATGCCGACTCCGGATGGGCAATTTGAGAAGAGACAGTTAATACTCTTTCAGCATTGTCAGTGACTCGAAAGAGATGGGTTTGTGGACAGTATTCTGCTCGTACTATGAATCGAACCTGGGCTGCGTCGGCTCAAGTGCGTTGGGGTCGACGTACCAACCCACGCTTATATTGATTGGCTCTCCTAACTTGTCGAAGAAATACGCTCCTAACTGGTTTTTGCTTCAAGTGAAGTGTGTGCTACAGGGCGAGAGAAGAGCAGGGCGAGTCCGAACTTCAAAATCAGCAATCGTTAGCTTTCTGTTTTAAATGAGACCGAATTTGTATCTAAGACAGTCAAATTGTGCTGCAGAAAGAGGCATCAAAGGGTGTTTACCGAGGCATCAAGTTCGATTAATAATTTTTCCTTTCCATTCCATAGTGGACCTTCTTAAATCATGAGTCTGTAACCGAGACTTGGCAGCACTAAAAAGAGTTTCTCAAAGTGCCGCAGATGAAGGAAGGAAGGCGACATTCCTTGTGAAACGTCCAGAGTGAGCAGTAGTAGTATCCTCTGGAACAGTCGTCATTAAAAAAGATTTCTAAAAATACTCAATTTCGTCTTGATTACTCATAGTTGTGCTTCTGAATGAACGACTAGTCATCGTGCAGACCGACTACGCGTTCTTTGAATCAACCTCCGTCGTGTCAAAATAAACAAAATAAAACTGCACTTGCTCGTTTATTACTCACACTATCCAGAGAGACGATGCTGGCGGTAGTTGTACGAGGTTTTCATCGACGGAATGGTTAGCTTTGGGCATGAATCAGCTTCCTTAACAATTCGTCAAGACTGCCTATTTATTCCACTGGGGCGGGGAGATTGAGAGAGAGAGAGAGAGAGATAGAGAGATAGAGATAGAGAGGGAGAGAGAGAGAGAGAGAGAGAGAGAGAGAGCACATTTAAAGTTCATGAACATGCTTCGGTAAAGTAACACGAATCAGTTCCGACTTACACTCAGACTTGTGTCTAGTCGTAGAGTTAGGCTAACTTAAGCAAGCGCTGTTGAGAGATGTCCATCTTCTACCTCTCATGCCCCAAAAAAGCCAAATTGACCAATCAGAGAACGGCATTTACTTATTTCGTGAGTAACTGTCAAAAAGACTTTTATATTCTTCGATGGACTAGGGGTCAATCAGCTGTGAAGTTGGGCATCTCTATAATACTTCATTTCTGGTGTATAGTTTGTTTACTTAAGTGGAAGCGTAAATGCCAGCTCGTCTTGGAATTGTACGCAAGTTCCTTAAAGAAGGCACTCAGAAGTTCGGCTTCATTCGTTTGGATTTGACAGAGCCTTGTGCATTATGATTAGCCCCCCAGCCTCGAATTGCAAAGCCTTTGATTCTCTTCACCAATTCATGGAGGCGAATATAAGGAAGGATCCACACACTTTAGCAAGACAAGAAGGCATTCAAATGCACCCTTACGAGAGAAGAGAACTACAAAAAGACGAAACTAAGAAGGTTGACTGTTCAGTGAAACATTCCCATTTTAGGCTACCATACCATTGGAATGAACTGCTTGTGATTCAGCCTAATTTCGGCAAGGCTCCCAAGTGAATCTCCAGAGTCAATCTGCTCCGAGAGGATTTGGGGAACACTTGTTCATAATTTCCTCTCCCGAGGGTTGTCACAAAAGGCGCTTCCGAAAACTATCAAAATCCACCCAAGCCCTCCAGAGACTTGTCCATTCTGTTTGAAGTGAGGTATTTTATGCGCCGGAAAATGATAAATTCACAAATTGGTGCCCTAAATATGGGCCCCAGGAGGATGTACAGAGAACGGCGAAGATTTCAAGTTGATGCCTCCTGATGAACATCTTCCACTTTTACCAAGTGTGGAACATATGTTTTGCAGATCAACCTCCCGCACGTGTGCCTGTGAATCGAACAATTTAATTACGTTTATAATTGCTAATCTGCTTAGCAGTTCCGTGAAATGGAATTCTAAAGGGTTGTCGACTAAAACCCCCCGCCCCTATTTGCTGTGTCACAATTTGTCCGTTGTCGGCAATCAGATCATAACCTACGTGACAGAGAGTTGCCAGCGCTGCACATTGCACCCCGATGACATCATTCTCAACTGTCAAGCACTTGAATCTTATCTTCACGATTTTATGTGCTGTCTCCTTTCAGTTCTGCAACTCATTAAATACGCTCTTGATATCGCCCTCTCGACACATCGAACTTCGACGGAAAGTACAAATTATCCTAAAAGCCACTTGTTCAATTGAAGCGAATTAGTGCCAGATCATCAGAACGATATAAATACAAGGCTCGTAATTAGTTTATTACACGGCCCAGACTACGACGACGACGACGACGAGTATATCTCATTACAAGCGCTGGCTAGTCGTTCTAAGAGAAGACTCCTATTTATAAGCCTTCCATCATTTCATTCCGCGATATCGTTATCGATCTTGCTCGCATTGATTGGGAATTCCGGAACGATAACGAAGACAATGGATATATGCACTCGTCGCTGGTACTTGTCATAAATTCTTGTCACCGTTGACGGAATTGGCTTGTAAAAGCAAAATCAATTTTCGTCTATCTGATAGACATGTCAGTTCGAGAGAAAACGAAACACTTCTGACACGGTTTAATTAAAGCCAAGGGAGCGGCTCTTGAAATTCATGTGCTTGACGAAATGCCTACAGAGAGACTGGGCGGTTATATTGTGACATTAACTGTTCGAAATGTTTTATTTATTTTCTCTATTTTTTAATGGAAAAAAAAAAAGAATTGTCTATTAATTGAAGTCATTTAGAATTCAGCAACTATTGAGCATACAGCAATAAAATCAACTTTATCTGTTGGAAATGTTAATTTACTTCCTTCGCACTCGGTCGGGCGGCGTCGTCGTCGCCTTGTATTGAGCGTGTTCAATGAGTAATAGATGAGAATTCAATGTCAGTGGGGCGCACACAGTATGTGCGGAAGGGAATGGGGTCATTGCATGTGCGACATTCTTATCTGATTGTTCTTTGGTTCACTCATTTTTTGCTCTTGATTATTTAGAACTACTTGCACTTGCTAAGCATCTTTTTTTTCTCATTTCAGGTAAGGATCATTTTTGGTGGACACAAGTGTGGAATTCCGGGGAATGTTGCAGCTTTCGTTTGGATGGAGACACGTCTAATTAAGCAGTTTTTCAGAAAAGACATGAATGTGTCCTTTATGTGTTTCGCACATGAGTCGCGACTGGCGACCGTGATTCATCTGCTTTTTAAGGAGCGAAGAGTGTCCAGTCGGTGTGGACTATTGTGGTCGCAGTGTTGCATGCGATTTGTCGACCGAAGATGTCTGGAGTTGTTAAATGCGTGTCCGATTGTCCCTCATGGGCGCCTCTCTGATACACACACGCTTGAGCAATTCATGGAGAATTGAAGTGAATTGCTTTGTCTAGAGCGTGCCACCACACGGGTGTCTCATTTCGAGTAGATAAATGAAGTTTACGTCTGTTTTTCTTACCAATTCTGCAAACAGGGCCTTCCAAGGTATGTACTTGACTTCCAATTGCGCAATGTTTCGAGGATGAATCCTAGACCTCGAGCCATTAATGGTTGGGAGGTGAATAAGAGGAGTGTATTTCGTATAACAGAGAGAGCCGGAGAGCGGAGGAGTCAGAAAGCGGATGAGTCAGAGAGCGGAGGAGCCAGAGAGCGGAGGAGCCAGACAGCGGAGGAGCCAGAGAGTGGAGGAGCCAGAGAGCGGAGGAGCCAGAGAGCGGAGGAGCCAGAGAGCGAAGGAGCCATTACCGCGCATTGGTCTTAACTGTCTTTAGGATGAGTGGCTAAAAAATAGTGGACTGTGAAGAGCAGGCTGTGACGAGCATTCCATATTCGTGTGGTAGAGCTATCAAGAGAGACCCAAAACTTAAATTTGCGTCCGATAGCAGAATTGATCGTGAGGAGCATTCCTAGCGAGACGGGTCTTGCGGGTTGTGTTGTGTTTTACAAGACATCCAAATTAAAACTTCTTCGTTTTGTTATGTTTTATGATAGTTTGAGGTGCTCCTAGGCTCAGTTGTAACGAACAGCTTTGGTTACCAACTCCTTCGTAACTCTCGACTCACTTACAACACTCGAAAAATCTACTTGCCACTGGTTCGGAGCCGTCCTATTAGGTCCTCTCCACACGTTTGAGCAATAACACAACTGTAGAAGGGCTGAACATCTTCGATGACTTGGTCGTAATCGTAAGCAACATTGGTGTTAGCCATCTTTATCCCTTTTTCAAGATCCGCGTTCTAACACAATGGCCCACGCCTGCTGCTAGCAGCCATCCACATTACTATAGCCTAATCTAAGCTGCACCCACCTCCGAGTCTCCCACTTTAAGTCCTTTATTCGACCCATCGCGATGAGTTCAGGATAATTACTAGTCCCTTGATGGTCAACTCGGAGGCGTAGTTCTGTTTGATATTTACCGCTGAGCTAAATTGCCTCTAACTACGTACATAACTAAATGTGATGTGAAGAAAAACTATATTTGCCAAAGTTGTCGAAACTAGTTCTTAAGGCCCTGCCATAATTTGCTGACTTAAGCTTAAGCTCATATTAGAACCGACCGAAGATAGTCAAATACGAGAGCGCCCGTTATTGCTTCTGAGAATCTAACCAGAAGTCCAATTGCGTACGTAGAGTCATTCATTTGACTCCCACTCAAGCAAACCAAATTTAACGAAACTCAACGAAACTGAACGAAACGTGTATATGGCCACATGTGTATCAGAAATGAAGAGATAGCCAACTTCTACCTCTCAAAAAAAAAATTTACTAAATTTACCAACAAGAGAACGGCATTCACATAATCGTCAAAAATTCATGAAAATTGGGTCAGCTGCGAAGTTGGCCATTTCTAAAGTACTTCATTTTTGATATGTCCCATAGGGTCTGTGTTCAATCGATTGGTGAAGTTGACTTACATCCATGTTTGGGCATTTAGTTCTTAGAAAAAGCCCAGAGATTTGTAAGAAAAGCGTATCTCTGGATCAAAGTTTGACATTCAACCACACATTCCCCAGCACATACGTCAGCATAAATGCAATCGTTGAAGAAAAACATTCAAAATGTATCTAAGCTCGCAAAAAATATAACGAACAAAAAACCTAACGAAGCAAATTCAACCCACGATTACGTCACCCATCAACAGAACGTGCTCACTTGTCAAACACACTGTAGACAAGTGAATTGTTGCTAATGCCATTTGTTTGTAGTTTAAAATATGGAAGAATTCAAATAATTGTTAGCGTATGACAAATTTATGTAACGTATGGGATCCCGCCAAAGACGATTCATCAAAACGCAAACCAATAAAATGCGTAACAATTCCAACGTAGAACAACAGTCCCTCACATGGTCATGAAGTCAATGACGAAGAAGAACAAGGGGCCGACAAAGAAAAAAAAAACAAAACACGCTCACACAGTTCGTAGCGAGGCGAGAGGGGGAATTCTATTTTGGTATTCTTGTCCGATTCTTGACACCGTCTTGATGATCATCACCACCCATCGTTACTGCGGTGGTTTATTCCTGGGTGACACCAAAGAAATAGCCTCTAATACCATCGTGATGACATCATAAACCATTACAGGCGAACCATCTGAAATGGTCGAACGGCGGCGACGGGCACATTAGAGGAGGATAACATTTGTTCTTATTCCCGAGCGCAATTGGCGAGTGCCTTCCGATGATGTCATTTCTGCAGATTTTCTGCGGTCGGAAATGTATCTCTATCGTTGTGCTAACGACTTTGAACTTAAGGCAGATATTTATGTTTTGTGCTCCCCGAGCGGCGTAATGTCGATTTGATTTCGGGTAATAAGGTGGTGCGGCGCTGTTAGCCGGTTGGATAGGTATCTGCAAACCGCTGAAAATATTGAGTGGAAATGGGATTTGTGTGACTGGGACTAAGGGAATGTTTATATTGGGTTAAGTTCGCGATTTGTTTGCCTTAGGCGAGGGTGACACTTGTTTATTTGAGCGGCAAATGAATTTGACAGCTGCAATAAGCTCTCGTTCTTGGTAAACAATTAAGGCGCTGTTCGGGTTTCGGTTCGGTATATGGATGGCGCTACCGTGGCCTGCTTATGCAGTTGCCACTTGTGGTGTGCGTATATTCCTTAGTTCTCTGACGTAGTACCCACATTCGAATCGAACGTAGACAACATATGTTGCAGAGCGTAGGAGTCGACGCATATGCCCAACGGCGTCCCGGTCGATGTCTCTCTGAGCACAAGGCCGTATTTTGTTGGCATAGATCAATGACTTAACGTAGCTCCGCACAAAAAGTCTAGACGTGTTGAATCATACTATCTGCGCGGCCAATCGACAGGACAATTTCTCCACACGTTAATCGAATTGAGCTTTGAATAAGTCTCTTGTTACACCAGCTGTGTGACTGGTGACACCCTCTGGTTGAAGCCACCAATACGCATGTTCTGCTTGTTGACGGATCCGTTTAGCCAAAAATACGCTCCATCGTGGAAGCTGATTCCTCTTCCAACATTTCTAGAGCTCAATCCGAGAAATTACGTCGCTTCATAGTCTTCATCGCCACGATCGCACTGAACGGTGGTCAGATCACAGTTGCCCTGAGACAAGATTGAACATGCACACATGACAACAAACCTAAGAGCATGTTTATATGCCTGTAAGTCGTCTGCAGACTTTTCTGCAAAGGGATAACAAGCCGCGGATTTCTTACAGACCTTTGGGAGCATGCGCTTGGTCTGTCTGCATCCTGGAGAGTCATGTCACCTCCGATTGTGTTCTCGAGAGGCCCATCCATCGATGGAATCTCTAACCAAGGACGCAGGTAAAACCAGGTCCTGAGAATGTTTCCTCTGATCCTTGTTCATTAGCAATCCTATGGCAACCCGGGACCCAGACAGGTCTTTATGAATTCTCATTGCCGATCAAATTCAGAGTGTACTTGCATTCCTGAACTATCCTGGAAGTGGTTAAAAGGCCTTAAGTACATCTTGGCTGTCACCACAGACACAGATACTTTTCCCCTTCCACGTGTTCTTCACAAGTTAGAATCGCATAGTTTTCCGTTTGGAAAACCGACGTAAATTTACCTAATGAGGTGTGCAGTCTAATGTTGTCGCCCTCCACGCAGGCAGGCACCAGCGCCAGATCCTTCATTGGTCTTGGAGCCATTCGTAAAGATTCGACTACATTCCTTTCCTGGCTCAGATTCTTGCCAAAGCCAGTCCTGAGTGTAGGCAAAGTCGACCTTGTATGTGCATGGTGTCCGTGCGTCAGACGGCATATCCATAAGACTGGGGTCAAATGAAATGCGGTGCGAAGGAGCAGCTGCTCAACAGTGAGTTCCTCGCATACTGTGATTCCGACCCTATCCCGGCGATTGCCGCAGAAATCTCATCTCGGCAGTGTGCACTCGCGACGTCATTACCCAAATTTCACGGCAATAGGTGAGAGATGGTATAAAAACTGAATTGAAATTGGCCTTCCTGATTACAGAGCTGTTTTAAAATTGACCCATCTTGAGCAATCACTCAGCATTACTCCTCCCATCACTCGTGAAAAAGACCCCGAGATACTTAAACTTCTCCACTTGCTTCAATGTGCATTGAATAGGCGCTCTGAAATAATCATAACCTCGGACTCGTCCACGCTAACTTTCATCCCAGCATCAGAAAAGACAGCCACAAACCTATCTAGTGTGCGCTGGGTTCTGCAAAACGAAGAGGAGAAGACTCACCCTTGGCTAAGTCCAGTGCCCACGGTGCAAGAAATTTGATTTAGCACCGTTCACCCGAACACAGCTAATACAGTTTGTTTATAGAGACTGAAAGGCTCTCGAAAGAGGACACAACACTCCAGAGTTTACCTCGATGAGCTCTGTCGTATACTTTTCCAAATCCTTTTTGGCAAATTCCAAAGCCTTTTCGAGTACATTCTTAGACTGCGAAGTTGTCCGGATGTACTTCTGTAGGACATGACCCCTTAACTTAATTGGTTGTCTGCCCAGTTCAATGTTGGTGCGATGACCAATTCAGTCTTTGAAAGCCTGGACGCAACTATTTTGGTTCGTTTGTGACGGGCGTTTGAACGGCACATCGACAAACTCGAAGTCTCACTGGCACGGCAACATACAGCAGCGAGAACTAGGATTAAAAATTGGTGGCCAGACTTTGAGTTTAGACAAGCAACTCTGCGACTGGAATGATGACCGACAATTGGCGCTAACGGTCTTAAAGTTGCCGTCACCGACTCGGAATGTTTTTATTTATTTGAACAGGTTCTTCGCCCGTTCATCATGATGAACATTTAGTGAATGTGTTGACATTGTCGGTCATAGCGGTTTAAAGGGCCGTTCACAGTGAAAGTTCTAAGTTGTCAGGGATCAGGTCAAAGGCAGTTCTGACTTTAGGGAAAGTTCTAAGTTGTCAAGTCCCAATTGGACAGCCTTTCACAAATCCTCTGTCGCCTTATGGAACATTCCTCGCGTGGATTCATGGGCTTCAAATCGGAATCAGGCGAGATTTGTCTCAAATCCTGCTGAAAAATGGCATCAAATGATGATCAGTAGAAAAGTGGTGCAACCCACAAAAATCGAAATTATGCCGATCGTCACTAGAGCGCTCTGAGGCTTCAACAATTGGTATTGTGGTAATTTTCGAGCTCGGAATGCCTCAAAAATGAATCAACATCCAGTTCAGCTGGCAATCAACAAGAAGTCATTTGCTAACCTTGTGTCCCTTCAAATTGCAACCCCCAATGGTGTCTTATCTGATTCCGAGGACCAACAAAATTCAGGTAATCCCGTGTAAGGTGGTACTTTAGTCTAGGGAATCTAGAAAGAACCCCACTGTCTTTTCAAAGAGAGCCGTGACTCGCCCAATACAGATGAACTTGAATAAAATTGAACAACACCAACTTTCACTTGTGTGACGCAAGTGTTCTTGAAAATTTCGGTTTTTGAATGAAGCTTGAATGCATTTACAATTCAAAGAAGCTTTCGAACACTCTCCCACACTTCATTGTGCATGCACCCACAAAAGCCTTCTTTCTCCGATTTGAATAGTAAGCAACAGACACAATCATCCGCCACTCACTGCGCTAAACGCCTAGCTGCTCTGTCATCTTGGGCACTCCTAAGTATCTTGATCTGTCATCCCAGACATGTGCGGTATATCAAGTGATTTACTTAACACTTTGTACACTTCATCAAAAGATCACATTCGTGTGTTAGACAACTCACACTGCACGGGCGGGCCCTGTGCCGGGGGAAGAGCGGACCGAACTAAGAAAGTCAATTCGATTCCAAAGATGTGCCGAGAATATATCAGCCGGCAATTAGCATCTTTTTTGGACGCAACAAGACACGGACGCCGATAAAAGTTCATGTAAATTTACTGGATTTCGTGGAATTACGTATTTATTATCGTTTCGCAATCAATCCACTTGGAATGTGACGACTGGAGGCGTTTGTTTTTTCTATCTCACTCGCATCACGAATGCGGTATGTTGATCGTCACCGGACAGAGAATGGCAGACTGTTTCTGGAATCTGGTAGCAAGCTAAATTAACCAAGTCTGGGAATCAAGCAGTCTGCAAGTCTGATGTTTTATTCCGATCACAACAAATAGAGCGGCAGTAAAACTAGCTAGAGGCGCGTGTATCAGACATGTAACAGGGGAAGATTTCCTCCTGCGATTGGGGAAAAGTTTGTAAAATACCCGACTTTTATGGGGAATGTGAAAATTAAGTTGGAAATTAGTTCGAGTCTATGAGGTCGTAAAATTACAAAAGAACTTTCTGATTTTTATGGCGTATTTTTTTGTGCATGGATTCAGGGGTTGTGTCTAGTGCCTTGCGAGTTTTTTCTTGATGAACTCTGTGTTTTAGTGTCGTCTCGTTTGTAAGGGAAAATTCGCACGGCGATGGGTGAAACTAGTTGTTCCTCAACCTTGATTATCTGAAGACTAACCGACGCCGTGCGCCATTGACTCATTGTCTGTCCGCTGACGGTTCCTTTCAGAACAGCTGGTTTGAGTTTTTGCCCTACATTGCTGAGAGGCAGAACCCGACACGTGGGGTTAGGAATTTCTCCACCAGTCCAATGGAATCAAAGATCTTCAACTGCCCGCGACAGTGCCTGCAAGAGATGCCATGAACTTACAAAAATGCACTTCATCCCGCATGAGATTTGTTAACATTTTTTGTTTGATTACGTGACGTCGTAGATAATTGGATTTCTGCTCAAGGGCCTTAACTCTGGGTTCCTGCTGTCCTACGCGAAATGGCTGCACTTTAGTTCTAGTAGAAAAGTCAAAACTGCGAAAATAGAGTGCTGTCGTGTTGCCAACTTCGATACTCCTTGGTTTCTGTTCATCGCGATGTCAAAGCCGGTCGAATTCACATTGTTTCATTTGACAGCGGGTCGGTACCAACCACAAATGAAGTATGATAGAGACGTCAAACTTCTACCTCTCTTGTTTGACAACCATTTTTTATACCGTTTCCTAAACCCAAATTGACCAATCAGAGAACGGCATTCACGTTATTTCTTGAATAACTGTCAAAAATTCATGACGAACTGTCAGAAGGCCTCTGAAATTCGCCGATTGACTGGGTGTTAATCAGCTGTGAAGTTGGGCATCTCTACCATACATCATTTCGGGACCTTATTATCCTTTCACCGTGGTTAAAATCAATCAATCTGTCACTCCTGTTCGTCTTGACATACTGAGTAACTGAGTAACTCATAAATATGAAATAAAACATTTTCGGTTTTAAAATCATATTTTTTTTCCAAATGAAAACGCAAATACAAAATCCCATCGAGTTGCAGAAATAAAAACGCCAAAAGTGCATTTCCAATGGTCGAGGGAAAATGAGATCCCCTAGCGACACATGTGACCTTCAAGCAGTGGCACAACTTTCACTCACAAGCCACAAACCTCACCCCGTTCGCGAGTCATCAATTGGCATGCAAAAAAAAAAAATCAAATCGAAACAATAACAACCAACCTGAGATCACATTAAAGAGCGATAAAATGTCAAACGGAGAGCCACAATTCCGAACGAGAACCAGAAAAACAAAAAAAATCAATTTTCGATGATATCACGGAGCGTGTGCGCCAGCCAGTGTAAACCAGCCGTCAGTTGACAGTTGACGGTAGTCAAAGTGGGCAATCGAAACCGAAATGTGTGAGGCAGATGCAATTAATCAACTCAGTGTTTTGTTTCTGTGTCTCCGAGGGTTACACCCAAATTTGGCGTTTCAGTTCGTCGTCAATGATTTATGCGAAATTAAATTCACGCTGTCAAGAGATCGAATGGAACCGTTCGGTTCCCAAGCTTAATGGGGCTTCACATGCATACGTACGTCTCTCTCGATCGAGCTGCTTGAAATTCAAATGACGGCGCGGCAGTCCGAGAGCGGTGTGATGTCACCCCAGGCTTTTGACTTATCGGCTGTTGTTATACAACGGTGATGGTGTGCGGCAGCATTCCGTAGAACCTGTTTGCGATGGACCGATGGCAGAGCGTCCGTAGAGCGCCGAAAATAATATACATCCATCTTTTAGATAAACAAGTCCTATCTCAACAGTCGAGAGTATTTTCACACATGTGCTCCGTGCTCGGATAAACAAATCGAAAGTGGAAGAGCTACCAGAAGACATCACTTCCTACTTGCAGTCCTTTGAACCGGCTCGGGCCTCCTTGGAGTGTGAAGGTGCTCTCCTCTGTCTTCGTAAACAGAGTACTTCGCGGGATTCGGGCTGCCTGTCTGCAGTGTACACGCTTTATCCAACGGGCTGCGATAGAAATTCTATTTTGAGATTCGTTTACTGGCAGCACCCCGTTGGGGACATTTAAAGTGCTAACAACGAGCCGAGTACGAGTACGCGTATGTTGTCTTGCAGGAAGCAGTGCAAGAGCTCTGGGAGCATTAGGGATAATTAACGCTGCCGCGCGCTGGTCCCCAGGCACACAGTGCGGAGCAGGCAATAGCACCGAAGGGCTAAAATTAGATCATCGTTGATTTTAGGTTCGCGTGCACTATGTGCGCAAACGACGAAGATGGCGATGACGACGACAACTACAACGGCCACGATGAGGGAGCAAAAGCATACTGCGATGCGTAGACTGTGATAGTAGCGTCACTCAGGAATGTGTGTGGCAGATGTTAGTGCAGCCGGCTTGTGGTTGCTTCTATTTGGGTGCAGTGATGTTTTGGCACGGGAGGGAAGTTCAAGGGCCCCGACTGTGCAGCGGTCAATGTCATTGAATGGCTTGCGCTGTGATTGACTGCAGGGAAAGTGAGGTGATAATGATCTTTTGGTGCAGCTTGTAATTAAAAGCAAACTTTCATCTTGATTGAATTTGATTGATCCCGCCCAGTCGATAGGAAGGTTCTTAAGAATGTAGAAAGTTCGAGTAGAATTGAAGTTTTTTGTTCCGGTGATTCAAGCAATTGATGGGGACTTTGGAGGTTAATCTTGTCGGAATGTTGGAGGCACAATGATGGGGAGGAAGAATTCAATGTGAAATTTACTTCAATGATTTTGAAGGTCTGGAGATGAGCATGAGAGTGGTGTTCCCGTTTGTTTCGAGGTCGGGTCTCGGTTCACTTACAAAAACTTCTTGTTTCTCCCACGTTTGATGCCGATGAATAGAGGTCTTGTTTACTTTCTCAAAAAATTGCTAATAGGGCCCATAGACGACACTGACTCGTCGCCGCAAACCTGAAGTCCGTGCAAACAGCCCTTCACCACACACGGTGCAGACAATCTGCGCAGACTTCAGTTTTTATCATTTCGCCGTGGTTGTCGGGGCGGTCACTGCTTTAATGAAAATTAAAAAAGAATCGGACTAAGGAGTGGTACAATTTCCAAAAACTCGAAGAATTTTCCTTCTGTCTGTGCAACCATACACGACACAGACACGTCGTTGCAGACCATGCACAATTCAAAAAATATTCAATCCACGCAGACCGTCGCTGCAAGCATAAACATGCGACATCAATACACACCCAATAGGCGGTCAGCGCAGACATGTGCACAACAACAAAATGTATTGGTCTGTAGCGTGTATGTGGTCTGTGACGTGTATGGGCCCCATAACAGAGTTTTTGTACAAGGGTGTGGGATATCTCCTTGTGTGCAAGAAAAGTCTGGTTTGGGATAAGACGCACATTTTTTGTGTTCTTTTCCATGACCCCCATGTTCAGCATGAGCTCGGTCATGTCATTTAAAATTAGATCTTGGACATCCAAAGCTAAACCGTATCCATACGTTCGCTTTCTGGAATCTGGATATGGTGCTCAATAATAACATCGAACCAGTCATTGGTGTGAAAAGTAGTAAAAAGTATAGTGTTTCAACTTTATAAGCAAATTTTCTTTGTATCCTCATTTCTCGATATAAAGTGGAAGCTGTTGACTGCGGTTGTATCGTTGGAACCGTTCCCATCTTCACCTTGAATCCATTATTTTTTCAAAGTCTTGCAATCAATTGCGACGAACCATTGTGTGTAAATGGAGGAATAATTTTTTACTTTATAATAGAATATATTGGGTCTATAACTTAATTCGTGCGGTTTGCTAAGAGATGGCGTAACTTGTATTATTCCATTGGAACGTGCGTTGGAAAGCTACTGCCAGTGTACGTCATTTCAGTATACGTCATTCATTTGCAGCGCACACAACAATAATTTTTTTTTCATTCAAATATGTCGAACTTTTTACGGGAAAAAGTGTTTTTGCGGGGACACGACACACACGACGCCACAAAAGGAAGTCATTATTGCATCGGACTGTTACTGGTGATGAAAAATGGATCCATTACGACAACCCCAAGCGAAACCCGGCCAACCAACCAAATCAACGGCAAAGCCGAATATCCATGGCGCGAAGGTAATGCCTTGTATTTGGTGGGATCAGAAGGGTGTGCTGTATTATGAGCTGCTAAGACCGGGTGAAACTATCAATGGACAACGGTGCCGAACACAATTAATCCCTTTGAAGAGAGCAGTAGGCGAAAAACGCCCGGAAGCACCACACGAATTAAGTTATAGACCCAATATTAATTTACCCATTTCAAAGTATAAGTTCCTTTCGGAGTCATCTGGAGTAAAATGTGCAGAGCAAATCCGAGCATATTCGGATTTAAATTGTCCTTCCTTCTGCAAAAGTGGATCCATTGCTTCCGCAAGTTGTGGAACAGTAGATTCGGGTTTCCCTACACCTCATTTCGGAAACATAATCCTCTTCACTTCTATATAACAAATTTTTCGCGCCGAATTTTTCGCAACCAACCGTGTATATAAAGGGTGATTTTTTAGCTATTATCTTTTTGGCAACACTGGTTTAAACAGCTGACGCACGTTTCGTGTTTTGTTTCACTCTCAAACATCTTCAGTTTGGTCTATAATTTAACCATGAACCGTCTTACAAACGAACAACGCTTGCAAATTATTGAATTTTATTATCAAAATGCGTGCTCTGTTAAGAAAGTTCATCGCGCGCTTCTTCCATTTTATGGTCAGTTTAGACGAAGCTCATTTTTGGCTCAATGGGTACGTAAATAAGCAGAATTGTCGATTTTGGAGTGAATATCAGCCAGAAGCAATGCAAGAGCTACCAATGCATCCAGAAAAAGTCACAGTTTGGTGCGGTTTATGGGCTGGTGGCATCATTGGACCGTACTTCTTCAAAGATGATGCGAATCGTAACGTAACTGTGAATGGTGAGCGCTACCGTGAGATGATATCTAACGTTTTTTTTGCCCAAAATGCAAGAGCTTGACTTGCGTGACATGTGGTTTCAACAAGACGGTGCCACATGCCACACAGCACGCGCAACAATGGACTTATTGAGAGGCGAGTTCGGTGGACATTTTATTTCACGTTCGACCGCCTCGATCGTGCGATTTAACGTCTTTAGACTATTTTTTGTGGGGCTATGTTAAAGCTCATGTCTATACAGACAAGCCCGCTTCAATTGACGCATTGGAAGACAACGTTGAAGCATTTATTCGTGAGATACCGGCCGAAATGTTGGAAAGAGTATGCCAAAATTGGACTAAGCGGATGGACCATTTGAGGCGCAGTCAAGGTCAACATTTGTACGGACCGTACTATCGATTCAAATAAAGATTTCATGCATTTTTTTGAATTTTCGTGGTTTTTTTTTTTTTGAACAACTTTCCTATAGCTTTTTAAAAATCTCCCTTTAGAAGTGAGTATCCGCTCGTCTCGGTCTACGTCACCGACAAATTGACAAATAAGTGCCAAACATGCCAGATTTTCGGAAGGATTGTATACATCTTGTATACATCATTCTTGGCTTGTTATAAGCCGCATATCGAGTCTCGTTCTTCGGTGCGTGTCATCAGCTGAAAATACCGTAAGATGTTCATATTTAAAAAGGGAACTCTGTTATTACAGCGAGACCATTGATTTTCCATTATTCAAATGTGGCATTGAGGACCGCATTTTTGTGAGACTTTAACGCAAATCCTATTGACAAATATCAATGCTAAGATTGTGTGACTGGGTGTGTTTGTGCCTGTGTTTCTGTTCGAGGACAAATACGAAAACAGAATTCAACTCATTCAACATCCTACACCTTATAGATTCCGTGGTTGAGAAGTCCATGAAACAAATAGGGCTCGTGTTCATTTCTGCTCTGCCATCATCCATCAGAGAGAATTTCAATGTTGAGCGCCTAAAATTATTCAACACATGTCGCATATAAATTTTTCGGGTAGCACATCGCCAAAATATTGATAAGCACAGATAAGTCATTGGAGCTCTAGTCATTTTCACAGAGAGGCAGAGCTTCCCTCAGAATGTTTACATGCGAGACTATGGCAACAGAACCCATGTAATCCCCAAGCTTTCCAGATAAAGAACTAAGAATGTGGAGCATGATACACACACGCCGATGGAACATTCCGCTGGGGTAGGTGTCCCTTGCTTTGGCGGTCATTAATTGAACAGTCCGCAGCGAGTTTTCATAAAACCATCGATAATCAGTCATGAGCAGCAGGAATGTTTGGCAATGGCACTGAAAATAGACGCTTACGTGGTCCCCCACTGGCTGCGTGAGAATGAACATTGACCCCCGGTAGTCACCTACACCGTGCACTTGACGGCCCAATCTACAGAGCTCCCGAAAATGCGACAAATCACTACTTCCACCTTGCTACGGCATTACACGCTCTCCGATGTTGTGTCGTTATCGGTCGGCAATAAAACCGAAAAGCTGCGAGCCAGATAAAATTCTTGTTTTATCAATTGTTATGGACTTTATGGTCCGCGCAGGTGTATCGCCTGGGAAGCCTCTGTCGCCGGCTTTGTCGCCGCGGTACATTTTGGGCGGAATTTTGCACGAAAAAGCACCCGCATCTTCGGTGGTGTGCGTGCGAAGACAGTATGATAATATGTACCTTCTATCTGCGAGCCTACCATACTCTGTACACAAATGTATTTCTGATAAGACGCCTTCGAGCACCAAGCACCCTGTAGGTCCGAGCTTTTTCTCTAAACCAGCTCCCAAGGAGTGATCAGTGGTTAATCGGTTAACGTTCGGTTAAGATCGGACTAATTGGCTTTTATTGCGTTCCAATCCTAGAATATTTATTTATTTAAATTTCATTCCATTTTCGAGCGAATTTATTTTAAATTCAAATAAATAACCGCTGGTGTACCAGAGTGCAAATCAAAAAAAGTGATGCCAAATCAGTTGTGAGAGTGTGTGAAATTTATAAAAGAAAATCAGAAAAATGCGATCGAATTTCAGTCGGTACGAATACCGTCGATACACGTCCTACGAGAAAAGAGTCGAAGGTAGGTGTGAAAAGCCATGATGTTTGTGCGAACGTCACCCCCTGACCTGTGTTACGTAACATAACCTTGTAAACTAGAATCTATGCCAACGACTTGGAAATCTAATTTGTGTGCTTATCAGTCTGGGGCTGAAATCGAGTAAATACAAACTCCAGCCTCATCTTGGCCGACAGAGAGCCAGAGCTCGCTCCGATTAAGCTAATCAGTGTTGTGGCCAACCAACAGAAATAGACGAAGACGATATGCCTTGCTCAATTAGACTCGTCAGATGCTGTGTTTATTTGTGTAGTTTGTTGATGATTCAGTGGTTTTTATAGACATGAACAATTCCTTCACTTTCAAGTAGTGGCGAAATTTTACGGGCTTCACTCGAAAGTCTTGACACAGTGCGGCGACGTAAGACACAAGCTTTTGTTATCTGAATTAAAAGTTAACTTATCTTGTTGAAAGTTAATTTGGGTAATTTCTGATAATGAACAAACATTGCATGGATGGGCATACACACACGGAGCACTCGCACTTTAACCTGAAAGGTGTTTTTACGGCCAAATGATGGGGTTTTAAAATGAGACAATTCTTGTGTCTGGCTGAGGCTGAGTGAACTTGCTGAACTCGGCAGTGATGTGAAATTTACACATATCAACGTCGCACATGGCACACATACACGCTCATACGCATAATCAGTTAATGGATGAGAGATGTGTCAGAGTATTTACGACATTCCTTGGTCTGGACGTCACATCAAATCAGTTGATCATGACAGTGTGTTTTTGTTGTGTTTTGTGGATTGAGTTCGTTTTGTAGAGGAGGAGTAGTTCATAATCGTGTTCAAATGGTCTGAGGATGTGACACATGATGGATGGATGTTGGCCGCAGAGGAAAATCGCTCCAGATGCGCTACATCTATGGTCAAAACTTTGAGCACATATGTTTGAATCTTCGGTGCTAAGAAACCGCACAGAGCGAATGGAGGTACGACTGTAGAAGTTGGTTGTTTTTTCCCTTTTCGGAAGACGTCAAATTTGCGATTCTGATCTAAAAGCTGATGGTACTGTAGGCTGAAGGTACTCCACAACCTTTGCCAAAAAATACTCGCCCATTTACAGTTCAGAACGTACTGATCTGAGCTGCCTGAATAGTCTTCAACCTCTTACAATTGCGGTGGCCGTTCCAACATCATGTTCAACTGTGTTGACTCTGACTGTAGACCACACTTGTACATTATTCACTTATGAACCATTTTATCAAGCCGACTCAGGTAATGAGTCAAGACTTCCTTCACAGACTACATAAACTGTTCCTCGTCTTATGGCAGTCGGTACATACTCATTTATCAGGCCGGCGACCCATGAAGGGTCCGCCGTCCATCTCTGACGGTCCTGGACACGCTGCTTCTGGTCATCAAGACCAAGCTGTTTGGAGTCCCCGATTTCTTGGTCTTTATACATCTTTGGCCGCCTCGCTGACTTTTATTCTCCCATTTGGATGTTCTAAAAGTTTATTTTCTTCAGTAGCTGTCGTGGCGTTGTGGGTTGGTGCGTCGAGCGACGTGCGACTTGAGCCCACGCTACCCTGGTTCGATTCCCGGTACGAGCAAAACTACTTTTCACGGCCCCCCTCTTTGGAATCACTGACAATGCGCAAAGAGTACAACCGTCTAGAAAACCTTGCTCAATCTTGGCCGTTTGGAGTCGGCAGAAAACTGGAGTTCCCTTCCACTCGTAAAAGAACTATAGCACGTGGAAGGCGAGTGGTTGCTATGCCCTGGCCCTGTACGGCTTGAAGCGCCTCCCATATTTCGATCGTTTCGTTTTTTAATCGTTTATTTAAGAAAAACATGTACAATAGCATTATTCAAAGTATTGCCCATCTGAAGCTTTGTCTTTTTCCCATCTTTCTGGCAAATTGTGGATCCCATCCAAAAAGAACAGCGCCGGCTTGCCAGCCAAGAATGAATCCAGCCAATTTTTGATATTCTGCTCTGATGTGAACCGCATTTCAGTGAGGGCGTTCTGCATCGACCGGAACAAATGGTAGTAGGAAGGGGCAATGTCTGTCCTATAAGGCGGGTGGGGTAAAACTTCCCATCCACTGTTTTCCAAATAGTTCTTAACCGGAATAGCAACGTGGGGCCGAGCGTTGTCATGATGGAAATTATTGCCTCGTGTCTGGTCGCATATTCCGGGCGTTTTTTTAGCAACTCATAATACAGCACACCCTTCTGAACCCACCAAATACCGAGCATTACCTTCGCTCCATGGACATTCGGCTTTGTCGTTGATTTGGCTGGTTGGCCAAGCCAAAATCACCACTTTTGTGACGTTCGCTCAGATAGCGCATGGTCACCATAAACTTCCACCAAAATACGATGACTTTCGGCAGCAGTTTTCTTTCTAGAAGAACTGCCCGCAAAAACACTTTTTCAGGCACAAAGTTCGACATATTTAAGTGAGAAAAAAATATTGTTGTTTACGCTTCAAATGAATGACATAAGCTGAAATGACGTACAATGACAGTAGTTTTCCAACGCATGTTCCAATGGAATAGTACAAGCTACGCCATCTCTTAGCAAACCGCACGAAGTTATAGACCCAATAGTTTTGCAAAGAACAACAACAGGTCAGCTAACATCAACGAAACATGTTTTTCTGTTTTGATTCGGTTTTTATGTTTCGTTTTCATTTGGTGGCTGTTGCGCTATAAAAACAAGGCAATTATCATCAACGACGCTGGTTCGAAACAGTTTTGTTGCACTCGGTGTGTGTTGCTCGTATAGCCTCTATGGCGTGTATTTTCGACAACCGCCACCAAAACACTTCAAAACAAAAACGTGTGTTTTGTTTCGCTTTCTTTAGTGTGTGTAGTCTCATAAGGAACAATGTTCTCTTGTTTTATGAGTATAAAAAAAACACGTTTTGCTTTATCTGGTGTGTTTCCAGCCTTAGAAACGGACTCTGAGTGATGTCACAAAACAAAAAGATGGAGGATTTGACAAGCTTTTTATCCTTCCACCGTGATAATAAATATAAAAATAATAAATTAAAGAAGTGTCAAAAAGAGGGGAGTACTGGAGTACACTGAATACGAGAGTAATGCAAATGCTGCCTTAGTAGTAATTCCATTCCAAAAACCAAACTCATTAAGGGACTATATTCGCTCTGAAACATCTTCGATTCTCTGTCACAACGCAGCGGAGGATTCACCCGTCTATGGTGGCGTACTGAAGTGCCTCAGAACCTGAATAGTGTGCTCGATTGGAATTAACTTAGCAGGCGCTAGCCATAGCCCTAGGTGAAGAGGCTGTTTTTCCACACCGAACTGGAGGGCTATGGCTAGCGCCTGCTAAGTTAATTCCAATCGAGCGCACATTCTAATCGGCACAGGCCACACACAATTTGATTTGATGTCGGGCGAAAAGAAATGAAATAAAACTCTGACCACACGTTATGTTTCATTCATTCGGCCTTACGTAAGCCGAAGCGACATTAATCGCGTATCGCTGCTGACAGCAGTTTTTATGTCGTTTTCTCAAACCCAACCAGCCACCCAAGCATTTACATTATTTCGTGATTAACCGTCGATAATTCATGAATAACTGTCGAAAAGACAATTCGCCGATGGGCAAGGGGTCAGTCAGTCAGTATGTAAATTTCAGTTGGTACTTGCTTAAGTTTCCAAAAGCAATTATGAGCAATTTGAGATATGAAGACGCTCCCTTTTAATTCTCAGCTTTGACAGAAGTTTAAGAATACCTACACCCACCATCGATTGCCCCTTACAAGTACAACTTTCCTCCTGTCACCAAATGTCAGGACATTTTTGCTCAATCTTTTTAAAAGAAGTGAAACATTTGACAACCACCTCAGCCCATCAATTTGTTTCTAACTTGCAAAGCCTCCAAATCTGTGCGTCTGACAGTTTGAAACTTGCGATATGTCAAATACCTCCGCGAGAAGCTCTATGAATTGACACCTGTCAGCAATCTTCCCAGTCAGCAAGCTTCACACTTTTCTTCGAAAAGAACTAATAACAGTTGTACAATCATACAGCTGAATACGACGTGACGCAACGGACAGACAGGGTGCGTGCAAAATCATTTAAAATAAGCCACTTTACTTCTTCCCTGTTTTGTTGCTCTGCCAATTACTTACCATGTGAATGTTCCTATTTTATTCTACGACGCGTCAAACCAATGAAAATGGTCTGTTTCACTTCTATGGCATCGATCGGTTTACATTTGAAATTTCAAATTGCCTCTCGTACAGCAGCTGAAAGAAGGCCAGTTTCAACCCCTTTGGCTGTAGGTAAAATGCAGGCAGGGTGATAACTAAAAGGAAACAACTCAACTGCAAATGAAGATTAACCCAGATATAGTTTAGTGGCCAGATAGTTCGCACCCTTCACACTCGCCGCTGGTCGAGTGCTAACGTAATCAATTTTATCAGAGCTTTAGTCGAAATTCCAGCGAAACTGGTGTGACTCTGCAGTGTGCCTGTAGTTATCTTTTGTTTGGAAAATTATCGTTTAATTTTTTCTTATTTTAATTCGAAATGAAATGACATTTCGTAAGGCATTTTTTATCAAGGGATAAAATAAAATTAGAAGTGGGTTGGACACGAGCCGATAAGACTGTCGTCACGCCATAGGGCGTGGATTTGTGAAATGCTTCATACTTGCTCATTTAAGCTTCTTGATTTCGTTTTGTATTCATCGCTCGTGCGGCTTAGCTATCGTTTCAGTTTCAATCTCAGGCTTATCGCATTTTCGTTTGACATTCATAAATGCCGACATTTAAAAACGCAACTTGTGTGAATAGGTTTGAATGTAGAGCTTCCGTTCTTCTAGTTGCCTGAGTGACGGCAATGAACGCGAAGGAGAAGGAAGAAGTACATGTAGAGAGGAGATACTTTTTAAAGACTGTCCTGTCCTGTGTCTGTCCACTTCACTGAAGCATATTTCGTGTGACAAATGGCTGCCCGATGCTGATGTTCAAGCTCCCAATCGAGATAATGCTCAATGTATTCCGTGGTCAGCTGGAGTCAGTTCTCGAGTGACTTCGACTTTATACATCATAATGTCGTACGGTGTGCTTGTCGTGGAATTATGTTCGATCTTATTTTCACTTCACTTTCCATAGAGGATGCACTCGATGATGGACGTCCGAAGCAGAGCCAGTCTCTTGGACTCTCTTCAGCAGTTTTGCCTATAGAACGCTCAGATGGACCACCAATGTTTGTTCTTATGTACAAACGTCGCTTCCACAGAGTGGCTTTTTTGTAGTAAGTTTTAACAGGCTTAACAAGTTCACAAAAGGAGGCAAACCATAAGCTAAACACATAAAGTCTCCGATACCAGTTCAGTTTCAAGCGTGTGCATGTCAAATTCCAATCACGAATTCGGTGAGCCTATGTTTAAAAGTGTTGCTTCAGTACTTTACAGGGGCGTTGCTAAAGTAAAACGAAGTCGCAGTGCAATGTAGTGAGGACCAAATAAAATTCCACGTACTGACGCTGGCACTGATACACTTCACTGATTTTATACAGATTCGGAATCTCCACAACGAATTTCTTTGGATCCTCACACAAGTCCTTGGTTTCAGTGTGTCAATCCTTCCATTTCCAAGTCAATGTAATCCCATATTGGCGGATTCCACTTCTGCAAGGTGGCCTGAATTAGACAATAAAATAATTTAAAATAATGGCCGGCATTGCACCGGCTTCTACGGTGGATGTCTGGGTTCGATTCGTGGCACAAGCAACATCCATAATTCATGGCTCCACATTCTCTTTCATACTCTTCACTGGTCAGTGAATATCATTACCGTTTGAACTGAATAACTGCACGCACAATACAAGTGGCTGCTGTAGGAACTAAGCTCAGGTCCAGAAGGGACTTTTGCGCCACCTATACAAGTGTTATTTGTCAAAGCTAGTGACTGGATATAGCAGAGACATCGTCACTGTTCTTAGTTGAATATTGTCTCAGATCCCCTTAACTGTGTCGATTCTTTTGGTGAAAGTCCGCTGTTCGATCCAGGACACGGCTACATTCATTTTTGTTGTTTTTTTGATTCTCAAACTTCGGCCTTCGGATTTTGCGTGTTTTTGAAAACCAGCCAATCCATAAATTATGGTTGCGGGACGCCACGTACAGTGACCTGGGCACAAGTCCACTTCGTACTGTAACCAGCACTTTCGGCTTGAGGTTCACTAGCACATGTGCACAAGACGACTGGATTGCGCAGGTAGTTAAGTGCCCTTGGTTAGTGGGGTCCCCGGTTTGAATCCCAGTGAAAGCCAAGTTAATACGTTTTTATCTGGTTTTCAACTCTGGTCCAATCATCATTTGCCGCTGAGTCCGAATTAACGACACTAGCACTGGAATGGTCGTTCGGTGTTAGTAGTCCGCCTGTGGTTATCACAATGGACCAACATGATATAAGTTTGCTGGTGAATCCACTAGCAGCCCTACGTACCTACCTAATTACACATGTGCTCATGCCCTTAAATGTGCTTACTGCTTCTCTGTTCTCTCAAATGCCTAAAGAACACCAGGAAGAAGACCGTCACAGCAGACAGCGTCGAAGGCGATCAGTGATCATTGTTCCACTACCCAGGGAACCTCAAACCGACACCGATCTGAAGTCGGTCTTGCTCTCTGTACAGGGGCAGATTTACTCCGTTTTACTTGTGATGTGGCACATCTTATCTATTCGTTGCTCAGTAATGAGTGCCTTGTACCGGAACGTTACGTTGTAGTTCATGTAGTTCCTGATTCAACAGTTTGGTGATTGCATCTGAATTGTGTGTGGGAAGAGTGAGAAATCGTCATCAGCAACAATGGGGCTTGGTTTTCGCACAAATCCGACATTTTGTCTGATTGCTTGCAACGTCGTCTTTTGTTGCATATATGAGGGTGCTATTGCTTGACTCTAGTTTAGTACAAGTGCGTGAGATCAAACGTTATGATTTAGCATGCGTACATTGTTTCATTTAATTTTGTTGGCATACCAACTGGTGAAATTCCAATTGTAAAAGTAACGAATTCAACTTAGTAACGAAAGTAACTAGTAAGGAAAGTGGTTGTTAACAAAAGTAACTAGTAACGAAAGTAAATAGCAAAGAAAGCAGCTGGTAGCGAAAGTAACTAGTAGGGAAAGTAGCTGGTAACATAAGTAACTAGTAACGAAAGTGAATAGTAAGGAAAGGAGGTGGAAACAAAAGTAACGAGTAACGAAGGTAACTAGTAGGGAAAGTACCTGGTAACAAAAAGTAACTAGTAGCGCATGCAAATAGTAATGAACTTTTGTAACGAGTATTCAACTCCT
The DNA here is from genome assembly GCA_905231855.2 of Eristalis tenax. Classification (NCBI taxonomy): domain Eukaryota; kingdom Metazoa; phylum Arthropoda; class Insecta; order Diptera; family Syrphidae; genus Eristalis; species Eristalis tenax. The sequence goes on along the minus strand of HG993126.1, from coordinate 15,705,721 downwards.
CGGCGAAACATCTCAGTTATATCTGAAGCAGAAAGAGAGATATCCGACTTCTCAGCTAACTCTTCACTTATTCACCGACGAAATTGAGCGACTTTGACATCCAATCACTATATTTTTAAAAGCTGATCACGAAATATTGCAATTGATCCGTTTGGTCCAAAACAAAACACACTCCCTCTTCAGAAGAAGTCAGCTGAAGGCGTCTTCAGTCAATACTGAACTGAAATACCTTCCTTCCTCTCGAAGTGATCGCTAGACTTTGTGTCTCGAACTAGTGTATGAAGTGTTTGCTTTGACCTGTCTTCACACCACAGCGTGTTGAAATATATCAGGAATATAAAAACCCGACTATCACCTTCAAGACGTCACTCAACTCATTAACTTTGATGGAACAGCAAAACTTATCGTGACACAAGTTTGCTGGCCACTTCTCCGAAAACAATGACAGGGAACATTATTTTCGAATTGGGAAATTTCCTTGACTACTGAATGAGTTGATTGCTTTTGCAGTTCAATGTGTATTAATTGTTTGCAAAACAAAACCCCTTATCTGAGCGAATTCGCATTCCCCGATAAGTCGGCGTTTCATGCAACACTTTGAGACATTGCATAGCGTCCGCCAACAGAACTGCGTCAACGCTATGCAAGTGTTTACTGAAACTCTGACTTAGTCCTTACTGATAAGACAAACCCCAGGCTGTTGATGGAGTGTCAGATAAGATTTATTACGCAATGAAGCACGAACGCGATGTCTTTTGATCACCCTTATCAGTGATAGAAGAGGGCAATGATATTTGACGAAGAGTGTCTTAAAGGCTCTCCCCCCTCTCTTCCGAGCTAAATTCATTCGTTAAATAATTGATTTTTTCATTTGCTTGCAGCATCACAATATGAGCCGGGCGGTTACGCGCTTCAAGCACAAAATCGTAATGCCAACATGACACAGCGCGATGGGATTATCAAATTCGAAAACGAAAGAATAAAAACACTCCAAGAGGAACGTCTGCACATCCAAAAGAAGACCTTCACAAAATGGATGAACTCATTCCTTATCAAGGTAAGCTCCAATCGGCGCCGATCGTGCGGTGGCTCACCATCTCTCCAGAGATGACATAAGACAAGTAGTTTAATTTCTTCTTTTTTCCTACCACGCGTGTGCGTGATTTCAGGCAAAAATGGAGGTCGAAGACCTGTTCACAGATCTAGCCGACGGTATTAAATTACTTAAACTCCTGGAGATCATATCGGGGGAGAAGCTGGGCAAACCAAATAATGGACGCATGCGTGTTCATAAAATCGAAAATGTCAACAAGAGTCTGGCATTCTTGCACACCAAGGTAAGTTGCATTCTTCTCTCTGTTCAGTGCTCAGATACGTGTACACAGATGCAGATACAGCGTCAAGCAATCTCCCTGCCGCGGTCTCTGTTTACCTTCGTGACTCTTCGTATGGACGTCTGTGAGTCTTGTTTTTCAGTGGCTTGAGGTGAAACCTGTTTGCGGCGTTGAGACAAAACAGAAACTCCGTCGTGGCCGTCGTTGTCATCGGCATGCTCTCGATGCCAATATCAATCAAAAAAGAAATCAGTGAGCGGCAGTAATCTCGATTAGGATTTGTTTTGATGTTATAATGGTGGCTTTGTGACGCGTGGGGGATTCTTGGGGGACGATGGCCTACGTTGGAATTCCGATCGGAAACTGAGCTCTGCAATGAATGGGGAGTGACGAGCAGATGCTCCTCGTTGAAACGAATCTTTAAAATGAATTCATGATCATAACTGAATCCGTGATTCCCACTCCAACGTAACCTTGTGAGGCTGTCTTGTGGGTAAAGGTTCAGTGTGTGCATTTTTGAGGAGCCATTTTGAGAATGGTCCCTTCCGTAAGCAGCAGCTTGCAGCCAAGGAAGGAAATCCAGCATCGAAAGGTCGAGTTCAGTTGAATACGTGACTTGGTGGCGTCCTTTTTTTACATTTTCTGGAAGAAATAATCAGTTGTCATTCATTTCTGGATGTGAAGAAGGTCAACTTTATGAATCAAACAACTGAACAGACGTTGCGTTGGGTGTCAAGGTTATATTTCCGACGCGATTTTCTTGCGTTGCCCTTGGGTCTACATTTCTCGAATCACTGGCAGCCATACCGAGTACAAGTGTCTGTGTGTGCATAATATTGTTGATCCACTTTACTCACAAGAGACCAATAACTTACATCCGAAAAGTAGTTGCTGGAGGAGCATGGACCAGCGTACCTAAGACACTTGAAAAAATATTGGCGATCACTGAAAGTTGCCCCTTCAATTGAGGCCATTTAATGCATAAAAAAAAACATGCGCCATACCAAGAGGACTGGACGACTGGCGCTGCGTTGGTTGGTGGGGTCCCGGTTCGAATCTCAGTTGGGGTTTGTCTGGACTTCAAATGTGGTCCAGTCACCATTTGCCGTTGGGATCAAATCAACGACACCATCATTGGAGTGGAAGCAGTCTGACTTTGGGTATCACATGGAAGAACATGGTTTAGGTTAGGTTAGGTTAGGTGGAGGTGATTGCCACAACTGATTGCCAAAAAAACACCGTCCTTCTTTAAACTGACTAATGTGCCTTCAGTTTAAAGAACGATGGTGTTTAGAAAGCTTTGTGGGTGGTTAGCGTCATGGACACGGACTCTGCCTGCTGAGAGACCATCCCTGAAACTAGACGTCACCACAAACGGCTTTTATTGAAGCTGTGCACCAACTCCTCTTGTCCAACTCCAATGTTTTTGCTCACTTCTTTAACGGTTCAAGTGACTTAAGTGAGATACGCATTCAAATCACTTTGCTGCTTTCTAGGCTCCTGTTGGTTTCCACTGAATACCCAATAGATTCCTGCATGATTTCATTCGTTTAAACCATTCCAAGTTACCTTCCAAAATTTGCCATTTTGTCTCCTTTTAAGATGTGCTCAGAATAGCTTGGATATTTTCCGTGGATTAGACCGTCCCACCAACGAAGTTCAGCATCAATTTCAGAGAAATGATGCTCTATTCGTAGTGTGACGTATTAAGACTGTCTAGAGTTGTATTCCTGAATTTTTTTTGGCATTTTCATGAATCTGGAGGGCACTCCTCTGTGCGACTACTAGTTTCATGTGTAGCGCGAGAGTGAGTGACACTAACTCTGTCTGGATGCTGCGTTTTAGAGAATCAACCCGTCGGGGCTGTCAACAACCCAAATCATCAAAAATTACTTTTTGCAGCGACCGGGGTTAGGAAAGGTTCAGGTACCTGACTGCGTGCACTACACCGTCACTTTTAAGGCATCCTAAACGCATTCTCGATCTATTCCGATAAGACATCACAGATGACCGACACTAGCATTGCCGGTAAGTAAGCCCATAAGTTACTTGTTCTTAGCTCAAGGCGGAAGCTGCACTCCTTCATAAAGACTTGCTTCTTGCCCTTCCCCTTGTTCCACTTCTGGAGAAGTAGCAACGCCGGGGAGAGATCTCAATTCAGGCCTTCTCAGCCTCATCGTGTAACCCATGACTGTCCAGGGTGTACCAGGCCCTCAACCAACAAGTCTCTCCAGTAGCGCAATTTTTGGCTCCGAATATATCGGAGGCTCTCCAGGTGGCTTCTGGTGATTGGAGTTCTGGACGCTGTCGTTGGCCAGTTCATAAAGTAAGCCTGCTCCTCCGCCTGACTCTGATTTTCAAACTTGATACCTGACGTCCCTTTTGTCTCTTCTTTTGACTTTGTCGTACAATTTAGGACTCCGTTCGAGCCCGAGTTCAACCTACGGTCTCCCCGATGGGTTTCTTCTCCTGTTCCCATTCTTCTTTAGGAAATACTCTCTCAGTTGAAGTTCTTTTTGGGAAACAAGCTGAACTTGAAACCCCCATTTTGGCCAAAATTTGTCAAGTCCTTTGAAAAAAAATGTACGCCTCCAGTGCAAAAGTTCATAGCCGGCATCTCACCATGTCGGCGTGTGGTATGGTCTCAACCACCCCCTCCCCACGCAGGGTCATGGATGACAAAAAAATACGAAGTAAACTTCCATGAAGAGCAGTCTCTTGTCATGCAATGACTTGACACAGTTCCATTCAGTGGAAAGTGAAACCAGCAGTCATTCGAGCAAAAGACTGCACTGCCACTGTGCACGCGACTTCTACTTTTCAACCAGAGAAAGGGTAGCACATCCAAGTGGCGCGCATCTCGCCGGATTGCGAACTGTGGGACTTGCAGTGCCAGTCGCCCATTGCCCATTATCTTTAATTTAATTTCTTCTCCTTTTCCAGCCAACCACCTGTGGTGGCGGGAGCAACGGAGAGCCGAGGACGGGGCACGGATTCCTATTGTTTGACGCCATTTAAGCGTCCAAAGAAAACGACACAGAAAAACAGTTTCCACCATGCAAAGCGTGGTTTTTGCTGTTCAGAGTTTGACACACATTCTCGACGGCCTCGTCTGGTAGATTAGAGAGCTAATTAAAAACACTAATTACTGGGACGGGGCAGCATACGTGTGCGACTACATTACGACCTGCCGATGGGTAGAAAATTGCCGCCACCGTACGTGTGTGGGCGGACGCAAAGGTATCTATTTGCCAAGTGAAGTTAATTTGCTCGCCTGCACGACGACGCCTAATATTCGACTCTGTTCGGCTTCAGCTGATAGTCGCACTTTCCTTCCACATTTCGGCGCACTTTCAACCGCTGCAGGTTGGTTTTATGCGATCTGCTACAGTTTGTTGTTTTTGGGAGTCACTAACATGGTCTTTGTTGAATTTTAATTGCGACTGATCAAAAGATACCGTAAACCTGCTTCAAAGAAAGTCGAAAGTTAACCCAGCGAGTGATTAGGTAATGACATTGAGTCAGAGTCTTGTGTGTGAGAGCCTTAACCAGTTCGACGGACGAAGAATGTTTTAATGTGGCTGGTCAGTCGGCTGGGGTTTCTGGTGGTAATTGCACTCCACGTGCGTCTGTTTTATGTGTGCAATGGTCATTGCTCTGTTCGTGACGGCTTTTTTTTCTTCGGTTTTCCTTCGTAGATGGAATTCCGTGACCGGCGGTGTTGTTTCGAAAAGGCTTTCAATTGAATGTTCACAAGCTCGCTCTTTTTCATTTTGACTTGTTCTGCTCAATTATGTTGGATTGAGTTCAGTTTCTTGTGAAGGCTGAACTCAAGTGACTGATGAATGTAAGCACCGACATTAAATTACACCACCAGCTTCAGAGGGGGCCTTCAGTTTTTATTACGGCTCTGATCGGCGAGGTAGAACACTAACTTCCTTCAGAAAATGTCGACCAGAGTTAGCGTCTTTTCGAAAATCAGCTCAAAATGTCCCTTAAAGGGGACCGATGAACTCTGCTAGCCAGGAACCCATCCTTCTGTGCTCGCTTGCACGGGAGGTCCACATCCCAGTGCAAGGTGTCAAGGTCAATATCTCTACGCACTTCCTTCAAGTCACTTCCTCACAAGTCAGTCCAGAAACTTTTGGCCTGTCGATCAAAAGATCTCCTTCGGCGAACTTGTCATGATCTCTCTAGATTGCTGGCGGGACTCTGGTCGACAGGAGATCATACAGTCAAACTTGTGAAAACACAGCTGAGAGAAAGACCTTATCATTTGCGACTGAACAGCTCTTGCTATTGCTAGAGGCAGACATCGAGCGCTTAGTAGACCCTTCTCTAACCCACTTGATGGGATCCCTGCGAAAGATGTTGCCGAACTATAATAGTATGGGTGGCGCTACAGCTCATAGAGGTCCAGGGCCGTGTTGTCCGTGCCGACCGTGCCGACTCCGTGACGACAGTTTTATGCCGACTCTGAACGGCCAATATTGAAAAGAACTTTTCCAGACGGTTGTACTCTTTGCGCAATGTCAGCGACCCCAAAAAGGTGGGGCCGTGAGAAGTATTTTGCTCGTACCGGGAATCGAACCTGGGCTGCTTAAGCTCAAGTGCGTATGGGTCGACGCGCCGGCAGGCACAATTTTTTTCTGTAACAAACGCCTTAAAGGGTAGCCACACTTGGGCCAAAAGGAGGCCCGTTGTCTTACCACAAGATCTATTCCTGATGCTAGTACTGCTTGGGTTTGTCAAGTCGTAGAAATATGCCTGGTATTCCAAGCGACAAAGTCTGCGAGATGAGAGGGCATTGCAATTGCAAAGAAGGTGTTAAATAGTTTCTTCTTCCTCTTTATCTCCTACAACTTCTGCAGAATTCGTTATTTTCTTCGTTCTAAGATTCGGTCTTCTCATTCTGATCAGGTCGCGTGAGCATTTCGGATCGATGGCAGGCCATAGTTGCTTTGTTATGAGGCATCCAGTGACAGAGGACCATCTACGTCTGGTGTGAGTAAGCGTTGCAAGCTTTAGTAGATGTTTTGTGGTAGCAATAGGCATGAACGGCAGTTCCACGTCCGGAAAGACTCCGGCCCTTTCTAGCGAGTTCGTCTGCTTCGCAATTATCTGGGATATCGCTGTGTCCTGGCACCCATATGTGTTGGATGCTGAAATACTTGGGCATCTCGTTAAGATAGGCGGCAATTAAGGCACATCTTGGAGTTAAATGTGACTGCATCCGAACACATGACAGTATCTGTACCTAATATTACGTTGTTTTTTAGCCATGACAGAGCGTCTTGAGCTAGCGGATGGTACTTATGAGCTGCGTTGTCCACAACCAAGTTCTGTAATTGAAGAATGCTGGTATTTATACATTCTTTTGCATAGTCTCGCGAAGAGAAATCCAGCGGCGATAAATCACACGATCTTCGTGGATAGAGTCCAGTTCACACCAGCAAACGGCGAAAAAACGTCTTGCGTCTAAGCCAAAACGGGTCATGTTGCATGAGATGTGGCACCGTATCTTGGTAAATACACTCGTCCTAATGCATACCTTCGATTTGAGGTTAAACAACGCAGTTAGCATTTGACAGTACTGTATTGATGGATATTGACGGTGACGGCTACACCTGCCTCATTTGTAAAGAAACTTGGACCAGTGGCAGACCAACATGGACACCGTACAGTGACTTGTGGTGGATGCAATTGTCTCTCTTCGACTGTTTTATATGTATTATGCGACAATTTTGTTTTTACTGCAGCCACCGAGTAAAAAATGAGCTTAATACTGATGAAATGTGTCGAAATTGGCCATCTGCTAGTGTTCATGCCTCCAACTGGTGTATGTGATCTTTATTTCTGTCAAACTCGGCAGGGTGTGCAGGATGGGAATTGACCCGCTGCTCCTTCAAGGTCAGAGTCGTACTCATCGAGTTCTTCGATGTCAAAAAAGGTTGCTCACAATAAAGGAACTATAAGTGAGACCAAGCCGACTGGATAGAAGACATTGATCATCCCCGGCCTACTGTACGGCGGGAGTACACCGACAATAGCAAAGAAAGCCTTTATCTGCGAGAAAAGTTCTGCGTGTTATCTCTGCTTCTGTTTTCGTTGGCGGCAAATGGATGAGAAGATTCAATTACCAAATGTACGGATCCAAGGCTACTGATCAAACGTAGCTGGACCATGAGGGAATGGACCACACTGCTCCAGATCGAAGAGTCTTCGACTCTGAATCCGTAGAAACACTCAACAGAGGACTCCCGCGTTTCAGGTGCCGCACCCTGGTGGAGAAAGACCTCAACCAACTTGACGTGCGAGACCGGAGATGGCGCTAGGTGGAGAGGCCTATTTGGTAAGGCCCAGGTCCGCCCTGGACTTTAGAGCCAAATAAAGCAGACCCAAATGCAAAGTATGCCACAAGACCTGCTCATGTGCTGTGCCGTGATGTAGATCTTCTTCAACACGTTCACTAATGGCTGTCGCATTATCTGTAGAGCGTCCATTTCTATAATGTCCATGCCTTAACGTAGTCCGCCACTCTTACCTAACCTAACCTAACTCTTGACGCTTTAATTCTCCAAGTTATAACTGAGTTGTTGTTCGATGTGTGTGGCCCGATACCTTGTCAGTCAGGTTGAACCCTGCAAGATCTCCGTGGAAGACATTCGGATGTTGTGTTGCATTCCACTCATACTGGCCAGGTGCGAATAAAATATCGAAATAAACTTTTGTTTAGATTTATTTTTGTTTTGTAGTTGATTTTTGTATGTGCAGAAACAATGGTATTCTGGATTGTTGTTAATGAGGCGCAAAATATTCCGAGGCAATGTACTGATACCCATTGGCCTCATTCTTTAAGCACAACTTCTTCGGCAGTTTCTAGAATTGTAGAAGTTAGTTAGTTATGAATTGCATAATCAACAGATTGCGAATTGCTAGAGCAGATATTATGCTCACTACTAAAGACGTTGTTGCGCTTTAGTACGTGTTGGTATCCTAGCCAGTTAGTACTATTTAAGTCTTTGATCCGTATATCGGACAATCAGATCAACACACCGTCAGCTGAAAATATGTATATATATGAAAAATTCCAGTCTAGCATGGGCTTCCTCCCAAAAGTGCTCTCTAGTAGAACGGCGGCAAGCCATCACCGCTTCGTTTTCGAGGATACCAGAGCAAGTGAGCAAACCATCAATTTACTCTTGCGATTTAAAAATTTATTTGACAGGAGACTTACAAACTAAAGGTTAGGGCGTTGGCTCAACAATAGGGGCCCAACTGATGTACTTTGTTTAGTTTAATGTTTATTATTTGTGTCGGTTTATTGTTTATTTTGTATGTCCTACAATGGCTGGTACTGTTCAAGTCCGTGCGTCCATGTTGGTCCTTTTGGGATGGGGTGGTGATGTGTTAGTCGACTTAGCCTCGATGGTGATTGCTATCGCTGCTCTGGTAGAATCCATGCAGCTCGTTGTTCGACGTTGTTTTGACAGTTCTGCTCGTTTAGCAGATTTAACGCGTTGAGGTAGCGTTGTCCGAGGAGTGTGTTTCGCAGGTTCCTGATTTCCTCGTTGGGATGGTTGTTGGTGTTTAGTAGCTGCTTTCTGAAGATTGTTACCACGTATGGTTGGTGTATGGGGATGATGCGTGCATGGTCGTAAAGCCTATTGTTGCTATGGTGCCTTTGACGGTCCCTGTCGAAGAGGAGTCTGGTATATATTCGCAGTATTTTTCGTTCGAAAATTGCGAGCTGGTCTTAGAGATGGTGTGCCATATTGGGAAGCCGTACGTTAAGATCGGCCGTATAAGCTGCTTGTATAGCAGCAGTTTTGTCCTCTGGCTTAATCCCTAATCAAGGGAATGTCACTAGTGGAAGCGACCTACAGTTTCGTGTCGAACCCCAACAGTGAAGGTGCAGAAGCTCACTTAACATGTTCTTGGAGAAGAGTTCGGTTGAGCTGTGAAAAGTGGAAGTTGTTCCAGCGTGGGAGTCAGCTCACATACCCACTTATTTGAAGGAGTACTCTAGCCCTTTCAAGAACGTAACAATGCATAAAATACCTTCAAATGTCATCCACATTCGTCTCTAATCCTGGCATTTTTCCCTCAACCTTTACTCCACCAGGAAACCTTACGGCAACGTACCCGATTCAACGATATTTTATTCATTCGCCCCAACTTATTTTCCTTGGGTCTTTGAACGCTTCCCGCCAGTATCTTATTTTAGCGTCAACTTTAAAAGACCTTCATTCATTTTAACCAGTACAGAACGCAAAACTCGAACGCACGCTGCCGTCAAACGTATGGATTCTCCCAACTATCACCCAATCTTTCGTCACGCAATCCAAGGCAATGCCTTGAAAACTTTCCAACAGCCAATCGCCACAACTGCGGACTTCAATTCCAAACACATGTCCAAAGTTTGAAAGAAGAAACAAAATTCAAGACCATCAATCAGGAACTGAACGCGATACCGTAACACATTGAAAGCAGCGCGATAGTTTTATCTGCCTAAAGGCAAATATGTCACCGAGTTATGAGAAATGAAAACGATAAGGAAGCGGTTTCAACTTCCTTATCACAGTTTGCATCATTCCTGATAAACGACACTTTTCACATAGATTCCACAAAACAAGAAAATGTGGCAAAATTCTTGAAATTTTTAAACGCAATGATTTCCGATGGATTTGCTGAAGGAGATAGGAGTTGTGGGAATGGAGAGTTTGTCTTGCTTGACATTTACAATTCTCAACTCTCTCTTCTCACCTTTAACGGATCATGATCCACGAAAGGGGTCGTGGGGCAAAGCACGCACGAGAGATCTCCCGGCCACTCGAGATGGCCAACAAATTAGTATTTGTTTGTTGAAAGTAAAAATAAGTTAAAAATAAGTCCGAGATGTCTATACTAGAACCAACGCAAGTTAATCGCATGAACCCTCGATTGAATCTAAGGAAATTTAAATCATTAAGAGACAAATTAGATTAGATACTGAATAAGCCGCTCAATGTAATCGCATTAGCCTAGTGCAAGGGACGAGCCGGCAGTAGATTAGGAATGAGAATCATAGCGGCTAATGCCACCTCTCCTAGGAGGAATGTACGGCGAACATGAGACTGGATTTGATTTCTACTTCAGGACAGGGCAGACAGCACTCTCCCACAACCAGAATGCAACCCCCACTCCATCCACACGAGAGACTGGATTGCGGAAGCGTGTGTTTTCGCCGTGAGCATATGTTTCTCACAGCCACGAACAGCGTGAACAAATTCCAATAAATGGATACACTTATCCCCGCTCCAGTGGAGTCGGGACAAGTCTCTACACTGTGGCTCAGCCCCAAATTAGAACTTTGTAGTCGTCTTAAATTCATTAAAGATGAATAAAGAAACCAGTCAGGCAGTGAGACAGTGTGTCCATTCCATCGGCTGCAGCATTCATACATCATTACGTGCCGCTCCGGATCATTGAACCCACGAATGTGTACAGTTAAGCGAACGACATTACAGGGCTATATAGTAACATGGGACTAGCCAGGCAATCATGGCAACCACCCGCGAATCCACTCGGATGCTGTGGTCCACGTTGAGCAGTGCAAAACACGAAAGGCTCCTTAAGGGTGACCAGGAAAATTGACTAGCGATGAGCTAGTTGGAGCACTGGCCATAATCATCTAAAGTACCATGAAATGGAAGTTGGACTAGCCATCGATTTTATATGCAAAGGCTCCGGCGACGAAGAGGAAAAAGGGGATATTCTTACTTTTTCAGGCACTTTTTCACTTTTTCAGACACAAAGTTCGACATGTTTGAGAGAAAAAGAAATTATTGTTGTTTACGCTTCAAATGAATGATATATCCTGAAATGACGTACAATGACAGTAGCTTTCCAACGCATGTTCCAATGGAATAATACAAGTTGCGCCATCTCTTAGCATACCGAGAATTAAGTTATAGACCCAATAATACGCAATTACATACCAGAAAATTTCTTCCAAGATATCAGCATGGTTGAGCAATACATAAACAGTAAGAAGTAATAGTTAAGCGGTGACATTCCACCAACAGGTATCACCAGGGCTCCAGCAGGACCTCAGTGGGACGTAGACACCCTTCTATCTATGGTACACGCCATGTAGAGCGCCTTAAACACCGGACCTGTGTTTCAACACAACAGAGGACGGGCGCATTTAAAGTCGCGTACACAAGCGGTGAAAAATACCAACCAACATGTTGTAGCAAGGCAACTGGCCAGATTCTATTTTATTTTGGCTTAGTTAAAGCGTACTTAAAACTGAAAACTTAAGAACTAACATTTAGACTACAAACTAACTGAGGTTAATATATATATACAATGTGAAGGGGACAGTGATGTTTATGAGGGCTTGAATAAGGAATTTCTCATGGTTTGAATGGATGAGTAAAAATCAAGACAATTTTGGGATATGTTTGCTAGGCGCAACATTCGACAGATGGACTCGGATAGGCCGTAGTTGAATAAGAGAGGAACAGACCTAAGGCGACGGGGGTTTGAGTTTAGTGGTGGTACAAAAATAGAATGTCACCTACTTGACGGCGTTGTTTTAGGGCGTGCAAGTCGATCAATGTAGGGTGGTAAAGCAAAGCCGCCAGACCACGGGAGACCACGTAATGCATAGCGTAGGAATCTACGTTGGACAGCTTACAATACGGTTTGACTGATTGTCGTCGTGTGAATGCCTGAATTTTGAGGGGATGAGCATTTGCGAGAAAAAGTGACGGACTGGCATTTGCCTACGTTAAGTTGAAGATACTTATTGTCACACCATGTGAAGATGGAATCAAGATCAGTTTCGAGCGCACGAGATTCGGTTGAGCTAGATATTGTATTGCTTATTTCCTAAGTCTAGTGGGGACTCAAAATGGCGTATACAGTCTCGGTTGACAGTTCATTTTGACGTCTGTGCTTGAGACAGTGATGTCAAATGCACAAATAAGAACAGGAAAACTGTTATGTTGCTGTTATGAAAGCATTGTGTAGTGGCCGGTGTGGCTTATTGGTCGTTTACGTCGGCTCCTTCCGCTGGGGGTCTGGGCTCACGCAAACAACGGTTCAACCTCTTTCGAGTGACTGACGACGCTCATAGCGTGTACCTACCTAAAAAAAACTGCTCAAACTTCTCCAGAGGTAGGTAGGTACGTGGAAGTGTTGATCCGGTGAGAACGCAATTAGCACTATGTGTCGCTTTAATGCCACAGCTCTTAGACATTACTTATGAAGTGTATTTTGTCGTATCCAGTCTAAGATATTTAATAAAATATTAGTTCCGTGGCGATGCGGGTGCGTGCGTGGACCACCTACGCATTTGAGGCTTCGCAGGTCAGGTTCGATTCCCAGTATGAGCACTTTTCACCACCCCACCTGTATCGCGTCACTGACAATGCTCAATGAGTAAAACTGTCAAGAAAAAGCTTCTCAAATTGGCCGTTTGGAGTCGGCATAAGACTGTAGGTCCCTTCTACACAACACGAGTGGATGCTAAGAAGCTAGGCCCTGGCCCTCTACTGGCTGTAGCGCCGCCTATATTGTAACAGGAAAATATCACACACAGGCGCAGCTTTTTCTGTTCTGCCTGTGGTAAGCTCCGATGCACGATTGTGTCGACCATAATCATGATGTCCCCACGTGTTGGGTCAGAATCTTTATTGTTGTAGTGGGTTAGGGGATGGCGGCTGAGCCTCACGTAGACCTACTCTTCCATACTACTTCCTACATTTGTAGCAAGTTTTCCACAATGGCGTGTGCAGTTCCGCGTGGCTGTTCATTTCGACGTCATTGCTTGAAACAGTGATGCCAAATGCAGACCACAAATTGGCTGACTATACAACATCTCAAATGTTTCCCATCGTCAAGAATATCGACGGAAAGTGGATCTTTTCACATCTTGCGCCTACCAACCCCTGCCCCTCTCTATATCCCATCTGAAGTCAACGATCTAAAAGCTGCATCGCCTTGAAAATGCAAACAACCCTCCCTTTCTCTAATAAATCCTGACTCATGCACCATTTAAGTCAATTTGAACTCAATTTCAAGATCAAAACCATTTATCACAGCACAGCGGCTCGCAGGACCAGCTGAGCAGATAAATCTCGTTCGAAACCACCGGTCACGCCCATTGCAAAATGAAAAACCCCCATAAACAAATTTGCTGCTACATTGCACTAGAAACGACAAATCCACGAGGGAGAGGGAGAGCGGGAGAGACTTTGGCGTGCATTCGTTCACCTTGTAACCTCGTTCCCATTGCAACCACGAGTTGAATCCAGCTTCGGTGGCAGAATCCACTTATCCCAAATCGATACCGAGAGCAATAATTACACCGAGGAAGATCAAATAGAATCAAGTCTAATGCGGCAGCCACTGGCAACAGAGCCAGCAGGTGGCGGCAGAGTTTGATTTGATTGCCACGCAAATGAATCCCCGCGTACACACTGCGTCTGAGATTTCTTTGACGGAAAAAAAAAGAACGAAAACAGAGAAAAAATAAAAATAAAATAATCAACCTTTCACGTCTCGGTGACGGCAGCAGCGGCCGCGGCAACGGCAGCACCGGTGATGACGACGTGCAAAGCGCTTTAGTAGGTCGGCTTGAGCTACTTTCCCCCTCTCGGGCGGCGCCCCTACGCGGCGGCCTGCTCCACTCACCACTCAGGCCTCAACTCTGCGCTCGGTGCACGAGCATACATATTCATTGCGGCTGTGGAAGGAAGAATTTCTAGGTTAATCAAGGTTTGAAAGTTACCACAACCCATGCATCGGCGAACGACTAGCGACGAATGCATGCCTTGCGTTGCTTTGTATTCCTTTTACTGCTTCACCGTTGAATGCTGTTGAGTTGGGTCTTGCTGCAATCCGCAAGAATCTTTTTTTGGTTACGCAATAATCGCTGGATTGTGCATACCACGACGATGACGGTAAATACGGGCCAAAAGAGACTCGACCGAAGAGAAATAAAACCAAAAATTTATTCAAGAATCTCCGAGCAAAGCGAGCACCCAAAGATACAATCAACTGACATGGCCAGAAACGAAGAAATCCCCAAGGTGTCCGCTATGCACGTCACATGGCACACACCTGTGCCAACGCGGCCGCCGCATTATGTGGCCCGGGACGAATCGCGAAGCTCTCTCGCGTGTGGTGTGTGTGTGTGCCATTTAGAATCGCGGCCGGCGCGGATTCCGATCAGTAATCGCTCGGCTCTGGCTGTAAAATTGATTTTATGAAATTATTATCCCGTATCTTGCGCACCAAGGCTGCTGCTTGCAGCTAGCGATCTCGCAGTCGCAGTGTGTCTGAATGTTGTTGGCACTGTTTGGTTGCGCTGCTATCTGCATATTGCCACTGCGGCAGGTGGCTTGCTGAGCTAGAATTTGTGCGCTTTGCTTGCGAACTCTGTAATTAGTGCTATCTGGGCAAACGGAACTGGTTGCCCACAATGAAGGAGCCATAAGCGCGGCAAACGGAAATCCTGCACGATGTATGTGGGTCAGCAGAATGCGGGTTCCTTGGCAGAATCCGTTTGGTTAATGCTTTGGCTTCTATCAAATGAATCGCAGCCAAATGCGACGATGTTAATGATGGCTTCAAACGATGTTGGTGCTGATGTTGTGCTTAGATTTTTAACGTTCGAGGATATTCTTTACAAAATCCTCACCGAGAAGTACGAGGAGCACTTTCCAGATGGGAAATGTGAGACACTTCCGGTTAGAGTCAGGTCACCATCCGGTCCTTGGTGGTCTAAGGCAGGCAGTCTACAGCAGTCAAGTGCTTCTCATCTACCACTATTCTCCACCTCAAAAGCGTACATTTCTATTCAAAAGAGATGCTTCAAAACATGGTGTGACAATAGGCAATGATTGCCTGGTGAACGTGGTTCGGGGCGCCACTGCCAGAGCAAAGAACTCGGTGGTCAGTAACCTCATTTTCAGACTTAACCCTTTGAACCATGAACGGCTTCGGTTCCCCCGAGAAAGACTTCTGATTGATACCCCATTGGAGAGCTGTGTCGCTCATTGACTGCGTTTGGGCGACTCCACAACCCCACATTCGTAAGATTGTTTTCGCTTCATTTCGAATTGTTAGCAAAAACTTACCAACGCGCGTCGAATTCTAGCCAAGCATCCGCAGCGGACAGCTTTGTCCGTCTGCGACACCTTCAGTAGGACAAGGCAACTCATTGTTTTATCCCCAGAAGTTGTGGCCGCTCTGACAATCTCCTCATTCCCACCAATCTGAGTCACAGACTTTGTGTTAGTTACCCTTAATCCCCTGCATCACCCACCAACCCCAGACTCTGTTCTCATCGGCGTAAAATAAGCACACGCCCCTTCCCCAAAGCAGTAAAAATAACTCACATCTTTCTCAATTCCAGGTTCGTTTAGAGTCAATTGGTGCCGAAGACATAGTCGATGGTAATCCCAGACTGATTCTCGGTCTGATTTGGACAATTATTCTTCGTTTTCAAATTCAAGAAATTGAAATCGATGTGGTAAGCTTGCGCAACGCATTTCTCTTCACCCACCCCGCTCCCAGCTGACACTCATTTCATTTTAGGACGAGGAAAACGAATCATCAGAGAAACGTTCAGCCAAAGATGCTCTTCTGCTGTGGTGTCAAAGGAAAACCTACGGTTATCCCGGAGTCAATATTCAGGTAATGCCTCAAATCTGGCCCCCTCCAGCATGTGGCACTTTATTCGTTTGTTTTTTTTTTTCTTGCAGGATTTCACATCATCATGGAGATCTGGTTTGGGTTTCAATGCTCTCATCCACTCACATCGTCCCGATCTCTTCGAGTACAGCACGATTGTCAATTCAAAGAACTCAAATATCGATAATCTAAACCATGCATTCGATGTGGCAAACAATGATTTGGGTATTCCAAGGTATGCCTGAGCTATGCGCCAGTTGCATTTGGGTCACTTATGCGTTCTTGTTTTTCAGTTTGCTCGACGCGGAGGATGTGGACTGCGTGAGGCCAGATGAGAAGTCCATCCTTACATACGTTGCGTCCTACTATCACACATTTGCGCGCATGAAAAATGAACAGAAGAGTGGAAAACGTATTGCCAATGTAAGTTTCAAATTCGAGAGTTCTTCAAAATCACATTTCTGTCTTCGAATTCGTGGTGTCTGGGCGGGGATCATTAGAGTTCGCTGATGATGAGCTTAACGAATGTTTCGTTACCATGCTGGCTGTCATGGCAAGGTTAACAAGGTTTATTCAAAATGTAACTCACTCTCAGTGTAAGCTACCGTCAATCTTGTGGAAGCATGTCAGGCGCTCAGGGATCGGATTAGCCTTGAGGATGTCGCCGGAGCCTTTGAGTAGATGTTCCCTTGGAACAATCATTTCAGTTTAGGAAACATCCTGAAGTCGCACTGCGACGGTAATTATTTTTTTACCAAAATTCGCGTGTAATTACGACTTTGTGTGATGGTCCATTGTCACGCATAAAGAGCATCTGTCAACTTATTGTACTCCATTCGAACTCGATCAATCTTGCCGCATAATCTCTCCGAAGATTGGAGGGTGCTCGTCTCTTAAGACCTGGCTTCAATTCCGGACAACGAAGAACATGATTCACGGCTTCAGCTCTTCCCAGTCACTGGCAGTTCAAAAACAGTGTACCTGTCTAGAAAAGATATCAAACTTTGCCGCTTGAAGTCGGTAGATAACGGTGGTTTTACCGACTTCAAGCGGCAAAGTTTGAGAAGTTTGATATCTTTTCTTATCCCATCCACTTGTGAGCGACCACTAGTATGCATATTTCGAGTGGTTGCTGTTGAAGTCAGGCCCAGCCCCAAGCCCAGGTCCATCTCGGACTGACATCGCTCATGTGATCATTGTACAGGGTGACCGAATAAGAATGATAGGGAAATCACCTTCGTGTCATTCTGAATGAAATAAGACATCATCCAAACGGCCGCCTCCGCTGACAGTTCTTCAATCGGTTCCTGATGACTCGGTCGTTGGATGTCTCGACCGTTGGTCTCAAACTCCTCCAAAGTGGTTGGCTTGTTGGCGTAGACTCAGACCCGACGGAGTCCCAAGGAAAATAATCGAGTGGTGCCAAGTGATGAACGCTCGCCGTAAGCTCCAGTTATCACATTTGTCATTCATTAATCACAGAATCACAGCTCAGATATAGATATTGATGTTGTCGAGCTCTGGTCGCAAACATCTTGTCAACATGTCTGGGTCTCCATCGATACTCGTCGCTATAGTTGCTTCATTTCGCACCAGCCTCCGTCTCATTGGTGGCTTAAGGTCCAAGAGAGTGCTCAAACTTTTCCACGGAGCGATGAGCCTTCACACTGAAACCCGACCGACATCACGACTAAATTCCCGTGGCGCATGTACAACTGAGCTGGACTAAGTAATTTTCCTTTGTTCGGCAAGCACGCATCATTAAATGGCGTGCCTAGTGAATATTTTGACAGCTGGATGTCATTGGTTACTTTGACAGCAGCTGAAACATAACAATCTGGTCTGACTTTGTGGAACGAATTCGAACTCGTCGTTGCAGTCACATTTTCGTCCCTCTCTCGGCTTTGATGAGTCCCTCGTATGGGAAGCCACGGTTCATCCTTCAGAGCCAGTGACGATATATGACACGATTGTGGTCTTTTATGAGAGGACTTCATGGCTTGGCGGTGACTACGTCTCGCGTCCCTTTCGTCTTTAAGGGACGGTAGCGTAGATCTTGCTGTATCCCAAATTCTCGGTAAGAATCCGATAGATCATGCTCCTAGAAATGCCAACATTCCCTCAATAAGTCTCGTGGGCACCCAACATCGGCTTCGTCGCATTCTGGGGTCTTCAGAGGAGGACTTGTGCACGGGATAGCCACTGTCCATCCTTTCATCGCTTCGAAGTTTCTTGAGCACACGACATTTCTTCGACAGAGTGGCACATTTCCTATTTGCCTACTGACGGAACAGGACAATGAGAAGAACAATAGACTGACTGGAATGGTTGTGAAGATTGATGAATGGCGTGCCTACAAAGCTCAAGCGATACCAGCCATGACGTTGCAATTGGCTCCTCCAGTTTCACGAGAAATGTATACAGGAACTGTGTACGGCGAACTCAAGCCATTGTTTGACCGCCTTCCTTGCACACACTTGCTGGTCTGTCAAATAGTCAAGTCCATCCTTAGATCATCTCATCCAAAGAATCATCATAAGCAGCCCCTGCGGCAGTTGTAAACGATGTCGATGCCCCATACCCCCTCTTACTCAACACAACTGCAGCCAACAGATTCCTGTTCCGAGTGTTTAGTGATCCATGATCGGATAATGAGTTCCCACATCTCACTGCATTCGCACATCCTGTGCACTTTCAAGGTGCTGGCTCCCGCCCTCCTTCTTTGAATAACCACAATCGGCTTAGCACCCACACTTGACGGCTGGTTGAATCTGATTTCGATTTCTTCTTCGTGCATGCCATCGCCATGCCCTCCAATCGCCAGTATCAATAACCATAAATATCATGCTCCAGTTAGCCGGTGATATGTGCCTCCGTCAGCCTATCGGCTCAATGATACTCCATGCAGCGTGTCCGGCAGACACTCGGACAGACGCTAATTGAAACTCAATCTTTGCCTTTGAAATTCTCTGAATTTGTTCCCACACCACCTCGTATCGTCAACAGATCGTTGGACAACTCATGGATGCAGATCGGAAGAAGATGCATTACGAACGGCTGACGACGAATCTGCTCAGTTGGATCCGAAACAAAACAATCGAACTAGCGAAACGTGATTTCCCCAATTCGCTAGAGGGTATCCAAAGAGAACTGCTGTCGTTCAAGGAGTACCGAACTATAGAGAAACCAGAAAAGTAAGTTCAGCGCAAGCTCAGCACCCACTCACAGTGTGACTGATGGCGTGTCTCTTTCCCCTCTTTAGATACAAGGAACGAAGCGAGATCGAAGCACTGTATTTCACCATAAACACACTGCTGAAGTCGTTGAATCAGCCACAGTACACGCCGCAAGACGGGCAGCTGGTCAATGACATCGAAAAAGCGTGGCAGCAACTCGAGAACGCCGAACACAATCGAGAGGTGGCGCTGCGTGATGAGCTGTTGCGCCAGGAGAAGTTGGAGCAACTTAACTACAAGTTCGAGAAGAAATCCGTGCTGCGAGAGGGCTATCTGAAGGAAATGATTCAGGTTCTGTCCGATCCCAGGTATCTGCGGCAAGTGGACGCGACGTTGAAGAAGCACGAGGCGATATCCGCGGACATTCTTGCTCGCGTTGAGCGTTTTAATGACCTGACAGCCATGGCCAATGAGCTGGAACGAGAGAACTACCACGGCAAGGATCGTGTGAAAAAGCGCGAGGCCGAGGTCATGGAGAAGTGGCGCAAGCTCCTGGAACTGCTAGAGAACCACAAATTCAACCTGTCACAGATGAGCAACCTGATGAACTTGTTGCGAGAGATCGCAAGCACCCTGGAGGTCATCAAGGAGCTGCAAGTTCAGTTCGCGTCCGAGGATGTGGGACCGCACTTGCTGGGCGTGGAGGAGCTGCTGCAAGCCCACTCCCTGCAAGAGCTTCAAGTGAACACACTCGGCGAGACGTTGAAGCGTTTCACGAGGCTGGGCCAGGCCTACAAGGACCAGAAGGACGCGGCGATTCTCATGCAAAAACTTGCAGAGCTGGACAAGGCGTATCAGATGTAAGTGGACAGGGAGGGAAGTTTAGTGGTGCATTTCATTGTTATTTTGCTTGCAGCTTGCTGACATTGTGCGCCAAGCGTCGGGCGTGTCTGGAGGAGGCCAGAAACTTCTATCACTTCATGGAGGACTACGACAACGAGGAGAGCTGGCTGGTGGATAAACAGAGAATCTGCAAGACAGGCATCTCCGCGAAGGACCTGCGCGCCGTCCTCTCCCTGCAACAGAAACACAAAGCGCTGGAGGACGAGATCAGGTCGAGGAAGCCAAAGTCATTGCAGATGAGCGACGCCGGCAAGAAGCTGATAACCGACAAGCACCCGAGGTCATCCGAGATCAAGCTCAGGATACAGTCGCTGGAAGACCACTGGAAGGCGCTCGAGGACTTGGTGGAGCTGCGCCGCAAGCAACTGGAAGACGCCGCGGAGGCCTACCAATTCTACACAGACGCCAACGAGGCCGAGTCCTGGCTTAATGAAAAGATGGCGCTGGTCAACTCGAACGACTACGGCACAGACGAGCCCTCCGCCCAGGCGTTGCTTCAGAGGCACCGCGATCTTCAGGGTGAACTGAACGCCTACTCCGGCGATGTTCTCAACCTCAATCAGCAGGCAGAGAAGCTGATCAAAGCCGGAATCTGCACACTAGAGGTAAGAGCTTAACTTAGACCCGAGCGACACTGAATGCTCATGTACGCCTTGCTTCCTTCCAGCTATCAGCAGAACCAGAGCAACTGCCTGAGGTTGAGCAGGAGGAGTGGGTGAATGAAACGCGCCTGGTTCCGAAGGAAGTCTGGGAGGAGGAACTCGTCGAGAAGCTGGAGCACAAGAAGGTGACGGAGACTAAACTTCTGCCACATGTCAAGGCCCTGTTCCCCTTCGATGGGCAGGGTATGAAAATGGAGAAGGGCGAGGTAAGTTGCTGCGAAATTACCCATAGACTACTGAATCTAAATCGAAAACATCCTAGATAATGCTGCTGAAGAGCAAGACCAACGACGACTGGTGGTGTGTCCGCAAGGAGAACGGAACCGAGGGCTTTGTTCCGGCGAACTACGTGCGTGAAACCGACGCGATGCCAGTGCAGTGCATTGTCACGAAGCCTGAGAAGGTCAAGACCAAGCAAAAAGTCAAGAAGACCATCTTGGTGCGTCAGGTGGTGCCGGTGCGACGAATCAAGCCGTCGAGTGTGTCGCAAATCAAGCCGCTGGTCAAGCGCCGGTCGTCGACAAACATAAACGACAACGCTGACAGCGTCGAGAAACGTCAGAAGCGCATTAACGACACGTACAATGAACTCCAGGAGATGGCCCAGCGCCGACATGCTCTCCTCGAGGACTCGATTCACCTCTTCGGCTTCTACCGAGAGTGCGATGACTTCGAGAAGTGGATGAAGGACAAGGAGAAGATGATCAAGTCAGACGAAGCGGACGGTGTCGAAAACGCCAAGAGGAAGTTCGAGAAGTTCCTCACAGACCTGTCGGCCGCCTCGAAGCGCGTTGAGGAGATCGACACTGCTGTGCAGAACTTCTCGCGGCAAGGGCACTCGCAGTTGGACAAGATTTTGGCGAGACAGAAGCAAATCCACCAAATCTGGCAGCGGCTGAACAATGCCAAGGCCGAGCGTGAGAAGAGCCTGGAGGGAGCTTCAAGCGTGGAACTCTTCAACCGAACCTGCGATGAGGCCAAGGTCTGGATGAGCGAGAAGATGCTGCAGCTAGACACGGCCGTGATCAGTCCCGACCTGAAGACCGTCCAAGCGCTGCAGAGGAGGCATCAGAACCTCGAGAGGGAACTGGCCCCAGTGGAGGAGAAGGTGAACCGCGTGAACTACCTAGGAAATTCGTAAGTAGAACTTATAGACAGACAGCGTAAGGCCGGTTGACGAACATTTGGTTTCAGGGTCAAGAACGCCTATCCAGCCGAACGTGCCAATGTGACCGCGCGCCAGAAGGAGGTCACCGACATGTGGAAGCAAGTCCATGCCAAGGGCATCGAGTTGAGAGCTCGCATCGAGAACGCCGTGGGACAACAGATCTTCAACAACAGCGCCAAGACCCTGCTGGCGTGGATTGATTCCGTGAAGGACCAACTGAACGCCGACGATACAGCCAGAGACGTGGAAACAGCCAACAACTTGTTCAAGAAACACAATGAGTTGGGCGACGACATCAAGGCGCACGACAACGAGTTTGCCGAGGTCATAAGCTTGGGACGCCAGCTAACCGATGGCAAACCAAACGTGGCAGAAACCGTGAAAGTCATCGAGCGACTTACCGCCGAACAGGATGCCATTCACCGTGGATGGGTCGAGAAGCAGAAGTGGCTGCAGCAGTGCGTTGAACTGCAGATCTTCAACCGCGAAGCCGACAAGATCGATGCCACCACCAAGGGCCATGAGGCGTTCCTGGAGTACGCCAACTTGGGAGTGAGTTCTCTGAGAAGCACTTGTGGTGCATGATGCTGATGAGGTGCTTGTTTTTTTTCAGAATTCATTAGACGAAGTCGAGGCAATATTCAAGCGCCACATCGACTTCGAGAAGAGCCTCATGGCACAGGACAAAATCCTCAAGGGTTTCTCGGACCACGCTGACAAGCTCATTGCCAACGATCACTACGACGCCAAATAGTAAGAGCTCATGGTCCCTTTATGATTCGCTTCCTAAGGTAACTCCTTTTCCTCCCCTGCAGCATCGATAACCGGAGAAACCAAGTGCTGGCCAAGCGGAAGGCCGTCAAGGACCGTGCTTTCGAACGCAAGCGGTCCCTGCAAGCTTCCAAGGACTTCCACAAGTTCTCCGCTGAAGCCGAGGACCTAGATGCCTGGCTGAAGGACAAAACGAAAATCGCCGGCGATGAAAGCTACCGGGATCTGTCGAACCTGCCAAGGAAACTGCAGAAACACAAGGCCTTCGAGAGGGAGCTCCGTGCCAACGAGGGTCAACTCAGGAACGTCAACAAGGACGCTGAGAACCTAGTTGCCACCAAGAACCGTGTCCCTGAAGTGCAGAATATGGTTGCGGATCTAAACAAGAAGTGGAAGGATCTGTTACTGATCTCTGAAGACAAGGGTGAGTCGTGGCTTGAAGGGGCCTTAAAGGAGGACACTGTTAAATGTTCTGTTTTCCTTTTACTACAGGTCGGAAATTGGAGCAAGCATTCCTTCAACGCGAGCATAACCGGGCCATTGAGGACGCCAAGAAGAAGGTCGATGAACTGGACAGCGCTCTGAAGAGCAAGGATGTCGGTCACGACCTGCGCAGCTGCAAGGACTTGATCAACAAACATCAAATCCTAGAGTCGGAGATCACACTGTGGGAGCAAAAGATCGAAGAGCTCGTGTCCTCGGGCGAGGAGATGGCTCACGAAGGTCACTTCAATGCCGCAAACATCAAGGACGAAACCAAAGACATCCAGAATCGTTTCAAACTGCTGAAGGATCCCATCAAGAAGCGTCGAGCTGAGCTTGAGGAGAGCTTGAACTACCACAAGTTCGTGTTCGAACTAGACGCCGAGTTGCAGTGGATAAACGAGCACATGCCGGCGGCAACGTCGAAAGAATTGGGACAAAACCTCCATCAAGCACAGTCCTTGTACAAGAAGCACAAGAAACTGGAGGCCGAGATCAAGGGCCATCAGCCAATGATCAATAGGGCCCTGCAATCGGGCGAGACGCTCATCGAGCAGAATCACCCCGAGAAGGAGAAGGTTAAGAGTTTGTGCGGCAAACTGGAGGCGGCATGGGGAGAGCTTGAAACCAACGCCAACGACAGGGCGAAGAAGCTGGAGATGTCGCTGAAGGCTCAGCAATACCTTTCCGAAGCGGCAGAGATCGAGTCCTGGTTGGGAGAAAAGAACAACGTCCTACGCTCCACCGACTACGGCAGAGACCGTGACTCGGCGACGAAACTGCTGACGAAACACAAGGCCATTGAACTGGAACTGGACACCTACTCGGGCATTGTCTCAGAGATGGGACACAATTGCGGCGCTATGGTCGCCGCCGGACATCCCGACGGCAAGATTTTGGCAGCCAAGCAGACGCTGATTGAGAAAATGCTGAAGAGTCTGCAGAAGTTGGCGACGCAGCGACAAATGCGTTTGATGGAGAGCCTCTACATGCACGAGTACTTCCTGGAGTCGGCTGAGGTTGAGCAATGGATTAAGGAACAAGATCAGGCCGCCTCTTCCGAGGATTACGGCCAGGACTACGAACACTTGCAGGTGAGTGTGCTCCGTGCAGACTTTCTTTCCAGCTGAGGTCTTACAGTTTTATCTTCTCTCCTGTAGCTCCTGCAAAACAAGTTCGACGACCTCAAGCATCGCGTAGAGGTAGGCTCTGATCGGGTCAACCAATGCGAGGTTTTGGCCAAGAAGCTCGTTGAGACCGAGAGCCCATACGCCCCGGATGTTGAGAAGCGCCAGGAGCAGCTGAGGTAAGTCGCCTAGTGGACGTAAATGAATTGCATTTGCTCACAGTCCTTGCTCTTGCAGATCCTCATGGGAGAACTTGTTGAAGCTCCTCAACCAACGCGAGCAGAAACTGCACGCAGCCGGAGAGATCCATCGCTTCCACCGCGACGTTGCCGAGGCGCTCTTCCGCATCCAAGACAAGAGTGCAGCCCTTTCCTCCGAACTGGGCAAGGATTTGAACTCAGCTCTAGCGCTGCTACGAAAGCACGAGGGCTTCGAGAACGACTTGGTGGCACTGGAGGCCCAACTCCAGGTTCTGGTGGAGGACTCAGTGCGGCTTCAAGCCAAGTATCCATCGAACGCAAGTGCAATCGACCAACAGCAAGAGAAAGTGGTGACCGCTTGGAATGAACTCAAGGAGAAGTCCCTGGCTCGTTCCGACAGACTGGCCGCAAGCTCCGATCTGCAATCATTCCTTACAGACGTGCGCGACATCATGTCATGGTCGTCGAATCTGAGGGCGGCTCTGCAAGCTGAAGAGCACGTCAGTGATGCTGCCGGAGCAACAGCCCTGAAAATCCAACACGATGCCATTTACGGAGAAATCGAGGCTCGTGAGGAGAAGTTCCGTCTGCTGAATGAGTTGAGCGACTCGATGGTTCAGACTGGACACTATGCAGCCGCCGAGGTGGAGGAGAAATGCTCGGCTATGCTTGACGAACGCCAGAAGCTGCACGCGGCCTGGAACAAAAAGAAAATCATGCTGGAACAGAAGATCGATCTGTTCTGCTTCCTTCGCGATGCGAAGCAGATCGATAATCTGTCCAGCTCCCAGCAGGCGGCGCTAACGAGCTCCGACTTCGGCCACACTGTGGAGGACGTGCAGAATCAAATCAAGAAGCACGATGAACTTGAGCGGGTCATCCAGACACAGGAGGACAAGGTGGCTCTGCTGCAAGACCACGGGCGCAAGCTGATCGAGCAGCGTCACTACGACAGCGCCAACATCCAAAGCATCCTTGCCGGAGTCCTGTCTCGCAGGCAACGGGTGAAGGACCTCTGTGAGATGCGCCGCTACAAGCTCGAGGACGCCCTGCTGTACGCACAGTTTGTTAGAGACTGCGCTGAAGCTGAATCCTGGATTTCGGAGAAGAAGAAGAAGATGGAAGCCGACGAAGCCAGCTACTCAGAGGTGTCCAATCTGGACGAGAAGATCAAGAAACTGCAGAAACACCAAGCATTCCAAGCCGAAATCTCCGCTAATCAAGGAAGGATCAAGGAAATTCAAGAAACTGGGCTGATCCTCATCGGGAAGAAGCACGAGTCGTCGCCGGAGATCAAGAAGGCTATCGAGAGTGTTGTCTCGGCCTGGAAGAGCCTGCTCGACGAGTTGGACAACCGCGGCAGGGGCTTGGAGGAAGCCCAAGACATACTGGAGTTCAACAACCAACTGGACAAAATCGAGGCATGGATTCGGGACAAGGAGATGATGATCCAAGCCAGCGACACTGGACGGGACTTGGAGCACTGCAACGCGCTGACGAGGAAGCTCGACGACGTTGACTCGGACATGAGGGTCGATGACCAACGGGTTAAGCACATCAACCAGCTGGCAGACAAGCTGATCCACCAAGGAGAAGTGCCAGCCGAAACGAAGAACATCGACGAGAGGAGGAACGACTTCAACAACCGCTGGAGGCGTCTCCAAGGTGCACTTGGCGCCTATCGCGCCCTGTTGGGCGGTGCGAATGAAATCCACGTCTTCAACCGGGACGTAGACGATACGTCGGACCGCATCGCTGAGAAGGCCCTGGCAATGAGCTCGGACGACACGGGCCGAGACTTGGCCGCCGTGGAGACACTGATCCGGCGGGAAGACGCCCTCGAGCGTGATATGACCGCTGTGAAGCAGAAGATCGGCGAACACGAACGCGACGCGATGGATCTTAAGAAGAAGTATCCCGACCGTCTACAGGACATCGATAAGAAGCTGGATGAACTCAAAAAGTCTTGGAACAACCTCCAGGATCTCAGCATCAAACATCGGGACGTACTCAATGACGCATACCTTGTGCATAAGTTCGTCTCTGAAGTTAAGGAGCTGGAATCCTGGGTGAATGACATCATCAAGAAAATGAATGCAGCTCAAGCGCCGATGACGATCACCGAGTGTGAGACTCAGCTGGAGCTGCATCAAGAGCGGAAGGCGGAAATCGATGGAAGGGATAAGGCGTTCGCAGAGCTCAAGAAACAGGGCGAAAGCTTGGCGAATGTGGGCAAGTCCAACGACGCCAAGCAGTACCTCAAGATCTTGGAGGATTTGCACAGGACCCTGCACGGCGCTTGGAACGATCGCGCCAAGAGGCTGCGAGAAGCCCACCAGCTGCAGCTGTTCAAGTCGCAAGTGGAGCAAGTCGAGAACTGGCTGGCCAACAAGGAGGCCTTCCTCAACAACGACGATCTGGGCGACTCCTACCAAGCCGTCGATCGGCTGATCAAGAAACACGACGCCTTCGAAAAGCTCCTCGAGTCCGACAATGTCGATGAGTTGGAGAAGTTTGCGAAGTCCATCCTCGAGAGCGACCCGGAAGACGCTGACATCATCCGTGACAAGTTGAATTACGTGCTCAAGCGCAAGCAGAAGCTGATCGCCCAGTCCCAGGAGCGCAGGTCCAAGCTGATTCAGTCCAAGCAGTTGCAAGAGTTCCTAAGGAGCCTGTACGAAATCGACCGCTGGCTGGTGCAGAAGCTGCAGATCGCGATTGACGAGAACTACCGCGAGCCCAGCAACCTGCAGAGCAAGATCCAGAAGCACATTGCATTCGACAGTGAGCTGGTTACGAATGGATCGCGCGTAAAGGACGTCATCTCGGAGGGAGAGGGTCTCATCAAGGACAATCACTATGCTAAGACGGAGATCGCTAAGCAGTTGGAAATGCTAGAAGCCGACTGGGCCAAGTTGACAAACGCGTCGAAGGAGAAGAAGGACAAACTGAACCAAGCGCATGAGGCGCTCACATTCAACCGCAGCATGGACGAGTTCAACAACTGGATGGACGAGGTCGAGTCTCATCTGTCAAGCGAAGACTACGGCAAGGACCTGGCAACAGTGAGCAACCTGATTAAGAAGCACGAACGCCTGGAATCGGATGTCAACCATCACAACGAGATCTGCGATCAAGTGAAGTTGACCGCCGAGAATTTCCTGCAGGCAGACCACTTCCTGAAGGACGAGATCCACGACCGCGCCACAGCGACCATCAAGCGATACAGAAGTCTGCACGAGCCGATCGCCATTAGGCGGGATAACCTCGAGGACTCACTGAACCTGCAGCAGTTCCTGCGCGACGCTGAGGATGAGTTGCAGTGGCTGACCGAGAAGGAAGCCATCGCCGGTTCCGCCGATCTTGGCACAAGCCTAATTGCTGTGCAAGTGCTTCAAAAGAAGCACCAAGGCTTGGAGGCCGAGATCTTGTCACAGGAGCCCCTGATTCTGTCCCTGCTGCAGCGTGGCCAACAAATGGTCAGGGAGGAGCACTTCGCGAGGGACCAGGTGAAGTCCAAGTGCGACCTGCTTCAGTCGAAGTTGGTGAACCTGCGCGACTTGGCCAGCATCCGCCGCCTGCGTTTGCTGGACGCCGTCGAAAGCCAAATGTTCTACGTGGAAGCCAACGAAGCGGAGGCCTGGATGAGGGAGAAGCGACCGATACTCGCCTCGCAAGACTACGGCCGAGACGAGGCGTCAGTCCAATCGCACATCAAGAAACTAGAGGTTCTTCAGCGCGAACTGCAGTCTTTCAACGCGTCAATCGAAAAGGTCAACACACTGGCAACCAACCTGACCGAACGCAACCACTTCGACAGCCAGAACATCAGCGCCAAGAATACCGCCGTGGGGGCACAATACCAGGAGCTGCTGAAGCTCTGCAGAGAGCGCGAGCTGCGTCTGGCCGAATGCAAGAAGCTGTTCGAGTTCCTGAGGGAAACCGAGGATCTGCACGAGTGGATTGGCGACCAAATGACAGTGACGGCGTGCGAGGACTACGGCGAGGATGTGGAGCACGTTGAGCAGCTGATCCTGGCCTTCGATTCGTTCATTTCCAATCTGACAGCCAACGAGGGCAGAGTTCAGGCGTGTCTTTCACGCGGCGAAGCCCTAATCAAAGAGAACAGTCCATACCGGTCGTCGATCAAGACCAAGCGCGACGAAACCAAGCAGCTGTGGGAGGAACTGAAGGATCTAGTCAACGCCCGTCAAGACGCCCTGGCTGGAGCGAAGCAGGTGCACGTGTACGACCGCGCTGCCGACGAAACGATTTCGCTGATAAACGAGAAGGAGTCATCGCTGATATCCGAGGACTACGGACAGGACTTGGAGAGTATCCAGGCCCTGAATCGCAAGCACGCTGTCTTCGTAGCAGAACTGTCGGCGGTCAAGGAGCAAGTGGACCAGGTCCTCAATGAGGCCTCGAAGCTGGGAGAAGTGTACCCAGATGCCAAGGAGCACATAGAAGTGAAGCGCGATGAAACCATTGAAGCATGGGCAGACCTCAAGGAGAAGACAGAACTCC
Organism: Eristalis tenax; assembly: GCA_905231855.2. Lineage (NCBI taxonomy): Eukaryota > Metazoa > Arthropoda > Insecta > Diptera > Syrphidae > Eristalis > Eristalis tenax. The sequence goes on along the minus strand of HG993126.1, from coordinate 15,676,682 downwards.
GCCGCGGAAAGCTCCAGCAGGCCGAACAGCTGCAGTCGTACTTCGACGAGTACCGCGAGCTGATCGCCTGGATCAACGAAATGCTGGCCAAGATTACCGCCCCCGAACTGGCCACAACTGTAGCCGGTGCGGAGGCCCTTTTGTCCAGCATCAAGGAGCACTCGGCTGAGATCCGTGCTCGCGACGAGACCTTCGTCAACTTTACAGAGAACGGCCAAAAACTGATCAGAGAAAAGCACTTCCTGGCACATGAGATCGATGAGAAGATACACGTTCTCCGCCAGCGCCACGACCTGCTCACCCTCACGCTGCAACAGCGAAAGGAAATATACGAACTCAACCTGGACACGAGAATGTTCCTCAAGGAAGCCGAGATCCTCGAGAACTGGATCACAAGCAGGGAGCCCTTGCTCAAGGACTCCAAGCTCGGCGACTCCATTCCCCAAGTCGAGGATCTCCTGCGCCGCCATCAGGATTTCGAGAAGACCGTCGCCGCGCAAGAGGACAAATTCAACGCAATCCGCCGCATCACACTCCTCGAGCAGCGCTTCAAGAAGCAGGTCGAAAACGAAAAGGTCGCCAAGCGAATGGAAAAGGAACGCCTCGAAAAGGAGCGCCTTGAAATGCTGAAGCAGAGGGAGCTGCAGCGTCTGAACGAAGAGCGCCGCCGCACCGAGAAGCAGAACGAAAACCGTGCCAATGGAGTTGCTGAGAAGACGCCCATCTTCTCGTCTCCCATGGTCACAGTGACCCAATCGCCTGTCAGCACTCCACTGCGGAGCCCCTTCGACGAAGAGTACTCATCGCCTAAGCCCGCCGAGAGCGTTGTCAGCCCCTCGGGTGTATTCGGAGACCGTCTGCGCCGCGGATCGGACACAAACATCAAGCGCGCCGAGAGCATGAAAGTACCACCGAAACAAGCCAAGCGAACGCCATCCTTCACGACCCGCCGCCGAGCACAGAGCTTCCGCAAGAACGGTGGCAAGGCCGAAGGCTTCCTGCCGCCAGTTGAAATCCAGGGCTCCCTCGAACGCAAGCACGGCCTGCAGTCGGGTGGAAAGAAAGCCCCAGTGCGATCATGGAAGCAGTTCCACACAGTGCTCTGTGGTCAGCTGCTGTGCTTCTTCAAGGACGAAAACGACTTCATTCAGCAGAAGACCGCCACCGCGCCCGTCAACATCCTCGGAGCCAAGTGCGAACGGGCGGAGGACTACACAAAGAAGAAGTACGTCTTCAGGCTGAGACTCCCCGACGGCTCGGAGTTCCTGTTCGAGGCGCCCACTCTGGACACAATGAACGACTGGATCCGCAAAATATCCTTCCACGCTGGTCTCCCGCCAAACCTACAACTCCTCAGCTACGATGAGTCCGTTAAGGTATGTCCCCCACGCCACTGGACACGGCCTACATGTACTCACTCACTCTTCTTCTTTTTAGCAATCAAACAGCTTCCCAGACATCAAGATCGCGAGCCAAATCGATTCGCCTGTAAGCTCGAGGACGTCATCGCCAGACTCACAGCGTCGCAGCAGACACGACTCCATCAACAGCAGTCTCTCCGGCAGCAGCTCGACAACACCCCAAATGAACTTCCTGCAGAAGCAGCTTCAGTATTCACAACAGCAACAGTATTCACAGCAAGCGAGTGTAAGTTGCATCTCCTTTGTGCATGTGGTGCGTATGAAATTGAAATGCGTTCTGGTCACTTTTCAGATACCTGTACACCAACCCGCGTCCCCCACAGGATCATACGGCTTCTCAGAACAAAAACCTCCAATTCCACCACGCGGTGCCCCGCCACCAGTGCCACACCGACAGAGCACCGACAATTTGGTAGTCATGAGGAATCGCAGTAGCGTCGGAAATGGTTTGTATTCACTTCGCACTTGCACAAGCATGTACGCATGGACTCTTATGCATTATTCATCATTCGCAGATGTAACTGATGCCAATTCAAACTACGGAAGTATGTCAAGATTATCCATGCAATCGACAACACTTCCTGCTGGCTTAGGTGGTATTCAAAATGGCTCAACCGAGGACGTCGTAGTGATTAAGAGGAACAGCGAGGGCAGGCATTCGGGTAAGCTGAGTTTGTTTTTTAATTCACTCCATAGGGATTACGCTTATGGTATTTTAATCATGAGCTGAAAATGCTTTGCTGAAGGGGTCCATCAAGACGGTGGATTATCATTCATCCTTCAGTTGGCCATGGTAAGGGATTATTGCGAAACAGGATAACATTGGGCCGCTAAGAGGGTCTTGTCGGTCCGCAATCGAACATCTGAAGGAAGTGTGCCTCAGTGTGCAGACAGTGTTGGGCTGTTTTAAGCAGATACCCCATGGATTGGGGATTTCAAGGAGGTGGGGCGAGGTTGGGCCCGGCTTTGAGTTTCTCGAATCGATTTGGGAACTATCTTGGCCGATGTATCGATGTTGCTGCTGATGCCCCTTTAGGCCGTCACAACAGTTTTGACGTACAGAGCACGTTGAAATGAATCAACTGGTTGTAGTCAGAGTTGTGTCTTACTTGGCAGACCTTTATGTCCAGGTTGAGTTCGTAGTTCGAGCAGGTCGTGGCGCTGGCGGAGAACGTGTATCTTCTCATCGATCTCATGTGGCAGGAAGTGCTTTTCTCTGATCAGCTTTTGGCCGTTCTCTGTGCAGTTGACGAAGGTCTCGTCGCGAGCTGTCTGCTGAGAAGTTTCAGTTTCAACTTGGGAGCGCAGTCCTCATCGCATTCAACGCCCGCCTCGGAAGTGGTGATGAATCGATTTAAGGGCCATTCATTTGAGCTCACTACGAATTGCGAACTTCGCAAACGCTGATACCTCATTCATATAGAGTCCTCTCTTTCTCAGACAGCAATGGGTACAAGCACACATTCATCGTGAATTTGTGGATTGCGTTCGCCTCTCTCGTGTGACTCGGCTGCGAACTGTCAATCGCAAAAAGAATGATTGATTCGTGGAGAAAAATTGAATTAGACTCGTTAAAGAGGATAAAACAAGAAGAATTAGTTTCTTCAGAAAAATGCATGAAATCTTTATTTGAATCGATAGTACGGTCCGTATAATTTAATGTTTGAAGATTATTTCATGCAAATGTTGACCTTGACTGCGCCTCAAATGGTCCATCCGCTTAGTCAATTTTGGCATACTCTTTCCAACATTTCGGCCGGTATCTCACGAATAAATGCTTCAATGTTGTCTTCCAATGCGTCAATTGAAGCGGACTTGTCTGTATAGACATGAGCTATAACATAGCCCCACAAAAAATAGTCTAAAGGCGTTAAATCGCACGATCTATGCGGCCAATTGACCGGTCCCGAACGTGAAATAAAATGTCCACCGAACTCGCCTCTCAATAAGTCCATTGTTGCGCGTGCTGTGTGGCATGTGGCACCGTCTTGTTGAAACCACATGTCATGCAAGTCAAGCTCTTGCATTTTGGGCAAAAAAAAGTTGGATATCATCTCACGGTAGCGCTCACCATTCACAGGTGCGTTACGATTCGCATCATCTTTGAAGAAGTACGGTCCAATGATGCCACCAGCCCATAAACCGCACCAAACTGTGACTTTTTCTGGATGCATTGGTAGCTCTTGCAATGCTTCTGGCTGATATTCACTCCAAAATCGACAATTCTGCTTATTTACGTACCCATTCAGCCAAAAATGAGCTTCGTCTAAACTGACCATAAAATGGAAGAAGCGCGCGATGAACTTTCTTAACAGAGCACGCATTTTGATAAAGTTTGTAAGACGATTCATGGTTAAATTATAGACCAAACTGAAGATGTTTGGAGGTGAAACAAAACACGAAACATGCGTCTGCTGTTTAAACCAGTGTTGCCAAAAAGATAATAGCTAAAAAATCACCCTTTATAACCTTCTGTTTATATTCGGTGGATATTGAGTGTTTCTGAATGTTCCCGTTCGCAGTTCGCGGCTCATATGAATGACACTTTATGCAGTAGTCCACGCATTTAATCTCTGGCGCTCATGGTCTCCACTGATAAATAGTCTGTTGTGCCGGACAAAGAAGAAGTGTGAACAGCACTGAGGTCAACAACTAACTGAGTCAACAGCGACCTCAGTCTCGTGAGGGGACGTCATCAGATGAGGCCAAATATTTCATTAGAAATCAGTTTTCTAGTCGAACTGGATTTTAAAGATGAACACGGTCTGCAATTTCGCAGGTTCCAAATTTTTGAAACACACGGTAACTTTTTTTCTCGAGGGATATCGAAGTGTGTGCATAGAGTGGAATTTAAGGCGCGAAATTCTAACCTAAATGTCGGACCACACGAAAGGAATGTTAGACGAAACGACAAGCCCGCTCTCAACCACCCAACAAATATCATGTTTGCTTGACATTTACCATTGCTAGCATCGCAGTGTCTTATTTGTGCCGTGTTAAGTGTAACAAACCGTGTGCCTGTGTAGAGATGATTTCAAGGCTGAAAGCCCGTCAAATGTAATCTGATTAACACAACCCAAGGGGAATAGTTCTTGAGAACTACAACACGGGAAATATGCATCCCACCTGACTGACCAATGTTTTGATTTATTTTTTTTCTCCTAACCCACCATCGTTGGTTTCCTTAAAAATTAGAATATGTTTTTTTTTTTGATTTTGAAATAATTTTATTAACAGAAAATCCACCACCATTACCAACAACAATGCCTCCACTAGGAGGACACCAAAGAATCAGTACATTCGGTACGAACCACAACAATCAGCAGAGTTACTCGCAAAGTTTCTCAACACCGAAGCGTGCGTCCGCACTATTGATACGATCTGAGGCGAATCAGAGATCAGAGAACAATACCACCGTCGGAGGAGGAACAACCAAGAGAACTGTTCAGACATCATTGTCCTTGGGTGGTGCCGATGGTAATGGCAACAATAATAATATCAATACAACAACTACAACAACGACAACAACCAGTCGAACAGTATGGCACTATTCGCCGGAAAATAATTCAGTAACAAATCCCAGCTACATGGGCATCAATACAACGGACGTCGCTGGTTAGCATTCCTCTTCTTCTTCCCTAATTTGTAACCTTTGTTTTGGATTGGATTGGATGTGGTGTGGTTTATTGTTTCTGATTTAATCTTTACAATCTCATCTTGGAATGATACTTTAAGTGGGAGAATGTTGATTGTTTCATTTTTTTTTGGTTTTGTTCGGTAGTTTGACTATAAATGTAACAATCTATGGCGGAGTGGACATTTGAAATCTTTTCTTAGAACTAGATCTTGCACGAGTCTTATTTTAAGCAGGAAATGCTCTACAGTGTGTCCATACGAATGTTGGTTGTGTGAGTGAATCTTGAGTTGGAAGCTCATTCACTTGAGGTTGGTGTCTCGATTTGCTTCAGTCGTTTGTTTTTGCACGAACTATGCGAGACACTTGGGAGAATGTATAAACTAGAAGGGCCACGTGGAGCGAAGAGCGACACCTGTCTTGAAAGGTATTCGAATGTAGACAGAAAGAGTGCAGTGGACGGCCGTAAGTTAGATGAGGCCTCAATCCACTTGGAGTACAGCGTCGGGAACAAAAGGCGCCGACTAGCGAATGGTCATCACAACTTTGGTCTGAAGAGACTTCCAATCCAAGTCGGACAACAGGAAGATGGAAGATCCACTAAGCAGTGGACGTCAATAGATCGGATGGAGCACATAGGCTGGGTGCGATGTGGCGATGTGGCAAATGAAGGCAGTTAGCAAATGAAGATGCTGACTATCGAATCGACATCACAGTCTTAAAAGTCTCCCGCTTCTATTACGGAAGACAGTCGAATCAGTGGACAGGCAGATGCACGATGGTGAGCATAATTGGTTGCGATCTCAATCCACTAAGTGGCAGCTGGGAGGAGAAGACGTTCGTCTCCGAATGGATACACCATATTCGGGTAAAAAACTCCTAATCCGGATGTTCGCTGCATCCACAGGGAGTATGAAGCATGTAAGTTGGAGCCAGTGAAGCACATAATCTGAGTGCAAATAGAAGGTGCTGCGTTAGCTAGCAAATAGACGCCCGTGCACAATCCAAGGCAATCTTGATTGTCGCAACATTGGAAGACCAACACACTTGGGGGCTCGTACAGCTGGCAGTAGACGGACCAAGGCTGCACTTAAAGAAGAACAACAACTATCAATCATCACACCAAATCTGTATGGATTATGAGTTGAAATTCCTGCTCTCTCTCTATCCACTGAAGTCATGCACATTTGTTGCTGTGGCAGTTGTTGTTTACCCAGACAAAGAAAGCACTCGTCATATGAGTTTCATCGCGAGACTATTGTCCTCAAGCAAACTAACACCCAGCTCTTGACAACATCCTTAAGAAGCCATAAAGTCCAACGAATATTCTTAAAGATTTAAATTCGACTTCAAGGACAAAGAACCTTCATTCCCTCAACGCCACCAGCGAATTCTCGGGAAGTGCTTCCAGACTTCTGCTCCACCTCGAGATGCCATTTCAAAACAGCTTTGCATGCGACTACAAACTAAACGCTCCCAGTTCCAATGCACCTCACCGGTACACCTTGTTGTCGTAAAGCACGTCCATTCGAAGGACTTGGGCAGCAGTGAAAGAAGCAACAAAATATCATGGCACACGTAGTCATCTGCAGGACAAAACAAAGAAATGCACAAAAAAATGAAAAAGAAAAAAAATGCAATCTCTGAAAAACTCATCCCTGGTTGGATGGAATAAGCTAGAACATCGCGTCTGCTCTCCGTCAATGGAGTACAGAACGGCGATTCATTTCACTGTCTGCATAGACATCGACATTCGAGAGCGACCACACTGTAGTCATTGTTAATTTGATGGAATTTTTTTCTTCACACTCAACCCAACAAATGCTTCTTTGATTTAACCAAACTTTTCTTTCAGGTCAATCGGTGAAATTGACCCGTTCATACCTTCGAACCAGCGCTCAAGGTATATTGGTCAACGACACCACCACCACCGCCGCCGCCGACATCATTAGAGAGCTTGAATAACCTTAGAATTAGAGTTTTTTTTAGAGGCTCCAGTTGAACGCCCCTCTAATCCTGTAGATGCTTGGAGATGTTGATTACCTTTTCTGCAGCTTTCTTTGGCTTCTTTTGTTACTAACTCTTAAACTACTCTCTTCTACTTTATTTTACATCCCCTGCATGCTACTCCCCCAAACACACACAAAAATAATGCCGCTTCTCCAAATTCAGAAGACTAATCGGTGAATATGCGTCTTTTCAGGATGGGGACAAAGCCGATTTGAAAACACACGACCGGTCTCATTGCAACCGGATTCAATTAACATCTCTCGGGTATCAGCCGAGAGCTCTAGCGAAAGTGAGGCACAATCGATTTCGTCCGTTTCCGGTGTGAAGGGCAGCAAAAGCAAAGAGGAACGCCGCAGTGGTATGTTCAGAATTTTCGGACGAAAGGATAAGGACAAGGACAAGTCAAGGAGAGCCAGTCAACCACCACAGTAATTTTTGTGAGCCATCCCTTGTCCGCACCCACACCACCCCGAACCCCGAGAACTAAGCCTCTCGTTGTTACTGCGTTACATTAGCTGCACCTTTGCAAATTGGAGTATAATTTATTTTCTTATCATTTCTCTTACGTTTCTTTGTTACAAGCGAGAAAAACGCAGTTAAGTCTACATGCAAAGTTAGTGTCATTATAATTATTATTATTATTTTTGTTAGGTGTTTAATGTGTGTTAAATGTTGGTCAGAACATACTGGACATGAGCGTCGCGTTGAATATTCAAAATATATATTTTTTAGTTTTCAGTCCTACAAGGGCGAAAATTATGTCGGTTTTAAGAGGAGAAAAGAAGCACTTTAGCAGAACACCCAGTCCCCAGTGGTTGAGGGCGTTCGATTGGGGAAAAACACAGTTCTTCTTTATATATATATATATATACATATTTCTTAATTTTTTACGTATAAATAATTCTATAAATAATATGAGAGGATTCTTTAAGTGTTAACTTCATTCGGAGAATGTTTACTCTAACCTGTGTATGTTTTTATTTTTCCTTGCGTTCTTTGTTTTGTTTTTAAAATAACTTTAAATTTATTAAAATTCATGTTTCCGTACGTAAGATATATTATTTTATAAAGTAATTATTATTTTTTTGTTTATATTTCTTATTTTTATTATTTAATAAAATATATGAATGGAAAATTTTAAATAATATATTTCAAAATAAATTTATCAAAAAGTGTTGTATTTTATTGGCTGTGTTTCTTATTTTCGATTTCCTGGTGATTAATGGGAGCGAGTGAAACTGGAAATAGACTTAAACTGGTTTTCAAGACGGCTCGCTAACTATTTCCATCGAGTGGTCCAGAATGGGCTCGATATTAGGCCTATTCACGAACGAACTAGTTCAAAAAACAGCTGTAACAAGTGAAATAGTTCACAATGTCACTTTATTTCAGCTCATGTTGTTCATTAGTTCACCAAACTCAGGTGTTCCATTCTCTGCGTACATCGAGTGGTCTAGAACGGGCTCAATATTAGGCCTATTCACGAACGAACTAGTTCAAAAAACAGCTGGAACAAGTGAACTAGTTCACAATGTCACTTTATTTCAGCCCATGTTGTTCATTAGTTCACCAAACTTGTGTGTTCCATTCTCTGCGTACATCGAGTGGTCTAGAAGGGGCTCAATATTAGGCCTATTCACGAACGAAATAGTTCAAATAAAAGCCCTAACAAGTGAACTAGTTCTCAATGTCACTTTATTTCAGCTCAAGTTGTTCATTAGTTCACCAAACTCAGGTATTCCATTCTCTGCGTACATCGAGTGGTCTAGAATGGGCTCAATATTAGGCCTATTCACGAACGAACTAGTTCAAATAAAAGCCCTAACAAGTGAACTAGTTCTCAATGTCACTTTATTTCAGCTCAAGTTGTTCATTAGTTCACCAAACTCAGGTATTCCATTCTCTGCGTACATCGAGTGGTCTAGAACGGGCTCAATATTAGGCCTATTCACGAACGAACTAGTTCAAAAAACAGCTGGAACAAGTGAACTAGTTCACAATGTCACTTTATTTCAGCCCATGTTGTTCATTAGTTCACCAAACTTGTGTGTTCCATTCTCTGCGTACATCGAGTGGTCTAGAAGGGGCTCAATATTAGGCCTATTCACGAACGAAATAGTTCAAATAAAAGCCCTAACAAGTGAACTAGTTCTCAATGTCACTTTATTTCAGCTCAAGTTGTTCATTAGTTCACCAAACTCAGGTATTCCATTCTCTGCGTACATCGAGTGGTCTAGAATGGGCTCAATATTAGGCCTATTCACGAACGAACTAGTTCAAATAAAAGCCCTAACAAGTGAACTAGTTCTCAATGTCACTTTATTTCAGCTCAAGTTGTTCATTAGTTCACCAAACTCAGGTATTCCATTCTCTGCGTACATCGAGTGGTCTAGAACGGGCTCAATATTAGGCCTATTCACGAACGAACTAGTTCAAAAAACAGCTCGAACAAGTGAACTAGTTCACAATGTCACTTTATTTCAGCCCATGTTGTTCATTAGTTCACCAAACTCAGGTGTTCCATTCTCTGCGTACATCGAGTGGTCTAGAACGGGCTCAATATTAGGCCTATTGACGAACGAACTAGTTTAAAAACCTGCTCCAACAAGTGAACTAGTTCACAATGTCACTTTATTTCAGCTTATTTTGTAAAGGATCAAACACTGTACTAGTGTACAACATTGAACTAAATGTACTAGAAGAACGAACTAGTTCAATAAATTGAACTAAACTGAACGCTCTCTGGAGTGAACTTCAAAGCACAAGCCTATAATCATCATCATCATCATCTGACCCACATGCTCCACTAAAGGGGTCGCGGGGGTAAACCACTCGCGACAGATCTCCAGGCAACTCGCCATCGACTCTATCTCATCCGGAGTTATGTTCGAGCGTAACCAGGCGAGTTTTTGCATTTGGTCCAACCACATCGTCCGCCTGCCTGATGGAATCACATTCAACGCCCGCCTTTGCCCTCAATAAATTCGTGGATTTATTTGGTTTGATTTATTTTCGGAGATAGCTTCGAGCATTGTTCTGGCATGCAATGGAAAGCAACCTTTGAAACATCAGAATAATTTTTAGCTTTCTGCATTCCAGAAGATTCTACGTCCCAGTTGAAGGCAGCAAGTCAACAGAGTGCAGCACCAAGGCAGGAGTTGCACAACGATCAAAGCTGTGACACAGTGAACTGCTGCTTATTTGCAGATGACTCGCTAACTTATGCCAGCTCGACGTCACCACAGATAGCCGCCCAAATGGTCGAAATCCAAACAGCGAACAAATTTGACTACTATACCTTACCTACCTCACCTTCGACATAGACCGTCAAAGGCATCACAGCAACAATAGGCTTTACGACCAAGCACGCATCATCCCCGTACACCCACCATACATGGTAACACTGTTCAGAAAGCAGCTACTAAACATCAACAGCCATCCTAACAAGGAAATCAGGAACCTGAAAAACACAATCCCCGGACAACGCTACCTCAACGCTTTAAATCTGCTAAATGAGCAGAACTTTCCAAAAACGTGGAACAACGAGCTGCACGGATTCTTCCAGGACAGCGATAGCAATCACAATCGAGGCTAAGTCGGCTAACACATCACCACCCCATCCCAAAAGGACCAACATGGACACACGGACTTTAACACCCGATGTAAGCACCAGCCATTGTAGGACATACAAAATTAACATTAAATTAATCAAAGTACATTAGTTGGGCCCCTATTGTTGAGCCAACGCCCTAACCTTTAATTTGTAAGTCTAGTTGTAAACTCAATTGTAAAAATAAAATGTTCAGAAATCGCTTTTTAAAACGCAACCTTTGGAATGTACCTTCTTATTCTCTCCTTTACAAATTTGTATTCACTTAGTCACTTTTTGTGACATTTGTCACTAGCACGAAGATCGTGTGTATGCCTTTAGGCACATTTCATGAGAAAATGAGATTTTGTCGTTTGCATTTTGTGGGTGACGAGGGAATGGACGGCGGGTAAATATGTAAATATTAACCAGAATTTTGTATTGATTGGAATAAATCGACTTTTAAAAGTGTTCACTTTTGGTGCTCAAATAACAACAAACCAACAATTTGAACGCCTGGTCGCCTACTAATAGAGGATAATCCCAAACACACCCAAAAATCCAATTTTTTAAAAACACGATACGCTTGCATTGTCGATTTAAAAAGTTTTCAACTAGCAATAATCGCACCTCGGTAGGTCCTCATTGGCTACGATATCGCCTCTGCGCAAAGCTATGCTTACATTATCCCTTTTCATGGGCTGTCATTGTCATCCAATACGAACGAGATCTGCACTAAAGACATCCCAAAATTACAAGAAATAGCAATTACAACCACCGTTTGGGAATTGATCCCACTTGAAGACACAAATCTGCAGCATGTGTTGCCAACTAGATGAATTCTTTTGAGTTTAGAATTTCATTGGTTTTTTGTCACCTCACTTGACAGATTTTGATGTGAGGTGTCAGAAAAATGCGAGGCGAAATTATTCACCTCGTCTAAGAGAATAGGGGGGATGGTGTCTGTTTTGTGAGGTGACAGAAAAATGCGAGGCGAGAATTTGTCACCTCGTCTAAGAGAATAGGGGGGATGTTGTCTGTTTTGTGAGGTGACAGAAAAATGCGAGGCGAGAATTTGTCACCTCGTCTAAGAGAATAGGGGGGATGGTGTCTGTTTTGTGAGGTGGCAGAAAAATGAGAGGCGAGAATTTGTCACCTCGTCTAAGAGAATAGGGGGGATAGTGTCTGTTTTATTATATTTTATTTATTTATCTGTAGCTCAATATTCAACAAAGACATATTTGTCGTACCTAAGTAGTGCAGCTCCAATACACAGATATGATACAATCCGACCGCAATGACCACATTTCTGAGTTTCGTTAAGTTTTGTTAAGTTTCGTTAAGTTTTGTTAAGTTTCGTTAAGTTTCGTTCACTTTTGCTTTCTTACGTGGGGATAGCGAAATGACTCGTTTTCAACATACGCACTTCATACTTAGTATTGGAAGGAATTGTGGGTAATGTGAAATTTGACAATGATTCTGGCTACATTTCCCTGAGTTCTGACATAAGCCTGAACCAGATATGGTTGGTCCTTAAATTATTATGTTTGCATATCGCTGCCTGGAATTTAAGACTCTTCAGTTGTTGCCAACAGTACTCCCATACAGAGCTACACGTGGTTCCGTGGTTTTACATCCGCAACCGACAAGAATAATCTCTTTTGGTCATAACATGAAGGCACTTCTCAATTGCAGAGGTGCTTATCGTTAGATACTTCCGTGAAAAAACGAAAATCCCCATGAAATGGTCCAGTTGTGAAAAACGTCATGCAGTGCTGTCAACGAACGGAACGTGCAATTATTGCCACACAAAAAGAGGAAAAGCCACACACCTCCGACGAAAAAAACGCACACGTTGTGCTGTACCAATGAACTGCTCCATGGAATCACACAAGGAATACACCACGGCTCACCAGGATGCCCAAGTTTGCTATGAGTTCCAAGCAAATTCAACCTTCAACGCCGAAATGTTTTTTTTGTCTACAATCAGTTTGCCCTAGGTTAACCCACCAGGAGCCCATCACCGTTTTCTAGGGCGATGGCAGAATAATTGCCACGGTAAATAAGGTAAAACAATTGTTTCCCTTCACGAATTCTGCCAATCAACTAATTCCCCTAGCAACAACATCCTCGAGCAGCTCCACACGAAACTGGCGGACACAAGTAATCCCTCCAAGAGGAAAGTTACAATTCAATTACTACAAAGGGGATGGACGACAGTTGTGCGGAATGCAGGTCGGCGACTTGTAACTATGTCAGTGGCTCCGTGATTTGACACGGAAGCAGATTCTACCAAGTAAACGTCCGATTGTCTTGTATCCTAATGGCATCTTAGCTCAACGAATGCGTCAGGTAATCGAATTAGGTGGCTCCCTTCAGCTTAATTACAATATGGTGAGTGTTCAATTAAGTACGGATGCTTGGTTTCCGGGTACACATCTGACTGGCCTCATTACCCACAGTCACAGCAGTCGTCTTCAATTGCACAAAAGATGCTGCACAGATCATCTACCCCAGCAGTTCATTGTTGAGTATAAACATTGACGATGATGCATAATGTAAATGCGGAGTCCATGACACAAGAGAAAGTCCTTTTAACCTAATTCCACTACACGATGTTAACCAATGCGTTGCGGAGCACATTACCCTCCACTTCAGTGTACTCCAAGTCCACAGCGTCTACACACATCGCATCGGAGTGGGCTGTAATACAATAAGGATATCCCCATGACATCGTTGCTGGCGCTGCTGCAGTCGTACGTCTATAGTTCTATAATGCCATTTAGATGTAGGGAATGCTAATTCCATGTCGAAAGTCCTCATCGTGGTGCGGTTAAGTAATATTGAGGATGTTTTAATATAAAATCCTCCAGCTGCAGGAGATGGAATTTGCTCATAACAAAGGCAGAGGAAAAACTTTGTTATAAGCCGGGATAAGGAGTCCATGAGGACGATTCATTTATTACTTTTTCTCTTTTTTGTGTCCCTCCCACCCGGCAGACAAGGCATATGTAGGATGACTGCGAGAATGGTTATCGCTTTACATATAAATTGAAGATGTCTTTCATAGTGAACGACAAAGGTGATACTCGCCGACGATGTAGATGTCGATGTCGCTCACAATGGGAGGTAATGATTTCAAATGTGATTTGATCTTTGATGTCGAACCGGTGCTGGCAGGAAGGGGCGGACTACCGTCGTTTAGAGGGATCTTTCAATGTAGACGATTTGCAATCGATTGGCGGTTAGTGGCAATTGAAGGATGTCAAACACCGTCGAGACTGGTGATAGTAATAATATGGAAGGAACTACAATCTGAAGTGGAAATGGGATTAGCTTCAACGCGCACTATGAGTGTTGTTCGCGGTGGTGTCGTGTGATACTTTGGTGACGACCCAAACCGCTCTTTCTAGCCAAGTGCACCCCTGTATATGGGAGAGCGGTGGACTCGTGAAAGTTGTTGGTGCCTTCAATTGAACCCAGTCATCTAGCGTAAGGCCGACCGCCTACCCACAACTCCACAACTCCGCAGCGAATTATGATAAATGACATTTAAATAAACAAGTGCTCCGCAATAACCCTAACATACTTTTAGGCTGTTGTTGGTTTGTACGGGAGCGCGGAAATAAACGTGGAACTCTTGAGTCCGTAGATCGATCTTAATGAAATAAACATAGAATAAACATAGAACATGTGCCACGACATCTTTTCGGGGTTCAAAAATGGTTAATGAAGCTCAAACGGATAACTCATTAACGGAAAAAAGTAAATATAAGAGTTCACTTTTTCGAAACAAGAATAGATTTATTGGCATTTACATGTACTGTACCGTCGTTTAGAGGGATCTTTCAATGTAGACGATTTGCAATCGATTGGCGGTTAGTGGCAATTGAAGGATGTCAAACACCGTCGAGACTGGTGATAGTAATAATATGGAAGGAACTACAATCTGAAGCGGAAACGGGATTAGCTTCAACGCGCACTATGAGTGTTGTTCGCGGTGGTGATACTTTGATGACGACTCAAACCGCTCTTTCTAGCCAGGTGCACCCCTGTATATGGGAGAGCGGTGGACTCGTGAAAGTTGTTGGTGCCTTCAATTGAACCCAGTCATCTAGCGTAAGGCCGACCGCCTACCCACAACTCCACAACTCCGCAGCGAATTATGATAAATGACATTTAAATAAACAAGTGCTCCGCAATAACCCTAACATACTTTTAGGCTGTTGTTGGTTTGTACGGGAGCGCGGAAATAAACGTGGAACTCTTGAGTCCGTAGATCGATCTTAATGAAATAAACATAGAATAAACATAGAACATGTGCCACGACATCTTTTCGGGGTTCAAAAATGGTTAATGAAGCTCAAACGGATAACTCATTAACGGAAAAAAGTAAATATAAGAGTTCACTTTTTCGAAACAAGAATAGATTTATTGGCATTTACATGTACTGTGCCTCAAATTTCATTAAGATCGGTCTACGGGTTCAAAAGTTACAGATTTATTATTTTGCAGAACTAGTATACGTCACAACGAAGCTTACAACCTTGTTGCCTGTGATTGATACAATTAACGTTATATCTAGAGCACGTTTGAAGCTTTTGAGATAAGCTAAGTCTTCTGTTGGAGCAGATTTTGTTTCTTACAGAGTTTTGTCTACATTCCAACAAAACAGAAACAACAAAAAAGCGCACTCTGCAGGTGTGCCTAATTAAGATCCCATTATGAGCAATTACATATCCCAGAGCTCTGTCGATAGATTAATTTTATTGTAAATGCATATTTCTTCTAAATAAGAAGTCCCAGTTGTGATCTTTCCAACCATTATTAGGCAAGAAATTATGACTTTTGTAACAAGACCAGAGTCACCTTGTTTTTTCTTTCTTTTAAATCTGATGCAACGAAACATATTTGAACATAACTCCAAAATATCTAAGAATATGCTGCTGATTTGTTTAGTGCGAGTTACTCGAAGCATTCGTTTATATAAGCCACTACTCGTAGCTTGGCGTGGATTTTCTTAAAACTCCAAGAGTATTCACCAAAATATGGCTCGCAACTTGAGTAAATATTTTGTTGACTTTGAGGGCTTGTGTAGGAAATATATGGAAAGGCCAATAACAACACAATAGGAGGCGTATATAATTGCTTTCAAAACATTGTAGTTCATTATTTGTTTAATATACATAAACTTAAATTAAATAATATACAAGTTAACACGACGCACTTGACCCTGAACACAGTGGAAGGTAATAGCCTGTACGGGCTGTTCAGGTGCAAACTTGTTCCCACGACAACTGAATGGAATTGCATCGCACTGGGATCATGTTACGTCGCTCCGTATACACGCGCATACCTGAAGATGATGAGTCTGTATACTGGGCGATGGGAACGGCGGCCATATGAAGCGAAGTCTAAGTTTTGACGTGGAAGAGTTCGGTCAAATAAACGAAGATTAGTAAGTCGGACCGTTGAGGGGCCGTTCAGCCTCCCCGTCCGCATTTTTTTTATGAATCCCCTTCAGGGATTTGTTAACTAACATCTTTGTATATAAAACGAGAGCAACGCCACGATCGGACAATCAGATCAACACACCGTCAACTGAAAATATGTATATATATGAAAAATCCACATGAACTACATTGCTACATATATCAAATCCTAGTGAGATTGAAATATATAATACGACCAAACGTATCCCTAACCTTGGTCCCAGTCTAGCATGGGCTTCCTCCCAAAAGTGCTCTCTAGTAGAACGGCGGCAAGCCATCACCGCTTCGTTTTCGAGGATACCAGAGCAAGTGAGCAAACCATCAATTTACTCTTGCGATTTAAAAATTTATTTGACAGGAGACTTACAAACTAAAGGTTAGGGCGTTGGCTCAACAATAGGGGCCCAGCTGATTTACTTTGTTTAATTTAATGTTTTTCTTATTACTGTCGGTTTATGTTAATTTTGTATGTCCTACAATGGCTGGTGCTTACATCGGGTGTTCAAGTCCGTGCGTCCATGGTGGTCCTTTTGGGAAGGGTGGATGTGTTAGCCGACTTAGCCTCGATGGTGATTGCTATCGCTGTCCTGGAAGAATCCATGCAGCTCGTTGTTCGACGTCGTTGGAAAGTTCTGCTCATTTAGCAGATTTAACGCGTTGAGGTAGCGTTGTCCGGGGATTGTGTTTTTCAGGTTCCTGATTTCCTTGTTAGGATGGCTGTTGATGTTTAGTAGCTGCTTTCTGAACAGTGTTACCATGTATGGTGGGTGTATGGGGATGGTGGGTGTATGGGGATGATGCGTGCTTGGTCGTAAAGCCTATTGTTGCTGTGGTGCCTTTGGCGGTCTATGTCGAAGGTGAGGTAGGTAAGGTATAGTAGTCAAATTTGTTCGCTGTTTAGATTTCGACCCTTTGCGCGGCTATCTGTGGTGACGTCGAGCTGGCATAAGTTAGGATGCAGTTCACTGTGTCGGTTGAATGTGGTTGATCAGCCGTGTAGATGTTCAAAAGCCACGATCCCAGCTTTGATCGTTGTGCTCCACTCTGTTGACTTGCTGCCTTCAACTGAGACGTAGAACCTTCTGGAATGTAGAAAGCTATAAATTATTCTGATAAAGTTGGGGGGAATCCCATCTGGTTCAGCTTGTAGATGAGTCCCTCAATCCAGACCGTATCGAAGGCATTTTCTACGTCCAGGAAGCAGGCGACGGTGACCTCGTTATTGTTCAGTGCACCTACAGCATCGTGGTGGAACTTCATTAGAGGACGTAGCGTTGAATGTTTTTCCCGAAATCCGTACTGAATATCCGGAATGATGTTTAGGTCGGTAGATCATCGCTTTAGTTTTCACACTACCAGGTCCTCCAGGATCTTGCTTATATTGCTCAAGAGCGATATAGGTCTGTATCCTGAAACACGGGCAGCGTTCCCCTTTTTTGGTATTGCCACAATTTTTGCTATTTTCCACTTGCTAGGAAAGTAGCAATTCTTGATGCAATTGTTCATGATGATTGATGAATTCGGAGTATTGTCAGCCCCGGCTGCTTTCCTCGTTGGGCTACGTTGAATAATTCCCGCAATTTCTTCGGCCATTGTGAGGTCATCATTTCCTGTCTGTCAGCTAGGTAGGTGGCTAGGTGATGTCTGATGCGGATGAATTCTAGAGTGCACTGACGTAGGTGTTGGCTTCTGTGACAAATTCTGTGTCATCGGGCGGTGATGGTTGGAAGGATGAAAAGGCTGCTGCTTTCTCCACCGGCGTGCTTACGTCTGGTTCGGGGGATTTGTCGGATGCTGGCCACTTCTGAGCGATTGCTTCCATCGGGTCCGAATGGAGAGTTTTGCCGTTGCAGACCGGCTCATAGTAGATGATTCCCCCCCAATCCCTCCAATCCCTCCAATCACACATCAACCCTTTCTGGTCGGCAATCAAGGCTTGGTGACCGTTTGCGCCGATTCACCACGATTTGTCCACTACCGTTCTTGCTTGACGTTGTTGTAAGTGATTCACAACTCGTCTTCAGTCACCATCTGCTTCAAGAGTGGGTCGATGTTGTTGTGGTTCGAATCTGGAAATTGGGCGTTAATTTGTGTGTTACCCATATATCGAGCTTCTTTTTGTTCCAAATGGGATTTTTTGTGTAAGGTTAATCGAAACAATTTCTACATGGCCGTCGATGATGACGATCGCGATGCATTCGACGCACTTTAGTCAAAAACTACCTTCGGTACTATATCCACGTGCAGTAATCCTCGAGTTCTTGGCAATGTCATCTACTTCACTTGCCTTCCTCGGTCCTTCAGAAACCAGATTTGGTAGTTTTATTGTAGTTAGGAGATGGACGAGACAATGAAGTGATTCATGGAACACAGGGAACCGTGAATACGGCGTGTGCTGGCAATAAATCGTAGGCCGATAAAATGGGTTTAGCGGTGAATGAGGGCAAACAAATTATGCCTTCTGTCTAGGCTCCAGAGACCACATTTTTGAGGAATAACTTCTGCGTTTAATCGTACTGTTTGCGGTGATGGCATTCGGAGAAGATGATTCAACCACAAACTGTATGAGCTGTACAGCGGCATGAGATTAGTCAGGGGTCTACTCCTGTGGAACAAAGGGCTAGGGAAAACAACAAACGGCGGAAGGTACTTCAGATGAGAGACGGAATTGGAAGATTTGAAGAGTTGCACAATTTCATTCTAGCATTCTTTGTGCAGTCGTTCTTTATGTGCGTAGCCCTCTTCTAAAATAGAACACTTTAAGTAGTTTGAGGGATATTTGACATCGAGGTCAACATCGATGACTGCACATCGATGGTCGATAATAATCGAATTCAGAACATAGATGTTTGTTAACATCGATGTTCTAAAATGTATTTATATAAAGTCGAGCAGAAGGCTAACAAAATGGTGTAATAAAAACCAGTATACATAGAGTAAGTGGGAAATATGGCCCCCTCTTAGCATTTATCCAAATAAAACCATCAATTTATCATTAAAATCTATTTACTTTCACTCTTAATTGTATATAACTTAATTCGTGCGGTTCGCTAAGAGATGGCGTAACTTGTATTATTCCATTGGAACATGCGTTGGAAAGCTACTGTCGTTGTACCTCATTTTAGTATATGTCATTCATTTGAAGTGAAAACAACAATCTTTTCTTTTTTCACTCAAATGCTTTGAATAATACTATTGTACTTCTTCTTCTTCTTTGTTTGGCGCTACAGTCCGGGGGGGGGGGGCCTGGGCCTCAACCAACAAGCCTCTCCAGCCAGCACGATCTTTCGCCAGCTGCCTCCAGTTGTGCACACCAAGTTGGTTGAGGTCCTTCTCCACTTGTGTGCGCCATCTTGTTCTAGGGCGCCCTCTTATGCGTTGTCCCAAAGGCTCGGAATCGAAGACTCTTCGGGCCGGAGCTGTGGTGTCAATCCGCTCTACGTGACCTAGCCATCTTAAGCGTTGGATCCGAAGACGCTTAACTAGGTGCATGCCGTTGTACAGCTCGTACAGTTCGTGGTTGAATCTCCTTCTCCAGACGCCATCAATACAAACAGGACCAAAGATCGCACGCAAAACTTTTCTCTCAAAACGAACAAGAGCTTCTTCATCCGCTTTCAATAGCGTCCATGTCTCTGCGCCGTAGAGCACGACGGGGATGATTAGGGTGTTATATAAAGTCAAGTTGGTGTTTCGAGAGATGGCTCTGTTACTCAATTGCCTCTTGAGCCCAAAGAAACAGCGATTGGCAAGAGTAATTCTGCGCTTGATCTCGGTACTGGTGTTATTGTCCCTGTTTACTGCAGAGCCAAGATAGACGAAGTCCTTGACTACCTCAAAGTTTCTGCTGCCCATTATGACGCTCTGTCCGAGGCGTCGATGTTGTGCGTCCTTTCGTGATGACAGCATGTACTTTGTTTTGCCCTGATTAACTGCCAAACCCATTTTAGCCGCTTCCGCTTCCATGCCAGCAAAAGCCTCATTGACAGCTCGCTGTGTTCGTCCAATCACGTCAATGTCGTCCGCGTAGGCAAGCAGTTGAACGGACTTTTGGAAGATCGTGCCTCTGGTGTTGACATTTGAGTTTCGCACGATCTTCTCAAGTATGATATTGAAGAAATCACATGACTATTGTACATAGTTTTCTTAAATAAACGTTCAAATTTTGAAAAAAAGTATAGTTATAGACCAAGTTATAGACCCAATAAATTCCAAGGGAAAGTGCAACATTTGAACTAGGGGTAGAGCTCTTAAAGTTGCAAAAAATAGCCGTTTCTTCGTAATAAACGGTGATTTTTTAAAAGCTATGGGAAAGATTTTCAAAAAAAAAAAACACATAAAATTCAGAAAAATGCATGAAATCTTTATTTGAATCGATAGTACGGTGCATATAATTTAATGTTTGAAGATTACTTCATGCAAATGTTGACGTTGACTGCGCCTCAAATGGTCCATCCGCTTAGTCCAATTTTGGCATACTCCTTCCAACATTTCGGCCGGTATCTCACGAATAAATGCTTCAATGTTGTCTTCCAATGCGTCAATTGAAGCGAGCTTGTCTGTATAGACATGAGCTTTAACATAGCCCCACAGAAAATAGTCTAAAGGCGTTAAATCGCACGATCTAGGCGGTCGAACGTGAAATAAAATGTCCACCGAACTCGCCTCTCAATAAGTCCATTGTTGCGCGTGCTGTGTGACATGTGGCACCGTCTTGTTGAAACCACATGTCACGCAAGTCAAGCTCTTGCATTTTGGGCAAAAAAAAGTTGGATATCATCTCACGGTAGCGCTCACCATTCACAGTTACGTTACGATACGCATCATCTTTGAAGAAGTACGGTCCAATGATGCCACCAGCCCATAAACCGCAGCAAACTGTGACTTTTTCTGGATGCATTGGTAGCTCTTGCAATGCTTCTGGCTGATATTCACTCAAAAATCGACAATTCTGCTTATTTACGTACCCATTGAGCCAAAAATGAGCTTCGTCGCTGAACACATGTGAACAGGCTACTAACAACTGGCAGTAGGCCGACTATGTCGTGAAGACGTTTAGTCATGGTTTTGTTGGAATATGAACAAATCAAATTTTTAAAACAAAGCCGCATGAATTAAGTTATATACCAAAACTTTCTGTCTATTGACTGCAAGAATAATATTTTTAACAGAAGCTTCGCCTGCAGTCCATTGCGATGATGAGACAGCGGCAGTCCAGCTTTTGAGAAAAATCTCTCAGCGGCCTTGCAATTTTTAAAGCTTAGGATAGGTACTACCAATTGTGTTATTCCATGTTTCCAATGGTTCCCGTTTGAAATGGTTCCCGTTTAAACCAGAAGAGGATTTTGCAGATAATAATTTAACTCTGATGGTAGAACTGTTTCCGTCTGAGTTGGTGCTCTTTTTTTAATTTATAATGTTCACTCTATAGATCAAATTTACGATGTTCGCCTTCACGTGGTGGTGGTTCGACATTCAATAGCATACCCTTGATGGTTTTGATTTCATTAGAACATGCTAACAAAGTTAATTCTGGAAGTGCAGGCTTTTTAATCCACGGTCAAGAAATGTTGATACAGCTAGACTGTTAATATGTTCAGTTGGTAGTGAGCGGGTCTCATTGCATACTCGGAAAAACCAATTTTGTTCCCAGAATTAAGACGAAACCATCCAAGAACTGTCCAGATTAATGTAGTTTTGTTCCATGCACAGGCGTATTTCACAATATTTCTGACAAAATGCCTATGTACATGATTGTGATGAATTCCTGATACAGTTGTTCAGGAAATTATTGAAAATCCTCAATAACGAGGTTTTTTTGGCCAACACCGAAGGCCGATGTTTCGTTCTTCACATCGATTATTCGATGTTTTACAAACTCAGACATCGATGCTAAAACAGCGGAATCCAGTCACTTAACATCGATGTTCATATAACATCGAACATCCCAACTCTGTTCATAAAAACCCATTTTCTCATTACACCTGAGATTAGCTAAATAAGGTCTTCCAGCAATAAATCTATGAGTTCCAAGGTCTACGTGCGTGGAAAATGTTGCATTTGCAAGAAGTGTCAAAAAATGTTAAGTATACGCCACCAAATTAATTAACAAAAAATATTAAGCTTCCCTACCGAATCCAAATTAGAATGCCGAGTGTCGTACCCAGCGCACAATTTTCCAAGAAATCAATGAACGCAAGAGGACGCAGAGGGAAACAATGTTGCTTAAGCCCAAGCGATTATAAGTTTCGAAATTATTCCCACTTTTCGATGTTCCATTAAATTAAGGGAACAACTGAAATATCTTAAGCTCTACCTGCTGCCCCAAGGGTAGAAGTCCATTCAAACTTGTGTCATTTTACGAAAGTTTTTGCGACTCATCTAATCTCATTACATGATGAATGTCTCCATAGCATGACCGGTAACGCTTGGCAAGCATTTAAACAAAAAATAAAAGCCCATCCAAGTACACCCACTCCTGGAGCTCCGCAGTTTAATCATTTTGTTCCTCAAAATTATTCCTACCAAGAACTTACAAATACCCTCAAATGAATCACCATTCTGAGACGCTCTCGGAGTCCACCCGGAGTCCACCCCGAGTACACCCTTTCCATCAGTAACAATAAATCTTTATCTTATCGTAAATTTTTAAATATCCTTGCGGCCAATTGCTCCATCCAGTCCCTCAGATTTGGACTCGTCGGACGCAAATCCCGTCACTTTGGCAGCATTAAATTTATCACTTCTCTCTACGTGTCTCCCTCTCTCTCCCTAGGACAGATCCTGTCGATATTCATGTGAATGATAAATCTCTGTACACGCGTCTGAGTCGTTGTGGATACTCCCAGCCCAAGCCGCCCATCGTCAGGTGAATCAAAGCACGTGAATCGTACTCGTACACACCTTTTTCTGCCCGCCCAAACTGCCATCGGGAACAATCCCTGAGGGGTTGAGAGACAGTTGAGTTTACACAGAATGTCTGGCGACACACAAATGCAGGGACCCCCTCCCCCTCGGGCCATCACTGAGACGACTCTCCACAACACAATACATGCACAAGAGGACCGATAAAATGTGTAAAGGAGGACATTTCGCACAAATTTTTATGGCTGCCTACCCTCGCGCTCGGTGTTCAATCTGTGTGCGCCTACATTGCTTTGTTTGAAGCGAAGAAACGATGTCCTTTTTTTTCTTTCGCTTTTATGGGAAACAAAAATCTCTGCGCGTGCTTGGGATGGTATACACAAACGGCGAGCACTCTCCTACACGCACACAGACGCTCAGCAGAGAGGACCTGAGAGAGAGAGAGCATGTGTGTTTGAGGCCAACTACCACCAACGCAGATTTGGGTTGAAAGTCCTTTCTCCTTAGCAAGCAACTGTCGAAACCATCATTACTGTGATAGCGTGCGTTGCGATAAGACCGATTCGGTTGGTGTTTCCATTTATTTTGTACCACTCATCCAAACTATAAACAGTTTTACTATTTTCTGTTTGTTCCCCTTTCATTGAGTCGTTCACAGAGCCCAGTGAAAAGGATATACGTGCTTGCGTGTGCTCTACGTTGGGTTCCTGTGGCCGGTGTGTGGTGTTAACTCACTTGCAAGTGAGCAATTAGAGCCTTTGAGCTGGGAAATGCTAAATTGTTTATCCCATCGTGCTTCCGTGTGCTTCTGGAGCTTGTAAGTGGGGAAAGGAGAGAAAAAAAGGGAAATCCCGAGCAAAGAAAATAAAAGAAAATTGCTGAATCCTTTGGGGAGAGGCTTGTACAAATTGTTGAATGCTTGTGAAAAAGTGATTTTTTGTTGTTGTTGTGATTTCTCGTGTCCTCCCTAATGAGTGAGAAAGTCGGGAGAAGCGGATGTGAAAAAAGCGCGAAAGTTAAGGGTAGCCACACATAAACCACAGGCGTTGGACGTTTTTCAGCTTTTCCCCCAAAGGGGACGCTGATGGATTCACTTGGACAAAGTAAAAGGTAAGTCCTGCAGATAATCAATGAGACTGTGCGCAGAGGAAGGGAGTGGCGGGCGGTGGTAGGATCCAAGTAAGTCCGTGACCACCCTTCGTAACTTATTGCCACTAATTCGAGGGCGGATCAGGCCAATAAATATGAATTCCCGTCAGGCAAACAGTATTTCCAGCAGGAAATGACTCAGACCAAGGGCATGAAATTGGCCTTATCCCGATAGTAACTGTCTAACCGAATCGGTGGTGGATACTTGCTAGGAAAGAACTTCTCCTTCCTTCGTCTGCCGTCCTCAAGCTCGTGCCCGAGTCACAGGCAACGGTGAACGATTGCAGTGACACTTAAAAGTTTTTGGGCACCTAATGAGTAAAGTTTGCCGTTTAAGTTGTGCCGGGCATGATGTTTCTGCTTTGATACCGGTGTCAGTGATGGATACAAGATGTGAAGACTTTGCACGCTCTTGCATGTCATTTTGCCCCTGCAGCGGAGTTTTTAAAGTTCATTTCAAGCCCGAACAGCTGGGCATGTGTGTGTGAAAGTGCGCTGCATAGTGCAGTCAACTTTTAATGGAGTGGTGGCGAGAAATTCTGAAAAACCAACGCACGTGTTTTGAGAGTAAACTTAAAAAGCGGAATTCATAATTTGCCTGAAAGTTGCATCCACAATCCATCGGAGGACGAGGAATAGTTTCGCTTTGTGGATGTAGCAGATGTCGGAACGTGGAGCGTCTGTTTTTCTTTGTCTACTCCGTAGCTGTGGGCAGCTTTGAGGAGTTTCAGAAGACAAAGGAAGTTGAGTTAATTAATATTCGATCCAATTGAAGGAGCTCTTAAAGTGGGATGCAGTCGGTTGGGATATTTTGATCCGGGCGTTTGACTTTCGTCTATTTGTCGCCGATTGCTTCGATCACGGCACATTTGGAAAGCGCAACAATGTCGATGTCATATGGAAACCCACGATTTGAACAGATTTTTGAAGGAAAGTGTCGGACCAATGGAAAGTCGTCCGAACATTTGACATACCATGAAACTTCTACAGCGCACTGGAGCGGGAACATCATGATTGTCCACTATGCAGGGGTGCCCGTTCTAGAGGGGTAACCCAAATTGTTTGTGGAAATTGACGGACAAAATTCAAAATTTGCGTCACATCGATTCTACTTCTTCGCTTCACTTACTTAACATTCCTCTCCAGCCGGCCAGAACTCTCGCCAGCTGCCTCCAGTTCCGCACACCAAGTCCGCTGACGTCGCTTCGACTTGTGCGTGTCACAGTGTATGTAGCCGTCTTTTATTGCGTTGTCACAGGCTCAAGGTCGACGATTCTTCGGGCCGGAGCTAAGTTGTCAATGAGTTCTTACCTATGGAAACATGGTTACATGGCTAGACTCATGTGGCTGTACAGCCCATACAGTTTGTGGTGGAACCATCTTCTCCAAATGCCATCAATGCAGACAGGACCAAGATCACGGGCAGAACTCGAAAATACCAAGAGCCTCTTCATCCGCTTTGGATATAGTCCATGCCTCTGCGCCGTAAAGGAGGACGCGGATGATCAAGGTCTTATACAGAGTCAGCTTAGTCTTCCGAGAGAGGGATCTGTTACTCAATTGCCTTTTGAGCCTCAAAAAAACAGCGGTTGGCAAGACTTATTTTCCGTTTGACCTCAGTACTGGTGTTGTTTTTTGAATGTTTACCGCGGAGCCGAGGTAGACGAAGTCTTCCACTACCATGAAGTTATAGCTGCCTATGATGACGTTCTGGCCGAGTAGTCGATGTTATGCATCCTTCCTCGATGACAGCATATATTTGTTTTTACCTCGTTTACCGCCTGACCCTCTTCATGCTGTTTCCATTTCGATGCCAATCACGTCAATGTCGTCTGCGTACGCCAGCACTTGTATGGAATTTTGGAAGATCGTGCCGCTTGTGTTGGCGAGTGAGTTCTGCAAGACCTTCTCAAGAACGATGTCACAAGACAGCGCGTCGCCTCGTCTAAAATATTTCTTGATATTGAAAGTGTTGGTAAGTACGTTTCCGACTTTGATGGAGCAGCGAGAGTTCTCCATCGTCATCCTGCACAATCTGCCGACTTTGGCAGAAATATCAGAACTAGACACGACGTTGGTGGTCAGTAGTGGACTTCCCCGACTTGAAACCGCACCCATAAGGACCTATCAGGTTATTGGCGAATGGGTTCAGGCGCCCACACAAAACGGCAGAGAAGATCTTACAAGCCACGAAAGGAGACTTATTCCTCGGCAGTTGACGGGGTCTCCTTTCTAGTGTCACACCGCACATCGAGACACAATAAGTTTGTAAAAGCAGAGTGCTCCTGTCTACAGACGCGGGGTGTTCTAAAGGTTACACATTACACATAAATTGTTCCATCTCATCCATGTTTTAATTTCGAGTGTCAGTTAGAAATGCATGTCCGTGTCCGCTATAGAGAGGGTCTGTTGTAAAGGGACTTGAAAAAAAAAGACATTAGTCCCTCTGGACAAGGAATTTATTACCTAGTGACCAAATTTGAGTCTAATTTTTCCCTACTGGATGCTGCCGTGCCAGTGAGACAAAGGGTTGGTCGAAGTCCAGATATTGCTGCCGTACAAGAGATCCTAGCAAACGAAACAAAGCAATCGATTCCACGGCTTTATCTAGAATTGGACATTGCTAAGATCACACTGGGCCACACGGCTTGGACCTTTATAAGATTGAACTCAAGCATTAAAGCCACTCAAGCATATGAAGCGACGTTTGGTCTCGGATTGGGGTCAAGAATTATTGGGAAAAGACTGTAAGAAGACATTGGGCCGTTTCTTTTTCGTTTAACACTATGACCGCCGCATTACAGTCAATGAAGATCTCTACAGACTCGGGTTTTCTATGTTACGTTTGTGGTAAATTGCATGACTTGATATGTAGATGGCGCCACAAGCTACTCAGCGGGTGTGACAATCGACTTTTTCAAGACTCAATTCGTTTAATGGGTTATATCTAGAGATAGTGTCACAGATTGTCCACCTGAATCGATTTAACACCTCTACACATTGCTTATGGAGCTAGGTTAGGGTAGGGGTAGAAAAAGGGGCTACCAATGATTGATATGATTCACCAGCCCACTTAGACCATGTTGGTCCACAGTGATGGTTCCGTTAATTTGATCCCAACGGCAAATGGTGACTGGAACAGGTTTGAAAATCAGACAGAAACGTATTGACTTTGATTTGACTTGGATTCGAACCGGGGACTACCAACCAGAGGCAGGCACTTAATCAACGGCGCCATCCAGTCGTCTTTATTTATGGAGTTACGTTAATTTAAAAACTCCTTGGTCTGCGCCGCGTCATTAGAGGAGCAGACGATTCCAGCGAAATCATCGAAAATTGCATTCAAGGAATTAATGGCTTAACTGAGTGCAGGCTCAGTCGGTGAAAATGGCGCCCAACGCACGGAAAATCGGTTGAACGCACATGCCCGTGGTTTTCTTTCTTACTTATTTTTGAGGCCACCGATGGAGATCCTGAGACTGTGTCATAGGACATTTTGAAAAACGCATTGCAATGACAACCATTCGAAAACACAAAGAAAAAAGGTTATGACAATGCAAACTCCAAAACGCATTGTGAACAATTCTACTGCGCAAACAGAAGTAAACTGAGAATCGGCAAATGTCATGCAAATGATGCCTGTTTTGTATTCAAACTTACTTTGCTTAATTACATTTGAATCACTGTGTTTCCAGTGCGATTCGCGATTATTTCACGCCCTTAGCTTCACTCCATCGTTGAAGGTTCCTGGGCAATCTTCTTTCAGTCATAAAGATTAAGCTGCCCTGCGTCCGCGATAACTTGGACTTTAGCTGAGATTCGGTCTTCCTCTCCTTCTCTCACCGGGAGGCTTGAATTCGAAGACCATCTTCTCTGGGACATTAGGGTTTGCGCGCTATTTCTGACCTACCCAGAGTAGTCGACGGGGCACTCCTCTTTCAGTCATAAAGGTCAAGCTGCCCTGCGTCCGCGATAACTTGGACTTTAGCTGAGATTCGGTCTTGCTCTTCTTCTCTCACCGGGAGGCTTGAATTCAAAGACCATCTTCGCTGGGACATTCGGGTTAGTGCTCTCGTTTTGACCTACCCAGAGAAGTCGACGGTTTTTTGTCTTCCTAACTGGTACAGCTCGAAGAGTTCTCCTTCTAAATTCGACACAGGTCTTTTCTTTCGATGTCAACAAGACTCAGCTCTGTTTGTGTTGATCATCCTACTCTTTCGGTTAAATAAGTGTTTTGTAGTGCATGATGTTCATTCCTTCGAGTCAAGAGTTGTTTCGAAAAACCGAAGTAACATCGATTGCCAAGGGTGATTCCACATCGGATCTCCACGAAGATGTGAACCGCGGTCATATGAACGACGTCATAGTACATTTCATCGCACACCTGGAGTATGGCCAGAACTCCCAAGCCCCATCCCGATCGGTTTGAAGTTCAGAGCAAAAGACAGCCTCGATGGTAACCAAACAGATTGAGAATCTCCATTTAGGACAATTTCAAATTGAAATGGAACAATCGAAGCAGTCAAATCCAATTTATCAATGTCTACGGGAAATGTTAAAACCATGCACGTGAAGGTAGACAAACGTCACAAATTGAAGCTCCTGCATTAGAGATTACAAGAGTCCGTCCGTCAGTGAGGTGACATCAATCATCTCAAATGCATTTCTTTGCATTGCATCATCCATCCCATTCCAAATTCGCATCAGCTAATGTGACTCGGGAAAGAACACGAGGACAATTTGAAACCGTCCTAATGGAACGGAGGATTGCATTTGATATGTTTGCACAAAGATACTCATTCCGCATTGCACTTTGATGTGAGGCACTCGAGTACGGGTTCTTGCCGCACATTCGTTCATGTGTACTAACATTGCTCCCAAGGACCGTTTTTGATCGATGGAGCTGCGGTCATGAATTGCCCAACGAAATCTGCATGAGGGTTTGAATAAGATAGGGTTTCCAATTACCGTACAAATTGGAAATGGCTTATTGCCTCAAGAGAAAGTGAGAGCGCTGATCAACGCCGAAGGGCACAACCAGAGTTCACTTAAGCTTATGTCAGAAATAAACGATAAGTAGCCAGATTCAAGCTGCACTTAGAACTCCTTCTGTGGACCCAACACTTCGTCTCGACTGGACATGAACCACGCCCTGTTCATGAACATGGTGTCAACAAATCTAGTGGAGGCACAAAAATATGTCCAGTGGAGACGTTGTGTAAGGAAATTTCTGATGCCTGAGACATTTAAACACGGGGAGAGGTTGATGTATGCCCCACTCGAACGAAACTTGACGAAACCCATCGAAACGAAGCGTTTATTGTAGTCGTAATTTCTGGATTTTGTTATTTTATTTGAGTTGACTTAAGTCTATTATGGTGGCTCCACAAAACTAACTTAATAATGTTGACGAAACCTAACGAAACGGTTATTATAGTCGTAATTTCTGGTTTGTGTTGTGTTATTTGAGTTGACTTAAGTTTTTTATAGTCGGGCATTCAGGCCGCTCCACAAAACTAACTAACTAAAGTTGCTGAAACCGAACGAAACTGAACGAAGTGATTGTTGTAATCGTAATTTCTTGTTTTTGTTCTTTTATTTGAGTTGACTTAAGTCTATTATGGTCAGGCCTTCAGGCCGCTCCAGAAAACTAACAAACTAAAGTTGACGAAACCTAACGAAACTCATCGAAACGGTTATTATAGTCGAAATTTCTGGTTTTTGTTATTTTATTTGAGTAACTTAATCCACTTCGAATGCACTATTTGTTTTTTAATTAGATTTCAGATCGATTGTAAATAAAATCGCGCAGGATGGCATGTAGTGAAGGGAAATTCAACCGGAAGTTCGACAACAACACACTAAAATATATGGATTCTAAGAAATTCCAGTCGGTACACACAATGTTTTTGAGTGACAGCTAATCAATGCACATTCAAGGGAAACCTTTTCAATGAACTTCCGAAAATCAAAATCTTTCGATTTCTCTTTGACCAATACGACAACTCTCGACTGTGCGTCTCTTGAGTATGCCGCTCACAAGTTTATTTGGTCAACAAGTCAAGTTAATTGAATCGTGAATGTTGTGGACTTGAATCCCAGCCTCGAGATAAAGTTAAAGAATGTCTCCTGTGTAGTCCAAGTCATAGCTTACGCAAATACGACAAGGGATGGATAGTTTGAGACGTCGAGTCGCCTGAGAATCAAATACTTGACTGCACACAATGGCAATGCCAAGTGGAGGGAGTACCTCCGCCACAGAAAAGAATCATCGAGCGTACATAAAAAGCCCAAGTATAGTTGACTCAAGAAAAGTACCCAGAAGCAGAGGCACCACAATTTTTTTTCTTACGTACGAAGAGTCATTGATTTCTATTGCACTTTAGTAAGCAAAAGTGAACGAAACTTAACGCAACTGAGTGACGTGTTATTATTGTGCGTTTGAGTTGGCTTACGTCTCGCAGGGAAGCAGGGGAGGGACTAGGAGACTCCTCGGATAGCGCGAGGACCAGAGTAAATATCCAGCAGCAATCGGCAGTGACGTGAGGATCTTTATACCCATACTGCAACGGCACGTTCAGGCGTTCGGGCTTTGACTTATTAAGTAGGATACATGTGAATAATTTGTGCAAGACGGAATGGGAAAATCACGCGTTTTACAGACCGTGACGTCGTAAGCCCGGGCACAATGTTCAAGTAGCTAACTCTGTAGGCCACTGTATGGCGCCGTAGGGTAAAGTGCCTGCCCTTCCTTAAATGGGTCCGCAGTTCGAATCCCAGTGAAAGCAAGGTCAAAATGCCGTTGGGATCAAATTAACGGCACCATCACTGGAGTGGTCGATAAGCGGTAGTGGTCTAACCGGAGGTTGCTGCCTTGCACTGCATGGACACAGTCGTTTTGTCTAAATGCTAAAGTATTGTGTTTAATAACTTCTCACAAAAAATTTCATATAATTTCTTCGAAATTGTATTTCAGAACTGGAGTAGGCCAAACGCGCGCCTGGAGACTACCCGTTCTGACACAACATTCTCACAAACTCGATAAAGTGCTTGTCAAAACTGACCGCTCGAGCGCGCCGTTATGATTCAGCCCTTATAATGGAACTGGAGATCCTTTCCTTAAACCACTCGTAAGGTACGTGAGGACATTCTGGTAACCTGAAGTTTCAAAACGTATGCCCAGGAATAATTCACTACCACCACAATAACTACTTCGCTCAGTTTCGTTGAGTTTCGTTCACTTATGCTTTGAGTGTGCGTAAGGGGTGGTCACTGTTTTAGCTTGCGTAAGTTCACTGAGGCTATTCTGGGTTCTTTGAATTTGAGTTGTCTTCATGCGGTTCAGACATATGATGAAGCTTATTTGAGTGGGTTATGGTTGGGCCTTTGGCTCTGCAATGCAAGTCAACCATGGTGTGCTCATGGTGGCTTGCACTGAAATGCAGGCAAGTCGTGCCACAGTGACATGGCAAAAATTCAAGTTCATATCCGTCGGTGAAATTAGCATTTTTAAGACAGCCAGGAAAATATCATGCCCAAGCAACTGATCTCAATAAACTCTAAAGTTGGATCCAACTGTTGCACATCTGCCGCATAGATAAATAATCTGTTCAATTTTCGCATCACTGAGGTCTACCTCCTTCACTTCTCATCTAAGGAGCTAACAATGCAACTATCCAACACTATATTGGCTGCAACAACAACGACCCGACGTGTCTTCGCAGAGCTCGTCCCAGTAACGTAATGTATGTAGGCCTTTCCTAGTTAATTCCACATTGGGAAACATGGATTAAAGCAATCTGCAATGACTTTGTAACAAGGAAGATTTGCGACGCCTCTTTTGCACGTACCTACCACCTTCTGAAAGCTCTTCATGCGCTCTCACTGTATTCACAAACAACAAACGCATTGCTTGGAAATAAATTTCCGGACATCCTGAGATCAGATCACACGCACTTCCGTGTGGTTGCCGCTCTTTGATCTTCACCATAAACCTCTCGCATCATTCACTCAAAAGCCTCCAACGACAGAAACCGAACTAACAGCCCTTGCAAGACCACGATATGGAAAACAGTGTTTAACAAGCGGTTAACAGCAACACGTAATATCCGGAGAACACTTGCAGCACTACAGCGTTGTTGCGGCTGCAGCACCCCCTGTTGAACATGTACTCCAGTGCTCGTCAAATGCAAATTAATTCAAAGTGCCACCGGAGACTTAACACAAGCCTGCAACAGGAGTAAGGAGATTAATACCCATGTTGTTATGGAGAAGGCCGTAAGTACACATGAGAGGCTGGCTCCAGGTCTAATAATTGCATGTGCACAGAAGATGCATCCGGAGCGCACAGATTGCAATGGAAGTGCCAGGTCCTTGTGTACTTTTTGAAGTGCCACTGCCAAGTGGGATCCCGCTAAGCAGCGGGGTCCGGGGAGACGAACAAGCACACTTCGTCCTGGACAACTGTGTGCCAATGTGCTTACCTTTCAGATGACATCTCGGCGTTGGGTAATTTGTTGACTGTGAGCCTGTGAGTCTTCTGACATTTACTTTGCACTCGTGTTCACATAACCGTCCCGGCACTTGATGCAGGCAATTTCAAATTCATGTACACATTTCAACGCCCACCGCCCATGTCGGTGAGGTGGACCTTTAGATGGTCACGATTCGGGCGCCACCTCAACTCGTACGTCCACTGATTCGTCCTGGACGTGTGGCCCTCTTTGGCGGTCATTGTGTTCACCGGCATGTGAATTGCGAATTCAGGGCCGTCTCGAAAAGGATAATGTATTCGAAAAGGTGCGCTCCTCCACGAGTGGGAACGTCAGGGGCCAAGCATAAGCGTCAATCAATTCATTGTCCGCTCCATCTGTCCATCTGGCTTTTCGGCCATCGCCACATCATCACCGCCGTCAAGGTGCGACCGCCCACACACTCCGTTTGGCAGCCGGCGTTCTTCAAATTCCAATTTGCCAAGTTAATGGATCCGCACGATGCCGCTGATGACCGGCTTCTTTGGCATTTCTCCTCGTCCGGCTCGCTCCTCTGACATAATCTAATTCCCTCTTCTGTTGGCCTCTAATAATCTTTTGTTTCGGCTCGGCGGTGGTGGGCGTGCGGTCACGCTAAGGGCCGCATTATGCGTCTTCGTCTTCGGACGGAGAAGTGGCCAAATGTCGGATGTGTTTTGTGGAACAATTGTTTGTACAGCAGTGACACGACGGACGGAAGACGGAGGAGCAAACTTTTCGCTTATTATCCTGTCAGCTTGAGTCCATACTGAATGGATGATGCCCTGGCATTGTTATGGTGCTCATTTCCAGTCCCCAGGGCAACCCATCCTGGTGTCTGAATGATTTTCGCATGATTTGAGGAGAGTCCGCTGTGTGAAGAGGGTCGCGGCGGATCCCTCAAACCTTGCGTGTTTCCTCTTTGTGATGTTTCTTCTTGTGCGTGTCCTTTTTCTCACCATTCTTCTCTGCTTCTGTCGTTTTCATTTTCCATTTTGTGCAGCTCTTTGCGCTCAACAATTTTTGACAGCGTGACAAATTTACAATCGAATGGAGATTTGACACATTTCGAAGGGATACATAATTTATTTGCCTCGGCAAGTGGTGTTTTGAAGGCAACGCCAAGCCTTCGGACTCGGATATGTATTAGCGGTAATGGTGTTGGGACTGTAATAACCATAAATCTCGTGTTCCAGCAGCTGCTGCTCAATCCGGCTTAAGAGAGTCGATTGTGTTGGATGTGTGCTACGCCCAATATTGTGTGGCTGGGCCCATTTCTCACAGACGGATACGCTGGTGTTTTTTTTTTCTTGCCGCTCTGTTGTGCTCTTGTGCAAAACAAATCAGCCATCGGAGGAGTTTATCAAACGCCTGTAACTCATCGAGACAGGCTGTGGGAGATTTAGGGACGACGGTGATAGGATAAAAATTTGGCAATAGCTCCCAGTGACCACAAGGCGTGGCCGTGAACGTTTTGAGACCGGCACTTTTGCTTGGTGTACATGGGACTGCTTGAGGTTCACGTTTAAGGGGGGCACTGGGCAATTGTAGGCGACACAGACGATAATGAAGTCAAGCACGAGTGAATTAGGGCCTTTGGCACACAAATTATTGACCAAATAATGTCTTACTTTGAGTGAAGTTTTATTTCGGGGTAGGGGCGAGCTTGCATGGCAAGGGAATTGTGCTTAGGGCTAGCAGAGGTAGATGGCGCTTTTTCGAAAGCAAAGAAGTTAAAGTAGGCCGCAGAAAGAGAGGAGCGCGTGCAGTGCCTGAGCAACAGAAGAGCGAGTACTCTCACCAGTCAGCAGGACAGAGTAAGAATATCGCAGTTCGGCTGTTATGTCAAAAGGCGATGTCTACTTCTACTCCCTGCATTCCGGGGTGGATCTCTGGGCTTCAGCCAACAAGCTGTCCAGCTGTCGTCTGCTTCCAGTATAGACAGGCTTTCTCCGAGAAGTAAATGCAGCCGAAGTTATTATTTTTGCAGGCCCTGTTCTTGGCATGGGCCATTATACCTCGAGCGTGAGTTATACTGTGGCTAGTGGGATTTTTGAAGATTTGCGATATGAGTTGGTCTCACGCATCACAAATCTGTAGAAGACGTTCTATTTCATCGAACACGTTATACCTCGGAAATAAGACAAGCGCGGCACGTGGCTGTGATTGCAAGATGTTCTGTACTCCTTTCCGAAGCTTCATCATTCGCAATCAAGTCACGAAAAGCAAATTAACGTTGAATGATAATGACAGCACGTGGAATCCTGACCAATACCACCTGGGCCTGGCCTCAGCCAACAAGTCTTTCCCTGGTTAGCCAAGTTGGTTGTGTGGCCTTTCTCTACTTGTGTGGCCACCTTAAACATTGGCGTACTCTCTCACGAGCACGGAGTTAAAGTCCAAAGTCTGAGCCTGGGTCGGACACAAGCGCTGGCTCTGGCTAAACTCATGTCGCTGAGCAGCTCTTGTTTGAATCTTCTCCTCCATGCCCCAGTAGCAATGATCACAGATTCGCAGACACGCAGAAATATTTTTGTCGCAGATACGAATACTTTTACTCCACGCGCCGCAGACTGTGACAAAGGATTAGTCGATCAATGCCTTGTTAAAAAACTTGCATAATCCTTGAAGAGACTTACTCAATAGATGTGTGAGCTCAAAGAAAACAGTTGTTATTCTGCGTCTGACCTCGGTACTTTTCTCTGGTCTTTGGAAGTCGTAAAAATGAGAGCGAGACATATCGCCGGGAGTTAGACGAAGTCCCTGTCTACCTTGAAGATATATCTTGCCACCCTTTCTCCATTAGAGCCTAACCTTCGATTTTCCTTAATACACCGGTAGTCCAATTTTGATGCAGTCCATATATGTTTTCGGGAAGAGTTCACTCACGGACGCCACTCACGTCAGTCTCACCTGCGTAGGCTCAGCCGGACTTCTAGAAAATGGTGCTTCCAGGATTGACGTGTGACTACTACACGATCTTCTCGAGAACAATCTTGAAGAAACCAGTGTCATGTAAAGGTAAACAAGACGGTGCCGCGTCGCCGTAAGCCCTCTTTTTTTTACATTGAAGGTCTTCGTGATTATGAAGCCGTGCAAAACCTGACAAGTTTGGCAGCAAACATAGCGGTGTATAGCTCGTCTCTAGGCACGCTGTCATATGCGGCCTTGTCATTTTTTCCAGGATCCGCCGCAGTGTACAGATCTAGTCTGGTGGACTTCAATGATCTGAAGTTTTACCAATTGTTTAACGACGGCTTTAGACGGTCACCTAAATCTACGATGTTAAGGAGATTTGTACCTCGATAGTAGCCACAGTCACAGACCGTCATAAACTGAGAGTTTTGTTGTGCACATCCAGAGAATTAAAATGTTCGACTTCCCTAGATCCATACGAAAATGGATTACACAAGCAAGGTACACTATGGGTCACGACTTTGCATTGCGAATACCTTAATTACGCACGCGACGGTTTCTATGGGTATTACTTCTTCTTCTTCTAATGGCGCTACAGTCCGAAGTGGACCAGAGCCTCAACCAGCAAGCCTCTCCAGCTGGCACGTTCGTTAACCAGCTGCCTCCAATTTCGCCCACCAAGTTGGTTGAGGCCCATCATCACTTGTGTGCGCCACCGGTTCCGTGGGTGTCATCTTGCGGAATTCGGAGTCGAGGACTTTTAGGCTGGAGCGGTGTAATTCATGCGCTCTACATGGCCTAGCCATCTTAAGCGATTAATCCGTAGACGCCTGGCTAGACTCATGTCGCTGCATAGCCCATACAGTTCGTGGTGGAACCGTCTTCTCCAAATGCCATCAACGCAGACAGGGCAAAGCTTTCGCAGCTTTCGTCGACAGTACCAAGAGCCTCTTCATCATCTTTGGGTATAGGCCATGCCTCTGCGCCGTAGAGGAGGACGCGGATGATCAAGGTCTTATACAGTCAACTTAACCTTCTGAGAGAGGGTTCTGTTACTAGTGGCTCGTGAACCCAACTCTCCGTTTGATCTCGATACTTATGTGATGGCGCCGAGGTGGACGAAGTTGAAGATATAGCTGCCTATGACGACGTTCTGCCAGAGTCGTCTATGTTATGCGTCCTTCCTCGATTACAGCACGTACTTTTTTGCCCTCGCTTTCCGGCAGACATCCGTTTCCGTTCCAATGCCAGTAAACGCTTCATTGACGGCTCGCTGTGTTCGACCAATCATGTCATTGCCCACCGCACATGCCAGATATTGTATGGACTTTTGGAAGATCGTGCCGCTTGTGTTGGCGAGTGAGTTCCGCACTACCTTCGCAAGAATGATGCTAAAGAAGGCACATGACAGCTCGTCACCTTGTCTAAAACCTTTCTTGACATTCGAGGTGGAGAATTGGTTTCCGACTTTGATGGTGCAGCGAGAGTTCTCCATCGCCATCCTGCACATGCTCTCCTCCGACCATATCTTGCAGACGAGTTGGTGCAGGTGCCCTACCAACTCATCCCCAGGTGCCTTAAAGAGTTCTGCAGACAGTCCATCTGCACCAGCAGCCGTACTCGAGTTTAGTTTCGGTATCGCTATCTTGTCCTCATCTTGGTTTGGATGGACGGAATTCTCTTCTATCATCATTTTGTGGAGTGGAGCATTCTGCCTGACAGTGGTATTGGTGTCTTCCTCGCCATTCAACAGTCCACAGAAGAGATCTTTCAGAGATTGTCAGTATCGACAACGACTCTACTCGTTTCGACAGGCTTCGGGCTTTAATAGTCTCACTTTTTCCCTGAAAACTCATGCATTCAACTCGTTTCCTTTCTCTCATTGAATCTCGCTTTGCTGCGACAGCACAACATGGACTGTACCTACTCATGTCCTTTTGTCACTTGGTGCAACATTTCAATACATTTCGGTACAGTTCTTCGAAAACCCCCTCAATACGTGCACATTTCTCATTAAAATTATCATACTGCTGGGATCTCTTTGGAAAAGACTTTCCCATATGATGAGCTTTGAAATGGCAATATCGAATTCCGAGAAGCTGAGATTGGTTCCAGCAATGCTCCTGCACAGGCAAGGACTTTAAGCAGATTTTAAGTTCCTGACTGTGTGGTTTTTTTGAGACTTTGTGTTCATCAACAGAATCAGCGTCTGGTATGTGGAAGTGGTAATGCGCTTATATTTTCGGTTTTTCCCATAAGTCTCGACAGCCTTTATCACTCCCCTTGTGTGTGTACATATGCTTGTAAACGAGCCAGGAATCCCCTTCAGAGAACTCGTACAGATATTTTATCATTTTAATGAGCCACTGGGATTTCCTTCCTCCGACTATGTCATACAGACGAGATGCTGCATGCACTTGACCAGATCATCTTAAGGATTTCAACGAACAGTCCGTTCGCAACAGTAGCGTTGTTAGACTTCTGTACCGGTAGTACTATCTTGACCGCTGCTCGGTAAGAGCGAGGGAATTCTAAAGTCTATCATCGTCTAGTCGAGCATTATGTCTGACAGCGACATTAAGAAGCTTGTGCAAGTGCTTCCTCCAGCTTAGTAGTATCGAGGAACAGACTAACTACCTCGTGGAAAAAGGAAAATACAGTAGAACCTGGGAAACATGAACTGTTCTATAAAACGAACAATTTGGAAAGATGAACGAATTTTCAGCCGTCAACGACAGTTTGAAATTTGTCCAAAATTAGTCCGTTTTTATAACTTTTATAAAAATCTCCGTTTTGTTATTTTTTATTTAACGGTTTCTTTTTTAAGTATAATTTATTATTAGCTTATAGATTTTTTTTTAGATACTTAACCAAGTTTGATCCTCTAGAAGATGAACGGAGCTTGTTTTATATCTGTTCATCTTTCTACGATTCTACTGTACGATCTTTCAATCAAACCGTAATAATACGATACAACCTTCTGCTCATAGTTGTTTAATATCGCGCAAGCAGTCAAGCACTTCATCAACAGAAATTAAGTATTGTAGAGACGGCCAACTTCACAGCTGATTGACCCCTAGCCCATCGACGAATTTGAGAGGTCTTTTGACAGTTATTCACGAAATAGAAAACGATTTAAAAAATGTTTCTCAAACATTTTAAAGGACAAGAAAGGTAGAAGTTGGGCATCTCTATCATACTTCATTTCTGGTCACAGTCAAATTCAAATCAATTTCAAAATTCAATGAAATTTCGTCAACTATTTTCCTTCGCTTACTCTCTGCTCTGTATGATGCGCATTGTCATGGTTACAATGAATTGAATGTTTTGAATTGAGTTCTTCAATTGTTTCCACTCGTTCACAAGTAATTGTCCCCCTTGTCTTTTCTATTTATATCTGTTCCTTCTTTGCACCACTTCAGTTGCTCACCTTGACGTCGAAGCACTTAATGATTGTAGACCGATGTTCTGATTCATTTTCAAACGTGTTTTGTTTCAAGACGTCAATTCACTTCATAGTAAGGGTTTGCTTTGAGGCAAGACAACACAAAAGTTTCAAGAGACATTGAATCAGAGCACCGCTTGGGTACATTTATGTCTCTTCTGCAGGATTTTATTTAGTCCGGTAGAGTGTGTGGGTTTTTGTGCCTTGGTAACCGGGTCTGCCTGCTAGCCCCGGCATCTGCCGGTTGGAGTCTCCTCTCAATAACGACTGAGAATGTCTTCCCTTCTGCTGCCCAGTACAGACCACGGCGAAGTGTGTCAGGTCACTATTGCTCTTGCTGTCATTGAAGATCGATGTGTTTATCCCTAAAAAGGCATTGCCTTGAAAAAATGCCATCGTTTTTCAGTTAAAAAAAAGTACGTCACTGAAATCAATGTCGCAGCGAAAGGAGTCTTCGAATCCGAACCTCCTGGTTCCAGAAGAGAGATCCAACTTCCGGTAAAAAATGCCACGTCATCGCGGACACCCTGTCCTGACTGGAAACAGCCTGTACAGGAAGGACAAATTCAACTAAAATTTGTACGCATGAAAGAGCAGCAAGATGGCGGTCTATGGAGCTGACGATTTTCAAAGACGGCGGATTACAGAGCCATCGTGACAAATCCTAACGAGGGATTGTAGTAGTTGTCGGATTATCGAGAGAGAACTACAAAGAAGAAAGAAATCAAATCTACTTGTAGTGCGCCGAAAGTACTTCCTACAGACACTGAATGTAATCTGAACACTTCCAGCGATTCTTTAGAGATTCTCTCGTATTTTAACATCCACCTTATATGGGTGCCGGGACACTGTGACAGTTCAGAGAATTGCGAAGCGGGCGAACTCGCTAGAGAAGGTGGAGACCCACCCTCCACGTCTATTGCTGCTCTAAAACATCTGCTAAAGCTTGAAACCCTTGCTGAAACAAACCACGGATGTGCATCAGGCAGAGGATGCCTCATTACCAAACAGCTCTGGCTTATGATCGATCCCAAACGATCGCTTAGCTTGATCAGATTAAGCAGGCCGGATATCAGATCTCGCGTTCTAACAGGGCATTTTGCCATCGGAATGCACGCCTCTAGACTTCCTTATAATGATTTCTGCAAAAGCTGCATAAACAGGAACGAGGAAGAAACCATTGGACACTTGCTGTGCAGCTGCAGTGCTCTCTTGTCCCGCAGATTCAGACTTCAGGGCCGTCCACTTCTTTGATAGTCTGGCTGAAGTGAGCAACATTAGATTCAGCCTTCTTCGTCGCTCTATTAAAAGCACTAATTGGTTTGCGCTATAGGTATCCTTCGCTCCGCGTGGTAACGCAATGAGCCTATGCTGGTCTAAGTGTGGCTGCTGTCCTTCAACAGTCAGCCACTTCAACCTAACCTGACTGACATTAATGACTTAAATACGAACAATATAGAAAATCAGGAGTGCTGAGAGAATTAATGTTCAGCTTTCCTGTAGGACTGGTCAAGCCATGATAGGGGTTTTCAACTCAGTATGTATTCCAACTCTCACCTATGGTCATGAAATTTGGCTAATGACCGACAGAATAAGATCGCGAATACAAGCTGCTGAGATGAGATTTCTTTGTGCGGTTGTGGGAATTACTCGTCGGTGCACGGTGGGAAGCTCGGATGTGCGCGAGGAACTCAACCTGGAGCAGCTGCTTCTTCGAACAGATGGTTTGCTATGCTTCGATGGTTTGGTCACGTGAAATCAATATATTTAAGTATAAGAGTTATAAGTTATAATTGTATTTTAAATCACTTATAAATATAATATAAGAACAAATCCAAATAAAAATTCATCCATCACAATGCAAAGTAAATCTGGTGGCATTCCAATCTTTCTGGCAATTTGTGGATCCCATCCCAAAAGAACTGCGACGGCTTGGGAGCCAGAAATGAATCAAGCCAACTTTTGGTATTCTGCTCTGATGTGAACCGTATTTCAGTGACCGTTCTGCATCGACCGGAACAAATGGTAGTCAGAAGGGGCAAGGTCTGGGCTACAAGGCGGGTGGGGTTAAACTTACCATTCACTGCTTTCCAAATAGTTCTTAACCGGAATAGCAACGTGCGGTCATGATGGAAGAGTATTGCCTCGTGTCTAGTCGCATATTCCGGGCTTTTTTCGGCTACTGCTCCCTTCAAACGGATTAGTGGTGCTCGGTAGCGTTGTCGATTGATCGTTTCAACCGGTTCTAGCAGCTCATAATATAGCACACCCTTCTGATCCCACCAAATACAGAGCATTACCTTCGTGCCATGGACATTTGGCTTTGCCGCTGATTTGGGTGGTTGGTTTCGCATATGATTTTTTGCGCTTGGGGTTGTCGTAATGGACCCGTTTTTCATCACCAGTAACAATCCGATGCAAAAATGACTCCTTTTGCAAAACCGCCTATCGACGTCTCTCGGCTGGAGTTCATGTGGAACCCAATTTCCTTGCATTTGAATATATCCCCAAGATTCTGCGAAGTCTTCTTGAGTTTGGCAACAATCTTCATAGAGCAATGCTTCCAGTTCTTTATCTTCAAACTTTTTTGGTGGCCCAGGGCTTTCATCGCTTTCCAAGCCAAAATGACCACTTTTAAATCGTGCAAACCACTTTTGTGCACGGTCGCTCAGCTAGCGCATGTTCACCATAAACTTCCACCAAAATACCATGGTTTTCGGCAGCAGTTTTCTTCATATTAAAGTAATGAAGAAGAACTCCCCGCAAAAACTCTTTTTCAGGCACAAAGTTCGACATATATGAGTGAAAAAAGAAATGAATGACATATACTGAAATGTAGTACAATGTCAGTAGCTTTCCAACGCATGTTCCAATGGAATGATACAAGTCACGCCATCTCTTAGCAAACCGCACGAATTAAGTTATATTTATACACGCTGTTGAACACATTTGGACATGTGAACACATCTTATTTTTTCCGAGAGGACATTAAATAATCGATAGCAATAAAACTGAATAAGAATTTCTGTATGCGGTGGTTGGATAGTTTGGCACTTGTAACACATTAAGCGTGTTGTAACGTAGGTTATAGTTTGAGATTTTACGAAAGTTTCGGTTACCAGACTTCATAAAGAATGCTTTTAGAAATTTAAAACGGTATAAGTGACGAACGGGAGGAATCCCTAAAGGACAAAATAAAGGAAAACTAGGGTGCCAGCCAGGTTTACGACAACAATGGCTGAACTTTGTTCTTGTAGCCTCCTAGGTACACACATAAGCAGTGTCTTAGAATTGCAATTTAAGTCAGCATTACGCTCAGTCAACATCGTCAGCAAAAGCTGTAGGTAAGCCTTTGAGATTGAGGTGAAGGAGTGAGTTGCTATAAATTAAAAACAGAATGAGGCCCAGGATTGAAGCTTGTGGTACCTCAAGTCTGATCAGTTGCACTTCAC
Source organism: Eristalis tenax (assembly GCA_905231855.2). Taxonomy (NCBI): domain Eukaryota; kingdom Metazoa; phylum Arthropoda; class Insecta; order Diptera; family Syrphidae; genus Eristalis; species Eristalis tenax. The sequence goes on along the minus strand of HG993126.1, from coordinate 15,634,200 downwards.
TCTTAGTCTCATTCAACTTTACTCTCTGTGGTCTGTTATTCAGATATGGGACATTTTCAAGCTTACTTTTAAGAATTTTATGGTCAACCATGTCGAAGGCTTTGGTTGTGTCATGAATAACACCATCACGACTTCCGAGGCAGTCATTGAATGTGATTCCATCAGGTAAGCGACCGCTTGGCAGAACCAGGGTTGGTGGTGGTTGAACCAAGTCCAAAACTAACTTGGTCACAACTACTGATGAATTAGAGTCGATGTCTGAGGATCGAGTTGCCTGGAGATCTCCCGTGCGTGCGTCCCCTTTATCGGATCTTGCGAGTCAGAAGATGATGAGGATGATGATGTCTAGCTGCAAACGCTAGACCATAGCTTTGGGCCCAGTGTAGACTTTCCAGTGGCTGTTGGCATAGTTAACAAAAGATAAATTCGTCGCTTTATTATGGAACAACAGTCTCTATTGTTTGTTCAATCATTCCGTCTGTTTTGTTAAGCTTGTGAAACCCACTATCTCACAGGGAATGGATGTGACCTCAATATGCGATCGATACTCGTCGAAACGATTGATCCGTCAAAAGCATCACTGCCAGGCACGTTTGGAAAACCATGCGGGATGCGTTTCCCAGAAGTGCACACATCGCAGTTCCGCCCACAAAAACGAACACAAATTAGTGGAACAACATTTTTTCGCATGACTGCTGCCGAATTAATTACATCCAGTGCACTTCAGTCCGCATATTGATAGCTACCGTCGATTCCAACAAAAACAGTGTTGTTTACACCACTTCCGCTGGGTTTGAGCCCATCCATATGCAAATTGGCGGCGAGCATCGGCCGGATTTGATATCCATTCTGGCATTTGAATACAAATTTACGGTACAGTCCCGCCAAGCGATGAATTTACTTACATTCCCTCAGTACCAGCCCCACCTCCAGCTCCGTTCCTGATCCTGTTGCGATTATAAATATTTGTAAATTAATTTCACATAAAGTCCACGTGAGCACGGGTGTGTTCAATAATTGAGTAACTATGCGGAGGCAGTCGATATAAATAGCAGTGAAGTGAATCCTACCGAGACCGTGTTACGCACATCAGGCTTATTTGGAGGCCTCAAAATTGAAAACAAACACTCGGATAGCATTGAATTAATTGGCCCGGCGAGTTGAGCAAAAAGAAGTTACGAACGGGCTTGTGGATCGAATTGACAGGCGGTTAATTTGGGGCTGCGAAGCATTGTGTTCTTTGTTTTTGATGTTTCGCAATCCACCCCAGTGAAGGGTGCGGACGAGTGTTTGTAAGGAGATCCTTTGGGCGAAAGGCTCTGACAGGTAATGCCTGGATTTATGTAACTTTGATTACCCTGTCAACAGCAACACGTGGGGTGCGTTCGAAAAGTGAGTGTGAAGAGAGAGAGAGAGAAAGAGTTGGTGAAGGTCACAAATTGGTTGAGCATGACAGGTGACCAAGGTTTTGGACTGCTTGTCAAATGACCTGTGTTGAATGTTATTTATCACGAGCACGTCATTTCGTCATCAATCGGCGTGCAGTAACTTTGCAAGTACGGACGCGGGTTGGTCTTCGTGGAAGACTGACTGCTTGGGGGATGTAGAGTGATCTGGATTCACTCCGACTGAAGGTGAAGGGACGCAATAAAGGTTTCAGTGAAAACGTCTCACTCGTAAACAACTCCATATTTCGAGGACTCTATTCACGGTATTCAATTCCATCCTCATGGGCAATTGCGAGAAGTATTCGCTTTCATCGAAATCCTTCATGTCGTCGCTCGAAGGTCGGTCGAAGCGACACCTGATACCGATGTCACGAGTATAGGCGTCACGTCTTCCCCCTCCGTCCAGACAGTGAATCAATGCACATCAACAACGTGCTCGATATTTGTAATTTAATAGAGTGCCTGTCAGTTTTCGGAAAAAAGTATATAACATCTCGAGGAGGGTTTCAGTTGGACCCCGGGCTGTTATTAACTGAAGAGGCAGCCACTGTGTCAACTCCATAAAAACGTCATAAAAACATAACACTCCCTATGGCCCAAACCCAGCACCAGGGGACCTTATCCAATTAAAACCACAGCCGGAGGGTCCACCCAGCTCCCCTCAAACGCACGGTCGGACGTCAGCGCCCACTCAAAGAAACAATTTGTTCTCGAGTGCGTAAATATCGGTCCACTTCTCGGTGTGTTTGTTCCCGCAAGTAGGCCTTCCGATGCACGAAGAGACCGAACCGGAAGCAGGTAAATCCATACGCCGGTCGGGGTCGCCTTCGAAATAAAAATTTATACCACTTGATACAAGGTGATCCATTCTTGGCTAGTCCCTTCAACAAGGATGCCTGCCTGCGTGTGTATGCCTTGCCCTGGAAGTCCACACGCACAGCAGTGACTATTTGCTTTGAGTTGGGTGGCCAGGGAAAATAAATAAGGGTCCCTCTCGCATCGCACTGAAATGGGAATTTGTTTTGAACATGGGTCTCAGTGCGGACCACCTGGGGGGGAATGCATCGGGAGGCGATGATGAGGCCGATGACGAGCGAGCGGCAAACAAAGGCGTATCATCAGTGAGTTTATTGGATTTCCCTTGGTCCTCCGGTTTGAAATGTTGAAAATTTCCCCAAGGAATCGATGATGTGTGTGCGCTCTGATTCCTCGCACGCAACAGAGCGTGCAGCCCGGCTGGGGAGTGTGGGCGGCCAGGACATGGACTGCATTGGAAATATTATTTCAAATAATTCAATTTGCATTCGTCGGGACGTGCCTTCGGTGAATGCCGCCCGGAAAAGGAGCAAAAACTCATAAAATAAACAAGAACACTGACGCTTCCCGGGATTTAATGAAGTCATATGTGAATTGCAAGCAGGATGCTTTTAAATTGCTCCCTCCGACAGTGGGTGGGGCCGCCGAGAGAGAGGGCGAGCTAAAGTCAATTAGAGGGAAAATTCAATCCATTTGTTGGCAACCAACACACACACGCATCCACTCGCAGGAGCCGGAGGAGGTGCTGCCCCTGTGGCCGTTCACATGCTGAGGTGATTTGAGGTTGGATGGCAACACAGGATATCCAACTGTGATTTTCAGTGGCGCTCAATGGAGCTCCGATTGCAGGAGATTGGCATGCAATTAAGTTACAGCTAGATGTGGAATGTTCATTTGAAGGCACTGTGCATGTGTGTGTGAGTTCGTCAGTCGATCAAATTTCAATTCGACATTGACGGTGCATGGATTCAATTCGTTTCGTGACTGTCTGGGCGAGATGTAATTAAACTGGGGCCACGTCTTGAGCTGAGGTCGTGGGTGTCCTTTCAACCGCTGCTTGTCTGTCGTCACGGCATAGTCGGATGAATACTCATGTGGATTGGTCTCAGGAAGAGCGCTCCTAAGTTGATTGATGTTCCCTTTGATTGGATGAACAACTGCCGGAGTGCCGAAACTCAAGGTTTTCAGATCCCCAGCCATTCGGCGATTTCAAGGCAACATACGAGAGCGTCCATAGAGACAAGGTACACAGTCTAGTTCTCACGACCTGCCAAATTCGTCAAGTTGAGCAGGATGACGCTGGAGTGTTCGCGCGGGCTAAATACATTTGGTAACAAGCTCAGTGAGGTCTTGAATTGGACGATATCTTTGTCAGGGGGTATGTTAAAAGTATAGAGCAGATAAAGGAGAGGACTAAGAACACATACCTGCGGTACTCCGGCTAGGCTTTAAGACGAAAACAGACATACGAATTGAATTGATTTAACTGGCACGCTGAAGGGATGTGGAAGGAGTAGAATCCATCTGGTCTGCGACTGCCCAGCCCTAATTAAGGAATGGAAGGCTGTTCGTGGGAAAGCACTTCTACATAAAGCTGGAGGACTGTGTGTGCGGTGTTTACAACTGAAAAACCTCCTCCTAGTTCATATGTGGATTTATAGATCCTTGCAAGGACAGAATGGAAGCTACACGTCCAAGTGAGCCACGGGCACAATGCCGTCAGGTCGTCAGGTACCTACTTTCCCATGTATAGCAATGGTTCTCGACTCGTTCTGAATCTAATCACATTAAAAAGAAAAGCCTTTCTCTAGTCAAAAGATCAATGCAATGATCATTGGTTTTTTTGAATGTTGGACACGGGTATGGTATCATATCACGCCTTGAGTCCGCCTCGACTCACATCAAAAAGCACTCAACTTCCACTTGGCCTTCATGTCTAGATAAACCCCAACATGTCTCATTCACCTCGTCGTTGTGATAACACTGAAACCTGAAAAACTGAGTGTTTACCTAAATCATCCAGCAGACGCAAACAAATTCGTTGCTTCAACTTGATGGTCTCCTCGTTGGCATCGGCGGCGCAAAATGTAACCAAACTCTTGAAGCGTTCTGCCGTCCCCCTCGAAGAGGACAAGTTGCTTTGTGCGAAAATTATTTACAACATTCCCAGCTGCCCGAGACGTTGTACAACCCGTTTTTGTTTACCCTTTCAGCCACTCCAGCCGCGGGAGCGAACGCTACAAATCGATGTTTCCTTCGCGTCGTTTTGTTAGCGGCGTCCTTTTTCCTTTGCACTCGCTGTTTGTTCATTCTAATTGTCTGAAGTTTTTCTTCATCTCGCAGCAAAAAAATGACCTCCCCCATTCGCACTGTACACAACGCCACGCCACGCTATTTGTTATACTCCGTCTCGTCCTAATTCACTGACGGCGTTCCTTAGTCACTCGCAGTCGTGCTTGAAAATTGGTTAATTGCAACGGTAATTAAGGGACTTAACGAGAATTCATCAAGGATCCGCTCCAAGAGGGTTTGACTGCTTCCGGTAAATCAATAATGCCACTTCAGGGCACCGGCAGTCCCTTTCACTCCGGATGACTTAAGGTTTCCATTTTGAAGTGATGTTGCCCCTTCCGCCCCATCACCCATGACAGGCTGAAGCAATTAGCTTTGGTTTGCTTATACAGCTACCCTCTGTTGGGCGCTATCCACTTTAAGAATGCGCATCGCTGAGGGTGTCTCCGGGCGACAATTGAAAGCCATAAAATGATTTTTTTTGACGTCTGCCGGTTGATGGTGGGGTCTCATGTATGAGATCGTTAAAAGTTTGGTTTTACGAGTCTGCAGAGTCAGTGTCGTATCTGCCTCGCATGCGGGGCTTTACGACGGAACGGAAACCCGCTAGGAGATGGCCTGAAGATAAGCCCTCAGCGTGTGGTGAGTGTGGCGAGAGAATGGCGGCGTTTTGATTGGTTTTTTGGTAGTTCAGTGGGAGATTTGCATGGAAAACGAAAAAATAAATCACTTTGAAGACGTTTTGAGAAACTTGAGGTTACCAAGCTTGTTACTTGAATATATCCGTTCCGTAAAGTCAACACACGCAGGATACACTAACGCTGCCACGCAACGTGAACCAATTGACATTCTCGACGCGTCCCTTATCGGCCACCTTGTGCAGTAAAACACCATCAGACACGCATTATTTAAAAGCTGCCCCTTCAGGAGGAATGTACACAATCTCGATAATTGGCGAAATTCAGTATGCGGCCGCAGATGTGAGCTCAATGTTTAACCCCCTCGATGTACGCAATGGCACACGTACTCTGTAGCACGTTTCTTTCGACGTTGAATTGCAATTTGAAGAAACAGAAACCCTCCACACGTCCACGCACAAATAGCCTCTTAGACCGTCGCCAACGACCCTATCGACAGCCACTGTCCAACAGTGGCACAGTCGCATTAGAATTCCGCTGCAACCCTATTCGGCCAACCCACACGTAGGCAGCATTACTTATCTGTGCGCTGTGCCACACCGCCTCCAATGACTTTTTAATAGATATAAGCCCTTTTCGTGTAACAACCAGAAGTACCATTTGTTTGAGTTCAAAAGCCGCCAATATCGATTCGCAACGTACTCCCTGGCATTCGATATTCATCTGGAATCCTATCGTGCCCGACACACGCACACCTGCATCCATGCTACCGCTACCTGTCACACCCCCTGTGTGTGTGTCAGCCTCGTAGATCCCTAGACTAAATTAAGAGCTAAAATGGTTGTTCTCGATACGTGACCAGAATTCTGCAGGAATCACCACCAGCAGCAGGCACATCCGGGGGAGGATTCATTAGTTACACCGTCTTCTTCGACCCCCACCCTGGTCCTTGTGCCATCGTCAGCGTGTTGAACGAATGTCAACACGCTGCCGATGTCTGAAATATAAACCAAACGCACGAAATGAACAGAACTTTAATCCACTGTCCACTGGCCTCATACGCACACTCTCGCGTCACTTAACGCCAAGGCCAAGGGATTATGACAATCGGCACCTCGCCGATGATGGATTTCAAGTGCAGATAAAACATTAATTACGGCCTAACGGTGGAAACAGGTAATTTCATTAAGAACCAATTTTCTCGACGGTTAAGTGTGCACTTAAGCACGTGCGACATTACTCGGGTCGTATAGCCGAGTTTAGCAAGTATCGCTTTCGAGTGCTCACATCCGTCCAGGATGTGGGGTGTTGTGATGTCACATTTATTTCCTTCCGTATCTCTGCGTCGTTAAACGTTTGTTGTGAACGTCGACGACCAGTTGTTTGCTGTTGTTGTTGCTGGTGGAGCGTCATCGTGTCTTGTCTGTCAAATTGGCGGGCTCCCTTTCGTTTTACTGGCGTCACTCGTAAAATCCTTCGAACTGATTTCCGCTTTATGACCTTTTGTGGAAAAGTGACTCAGGTGCCCGCTTGCGTCAGGCCGCCTGCCACTGACGGTATAAACAAGACGACTTCTTCGTTTTTAATGATGGTGAACCAATAAAGGTCGGATTGGGGTGACACGTTGCTTGGTTATTTAACTTTTAATTGACTATCACCCCTAGTCCCTAGACCATCTTAGCCACTGTTTTGTATTTTTAGTCTGACTACAGTGAAAACTAACGTACGTCACCGGCAGAAGTTTGGACGTGGGTGTCTAGATGATTGGCGCGAAGGGACGCGTGGAAGGCGTACACACCCGTTGATCCAACCAAGCCATCGGGAAGTTGGTAATTTTTCACACGATTAGCGTTGAGTTGGAGATTAAAGTTTCATGGGTGCTGTCATGTGTGCCAGTTCCCTTGGATAAAAGGGTATTACCGATGGCTTGACGAGCGTGGTTAACACAGAGTGGGGTCGACGAATGCCCGGTATCGTGATTTTACGCGTCATCTGGTGTTTGCTTCAAAACGTGGTCAAACGAAAGGCAGAATAGAGCATGACCTTGGCAACAAAATAAAATGAAAAAGTCGTCTGTCCTTAAACGTCTGCAGCATGTTAACAAATTTTAAATTAGACCACGAGCTGTCACGCAGTTTGTTAAACTCAACTGTGGTGGCGTATACGTAATATTTATTCCATCAATTTAAAGTCCTACAAGGAGACTGAAGTACAGTCCACCCTCCCTCATTCGAACTCTCGATAATTATCGATCATTACTTTCCCATCATCAGCGTGTCTTGTTGGATGGAGGAAGTTTTCTGTTGCTTTCACAAAATAACACCACGCATTTTTTTTAATGGACTTGGAGTAGATATGAATGATGGATCCTTTTTTAAGCTTCCTAATGGTCTTAAAATATCCTCCTTAATTTTTGTGGTGGGAACTTTTGTTTCAAACAATTTATACCAGGTTGGTCTTTCTTCATCGCCTTCACAAAGTTGTGAACTTTGACGAACAGCTGTTTGCTGTTGTTGTTTCCGGTCGTCATCGTGTCTTGTCTGACAACTTGGCGGGCTCAAAGCCCCTATTTGATGTGTAATGGTGGTAGAATAACACACTTGGCACTGGGAGAATTTCTGAATGAGGTCCAATGGTTACAGAAGAGACGTCTTCATTTCATTCAATCTGTGTGACTCAGGGGCTCTCTCCATATCATAGGAGTTCCAAGAGGCAATGGGGTAAATTAACCCACTAAACAAACAAGTCAGCTGTCGGTGACACCTGAGGCAGCAAATGTGTCCCAATATCCCCTGATGGGGTATTTTAAATTTAAAATAAGAAAAGTAACACATTTCAATTAAAGGCGGTATTTTCTTTTTCCGGAAACTTAGTGTCAATTACGCACAAAAATGGCAAAATAAATGTGGACAATTAACACAAGCTCGTGGCATTTTACGACTTTAATGTACTCCAAATATCATTCTTAATCGAATATACTCACAGAGAAGGTGGTCGTGATCTGTGCACATGATTATTTTTTCCGTTTTCTAAAGCTCGAGTACTATGAGCAACAATATGAAGTACGAGTATGTCCGAGTATTTTTCATTGTCGACCAGTGTAAATCAAGCGCTCCCATAATTCGAAAACCAAATGTTGTACGTTACGTACAGTACAACCTCGCTAGACCGGGCACATAAAGTTCAGTCAGTCATCATCATCATCTTCTGACCCGCATTCTCCAATAAAGGCGTCGCTGGGGTAAACCACGCACGAAAGATCTCCAGGCAACTCGATCCTCCACCATCGACTCCAACTCATCAGGAGCTATGCCCAAGCCTAACCAGGGGATTTTTTCGACTTGCTCCAACCACCTTGTCCTGGATCTGCCAAGCGGTCGCCTACTTGATGTTATCGCATTCAACGCCTGCCTCGGAAGTGTTGACGAAGGGGATATTCGTGCCATGCGACCAAGCCACAGGAGCATAGCCAGGAGCAAGCAGCTCCTCAATGTTGAGTTCCTCTCGCACTGCTGTGTTTCTCAGCCACAACAGCTCGAAGAAATCTCATCTCAGCAGTTTTTATTCGCGATCTTATTACGTCGGTCATTACCCACAATTCATGACCGTAGGTGAGAGTTATAATAAGTACTGAGCTAAAAACCGTTTTGACACAAAGCTCGGCCATCCTGACTACAGATCCGCTAAGCGGTTTCAAAATCAATCTAGCTTGACCAAACCTGCAGGAAAGCTCTGCAGTACACCTTCCATCATTCGTGAAAAAGACTCAATGGGACTCCACTAAAATGTAGAGTGCATTCAACAGGCGTTCTGGAAATGACCATAACTTCCGATTTGTCCACGTGACTTACCCTCAACTCCACCAATGTGAAACATTCCTCGCCTCGGCTGCGCTGCAGAATCTAGTCCATATGAACAATGAAAAGGAGAGGTGACAAGGTGCTCCCTGTCTATCCGTCTGTCTGTCCGTCTGTCTGTCTGTCCGTCTGTCCGTCTGTCCGTCTGTCCGTCTGTCTGTCTGTCCGTCTGTCCGTCTGTCCGTCTGTCCGCCTGTCCGTCTGTCCGTCTGTCCGTCTGTCCGTCTGTCCGTCTGTCCGTCTGTCCGTCTGTCCGTCTGTCCGTCTGTCCGTCTGTCCGTCTGTCCGTCTGTCCGTCTGTCCGTCTGTCCGTCTGTCCGTCTGTCCGTCTGTCCGTCTGTCCGTCTGTCCGTCTGTCCGTCTGTCCGTCTGTCCGTCTGTCCGTCTGTCCGTCTGTCCGTCTGTCCGTCTGTCCGTCTGTCCGTCTGTCCGTCTGTCCGTCTGTCCGTCTGTCCGTCTGTCCGTCTGTCCGTCTGTCCGTCTGTCCGTCTGTCCGTCTGTCCGTCTGCCCGTCTGCCCGTCTGCCCGTCTGCCCGTCTGTCCGTCTGTCCGTCTGTCCGTCTGTCCGTCTGTCCGTCTGTCCGTCTGTCCGTCTGTCCGTCTGTCCGTCTGTCCGTCTGTCCGTCTGTCCGTCTGTCCGTCTGTCCGTCTGTCCGTCTGTCCGTCTGTCCGTCTGTCCGTCTGTCCGTCTGTCCGTCTGTCCGTCTGTCCGTCTGTCCGTCTGTCCGTCTGTCCGTCTGTCCGTCTGTCCGTCTGTCCGTCTGTCCGTCTGTCCGTCTGTCCGTCTGTCCGTCTGTCCGTCTGTCCGCCTGTCCGTCTGTCCGTCTGTCCGTCTGTCCGTCTGTTAAAACATGCGCCGACCCAAGATTTTCTGGGTATAGCGACAGTGCAGAATGTAGTTCATCAAGTTGTCAGGTTGTCGTCGTTCTATCACAACACATACAGAAAACTACATATATGTCTATTGCACACATCTGTGTAAACAAATGTGCTTCAAACCCAATTAAATTTACTTCAATTCAAATAAATTACATCGAGTAATCCATAAGTAATCCGGAAAATGTTAACCTTTGATCCCCAGTCAGACAACATGCAGATTATGTCTGACTTTCTTTGACTGCTTTCCGAGAGTCAAGTGTATCCAAAAAGCACGTGTATGGAGTGCTCCTCACCGTGAACTTCGGCAAACTCCCAAGAAAACACTGCAAATCTCAACAACAACTGATTCCGCCTGAAGAGCCCACCTTCAATTATCTTATTCAAATAATTAAGGAAGAACGAACCCCTACTCAAAGTGGTAATGCCGCCTCCATATCTCCGGAGCAGTGATAAGCAAATTAGTTTGTCGAACAAACAGCGGAAGTCGTCACATCATTTCCTCGCAACCCGGCAGAGGGTACTCGTCGAGTACTCCCAGCCCACGTTTCATCTGCGTGGGTCTTGTTCGCAGCAGCTTTTGACCTTCTCAGCAAGCAGTAGTCAGCAAAACAAACCATCGATGAGTTCATATTTGCCAGAAACACCCGTGCACAAAGCCACGTTTTTAACGGATTCACAATGGTTCAGCCCAATTAGACCGGTAACAGGCCACCCACTCGCAAAAGCAATGATAGTGCTGCGAAATCCACTTACAGAATACGTGGGACGTGATTTTCTGCGAAGATCTCGAAATCTCCAGATGGTAAGCTCATTAAACGCAACAGCGTCCTGAAAGGAAGCCCAGTCATCCCCGTCAAAGCCAAACCCACGTTCGGTCTAAAAGGGATTGATGCCGACAGAGAGTCCTTAAATTAAAGTTTATGTTTGGAGTCGCTCTCGTATTCCGGGCAGATGGACCGATGGGAATTTCAATGATTTCCTCTGTTTTCCAGAACTGGCAACAGTGTCACACTCGATTTGGCCGGTGGTGGCACTTAGCCACCCGAAGGACTTGATAAAATTGCTGAAATGTGTGTTTTGGAATCGATTTGTGCATAGTCTGGGGGCATGTTTGTTTAAGAAAGGGTAGGATGCGGGTGAGAGATGAGATTCATCCTTCTATTACTTCGAGTGACGATCTAGTCTGGGTGGAGCTGGGCCTGGAAATAATTTTGTTGTGTTTTATTATTTTTTGCGGAAGCTCATCGTTAGGCCAAGCTCGTTTAAGTACTTCATATAGTTGCTTCTGTCATATTTCGGCGTCCATCGTCTTTGGTTCCTTGTGGGTTGGTGCATCAACCCCTACGTACTTGAGCCTTCGCAGCCCAGGTCATCTTGTCACAATTCTCGACTCAGTGGATCAGCAATTCATAGTGAATGCTGTTCAGCAACAGTGTGCTAGTCTAATCAATTTTTGACCCCTTACCGCTGGTGGGGGGAAGTCAACTTACTAGACAGGGTTTCTGGGCAGTTTTTTATATACCACAAATTTGCTTATTCTTCATTTTCTTTTTGCATACCAATTGCAAGAAAAAAGACGCGAAAGAGGTGAGAACAGATGTACAAAAAATGTGCAATGCAGCGATAGTGCAAATAAGAGCTGAAAATGTGCTGTACGCTGTGTCTTGCGTGCTGTGTGCTGTATAAGTTGGCTCACGTATCAATTGTTGTGGTTTATCACAACACATAGTCTAGTGAAGAAATTTGGGCTTAATTCGGTGATTCAGTCGGTCAACGATCGTGTTTTTGTACGTTGATTAAAGTGACCGCCAAGTTGCACGTCCTTTTTTGGAGTTTAGAGACATGATTGAAAAAGTGATTTCGGCTGTTTCCGTCGAAGTGCTTGGCCCAGCTATCGGAAACTGTTTTCAACGAAGCCACCGCTACAAACCTGAATAAATGAATGAGGTATGAATGAGGTCGATTGATTTATTGAAAAATGAATGAGGTATGAATGAGGTCGATTGATTTATTGAAATTGTTGAAACACCTCAAAAGATTGTTGTGTTACAAAAAAAAATGTCTTGTTGTTCGGTTATCCCGGCTTCAACTCAATACGTTCTATTTCTGCCAATGTGCCTCAACTCTTCCCAAATGCTGCGCTTTACTCCCCATCCGCCCACAGCATCACCCTTTCGTAGTGTGTGCCATTGTCAGTGTGTGCCTGCTTGATCAGCAACGAGTGTATCCTCGAGGTGTTGCTTCGCCTCAGAATTATTTTTGCCATTATCTTGGTCACAGCAGGTACTACATACGCCTCCAACCGCTCGCACAATATTAGATCTCCATTTTTGACGATCATTCCCTTCTTCTGCTTAACAAGAAAACTGCTGACTTCCCAGGCTCTCTCTCTATAAGTGGAAGTCGTAGCGCAAAAGAAACTATTGCCTCTGCGGGTAGAAGCTTAGCGGAGATAACGTCAATATCTCGGTACAGCATTGTTGACTTTCAATGCTTGATGGCGGGAATTATTTCATCTGAGAGTGGAGCGATTTCGAACAATTTCGTACATCCGATAGCTCCGTCCGGTTTGGGTGCATATTGCTGGTTCAGAACCCCTAGCAAAATGCACCTCGTGAGCTGACCTTCATCCGAACTAAGAACAGAACCGTCTATACTCTTCGCTGAGTGGTGACTAGCGATACGGCCTATAGTCAGCTATTTATGGGTCCTTTACACGGTTCTACCATCGCACATATTCGTAGCTTCGTGTGCTACAGCGGCCAGTGCTTGATGTTGCCACACTTGTCCCTTCGCTCACTACACTGAACTCTCATATTCATGCGACATATAATACCATATCACTTCGCCAAGTCTTCCATGATTCTGGTGCAGTCATGTTCACATTGTTACGCTTAGCCGAAATGAGTCTACGTAAGATTAATCCAATTGTCCACAAATACGGGTTCGATCACTGGATTGTGACGAATGAAACACAAAAGTTCACTACTCACGATATACACGAATTTATTTACAAGCACTGGCTTACTCTTATGATTTATTACACTTTATAAATCACTATTACTTTACTACAAAACTCCTTGCTGCCCTTCAAGCTGATCTGAGTAACACTTTTAAGCACGCTGTATAGATCCCAAACTGAACTACTCTGTAATAATTCTCCAACTGAATTGACAAGAATCGGCCACAGTACAGAACCCTCAGTATTGGTTCTAGATCCTACTGTCGACTTAAACGCGATTTAAAAATTCATTTGAACAGTTTACAACTAGACTTACAAACTAAAGGTTAACTAAAGGTTGGCTCAACAATTGGGCCCCTATCGCTGTACTTTGTTTAGTTTAAGGTTTATTATTATTGTCGATTTAATCTTTATTTTTTATGGCCTACAATTTGTGGTGCTTACATTGGGTAGTTCAAGTCCGTGTGTCCATGGTGGTCCTTTTGGAATGGGGTGGTGATGTGTTAGCCGACTTAGCCTTGATGGTGATTGCTACGCTGTTCTGGTAGAATCCGTGCAGCTCGTTGTTCGACGTCCTTGGAAAGTTCTGCTCGTTTAGCAGACTTAACGCGTGGAGGTAGCCTTGTCCGGGAAGTGTGTTTTTCCAGATCCTGATTCCTCGTTAGTATGGTTGTTGGTCTTTAGTACCTGCCTTCTGAACAGTGTATATACTGTTGCAGGGGGATGATGCGTGCTTAGTCGTAAAGCCTATTGTTACTGTGGTGCCTTTGACGTTCCCATCCCACATATTCGCAGTAATCCTACTGTGGCCACGAGTCTATTGAATCTCCCCGCTGACGCTTATACATGATTCTTTGTAATCTATCTGTGTATGTTTTTCTAGCAGTATTCTAGCAGTGCTTACAGCATTTTCGGGAATACTCTTCGGAGTTGATCGTTTTTCCAACTGCGGATAGATGGCGTTTTTGTGATGGTTGGTGTCCTGATTATCTCATCTTATTCACGTCACAATATTCTCTTATTCCGTCAAGTCCATCTATTCTCCGCAGTCTTCGTTGTGCATTAAGTTTGCTTCTGGGAAAACACGGCGTCGAATGTGCATTGTCTGCATTTGCCTTGAGTTCTTAGGAGCTTCGTTGACGATCGTCCACATACGCACAACACAGAGTACAGGCGAAGCCAGATGAATGCAACACGTGGAAATTGGAGTTGTTTGGAAATTAGGATACAATTTCACTTTGTTTGAAATGCTTGGAAATTGGGTTTTTTTTTCAAGCTAATGGTTCTCCAATTGCATTTACGCATGTACTTTGGTCAACTGAATTGTTTGGCTTGCCTGCAACTCGAAATTGACTTAGTCATTGCCGTGGATGGATTTTGATGAAGAGGAGAATGTACCCTGGGTTATTTCAGAACACAATTAACCTGTGAAACCTTCTTGGGCAGCCTCAGCTCGTGAATTCGAAGTCAGGAACTCTGCTTCAATACCATCCCAATCACGCCCGTAATCTCCATCAGGAATGGTGGAGAATCATGTGCAAAATGCCCCTATTCGTAGCCACTCCAACATGACAGCACATCTGCTCCCGCTTAGACGGTCAAAACTTACTAAAACCCCGTCTAACGTGAACAATTTCCCTAAAAGGTACAAATGCCATCATCTGGCAACATTTACAAATTTTCTAATTATCCTCCAGGCTCTTCCATCAAAACCCCAACCTGAATCCTCACTCCCGAAATGAGCCTTCATCTGGCAAAGAGAAAGAGAAAAAAAAATGAATTAAAATCATTTCAGTCAATCAATCACGTAATGAGCTCTCGCAAGACCGCGCAACAGCATAACCGCTGCTCAGGTGTGGCAACCCCAGTTGAAACCGCAACGATGATCGAAACCAATTTAGGCCACAGTCCCCGAGCCCCGTCCAAACCACAGCACATACTTCGTGTGAATACACGAATTATGATTTGAAATGAATTTTCCTGGGTTCCTCAACGACAAAAAATGCAATAAATTCACATAAACTCAAATGTCGTCATGTTTCCGCTCACGTGGCCGACAAGAGTATTCCCAAAAGCCGAGGGGTTCTAGTTTCTACAAACGACAACATCCCCCCGCGGGGCAGACGGGAAAACTAAAACGCTACACCAGCGATACTCATCACATGCCAAAGCAGATGAAATGTTCGTTCACAGGACGACCGAAAACCGAGAGCAGGACGACACAAAGCAGCAACCCTATCACGTGCAAAAAAAAGAAGAAAAGACAAATGAAAGCAAAAGAAAATCAGAAAAGAGGTGAAGGCTGACTAGAGAACGTTGAAAAACGCACGGAAGGATACAAAGTGTTGCAAACTTCCGGCAAACAGGATGCAAGACTTTGCGTTCGTTCGCCCACCACTCGTGTGGATGTTCCACTTTATCCCAGGAAGAGAACCAGAAAATTACTCCGCACAAAAACAAAGGGGAAACTGAAGAACTGAAAAACAACGAAAATGAAAAGTTTTTCTTCACATTTTCCGCCGTTAAATTGGAAACTTTCAGTGATGTTTCACTTTGCCGCCAACAGCCCCGTTCGGCCCCAAAGACACTGCCGGCCCCATCCTCGCCTTGTAACTGAAACTCGTGTCGGCAGTGTGTGAAGGTATTCGATGTTCGGCGAAAGCGTTTACACACAGTCCCCCGTTTGGCAGCTCCCGGAACAGATGTGACATTGCCCAACAGTTGGTGGTGTATACCTTTGGCGGTGCTGTAGCACTCAGTCACGTTTCTGTTTTCATTTCGGGCGGGGGGAGAAATGTAAATTCGCAACTGGAGGACGACTGCGTCTATTTTGTTTATTCAGGGATCCAGGCCTTGCCTTGACTTGACTGCGGAGGCTGTCCGGAGACGAGGCCGAGATGGAAATGAATTAGTTGAGATCATTTGATGAATTCCATGTCGTTATTTTTCGGCAACTGTGTCGGGGACAGGCGGGCATTTCGAAAAGGGCCGGCGAAGTGGTTGGGATTCGACTCTATGCTGGCTTTGTGTTTACGTTGACGGTTCGCTGAATTGGATAGGTTCATCCGGTTACACGGCTTTACCAAGGGCTTTAATGGATTTGCAGAAAAAAGTCGGTATGCTTTGGTGAACAGCGGTTTGCTTTGATGGCCCGATAATCAGGTACATTTTGATGACTGCGGTTGGATATATTGCTCTCCAGTCGGGCAGTAAAAATTGAAATCGGCGTTGTCTGGTCTGGTTGAACAGACCGTCGGCTTTGGGCAGAGTCTTGAAACAAAAGGCTTGAGGGAGACGCTAAATTGGCTTGTGTTGAAACCGAAGGATCACTGCTTGAATTTGCCTTCAATTAGATTCCACAATGTTTGTGGAGTGAAGCGGCTTGCAGTGGCGGCTGGTGGTGAGAAAAGAACAGCACAGTTTAAAACGCCCCGAGTTCAAGAAGCCATCAGAGAAAAGAAGAAGACCTACAGAGACTGGTTGGGGGACTCTGCTTCTCGTGACCGGAACACTGAGGCGCAGGAGAACTTGCAGCTAAAGTGCAGTCTTAGGAGGAATTCGGCGAGAAGTTGGAAAACTATCATAGATCTGCGATACAGGTGTTCTGGCAGACCATTCGCCGACTCAGAGGACGGAACTTTTGACATCATCGAAAGGGTTAAATCCAAAGATGATGTGAGGTGGACATCTTAGGCTTTTCGGAGCTGCTCAATCCCGAACAGGGCACTGAGGATGGTAGACCTGCAGTCTTGACTGTGGCGGAGAATAGTCCAATGGTGGAGGAAGTCATTTTGAATCGCTAAAAGTTGACAAATCCGCTTTGGAGCTGGGTCAACTTTGAAACAGCTTGGTAGATCTTTCATCAGGGAGACCGAGCCTGATGTCAACGCCAAGTTATCGGTTTTCAACTCAGTATTTGTTCCAACCGAAAGAATAAGATCGCGAAAACAAGCCGCTGAGATGAGATTTCTTCGTGCTGTTGTGGAAATTATTCGCGCGCACACGGCAGTGCGCGAGGAACTCAACATTGAGGAGCGGCTTGCTTGGGGCTATGCTTCGTTGGTTTGGTCACGTGGCACGAATTTCCCCTTCACCACGACTTCCGAGGCGGGCGTTGAATGCGATTCCATCATGTAGGCGAACGGCGGTTGGCAGATCCAGGACGAGGTGGTTGCCTGGCTTCACTTAGGCCTAAATCCTGATGAGTTAGAGTCGATGGCGGAGGATTGAGTTGCCTGAAGATCTCTCGAAGGTGGTTTGGGAAAATACGTGCTTTGCACTCCAACAGCATGTATTCATTCCAGTGAAGCCTTTTATTATGCAATTTTCTGTCATTAACTTTAATTCCACTGATTTCGTCAACACAACACATAGTTTTTAATTATTCTCAAGATTTTTTGAATAACTACAACAAAAACGTAAAATCGTTTCGTTCAGGCTAAACACTGCAGACAAGAATCTGTCTTCCTTCAAACTGGACAGGGGCAATTCATCGGCTTTAATTTCTTATGCCAATGATCCCCTGGAGGTTGGGAGAAGGTGCGACTCGTCGATTCTACACGAACAGCTTCCATAATTCAAATCCTTCCCCGAGACACTTGAAATTAGTACCGTAGCAAAATGTATGTATTCGTTAATGAGTAACGAATATTCAATGAAGTGCCATTTAACGAAACGTTACTCCTCAATGAATATCGTTATTTTATCGTATCGCTACTACATACATTATAGACAGCCAACGTCGATTTGTTCACTCTTGCATGGACGTACGAGAGATACATATCCATCAAACATAGCCATCAAACGAAACCCATGCGTGATGACCTTTTTTTTAATTCATTTTTATTGTGATATTTATAACCAACTTACATATTAGACAAAAATGCTTAAAACTAGTTTTAGACGGACAGAATTATTTTATCTAATTTTTTATCAAATTTAGTTTAGCGTGCTCTTAGCGGGCACACTAAACTTAAAATTCGTATGCTTAAAGACTAATAATCTCAATTGTAGATGTAAGTATTAAGGAAAATCGTTTCAAAAAAACGTAATAACTGAACTTTTTATACCAATATACTAACTTACGCACCACCTTAGAAATAACTTAAGCTAACTTAGAACTTACAAACTACCTTAAAAACGACCCTAGGCTATGTAGGTCGTCCATAGCTTACCGCTCATAGATTCGCATCTCATTTGCTGCAAGACAGTGACTGACTGGTCCCCCATTCGGGGATACGTACTATCCTTTCTATCCCGGGTTTAAAGGGTTCGACGAGAGAGTTCCCTCTCTCCCTAGTCTCCAGAATTTTCGGTGTTGCATTGCAACATCCCGAACATCTCTCCATGATACCGCCGCACTGAACCGGAGGAGACCCTCCTCAGGTCGTTGTGCGACGGAATGGTCGTAGTTGAGTTGCCCATCCACATTTGAATGGCCGATGTGGAGGATGAGAGGTACCGCATCTATATCTCGTAACAGTTCGTTCTTGTCTAAATGCAGAAAGGCTTCTGGGGGGCCGAAGTCGTTGTGCCGTACCCTATCGTGGTATAGTGTATTGGGGTAGTAAGCCCCGAGATCAGGTTAGTGACCGAGTTCATCGCTCTGGCACTATGACCTCGAACCAACTTCAGCAGGAAATTGTCCACCTGTTGCATAAGACCTCATTGGACTAGAATTTTTGTACTGGGACTCTGCACAAGCCCTCTCAAACAACCGAATCTTCTCCATCAAGCTTGTAATCACGTTAAATCACACGGGACAGCCATAGAGGAGCATCGGCCGGATGACGGCCATATAGCAGATTATCTTCACCCTCGCATCGAGTTGGCTGTTGTAAAACAGTCTCTTTGTAAGACCAAAAAGGCCTCGGGCCCTGACCAGTGTAGCATCTACATGTTTGCTAAAATACAAATTCTGGTCTAGCCATATCCCCAAAGTCCTTTGCGCCAGTGGTTGCCCGTGTCGTCCAACAATTGACAACTTTCGCCAATTCGTTTTCGTATCCGCCCAGGCCTTATACAACGGCGTCATGAACAGTATGACTTCCGACATCTGAATGTTGATTTTCAACTTATTGTTGTAAAAAGTTATAAAAAAGTCCTTCTCCAGGTCAATCAAGCATTGTTTCTGGCTCTTGTTCCACTGGATATCCGATACCCGATTCGACGCGGCATGAATAGTGTCAGGACCCGCTTTGAAATCGAATTGGTTATCCGGAATTATATTCTTGTCGTTAGTCCAGTTTATCAGAGCTCTATTGATCACCTTCTCGAATACCTTGCTAATGTTCGGAAGGAGACTAATTTACCGAAGGTTGCATGGATTCGAAGAATCTTTTCCCCGTTTGGATATGGGTTGCACAATCGCAGTTTTCCAACGCTCCGGATAATGTGCATTATTCAAAGCATTGTTAAACAGGACTGTGTACATATTAACCACTTCTAGGGGGAGATGTGTTGCTCTGAAGACCGCTTGGAGATCTGTCCTCGATATGAACGGAGGATTAACTCCTTCGCCGGCGATGACTTTATCTGCCATGCCGATGTTCTCAGGTCGCCATTGTTGCAGATCTTCACGAAGGAGTGTGTTGCTAGCCAGTACTAGGTCGTGGTTCGGGCGAACACTCTCGTTCACCGTGTAAACTTCCTGAAAGACCGCGCCAAATGCGTGATGTCCTTTGTGCGCATACCATGATCGTCTCTTCAGGTATACTCTCTCTCTGTACCGATTTCGATGTTTAAACAAATTGCTGCAGGGACTTTTGTGTGCGCACAGCGGTATATAGTTGAGCCACGTCACGCATGGGCAAGGCTTGATGGGTTAGCCTTTCCATCCTGTGTGTACGATATCGGTCTATCTCTCTGGAATGCGAAGAGCGTATTTAGAGCGTGTGTGGAATCCGACGGTAGATATGTCTCCAATGTCCTCGTTTGGGATGGTAATAATTTTTTTTCTGTCATTTTGATGAAAGTAACGAAAGTAACTAGTAACGAGTATTCAGTGAAAAAGTAACGAATACGTATGGGTACTCAACTTGTCGTTACTTCTACAGACCTTCTGGCAATACATGCCAGACAAATTTTTTCTCAAAATGTCACTGTTCATAGAAGCCATACACCGTAGATGCTTTTCCCTCTTAACCCTAGGATGGGCAACTGGGACCAATCACGCCCGGCTTGAATTTGAACATGAATAACTTTTGTCCACATCAAGAGGACTGAAACGCCCTGTCTGATGTTCTCTGAGCACAACCAAACCATATCCGAGACCGGGTCTAGTTCGCGTTCCTAGGTTTAAGAGAACAAGATCGGTCACAATACGATTAATTGCTGCAGAAACTAGGCCTTGAGCCACATCGGAATGTAGTGCCACTCATATAATTCTCAGAACCATGTGAAAGCTTGTAACGATTGGAATTCAACGTTCGGGATCATCTGACATTAATCCATCATCCGGCACTTAATTGTTCAATGCTGTCCAGGCTGGCTTAGGCGGGTCCTCAGATCTTGCCCACTGACTTTGATGGAAGTCCACCAACTACTCCTTTGCCTCGTTCCCTACTGTTAGACGTGCCTGGAACGAAAAAATGGCATCTAATGCTCAAGATAAACTTTCGAAATTTACTCATACTTCAACATCTGCAACACGGCGTGAAGTAAAGCAACCTTTCCAGATCAGATGTTTGTATGTATCATCAACTTCACTTTGCTGATGGTCATCATTTATCGCACCCTGTCAAGCCTTCAGTCGTCCTGCCTGCACCCCTTCAACCGCCTGAAGACTCACTCATAACAGTTACTGTAACAATTATTCACTTTTATGCCCGGACATCAGTCCACTCGCCCGAAAGGGGATTATGTCCTCTTAAGTTGGATCATAAAACTCATTATTGACTTGTATCTAATGCCACAGAAACTTTTAACGATTCCCCGCAAAGCAAAGTGCCTACAATCACAGCCCTCCTAATCTTTGCGCCATTTCCCTTTATGGACTTAAATACTTCCACAAACCTCAGAAGTTTTGCCAAGTCCCTCTTTATCTCCATCGCCCCACACTTTCCATTCAAAATGCTACGGTGAAGCGGAAAGGTCGCCAATGAATACTCGATTTCAATCAGACACCATCGGTTTGCCTGCATCGCACCCGTCCACAGGCAGCCGCAGAGTGCAGAGATGTACAGATGTTTGCCCACTTGTACTAATCACTTGACATCTCACTGGATTTTCCCGGTTCACACACGAGGTGATGAAGTGCTGCTGGCTGCCTGCCTCGTTCCGTTGGAGGCTCTTCTGTGCATACGAGATTACCATCGCAATTATTTTTCATTCCGTCTCCGCGTGTTGGTATCCGATGGAGAAAGGGAACTCGAGGGAAGCCCTCATCGATTCTGAGAATTATTTTCTCGATTTCCGTTTGGTTACTACGGCTCGGGCGACGCGGGAGGCGCAAGGGGACGTGAATTATGTCAACTCCATGGGATCCTCATGGAGATTCCTAGGATTGCCGAGGTAGCAACCGTCAAGAGCCGGGTTGAGGCCAGCCGTGCACACGTATCGTCGACTTTGGGTGCGAGAACAGGTGTACAGGCTGCCGGCTCGAAGGAAAGATCCTTCATTACGTGCAGGGATGTTGCCACGGGAGGCAGTTGCCTGGGCAAAGATACCCACCCATTCTAGGTCACGTCGTCTGCTGCATAGAGGGTGGGTGGGCTTTTTTGGATCTGAAAGTATTCAACTCGAAAACAATATCACCCGGAGGCGCAGTGAGTGAACCATGAGAGAGCGTTCAGTCGAAACGGATATCCTATCCGAGGGGGCTATAGTAATTATTTCATACGTTGGAGCATGTACGCTCATAAATTTCCTACCGAACCTACCAACCCCCCACCAAACGGCACAATACAGAGCACACAGAGCACATGTGCTGGTGGTGAGCGGTGCGGTCTTACTGAGGGCGAGGCAAATTTTGGAAAGTTTCGTTGAATTTTTGAAGAGAATCACTTGCGGCCACCGCCCCGGGACGGGGGATAATGTGTGTACGAGTACGAGGCGAGTGGCAATGTAATAAATGTCGAGCCGTCATCTAAGGGCGCGTTCAAGGGGCGCTCAAGAAAAGTTTTAATTATCGCGTGTTGTCTGTGCGAGAGTTATTGTTTACCAGCGGTCTGTGTGCGGTTGGTGTGGGTTCTTGAAAGGAATCGACATGTCTTGAGCAGATGATGCCGATGGTGGCAACGGCTTGAATGGAGAAGTGTTTGGTTCTTGAAAATGAAAAAAAAAAAATCAATCTTTGGTTGAGCAAGTTTTATGAATGTGTCCGGGTGGAGGGGGGAATGGGGTGTTGAACTTTTGGGCGTGTTAGCAATGGTCTTCGATTGGATTTGGGATTGGGCGGGGCTTAAAGTCGTGCGCGTGTCATTGGCTGTGTTTTAGAAATTCATGGCCTTTGCTTTAAAGAGAGGTATTTCTACTATTCGCCGATATGGCAATTTGAACCAACATTTTCTGTTGAAACAACTACAGTCTACCGGCCATCGAGTTCCCGGCATGCGTTGAGGTCATATTCCACAAAAATCTTTGTCTATGACCAAGGGTGAGTCAAGAATTCATAAATATAAAATTTAATTTTATTTTAATTCCACGGAAGGTTTTTGCACTTGTTTTAAATAATTTAGCTAGTCTAGTTGCTTCTTATTGGAAGGTTACCACAAAAGAGACAGATGTGACCCGTGGTCAGAAGATCGTCAACCTCTTCCTTTCATATCGTTAAGTTCGTTACTCCAGAGTCAGGGGGCGCTGTCGTCGACCACAGGATTGTTAGCGGCACAATCGGTGCAAGCAGGGATGTTACAACTTTAAATTTAATACGACAAAATAATATTTTTTTCTTGAGGAAATGACATTTATAAACATTTTTTTAGCTATAGTTTTAATTTTTACATTTTATTACATTTTAATATTTTTGACTGTGACTCATACTCCAGGTCTTTAAGAATTGCCGGTATGTGCACTTATTACATTTTTATATTGGATCGACAACTTAATTCACGGTTTTTTCTTTTAAAAATTTGAGCGTTTATTTATTGGGTCTATAAATTAATTCGTGCGTTTTTTTTTCAAAATTTGAACGTTTATTTAAGAAAAACATGTCCAATAGTATTATTCAAAGTATTGTCCATCCATGACTTTTTCCTATCTTTCTGGCAATTTGTGGATCCCATCCCAAAAGAACTGAGCCGGCTTGGCAGCCAAGAATGAATCAAGCCAATTTTTGATATTCTGCTCTGATGTGAACCGTATTTCAGAGAGGGCGCTCTGCATCGAGCGGAACAAATGGTAGTCAGAAGGTTCAATGTCTGGGTGGGGTAAAACTTCCCGTCCACCTTTTTTCCAAATAGTTCTTAACCGGAATAACAACGTGGGGGCGAGCGTTGTCATGATGGAAATTATTGCCTCGTGTCTGGTCGCATATTCCGGGCGTTTTTCGGCTACTGCTCTCTTCAAACGGATTAATTGTGTTCGGTAGCGTTGTCCATGGATGGTTTCACCCGGTTTTAGCAGCTCATAATACAGCACATCCTTCTGATTCCATCAAATACAGAGCATAACCTTCGCGCCATGGATATTCGGCTTTATCGTTGATTTGGCTGGTTGGCCAAGCCAAAATCACCTTTTAAATCGTGCAAACCACTTTTGGCACGTTCGCTCAGCTAGCGCATGCTCACCATAAACTTCCACCAAACTACGATGACTTTCGGCAGCAGTTTTCTTCTTATTAAAGTAATGAAGAAGAACTCCCCGCAAAAACACTTTTTCAAGCACAAAGTTCGGCATATTTGTGTGAAAAAAAAAATATTGTTGTTAACGCTTCAAATGAATGACTTATACTGAAATGACGTATAATGACAATAGCTTTCCAACGCGTGTTCCAATGGAATAATACAAGTAACGCCATCTCTTAGCAAACCGCGAATTAAGTTACAGACCAATATACATAAGTAATTGCCTTAGAAACCATGAATTAAAAATTGATTAAAACGCAGAACACCTATTCGCTGTTTGCATCGAATCTGATTGCCCTTTTATAGAAGTGATAAGAAAACCGGATATAAGGAAGAAATGTTTGACTTTTTTCAATTTTCTTGTATGTGCTCTGGAAAATATTTAAAAATGTTAAAAAAGTGTTAATTTATTCATGAAGTTCCGTGATGAATTAAATAATTTAAAAATCTGTTTGCTTTCTTTTCAGCCGTAACTTCTGAAGCCAAACGTCATAATATCAAGGTAACTTACATCGTTTTACAAAAATTGGAGTGTTGACAAGTTGTTGACAGCCTTTATCGGGTAGACATACGCCGATTCTAAGATTTCCCGTATTACTCTTTAGATGTTCTTTCAAAAGTGCTCGTCATTATCGTCATAGATTAGTACATTAGCCAACAAGTGCTCCTAATGGAAGGAACATAAATAGAGTAGCTGCGTTAAATCGTTTGCGATCAACCTCATGCGCACTTGTGATACGCTCGCCACAGCTACTGCTCCGCGATCCTTTTGTGGCTTCGTATCTGATCGATTATCTTTCAAGTTCCCCGCCAGATCATTCCACGAGAACAAGAGCAGTGATAAAGGTAGCTTATCAGCATCCAATGCCATCGATTGAATGTGGCTCATGGTCAATGGATCATGTGTACACACTTGATGACAATCGATATCGCGACAAGTGGGCGCGATAAGCATCTGTTCGCCCATCGCTCGTGGATTGCATGCACAAAAAGTATCTATCCGTTGGAAGTATGGTCGAGCATCTTTGTCGACTGGTTGTAGCGTTCGTATTTGCGGTTGTGGTCCTCCTTCTTTACTGCTTGATATACCGGCTCAATTTCATCTGTCGTTCTACAGTCAGTTCAGGTACGTTCAGCGGATGCTTTATTCTAGTTCTCTAAGACAACTCCCATCGACAGAGCTGACAGGAAACTCTCAACTCATCAGCGAAGCCTGCCTGCAGTGCATCTGCGAGGCACAAGAGACATGTGAGCCATCGGAGTGCAGAGCGCGCCGGATGTGCACACACTTTAGAATCTCGCAGCCATACTGGGTGGATGCAGGACTGCCGACAGTGAGGGCATCTCATGACCTCGTCGAGGACTCGGAAATTGGTAACTGCTGAAATACGGTCCGTAAGCTGTGGACATTGTAAGTGCAAGTTTTGCGAACATTTTCAGCATACGTTCGATGTGTCCGTAATCCTTTTTGCGCTGCACGAGCGGTGAGCGGATACGTAAGCAGACACCTGAGTGACTGCGATGGCGATGGAGTGCTGAGTTGCTACGACTACGCGAGGATACATCTGTACGGGCATGAGGATTGCACGAGGAGGAACTTAACGGACGGGAGCGAGAGTCGTTTGCGACAATGTTTGACGATGTTTTCCGAAAAGTGATTACAAATTGAAGGGGGACTGGTCAGCTTATGGTTGAGTTAATAAAATTAAGTGCGGGGGTGTGTGTCTACAATTTGCGTTCCGTTGCAAATGAAAGATTGTGTCAGTGGTTGGAACCACTTCGAATTCAATTGAAATTATCGTACATATTAAAATGTGTAAAAAAAGGGCGTTGATACGTGGCCATGACCACGGGGAAACGGTTTTTGAAAAAAGTGGGAATACATGCTCACGATATTGTGTTTTTCTTTTCTCAAGGCTTGGATTCCTCTGAGAAGTGGGGCTGTTTTCATCCACTAACGAAATGTGTGAAAACTGGGCTGCACACATCAAAAGTTTCATCAGCACAAGTGGCATCGCTTAAGTGACAGCAGGCAGCATTCAGTTTTGGAGGCACTGAGTTCCACTCTATTGCTTCTACCCCATTTTTTTGTGCTGTCATGGATGAAATTTAATGTACTTAACATACCTTGTCGTTCAAATCCTTCAAACGAAGGGCAAGGTCTTAGGTCCTGAAACAAATATGCGAAAAATTTTAGTACTGTGAACTTTCTTACAGGCGGACACTGACGGTACCATGAAACTTGTGAGAGGTGTCCGATTATGAGAGGTGTCCGGTTATGAGAGGTTTCTGGTTATGAGAGGTGTCCGGTTATGAGAGGTATCCGGTTATGAGTGGTGTCCGGCTATGAGGGGTGTTTGGTTATGAGAGGTGTCCGGTAATGAAAGGTGTCCAATTATGAGAGGTGCCCGATTATGAGAGGTGTCTGGTTATGAGAGGTTTCTGGTTATGAGAGGTGCCGGGTTATGAGAGGTATCCGGTTATGAGTGGTGTTCGGCTATGAGAGGTGTCTGGTTATGAGAGGTGTCCGGTAATGAGAGGTGTCCAATTATGAGGGGTGCCCGATTATGAGAGGAGTCTGGTTTTGAGAGGTATCCGGTTATGAGAGGTGTCCGGCTATGAGAGGTGTCTGGTTATAAGAGGTGTCCGGTAATGAGAGGTGTCCAATTATGAGAGGTGCCCCATTTATGAGAGGTGTCTGGTTATGAGAGGTATCCGGTTATGAGAGGTGTCCGGCTATGAGAGGTGTCTGGTTATGAGAGGTATCCGGTTATGAGAGATGTCCGGTTATGAGAGGTCTCCGTTAGGAGAGACTAATATATTTTCATCAGCGAAGCAGAGTATTTCAGAGATCAGATCATTTATAGCAATGAGAAATTATGCCGGGGATAGAATAGAGCCATGGGGGCCACCAGCACTAATTTGGGGGATATCAGACAGTAACCAGTTCAGAGGTACTTGCGTTAAGGGGTCAAAAGGTAATCTCACGTGCGAACTTGACATACGGCAATGCTTATGTGTGAAATACAAAATGACAATAACTCAATGTTTTAACATCACAAAAATGTTCTTACAAAGAACGTTGAAATGTAACAGCGATCGCTAGTGTTTACATAGGTGTCGAGAAGTGTCATTATGCTAAATGTTATTACTTGGCCTAATGACACTTTCAAAAGCGTCATTGTACCAATTTGGCATAACATCGTTTGGCACAATGTCACGCCATCGTTTACGAATAAATTCAAGGCTCTCATCTATACCAAAGTATTTTCGGAAAAAAAGGCCTAATGCTCAACTCTGTCGAATTCACTTCAGATATCAATTGCCACGATCTTTCTGAACTCCGCCTGCATTGCGCAGAGACTGGTTCCACTATTCGGTACGATATGCCATCAAATCACTGCTGCTGCTGAGAATGTCGACTGCCTGCCATTAAGAACATTCACCGCCGTCTTTACAGCGCGAGCTTAAGTGTTGAGCCATGGGTAAACTCAGAAGCAATACAAATTCCGTCTTCACAGTGGTATTTTAACGATATATTCCAGTTAAGTCGTGGTTTAACATAAGCCATCGATTGCCATGGCTTAAGTGTCAATCCAGAGAGTAAATCCAGGAGAGAACAGAGGGCACCCTAATGTATAGATGCACACATATTATAACAATCTCTTTACATGCAAGAACATTCGCTTGTTGAGTTGGTGTGTGTGTGCTCTTTTCCTCTTTTCAGTTGGGTGCTGTTCGTGTTCAATCACAACTACTATTTTTTCATGGTTCGCATGGTTGGTGGATTCGATAGTTCACAATGCCACTCAATCCACGACTTTCCTAAACCCCTCTTAAATATTGACTGTGAAGACGACACTTCGAGACTGCTCGAGTGAAGTTTATGTTCGGTCCTAGACTTAGTTAAACCAGCAGTTAGGCTTGCTCTGTGAAATCGGGCGTCAGAGTCATACGATATTTCAAAGGCCAACAGCTTAAAAGCCTCTCTGTGACATTGACGAACATTCTCCCCTTTTTTCATGACGACCTACACAAATGATGCTTTCCATCACTCGAAAAGTCGCCAGGAGAGTAGGCCAAATTGATTTGGATTTATTCCTGTTGAAGCATTCCTCCATCTCGACACAATTGTTCTAACACAGGATCCACAAGGATGTCCAGTTATCTTCCACGTCGTATCAAAGAACGGCAATTTGACTGGTTACAGAAGTACCAATCCCCCCCGCACTCGTATTTTTGTCTATCCAGTCTCCTGAATTAAAAAACTCGAATTTGCTGAAAATTCATCTCATTGCCAAACCACACTCGCGTGAACTTGAGACACCGTCTCGACACGCTTGGGGAGATAAAAACTCAATTGCTGCGCGCATTGAAGGCCATTCCCCAAATGGACTTTTAACAACTTTTGCTCCTCACGTTGCGTTGGAAGGGGAGTACTTTGAAGGCCATGAAATAGACATAAAGACAGCTATAAGCAATGTCGCCTCATTTGTTGATCACAGTCTGCATAGTTTAATCACATTTCTTCAATCCCCTTCATGTCATGTAGAATTCTGCGAGATGAAAAGCTTTCTCCATCCACTCTCCCTGCGTCTTTGAAGTAATCGTTTCTACATCGTTCGAAATTTTTCATGGCACTTCGCACCTCACAAACATCATACACCCCTGCTTACCTGCCAACACGTGCGGAGATGACGGCCTCGAGAAATGTGCTGCTTCTCGAAGCTCCTGAGCAGAAAACGTATTTCATTACTTAAAACAAATCCCATGACATTTGTCACACAACATCGCCCTGCAATTTATGGGGAAAGGAAACCACGACATCGCGTCTCAGATATGTACACACATTTACATGCCGAGTCTCCTGCCTCCCCCACGTCTTCTATTCCAAGGTAGCGCCATCCCAAGGGCACGTCAGAAATTACTTTGTTTTGAGCAAAAAGCCCCACACTTGAACTTCCCCCCCATTCCCCCAAGATGTATCGACCGAGATTATTCATAATCAAATCCGTTATGCCCCCATCACCAGTCTGGAGATGCCCGCACAAATCGACCCCCTGACCTTACGGCCGCTTACTGCGTCAAGCGACGAACACAGCTGCCAATAGATGCCATGCCGCCGACTCGCACATCTCCCAAAGACAAACATCTTATCATCTGTCAAGTCGTACAAGCGAACGTCTGCCCACATGTGCTTCGTCGTTCTCATGTTGCCATCGCCCCCAACGACGACGGCACAACAAAAGAAATCCCATCCTTAATCTCAACGTAAACAGTCTTTATTTAGATAACCATGACAGAGTGTCTGCGCCGCCCGCCGCCCGCCGTCCGCCCCCCGCCACCAGCGGCGCACTCTGAGGCGGAGTGTTTCACTCAGGGCTTCCGTGCAAACATTGAACCAACTTATACTCCATTCGCAGGTCTTCATTCAGCATACAGCCTCTGGGCCCGAAGTGATGTATCAGCATGTAATCGGCGCAATCAATCACCCCGTCCTCGTTGCAATCGCGGCTGTATACACGCACGTACTCGCTGACAGTTCGAGCGGCACACCGAGGGCTGTTCACGCAATCGATGTACGCTGTGGGAGTGGACACAATGTGGCATTAAGCTGGAGTGGGTCCCGGCAGTTTGAATACGTACCACTACGTGAGTCACCGGCAGCGGTGCCAAGTGATCCGTCTTTTGTCGGCTTGCCGGCGTCGATCCAGTAGGACTTGTGAATCCTGAAGGGGCCGCACGGATCGCCCCCGGCGCAGGTTTTCGGCTTGCATCCGGTCTCCACTTCGCAGATGCACTGCAAGCAGACGTCGCTGATGTGTAAGTCACTGTTCGCCGTCAGTTGACTAAAAGTCGATTCCTCTTCGAGCTCTGTACCAGTGTCACCTCCTTCGCCACCTTCCATAACAAGCGGTGAAACGTGCTTGAGGGCAGGCAGCTCGTCTGGAGTGTAGGATGATTCCCCGTTGTGATGATGATGTCTGATGAATATCACGCTGCTCAGCAGAAGCAGGGTGATCGCAAGCGCAACCATTGCCACTATCCGACAGTCGATATTGGCCATTTTCCCTCAAAAACTACAACACTCCGAGGTAACTGAGACAAGACCGAACGGCGAGTGTAAACTGAGAAGCGCGTCGCCTTGCCTGGGAGATTCTTCACTACAAACGCGACTGCGAGCAGGTGACCCCCTGATAACCTGGCGGGTTACACACACCGCGCTCTTATCGGTTCGATGTCGGTTTCGAGCATCGTCGTCGTCGTCGATGTGGAAGTGATTTGTTTTTCAAAAGATTTTTTTCCGAACGCAGGGAAGCTGTTGACAAAGACTGATGGTAATCAATAATCTGCTGTTCCCTCTCGGCGCGAGGAGGGATTTTGAATGGATGCAGGAATGCAGAGCGATGGCAGTGAATCGTTTTGTGAGACGATTGCTATGAGCACATCTTCACTTCGATATGAAATTGCGGGATGGCTTCGATTTCTGCTCCACCCTTTAGACTTTTTACGCGTTCAATTTCTTCTCGAGGACTCGAGCCAATCAAGCCGACGGTGAAAAACCCCATTTTCTGCAAAGCTCTTGACAAGGAGTCAGTTCCAGAAAGCAAACAATTCGATTTGATTGAAGGGAAGTCTGCGCTGCTGGCAATAGTTGATGTGTCGTCTATTATGAACGAGCAACGGAAATCATGATT
This sequence comes from Eristalis tenax, assembly GCA_905231855.2. Taxonomy (NCBI): domain Eukaryota; kingdom Metazoa; phylum Arthropoda; class Insecta; order Diptera; family Syrphidae; genus Eristalis; species Eristalis tenax. The sequence continues at coordinate 15,603,826 of HG993126.1, read as the reverse complement.
GTCACAGAACACTCGTTTCAATTTATCACTGACTCCCCCTGATGTTTCCATTTCCCGCGGTAGTTTAGGGGAGTGTGATGGTTGAACATCACTTCCACTCGGAGTGAATCCCTTCATTTGTGGAGTACACATTCTAATTAAATCCTATCCTGTGTCGCATGATGGCTTAAACTACTCCGTGCTCTCTATGAATCTTAGAAGATCCAATATATCCGTATTTGCATTCGTCCGCAGTCTCAGAGAGTAGTGGCAAAGCAGATGTTGGATCGTTTCAGTTTCTTCCTCGTCACTCAACTCCGGCAGAGATCGCTGGATTCAGCATTCCATTTCTGGAGCATTTCTCCGATGGGGCAGTGTCCTGCGATCACTCCGACCAGTTCGCGGATTGAGCTACCATCCAACGCCAGAAGCTTCTCTGTTTTGCCGTTGTTGAGCTCTGGCCACGTTCATTTTCCCGTGTGACAGTCATTTCTTGCCAGCCATGACGAGTTGGCGTCTTTTCTGATCGGTGGCTGCGATGATGTGTCCGCCTAGCTGATGTCCATTTTAGACCCTTGTCTGGCCAATTCGTCCAATCTCTTGTTCCCTGCTATTGAGCTGTGGCCCGACTTCAACCTTGTGGTGACTGATGGACGTTAGTGAGTCGCGGCAATTCATAACAGCCCTTGATGGCATCGTAACGGAATCTATTGACTTCAGTGCAGCCTGGCTGCCAACAAAGGTGGTGATGTCTGATGGCCGGATATCGGTTGCTTGTATGTGCTTGGCTGCTTTCTCTATTGCCGGAAACTCTGCTTGGAAGCCATTGCACATGGGAGTCGGAATGAGTCCTATTTGTGCAAGGAGTCTGAGTAGAACCCGGCCCCAGAACCTGTATCCACTTTTGATCCGTCGGTGAAAAAGGCAATCTCGTGGTCGTTGATGACGGCTTTCTAGAGCCACTTGTCCCTGTCGGAGAGTCATAGTCATAGTCACAGTCGTAGTCGGTTGTAGCTGCGAGCCTACTGGAACCATGTCTCTTTCCCAGATCATCTCTTATTTTGATTATGGCATGCCCATAGTTGGCTTGTTTCCACAAAGAGGACTTCCTTAGTCTGAGAGCGCATTTTGGGGCGTAGTCTGCTATAAATAATTCCGGAGGAAGGAGATGAAGTATCATGTCCAACCGTACTTGTGGCGTGCTCTTCATTGCTCCCGTTGTGCAGCCAGCGGCTTACCTTTGTACTTTGTGCTGCTGGCAGTCCACCAGACTAGGGCCCCATAAGTTATAATGGGTCTGATGTTTGCTGTGTACATCCAATGAATGAAGTTGCAAGCCCCATATTTTGCAAGAATAAAAAGCATTTAATCCTTTCTTCCTCTTTTCCTCCACGTTCCTCTTCCAGGAAAGCTTGGAGTCGCCAATGATGCCCCGATACGTAGCCTCCGTTGTGAGTTTGAGTGGGGTTCCATCTAACTTGGGGAGAATAAATGTGCCGCAGTGAAGGATCCCCCAGTTCTCTCGATTGCCGTATTCTTTCAAAGATTGTGTCGCTGTTTAATCCCAATGGCGTTACAGATGATTGTGATTGCCGCAGTTTTGTCAGTTGGTGTGTCCACAGTTACGTTCGTGGTTCGATCCTTAAAATGAGGACCTCTCATATTTTACGGCCCCATATCTGTCACGACACCGTATCTTCTTCTGCCTGCGCTACAGTCAGGAGTAGACATGCGCCGCAGCTACAACTAGATATTTTGCGGTCACAAAACTTGCAAGTACTTGAGACATTTGTCTTCAAAATTAAATCTCTTGAGACCTTCTTTGGAAAAAGTCATCCGGAGTATTATTTTTAATCCAGTAACATCCAAGTTCCAGAGAGATTCTTCTTTTCGTAATCAACCCCACTTTCCCACCTCTACCAAACACCCATCACATATATACAACCCCCCCCCCCCACACACACACCATCATATAACCACCTACCCCTCCTCCACCGGGCCGGATCAAGGCGTCCCGTGCCGAGGATGGACCAAGATGGATGCCCAGTTTAACGATCCGGATTAGTCTGCCTTGTCTGTGCATACGGAGCTACGGAGGCCGACCTCCATTCTTCGATACTCGTAGGACCAAAATTTCTTCTCCAAATAATCCAAACAAAAATAAGACCCAAAAACCTCTATCAAATCCTCCCAAACCCCTCTACCAAATCCGGAGAAGCGGTTTCCGTAAACTTGTCCAGATCGGACCCTATCAGGCCCTTGATGCGCCCCAGTAATGCAGCAGTCAAATCCGTGGCAACCAAACCAGGAACAAGTTTACAAATGCATAGGGAAGGTACAAACGTTGGGGAGGCGTTGTTAACAAGGCCGCGTCTATCTACTATCTAGTAGGTGCAGGGTGGTTTTGGGGGCACCATACCGATATGAGCGTTGTACGCAAGTTTGCGGCGGATATACGCCTTATAAATGAAAGCCAAATCAGAAGTGCAGAAATATTTGTTGCATCGATTGAGGAAACCTGAACATTTAGCAGCATTTTTGGCGATCACAAATATGTGATCGTTCCAACTAATTGTTGTGTTGATACATATACCAAGGATGGAGAGCTTTACGGTTTCATCGACACAGGTGCCATTCATGGATAATGGCTGATTAACAAGGGTTCGCTTGAGTGACTGCAGACAACATTGAGTTTCACTCGATTGTTCTTTCACCAGTTAATTATGCAGATCGGAATTCAATGTGCTTAACATAAGCTGCGAAGGGCGGGGTCGTGAGTCTTGGAACGAATACGAAAAGCTGAGGGTGCTGCCATCAGCGAAGGAATGGATTGGATTAGAAGCAGCAGACAAGAGCAACAGCAGCCTTGGGGAACACCAGGGAACACTTTATGAATTCGAACTTGAAATTCAAGGCTCGTGGCATTAATTACTTTGAGAATATAACGGAAAACAAGAAATACAATTTACAGACAGGATCGTCTACCTGGTGAGGATCGTCTACCTGGTTTTTGTCGGTCTGCCACACGATGTGAGTAAAGTGAGAAACATTTTTATTTCTTTTGTATGGGCACAATGGACCCAACGAGTGAGCCGCGGCCATTACAAAACAATAATAATATCGTATAAAAACAAAACACCAAGCCAATCTGCTAACCAATTGGCCATTGGGCGTGTTTTATTGAGAACTCAGTACTCAGCTCAGCATTGATTCTCAATTAAACGCTCTTCTTCTCATTTTATTTTATTTTTGTGTCAAAATTTGGTACGTTTCCTTACCTGCATGGCTTTAGATGTAAAAATACAAATAGAGCGCCTCTATATTTCATTTCTTGTCAATTGTGTTTTTTAATGTTAGTGCAGATATGGTTTTATTCGCCAGAAGCGTTTGTACATTAAATAAAGGACATCCTGAGTCGAGAATTAGGACACCAATGCCGATCACTCTGCCGTATATTTAACAAGTGTTGTCAGCGGCATCTGTGGTTCAGTGGTGATATCTGAATCGTAGGTGAGGCGCCACCTGTGATTAAGATACTTCAACGCGATCTAGTCAGTGTTGACTGTCAAATATGACTGAGTGGCTTCTGCTCAGTCATTTCATTTGTTGTTGCTTCGCGTGTAATACCGAGCTGAGTACAAATTCTCAATTAAACACGCCTATTATGTCGAAGACGTCGTTGGTGGACCTTTTGGGAAGATAGCATGTATCACCATTTACCGTAAGACCAATTTTATCGACTTCTTTCGCAATGATGGCAAATTGCCCACTGACAGCCTGTTGTGTTCCTCCGATGATGTCAATGTCGTCAGAAAGTGCTTGCAGACTTGTGCCAGATAGTGGCTGTAATGTGAACGTCTCACTTAAGCACGATCTTCTAGATAAAAATAAGTCTCAGTGCGTGGGCTAATTTTTCAGCGACATTCTTTTGTAGATCATTTCTGGACTCATTCCCAGAAGTTTGCTGGTGAGATGGTGTCATTAAATCAATTAGTGATCAACATACGAGCTAATCGATGTTTCATCCAGTTTACCCTGTCGGCCAATGTCAAGCAGTACAAGTTTGTAAAAAATGTTGGCAAAGCATTCGTCTGCTTTTCGTTTCATTTGTGCGCTTGGCACATCTGCTGCATGTACTATACACGGGAAATCTCTTTTAAGAGCGATAATGAACTGTCTCCACGTCTGGCATACTGACTGTGTGAGTCATACCAGTGCGAACGAAGTAATCTCATTCCTCTCGGAATACAATATCAGCATTTCGTTGTGCTGATACGATAGCGTCTGCTGATCCATTACCCTTATACCCTGTGATTTGTTGACCACTTGCGAACTGTGTTATCACTTTAGGCCCCATTATTGATGCTCCATTCGAGGTTATTTGATTCTGCCTTGGGCTGTTACAACTTTTGCAATCTCCCATTTAAATTCGCGTTTATAATTCGATTAGCTTAGTAAGATGTTGCCGATTCTCGGTTCCACCCCTTCCATTCTTCATCTGGACCTCAGCCAAAAACTCCAGCTGACACCATAATTAATTGGATTTTAGCTTTGATCAAGCGAAGACAATTTGCTGGCATTTAAATTCCGTTGGTTAAATTAAAATAATTTTTTGGGCTTCATTGTGTCTATAAAATAGCCGTTTTCCGGTTTACTCCCGCAAATAAACTGAATTGATTTAACGAAGACGAAACAGATTTTGCCCTGAATACGAAAACCTCACAATTTGTGATTCAACATGCTCATGTGTGGTGTGGTTGTGACTTATGACTCATCACTTAGATTTTCCAGAATACGGGTGTAAACTTACGGTTCATTGAGCCGGTTCATCACTATCACTGCTTTCTGTAGAATCAACTGCCGCAACTGGTGTGTGTTGCGAAACATAAAAACCAAAGCAAAACAGAAAAACATGTTTGCATTCGTTAGGTGACCCTGTTCAAAAATTGTATATAAGATTGGCACTTCACCGTCAGAGTCAGCGATTTTTAGCGATTTAAAAACTTTATTGAACATAATTATTTTTTACAATTGAGTTTACAACTAGACATACTAACTAAAGGTTAGGGCGTTGGCTCAACAATAGGGGCCCAACTGAATTCTCAAGTACATTGACGTAGGTGTTGCTTCTGTGCCAAATTCCATGTCATCGGTCGGTGATAGTTGAAAGTTGCCCTCGAAAAAGGATGAACAGACTTCTGCTTTCTCCGCCAGCGTATTTGCGTCTCCTTCGCTTACCGATGATTTGTTGGATTTGTCGGAATTTGTGGGGCCCTGGCTGTATCTTGCGGAGCCTGTTCTTCAGCTATATGTTGTTGCTCGTTTGTACCGCGATTCGAAGCATGATGTTCGTTCAGTTCAACTCACTGAGAACAGCTTGGTAGTCGCTGCCTCGAGTGTTCAGCTCCCGGTGGTGTATTCGCTGGAGACTTTTCCTCAGCCTTTGCCAGTGGTGAGCAAGGTTTTGGATATGTTCGGGTAAGTGACTAAACCTGTCTCTGCTTGTCCTGGCCCTTTTTTGCTGGTCCAAGGCGTTGTTGATTGAGGTCTCGAGTCCTTCAACCGCTGTGTCAAGTATTGGTGAGGTTCCATATTATCTGTGGATGTTCTCCAGTATATCTACTTTTTGTAGCTTAGCTACATCCAGCTGATGTAGGTTCACGTAGTCCCCTTCTGGTCCGCTGTTGGTAAACATTGGATTTTCCAAGTTGATTACCAGTTTGACAGCCTCGGGATATCCCACTTGAAGGCACAAATCTGCCGCATGCCATTTAAAAGCGGTTTAAAAATGTGTTTGAACGGAAAATTATTTTTACAATTGAGATCTGCCGCATGTGTTGCCAACTAGTTGAATTCGTTTGGATTGAGAATTCGATTGAATACAGAAACATAAGAGGCGACAATTTGTCATTTCGTCTAAAAGCACATTGCACAGCTTCGCAATTTTGAAAAGTGTTTACACTTAGTTTGAAGCAATGTGGCTTGACAGCAAATTGACAGCAAACAAAATGTTAGCAACAGAAGAAAAAACACAATCCGCCACGAATCTGTAATTGCGATAAATATGTTAGTTATAAAACACAATTTCGTACCGAATACCATTGAAATTGAACCAATTTTGAAATTGGTTCGTTTTATTGGAAATTGCGCAATTTCGATCCTAATTTCGAGGGAAATTTCCGATTTTACTCAATTTCGTCTAGCGGCAACATACTATAACGGGGAGTATGATAATGCATTAATTATAGTTTTCAATATGTGAGTCCAATGAGTCGAAAGAAATGCAATGCCTTCAAACTGGTTTCAAGACCTTCAAGACCTGATTACTTGATTGATTTGTTGTGCATATAACATAATTGGTCCGGTTTCTTATTTTCAAAATTTTAACTTTTATTTAAGAAAAACATGTGCAATAGTATTATTCAAAGTATTGCCCATCTTAAGCTATAACTTTTTCCCATCTTTCTGGTAATTTGTGGATCCCATCCCAAAATAACTGCGACGGCTTGGCAGCCAGGAATGAATTAAACCAATTTTTGTTATTCGGCTCGGATGTGAACCGTATTTCAGTGAGGGCGTTCTGCATCGACCGGAAGAAATGGTAATCAGAAGGGTCAAGGTCTGGGCTATAAGGCGGGTGGGGTAAAACTTCCCATCCACTGTTTTCCAAATAGTTCTTTACCGGAATAGCAACGTGGGGCCGAGCGTTGTCACGATGGAAAATGATTGTCTCGTGTCTGGTCGCATATTTCGGGAGTTTTTCGGCTGCTGCTCTCTTCAAACGGATTAATTGTGTTCGGTAGGGTTGTCCATGGATGGTTTCACCCGGTTTTAGCAGATGATAGTACAGCACAACCTTCTGATCTCACCAAATACAGAGCATTACCTTCGCCCCATGGATATTCGGCTTTGCCGTTGATTTGAATGGTTGCCCAAGCCAAACCACTTTTGGCACGTTTGGTCAGCTAGCGCATGTTCACCATAAACTTGCACCACAATACGATGACTTTCGGCAATAAAGAAGAACTCCCCGCAAAAACACAGGCACAAAGTTCGACATATTTGAGTGAAAAAAAAAAAATTATTGTTGTTTCCGCTTCAAATGAATGACATATACTGAAATGACTTACAATGACAGTAGCTTTCCAACGCATGTTCCAATGGAATAATACAAGTTACGCCATCTCTTAGCAAACCGCACGAATTAAGTTATAGACCCAATATTATAATTCATTTTCAATTTACAATATCGCCGCTTTACTTATATAGTTTAAAATTCAATAACAAGATCATGGAAGATGGATGATTCTGGGTGAGCTACATAAACAACAGAACAAATTAGCAAATAGAAAATAAAAGATACATCATCTGTAGATACAAAGCTACTGGCGAATGCAATGTATAAACAAATTGATGAAAATATAATGCTTGTCGGTGTTTAACTGAGTAACGATGAAAGCAAAAGTTGAACGGAGTGACGAAGAAAGCAAACAATTCACATACATCAAAAATTGAGAAGTAATTTTTGTTTTTTCATAGGGCGTGATTAGCAAGGTGACTTATTTCATTTAATTTAAGGTTAAAAAGGCACAAAAAGAGACATTATTGATACATTTTAACTCGGGAGGCAACTCGATATACAATCTGGGGGCGACTGCTTTGTAGAAGTTTGAATGAGGGAACAACAGCTAATTGCAAACTAAGATATGTTGGGCACCTGTCAGTACTCCTGACATAAAATACTTTAATAAAATTACAGATGCTTAACAGGGAGAATGTTAGAATTGACGAAAAGTATGAAACTGATTTCAAATCGACTCATTCTCCACAGGATATGTTTTTGTACAACAATTAAGAGTTGAACTTTATTTAAGTGAGTACCACCCCAGCATACTATGCCGAACAGCAGTTTTGATTGTACTAGGCCGCTTGTACATTTTATTTAAGCAAATAATGTTTCAGATTTTTTGTATGAGCACACCAATTTAAGTTACTATCTTTTTCAGGTCCGGTCTTTCTTTATGAACGCATTGAGCTGAGCACCTTTTATTTCAATTGTTTTTGGTAGAGTCTGGACTAGACTTGCAGGTTTCTGGACTAAGTAATATATGTCGGCAACTAGGACTATGGAAAATCAAAGAAGGATAGCTAACAGACCTACCAGATAAATTAAAGAACATAACCCTAGTTGTAGCACTCATGACCAATTTGTGCATAAGAAACCAGTGATTGAGCTGTTCTAAATCATAGGTTGTGCAAGCAATTAAGTCAGGCGGAGAGCTTCCAGGATAAGAGCAAGCTATGTCATCTGCAAACGCTGTACCACAATCCTTAAGAGTTAAATTAAAAATAGACCCAATGTACCCCAAAAATAAGATAGGGCCAAGTGCAGAACCCTGTGGAACACCAATTTTGATGTCAATATTTACCCCCACGATTTTTTAACTACGAACCATTGGAGCACAACACTCCGGAAGCCAGAGTTCTCTAACGTAGAGGCCAAGATTCCATGGTCAACAGTATCAAACGCCTTGTCTATAAACAGCGCCCGGTGCAATTCCTATTATAAAGACTAAGGTAGTTAAAGCTACAGCAAATTTACACGCTTACTGCATCGGGAGTGCTCCAAGCACAGTGGCAGTCAAATGATTCTCTGTTTTTTAATGTCCGACAAAAAGTTGGAGACCCTGCAGAAGCCTAGCCCAACCTCCAGTTGCCTATCAACCACTTCATTGTTTGACTTGAATGACTGAACATTTCAATGCCAGCAAAATATCGCGAACCCAATGACAAGGCAACTTGACTCGACGGTTATCAATCAAACTCAGATGCATGCCAAAGTACTCGAACATGTCGTTTGGCACAGAACACTCCAGTGTTCGGAATTCCAAGTGTGACAATGACTACTTACGACACGCCAGCCTAATACGCTCGTTTCCATCCATCAAATGTACAACAATCCAATTTATTGCATAACTTATTTTATTGATGCCAAAACGATAACACTCGAACGGTTATTGTGTTAAAGACAAGTCGACGGAAGCACATGAATCCTTAAGGAAAATGTAAGGCTCCGTCTGCCGTCTTCACACAGAACACCGCCTGAAGCGTCGTTGCTCTGAAATGCAAACAAAGAACAACAAAAATCGAAAATCTCTTCCCATCCAAGGCCAATGGGATTCGATGTCACCCTCAACTCCCACCCCCGTCCTTCCATAGACGAATGAACACAGATTGAGATCTATTTGCCAGAGATTCGCACATCAAGCCACGAGGAGAGGGGCCCCTAAAATGCAAAAGAAAAAACGAATACAGAAAAAACTTCCTCGTTTTATTGAATTAGAATGCCTCTAAGTCTAAAGCTGGTGTGGGCAGTGGTGAAGAGCCGGGGTGTTCCGCAAGTTTCTTGCAAGGAACACCATGCTTCACAGAGGGGGCTTGGCATAAGTGGCAATGAGCTGCCTGAGGCACACTCGGTCAAGGATGAGCATGAACACCCGATGAGCTGAAACTATAAAGCCACCCCGAGCATATTTGTTCGACATCTAGGGGTGGCCAAAAACAAAAGGCACTGTGGCACGCTATTTAAACAGAAATCAATGAAACCCACCGGAATTTGGTGGAGATTTGTGCGGATCCTCTGGAGGAGATGACCTGTTTGCACAAGAAAGCCATAAATTACGTGCAGAGTTTCTTGTGCCGCGATGGTTCTTGCCCGAGAGATACCAGTGTATGACCAGGCACTTCAAGGCCTGTCAGGCGGTGATTAATTTTCCTTTTGAACTCGAATGTCGTTTGTGAACTTGTCCCGTGAAGCGCATTATATCATTCATGGCCGTTGAGTGTGTTCACTGGGTGACCACAACTTGAACGAGTTCAGAAGTTTCACTGGAGGCTTGTGGCTTCAGGGTATTCCTTTGATTTACCTTCGTGTTGTGATGGATGAGCTCGGTTTGGTTTATTAAGTCTCGGCTATTTTTTCCCAGATGTAAGTTGTGAAAATGGGAAAGGGAAGGGAAGTGGTTTGTCTCTATTTTCTCGTTTTTAATCTCATGTTTTAAGCATCACATATGTGCATGAACGAGAGTGCTAAAGGCGCTGCGATAATGTGGGTGGAGAGGGGAGTTACGACAACTGATCTCCGATGGATGACCGGATGCTTTGGCAGCCCCTTCTGAACTTCCTATTTAATTGTGACAACTGTTGACTTGTTTCCAATATAAAAGAATCGATACGAGTAGCAGACTCTGTTGGAAAAAAAGAACAAACTCATAAAGTTCCAGTAATGCAAGACCTTAAAACTGAGCTCAATGACTGGGTTGCTTACACGCGTAATTGACGTAAGTCACAACAAGGGATGAAGGAATGGACATGTACAAGATTAGGAAGCATCAAATGAGCAGAGCTGTCATATGCGCATAAAACGATACCAACGCTGGAAACGTTAGGTCTCTCTAATTCTCAAGCTTCAATTGAGTACTGTCACATTTGACATCGTACGGACGGAGGCAGAATTCAAACCGAAAGTAACATGTAATTGCGTATATGACATGTTAGCAAGAGTTAACAAAGCTTGACGAAACTTAACGTAACTAAATGAAACTTAACGAAACTTAACGAAGCTTAACGAAATCTTACGAAACTTAACGAAACTAAACGAAGATATAACTGTGGTCAAAATATATCATATCCTTGTGTTCTCACGATTCCTCGATTCATCTATACAGACGTTACGCCTATTGCGGATGTGCCTTAAATTGTGCAAGCACATCTGAGCTCTGAATGTGCTTAATCCAACTCTAACGAAACTTAACGACACTTAACGAAGCTTGACGAAACTTAACGAAGCTTAACGAAACCAAACGAAGATATTACTTTGGTCAAAATACATTATGTCCTTGTATTCTCTCGATTCCTCGATTCATGTATACAGACGTTACGCCTATTGCGGATGTGCCTTAAATTGTGCAAGCACATCTGAACTCTGAATGTGCTTAATCCAACTATATTCCTTCCCCTGCTGAATTTTATTGCTCCAATTTAAATTTTAACAAACTCAGAATAAATTGTATGCACGCAAGAACAGAAAAAGAATGGGCAGCCTTAAGACATCTCATGGGTGCCTCAATTTATCCAGGGCTCATGATACCCAACACCCAGTTGTGTCCCTTTCACAAACATGCACACAGCTCCATTCCAATTTAATTTCGTAAGACCTTCCATCGCCCATCGTCCCACCAGCTTGGCCAATTTTATGTAATAGTTGTCGTGCAAAGGAACAGCAAAAGAACATCCCCTTTGGAAATAATTTACAACACCACTTAAAAGTTTTGAGAACATTCGGCCATGTAGTAAACATATAATTACCGTGCCTCAGGTGCTCCAAGGTGCTCTCAGCGATAGTGCTGTCCGATATAGCAAGTTATCCCCTACACTGGACACCCGGGTTCTCCTTCCTTAGCTCTAGCACACCCCGTTGCCTCCTTTCCCATTGCAGCAGCCCCCGACCGAGGCACGAACATTCGAGTTATTTCGAATCGATAACTTTTAAAAATAGTTCTTCATACCTTGGAACCCCCTAACAGAGACAGTCCAGTCGTTTTGGGAGATTTTTTGTTCGTCGTTAATTGCTTTAATTGGTCATTTCGTTGGCGGGGTTTCGCCTGCAGCCCATTGGTGACTGGACGGAGTATGGTGGGTGACGAAGGGCCATGGGAGTAATTACATCGCTTATTCAATTGGAAGCAAAGGAGGGCTTCGTGTTGACCTCCTTGTGGTACCTCAGTGGGGATTGAGTGGACTCGTGCACTGGAGTATCATTCCCTCCCTGCAGGGAACACTCGGCAAGGTAGCCTGTGTGACACAAGTATCAGGCACTGACTGGAGCGGCGTGACTTATAAATGTGATCTCAGTTAACAGGTCCCTAAGGACGAGTTCTTCTTGGTCTTAAGTAATCGAAATGACACTTAACAAGTTGTTGGCAAACTATCGCCACCGCTTTGTCATTTGTTCCCTTACTTCTCCCTCAAGTGGCGGTGTTTGTGATTGTGGAATATTTTCCGCATGTGACGCGAGAAGTTCTCCCTGCAGTCATGGTGTTAAGGTAGACAGAATGGACCAACCCCCACTGACGTGCATGCGAATTGTAATATTCAATTCACACAGCTCATACATTTGAATCGAACAAAGGCGAAAGGAGCTCCAAATCCGGAGAGCAGTGCTTGAATTATTTGCTCATCGGAAAGAGGGCCTTGGAAGTGTTCAGTTCCATTCACTGGCACTTCGTAACGCACTCATGGCTGCAGAATAATTCCGTGATCTGCATTATCAAGTCAATCGAGTACCTGTACACCCACGACCCTGTCGCCCCCGACAACTCAACTCATCCGCCCACACACATCCATTAGATTAAAATTTCAATGTCAATTTGGAGGAAACCATTCCTCTGAAGCTTGCAATTATCTACAGGGTTACACAGCTCCATGTGCCTGCTGTGCCTCTATGAAATGGCGCCCAATCATATCCCGACCAACATTAGCTAGTAATTAACTGATCACAGTTCATCAGAGCATCGTCTGTGTTGTGCTGCATGCTCCGACCCAGGATGCAACTGCGAATAATTCGTCTCATCCCTACACAGCGATGGTTGCGAAGAATTTATATTCAGCAGTGCAAGTGGATCAATTTTGGTAGCTGTTTACGGCGGCATTTCCATTTTCTCAGCCATAAATACATAATCGTGCTGTTGGCAGCAACAGCAGCAGCCGCAGCAACAAGAGCAAAAGCAGCAGTATCAGCACTGGCACTGGCGCTGGAGAAGGATGAAGTTGTTTTGAAATTGAAGCGAAAGGATATGCGTACGCTTGTGCTGTGAATTCGCTGATTCATTATTCATGTCAGATACTTGATTGCTTTGTTTAGTCCTTAAGACAACACTGCGTATAGGGTGTTCCGTAAAATGAGATTATTTACGATTCAGTTGTCTATCAAGTCTGCTAGGGTTTATGGCGCTCTCTGCATTGCCACACTTAATCACTTTTAGTGGGCGTGTGTGTGATGATAATCTAGAGATAGTTGACTAGTTTGTGCGCTTTTTTGTGTAGTGACATGGTTTATGGGCTTGTTAGTTGACTTTTATTGCTGATTTAGGTCTTTGAGGGACTTTCTGAGGTTTACTGTTGATGCTTTTGCGGAACGAGGCACAGCCATAAAATGAACCTGCCGAGGAAAAGTCAAATGTCCCAGCGAAGACGTGCCTTTGCAATAAATTTTACTGCAGATACGCCACACCCTATGCTTGAGGGAGGAGATTTTAAACATTGCGACGGCAGCCGGTCCCAGGATAGGTTTTGTGGTTTGGTAGACGGTCAATGATAAGTCGCGCGATGGTTGTGGTTGGGAGAAGGTTCCTACCGCTGAATAATGTAGGTGTCACTAAGAATGCAAATGTGGCAGGCTGTGCTATTGAGTGGGTTGCGATCACAAGCCCACCAACGAATGAACATTCGTATGTTCATTGTAACTCCTTTGGTTGAGAGATTTCCAAGAAGTGAATCAGAGAACGTTGATACTTAAGATTACCCGTATAGAACTGTCCTGCTTCCTGGTACGGAGGGATTGGTTTGCCCGTTGTTGGACCGTAATACCCTTCATCAACGATGTGATCGACCTTGGTCGGATAGTCGAGATGGATCCTATGTAAGGGCAAATACAACCAAAAAATCACGCGGGCAGAAACTGGATTGCGTTTCCGTGCTTAATGACCCCACTTGATACCAGAATATACTATCCTTAGTTAAGTTTGGTAACCGAGTGGGTGCCTCGACATTCAGAACTCGTGATACTATTACAAAAGATTAGCGCTTAATGTGCCACGATCAATGCGCTATTCGTCCTTTACCCAGCGGGAACTCTTTGTTCCACGACAGTTCTGCGGGAACGCTTAGTTCCACGGCAGTTCTGTTTTCAAAGAGCATTGGACTAGGGAGGTGTTATCCTAAACCCGTGGCTCTAACTCCAGTGGTGGCTCTAACTCGAATGTGTCACACAAGTTCTCTGAAGAAGAGCCAATATTGCAAGTACACGACTTGATGCATATGATTTCGTGTTTGTAGTTAATACTAAATGAACCTACATCAGCTGATCCCGTAAAATTTGTGGTAGGTTTATTTGATACGTGAATATAATTACACGTGTACTATTTACCCGATTTCAAATACTTAAGATCCACAATCCACTTCTGAACAAATCTGATTGCAATTGATTTTCCATTTCCAGTTCCCAGGGAGATAATGTAATAATGTAACAATTCTCGTAAATTAAGGCCATTCACGTGATCACGTGAAACAACTTTATCAATTTGGAACGCAGACGCGATCAAATGAATTTTGCGTAGAGGGGAAGCATGTACGTGCAGCACGAACTAAAGTAATTAGCTGTATGCTCTTCATGCTTTACTTTGCAGAAACATAGTGTGGAGCTGTTAACTAAAAATATTACGTATACGCCACTATACCCCCTTGGACAACATGCAGCGGTGGTGGTCCACCAAGAATCGCCAATAGAAGTGGAAAACAGTTTGCCACTCACTCGCGAGTGGCAAACTGTATTTTAAGCGCCTGTTTCGGGTGCCTCACTCATTGGATAACGTCTTGTTATCCTTTACAACGACTCTTGTAGAAGGTGGAGATATTAACAAGGAATGCTGCTAAGCATCAGCTGTGTTTGTGTCCAGCTCTAGCGATCAGTTGAAGGCTATCTCCAGGCAGAGATTAGATTTTAACGAGCTTGAAGATTCTTCTTCTTCGCATGGCACTACAGTCCGGGTTGGAAATGGGTCTCAATCAACAAGCGCGTTTTTTCAGCTCGATGTCTCTAGTTTTCGACTTTTGACGTCCGTCTCGACTTGGGGGACCCACCTTGAACACTGGCGTCTTCTGCTGTGTTGTCTCACTGGTTCGGAATCGAAGAATCTAAGGGCCGGAGTACTCTACAAGAAGCTTCCACCACAGACTTTTGATGTAGCTGCAGATTCCAAAGAACTGAGAGGACTTCTTCATCCGCTTTCGGGTTGTTCTGGAACCGGACTGGGATGATCAGTGTCTTCTCTTTCCAGAGACTGCCATTGTGACGCGCTGGTCAAGACGTCGATGTTGTATGTCATTTCTCGAGAACAGCATATATTACGTTTTCCCCTCATTCACCGCCACCAGTGTGTGTGCCTCTGTACGGAATTCTGGAATATGGTGCCTTTAGTGTGTTTTGCAAGACAGTCTAAAGAAATTTGTTAAATCAGTCACATGACAGCACGTCGACTTGGCAAAATTAAATTGCTCGATAAACTTATTACCGACCTCGCTAGAGAAGCAAGAATTCTCTATCCTCATCCGCAGAATCTGACGAGATGCCAGGAATGTGAAGACAAGGCATGGCGCTGTATTGATCGTCGCTATGCAGGCTGTCATATGGGGTCTTGAGGTAACGGTGGGGATGTATATTGCACTTCTTGAGTCTTTTCCAGAATTTATCGTAGTGGGAGGATTTGCATTAAGCCTCTCTGACATGGATCTGCACATTATTTGTAAACGACTTCCGGTGAGAACACGAAAACACTTGCTTGAGGTCTTAAACGAGTACAATATAAGAACAATCATGCGATTAGTAGTAGTAGTTCGTAGTAGAGTAGTAGTAGAGTAGTAGATACAGTCTGGTAGGTAGGAGAGGCTGCCATTTCTCCAGCAACCGTATACCATGCCATTGTGATACCCACGGTCCGGTAGAGTGCCTTTAATTTGACCCCAACGGCAAAAGGCGACTGGACCAGATTTCAAAACGAGCTTATTAACTTAGCTTTCACTGGGATTCGGAAACCAACTGCGACATCCAGCGTACATTGCTTAGTCTGGCCTAGGTCCACTTTCCATCCGTGGCTCTTTGCGGTTTTACAGTGAGCCCTTTATCAGACGGTTAAATGACATCACGGCCTCAGTCACAAAAACGTAAAGCTCTGTTGAGAAACCATGATATTTCTGCCACGGGATATATGTAGTTCATCCTGGGGCAAGGACTCTCTTGAATTCAAACCTACGCTTCAATCGAGACCACCCTCCACTCACCAACCAGTTTTACTAGGTCACATCCATAACAACATTCCCTCTCAATAAGTCCCTTAACTGATGAAACCCTCACGAGGGCAACTGTGTTTGGAACAATGAAACAAAGTGGCTAAACATGTCCGTTCCCTTTTCGCCAGCTGACAATGGACCAGATCCGTTAATCATTGATTTTCCACACGTGTACAACCATAAGGCATACAAACGGCAGTTCGCCACCGCACTGCTCGCACTCCCACTCGCCCCAAGCAGATATCCTTTCACTTGTATTTGCATTTCCTTTTGAATTGTACATCGATGTCGAAACAGCGGCACCGACACCGAAAGGACATGTGTGCTAAATCGATTCACAATATGGAATAATGTAAAGTCAGATTTCATTTCCCTACCCCACCCTACCCCCACTCATCCACTAGATCTCGTATTTGAACAGCAAAAATGAAGGGACACGGGTGACACCCGGGAGGGTGGATATCCTGCTTTTCAGCTTATGTGTGCTAAATTCAACACACGATGAGAAATAAAAACCACTCGCCGGCGTTTAAAAAAATGAAATACATACTCTTGTGAATACAATTTGCAGATGGGCGTGTATGTGCGCACGTTTGTGGACGGATGAAAGGATGGATGGAAGAAATAATGGAGTCGCCCCCCGCTCCCACTCCTCATTTCGGTTAACCTCTGCAGCATTCGTCTAAAATAATAAAATTTCTCCAGAAAGAGATGGGAATGCTTGAGTGAATGAGATCATCATAAGCACACTCAACATCAAACACACACGAGAAAATTGTTTAAAAAAAAAAAATACAGAAAACGACAAAAATACGTATACGCACGAGTGTCCTTCAAAGTAATTCGCTCTCTCAGCCCAACGGACTCAGAGTCAGAGTTGATGGCCGGGTGCAAGGGGACAATAAAAATGTTCCGGCACACTCGTATCCGTTCAGTCATTGCTGCGACCGGCCAAGTCTCGGGTAACCGTATCTTAATGTCCGAACGTGACCGTATTTCACAGAATCGTATAATAACATTTTGGCTTTATTGTGTACAAATATTGACACTGGCCGTCCTATTAGCCCCGGCAACACCCAACCACCAGACGACGATGATGACCACGATGATGCTGGCGTTGATGGCGATGATGGCGAGTCGGAGATGAGTGAAGAGTGTCAATGGCGGCGCATAATCAAATTTGTTGTCCTCATTCATATCAATTTGGCTACACTGGGAGCGGGATTTGATTATTTGAAGATACCAGTGGCGTGAGGTTCGTCGAGACTTTCAAGTCGACTTCTGCCGGCGAGTGTGAGTCACCGGTACACTCACCTGATGCCGACGCACCCAAGGACAGCCGCGGGGAGCTGGGGGCAAACTTGGTTTATGGACCCCGAGGCATAAAACCCCGAAAAGGCTCTCGATCTGAATGGTTCGCCGATAGATTGGGTAATAATATTCATGAGGCAGTGTCTAAGTCTAACGAATGGAATCCCACGGAGTGACATAAAAAAAACTTTCCCCTAGCTCCAGCGGTCGGAATCCAGCGGAATTATGAAAGAATCCGAGCCGGGAGCGGGTGGGAGGGGAGCGCATGGCGATGGCAAGGAGGTTTGCGAAAATATTTGAACTTCAATAAATTCCAAACATCAAAAGCTACATAATTCGGGGGAAAATGCCATAAACAACGGGATGCTATAACGTCGCCGGCTATGATTTGTGGGACAGATGTGGGTCGTGAAAGTCGACTCAAAACAGATGGATGCGATGCGTCGTTCATCATTTGAATGGCATCGCTCTGGTCGTAGATTAGTAAACGGTTACGACAGAAAGTTCGAGGTTTATGCGACTTGTGAATCGTTGATGGGAATGACGGCAATTTAGCGCGAGTTTATGTGTGACGTGTACTTGTGATCGAATAGATGCTTTGATAGTTTGGCAATGGAATGAATTGTTTAGCAACACAAACGACTGTTTGCTGAATGAGGAGGCGAGGATTTTGTGATAGACCTTATTTAACGATCCTCCATGATGCTTTGAAGTAGGTTCGTACAATTGTATGGACCCCACTGTAGTATGATGCAGCACAAACCCGTTGGCGGGTGAGCTAGAGAATCTTAAAATTATTGCGAGAGTCTGATTATGTTTCATGTGCGATCCGCAAAGCGCGCATTCGGGGGATAGTGATTTTCGTAAAGTACGGCCTGATACTGTATTGAATTGTGATTCTTGGACTAAAGATCTGTGGGCATGGCACCTATTCACAACGCTCATCAAATCGTTGCCAATGCTCAGCTTATGGCAGGTTGAAGCCGCACTTAGGCCAGCACAGGTGCATTGTGCTACGACGCGGGTCTATAAATTCCAGTTCCGCAAACCACAAAGTGCTTCGCAGTTCTCTGGCCGGGACATTGTGACATCCCGTCAACCAACCAACATAAGATGGATGTTAAAATACAACGCCATCTCGTTAAGAGGTAGGCGGCAATTAAGGGACGTCTCAGAGTTGAATGTGACTGAATTCAGGGACTTGAGCGCTGCCTAGCTCTCTTCTGTCCGATTTTTTAGCCAGAACAGAGGTTTTTTGAAGTTTCAGTTCGGTAATCGGAAAGAATACTGGATATTTCGATCCTCGGAATAGACGCTCGCACCCACACATGCATCCATCTTCCATCCAACTGCCAATATTCACAGCGCCCCATCCAGACTCTGGTATTCAGACTTCCAGTAAGATCTGGGAGCGAAGCTGGTTGAGAAGTTTTTTTCCTAGGAGGAGTCTAGGTTCCGTGAGGTCAGTGACAATGGGTGTAGAACTATACCCACTGACGGTCGTGGAGCGTTCAGACCAGAGTTCTCTCCAAATATGCAACGATCTCAGCCTGATCGCCGTACTGCTGCTGTCTGTCAACAGACCAGGTCCATCGGTTGTAGGTTGTGGAGTATGTTCAGAGCGGTTGAAGGTTGGGTTGTCCTTAGTGCTCCGTTGATACAGACGCATGCCATTCTCTACACGATGCGAGCGGTTTGGGGTTGATGTCATTATCGAGCGCAGTCCTGAAAATCGCGACAACAGTATGGGTCGGACCACTGACACAAATATCCAGTGGATTATGCGGGGCTGTAGTCCTTTGCTCCCCATTGACTTTTTACAGCAGAAGAGAGCCGTGGAGGTCTTTTTGAGTGAAATCGAGTTTCCAGCAAAGCTTCGTGTTTAATATAGAGAATCTTGCGCTATCGTTTAGGTTTAGGTTCCAACGAGGTTTGTCTGACAATATTTTCCATTATTTCTTTAAAAGAAAATTTTAAGACAAGTTTTTGCTTGCTATAGTATAATAATATGGGTGCCGCTAAGGCCCATCGAGGGCCAGGGCCTAGCTTATCAGCAACCACTTGTATTGTGCGTGCTATTGTTCTTTGACGAGTGGAAGGGACCCACAGTTATATGCCGGCTCCACACAGTCAATTTGAGAAGCTTTTTCTGAACAGTTTCACTCATTCAGCATTGTCAGCGACTCGAAAGAGGCGAGGCCTTGAAAATTAAAGAAGAGAGATTTAATTTGACTCTCGCGGTAAAGGATTCGACGTACCAATCGTAGAAGAAAAAATACCCAAAAATGAAATGCTTTCTAGAGAAATGTGCTTTTGATTTTTCGATTTTACAAATATGAAAACTTAGAAATCTAAAATGTTAAGGCTTTTTGTAGCTTCGTTTGCTTGTACCGCTAGCTCAAAGTTAGACCTTTGAATTCTACCAAAAAACACGTTTTTTTTTTTTTTTTGCGACTGATGGCAAATATTTTCCAGATTTCGGAACTTGGATGACAGAAGTAAGTATATTTTATTAATTATTTACATAAAAGTGGCCTCAAACATTTAATCAACAACCACAGGCCTGTTTCAAAACGTTCATCATTCCCTAAGGGGTTTGAAAAGTTAGTTTTCAAAAGACTTAGTTTTGCAATAGACCAAGTCCGCATGGATTTCTTAGTGGTCGCTCCACAAGCATGAACTTATGATCACTCACGAATTTTTGTATATCTGCTATAGCAAAATAAAAAAAACCGCCAGCAATTTAATGTTCTATATACAGATTTCGTAAAAACCTTTGACAGACTCCACCATTGAGGTCTATTGAAAAGGCTTGAAAAAATGGGGTTTCAAATTCCTTGAGTAGTTACGATCCTATTTGTCAAACCGTAAACAGATTGTGAAAATGTAAGATCAGCAATCTTTCTTCGTACATACTCGGGGTAACCTCAAGGCAGTCAGTTAGGACCTCCACTTTTCATCACTCGAGTTATCATTGGAATGCGCCCATCACTAATTTGGATGACGTATGATTTCAAGAGATTGCGAGAAACCTCTCCTGGAGAAAATATTTCGCGAGGAAATCACACATGTGTGATATCGACTTTGGTGAACTCATGCTCATGGTTTATGTGGCTCACAAGCATCCTTAACCATTCAAAGTCAGCACATGTTTTCTCAATATTTTCCAAACGGCATCGCTTGAAATTCCTGCAGCAACTGCATCACCGTTTTCCGAGAAAATCAAATCACGTTGAATGTCAAGATTCTCCGGGAAAAGCACATTTTTGTGGACGAAGACTTCATTTCCTTGAATCCTCATTCGGGAAGCACACGATTTATTTCCTGCAACAAAGTGCATTATGAAGACGAAGAGCGCAAGCACAGAAAGTGTGTGGATTGATTGGAGGAGCGCATAAGAACAGGGCTGTGGTGCATAGTCCTCTTCATCCAGCCGCGGATACACTCACGGAGAAGGGACCGGATTGAAAATCAAACTGCAGAGCCGTTGACATCTGAAGAGTCCTGAAAATTAATTCTTCGTTTTGGTAAGACACCAGTCAAGTGCGCGTTGGCCTGGAGTTTTTAAAGATCCGCACCTTTGACAATTTTAGAAGGAATTCTGAATAACGCGCAACGAAATTTACTTACTTATTCACTTGTCCGGCCCGTGGCCTATGGGAGTTTTGAGAATAAGCAATAACTCTGGACACGGTGCTTCCAGTCATCACGATCAAGCACGTTTTGCTTCCGCATACCCAAGATTGGGTATTCACGCCTTCAGGAGGGCAGGCGGATCAGATGCGAAACCTTCTTAGATGGAGCATGTCGCGCAATGCCCGACGTAGTCAATTAACTGCAGAAGAGCTTTGATGAGTACGAAATGGCCAGCAAATTATGTGAAATCTCCTGACCCAATTCATACCTTTGCTTTCTTAAGAGCTCCCCTATCATGCAGTTCTTTTCGGAGTTGTATCGTGGGTTATCTGCTCCTGTTGAGGGAATGTGGAAGGGATTTGTCCTAGAATACTCTCACTAAGCCAGTTTCCTTTATGAATCTGAAAACGAGAGCTGATTCTAGAGACTTCAATGCTTCCTCTGATATTAGGTGCTTGCCTAAATATCTTTGCTTTTGGGGGCAAGGGCCTCACAAAATCCCAGTATTCAGTTTAGATCTGGATTTTCATTAGATTCTCCGCAGAATCTCTTCTGATGCTCCTAGTTTCCTTTGGTGCTCCCTGAGTCTGCAGTGCCCTGTTAGGAAGAATGCTGTGATACGGAGGTTGTTCTTGATACATGCATCAAACCTTTTTCGGTTATGTGGACCCAAGAGTTTCTTGCTCATGTCATGAGCGTTGTTCCAGGTATCTGCCCGGTTCCTTCTTCCTAGTCCTCTGAACTCTTCCCTGTGGACGTGATCACCTACAGCGCAGAATGGTTTCGGGGCCTATAAAATGTTCCGATGGTCCTTCCCGAGCGGGGGAGTCGGCCATTTCATTGCCTTCTATCCCTGAATGGCTAGGTATCCAGGAGGGCTTTACGCTGTTACTCCTGCTCAGCTTCTTAAGCTTGAACTTGATGATATGGGAGTCTAGTGCCGAGGCAGCTGCACGACTGTGCGACATGTGCAGTTGGTATAACTCCTGTCAAGATTGATCTGAGTGCATCTGTCTACGGCATAAGCTTCTGCTTGCAAGATGCAGGTGCGTTTGCCCTGGGTTCGTACTTTGTCCGGGGTCCAAATCCTCCTACCCCTGTTCCTCCATCAGTTCTTGGTGCATCTGTATACCATTTTACCACATTGCTGCTCAGTCTGTGGCTTATGGAGTCATTACTCCTTCTTTTTTGGAGCTGAGCTTAGTGGTGAACTCCTTTTGGGAGCTTTTTGACTAGTGCATCGAACTGCCTCGATGCACCTATTCCTTCTTTTGCCACTCTCATGATTTTCGTTTGCACATTCTGCGACCACTAGGTGCAATGGAGTCAGCTGCAGTAGCACCTCCAGTTGGACACGTTCTCACGGCCCCTGTAACACAGAGGCATACCAGCCTTTGAGCTTTGTTGAGTGTCTCTCTTGCACTAATCAGGTCGGTTCTCTTGGATCATGCTATTGCACCCTATGTACATCCGTCTTAGGATGCTTGGACTGCAACCCCGGGATTTGCCCACTAGGCTTGCCAGCTTCTGTAATCAGGAAGGCCGAGCTTGGTGTCAAAGCCAAGTTAGCGGTTTTCAAATCAGTATTTGTTCCAACTCTCCCCTATGGCCATGAAATTTGGGTAATGACCGTTCATCACGACTTCCGAGGCGGGCGGTGAATGCAATTCCATCAAGAAGACGACCACTTAGCAGATCCAGGACGAGATGGTTGGTCAAGTCCAAAAACTTGCCTGGTCACGCTTGGGTATAACTCCTGACGAGTTAGAGTCGATAGCGGAGGATCGAGTTGCCTGCGGGTCAGAAGATGATGATGATGAAGCTTCTACAAATCCTTAAGGCACGCGTCGCCTTCCTGGTGATGTCTTCTATTTATCTTTTCCAGATCAGTTTGCTGTCCAAGCTAACTCTTAGATATTTCACCTTTTTTACTGGAATCAGTATTGTGCCTGACGGGCTAACTTGTTTTAGTCGCTCCAGTTTGTCTTTTCTTGCGAGTTGCTTAGGCACGCTATGATGTACGGAAAGTGTCACACATGCTCAACGTGTGGCTCGTGGGTAAGGTTGAGTATGGCTGCTCAAGCTTCTGGGAGAACGCTTGTGCATCGCCGTGGTTTCCCGCATTTAAGTGCTCTTGACGTAGCTGTGAGATCATCGGCTACATCCTTCAATAGCTGGCTCCTTTTGAATGGTCCTGTCATGCCATTGATCCATGAAGTAATGAACTTTTCCACCATTTACTGAGAGACTCACTCTTGGTAGGCGGGATGTTTTCGGCTCTAGTGAAGTGTTAATTACGAGGGCGAGCTCTATTGAAATACCGAACAAATACTTGGCATTCACTCCGCTCTCCATCGACCCTTTGAAAACGTTCCATTCGCTCTGATCCGATTCCGCGAAATGGATAATTGGGCCACTTCTTGCCTTCGCTGGCCGATTGCATCGTGCATCCGGCTACTACATTCAATGCCCTGCTCGAAGAACGCATTCCATGCCACCGCATCATAACCAGGGCGTAATCGAATATTTTCCGGGAAAAACAAAAGTTTCCAACAAAGTTACCACACACGGCACACATGCCGGTGTGCACGCATATCGTCAGTGGTCGATCAAAAGCACCGAAAACCATAAGAGTGACATAAAATTCCACAAAAGCCACTTCATTTTGCCAGCAAGGTAGCACAGCGGTGCCCGTTGGTGCTCGCCATTACTCTGCGCGGCGATAGTGCAATATTATGCTCAAAATGTGTTTTTAATGGAAAACGAAAAGGATACGGAAGGACCCAACTGAAAGGATATGCAAATACAAATGTGCACTCAGCAGGACGACTGGAGCCGGCCGCGGAAATACTACCGCAGCGCGCGGTACACGTGTGTCTGCTGTCGCTAGACCGGGCTACTTCTTAGCATGAGAAAGTCGTTAAAAAATACGAAACATTTTTTATGCCCTCGGAGAAGAATATCTCTTTTGCATACGCTCTGCCGCGAGCTGGGACGTAATAATGCGTGGTTCACACATAAAAGGCTAATGAAAGAGAAAATTGTGTCTACCCACACAAACGTGGAATGCCATTAACCTAGTCAAAGGATTTGTCCTCTTTTTTTGCGTTATGTAGCGTTGCCATAGGGCGGAGAGGATTCGCTGATAAATCTGATTTCCTACGAGTGCTATTGTAATGGAATTAAATTAGGCAGCAGAACACAAAAAAAAGGATATTTCATCCCTTTCAAATGTATGCGACCAATGTTGGTATTCATTCTTTTCTTTCTTTCCCCTCGAGGGCGCTTGTTGCCGTTGGAATGGGGTAATGGAAATTTCCTGAACGGCGAGAGAGAGAGAGAAAGGTTATTTTCATATCCTTGGTTTACAAGGATTAGACCTGATTCAATAAAAGCCGACAAATTAAATAGTTACCCCGATTGTAATTCCTTTAAAATGTTTCGACTTACATCACGCCTTTTCGCCGCCAGGTGGTGATGACAGATTTGTGATGTGAACCCCTTTGGATCCGGTTTGCACGTGACACTTCGTTTCTTCAATCATTTTTCCGGTCTCTGCAATCCACCCAAAATGGTAGCTAAACCCGTGCGGCATGAGGAGTTTCGACCCTTTGGGTCTGTGGGACCTTTCATTTTAAAACGCTCCGTTGGGCACTTGTAATCACCCATCTTTTCAGGGAAGTTCATGGCTGAGTGCATTGAGCGAAAGCTCGAGGGCATGGTTAGGATGACTCGACTCGAGAATGGAGTCTGAGCTGTCGTGTGGGCATATTCTTGTGGGAAAAGCACGAAATTCTTAACATTTTATCGTACAGAGGAAGTTGTTAGCCACATTTTCGGCTTTCTGGATTTTTTGAGGCCCAATTCCACCACGATTGATTTAAATCGAAATATGGATGGAATTTAAGTTTTTCAAGTCATGAACGTGGTGGTTTTGAATGGTCTCCCCTCCCCCGCAAGGCTCAGTAATTGGGCTTATACAGTACAATCCTGAAGATCGAAATAGAAAAATTTGCTCTTCGAGTGACGGGTACACTAACATTGTTTTCAGTGACATTCTTGCTGGAATAGTAGACGAATGACATGACATGAATGACGATGGGAGTTGTGACATTTTCCGTGGCTTTCGCTGGAATGATGGAGAGTGATGCATGATGATGAAATGATAAATAATGTCTGGAAATGTATCCCAAAACTTTTGAAAAAATGTCTTTCCTAAAAGGATGGTGTATAGTGTACAATGAAATGATGGGAAATGGCAGTCTAGCTTGATAACTTAGCAAGTAGTGTAACAAATGTGTTACTGAGTATTTGCCCACAAATATAGTCTCATTTCAATCAACTGAAATCTTTTATTTCAAACGTCATATTCAAAGTTGTGTGCTGCCTATTTGACGGATATTCCAGATTTAGCGCAGTCTATGGGCAATTGTCTCGTGTCATCAAGATTCCAGCTGTGAGCTGGTACTAATGGTCTTGCAGATCATTTGACAAGCACTTAAAAATATTCCAGGCCCATACATCTGATGTTTCCAAAAGTGAATTGTATTAATCCAGGAGTATGGCAATAGTGTCCCTCATGTTTTCAATGCACGACTGGTACACGCTGCATTCGGGTTAAAACAATGACGTTTCAAATAAAATCTGACTTCGCCAAGAGTGCGTTTTGTCGCATCTTTTTTTAGTTATATACCAATGGACTGGATTAATTTCCAGTAGGGAGTTGTCTTCTCTTTGCAGATGACTTAGGAATCCCACATCTTATCAGACGGAATTCCAGAACGCACTAGAAAGGTTTGTGGGAATATGTGCTGATGCTAGATGGACAAACCGGTGGAGAAGTTTAAGTTTCTCTGTGTCTTTGTCATGAGTGATAGGATGCTGAGCCTTCCGGATGGATTGGCTAAGCTGGGTCGGTTTTGAAACATCATGGAAAATCAGTAGTCATCAGTAGCCCGCGCTTGGTGTCAACGCCAAGACAGAGGTTTTCACTCACTCGGTTCTTACCTGTGGTCAAACAATATGGAAATAATGGTGATTGGGGAAGCCCTGTCCTGGTTGAGGTGGAACGTGATATACTCCCATGATATCTGCATCTTTACGGGTCTCTTTGAACTCTAAAGTAGTCATAAGCTATCCGGCATCTCTTGAAGATATATCCGAACAGTTCCATAGAGAGGAAAATCGCCAGTAAACTGCCAGTTGATGAAACCTCCTCTAAAATAGGTACTTGTATGGCCACCTTCAAGTTACATCGCACTATTTTAAGCATACAGAAGGCCAATGCCAGTTGGGAAACCTTCATCACATGCCAAATTTCCAAACAAATCTGGCCTCGTCTCGATCCAAAGAAATCAGATACTGCTATCGGATTGAAAAGATCCAAAATTAGCACTGCAGTGGGAATAATCACCGGACACTGCCCATTATATCTGCTTGCAAAAATAGTCTGACTTTTTTCGATTGATTTCTGCAGCAGTTGCCTGGATAAAGACCAGGCAGACAATAATGGGCTGCTACTTGTTTGATAATCTATGCGAACTATGTAAAATACCGGTCAAACCAATACTGGAATGCACAGAAAAAACTGGTTGGCTGGCCTAGTAACTACGCCAACCCAACTCAATTTTTCTTAAAATTAATTTTTATTTGCGGCCACTCTAAGCTAAACTTAATCTTATCCTATGTCTCTCGGCTTAACCTAACTAATGTATGCTTAAATAGAAAAGAACAGTTTTATGAAAAACTAACTTACACACTACCTTAAAAATAACGTATAAACTGACGAAAGTTAAACTACATACATACTACATTAGGATATGTAGGTGGGCCTTAGGATGCCGATCATAGATTTACATCTAGTTCACTGCAAGACAGTGACCGACTGCACCCATGAGGGGAACAGCACTACGCTTTCTACCCCGGGTCTAAAGGGCTCAACGAGGGAGATCTCTAGATCCCCAGCAACCATTACGAACACCGATCCTTGATACTGCCGTACTGAACCGGGAGAGAACCTCTTCAGCTCGTTGTGCGACGGAACGGTCGTGGTTCACTCGCCCATCCACAGTTGAACGGTCGATGTGAAAGTGGAATGGTACCGCATTTTCGTGTTGTATCATACTGTGGTTATCCAAATTGGGGAATGCTTCTGGGGGGACGAAGCCGTTGTGCCGTTGTGGTATAGTAGATTTTGGTAGTAAGCCCCCGAGTTCATCGCTCTAGCAGTACGACCTCGAATCAACATGACTAGGTAATTGTCCACTCGTATCAAGGTCGCCCTGTTGTATAAGATCTCATTGGAATTGAATTTCTGTACTGGGACTCTGGAGTTCAATAAAGTCAAAGGCAAGTCCTCTCGAACAACCGAGTCTTTTCCATCAAGCTTGCACTCATGTTGAACCACAGGGGACAGCCATAGGTGAGCATTGGCCGGATGAGGGCCATGTAGCAGTTTACCTTCACCCTCGTATCGAGTTGGCTGTTGTAAAACAGTCTCTTTGTAAGGGCAAAAGCGCCTTGGGCCCTGGCCAGTGTATCATCTACATGTTTTTTAAAATACAGATACTGGTCTAGCCATATCTCCAGTTATCTAACTATAGTCCTGTGCGCCAGTGGTTGCCTATGTCGTCCAACAATTGAGAACTTTCGCCAATTCTTTTTCGCATGCGCCGAGGCCTTATCCAACGGCGTCCTGAAAAGTATGGTTTTCGATTTCTGAAAGTTGATATTCAACTTCCAGCCACCGCTTTCTCTCATGAAAGAATCGAAGTCACCCTGTGAGTAGTGATGTCCTCGATCTTTTTGCCTGATCTGTACATGATCAAGTCGTCGGCGTACGCAATT
The DNA here is from genome assembly GCA_905231855.2 of Eristalis tenax. Taxonomy (NCBI): domain Eukaryota; kingdom Metazoa; phylum Arthropoda; class Insecta; order Diptera; family Syrphidae; genus Eristalis; species Eristalis tenax. Next base: position 15,575,929 of record HG993126.1, on the reverse strand, counting down.
ACGTGAGGAAGAGAACTGTTGAACAGGATCGGCGAATTGACGGCATCCTGTTCGAGACCATTTTTTTACATCAAAAGTACCTGTGGAGGTTATGTTGCCGTTAATGACGTCGAACCGTCTACCGGTATGTTACACAGTAGCTACAGCAGTGGTTTGCTAATGCAGAGCCGATTGAGCTTGTAAATAAGACCTTCTAACCATACGATGTCAAAGCCCTTATCCAGGTCAATCAAGCAGGCACCCGTACATTGTTTCGGGCTCTTGTTCCATTGGATATCCGACACCAGTTTCGACGGTGAATAGTGTCATGCCCCCGCTTTAAAACCGAATTGGTTATCTGGGATTATATCTTTGTTCTCAGGCCATATGATCAGAGCTCTATTCATCTCCTTCTCGAATACCTTTCTGATGTTCGGAAGGAGACTAATTGCTCGTAATCGAAATTCACCTCTTTGTTAACCCACGTGACGGTACAATGGGTGCTTTCAATAGCCACTTATAACCCAACCTAACCTAACTCTCGTCAAACAGTCATTCAAAGTGATACTAAACACTAAAAATTCTCAAAAACTCATAGGGAGGTCGAAGAAACCACTGACCGCGTACATAACCAGTGTCCCCAAAAAATGCAACCGGGTAACACAAAATCTATTTTCTTAAATCCAGATTTCGGACACAAATGAGTAGTCAATATGAGTCAATATGAGTAACAAGAGCTGCGAAATTTTCTCTTAGACTTCCGATATTCTGGTGGACAATGAAGAATTTACTAGAGCAAAGGGAACTGTAGGAAAAAACCTTATTGATGTCACGAATGATGATGTCTACGAAGATCAAAGGAAGGAAGGTCATCTAATTCATTTCTATCAATCATTAAAATTTGGAGAGTAACAGCATAAATGCTCTAAATACGAGTAAGATCACTGACAGATCTAATTGACATGACTTTTCCTCCACCAGCCTGTCTGACAAGAATGTTGTTACCATTGAAGCAGACATATTCTACAATTTTCTCTTCTTGTTTTTCTTTAGTTTTCTTTAAAAGAGTATGCGTGTACTTAGTAAGAGAATCGTTTAAAAAAATACCATTTCCTCTTTTTTCGCTCATAGAACTGCTGCTGTTATTGCCCTTCATGCTGTCGCTTACAGTCCCACGTGAGTTGAGTTTGCTTTTGTTCTTCTTTTTTGCGTTCATAATCCAATGGTGGTCGGAGAATCTTACACAATTGATCGGTTTGGCGTGAGAAGAGCCAGTGTTAGTTCGAGCTTGTAAGACTTATCAGGATTGTTGTGCGGTGCATATCGAAGATCAGCTATCACTGATGCAAGAGGAGAAAACAGAGCTTAAGAAGAGAGTTGATTTCTTGGAGCGCCAACTAAATTGACATCAACAACATCTTCTCAGCACCAGTATTGCCATTGCTGGCGTGTCAGATGTGAATGACAAAAATGTGCTATCCAAGGTCAAAGAAATCTTTAAGAATACTCTATCCATCGATGTTCCTGAATACAAAAATTGTCTGGACAGTTTTTTGTCCCAAACACCAAAAAAAAATGGTTTATGACAAAAAACAACATTACATTACCTTGGTGGACATGAAGTAAGGTCGATGTTCGATATCTCGGCATCAGAGTTAAAAAGATCATGCAATCGCCATAAATTATCGTAGAACCATTCTTAACTCAAAACCGACAAAATTGGCGTATGGAGCGATAAAATTATCAGGCGACGCGATTGTGCGACTTCCTTAAGTCAAATTAGTGTTGAATTGGACACGTGGGCTTGTGTAGTTCACGAACGAACTAGTTCATTTAGTTCAGTAGTTCACCACATGCGCATGTTCATAACTCGGTGGGAACAACCGACCGAAATTGAGCGCTTTGCTTTGAGTGTGTATGGGCATTGTGCACATCAAGGCTGCTTCTGCCTCCCTACCTGTGAAGGAAATTTTGAAAATATAAGTGCACGAGTGTATGCACATATGCGTTATATGGTTTTAAAGGGGGGGTTACATTTTACGGGTTGAATGTGAACCACAGCTAAACGTCAAGTTTTTTCCTGCATTTCATTTGACATTTCTCAATTTCAGACTAATTCAATTTGAACCATGGAGAGATATACAATCGAGCAACGCGTTAAAGTTATTCAGGCTTATTATGAAAATGGGCCTTCAAATCAAAATGCATATGGTGCACTTTGTGATTTTTCGGTCAATTTAATCGTCCAAATGTGCGTACAATCGGAAAAATCGTGCAAAAATTGGAGCAGACCCGGTCTGTAGGAGATGTGAAAACACAAGTGCATGCTCGTACACCTCGTACTGCAGAAAATATTGCTGGTTCGCGATAGTGTGGCTGAAGAGCTGTCCAACTCAACTCGTCGGCGTGCCCAACAATTGCACCTCTCATGCTCGTCGTTGATGAACATTATGCATTTACACGCCTACAAGGTGCAATTGACTCAAGAACTAAAGCCTCTTGACCGTTTCAAGCGTCGTCAATGGTCAAAATGGTGGCAAGAAATGGCAACAGTGGATGATCAATTTTCGAAGAAAATCATCTTCAGTGATGAGGCACATTTTCACCTCAGTGGATTCGTCAATAAGCAGAATTGCCGCATTTGGGCGAATTGCCGAAAAACCAATGCACCCACAAAGAGTGACTGTTTGGTGGGGTTTATGAGCTGGCTGCATCATCGGGCCTTATTTTTTCCAAAATGAGGCCAGTCAGGCAGCTACTGTGAATTGTGTTCGCTATTGTGAAATGATAACGAACTTTTTATGGCCCGAATTGGAAGATATGAAGGTGGACGATATGTGGTTTCAAAAGGACGGTGGCACTTGCCACACAGCTAACGAAACAATGGCTCTTTTCGCGACAAATTCAATGGCCGTCTCCGTCTCTCTATCTCACGTGGTGGCGATGTCAATTGGCCGCCAAGATCATGTGATTTGACATAGTTGGATTTTTTTCTTTGGGGTTATTTGAAAGAAAAGGTGTACGTCGATAAGCCAGCAACAATTCCAGAGCTAAAGGATGAGATAATTCGGCACGTTAACGGCATAGAACCTCAATTATGCTTCAGCGTCATCGAAAATTTGGACTATCGGATGGAGGTGACCCGCCGAGGTCGCGGCGGCCATTTGGCCGATATTTTGTTCCATACATAATTGAACCATACCAATATTATCATAATAAAAAGAATGACAGTAATTTTCTAAATAATTTGTGTTTTATTCAAAATCAACATCGGCCCTTAAAATTTAACCATTTCGCATTTTTGCGACCTTTTTGACCTTTCTACCATCGTCCTTCGAGTACCAGACATGCTTGGAAAATGCTGATTTTGAGTTTTTTTTTCGATTGAACACTCCACTCGTGAAAGAAGAATTGCATGCACAACGCGAGTGGGTACCATCAAAGCAAGGGCTAGGATCGCCTCGGACTGTCGCGCCAGTCCCGCCATCGGTCCCATCGGTCATGTGACCGAATAGGCGTGTGTGTGTGAACAAAATCAATTACATCAAAATTCCAATTTTAATTAATTCCTCTTAATACCAAGCGTTTCCAGTTGAGAAGGCCGTTTGATGGCATGTCACATTAATTCCTGAAATTCCACAAAATGAAATGGTGAAGCGTGCCTCATGAATATGTGCGAATCTTCAGAACTCACCATCAGAACCAAGCGTGACATGGACCTTGTCCGACACGTATTTCGAACTTTATATTGCATTGGCATTGTACATCAAAATTGGTTTTTCATCGAAAATTAATAAATCTCTGCGACACGACGACGTTTTATCAAATTCTCCGTGAATTGAGTGTGCACGTAGCCGCAGGGCACGAGAGAGTCATGGTTTCCTGTGAGGACATTGAATTTGAGAGAATTCAAGGCCAACCCCCATCCCCGGGCGACAATGGAATTCATTAACCTCAACTGGCCCTGCTGTTGCTGTCGATGTGTTGGGTTCGTTTCGAAAGTTAGACTTTTTAATTGAAATTCTTCTAGTGGTTCTCACACAAAACACGAGAATCCCTTAATTTGCAAAAATAAAAAATTCAGACGGAAATATTCAACCCCACCGCGCCATGAGTGAGTGACAGAGGGAGAGGCTGACATGCCTCGGATGCCATCCCCATAAAATAAAAGGCCGGAGAATATAGAGTTCGCTTAACCACCGCCAACTTTACCCAAATTTCCCGGTCCGTCGGCATCGAAAATTAACGCATTCTAATGCCAGTTAGTTTTCATCTCCGAGCGGCGACGCATATTTGATTGAGGGTGATTGTGAGCGCCGTTGTGTGCGTGGTAACCACAATTAGGCCTATGGAATCTGATTAGTTTGGAGAACACATGGCGTGTGTTTGTTCGTGACGAGAGTCCCTTTCCCACCGAGCAGGTGTGAGAAGTATAACTTGTTTACACCTGATGTCACGATTAGACTGGGTACACAGGACCCGTGTAAATGTCTGTGTAAACTGCTGATGGAAATTTTTCGAAAACTCGCCCCACCGTTGGGGGCTGTGGAAGGACTCAAGGGGCGAGGTCACGGCCTGGGTGGTTTCACATAAAAGTTTACAATGTTTGAGAGAATACCGCAATTTACGGGCTTACAAGGTGTTACGGACACCGCAGAGCAGTTTTGATTCCAGGCAACATTTTGGCGAAGGCTATGGGCAGAGCTGATGAAATTAAATTGAATTTGTTTATGTGCGTTATGAGATTTCGAGTTACAAGAATAGGAGAATGGCGTGCAATGTGCAGAGTATCAGCAAATGGGATTAAGTAACTTTTGAGCAGAGTTTGCAAGAAAGATTCGAGCTGGGACAGGGTATGCTTAACTTGCTTGTTTTGAAAACAAAGGGAGAACTACTAGCAAGTCCACTTTTGGACAGAGCCTTGTCTGTATCACTGGAGTCTGCCACCGGACATATTTTACGGGAAATTCCCTGAGTCTATCAGTATGTGGCTGCCTGAACAAATCCTTGGATGCACTGCTGATCAAAGCCGAATAGACAACAGCATCTTCATCGTGTTGTGAATTCCCCGTCTCACTAATCGCCTTAAGTATGTTTGTGTTTAGAACCCAACCATAATTTTAGCAATAGTGCTAGTACGCTGCACAGTGGCTGTATAGTGCTTGATTATGACGCCGTGCTCACTCAATTTTGTCGAAAACTAAACGAAGATGAAGTATATGTTCCTTTAAGTTCTTGATGTCATCTACGTACGGCCGAGCGAACACAAAATCTGGTAGAATGTGGTCCATGAAGCGCTGAAATGGTGCGCCAGCATTTCGGAGTCCAAAGCACATTTAAGGGAATTCGAACGACCAGAACGGGGTCGTGATAGCCGTCTTCGGGATATTCTCAGGTTCCACAGGCAACTGATGGTATGCTCTATACAGGTCGATGGTCGAAAAGATGGTACATCCTTGCAGACGTCATGTAGGTGCGAAATGGGATATTGATCAGGTTTGGTGACATTATTAAGGCGCCTGTAGTCCCTGCACGGCCTCCACTCACCGTTTCTTCTGCCATGAGTGCAACCTTATCGAGTGGGTCACTACTAATGGAAATAATCGAGCGAATCTTTAGCAGGAGTCTGTCCATCCAAATCTTCGTAAGCATTCCCTCGTTCATCTGGTTTTCAGCGAGATCGCGCATTTCTCGCAACACACGTGAAGGACGCATATCACTGTTCCAGTTCTTGCAACAGTTTTCTAACTTTTGTCACACTCTTGTCTGACGTTTGTGCGGAATCCGCGAATTGATCGATCAACCCATGCTTTTGTGTATTGTACATATCACTAGGGGAGGTGGATTGAGCACTATATCACTGATTTGTGCTAGGATGTTACTCTCCATTGCAGCCACTTTATTTCGTCGTTTGTGATACCGGCGGCAAAGAATTGCGATCCACACATCCGGCTTCGCTTTCCAAAAGGGAGGTATTTTACTCGTAATTGCAACTTTCGCGATTTGAATACTGTCGTGATTTTCGATTATAGCAGGAACATTCACTTAACTTTCGCGATTTTCTTCGTTTTGCTCCATACTGTGGGATACAGATTCTTTTCTTCTGACAGCTGGAGTTGTTAACAGTAACTGTGATACAAATATTCTCAAGTCTAATATAATAAGTGTGGTTGGCATGCATTAGTAATAAAAATACAATATATAGAAGCCACAACTGAAATGGTATTCTTCGACCATAATCTCGGCTTCATTCAGTTTCGTTAAGTTTCGTTAAGTTTCTTCAAGTTTCGTCAAGTTTCGTTCAGTATTCATTACATAACTAGGAGCAAAATAAATCGCTCTCTTCGTAAACTTAAGCAATCTCGCTTAAGTACCCTGCAACTTGACGATGATTTTGACGTTTACGGTCATTATCGTTGTCCGTTAACTCATCGTAGCTTACTCAATTTTACATCGATCCTCTTCCGTTTCACCACCGGTCGCAGGCCAATAGGAATGAATCATTACCTCGCACTATAAATGCCCCTTAACTAAACACGGACATCATTGTCGCTTCGGTTCGAGCAAGAAGGAAACTTTCGTCTTCATTGTGCACACAATATAAGACAGAAACAAAGCAATTCCCGCTCTAATCTCATAAGTCCATTGTGCGGTGAAGTCCTGACTGTGAACAGGTGCAGGATTAATAACATCTGACGTCACCTCAATCCATTACATTGCATCCTGACAAAAGACACAAGTAAACCGGAATTGCCCGGCGTTAGTGCAAACAAATAATTTGTATGACAGCAACTCCATATTCTCTCATCAGCAGAACGACTTCACTGCCAAACGCCAAGGATTCACCAGTTTGCCAAGCAGAAAGGCACTTGCTGCAGCCCACGTCCACCGAGCCCGTAGGGCGGGGACTGAGTGCTGGAGATAGAAGAATATATCGTAGAGTGTATGTGTCGGGCACGACTATTATCGTTGCGTCTTTGCTTGAATTTATCCTGTAGCAGGTCGTTTGGCTTCAGTTGTGTGATGTGGTGTCCTCCGTGCCCCCTCCTGCGTCCTCAGGCACGCCAACAGACCCCGGTGGCAGCAAGAAAAATGGCAAAGCACGGAGCATTCAATTTGAGCAAGGAAAATTTGATAAACGGCGCAGCCTGTAATACGAAATTGCTCGGCTTGTTTTGCATACAACGCACGTATTATGAAATCATTGCAGAGAGCGCGCCGGCAGATAGAAGGATGAACGGCGCAGAATGGGATGGTTTCAGTACCGAAGTGGGTCGGCAAAAACACGGTCCTTCTAGATTGTCTTCCCTCCCGCAGTTCAATGCTAGTGCCAGAACACACCAACACACTGCCATGTCATGAAAGTCATATCCTTTACCAAATACTTCCGATGGGACAGATAAGGCCTTAATGGTTGAACCGTCTGATGTCGGGGGTGTGATGTGGGTGACGCGCGCTACTGGGTCATTATTTTCGACATCTCATCATGCCGGCGTGTTAAAGTTGGTGTTTCGTCTGCAATGCAAAGCCGGGCAGCACCGACGTCGGCGGTGGAAGCATATCACGTACTTGTAACGCCGTAAACAATCCAAATGGAAATTAAATCAAGAGATATTTTTATGATGTTGAAGATACTTTGTGTGATCAGTATTTCGCCGGGGAAAATTGGGCAAATTCTGGGAAAATCGAAAAGCGAAAGGAATGAAAAGTCTGATAGAGGGCGACAGTAATGTTCGTTGAATGAAGTGGGGGTGCGTGTCGAAGAGGCGGAATGGGAACGACGGGAACGACGGAGAACTCCAGTCTATTGAGAAAGTTTTGGCCGATGATGGGATTTCCATTTGGTCGGCTCTCGGGTTGAGTAACTGCAGAAGTTTTGCGTTACTTTTAATGAATGGATAAAGTTGTGTGAACTCCCGAGGATAATGCGATAGTGACAAGTGTTTTTCAGGTCCCCACGAGGCGGAAATAAATGGACGTCGCTCCAAGGAAGTTTTGCCTTGGTGAAAGGGATAGCTTTTGTCAAAGGAAATGTAATATCGATTGATGAACTCGTCGCTAGTCCAGTCATTAAACTTGATGTTGGTCTCTGCAACTACGGTACACAAAGCGACCGAGATCGAAATTGAAATTCAAAACTATTCTTTCTGCGAATTGTTGCTACAAATTGCCCGCAAATGATTGCAAAACTTGCTGGCACTGAAGTGTAACTGGAACCAAATTGGGAGAAAACACTTTGTTTCGAGTTGAAATCAACCCAGAAACACTGAATTAAATTAATTCAGCGTGTGTTTTTCAATACAAACCCGGATGAACATCTAGTTCGTCCACATCTGTCTAGGTTCGATTCCCTGAACGATGGTTTCTCCAGAGAGTATACATTTTTAAAAATACCTCCGAAGCTTCGCATTTCGAAAAGAGCATGAAACCTTAAAGAAGCTATAAGCGGGTGTATAAACGTGGCTACTTCACAAAGAAATGATAGCAGGATGTACAAAAAAATTCAAAGAACACAGAGAAAGCGTGGACGCCAACGATCCTGTGGGCGATCATCAGCATCGACCAATGAACAGCACTTCGAGGAAATCAAAGATTAGGTGTTCGCAAGTTCGACAGGCAATTGGACACGTCACTGACGCTCTGACCAGAGAGCCTAATTCGATGTAGAGGCGATGAAATGTGTTTTGGTGCTGGGTGGTAGCAGGGCTATGGTTCGCGAGTTAGCTAAGAATCCTGCGAATCCTACATCACCACCATTTGGGTACGATTTTTCATCAGAAAGACATGTTGACGGTGGATCAAAAATCCGAGGTAAGAGAATTTTTAAATTCTTCCAGTTCAATTCCAGAGATTTTCTACAGCGCTGTGCGACAGTTAATGAATCCAGGATGCAGCACTCCACAGACCCCAGCAACTGTAAGCGTACATATTCGAAAGTAGGCTAAACGTGGTCCAACAAGTGCGCATTTTGTAGAGAAATCAAAACGATGTTTGTGCAGTCTCAACACACCGTTGACGACTTGGACAGACAGTCACCATACCGTTTAGTTCGTCAAGGACTTCGTGTACCTCGGCTACCAAGTAAACTGTACGAACACCATCAGTACCAAGATTGCACACAGAATAACTCTTGCTAATCGCTTTTTCTTCTGCTCTAGACCCAATTGAGTAATAGAGCCGTCTCTCCACAGACAAAGCTAAAATTGAAAAAACGCCATAATCATCCATGTCCTGCTCTCAAAAGCGGATGATGAAGTGCGTGGTCGCTTCGAAAGTATCGCAATCATTTGGTCCTGCTTGCGTTGATGGTATGTGGAGAAGAGGATTCAACAGCGAACTGGCGTCTACGAATCCAACGTCTCATGTGGCTGCACTGCTCCACCTCGAAGAGTCTTCGACTTTGCACCGGTGGCTCAACGCAATGGACAAAGTCCACAAAAGCGATAGCACACATAAGTGAGGACGGACCTCAGTCAAGCGTAATCTGGAGTCATCTGGCTTATGATCGTGACAGCTGGAGACGGTCGTTGGATGAGGCCCAGGTCCGTCCGCTAGCAGGAAAAGAAGAGTAAGGACGGAATATCACAAAGGACAAGTAAATCTAAACGGAACTACCTTGAAATAAATTAAATTTTGAGCAATATATCACTGATCGAACAGCCCTCGTAAAAATGAAGTCTATGAAACCATGTTATGTGTCCACTCGGAGCTCGACAATTTCTTCCAGGAAAATCTGATTTGCCAAGCTATATGCTGCATGGGCTTACTGTAGCGCTAAGCATTTTAGAAACTGAATGCGATGCTAGAACCTAATGAAATATAAGCTCAAGCGAGTAATGACCTCGAAGTTCAGCTGCAATACTTGCCATGATTTATAATTTTTGTTTATTTATTCAACCTGGCTAGCACGAGGCAGGGTATCTCATTCTCAGAAGAGAACTGCGCCGGCTTGGCAGCCAAGAACGAATCAAGCCAATTTTTGATATTCTGCTCTGATGTGAACCGTATTTCAGTGAGGGTGTTCTGCATCGACCGGAACAAATGGTAGTCAGGGGGGACAAGGTCTGGGCTATAAAGCGGGTGGTGTAAAACTTCCCATCCACTGTTTTCCAAATAGTTTTTAACCGGAATAGCAACGTGGGGCCGAGCGTTGTCACGATGGAAAATTATTGCCTCGTGCCTGGTCGCATATTCCGGGTGTTTTTCGGCTACTGCTCTCTTCAAACGGATTAATTGTGTTCGGCAGCGTTGTCCATTGATGGTTTCACCCGGTTTCAGCAGCTCATAGTACCGCACACCCTACTGATCCCACTAAATACAGAGCATTACCTTCGCGACATGGATATTCGGCTTTGCTGTTGATTTGACTGGTTGCCCAAGCCAAACCACTATTGGCACGTTTGGTCAGCTAGCGCATGTTCACCATAAACTTGCACCACAATACGATGACTTTCGGCAGCAGCTTTTTTTTGAAGAAGAACTCCCCGCAAAAACACTTTCTCAGGCACAAAGCTCGACATATTTGAGTAAAAAAAAAATTATTGTTGTTTACGCTTTAAATGAATGACAAATACTAAAAGGACGTACAATGACAGTAGCTTTCCAACGCATGTTCCAATGAAATAATACAAGTTACGCCATCTCTTAGCAAGCCGCACGAATAAAGTTGTAGACCCAATATTAATTATTATATGCGTACATAAACATAAATAAATATTGACGAAGGGTCGTCGCACAGTGTGTTATTTTCCACATCGAGCGGAGCTTTATTCCTGTTGCGCTTGGTATACCAAGCTAATCTATGGGTTTTTTTTTGGAAAGAAAGAAATTCTATCAAGCTTATAAAACCTATAGCCATATGTGGTGACTGACACGGGGCATATAGCCCACGCCATTCATCCTCCATAAACCTCATGGATACAAACTGGACCGGTGTCCAAATCTTCACCAATGTGTTCAGGAAAGACAGTAGAAATATCAGTTGTTTTACTCCAACCCATTCCCACAAATACGTCCCAAGATATTTTGATAAGCCCAACACATTAAACGTCCATCATCACATTCATCATTTGTTGGTAGGGTAGGGAAGGGGCCTGCCTGTGAATTCACCAGCACACTTAGACCATATTTGTCCATTGTGATACCGACAGTCAGACTACTACCGCTGACCGACCGAAGTTGATCGGTGACTGGACTGACTGGACCAGATTTGAAACTCAGAGAAAAGCGTATTAACCGGAGACCTAACGAACTGCCCCATCCAGTCTGCGAAAAGACTTAAAACAAGTGACTTTTCATATGAAGTGTTACCATCTCAATAACTACCGTTATACCAACTTGAATTATGGGAATAAAGTCCGAAAATTCCAGAAAAGAGAAATTAGTTGGTTTTGAAAAAAAAAAATAGGAAAAAAATGGCGTGATTGCGTAGCTTTCTACGCAAGGACAAGATGAAGATTAAAGAGCGCTTGAAGCAAGCAATTGACGCCTTACCTCATAGCTAGGGCGAACATTTCAGTGGATCTTAAACAACATACACTCGCTTTTCCGGGTTCCAAACGACGACGGTGTCATAGATTGCATTATTGTGGAAAGTAATTGTATACGTGCGCAAGTTTGGCAGCACCGATCAAGGCTCTAGTGCGTAGTGTAACCCACAACACTATGGCCGCCACACAGCAAGGACTTACTCGGTTTAATTAAAAGAGAAATATCATCCATGACGAAAGTCCATTGGCCACACCCACGCTGATATAAACCACCTCACAACTCCCTCGAACAATCATTCAAATCCGAACGCAATTCGACATCAATTACAATTAAAGTCGGCATTTGACAGGTGTAGGCATTAATTGTTTTCAAAAAATCATTCACAACCGACAAATTTCGTTTGCAGCCAGGTAAACAAAAAATGTGCAAAATTAATTTCATTTCGTTTTGCAGGCGAGTAATAAAAAAGGGTCATCCGTGTGATACAGCACATGACGCATAAATTATTCAGCACATCCCCGATGCTGGGAGTATCGAAATTGCAAAGTGAATTCGTCTGAATTTTAAATTTAATTTCATCAAATGAGTGACTGATTACCCCTTGTGTATGGGGAATCGAACCCACTTGCGCTGCGTTCGGGTGGAAAAAATAATTGTTCGCCCTTGTGCCACGGACAGACGTTGCATGCAACCCTTCCCATCGGTTTGGTCGACTGTGAAATTGCGTATCAATAAGATATGAGCATGTCGCTGTGGCATCGTGTGCAGTGTGCAGTAACAACAGTTCACGTCCCTCGCCACGCCGAACTGGTCGAGTGTGTGCTGCGCAAATTGCTGAGGGAGGGGGGGACCTTCAGGAGACTCGCTTGTCTATGAGTACGTTGCATTTGAGTAACTTTCACGAAACGGAACGGAAAATCCTCTTATTTCCGTCGCATCGGCTTCGCTACATTTTTCGCTATCGTCCCCCGTGGAATTACATCCTCTTCAGGACGACTGCCTTTCGACAACAGCTACTCGAGCTGTGTGCAGAAGTTATTTTATTAAAAGTACTTATGTGTCGGAACACAACCGCATGGGGAAACGACGAAGTGGATCGGATTAACGTTGAGCTTATTACATCGTTAATGAACAGCCGATGAAGAGCGGAATGAAGTTGCGAAAGTTAAGCTGTCTCCAAGGGTGTCTGTCTCTCTCTCTTTTGATGAATTATGTTTGATAAGTTTTGCAAACAGCACGGCGGATGCATGACGGATATTAATTCGTGCTCTGCTCTGACGCATCGAACAATGCCATGCCATGAAGCTCGGAAGAACGATTTGAGCGGATTCGGAGAACTAGTGCAAATGAAATGCAGTGTGCTACCGACGCGTCGATTATGTTTAAGGGTGTTACTTAGAATTGAAGTTTTTGGCTTTGAGTTTATCCTGGTTTACAACCTGGTTTACGCTCACATCCAGAGTTGTCCAACAGTTGACCCATTTTTAAATCCAAACCAAGTCAATGTTATTTGAGCACGTTTCAAATACACTTGTGAACCGTCACTCACGTGTGTTGCCGCCCACGCAGGGCACGCAACCTGAGGTCTGTGTGATCACATCCGTTTACAGGGGTGTTCACAGTGGAATATTTCATTTAGCCAAGCCTCACTGTGTGGTTACTGCATCACTGTCTATCCCCCGAATTCTCCGGTTCATCATCACAGTACCCCAATTCGGCAGCACTTGTGCAAAGTCCAATGAGTCCGAATCAAGTAGATATCCATTTCCAAATGTCTTTCGAATACATCTGGCGGTGAAAGGTTCGTTTCGTGCAGGTGAAGGTGTTATTGACAATCATTGCATTCGGACAAGAAGATTGCAGTTGACAGCTTTTTCGTGGACTGTCTCGAAAGTAATTGCGTTTAACAAGAAGAGCCACTGTGCAACGTTCGGCTGTCATCTAAATTTACTTCCAAAGGCAGGCCCTACAAAGCCCCACAGACCCGCTTCTACATATTGAGCTTCCAAATCATTATCAAAGCCTACCACCGAAGAGATTTGTGACAGGAATAGGAATTTACGAGTGCGTAACCTGCCCGGCATTATTTCCCATTTGAAGGCGAAAGAAGGATTTGAAAGAGAAATGAGGCCGAATTTAAATTATTGTGGCTTAGTGGTTAAGAGCGGCGTCTCCCAGGCCGTAGTCTATTCCCCGACATACCAACAAACATTTTAAAGACACCACTTTTCTCGAATCTCTGGCATAGCTCCCGGAGTACAAGTATGACAGATCGTTCAATTCACATTGAAATTACAATTCCTTCACACTTCACACTCTGAGCGCGCGACTAATCACACGTGAGCACATGATAGGTACGTATGTACACACGGCAGCAAATTCACGTGAACATTTGTGTCTTACTGAACAAAAGTTAATTCCATATTTCACGTGATCACGTGAATGTACATAATACATGATGTGACAATTGTGCGCATAGTGTTCGGAAGTAAGTGCAGTGAAAAGTGTTTCCTTTTTCATTTCAATCATTATTCTCGTGTAATTAGATTCACGTGAAACTAATTCACGGATCACGTGACACGTATTATTTCACGCACACACATATTTCGGTGCCGTTTCGTTTTCATTCGCTTGAGTGAGGACTTACACCATAATCGAATTATGGCTTTATTTCACTTTTAAATGAGAACGATCGCCGTATGGTGCCAATACACATTTCAATGGGAACTAATCCCATAAAATCAATCTAGCTTCAGGCGCCAGCCTGACAGTTGTTGACCTTAGTGGAGCGACGAAGTCGGGTGCGCGGGTTAAGCCTTGCGTAAGGGTTAAGATCCTGTCTCTAATATGTTAAATTTCAAATTCGGCGTTATAAGGCCAAATTTATCATTTTCTGGCTTTATTTCACGTCACCGTTCTAAGCATGCAAATTTTGGTAGTCTATGGAAAACCTGAATAACAAGAAACTTTGCCTGAGCATGCCCTCAATACGTACCCCACTTGTTTTTGCATAATTTCCTTTTCTCAGTTAAATGAGAACAAACGCCATTATGGCTTTAATTCAAATGGCCTTTGTTCACGGTACCCATATTTCACGTACATTAAATGACCAGTGTGACAGTAATTTCACGGACAACACGATTCGGTTTTCTTGGAAGTCGAGTCCAACTTCATCCCAGTCGATGGCACTAATTGAGAGGCCCACACCCCAACGGACACCTAGTTCTGCACAAACGACTGATTTAAATTTTCCTTCACCTTTATACCCCGAAGGACGACTCTCTTGCAAACGCTTAACAGCTTCAACCATAATCAATTCATCGTTGCCGGCAAACAAGGTCGCCTGCGGTATTTTGTATTCCTCCGAGTACCTTGTTGTCACAATGTATGCCACCTGTCCGCTCGCCTCATGAATTCCCAAATGAGACCACACAGTCAGTCCCAAAAATATACCAGCCCGTTCTTCGAATCAATTTCGAACAGCACCCGCCCACCACAATCAACGCAATTCGTCATAATTGCGAGTGAAAGTCCACGGAAATGTCATGACCCTAATCAACCTGAGTTCAACCGTAGAAGACAGACGTTTTTTCTCCAGACTCGAGTGGGCCGGCTTCCACCGCCTTCTGAATAATTCATCCTTCTGCTCCTAATAATGAAATCATTATATTTGACTTGCAATCTAAATGGAAATTCCTCACTGCTCGCAGCCCATCGATCCTGCTCAGGCTGGAGAACGGTGGCGGCGTCGGCGGTTGCTTGTGCGAGCTGCAAATTCGAATTGTTACAACCACAATCCGCTGAATATTTCATTCACTTCCGGTCGTGTTGTGGCTTGTTTCTGTGGCCAGCCAGCGACACAACAACGCACTGATGTGTCCATGCGGACTGAAGTCCCTTTCAGGTACGACGTCATGTGTCGGACGGGTCTTGATGTATTTTTAAGAGCGTCGGTGCGTCTAATAGACTTTTAACTTCCAATCGGCACGTCATCAATAAGTTCTCAGCACAGGAACACTGGTGATGGAGTGCTCCTTGAAGACGAGGATTCTCCGGATTTCTCACATCCACAGAGCCGGGGGACAGCAGGATAGGATGGAGGTGCGATCTGGTGCGTGGCAATAAATCTAATCTCCAGTGTTACCAGAAGACGAAAGATTACCGAGTCAAAGCCTATTGACAACAGGCGCGAGGGAAGCCGTACAAAGTCACTGAGTCACACCTTCATTATTTGACCCAGATTAGGGAATCCGATGAGGTACGAGAAGAGAAAGGAGCACACTAAGAAGCACCCTCGAGGAGACTGTCTCCGGCGCCGCCTGTCGTCCCCCTCTGAGGCATACGCACACGACTTTGGCAACAACGTACGAGTACTCGTGGGAGGGATAAGTTAAACATCGCAAATGGTATGCACTTCACCGATGAAAGGTCAAAGTTATTATCGTGATGGACGTCGCCTGAGGGAGGGCGGGTGGGAGAGGGGGCGACATTTGAGTGAAAAAATTTGTCTCGTCTTTGTTGCTCGAACGCAAATGGTTGCTTGAAGTGGCACGTGCTGATGCAGGATGTGATTGAGAATTAGTTTAAATTGTCTGCTCTCCGCGTGCTAATGTACAAAGGGTCCATTATGTTAAGAGGTACTTGATGAAGGCAGCCCGCCTTCGAGATTTGCGTGCGTGACCGGAAGCAGTGTACACATGACTGCAAAATGGGTATCAGCGAGATGGCTTTAATTGTTTGTGCACGAATCAGCTGCGTTCTGCCTGCTGACTGAGGATTTTGGTTGAGGGTTTTTTTTCTAAGAACTTGATGACTTATCCAATGGTTAGCAGCTGAGTTACACAGAATTCATTTAAACGTGGCCTGTGACGGTCCAGGAACCAGTTGCGTGCGCCATTGTTCTCCCAAGAGAGGAGAGGATGTACAGATCCAGGCCGACTCCGGACGGCAAAATTTGAGAAGCCAGAGGCCTGGAGTTTTGGATTCAGAAAGCTTGATTGTATTGGTCCCAGACACGCAGCTGTCCGCTGCCCACTCTCATGTTCGAATGCAAGGGGCGTATCGTTTCCCTGATTCTCTAGAAGGGAGACTTCACTAAATACGACAACTATCGAAGATGTACATTGCGTACAAGATCATCTTTGCTGTGTAGTGTGAGCACCTCAAGGCGCTTACCAAAAGTCGAATAGATGGCTTAAGACCCCCTTATTTCCACAATATGGGGAACGATTCTCTAGAAATCAGTTCAGCTGTTAGCATAAAAGTTAGCCATTGTCGCGTTTGGCTGAACATAGCGAGTCGTGACTGGGCAAAGACAGCCCTGGTAGTAGACGAGGATGAAACGAAGTGTACAAGAAAACACTCAATATCGACGTCTTGGACGAACCTTCTCAATGGGCAGCTACAACTTCGAGATGGTCACTGACTTTTTCTACCTCGGCTCCACTTGCAACGGGTAACTAAATACAACCGCGATTTATTTGGGCTCAAGACGCAACTGAGTAACAGAGCCCTCTCTCAACGGATCAAGTTGACATTAGAAATTGATCCTTCTAGCTCTACAATACGCCACAGAAACATGTAAGCAAATGAGCATTTCCTTTCGTGGCGGGAATGGTTCAGCGATTTTTGGTCCTCTTTGCTTTGAGTGCATCGGAAAGATCGCATCGGTTTAACCACGAACTATACAATGTGTCTAGACAGGTTCCAAGAACAACTTAGGTTCCTGGGCGCATGGACATCTTGTCTCTGGCCCGAAGAAGCATCGACTTCTAGAATGTGGGACAGCATAAGACGCCCGAGTATAATGTGACGCAAACGCGGATGTTGTTTCCCAATGGCTTTCGTAAAAGACATACGAGGTAAGCATTAAAACGTTTTAGAACAATCTTGGTGTCGATTGGACGTTTATCCCTTTTAGAAGATCTGAAAAATCCTCATTGTTCTCTGTTTAGTCTTGATGTGGACTCCTCGTTCTAATAATCACTGCTTACCAATTTTTGCATAAGACTTTCTCAAAGAACAAATCTAAGTGTACACCTCTCTCTGTTACAATCATCGAAGTGGATGTCGCCGTTTTTCATTATTTTTCTGCCCAGCGGGGCGGTTATGAAGCAGTCCAGGATACGGAATACACAGTATTTCACGTACAGAACCAAAGATCGTTGTCCTCAATCAAAAATCCGTCCGGCAGTGCCTGTAGTGCGTGAGAGGCTGGCAGCCCTTCAGTCAATGGATGTTTTAAATCCGTTCCATCTATGGAATAGCCATGACCTTCATCCATTTTGTATGAAAATTGATGATACTCAATGAAATAATGGAAGGCCTTTCGTTTTTCGGACACGTTATTATTTTAATTTTAATTCGAAGTTTTTCTTACATGGCGTCGAAATTACGAATTATTTTCTTGATTTACAGATTTATGGCTTTTATGCAACTGAATACTGCGTTGTAAACAGACTGGCTCGTCGCTGGCAGTGACGTTTGGCTACCGCTTCGCTGTGGAACCCAATATTGCAACGGTGCTCCGAAGAAGGATTCGATGGTTGCTCGTCAATGGCTATAACTTCAGTCGGTGTATACGCAGTTTCCAAATGATAATTGAGCATTGTCCATATATCGTGAAAGGGAGCAGCTTTATCTGCACTTCGTTTGACACAAGTCCTCTGACTGTCAAATTTTCTAAAATCTGAAAACCAAAATCGGTTTATCGACATGTTTGCCAGGATTTACAGCAGCGTTCCTCCTTAGTATAGTCCTTCTTGAGCCATTAGTGGAACAGTCAATTCCACTACGCGATAGAAAATTTCGCATAATTTGTGCACGTTGTGAACGATCCTGGATTTCTCTCATGGCTAATTTTTCACTCAACTATTGTAGGGACAATATCCTACGATTTTTTCGAGTATTCAAGTGTGGATTATTTTCCATGAGTGCTGCAAATGCATAAAAAGGCCAACAATGTTAAAAAAAGCCAACGGCCATCTGTTCGTTCTTCTCTTCGTAGCGTGCTCACGAAGGCACTTGTCCGTAGCTTCAACACTTCCCTTGCTTCTATTGTAATCGAGTATCATTGCTGGCTCTCGTTTAGAACTTTCATGAATTGAATGCAAAGATCGACGATCCTTCTGCTCTTTTGGACTAGAACATTCGTCTGGTACAAATTTACGTCTTTTATTTGCCATCGCACCACTGCTGACAAACTGTGGTCCAACATCAAAGCAGAAGCCAAATTATTGCTTGTGAAAAAGTTGCCGCATACGATGTTTCGAGCACTTCCACGGAACACAAGTCCTTGACCACACGTTCACCACAATTTGTATCGCCTTCTCCAGAACGTGCCATACCAGTAAATATTTGTCATTGACTAGATAAACACTTCAAACAGTTCTACGAAACAATTGACAGCAACAATCAACTCCTTCGACGCCCGTGGACATACAAAGCCTATGAGACACCCGTTGACACAAGGGTTAATTCAACTGGGTATGTGACAGGTAATATCGGGTACTACGTGCACATTTGAGTGCGCTGGCCTGGTCCTAACTCACAACCAACGATATTCCAGACAAATGTACAAAGTTGGGACCCAGTTTGGGCATTTTCATACGAAGTGGGCATTCGTTTCGTCATCCGGAGTCTGGTTTCAGTTGTGTTGAGTTCCAAAGTGGGTAAAACCGAATTTTAACTAACGTCTAGTTCAGGGCCCCTTGTCAGTAATTTTTCTTACCCTTATTTCACCGTTGACACCAGCCACCAGTTGGTGAATGCTGAGTTCCTCATGTAGTCAGATACAGCCAGGATCCGATACAGCCTTACGTCTTAAAGCAAACACGGATATGCAGCCCGCTTGTACAACAAATTAACACACTGTCATAACAATTAAGAAACCAGCTGAATAGTGCTGTCTCCTCCCCACAGGTGAACGCCTGCCTCAATTGAAGAGAGTGCGAAATTCCGTCGAAATCCCCGTTCCTCTGCGGACTGACATAAAATGTTGAAATGACTCAATTCCAAGTGAAAAGCCCCCACACTCTGGAGTCAGCATATCCAGCGAAAGATGAAAACTCGGCTCCTGCCACCTAACCGCGCGCTGCCATTAAAGCGACATTATAGACGAATTACGCTGAATAATTGTGGCGTCTCACGAATAATGAAACACAAATGAAATGCACGCCTCTAAAGTGCTGACTCGTAATTTACTCCGGAAGGACCGTCTCTCATTGAAAGCCCTCGCGGCCCCGTAATGCCATCCCTCACATCCGCATGACTTTATGCGTAATTCATTCCAAGACATTCCCCGTCTTCTGCCACGACGCTGAGATATGAAATTAAAATTCAACACCAACTGAACGGAAATGTAAACACCATCGTCGAGGGCCTTTCTTTCGGGCATGGCCTCAAATTAAACCCAGAAACCGCCCGGAGGATTATGGCCGCTATCTGCCAGTCGAATATGCTTCATCGCAGGGAAAACCAGTTAAACGTAATTCAAGTCTTTCGCAGGCCACAGCGAATTCCGTACTTTGCTGGCTTCGGCTCCCCGGGCGTGTACACGACGAGTTCGACAAATTACGCGTGAATTTGAATTCAAATGAACACCAGATGGAGGACACACGCTGAAAACATACAAATAAATCGCTAAGACGTAAGAGGATCACACTTAATGAAACTTTGAAGTAGTTTCAGCGAATTGAGTTGTTCGGCTTCCCTCTCGAATGTGTGGGGTCTTGAGATGCAAATGGAAACACATGTCGAGACAAGCAGACTCTTTGATTGCGCAAGAGGTACGCACGTTGAAATGAACTTCGAGCAGACGGCATGGATGTAGATTTGGCAAATTGGGTTCTTGTGTTTCGCCTATGAGTGGGGCCATTGAGAGGAGTGCTCTATACAAATGGACAGTTAATATTTATTGGGGTTGCATAATAGAAGCGACTAAAGGGACACGTGTGTGCTCGAGATTGGTTGGCGGCTCGGGCAGCGCACGGCAGACGACATGTGTGCGATGCTCATCAGAAGAAAGAACGTTCATTGACTAAATGGGTCGGAAGGATGACATCAAGTGGAAGAAGAAAGGGAAACGCAGATATCACTGGGAGGACTCGGATGGAATAATCTGTGCGCGGCTGTGTGTACATTGTTTGGGCAGCATCGTTCCGGAGATTTCTTCTTCACAATTGATTCTACTTACTGTTCCCTATTTCATGAGTGACATTATGACCATCTTAGGCGTTCAGGAGTTGGGTGGGAGTGGGAGGTGGGCTTGTCCCCATCACATGGACACCACCAACAACTACTGTGTGTCTACTGGAACAGTGAATGTTCGAATAAATGTGGCCATTTGCCTAGCTTTCGCAGCAACTACACGTGTTGTGCGTGTCATTGTTCGCGGGACGAGTACAGGGACCATGCGGTTTTATGCCGTCTTCGAAGGGCAATAGTTTGAGGAGATTTCCGAAGGATACAGACCAGCGTGGAGTGGAATGTTCTGCGTCGGGAGGCACACACTCTGCATTTATCGGTCGTTTGGAACTCGGAAGGTGTAAATGAAACTTATCTCGTTAAAGCGGACCCATTAGGCGGCCATTTTTTAGAGCCCATCAAATCATTATCGTTCCTATTGAAGAATCCCCAGTCAAAGAGCACTCAAAACTGTTCCCGAAATAGAAGGACTCAAATCCAGAGCGGGAGGAACAGGAAACTAAGTTAATTTCGGCTCGCCCACCCCAGCAATACATTCGAAGGATATTTATCGACTTTGAACGCACGTGTCTCGCGTACATTCCACACGTCGTCGTCTCGTCACCCGTCACATGTCGCTTTGTTTCAGTCCGCATGTGTGCGCCAAAAAAACTGGGAGTCATTAGCGCGTTTCCGGAAGTGAGTGGAAGCACACAGTCACACGGCGGCGTCAGCACTCAGGCCGGGTACAAGTGAAATAATTTATTTATTTACACCCCGAAATGAGTAATGACTCGAAGAATACGCATGTTTTCTTTTCGGCAATCTGTTATGATTATAAATAATTCAATGGGATCGGATCCAGCGAACTAATTACACTCCCCGATGAGTTAATGAAAGCCAAACACTCGTCTAACTTCACAATTATCCGGCCTTCAATTCACAATTCGTGACATTCAAGCCCATTGACGTCGAGCGAAGGGACGTGAACGGCAAATACAATGAAATAGAGGCCTGCCAGGACCCCCGTTCGCCTTCCGCGTTTGCATTAAGCCCCCACAGCAGAGCTACGAGTGTGTGTGTAATTAATTAGTGGTATTCATCCAGCGGCGGCGGTTCCATATTCGAAAATAATTCATCCGATTTCGATGGAAACAAAGAGATACGATATTCAGATTTATTGGCATTAATCCGACATCGAGGAATGATACGGTGCCTCGTCTGGCTGGGTGGGCTAGGGGGTAGAAAATAACGTCTTCCCCACACCGTCGATCCACTGCCTTGACGAGTGGGGGTAATCTGTTGCGGGAAATATGCAAAAAAAAAGTCTGAATAATAAATCAGTTTACAGTCGAATGAGTTTTTTGTTTCGACCTCATATGGCTGGTCGAGTGGGGTACTGGTGGGTGGGAAGCAGACCGGATAAATAATTTCTTGGCCCTTGGTCGGAGTCAAAGCAGAAGTGAGCGGGGCGGAGGACAGATATTCGCTTGAGTAGTTCCTTCGTTTGAGGACGCTACGACCTAGCTTGAATTTCCGACTATGGCCGATGATCCATCTTTGATGAGATAAAATGAAAATTTTCCCGTAGATTGCTTATATTTCTTCTGGGTTATTGTAGCTCCTTATATGTCAGGTTTCAATGTTTGTGCACTGCTTTGGGGGCTTGTGACCGATTGTTGCTTCAGGAAGGGTGCCGGGCAAATGGAAAGAACGTGGTGTCCAATGTTCGCATAAATCAGGCTGAATTTGACCAGGATCGCTGATCTCGGTGGTCAGTTCACTTAAAGACATCCCGTGCAGATTTTCCAAAGTGACGTGAGCTGTATGGTGCGTAGCACTGCCCTGTTTAAACCACGTGCCGTTGTTTTGTGCCGAGTTGATTCGACAAAGCGAAGTAGCGCAAGCGATTTGACGTGTGATCTCCAGTCGTTCATTGAGTTCACATCCGCCCCGAGGTCGACAAACTGCGTCACTGCCTCAAAATTGTGGCTGTCGATCGTGACATTTCGTTCTGTGGCGTGTGACGGAATACCTGTGCACCGAGGACACAACCGAATCAATTCCGAATTCTCAAACCCCGAATTTGGCCATTGCCTCGAATAGTTGCTTTCGAGGAATGCTGTAGATTGTGTGTCCCCACCGCAGGTCTTTGTCTCAGTGTAGAAATTTGGTCTGTGTCGATATGTGCACGTGCCGATTAGACGTTCACACAGTTCGCTGCACAGAATCTTAAGTGAAGGTTCCGGATTTCGAAAGAAATTGCCCTTTGTGTGCCATGTGTGTTTTCTTTGAAGTCGCTTAATTCTCTGAGTAACTTCTTTCAAGATTTACGCTCCGTTGGCGTCCTTGTTTGGCTTCGTGGTGGCTGTGGTTATATTCCCAAATCGAGGGAAGAAGACGTCTTAGTCCCATGCCCTTGTCCCGGAAAAGGTGCATAAAACATGAACTCAAAGTTTTAAGTTTTTACCGGCTGATCGTAAAGCTATGGAGGCCGTGGCATTGTGGTTTGGTGCGTCGACCCCTACGAACTGTAGCCAATGCAGCCTAGGTTGGAATCCCGGTAAGGGGGAAATACTTTTCACGGCCCCACCTCTTTCGGTTCACTGACAATACTCAAAGAGTATAGCTGTCTAAAAATAGCTTCGCAAATTGGCTGTTAGGTGTCGGCATAAAACTGTAGATCCCTGGACGCGTGAAAGAACAATAGCACGGACAACACGAGTGGTTGCTGAGAAGCTGGGCCCCGTCCTTCTACAGGCTGTAGCGCCACCTATAGTATTTTTATTAACAGAGAGCTTAAGCCACATGGTCGTGAGGGATTCTGAGATGAGAATGATCCATTCTACAACTTGAAGATCAGAAGTACGTTTAAGATCAATCTCACACTTCACTAAGGTGGAGGGATTGTCCTAATAGACACCAACTCAGTTGGCACATGAGGCTAAACTCCGAATTGTCACACTTGAGTCTTTGGAGTTCTTTATATTAGCCCTAAAGTAGCAAATCTCCATTCCACTTCTCCCTGAACCTGTTATCTCTCAGACCCATCAGTCTATCTGTTCGACAACCTTCACCAATATTTTGTCTCCAATTGACAAACATGTCCAGCAATGTCGATCTTGAACTTGATCGAAATCAGGGCTTGCGGCCCAAACTCCACAGCACGTCACTCAATCTGACGTAATGTGACAATCGAGCTAACGAGCGAAACAATAATCGAACAAATGTTTTCTTGGCATTTATGACAAAACAAAACCAGATTTCGGAATCGGTAAAATGTTAATACCCTTGTCTTATCAACCGGTTTGCCATTAGTAATTCGAACGAGCTTCCGAAAAACATGAATAGTCTTGCATAATTCGGAGCTTTTGATTGAGGCGGCTGTGGCCATAAAACGACCACAAAAGGGGTGCCCACACCACACATACCGTAAGCTCGCAAGCGTAATTCACCTCGCCAGTAATCAAATGTCCACCGGAAGTCACTGTTCCGCTGTAAAATCAATTCTTCTACAGGTCAGGGCTTTGTGTCTGCGACCTATTCGAATTTAATGGCTCCTTTTACTGGCGTTGTAGTCCTTCAGCAGAATTTTCCAAAATTGAGTCCCAAAGAGAACGTGTCGAAGGACAAAAGAAACGACCGGCATTTCATGCAGGAATTGTAAAAAGTAAATTGCTCACACAAAGCCGAGCCAGCACCTTACAACGGTCACCTCAGCAGAAACGCGACTGTAAAAATCTAACTCATTGCCCGGGAGGGCTGACCCTGTCAAGCGAGTATTTGTCGCAACTTGTGCTCATCATCGTTTGTCATGCGGCGGCGGCTGACAGTGTGACGGTTTGTCAATCTATGGCCACGCTCACTAGGCGTCCTCCTGGCGGTGAGTGTGTGTGTGTTTTTTACAACCCCTCGTCGCGAGTTCGCCAAACGACTGCATCGGCAGTAAAATCTTTCACATAAAATCCCTCATAAATACGCAACGGTCAAATTCGCTACCAGTGCACGGCGGAGCAGGGCGCGCGTAGCAGCCCCAACAGATGTCCCAAGACCAAAAGTTATGGGCAATAAAAACCTGAGCGCGGCATTAATTAATCAAACATCAGCGCGACTCCCTTGTACCAACATTCGCAACGGGTTCAGGCCCGTGCGCACCTATTCCGCGTGTCCGAGCTGGGAAGTGATGCAGGTCTTCGTCCATGTTCTCGTCTCTGCCCCGTCGTCGCAGGCAATAAATTGAAAAGAAATCTGCAAAATTTCATTCTCCTCACTCCCACACATTCACATTACTTTATTTGAATCTACATCACTAGACAGGTACAAATCTACAGAAGGTGCCCCCAACGGAGGTGCACGGGCAATCACGCGGCGTACTGCAGACGACGCTGCCTGTCGATCAGCTCCTCCTGGGTGGGATGCTCCTGGATGTATTGAATGGCGCGCAGGATGTGCTCGGGGGTTGGTGGAGCTGTCGGGACATGACTTCCGATGGGCTGGAATCCATTGGCATCGGCTGTGTACGCCAGTTCGACTAGTTCACCTTCCGGTGAATAGTGCCGGAAGCCACCGCTCGCGTACTGCCCCCCGATGCCTGACTCCTGGACTGTCACACCGTTGTTCAGGTCGTACTCGAATGCATACGAACCGTCCGCATTCACTTGGTTTCCAAAGCGAGTAACTTCGATGGGTACTTCTCTCTTGACGACAGCAAGAGCGGAACTGACAACGCACACGATGAGTACCTGCAAGAGTAAACAGCTATTTATTCCGGACACAGAGGTTGACAGTGAGAGAGAGGCACACTTACGAGTTTGAACATTTTGTGATTTGTTTGAGCGCCGAAGATGTGAGCTAGACTGATGATGATCAATTTTTTGAGCGTATCTTTTATACCGCGGCGACGACACGATGCCGCCAGAGACCGTAGCGCAGGTTGTGGTATCAGCTGTGTGGGGCGCCTTCGAATGGCTCACTAGTGCAGTGCGGTGTTGGGAAACACAATTTAAAAGCTTTTAGCCGATTTGTTGTCTTTTATGTGAATGCAAAATAGTTCATAATTAATTCGAGTAATATTTCATAAACCGCATTCGCTGTTATGACAGATTGACCCATTGAAATATTTTATCCACACAGTTTCCCATTTCCCAAGCAAGTGTGATCGGTGAAAGAAATGCAATGCGAACTAAGACCAAGCCGCTGGCATGTTCTTTCCACGATAAGAAAACTATACTACTCGCTGGAAATTCTAAATCAGTGACGGAAGCTTTGTGTCACCTCACCGTAGGAACTGTGTTGTTGTGCACAAACTGGATATCGTCTTGACCTTACGTAACGGAATTTTCGTGTGGAGAGCAATAAAAAGCGGGTCTGAATGTAGATGGAAATGCTGATGTGATTGAATCCAAGAAATAAATCTTCTAACTTCCGCAAATTTGCGAAATTTTTGATTAGCATAGGCCTCCATTAATTGAGAATATTACATTTTTATTCATGACACAGGTTGTGACGATTTTCAGTACCGATTTGCTTTTAAGCAAGGGAGAAGACATAACTTCAGTGGATCTAGATCCCGTCATATAGCCCACAGCGATTGGTGCCGTCACGGTACTTTAGTGACGATTTTGAGAGATTTTTGAACTTGACAGCTCTGGTTGCCAAGATTGTCTTGATTTATCACACATTTGTGACGAATTTCCACGAACGATCTGCATTCAAGCGAGTGTTCAGAATTGCCGTGAGTAACAGTTCCATCCAACTCCCAGTTTCAAAAGAAATCAGCCGACATATACAGCCGTCACCGTCATTTTGTTACATCAGTGTCAGTGTGTTTGCCCGCTGTTTTTCAAATACTCTTGCCGTCGCCGATGTTGGTTGCGTCTGTCTTAAGTGACACTTTGCTGGTGTACCTGAAATGCATCACACAGCCGAGGCAAGAACGGAGTAATTGTAATCGTCGATGGAGCATTTAATTGCAGAGTGACGTCGTTAGAATAACCAAATACGGGTCAGGAGTGCTATAAATTTGGGGCCAAAAATGGATAACGGTATTTTGTGGAGGGATCAGAAACAAGCTTTTTTTTCAATGGGACGATGAGAGGTCCAGCTCAAGTTTAGGAGGTAGGTACAATTTTGGAAGAAAAAAAAAATTCAAATGGAACGGCAACACTTATAAGAAATCCATATTCAATAAATCAAATTATTTATGTCAATAATTTTTGAAAAGTTAGCATCGAATTTTGTTTGAGAATAAAAAAAATTGAAAATTTGAAAGTTAAAAAAAAAAGTTTGGACCAAGTTTTTCTAAAAATTGTGAAAGGGTGTGCTATACTGACCTTTTGTGGTCAATGCTTATATCAATTCTTAATCGGACACAAAAGAAAAAAACAAATGGCTTTATGTCTTCTAGTCCACTCTCCCCTGAATACGGTTAAAAATACAACACCTTTCTTAACACTAAACTAACTTTTGCTCCGACCGTTACTGTTTTTCGTGACGACCCCTTTTTACAGACTATCAGGCGGCCAAAGATTTTGCTTCAGTGAATCGCACTTTTCTTCCACAGTTCATACGATGACAAGATGCTTCAAGTTACTTTTTGTTATTTGTTGGTTGAAGTAACATGATCGTTACAAATTTTCGTGACGATGTTTGCATTACCCATATTTTCACACACCAGACGTTCAAAGCTTTCTGTTGACAGTGACTAGATCCTTCAATTTATTTTCGTGACGTTTCTTAAAGTAATCAATATTTTTATCAGACGTGAAGTATTATTGAGATAGCCAGTTTCTACCTCTCTTGGCCCTTAAAATGTTTGAAAACCATTTTTTATATCGTTTTCTAAAGTCAAATTGACCAATCAGAGAACGGGAGTCAGTTATTGTCACAATTTTTCGTGACGACATTTGCCAAGACCTTTTTTAGTCACATTTTTTGCTTGGCTTCACTTAGGAGGACAATTTGATTTGTTCAGGTGATAACTGGACTCGTCACGACAGTGTTGTGACGATAGTTGGAGCAACCCTTTATTTAGTCAAAAGTATGTGGCTTATTGGAGCCAATATTCAACTCAACCTCGCTTCTTCTACCGAATTGTCAATGTAGAAGAAAGTGAAGAACTCAGTTTCGTGTCCATGTCTACAGCCGTCACGTTATGTTTGTAACGATACCAATTCCGCATTCGAATGATAATTGAAGTGATAATCGATTGAAGCAACATCTCGAGAACATCTCGATTTTCAATCAATCATTCGAATGACTACTAACTATATTCTTTTGAACCGAGAAGTGGGGTTATACTTGAGTTATTTTCCTTTGCCCTTGTATATCGATAGTACGGTCCATATAATTTAATGTTTGAAGATTATTTCATGCAAATGTTGACCTTGACTGCGCCTCAAATGGTCCATCCGCTTAGTCCAATTTTGGCATACTCTTTCCAACATTTCGGCCGGTATCTCACGAATAAATGCTTCAATGTTGTCTTTCAATGCGTCAATTGGAGCGGGCTTGTCTGTATAGACATGAGCTTTAACATAGCTCCACAAAAAATAGTCTAAAGGCGTTAAATCGCACGATCTAGGCGGGCAATTGACCGGTCCCAAACGTGAAATAAAATGTTCACCGAACTCGCCTCTCAATAAGTCCATTGTTGCGCGTGCTGTGCGGCATGTGGCACCGTCTTGTTGAAACCACATGTCATGCAAGTCAAGCTTCTTGCATTTTGGGCAAAAAAAAGTTGGATATTATCTCACGGTAGCGCTCACCATTCACAGTTACGTTACGATTCGCATCATCATTGAAGAAGTACGGTCCAATGACGCCACCAGCCCATAAACCGCACCAAACTGTGACTTTTTCTGGATGCATTGGTAGTTCTTACAATGCTTCTGGCTGATATTCACTCCATAATCGACAATTCTGCTTATTTACGTACCCATTGAGTCAAAAATGAGCTTCGTCTAAGCTGAACATAAAATGGAAGAAGTGCGCGATGAACTTTCTTAAGAGAGCACGCATTTTGATAATAAAATTCAATAATTTGCAAGCGTTGTTCGTTTGTAAGACGATTCATGGTTAAATTATAGACCAAACTGAAGATGTTTGACAGTGAAACAAAACACGAAACGTGCGTCAGCTGTTTAAACCAGTGTTGCCAAAAAGATAATAGCTAAAAAATCACCCTTTAGAAGCGTTTTTTTAACCATCACAGGGCACACAAAACACTGCGCTGTCAAAGTGTTAACTCTCAGTGTCGTAGATTTTTGCTGCGCGAATAAGGATCATCTACTGATTGTACATATCACAGATTACATCAAATAAACAGTATTAATTCAAGAAAAGTAATTCTGGTGAATTTACACGGTAATTAAAATAATATCGCGGATAAACATATCTGACGCTGCCTCACGCCTGAAACTTAAGGTTTGCAAGCCCATTATTTTACATCCATCGTCATACTAAAGGAGTTCTTCGGAGGAATCGCGGAGGTAAACCACGCACGAGAGATCTCCAGGCAACTCGCTCCCCCGCAATCGACTCTAACTCATCAGGGGTTATGCCCAAGCGTAACCAGGCGAGTTTTTCGACTTGGCCCAACCATCTCGTCCTGGGTGTGAGAGCGGTCGCTTACCTGATGGAATTCCATTCAACGCCCGCCTCGGAAGTTGTGATGAAGGGGACATTCGTACCACGTGACCGAACCAGCTGCTCAATGTGGAGTTCCTGCCGTGTTTCTCACCATATCCCGGCGAGTAGCTCCCCAAAATTTATGATTATATTGGCCCTGACCAAATAAGTGATTAGTCCGAAAATATTTATAAAACACTATTTTACACAATTTGCAAATATTAGTAAATTCGCTAATAATCATTAGACTACTAATTTTGTGAAATAGGGCCCTGGTCTGTCCAACAAATTTTGAAAAAAAACTCCAAAAACTGTAAAATTGTTTAATAAAGAAAACCCCCAGTTACAGAGCGCAACGAGGAAAGAATAAATAGAATACATCACGACGGACTTTACCCAAGAATTGAATCCCATCAATCGAGAGGCACTCCACCCACGCGACCCGGAAAAATGATGATTATCATCCATGACCCTCCAAAAGGGGCAAAATATCATTTACATAGATAACGCGTAGCACATTTTATTCATGCTTGACGTTTATCTGTTTCAAAGAAAACTGAAGAAAGAGATTTAATCACACAGTTGCTTGGTCATGTGGTGATGTAAAATGGATTTGCAGTGAAAGCAGGTACCTCGAGGGACTGACGATCTTTTCTTCAAGATATGGGTTTCAATTTGGGAGGAAATACATGTATTAAAAATTCTACGTTATAAAAGGCTGGATACAGATGGAGATGTCACACAGCCCACGCACGAACTCGATGTTGGTGTGGTGGGTATGGGTGGACATGTCATAAGTCAGGAGAACCGTGTTAGATTTTGTGGCGACATAAAGAACTAAAACGAGATGCCTCGGATGGAAGATTTCTCGTGGGACTAGCCGCATCGCGTATTGCCAATCTGTATACCGAAACAGACACCAATAGTCTGTACTGAACTATTCTGTACTCAACAATTCTAGTTGTACTTAGGCTACCCCAGCGCGGTCTGTGTAATTGTAATTTAATGAAAAAAATAGAGCAAACTATATGCGACTTCAGATCATTCTGAGGGAGTGCAACTATTCATTGTTTATCAGGCTGTTCTGTGGCCAAAGAGTTTTTCATTAGAATTGGATTAAACAACGTTTAGTAATGGATTTCGTTTCATTTCCGTTTTTAATGTGTGACAGGTACAACATTAAATAAACGAGGAATGTGCATGAAA
The DNA here is from genome assembly GCA_905231855.2 of Eristalis tenax. NCBI lineage: Eukaryota > Metazoa > Arthropoda > Insecta > Diptera > Syrphidae > Eristalis > Eristalis tenax. Next base: position 15,545,443 of record HG993126.1, on the reverse strand, counting down.
TTATGAAACGAATGATAACACGATTGAAAAAATAAATGCGTTTAAGGCTTTTTGGCGTTCGATTGACATTTTTGCTGAGAGTATGTCTTTTTCTCGAAGTGTTTGAAGCGTCTCTTCCGCTTTGCATACGGCGTTTTCGCCTACTTACGAATCGGTCTTTCATCCTCCTTGCTATTGATGGTGGTTGTACACAACACATTTTATGAGCCAAGCCTTGCTCTTTTTACCTCAATACTTCGTCCATGTTCTACATTCGTGCTTCTAAAAGGGGATGCAAAAATAAAAGCATAATAATGACAAGCGCATTGCAAAAAATATTTTTTAATTTAATTATATTTTTTAATTAATTTAATAATTAATAATTTTAATAAATAGCGGACCCTGTACCTTCTTCGCTAGGCATATCACATTAATAGAAGAATGAAATACACTCGTTTTACTATCGGTTCCTATATTATATATTTATTTTATTTATTTTATGTCTCTTTTATGTCTTTCAACCTAATGATACGTTTTTACTTAAATTATCACACAGCCCTTTCGTAAACTACATTTTTGGTTTTTTCCCGGAGTGGTATAAATAAACAGAAGTAACAGCTTGTGTATTTACACGTGAACATGGAACACGTAATTATCCTTGGGAGAAAAGCAAGTATATTGCAAGTCAATTCCGCACAATTCCAAACGTTGTCATTGCGCGTTGTTTATTGTCATAGCAAACGCAAGACGTATTGTCAATTACAATCTTTTGAAGTCAAACAAACCCTTACCCGCTTCGCTGAGCAGATCGTTCCAGGAGCTGTTCCTTCTAAAACCAATGCAGTTTAGTTAAGAAGCGTGAAATTCTTTCAATTCGTCAGGCTTGAGAAATGCTTGGACAAGAGATCGGAATAAAATTCGTTCTAAAATATTTTAAATCTACACATATATTTTACATCTAAATATTGGGTCTATAACTTATGCACAACAGTATTATTCAAAGCATTGCCCATCTGAAGCTATGAACTTTTCCCATCTGTCCAGCAATTTGTGGATCCCATCTCAAAAGAACTGCACCCGCTTGGCAGCCAAGAATGAATCAAGCCAATTTTTGATATTCTGCTTTGATGTGAACCGTATTTCAGTGAGGGCGTTCTGCATCGACCGGAATAGATGGTAGTGAGAAGGGCTATAAGGCAGGTGGGGTAAAACTTCCCATCCACTGTTCCCATCCCATACTTCTTAACCGGAATAGCAACGTGGGGCCGAGTGTTGTCATGATGGAAAATTATTGCCTCGTGTCTGGGCACATATTCCGGGCGATTTTCAGCTACTGCTCTCTTCAAATGGATTAATTGTGTACGGTAGCGTTGTCCATTGATGGTTTTACCCGGTTTTAAGCAGCTCATAATACATCACACTCTTCTGATCCCACCAAATACAGAGCATTACCTTCGCGCCATGGATATTCGGCTTTGCAGTTGATTTGGTTGGTTGGCCAACCACGTTCGCTCAGCTAGCACATGTTCACCATAAACGTCCACCAAAATAAGATGACTTTCGGCAGCAGTTTTTTTCATATTAAAGTAATGAAGAAGAACTCCGCGCAAAAACACTTTTTCGCTTCAAATGAATGACATATACTGAAATGCCATACAATGACAGTAGCTTTCCAACGCATGTTCCAATGGAATAATACAAGTTACGCCATCTCTTAACAACTCTAACCAAAATGAATTAAGTTATAGACCCAATATTTTACATGTACAGTCGAGCCTCCATAAGTCGAATAGTCAATGGAACAAATATTCGTTTCGATGTATAGAATGTTCTAGTTGTGGAGTGTAAAATATGAGGAATTTAAGTCTAAGTTCTGAAACATTAAGCAAAATTTGTTTGACTTATATTAATTCGTCTTACAGAGGTTTGACTGTATATACAAGAAAACTTGACATTCATTGTGTGGTATGTGTTGTCGAGAACTGTTAATTCTTTCGGCAAACTTGTTGTTTTTGTGTATGATAGCAGATGTCAATTCGATGGTTCATACATTTTATGATAGATATCCAGATGTGTTTTATATGTATGTACAGGGGACTCTCCCTAACTCAAAGTTTTTCATCATATTTTAGCATTCCCCACAATTTTCATACAAACACTCCGTAAGTCGAACACTCTCTTTTGCCTTACCTCCCTGGACTACAGCACTGAAAAGTCGGCGAAAAATTTACCGGTTTATTGTACAAAAAGGCTCGCTTTCAGTGACAAGCAAAAAAAATGTTTCCTTGTGTTGTTCATTGGATTTGAAACTGTTTTTATTTCAAAGCGATTGAAATCATTCTAGAAAAAAAAAAAGATCTTGTTTTTGCGAAATTCCAGTTGGAATGCGAAAATCAGTCGAAAATCTTTGCTAGGCAGTTCAACAGTTCTCAGTTGGTAGTATAACCAAGTGAAAAGATTATAAGCTACATGTTAAGGAATTATGGCAGGCTAAGCCCAAATAAAAATTGTTTCTCTCTAACTCTGATCTAACTTCTAATTGTTTTCAAAACTCTCTCCAACTCGAACAAATCACGGTATCCCATGAGAATTCGACTTTGGGGAGCGTCCAAAGCAGTTGTTGTACCTCCAAAGCAGCAGGCAATAATCAGCAAGCAGTGTAAAAAAACTTATTTTCGCATGCCTATCTTGACACACTAAAAATCAAAGCGAATCGCTTTTTGAAACCTTGTGGTATATCTATACATATACTGACGCAAAAAACACAGCTAATGTGTGGGAACAACCCTAAATGTACTGAAATTCACATGTGTTTCCATTCACGCACAACACACACATACGTTTGCCGATTTTAACCAAACTTCACACAAACCATAAATAGATATACCAATACCAAAGATGTGTGAAAGTTTGGTTGAGATCGGTAAATGCGTTAAGCCGTGAATCGGCGACAAACATTTGAGGCTATTTTTTTTATTTTATAAAACTCGGTAAAACGGTATGTAGATACGTGAGTATCACTCGAATCTTACTTCCAAGTGTCTGTTGTAGCATAAGCGAATTCTATGCGGTGTGAGCGCGGTATACTTCTGGCTCTACATTTAAAGGACACATTCTAGCATGCTACAGAGCACCCGCTGCACGTACTGGTACCGGTTATAAAAAGGTGCCATATAAGAAAAAGTCAATTATAAGAAAAGAACACCGTATACCCCTTCATACAGTTTTATGCAAAAAATAACGGTTATAAGAAAAACTTGATAAACGAAACTTTTTCCTTAAGTATTTGGATGTATTAAAAAAGACAACTTTTATAAGAAATTTGTGAACACGAGTGTGCACAAGAACATTGCGCCCAGCCCCATGCAAATGTCAGTGAAATCTCATAAGGAGATGAGGAATGTAACGAAGATTTCTTCAGAGATATAAAGGATGAGGAAATCAGAAACTGTTATGGGGACATCGTCGAATCTGAGGTATACCTAAAACACAATAGCTTTACTCTCTTGGCTCAGCATTCTCATTCCGGATAATGACGTGCGTTCGTCTTACGTTTTACGTCGTATTACTATCCTCTCATTTCTCTAATTTTGTACTAACGCAGACCGACGTACTCGTAGTATTTTGTGCAGGCCCATTGAATTGTGTTGCAGGCATCAAACAGCATTCAAAATATTAAGATTACCATCAAATTGTGTGGGCCCTGGCGTTGTGGGTATGTGCGTCGACCCCTATGCAACTGAAACTCGCTGCCTGGGTTCGATTGCCGGCCGGTAGGGCCAAACATAATTTTTACGGCTCCACCTCGAGTCACTGACAATGCTCAAACAGTAATAACTGCATAGAAAAAGCCTCTCATACTTGACCGTTCGCAGTCGGCATGAATCTGTGGCCCCCTTTCAGTCGTGAGAGAACAATAGCACGTACGACCCGAGTGGTTGCTGAGAAGCTATGGACTGGCTGTAGCGTCGAACATATTCTATCATTCACTATGTGCAAAGATGGGTGATGTACTTGCTTATGGTGCCTCTCGTGATGCGTATGAATTAATGTTTATTTATTTATTTACGAGCATAATTTAAATTATAAATTAGCTAATGAAAGCCAGAGCGAATCAGCCTTAGGCTTAGACGACACAGACACGTCGCTGCGAACCTTAAGTCGGTGCAAACAATAATCTGCACAGACCTTATTTTGCATCATTTCGTCGTGGACGTCGGGTGGGAAAATTATGACACTGCTTGTGCCGCCATAGCCATTGCTTTGGCAATGAAAAAGAAGAGAGACATCCGATATAGCTAGACTGCATACAGATTGTTTATACACTTGCCGTACCTAGTTACTCTTATTCGTATGGAAGTGGAGGTTAGTCACACCACGAAAAGGGGAACTGTTTACTGTTTTACGTCACTAACCGAAAGATGCAGAGACTAACAAGGATGGTTGCACAAATAAGGACATTTGTGCAGTACTCTCAAAATTTGATGCCATTGATTTGCGTGAACACTGGAAATGATAATCTCAAGTATCGTCACAAAAAACGTTCGTTACGAAAACAATGTGACGACCACAGCTGTGGTGGTATAAAAATGCTGCCGTCCCCGTGGCCGACCGAAAAACTAACGTGATCACAAAGTCGTGTGAAATGGTGCAGATATTGGCGTTAGTGATGGGCATAATCGAATGATTTTATGAATCGAGACTTTACTAATCGATAAAGTTTAATAATCGAATGATCACTCGGAATGGGCGCATTCAAATGATTATTCGATTGATAATCGATTAGAACACCATATCGATTCTCAAAATCATTCGCACGACTATTAACTAATTACTAACTACCAACACAAGATAACTCGGAAACATGACTCGCATCAGAGCTAAAACGAGTAACAAGTAGTTCAGATCGAGAAATTTTAATCAGGAGCATAATTAGAATGAAAGGAAAGCACAAAGAGACGGTATACATTTTGCTCTACATTTATATGAGCACATTCTAAATGGTGATTTTTTAGCTATTATCTTTTTGTCAACACTGGTTTAAACAGCTGACGCACGTTTCGTGTTTTCTTTCACTGTCAAACATCTTCAGTTTGGTTCATAATTTAACCATGAATCGTCTTACAAACGAACAACGCTTGCAAATTATTGAATTTTATTAACAAAATGCGTGCTCTGTTAAGAAAGTTCATCGCGCGATTCTTCGTGTTCAGTGACGAAGCTCATTTTTGGCTCAATGTGTACGTAAATAAGCAGAATTGTCGATTTCGGAGTGAATATCAGCCAGAAGCATTGCAAGAGCTACCAATGCATCCAGAAAAAGTCACAGTTTGGTGCGGTTTATGGGCTGGTGGCATCATTGGACCGTACTTCTTCAAAGATGATGCGAATCGTAACGTAACTGTGAATGGTGAGCCCTACCGTGAGATGATATCCAACTTTTGTTTGCCCAAAATACAAGAGCTTGACTTGCATGACATGTGGTTTCAACAAGACGGTGCCACATGCCACACAGCACGCGCAACAATGGACTTATTGAGGGGCGAGTTCGGTGAACATTTTATTTCACGTTCGGGACCGGTACATTGGCTGCCTAGATCCTGCGATTTAACGCCTTTAGACTATTTTTTGTGGGGCTATGTTAAAGCTCATGCAAGACAACATTGAAGCATTTATTTGTAAGATACCGGCCGAAATGTTGGAAAGAGTATGCCAAAATTGGACCAAGCGGATGGACCATTTGAGGCGCAGTCAAGGTCAACATTTGCATGAAATAATCTTCAAACATTAAATTATATGGACCGTACTATCGATTCAAATGAAGATTTCATGCATTTTCTGAATTCTATGTGTTTTTTTTTTTTTTTTTGAAAAACTAGCTTACCACCATTTCTTCGTCCATACCAACTCCGACGAAACACCATCGTCTGCTTCATTGCTTTTCTGCAGAGGAGCAAATGTCTTGGGTCAAAATGCACTCATGCCAGGCATGTTTTTCACCGTTTCGCGCGTCATGTCGACTGATTTCCGATTGAATTGTGGACTGCTGTGAACGCCACAACATTTGCATAAACTAATGACAACCTGCGAAAATATGTTTGGCGCTGAGTTTTTGTGAAAACGCTTCGGCAAAGTGTGTTATTTAAATTTCAAGGACTGTCACCTGACCTGACGGGACGGTGGCGCTGGCAGCCGTCTCTCAAAAACACTTCCCGCCCCTAGTCGACATTCCGCAACAAAGGAGTTCACTCTCGCCTCCTGCCGTGATGTTGAATCAATATTTGCGTTGCACATTGCGGGGCGCACACCCACGAGTCGCCCCACAAACTGGTCTTCCAAGGTTGCCGCTTTGTACGCGCTTTGTAGAGAGCGTCATCCAACCATTCATCTCGCAGGGGTCAAAACCAACGCCGAGGTCGAACTTGTCACAGTCACAGAAAACATACCGCCGCTGTGGCAAAACAAGATCTTCGCTGGATTTTACGCCAGTAATTCGATCAATAATCTGTCGAAATCACTCGGACACCCGAAACCGGTTCATTGTGTCGGCTACTTATCGAAACAAACCTCAATGCAAATTGATTCGAAAGTTTAGATAGCAGATGCTAATTAATCGCTCGATTTGACGGAGTGGCAAATGCTTTGTGGGTGTCTCAACGCGTTAATGGCATCGCGCTGTATTAAGATGCATATCGAATTGAAATCGGAGACGACCATTTAGGGGCTCCCCTTGAATGCCACTGTTAGCCTCGTTTGTCGTCGATTAGGCGAATGTGGCGGTGTTGGTCGGACCAATCGGAGCTTCAAGCACGAAGCGAAACTCATTTTGTGCATCAATCTTCGCCCACGCGATACTGGCTGGTGACTATACACAAAATGCCTGAGTGTGCAGTCGACTCGAACGACTCCACGATTCCGCATTCTCGTTCGGTTGCCGTGCAATACACTCAGAGAATTTGGACACACATCTGCCTCCAGTCTGATGGCATAACCTTGGAGGACAGTGTGTGAATGTCATGCCAGAACAACTTTGACGGCGAATGCCAATGGCGTTGACTTGTGTCGATGGCACTCCCTTTTGCCAGCCACTCCCCAATAAAAGCCGTAAAAATTGATAATTCTAACAAAAGACTGACGCACCGAAGACGAAGATCTGAGCTTAATCACGTTCTCGCTGTTCGCTGGTGTTCCAGAAAATCGAAGATCAATCAAGTTTTGAGCGCGGACACAGTCAGGCGCTGTGACACGGTGGGACTGTGAGCTGTGGAGGGTTCGCAGAGAACTAGTTTCGCTCTTGGCATCCACTGGAAGTTATGCATTCAGTTCGATCTGGATATCACCCAATTTGTCGAGTCTTCTTTCAAGAGAAGCGTCGTATACTGAGAATACGAAAAAAAATCGTGGAACCGGGTCTAGCTTCCAATCGTTTTGTGAGTCCAATTGTTCTCCCCTCAGTTGAGGGGCTCGCAGGTTTATTTCTAAATAGAAGGTAATCCCTGGCATTATCAGGCAGTAGAGAGAGGTGTAGCTTGAGAGGCGTTGTTTTTCTTGACGTCTGTACGATAGACCTACGCTTGGTTTATAGGGCTGGAAGAGAAATGGTCTTTAGGAGGTTTTTAGGCGGTGTGCGTGCTTCGAATTTGCATTTTAGGGACTTTAGAATTGGACCGTTCTTAAGAACTTCACTTTCACTGGCACTCTTTCGCTCGGTCGCATAAATATCCTAGACACACTTGGCTACTTACGCAACAGCGTTGATCAACCAAACCCCGCACCTAGCAGGGAGTATACAATTTTGAGGGACAATACAGGCCCAGGCAATAACCACAGCCCATTTAAGAACTCCACACAACTGTTTACGGATGGATCGAAAACCGACACAGGAGTCGAAAGTGGCGCTTTCTCTAAACAACTCGACCTTCAAATATCCATAAGCCCAATCGAGTTTTTCAGGCTGTTCTGGGAACATTGCCATGGACTCTAATGGGGTGTGATATCCGCATCCCGGGCTATTGCCGTATTCACGGTCAGGTCAGGCAGGCATTATTCACTTAAACTCAAAACTGATATTAAGGTTAGGTAAGCCGCGCCTCACTTAGTTCCAGCTGGACTCATTTTAATGCCGATTGGTTATAGGTGTGTATCCTGCTCCGCTGTGCCATTATGTATCCACCTCTTTCAGGCTTGTATCACTCATTCTCTCGATGTGATAGCTGAGCACTCTATGGTGGCTACTGTGTTACAGACACTTATATTGGGGGGGGGAGTAAGCCAGGCAAGAAACACCTCTGCCCTCGATCCAATGAGCACATCGATTCCAGTGTAGTGACATGTCCCACCACCACGTCATGCTGCGAAGTTCAGCGATCTAACCAACATAAGACGGCTGCTAATGTTTTCATAGGCAAAAGAAATGTGACCCGTTACTCTAAGAAACCGTGGCTGTTGCCACGACAAGACTGCAGCACAACAAGAGACTAATCAATCGATTCCTGCAGAGGCTGCGTTGAAGAGGAGACAGAAGGCGTGCTACACCTCATCTGCACTCGCCCAGCTCTGACGCTTCGTAAATATTATTCCATTTCCATTCACTTTTGCAACGACCAAGCGAACTTGATTCGCTCTGAATCCGGTTCCGCAGTAGTCACATTCAAGTGACCCCAGTGGCAGTACAATGGACTATCTAGGTCAAAGTTCAACTTAACAGCCACCCTCGAAAACTCGTGTGTACGAATTCATTGGAAACCTTTTGTATACAATGCTGCCCTTTGTGAAATGCGGACATGAAAAGTGTGGTCAACGGAAGCTTGGTATTGTTAGAGAACTCATCACACTGGGAAACCAACTGTTTACGCGAGTTGCGAACATTGACCTCCCAACCTTGAAAGAAGAGTCGCAACAACCAAGTCATGGTGATTTGAACTACCTGTTTTTCAATCAATTCAAATTTGTTCATTCCGCCGCTTCTTCGAGTCAGCATATTTATTTCGCTGCTCGAGTGAGCATGAGAATGTGTATCCGCTGCTTTTTTGAGTCAGCATATTCGTTTTTCAATTCAGAGCTTCGAAGTGTAGAATGAAAATAAGGGACACGCTGTTACTACGGTGGTATTATTTGAGAAAGCACAAAACTTAACGCAGGGTTAATGGGAGCCACCAGTATTTGAAAATGTCTGAGTTGGGGCACTACCATACATCTGCGGTTTTTCAGACACTGTCAATTCTTATGGCGCTTACTGGACTTTGCTAGGATCCAGAACTCTTCATATTTTCAGTCAACTGCAGGCCGTTCACAAGATAGCTAATTTGATTTCTCCTCTCACAACAATGGTGCCCCACCAACGGACACTGCACCACATTTAGTAAAACAGACCCTCGAAGCTCCCTGATTTTTTTTCTTTATCAGAGGCTTTTTTCTTAAACGCCATACTGGAGCACTCAGACATAACGACGTCTCCTGTCACACAGCCACCCCCGCTCAGACTACAACCACTCATCGACCACTCCAGTGATAGTGTCGGTAATTTGATCCCAACAGCAAATGGTGACTAGGGCAGATTTGAAAACCCGATAAAAACATTTTGACATTGGATTCGAACCGGGGTCCCCTCTAATGTAGGCCAGGCCATCCCTGATGCTTTCAGGACGAAAACAAACAGCACTCTTCTTCCACATCTGTGTCAGTCGCAAAATGGATGGCTCTAAGACAGGAGTGAGCTTCGGTGTGAACTCTAAGAACTTAAATCAAAGCTTAAGGAAAAAGACTTTCAGATCAGAGCAAAGGGATATTTTCATCAAGGGCCATCAAGTGTCTGAAATTGGATTCCCTAACCTTTCTAAGTTGTCACTCACCTTTTGAAGAGATGGCCTAAATTGAGTACCGAATCAACCTCGGAAACTATGAAGCGAGCGAATGCACCAGACTCGTCACTCAACCGTCCCTCCCCACTGAAGAAGAGCGCATAGTTGTAACTCTATTTTTTCCAAATAGTTCTTAACCGGAATAGCAACGTGGGGCCGATAGTTGTCATGATGGAAAATTATTGCCTCGTGTCTGGTCGCATATTCGGGGTGTTTTTCGGCTACTGCTCTTTTCAAACGAATTAATTGTGTTCGGTAGCATTGCCCATTGATGGTTTCACCCGGTTTCAGCAGCTCATAGTACAGCACACCCTTCTGATCCCACCAAATAGAGAGCATTACCTGCGTGCCATGGACACTCCTCTTTGCCGCAGATTTGGGTGGTTGGCCGGGTTTCGCATATGATTTTTTGCGCTTGGGGTTGTCGTAATGGATCCGTTTTTCATCACCAGTAACAATCCGATGCAAAATTGACTTCTTTTTGTGGCGTTCCAGCAACATTTCAGACATGCAAAACCGCCCATTGACGTTTCTCGGCTGGAGTTCATGTGGAACCCAATTTCCTTGCATTTGAATATATCCAGCTGCTTTCAAACTTTTTGAAAAGGCTGCTTGTGTGACACCCAAAGATTCTGGGAGCTCTTCTTATGTTTGGCAACAATCTTCATAGAGCAATGCTTCCAGTTCTTCATCTTCAAACTTTTTTGGCTGCCCAGGACTTTCATCGCCTTCCAAGCCAAAATCACCACTTTTAAATCGTGCAAACCACTTTTGGCACTTTCGCTCAGCTAGCGCATGTTCACCATAAACTTCCAACAAAATACCATGGCTTTCGGCAGCAGTTTCCTTCATATTGAAGTAATGAAGAAGAACTCCCCGCAAAAACACTTTATCAGGCACAAAGTTCGACATATTTGAACAAAAAAAATTTGTGGTTTTTACGCTTCAAATGAATGACAAATCCTGAAATGACGTACAATGACAGTAGCTTTCCAACGCATGTTCCAATGGAATAATACAAGTTACGCCATCTCTTAGCAAACCGCACGAATTAAGTTATAGACCCAATAATATTTTATAGAAGGTCTAAAATGAATGTATTTGAGCTGACTGGGATTGGAACTCTAAGATAAGCTCCCTTGCTTAATGATGAAATTAACTGTTTTTAAAACACTGTTGGGTAAAAAATAGTAGTAAGAAAAAGAAAGGAGTAGGCAAATGTGGAGAGTAGTATGAATACTCCTATAGTTGTACTTTCGATAACACTGTCTATTTGACATTGAACTATATATCAGCTGCTCGGAAAGAGGGAAAGAGGTGTGCTTCTTGTTACCCCGACCATGCTGGTTCAAATTATCAGCTAGCCTTCATTCTTCCGTAATAAGTCAGCCTCACCGGAAATCAGACATCCTTTTTTCGCTGACAGGCACTGGAACACATTTTTGGGCGCATCTCTTACGGTTGCTTCAATATGGCCAAGTCATTGTAGCTGTCGAAAATCTGTCCACTGGCCACTGACCTCGATGCATTCCCCTTAAGTACGACTTAAGCGCACACAGGACGACAACACCTAGATAGCTTGCTTATTGCGCACCGCGACTCTATGTAGCAGAAATAGCATCCACTTTACCCAGAGCGTGTCCTTTATGCCTCGATCTTGCAATTACTTCGACATACCGGAGCAGCCAAGGTACAGCCTGCATTTCACAAGATTAACCTCTGTACCAGCAACCGCAGGGCCTAAACGAATATTTTTGTTTTCTTAAATTTTTCTTTTAAAAGCATATCCATAGCCGAGGAGGTTGCGCCGAGGTTCGTGTTTATTCAACTATTTCCGGAAAGGAAGTAATTTATGAACTCTCAAAGGTTGTCCAGAAGGCTGCCCTGAATTTCAAACAGCCACATGTCTTCAAATCGATGTACAGGTCTACTCTGAACGAAACGATGTCAATTGAAATTGTCATCTCAATCGATTCGCAAATTAAATCCCCAAATCAAAACGTCCGCCAATAATTCCCAACTAATTGATTTCACTTGATGTCTTTTTCAGATTCATGCCTGACCAGCTCCAGAGCACAGTCCACTGATGACTTCCTGTCACAACCCAGCCGAGGACACCCAAATCGCTCACCTCTCGAATTTGAAAGAAAAGGAAAATTCCACATTCCAATTACTCGAACGATTTGCCCAGACTTTCACTAATTGAAATCCGAATCCTTCTCCTGGCAGTCGAAAGGGTCTCTCTGTTAATTGGACGATGTGCTGCCGGAGCCCAGTCAACTTGTCGCCTTTGCATCGTGTCACTGGCCACCGCCCACTTTACCGGAACCGGAATAACTAAGAAGGCCCACCGCCATCACCACGGTCGATAATACGAACAAAATCGATTTTGATGTCACCAATTGACCATCGAACGGGCAATGTCTGCACAAATACATTCTGGTGTAGAACAAAGGATCATTTAATAAATATCGCTAGTCAAGTCGGCGCCTTTAAAATGGAATGCTCCACTCGGTTGAACAAGTGCGGCACCTGGTTCTGTACTCGCACCAATAATAACAACAACAACAATATGACATTCAACAGCGGGAACAATGAGCTAAATGGACCAAAGCCGATACCATTTACGAGTGAAATAGTGCAGGGACCCGGCCCGAGTCCGGGCAGTTCGGGATCATGCGATGAGAGTGAGCCGCCACCAAAGAATTGCTACAGACTTGTGATGCTTGGGTAAGTTGTGCGGTTAAGTGGGGAAAAGGGATTGAGGGGGGTTTCGGTTGTCAAAGGCTCATTGGTTGACTTTATGAATTGTGATGCAGGAAGTGCGATGGAGATGGGCGGAAGTGGGCGGGTTATGGGGAACTGCCTGGGTCGACTTAGGTGAATTCATAGCAGACATCTGGCAGTCGTCGGCGTTTGGAGCAGCTGACGAGGAACTGCTTGAGAAACCAGTCGTGCGATAGGATTCCATGGGAGGATTCAGGCTCCTGCATGTTAAGAGGACGTTCAGGAGGAAAACAATTGAGGGGTGCATGGTTTTGAGAGGAGTTTGATCCATGCAATTGAATTTGACGGTGGTGCCTTGGAACATCCTCTGCCATCCTGCTGGTTGGGATTGTCTGATTCCTCCACGAGGCTTGGTGGTCCTGGGCGTGTACGACTTCAGTACACCCAGGTATGAAATGGGCTTACTTACACTTTAATTGGCTTAGCTTGTGCCACTAAAGCTCAATAATAACAAAAGTACTCTGGCTCTACATGTGTTGTGCGTGCTGTAGTGTCATAATCGATATCAAAATAAGATGGAAAGACAACATCGAAAGACAACTTCTGTGCCGGCCGAAGGATATAAGTGGGGACTACGCGCGGAGCGCTTGCTTTTCGGAATTGCAATATGCTGGGAAACGTGATTGAAAATAATATCAACTGTAAGCTCTTTAAACGGAAGGCCTGCGAAATTTTCAGAGGAGCTTTGAGAACAAGGCCTGCCGTCACTTTGGACAAACTCTTTAACATCCTCCATTTGATATTGTGGACACGAACGAGAAGACAGGCGAGTAGCATTGAGGGAAAACTGAAGCCAATGCCATGGTAGAAGAAACTCTGTTCTGGACAGCCTATCGTCATTGTCAGATTGCGTTCAAACATCTCCGGCTTCCTAAGGTCCTCATCGAGAAGAACTTCTCAACCAAGAACCCCTGTAGTTCATTCTAGAAATTTCACAAATCTAAGATGACCATATATCGGATGGTATAAAGGAATGGAGAGTGTCTAAGCACCATTCATTCTCTGACCACCGCTATATTACCTTCAGTTTATAAGCTCTACCCCCAGTGAAACTCTCTTCCGTAACATTAGGAGAACCAACTGGGACGTGTACGGGGAAGCTGTCAGTGACCTTTTAGCGACAACTGACAAGACTCACCCGCTGAATCCCTCAGAGCTTGATTCATCAGTTGAGAGACTCACCGATATTTTGAATCATGCTCTAGCAAGATCCTGCCAAATAAGGAAAGTTAGGGGTATGCCTAAGCCCCCGTGGTGGCATTCAGATCTTGACACCCTAGGCAAGGGTTGCAGGAAGCCTTTGAACAAAGCCAAGGCAACCCGAAATAATTTTGACTGCGGCACGCATAACCGAGCTCTCAATGCCTATAAATATGAGCTAAGAACAGCCAAAAGACCCACATGGAGAAACTTCTGTGGGAAGATCGGGGAAGTCTCTGAGACTTCGAGGCTGCGGAATATATTGGCATCATCACCCAAAATGCCCTCTCTGATGCGTATGGAGCCTGGACCGCCTCCAGTCTGATGAGTCTAGGCCTTCTTACTGACACCCATTTCCCGGGCTATAGTGGTGGGGTGGAACGCACTGGACCTCCAAACAGTCAGCCTCAATCCCATCTCAGCTCCCTGTCCTGTGAGCTATCAACTCACTTGAACCCTACAAAATGGCATGACCAGATGGCATTTTTCCTGTAGATCTGCAAAGGTTGCAGACCTCATTTCAACCTGGTTGGTCAACATCTTTCAAGGATGTTTAGATCTTGGTGGTGTCCCTAAAATTTGGAGAACGACCACCGTGGTCCTTATACCCAAGACTGGAAAATGCTCGCATGTCAACCCAAAGGATTTAAGACCCAAAAGTCTATCATCCTTTCTCCTGAAAAAATTTATCGACGTATTCATTCATTTCGATCTCCCAGCATGACTTCAACAAAGGCAAGTCTGTTTAAACAGCCCTGCACTCGCTTGTTGGCACTATAGAAAAATCACTTGAGCGAAGTTAAGCTGGAAGCTAAATATCCAGGAAGGGCTCCTCGACTCTATACTGCTGCCATTGGGTGCAAATGGGGATCACAGCCCCGAATGGTTCACTGGCACATCAGCAGTCAAACCCAAACCGATGTACGTGTGGTGGGCCGCACTCGATAAGAAAATCAACATCACAGCACTCTCTAGAGTACAGAGGATAGCGGGCGTATGCATAAGCGGAGCGTTAAAAACTACGTTAAAGACTACCTCCTCCTTAATCTGTCACCGATAGAACTAATTGGCAGATAGACAGCGGACAGCACGGTGATCAGATTAAGATCGCTGAACAGCTGGAAAGAACTTCAGTCCCATAGATACAGACCTCACTATACCTAAACTCCTGCTCGAGAAAGATTTCTCAACCAGCACACCACCCAGATGGTAACCAGACGCTGGACGGTCTTCACAGATGGATCGAAGATGGATGCAGGTGTGGGGGCTGGCGTATATTCCACGGATCTGAACATCAAGCTTTCCCTACGTCTACGTAATCACTGTAGTGTCTTTCAGGCTGAAACTATATCGACTTGTCATGGCTAATAAACAATGTAATATCAAGCACAGATAACGTCATCTGTTTCGACAGCCAGGCAGCTATCAAATCTCTGGACTCTGTCACTTTCAACTTCAAGACCTCCCTCAATTGCCGCCTATCTCTTAACGAGATGGCCAAGAACTTTAACATCCGAATTATATGGGTTCCAGGACACTACGGCATTCAAGAGTATTACGAAGCGGACGAACTCGCTGGAAAGGGCACAAACTCTGTACTCTTTCGGGGTGAAGACCCACCCTCCATGCCTATCGCTGCTCTAAAACATCTGCTAAGGCTTGAAACGCTTGCTCAAATAAACCACAAATGGACAGGCACAGGATGCCTCATCACCAAGCAACTCTGGCCTATGATCGACCCGAAACGATTGCTTAGCTAGATCAGTTTAAGCAGGCCAATACTCAGATCTCTTATTGGCGTTCTAACAGGGCGTTGTGCCATCGGAACTCACGCCTCTAAACCAGGCCTCCTTACAATGATTTTTGTAGAAGCTGCAGGAACAAGGACGAAGAAGAAACCATTGAACGCTTGCTATGCAGCGGTAGTGCTCTCTCGTCCCGTAGATTCAGACTTCTGGGGGCCCACTTTTTCGATAATCTGGCTGAACTGAGCAGTATTAGAATCAGCCTTCTTCTTCGCTTTATTTAAAGCGCTAATTGGTTTACTGCATAGGACCCCAAGATCCGCGTGGTAACATAATGGGCCTATACTTGGCCTAGGTGTGTCTGTTGTCCTTTCGCTGCAGTCCATCAACCTAACCTAAGATGGCCAGAGGTTTGGGCGCAGGAGTCTTCTCCAAGGATGTGAATCAATCACTTCGATGACTGAACCTAGTCCAACATCACTTCACAGAGGAGATATCGTCACGTGCTCCAACAGCTAGCAGTCTCTGGCTGCAGTCACTGCCAATGCGAAGGCCCCCCGAACTGTCGTCTGTGATGGCGTTAGCATGCGCCTCATGTGGGAGCCAGTACAATTTGTTTATCGCAAGGTTCACTACTATTTCCTAGTAGAGATGCCTTCCTCTTCCTACACTTCAAACCACGTCATAATACGGTTCTTCTTCTTCTGATGGTGATACCTGACTGAATCTAGGCCTCAACCAACAAGCCCCTCCAGCAGTCACGTTGGCTGAGATCCCTCTCCACTGGTGGGCTCGATTTTAATCTTCTACGGAATTCAAAGACTGTTGAGGCTGAAGCAGTGTTGTCCAGGCAGTCGACATAGTCCAGCAATCTCAGGCGTTGAATCCATAGACGTTTGGATAGATTCTTCTTCCAGTGCCTTGAGATTGTCCATGTCACTGCGGCTTAAACTGATTATTTTCACTAATTGAAGATGGGCTATAGGCACGATTATGGCCAACTCTCAACCTTAGATGGGACTCACATGATGGGACAAGACTGAGCTGCTCTCTGGATTCATCTCTAACCGTCGTCATCATTCACGTCACTGACTTGCTCAGCAGCTGGAGAGATGGGGAATTGAAAGACATCATCGTGCACCTTCTCTGCACTTGCAGCGACCTCTCCACTATTTCGATAACCAGGGAGAACTAAGCACCACTAGTGCTACGGTATATACCCTTCCACTCGAGTTGTTCACCTTCTAACACAGTTGTCACCAGAAAGGTAATCATCAAAAATCCCTACGAGGCTCCATCTTTCAGCACACACTGTGCGGCCCTCGAAGGTGCCACTCCACCCGAGTGCCACTTTCCATCTGCCTTCTCCATCTGTCTGCGCCCAGCTGTCGCCTCATCCCACAGGCAGCCGCTCTGGCAACTTTTACGTATGAATTGAATTAAATTGAGTCCTCTCCTAATTATGGGGCGAAAAAGAAATAAAATCCTCCATGCCACTCAACTTGCATTCAATTCGTCGGCATAGCCAAGTCCCGGCTCAGTTGATTTTTTGTTATTTTACTCGTCGTCGCGCTCACTCCCGGACCATGGAAGGGACAGAGAGAGAAGAAAAGACACAAAAAATCCATTATGAGGGCGAATGATTTAATTTGCACGTCCTTCGGTCGGCGGAAATATGATCCATTAGGGATGAGGTCCACCAAAGACACGACGATATGGGCGAAAATGCCTCGAGATGAACACAACTGGCTGCCATCTCGAGCACTGTTCGGCGCTGCTTTAAGCCATGCCCGCAAGTATCACTGCATAAATGGTTTCGTTTTAACTCATGCTTCATGCCTTCGCACAACCTTCCATCGTCGGCATCGGCGGATCGCGTCGCCTCTGCAGGCCAGTCCAGTCAACGCGCGCTCTCCATCAAATTGGGGCACATGACATAAATCAAAAATCCTTCGGGAGAAATCACATTTAATTAGACCGAAAGCGTTTCGTTTCGCATTTCAGTCTCACTCTCTCGCTCTCTCGTTTTTCTGATTTTGATGATGTTTACTGCCAAACAACCCCCCGAGAGGGTGGGGGTTAATTGTTTTTCCCTCCGATTCTTTTGCTGATATTTACTTCGCATGCAAATACAAGGGAATTGGACTGGTCGATAGGCCTTCGGTGTGTAATGAGATGGATTGGGGTAGTATCTCATCTTCGGTAGTTGCAGGATGGAACCTGTCGGAGTTGTGGATTATGAACTTAGATAAGGATTACGCTCGGCGGTGGACTGCGGTGGTTTGTTGGGTGCTTGGGGATAATGGGGAAATGTCATTAGATTAATTACACTCGGGCGGAGTCTCTGTCTCTGAAAGTATTTTGTTTGTTTTGCTTCGTTGCAGGTCGGCGCGAGTTGGTAAGACATCGCTAGTGGCGCGCTTTCTGGGCGGAAAATTCGAGGAGTCCTACACGCCGACCATCGAGGACTTTCACAGGAAATTATATCGGATACGAAGCGAAGTTCATCAGTTGGATATTCTCGACACCTCGGGCAATCATCCATTTCCGGCAATGAGAAGATTATCATTCCTAACTGGTGAGTTGAGTGGGATCATGGACTTTGGGTAACTAGTTTGAGTCCTCCGGCTGTGGACAGTGATTTCTTTTTGATTGATTTTGATTTGTGTGAGGCTTAGTTGGTTGGTGTGTTTTTGTAGATCTATACCAATGGCGGACTCCTGACTGATTTGACTTAAGGGCTTAATTATCAGATTTAGAGAAAACGAGGAAGACTAGGGAATTCTCTGGAGGGTTGGTGTGTGTATGCATGCGCCTTGCCCAAATACTTGCATCGTAAAATAAATCAATTGAAAGAGTGTGTCGCCAACAGCGAAAAATTAAATTCAATAAAGTGCCTTAAGTGCTTACAATTAATCCGCGATTTAAGAGAAAGGCCAAGCAAAGTTTGTTCTACGTAGTCCTTGACGTGGCGAACGTTTTTACTGCACAACCCAGCGGTCCACAGACTTGTTTTTTTTTTTAACTCATCGCGGAGAAGTATCAATCAAATCGACGTTGATTTTCGCTTAGACTCGTAGCTCACAGTATTCGCACGAACTCGTCTTTCAGATTTTAAAGGCATTTCAGACAAGTCGCTCGAACTTGTCTTTCAGTCTCGACTGGCAGTTCGGGCTAGTCGATGGAGATCGTCGCTCAGACACGTGCGTCGTTGACACTTGTTGCTCTAGCTCATCGAATAGACCCGTTGCTCAGGCTCATCATCTGGCTGGATTCATTGGATTTATTACAGTCCTTTGACCATTCTTCAGACTAACTTAGCACGTCCGGTACCGCTAGGAATCCCTGTTTGAAAAGTGATCTGAAAGCGATGCTAGATTCGTCAAGTGAAGATGACGAACTTCAAAGATCAGACAGGCCCGGAAACGACCTCAAAAAGGCGTAAGAGTCATATCGCAGAAAAAAAAAGAACAAACGAATCGGAAAGTCTTCTTATCTGGTGGAAAGATAATAGACAGCTTAAGATGTTATCTGCAATATCACGAAGGTATTTGTCACCTGCTCCAGCCAGTCTTTCTAGTCAACTCAATTGTTTAGTGGTGCGGGACTACGACCTTTTTCGTTATAGCGTAATAGCCGCTAAATCACTGTTGTTTAACAATTAAATCGTTAAGCAAATAATTAACATTTTTATGTACCAAATCTTACTTCCGCACCGGCATCACCATCCTCGGATGTGAGCCATTTAATACTCGTACCGTAACATCCCTGGTTCAGATGCCCTTCTCAGTTGTTCTGTCACTCGTCGCTCATTGCGTGGCATTTGACGCTCTGACGAGAGCCATTTTATTAGCAATCTATACAGGATGTGATCTCACACTAGGACTCTATGTACCAACCTTCTTAGTTGCGGAATCGCTGGACTTGCCCTATGAATGAGTATTCTTCGATGTGGGATCTCCTTTTCCTATCCGTCACTGCATCCACAATAGTTGTCGGTAAACTCATTCAATCCTATCCCCTTTGCCTGATTGTGCAGGACGCGATATCCTGTGAAAATACTTAATTCTCCCGTCGAGTAGAAGAACGATTGCAGATTTTGTTGGGGACTAGTTTGTCACACAAGGCAAGTCCATCGGAAGGTAGGTGAATCAATTGTTTCAGCGAGCGCATGGATATGAAAGCAAAGGAGCCCCATGTCCGTTCTGGATTAAGGTAACTCATATGGTCGCTCATTTGTTGTCTAAGCATGATCCGTATTATTCGGGGGCATTGCTTCGCTATTCTTGTCTTGATTCAAGATGTTTTCTGTGACTTCATGTTCAACTGTGTACGTGGATGAAGCAGCCTCAGAAATAGTTTTAACGTCGAAACTATAGCCGGACCTATTTAAAAAACATAAGAAATTCAATTGGAAGGGTCTTGGAGCTAACGAGCCCGGGTGCCACGCAACAACTTCAAGTTCTCGTTGCGAGCGCTGAATCGTAGCACTAACTGACTCATTTTAACTCAATTTGATTTGTAGGAATTTCAAAAGTTGCTTGACTAAGGGCCGTTTGCTGACACTCAATTACAACTATTTAAGCTTCACGTAACAAGTTAAGTTGAACTTCTCGGCTTGCACGAATCGAAATGTAGATCATAAAGGCGGCTAATTATAACTTAAACTTAGTTGAAGAAATAGTGGATCCTAATCCTAGATGTACTTTAACACTGACAATGACAGAAAACCGTGGAGAAATTTGTGAAAAAGTATAGTTTAAGTATTGGATCTATAACTTAATTCGTTTGCTAAGAGATGGCGTAACTTGTATTATTCCATTGGAACATGCGTTGGAAAGCTACTGTCGTTGTACATCATTTCAGTATATGTCATTCATTTGAAGCGTAAACAACAATAATTTTTTTTTCACTCAAATATGTCGAACTGTGTTTTTTCGGAGAGTTCTTCATTACTTTAACATGAAGAAAACTGCTGCCGAAAGTCATCGTATTTTGGTGGAAGTTTATGGTGAACATGCGCTAGCTGAGCGATCACGATTCAAAAGTGGTGATTTTGGCTTGGCCAACCAGCCAAAGTTTTCCAGTATTAAGTTCCAGTTTTCTTCATAATAAAGTAACGAAGAAGATCTCCCCACAAAAACACCTTTTCAGGCACAAAGTTTGACATAGTTGAGTGAAAAAAAATATTATTGTATACGCTTCAAATGAATGACATATACTGAAATGATACAATGACAGTAGCTTTCGCATGTTCCAATGGAATAATACAAGTTACGCAATCTCTTGGCAAACCGCACGAATAAAGTTATATACCCAATACATATTCTATTTTAAGCACCACAATTATATGTACACTTATATTTTCTTCATCACTACTTCTTATTTCCACAACTCGTTCTTCAAAGGCATCACTATCCATCACGCTGCATCAATATGCCTTGCTGCCTCCAGTTTGAGTACTGGATTGCTACTCGGCTGGAGCTTCTTTCCGGATGTCCTTTTTATAGTTGGCGCACAGTTTTTTTAGGGCTTCGCTGTTTCTGTAGCAAACTATTCCTGACTGAGAATTGTAATTTCCAGCAATGCGACAACAAGCCTCTTCTTTTAGTTTCTACGTTACACCATATTTCTGACTTTCTTTCTCATTTTCTCTTAAAATGAAATCAAGGTGTATGGATTTCTCATTTGAGGAAAAATTTGGATTCCGTGATCTCTTCCTATCTGCCACAATGTTGCTGAACAGGTAAAGTTGAACTTACGGTTTAAGTGAAACTTGGCTATGAAGTAGTTTTAAGTGCAGTATCAGCAAACGACCCTTAGTGCAATTCCACTTTGACTGGGTCTCAGTTGAAGCTTAATGGACGTGTAGATCATGTGGCGGAAACGTTGTGTTCATGGCTTTCTTCACGTCATTTGTAAATCGAACGGGAGATGCTTTAATGTGCTACATTTAAGCATCTACGCATGAATAGTCACTGTGACTAAGCGAAATGTTTTCGTTAAGTTTCGTTCACTTTTGCAAAATCAATCACTCTCTTCGTGTACGTAGTTGTCAGTTGGTGTTGTAATGTTTATGTGCACTCCGACATTTGGCGATACTGCGTTCTGTTCTTATATGAACTCAAGCAATTATGGCTTGTCCCTTAGAAATGTTTTCAGTAAACAGCAATTATTTGGGTATGTAGCAAACATGCCGTCGGTCGACCTTCCAATCGTCCGCCTACGCTATGCAAAGTTCATGAAAAATGCTGCGTATGTGAAGAGCCCTTATTTCATTTGAACTTCCTGTGGAGTGATTGTTATTGAGCTAAGTAGCGTGCTGTCGCCATCGCTCCATCGCATCAAAGGTCACCATGTGGACATTTTGTTTTCAGATGGAAGCCTCGTTCAAGTGCTAAGTCATTCTAAGAATCATCGTTCAATCAGTCAATTGGCCGAAAATCGTCAATGAATAAAAATAAGAATTGATTCCCTTCGGGTGAGCACGAGCAGAGTGGAGTGACTCTGGGATGGTAACAATTTGAAAGACTGAGGTGCGTTGGTTGTTCTCCACAAGAACGGGCGCCATTTGAATCTGTTCAAGAGAATCCATCCGGCAAAGGTAAATCACATCACTCGCACTTTGTGTTCAACAAACTGTCGCACATTAAAGCATCTCCCGTTTGATTCACAAATGACGTGGAGAAAGCCATGAACACAACGTTTCCGCCACATGGTCTACAGCAGAATGCCTCCAATCTGAGCTCTCCGGCACCCGAGATAACAGCAGCGTGCTTAATTAACTCCGCGAACAGTAAACGGCGGATGGATCCAGTCAAAAGAGCACTGCTCCTGAAAATGGTATCGCCGCACAACATCCCCCACAACTTGGGATCTAATGAATTTAAATTCTTGGGCGCTTCTCAGCTAAAGCGATGATTGATTTCCCAATCCGCTTAAGCTGTACGGCCTGGATGCTCCCTGCCTGCGTAGATAACCCCGCCGATGAGCACTGTGCGCATTCAAGCGAGCTCCGCCTCCACCGTGATTGTGATTCTGTGGACTTCGTAAAACTCAGCAGAACTCAAAACGAAAACAGTCGACTGTGTGCCTAGACCATAAATAAGACATTAAAAGTAAATCGTTATGGATTTTCTGAATGTGAAAGCTGTGGAAATATGTTTAGCCCCTTTGCGGCGGGCCATTTAAGTTGTCTGCTGCGGAGAGTGCCCACAGAAAGTGGGTACCATTAAACAATGATTGTGTCAGCTGGCTTATGTGGAATTATATCTGCACGTACAGACAGGCACAGGTGGAGGGTTGGAGTACCTAGAAGCGAAATGGTTTCGCCCACACCGTGCCTGTCAGAACCGTGCACACGGCTTGCTTTTTTCCTCTATTGTTGCGGTGATTAGGGCTATTTTTTTAATTACCCACCGCCAGTGTGCTTTGTTTCGTGGCTTTTGATGGGTTCGCATGGTTCGTTGGGTTTGATTAGATTGTGAGTGGTTGCTGTCCTGCACAGGGGAGCTGGAACCCTGTGTAGTTGGAGATGAGTGAGTGTGAGTACGTCCATTACAAGAGATTTCATAAGGAACAGTCGAAACGAGTTGCCAGGGTGCAATGAATGGGTGTTCGGTATCCAGAGTGTTGAAGGGGTGCACATGCTCGCGCTTGCCTAGGGCTTGTACAATTTATGGTTGAAGTGGAAATTATAATAAAGGCACATAAAGGCGACGGCTCCCTAGATGTTCATCTTTCTAGAACTAGGACAAAGTCCTCTCTCACAGGATGTACAGCGTCCATTTTTTGCTTCGAAAGAAAATTAAAAAAAGAACATTCGTGATTAGGATTTCGATCACGACTGTAGGTACACTGCTTGGATCCGGAAATCGCAGAGGAAGGTAACAGCATTGCACGAGACTCGATGCTGACAAGTTAATTTTCAACACATATCAGGCAATAACTCGCCTGAAACTTGACGAATATTCGTTTTAAGTGTGTGTACATAAGCACACATCCCTACAGGAATAAATCCAACGGTGACAAGCCATACGCTCTTTGTTGTCAGTTCACATCACCAAACATCGGGAACATCGTTACGACATCCGAGGCAGGCGTTGAATGCGATTACATCAGCGGCCGCTTGGCAGACCCAGGGCGAGGTGGTTGGACCAAGTCCAAAGACTCGCCTGGTTACGGTTGAGTATGGCTGTCCTTATGAGTTAGAGTTGCTGGCGGAGGATCGAGTTGCCTGGAGATCTCCCGTGAGTGGTACCCTCTCGACCTCTTTAGTGGAGAATGCGGCTCAGAAAATGATGATGATGAGGACGATGATAATCAGAACAACTTACAATGGTCGTGGTGTGTAAGATGTGGCACCAGATGCTCTCCACATAATTCTCTTCGTCCATCGAAAAATGATAGACCAAATGGACCAAACGCCACCAGACTAGACTGCAACCCACAAAGTGATTTCTGTGCTTGGTTCTTCACTTCTCCGTATATGTCAATTTTGAGTGTTGAAGTATCCACTGAATCCCCATGGAAAAATAGGCCACATCGCTGAAAAAGGTGTTGTCTTAAAATTGTTCAACCACAGCCTGATTACCCGCACAAGCGTCGCTTCTTTCACGTCAGCTGTCTGGAGTTCTTGAATGGTGATGGTGAAATGGGTGTTGATGTAAATCCAGATGGAGAATCACATCGAAATCGAATCTTCAACACTTTCACTATCGGTAAGCACTTCGGTTTACACGGTAGTTGGTAGATAGGCTACATGCCTCATATGCCGCGTTGTGCAGTGTTCCACATGTTATCACGAAAAAAGGGATTCTCAATTTTCACTCAAACTGTATGTCGATCATACCAATTTTTGTTCACTCAAATATGTCGAACTTTGTGCCTGAAAAAGTGTTTTTGCGGAGAGTTCTTCTTCACTACTTTAATAAGACGAAAACTGCTGCCGAAAGTCATCGCATTTTGGTGGAAGTTTATGGTGAACATGCGCTAGCTGAGCGAACGTGCCAAAAGTGGTTTGCACGATTCAAAAGTTGGTCAACCAGCCAAATCAACGGCTAAGCCGAATATTCGTGCCGCGAGGGTAATGCTCTGTATTTGGTGAGATCAGAAGGGTGTGTTGTATTATGAGCTGCTCAAACCAGGTGAAACTTCAATGGACAAAGTTTGAAGAGAGCAGTAGCCGAAAAACGGCCGGAATATGTGACCAGGCACGAGGCAATCATTTTCCATCATGACAACGCTCAGCCCCACGTTGGTATTGCGGTTAAGAACTATTTGGAAAACAGTGGGTGGGAAGTTTCACCCCACCCGCCTCATAGCCCAGACCTTGCTCCTTCTGACCACCATTTCTTCCGGTCGATGCAGAACGTCCTCACTGAAATACGGTTCACATCAGAGCAGAATATCAAAAATTGGCTTGATTCATTTTTGGCTGCCAAGCCTTTGGCCTTTTGGGATGGAATCCACAAATTGCCAGAAAGATGGGGAAAAGTCATAGCTTCAGATAAACAATACTTTGAATAATTACCATTGTACATGTTTTTCTTAAATAAACGTTAAAAAACTGCCCCAAACTTGAGTGCAACGCTCATGCTTGGTGTGAAGATTACATTGCTCCTACGAGATAGAATCCAAAAGCAGGCGATAAAACAGTATTGTAGAGTCATTCGACTCGCTCGAATACCGACTTACGGCCTCTTCTTAGTCCGCATTTTATCGCTATTTTAACAAACGATGCTCAAGTGAGCTAGCCAACTGCTTTCCTGCTCTCTACGAATTCACCCGCAAACCGTTCTCGCCAGGAATACTCATCAGTTTACTCTTAAGCCTACTTTCGGATGCAGAGTTTAATTTCGAGACTCGTTCTTCAGCCGCACCACACGAATATGGGCTGCTTTTCCCAGCCTAATATTTCCCACAGACTACAATCCATCCTTCGTTCTTCGTCATCATCTTCCGAACCGCATGATCCACTGAATGATTCCCGGAGGTATAGCACGCACAAGGGATCTCCAGGTAACTCGATTCTCAACCATCGACTCTAACTCAGCCGGAGTTATGCCTAAGCGTAACCAGGACTTGGTCCAAACAATTTGGCTTCGGCCTAAAGGAATCGCATTCATACCATAGTCCTTCCCGTTCGAAGAACAATCATCCAAGGGACACAATCCCTCGTTTCCCACCCGTGTTTCTCAGCTCATCGGTTTTCAAGGGACTCAAGCCAAATGAGAGCGATTAATTCGATCGGAATAAGGAAGCAAAGTGGTTCTATCGTTCCAGGCAAGAGCGAAGAGCGAAAAGTAGAAACTTACGCTGGGCAGCTTCAGTATGACGAATGTGAACCACGATGCGAGCTGACCATACTTGGCTGGCATATTCGAGAATGGGTCTGACGAAGGTGATGCGCAGACGTTTTGTGACATAGGGATTTGAAAATTCTTCGGAATCAGTCCTTTTTATAAGCATAGAGCTCACGGTCTCAGATAACGCCTAAGTCGCGTTAAGATGTAACTGAGGGCACTGGTTCTTTGCAGAGGAAATAGTTTCTCTGGTGGGCGTAAGTAATGATGGTTTGTGGGAGTTAGTAATGGTTTGGTATTAACTGACGTTCAGTTCAAGATCGTTTCTCTGACATAAGGATTTAGGTTGTTTTGAAAAGAGTGTTAGTCGGCGGGAGAGGAGATGCCCGAACAGATTTTCATGTCATTGCCGTGGATAGAGAGATTAGAGTTCATGATAAACGACCCACGTTGTCGAAAGTTAGTACGAAAATCAAAAAACCCAGATGGCTGCCTTGAGCTCCCCTCGATGTGGCTTTGCTGGGTTTGGAAACAGATCTTCTGAATGTAACTTCGTATACTCTGCTAGATAAGTAGGAATCGATCCATTTGACGAAGAGGGGTTGGAAACCTAGGGTTGTCAGTTATGACTTTGTGCGATTTTATCAAACGCTTTGCTAAAACGGGTGGCAATTTCATCGACATTTTTGCCGTCTTCAAATGCGGATATGATGCGTGAGGCACAAATTCAGTAAGGCTTGTAGTTGTCGATCTGCCATTCAGGAAACCGTGCTGGGAAGGAGAAAATAATGCTTTCGAATAGTTTTGGTATGGAATATAACTTAGCGATGGGACAGTAGTTACTAATGTCGGTTTTTGGGCTTGTATAGGGGTAACATGCTTGTGAGAGGGACATATTGGAAAGAATTACAAAGCCACGTGCCTCACGCTTTTCTTTGCAACAATTTGGGACAGCACATCGAGGTCTGGGTTGTTGTCGTCCATAAGTATTAATCCTCTCTTCAACTAGGCGCGAAGTTGCATTAATTGTTAAAGACGTCTCTGCTGATTTATTCACGTATGAGAAGTAATCGTCATCAGACTCAGGGAAACAATCGGTGTAGGATTCAACTTCTCCATTCGATTTTCTGGGACTCCACAGTACATTGAACAGGAGTTCTGGAAGTGACCATAACCTCTCATTTGTCCACGTTAACTTTCATCCCAGCATAGCGTGTGTTCCCTACTTCCACATAATTCCGTAGCGTCCCCATTGTTCTTTCAATTATAACGCAATGATGAGGCATGACAGGAAGAGACTGATTGAAACAAATCCGAAGCGACAGAGTGAATTCAGCAGATCCTTGGTCGAGGCAACATAAATATTTTCGTAGGTAGTTGCTGTTCATAACCTCTCTGTCGCCATAACAAGTCACTCATGCCACGCATTATGCATATCTCCTCAGTCGATGACTGAGCTCTTAAAATTCCCTCACTTCAGGCAATTTTAAAGACCTCACCTCACCTTCAACTATCGACCGTTGCATGCTCTGCGTAATCTGTACACAATTTGCGTGACTCGACGACAACCAATTCATCCACGAAATTGAATTGAATGCAAAAACATCAAAGGGATTGGTTCAAACAAAAGATTCAACTAGCTGTGGAATGACAAACATTCATCTCAGAACAAAGGCAAGCAAATGCAAGCATTTCTGTTCTAATTACTGCGATGACCCTGTCATCGCAAGTCCAACGTGCAACGACAGAATCGTCTGCAGTAGAAGCCCCGTCGTCTGTCAAATACCAACGTCCAATCTCAGTCACATCAGTAATGCACGAAGTCCAAATAGTTTCACAGCAATTCGATTCTCAAGAAATGATTATTCATTTCCTCTTTGCTCGTGGCGATACAACTTCAAATGGAAGCGGGAGCACTGATTGTTCCACGAATCTCTGCACAACCTACAAACAATCTCTTAATGCATCCTTTTTGTGCTTTTCAATCCACAGGCGATATCTTTGTGCTTGTATTCAGCATGGATTCAAGGGAATCCTTTGAGGAAGTCGTCCGACTGCGGGAGCAAATCCTGGAGACCAAATGGAGTGCACTCTCCGGATCGGGTGGACGTTCAAAAAAGAATCTACCCAAAGTGCCGATGGTCATTGCTGGGAACAAATGCGACCGGGAGATGAAGTAAGCGGCACACAACTGAAATTATACTTTGATTCGCAGCCATTAACTCTTGTTTTGTTTTTCCGTTTATTCACAGGACCGTGCAGACGGAGGAAGTGCTTGCTTACTGTGCCGGACAGGATGCATGCTGTGTGTTCGTCGAATGCTCGGCCAAGAAGAACGTTCGGGTGGATGATATGTTCTACGAACTGTTTCTGGCGGCGAATCTGCCCCTGGAAATGGCACCGAATCATCATAAACGTGTTAGCACAGCCTTTGGATCGCCATGCACTCTGCCGCCACCGCATGCCGCCTCGAACCGTTCCAAGAAGTGCACTCTGTCGATTAAGCGACGACTCAGCGATGCATGCGGTGTGGTGGCGCCCAACGTTCGACGGCCCAGCATCCGCACGGATCTGATGATAATGCGCAGCAAGACCTGCTCTCTGGGCGAGGGCGGCGGATCGGATGCGGCGAGCTTCGGTTTCATGGGACGCACTGCGGGCGGATGCGTATTGCAATAACTTGCCTCCGCTCATACAGCTAGTTGACTTAAGCATATTTTAGGTTAAGTTCGGTTCTACTGGTTCACAGAATACTGCTACTGTAAGTATTAAAAATGCTGGCAACTGCTTTCGGGACTTGCTTCGGCTTGCAACTGCGGCTGTCCATCTGTTTGACATATCATTGAATCTGCGTATGTTACGAACCCTATTCTCCGGGATGGGAGGGGGGGATTCTTGCCTACTTACGGAACGGATTCTTTCTGCGAATTTCTGCTGCTAGAGTATGGTATTTATGACTGATTTGCATATGTTTGGGTCAGGGTTGGTCTAATCGGGCTGTGGTGTGTGCCATGTCTCGTGGGAGTCAGGAAATTATGGAAATTATTATTCTTATCCAGACCCAAGCCGATGTCCTTGGGGCGAAGGGATGTCCGATTTGCATTTCATTCTTTGCATGGAAATGAAGTCGCATCACACCTTAGACGGAAAGTACTTGGGAATTTCCCGACCCAGCTTTAACTGCTTCCAGACGGGGAATTGGCTATTTTTTGAGGTTTTGAGAGCGAGTTATCCAAAACGAATTGACTGCCAGAAGTGTTTTGTGGGAGCTCTCCTTGAGTACCATCACTGGACATATCGGAGTACTGAGGGTTTCACAATCAATTGAGTTTTCATGGTCGTTCAGTTCTTTGGGATAAACTAAATTGGGAACATTATACTGTGAGGATGAAGACTGGCGAGATGAGGAGAGGATTACGAACGCGAGCGTCGGAGTCTGATCGACATGTTTGCAACGACGAATTTGGATCTGATCTTTAAATGCACCCAGAAGCATCTGTGTCTACGGGAAACGTACATTTCCGGGTAGCAACGCATTTAACACATGACAGTTGCAACGTTTCCCAGCACAAGTCATGTTCAAGAAAAAGTTAAATGTTTGAATTTAGGCTGTCACTTCTAGCATTTGGAAATTAATCGATACTTACTTTGTGAACCAGAATATGATACCAACGGGAGTGAAGCGCCAAGTTTGACCTGTGTTATCTGAACTCAGCTGAAGGAGAACAGTCAACTCTGTGAAAAATAATCAAAAAAAGACTGTCCAGCATTGCTCCCCATAATTGTTGGAGAAACCCGCTTCTCTCCACTTTGCAATTGATCTTGAGTGGCGAAACTGTATTTGGGTAATAGACACAAATTTAGGCACTAATTGTGGTATCATGTAACGGGCCATAACCAGACAATTTGAGCAACGAAGCGAATACACATAAATGATACAGTTTGACCATCATAACAGTTTCGTTGAGTTTCGTTGAGCTTCGTTAAGTTTCGTTAAGTTTCATAAAGGTTCGTTAAGTTTCGTTAAGTTTCATAAAGGTTCGTTAAGTTTCGTTCAATTTTGCTTACTAGTGTGAGAGCGAAATTGATAACTCTCTATGTCCTTCCCAAGATTATTTCAGAGTTGG